>CAJVRI010001520.1:1588500-2997000 GCA_911649635.1 Poeciliopsis gracilis
TTTTTCACATACACACACATATATATATATATATATATATATATATATATATATATATATATTTTATATAGATATATGTAGTATATCTATATAAAATCTTTATTTAACCAAAAAAATCAAATCACCTGAGCGCAGAAAATAAACACCTGAAAATGTAAGGGACAAGAGATGCTGCCCCAAAGCAGTCAAACAGTGGTACTAAATCTGAGAGGAAATGATAAATCTTGATAAACAAGATTTAATTTTGAAATAAGAACCTAGCTTCAGCTTCTTCTTTTTTACAAGCTGTTGAAGGTAGAGAACGAAGCCCGGGGAATAATCAATTATAAAACCTAAATAATTAAGAAAGGCCCAGTGAAGGTTTATTTTCCCAAAAGCATTTTCATTGAAACACATAAGCTATTCTGATGGAGGCTGTACTGATTCATTGACGACCCTTGTTTTCTTCCCAGGGTTTTTGGGGCTGCCATTTTTCTAACATCGGTGCTGAACATGTTCATCCCATCAGCTGCCAGGGTGCACTACGGCTGCGTCATGTTTGTACGCATCTTGCAGGGGTTAGTGGAGGTAAGGAAAGAAAATAGTCAGCTAATAGAAAATTAGCAAATTAATTTAGGTTCCTATAGAGCAAGAGAGAGACGAATGATAAGCCAGAAGAAATCCTAGATTTGTGTTGGGGTGACACATCATCATTCCTTATACGCCTCAGTGATGGGTGTTTTTATTTTCTTGTTCTCGCTGTAATGTATGCTATGCTTTCGCAGACCAAATCTATAGCCACATAGCTGTTTCTGTGGTCCCTCTGAGGTTTACACAACCACAGAAGTAGAATATATACATAAAATAAATGTTATTTTATGAGTCAAATCAAATCAGGTTTTATTTAGGGCCAGTTTACATCAACATGAAAAGATGTACAAGTAAAAACTACCTCTGTTAATAAGTAGATTTATCAATGCTTTCTGCCATAACCGGACCATCGAGGTCATTTATGATCTTGATTTGGCTCGAAGTGAAAATGAGTTGGACACACTGGCTCTAGTGTGTCCATCTGATTGTCAAACGTTGGATTCATTAAGAGCAACGTGACAGAAAAATACCAGAGATGTTGGAAACATGAGATAACCAAGGAATTCAAAAGTAGGAGAGCTGGACGTTTTACACCGTCCTCAAACTTATATATCCAATCTGTGTCTTTATTTATGCTTTTTTTCATCTATTGAAAGAATGATCACCTATTAATAATTGTGCTTTCCCAAAAAATTGGTCTGAGACTTAAAAACTTGTCTCCTTTGCATCTCCAAATCAGTCTTTGAGCCTTGTCATTCTGTTCTGTACTCCCTGTAGGGGGTCACCTACCCGGCGTGTCACGGGATGTGGTCCAAGTGGGCTCCGCCTCTCGAACGTAGTCGACTGGCGACCACATCATTCTGCGGTGAGTCACGTCTCTCCTTTCTTTAATCTAACAAACAGCAGCTCTGAGCTTTTTTTACCGTTCCAAACATCTTTGATGCAACCTCCTCACAAGTCACAGGGAGTATGGCACGTAAATGGACGTGAGTGAGCTTGCTTTGCTTTGCAGATGCTGACCCGTGCTGCCTCTGTTGAAATTTGAATAACAGTGTCGCACTTTAAATTGGTACCATGACAACCCGTGCATCAAAACCCTCTTGACATTGTCTGTAAATGAACACAGCTCACCTGTGTAAACTGAAGGAGCTTCCCTGTCCATTCACCTAAATGAAGGTGAATGGACTGCTTAATGTCCAAAAACCCTCTCAGCGTTGCAGCTCTATAGAAATCAGCCGGATTCATGAAGGCGTCAGATTGCAGAAAACAGGCTAAAACAGCCTCTCAGTAAGGGCAGCACTAATGGCTCATTTTTATGGTGTTTGCTCAATGACTCTAATGCATGTCTTTGAATTGACTTTGGTCATTAAGACACATTTGAACTCCCTGGTGTTGGTGTCTTGTATTGTAATCCTGCAAAAAACAAACAAACAAACAAACAAAAAAAGGCATAACCAAGAGAAAACATGTTTTATGATGACTGTCACGGAAATGTGACGACTGACAGTGATGTTTGATGTCATCAGGTTCGTACGCCGGAGCGGTAATCGCCATGCCTTTAGCTGGGATTCTGGTGCAGTATGTCGGCTGGTCTTCAGTCTTCTATCTTTATGGTGAGGAGCAACAAAACAAACACAAAACTCCCCCAACCAACATCATTGACACATTTTAAGTTGTACTAAAACAAGTAAAAAAAAAATTTCGGTCTAATTTTGGTAAAAATATTGTTGCCACATTCACTGTTCAGAAATATTTTCCGTGAATAGTATGCGTGGTGGGAGACCAACACAGCACTCCACGCTAGCCACCCTATCCAATGTTTCTACATGGTGGCGGCAGTATCATGCTTTGGGACTGGGTTTTCTTCAGCAAGTGCCTTTAGGAATAAGCATGTTATATAATGGATGGATTGATATTAACACAATTACAGTTGTGGATTTCTGTTGTGTTAATTAGATGTGAAGCTTTGGTTTGAAACAAAAGTCTGAAGGCAATTTGCAAAACACACAAATCCAGTTTATGTAAATAAATGTACAGCTAATTCAGTCCAGAAATCAGATTCCAAGTCAGTTACATACACATATGGATCCTATTTATAAAACAATATCATTAAATGTGGATTATTCCACCAATTCTTGAAAAGTCTTTACCCACAAGGGAACCCTGCACATTGCATCAAGTCACTAGTGTCACAGAGGAGATCCCCACTTTAACAGGACTAAACCTTCTGAAGTGAGAGGAGTAGTTTGCTGTGTCCAGCTGCTGGTTAAATACTTTTGTCTCTGCTTTGTATCTAATAATTTAAATAATTTATCAATGCCAAAAAAACAAAACAAAACAAAACAAAACAAAACAAAAAAAAAAAAACTACAAAAACCCCCAAAGCTATCAAGGCTGGTGTAATGTTTGGTTTCTAAGTTTAATAACCTCATTAGAAAATACACTAGGTCTGTTTAGTAGAAGGGAAATATACAGTTTAATTTCACTTTAGGTCCTTTTCATAATCAGTGTGCGGCACGTTGCTCCCTGCTAGTTGTACTCTGTCTGGTTTTGCACCTCGGTTTTATCTAAAATGCTTCAAGCTTTGATTAAAATGATTAACACTCACACGAAAGCCGTAACTTCGCCAACGTATTTTAATAAAAAGCCACTCTGATTTCACCGCGATACGATCTCATGATTTATTGATGTAAATTAGCATTTTCCTGTCCTGCCTCTGTGACTCATGCTGGGACTATTTTTAATAACGGAAATTCCTGTGATCCAGAGATGGTGCGTGCTAGGGTTTAATTAATTTGTCCCACGCTCACTCATTCATACTTTTATAAAAAGCTCTGCAGATAACCACAGTGTGAATGTAATCTGCTCTTGTCTCGTTCGAAGGCGTGTTTGGGATCCTGTGGTATATCCTGTGGCTCCTCCTGGCTTATGGGAGTCCTGCTCAACATCCCACAATCACACAGGAGGAGAAGATGTACATCGAGGCTGCCATCGGCGAAACAGCCAACCAACTGAGTGCTACAGAGGTGTGCATATTTAAGAAACTGTAGATTTCAGGCTGTGTTTGAAACCTACTCACACGTTTGACCTTCCACAGAAATTCAAGACCCCATGGCGTCGTTTCTTTACCTCCATGCCGGTCTATGCTATCATTGTGGCAAACTTCTGCCGCAGCTGGACCTTCTACCTGCTCCTTATCAGCCAGCCGGCATACTTTGAGGAAGTGTTTGGCTTCCCCATCAGCAAGGTTAGCCTCACTGGCAGCGTCATCAGTTTTAAGAGTAAAAGCTTATCCTATAGATGCATCAAGAAGTATTCAAACCGTTTTGAAAATTAGGTCATATGTAATTTTCCACACTTTTCTCCAATTTCCTCTTTCCTAACTGTTTGACAAAATGTTCCTGTCATCCTTTTTTGAATGAACTCTTTTACGTATCTTGGGATGCAAGAAATGTATCAGACTCTGTACTTAGTATCACCGAAATAAACATAAATGAGTTACGTAAGTATGGCTGTTTTTAATGTATTAGTTATTTAATATGTTGCTTCTTATTTAATGTGTACAGGTGGGGATCTTGTCTGCCGTCCCCCACATGGTGATGACAATCATCGTCCCTATCGGAGGGCAATTGGCGGATTTCTTACGAAGTAAAAAAATTATGTCAACAACAAATGTGAGGAAGCTCATGAACTGTGGAGGTACGCTGATGCAACCATTCCTCAATGTTATTAATTTAATACAAACCACTGAGGACCATTAAGATCTGCTGAATACACAGAAAGGTTCTTATTTGGAAATTAAACTTACCTTTAAAGATTATTCTCTGGTCAGCATAATAATAATAATAATAATAATAATAATAATAATAATAATAATAATAATAATAATAATAATAATAATAATAATAATAATAATAATTCCTTTACATTGGCTAAGTTTTGTCTTTTATTTCAGGATTTGGGATGGAGGCCACACTTCTGCTGGTTGTTGGATTTTCTCACACGCGAGGAGTCGCCATTTCCTTCCTCGTGCTGGCTGTAGGCTTCAGTGGATTTGCCATTTCAGGTTCTTAAGACCTCAAATCTGACTCTATTCAGAAACAGTTTGGAACAAGGTGAAAATATGCAGTGAACAGGATTTGCACGAGAACCTTTTTTCTATTTTTAGTAATAATTTGAGTCTGGAGACCACCAGTTTCAATTTGTTGCAGCATAAAGCAGTGAGGCTTTTGGTGTGGAGTTCTCTCGGAAACCATCTGTTTTCCTGTCTTTGTGTTAATTTCACTTAAAGGTATTTCTGCTGCGTTTTCAGGTTTTAATGTCAACCATTTGGATATTGCTCCTCGTTACGCCAGCATCTTGATGGGCATTTCCAATGGAGTTGGAACGCTGTCTGGAATGGTGTGCCCCCTTATTGTTGGAGCTTTGACTAAACACAAGGTAAAAAAATCTCTAGATAATGAAATGCTGTGAAAAAGTATTCAGTCCCTTACAGATGACTTCTACTTTTGTCATACTTCAATCTTTTACATCATTTAAGGAATTAATATCAGACAAAAATAAATTGAGTTTACAAAAACAGTTTTCAAATGATTGTTAAGAAAAAAAAAAAAAGGAATTCATCAACTTGGTTGTTTGGAGCCATGATGGTATACTTTATGGGAAAATTCAAGTGCCTTTGTGTTGTGTAAAAGTTAAGAATCTCCTTGTGATTAATTAAAAATAATTAAAAAAACGATTAAAAGTATTGACTCTCTATTTTGGGAAGTTAGCAAGTCTGTCAGATAAGAGGGCAGTAAAAACTGTGAAAGGAAAAGGAAAGTTTTGAAAAATAATTAGCGGTTAATTTAGTATAAACTGTTCAATATTTTTATTCAGACATCACATTTGGCAACATGTTTTGCAGTTTTAAATTAAGATACATGATTTGTCTAAAATACCAGATGAATTTCTTGCTTGGGCTCCATGTAAGTTTTATATTATGAAACAGACACAAAATGTCCCAGAAACTGATGTTTGTGGATTTATTTTGTCCCGTTTATTTGATCAATCCTTATATTGTCTCTGTGTAAACTCGCAACTATCCTAAGCTTTTATTTATAATTTAACTTACTGTTACATTCATTACAATTGTTACATGCAACATGTGAATTTATAGCCTGGTCTCAGTATTTCACCTCTGAAAGATCAGTGAACCGTCTTCATCCGTCTTCCCACAGACTCGTTTGGAGTGGCAGCATGTCTTCATTATTGCCTCCATGGTGCATTACACAGGAGTCATCTTCTATGCTATCTTTGCATCAGGCGAGCAGCAGGACTGGGCCAACCCCGAGAGCCTGAGTGAGGATAAATGCGGCATTATCGATGAGGACGAGCTGGCGGAGGAGTCAGAACTTTCCACCGACGGCGGCCTGGCTTCCAAAAAGAGCTACGGAACCACAGACAATTCATATGGTCAAAAACAGGGATGGAAAAAGAAGAGAGGGGTCACCATGGAGGGGGAGGAGGAACACTGTGGTAACGGGGACTACCAGGATGGGTACCAGTGAGACAGCAGGCGGATTACAATTAGAGGACTTCCAGAACACTCGGATGAAACTGAAGGTCTGATTTCACACCGGAGGAGAAGTTCAAGGGAAACAACAACAGCAGCTGCAGCAGCATCAAAAGCACCACAAGATAGTGTTTTTCAGCTATGAGTGAAGAATGTACAGTACTGTACAATTGTTTCAGACCTTCTGTAATTTCTGAATATTTTGTTTCAAGCTGATGTTTTGTGATTTTTGTCCCCAAAAATCACAGCCTGGCTCCTTGGAAGCAAAAATATAAAGAAATGAAAGTCGACTTATGTTTTGCACAGTACTTTGGTTACCTGATATGTAAAAAAAAAGAAGCAAATATTTGACATTATTTTAAATTAGAGAGCCACTGGAAAGACAGAATGTGTCTATCACAAAAAAATACAACTAAGTTACAAATTTAACATCTGTTTTGTACAATCCAGCGCCACACTGAAGATACATGAGCAACACATATCAACTTCCAAACCAATCTTTTCTTTTCCTGCAGGTGACGCTGATTGCAGTTCATGTTAATCCATGTGGACGGTCCATGAGATGTTTTGTGTCCGCTATGCAACCTGAAAAAACCTGAAGGAATGTAAAGATTAGATCTCAGTAGACCACAGTCTGTATGGTGTCAGTCTTATTAGGGTTTCCTGTGTAAATCTGCTGTTGCTGAATGGTTGCACTGTGTTACTGCTTTGCTTCTTTGAGCAGGTTTTTAATTCACCATGCGCTTGGAAATCATCTTTAAATCAGCGATATTATTTACGGAGCTCTAGGCTCCATATTTTAATTGGACAAAATGAATGTTGAATGTTTGTTTTTCTTCCTCTTTTTGTCTACATGGAGATCCAGTTAGAAACTCTGAGTATTTTGCTATAATCACAAAAGAATGTGTAAAATGCTCAACAAAGAAAATGTGCTGTACATTTGAACTTTTCAGGCCTGATTTGCACACGAAACGTCTGGTGTAAAAACAAACAACTGCGTTATTGGAGATTATTGAGATGGTTTATGGATTACACCATGAAAAGCTTTAAGGTTCTGGATTAAGAGATAATGTCTATGTGAATGATGAACATTTTTTTTCCTTTGTGAAATCATGGAAACTTGAAAAAGACTTTATTAAATGACTAATTGCTTGGTTATTGAAATGGAAACTGAATTGAACGTTTACCTGTTAATCAATATCTTCAGTTATAATTCACTGAATTGCAGGACGGTATTCGCTGCCCTTTGCATATTGTTCTCCACCTCCAAACAGGACTCTTAGAATAAAAGCCTTAAAGATCCTGAAAGAACCTGCAGCAAGCTCTTCCTACTGTTATTATTAAAGTGCCTACCTGTGTAATGATAAAGAGGCTGCACAGGTCTATTTTTCATGGGATGTGTGTAAGGAGGTGATCTTTAGTCTCTAAGAAAACAGCAGAGCCAGAAAAGAAGCAAGATTTTGTGAATGATGTTTTCCAGACTGACAGGTTGTTAAAAAACAGAAGGAAAAGTAAAGGAGGAAGAGGGATGAAACTCTGTGACATGACAAAAAAACAAACAAAAAAGTCCACTAAGGACACCAAATTGTGAACAATTTCTAATAAGGAACTCATAATTTAATTGGAATAAAGATTGGATCTAATGATAAACAGTTGGATACAATAAATCTGTGAATAGAAGCAACTCATGACTGGTGTCTCTTTAAATTATTAAGATGTGCTCTTAATAATGATTGTTTATGTAAAGATGGTAACGTTTTTTTTTAAACACATCTATTTCCAGTCACATTATAAACATCCTCAGTGTTATCTGTCCTTGTGCGCCTGCTTCATAGTTACTGGACAGATTCTTGATTTCTACTTTCAGCTTCTTCTGTTCAAGACATTTCAGCCTGTAAAACTCTTTAAATAAGCTTTGTGTGGTTTGGCTGTGGAAAACCTGATGATTACACCCTTTCACTTCGTGATAAGAAATTTCAAGGTTATGGACTTTGTTGCCTGTTGTCCTTGTAGAGCAGTGTTGTACTTTCCAGTAGCAACAAAGCACTCGGCTTGGGATCAGAGAGAAAACCAGGCAAAGGGAGAAAAGACAACCAACATCTGTAGGTTTCCTCACACTCAACTGTGTAAATGTGAATTAAACATGGGTTTGTTTGCATTGTGTTATTTCATTCCTTACATGCTCTTAAATCCAGAGCAGATAGTCAACAAACAGCAGCCAATGGCAAAGGTTCTGTTTATTTCAGGGAGACCGTCTGTTGACTCAGAAGGGCCTCTTCAGATGGAGCAACAGCTCATCAATGATTAAGCCGTCCTGTTTTAGGAAAAAAAAAAAGAATTAAAAGTCAAAAGGGATTTTATTTACTGGTTTATGTCTCATTGAAATGTAAAAAGATAAAAAGGCAGAGATCCTTTATCCCTCACAGTGCTCACCCCCCAAAAAATATCCCGTACCGATCTATTGACTGTCACTTTGCATGATGAAACGGCTTGGATCAGTTCAAGGACGCACTCAGCTCCAGAGATTTTCCATGACAAGACAAATAAAAAAAATAAAAAAAAACCCGGATGTAGATTAAACAAAAAAGCAGGAATATCCCTTTTTGTTTCACTTTATTGAAAATATTCCAGACTGCACGTCCACTCAGCTGTATAATGATCACAGCAGTAGTTTGAGTCACGCTAATGATGTGTGCGGTGTTTGTGTGTGAAAGTGGGAATTCATGAGGAGGCCTGTTGACGTGTTCTGATAAAAAGCACTGGGGGAGTGGGATGACATGGACGGGAACGGACAGTTTAATTAATAACCACCACCCATTTCTCTCTCTCTCTGACCTCAACTGGTCGCACATCCTCTCACTGGAGTCGGACACATGCAACTTATCGTTTGAATATCGATGGAGCTGTAGCGCACGCAAAGACGGAAGGAAAGTTTTCCACATCAGTTGGGCAGGAGAAGGTAAGAACTGCCAGACGAAGGATGAGCAAAGGGTTGGGAGTCTATGTACTGTCATGGAAAACTGATAATACTGTATAATTGTACCGACAGTCACAGAAAAGACTAAATGCAACTAATAACTCAGTTTTTAGAACCGACTTTATCACCTCAATAACTTTATTTTTACAAATTTCTGACATTGCGAAGAGATTTGCTTCTCTTTTGTTCACAACATTAAGTTTCTTATCCCAGGCAATAATTTCTATGTAGACTTGATTGAAGTTGCTTCACATCATTATAGTTTGAGATCTGGGCTTTGGAACACATTATTACCTTTTCTTAAACCATCGGCTTGTGGATTTGCAGCAATGTTTGAGATTACTGTCTTTAATCCAGCTTGAGACAAACTCTAGATATTAGAAAAAAAAAAAAAAAAAAAACCATCAAATTTACATCAGACACATTTTCACCTGCACTGAATGAGTGCACGCTCCCAGGTCCAATGGCTGCCAAACAAGCCAAATCACCACTCCTCCACCACCATGCTTGACAATGGATTTGAGATTTTTGTTGCTCTTCTGGAACGGCTTCTGATCACAAAGGAGGAAGTTGACAGATTTATCTAAATGGTTTGACATAAATAACTCAAGACTAAATGTGACAAATTAAAATGAGATACTGCTTATAACCAGATTTGTAGTTGATTTATTCTTTGGAAGTTTTGCGTATACAATGCAAAAAGTATAATAACTGAAAAATTATGTAACGCTATTAATCAAAACAGATACAATCTTAGAAACTATAATTTTAATTTGAAACCATATTGAGATAATTAGCTAAACATTAAATTCAGAAAGAAATATAAATTATAATTTTTCTGTCCAAATCGCCCTGCTCTATTTTCAGGTATAACAAACTGAACTTGGAGGAAACTATGTGAAAGGAAGTAATATATACAGGTAAATTTGTGGACTAGATAATGTGAAATGAAGAAAGTCGACCATCAACCATTTATATCTGGTGAGCAGATATAAATCAGTCATTGTAGACTTTGAAACATAAGTTGTTCCTATTTCGTTTATTTTCTTGGTATTACATCTATGAGGATTCTTTTTCTTTTGAACTGTTTTGGTTTTGTTTGAAAGAAAAACTGAAAAATATGCATCTCTGTCAGTGATTGAAAACAAGTGTTGGTGTGATGAGCTTCTCCCTGGACTTTTCAGTAAATAAGTAGCGTAAACGCAATGAGCAATAATTTCTGCTTGTTTGTTTTTCGTGCACAAAAACCAAAAGTGAAATGTCATGCACCGCACCATATGTCATTAAGCTTAAACAGCTCTTCTTTGCTCATCTATGCATTCTGATGCAACTTTGCAAGTAAAGGCGGTGCTGCAATATTTAGATAGAGTCATCGTTCTCTCGACAACTAAAACGAGCTGTTCTTGTTCAGTCACTTCTTCATTGTTCGGTTATGCTACGTCTGATGTGAATTGTGTTTTATTCACATGCTCTATGTTTGGAAACATTTAAGTTGAAGAAAGAACACAAAAATAAAAGAAAACTGTGATAGTGTTGCACTGTATGTTTTTGTACCTGTTATTATCTAGCGACGCCTGCGTCTCATTTGTTTGGTTTCATTGTGCAGTATTTCTTATTTTTCGGAAGGTATTGGCATGGTATTCTCCTGCTTAAATCTCATTGGTGTAGAACTGATTTTTCTCATGACTACATTAACTGTGGCTGTACATTTAGTTTTCATGTCAGATGGAGGTTATTGAATCCATGTGGGCTGCTTTGTCATCCGAAGGGAAATTACATCGACTTAATTAAAACAATGTGGCAGAGCTGCTGATAAAGGCCAACGAGACCATTTTGTTACTTTGCATGAAGAATAAACTGAAGATCTTCTTAATTCTCTTACAATACTTCTCAGTTTTATTTAATTTATGCAAAGCTTTAAAATGCATCATGAAAGCGGTATATGCAATAAGTGAAAAGACAGAAATAATTGTCTCCTTTGCATGATTTGCTCTTCTAAAGGCTTTGCAGTGACCTGACCTTCATCCTCGTTCCTCCCGTTCAGAGCTACGAAACATCTCATCCCTAAACATTTCACCTGGACCCGTCAGGTGCGTTGATGATTTATTACACTGTAAAAATCGCTGGGATCCAAATGGTTCACTGAATGTTTGTTCAAAAAGGCTTCAGCAAGGTGCTAAAATAACATTTGAAATCTTTGTGCAGGAGCAAACGGAGACATATTGCATACTGGGATTTTGAAGTCGACCACAGAAAACCTTCCTGAATGAATGAGTGGGAGGGCCCCGAGATCAATGTGGTGGGACCGCTGCAAATCCCATCCAGCGATGAGTTCTCCATCACTGAGAGCACCCACTTCTTTGGTAAGTGTAGACGGCCAGAACCACACAGATTAAAAACATAATAAGAATAATCTCACACAGTAGAAAACTGGAAATCAATTTTAACGTCAAAAAAGGGAACATGGAAGTGACAGCAGGGTGAGAGTTTGGTACGATGCAAGAACAGGGGTAGATGTGCTCACACTTCCTAACATGAAACAGAAAATCTGCTGCAATACAGATTAATGTCATGAAGAAAGTTCTCTAACTGACAGGAGCTCTTAAAAGTTAATCAGGTATAAATGTGGATGTAAATGTGGATGCCTTGTTAAAATACCAGGGTTTGGTGATGAGAAAATATTGATAATATCAGGCCACTCCACTTGATTACCACACCTTTCATTTCTTCTTCTCCTAATAGAGCGACTTGATTTGAAAGAAACAGGCAATGACATTCCATGTACAATGCTAGTGTTTTCTCATTTTAACAATAGCACTGAGTTGAAAACTTGAATAAATCTCAGCTTTAAAATTCTAATTAATATCTACACAAATGTGAACAGAGGGTAATATGTATTCAAGGAAAAGCCCTGTTACACAAACTCCTGATCACACCCTTTACCCAATAAACCAGCAGACTGAAACATAAAGGCGCTGAGGGGCGGTCCTGCCTGCAGCAATAACAGTATATGACTTTCTGTACAAGGACAGGTCAGTAAGAAGAAATTAACAATCCTCCCATCTTCTCTTGTTCTTATTTAGTCAAATTCAGCAGATCTTACTAATAGTTTTTCACGCGACACAGCAACATGGCAAATATTTCGGGATTCTTCACCCGTCCAAATTCATGAGTGACCCTGCAGATATACAGCCGTCATACAGTAGCAGTCAGTTTGTACCCAAACTCCTGAATCAACCAGCTACCTGTAATGATGTGAAGACATCTTAACTCGGTGGTTAATGAGTAGCTCCAGCAACCTTTGCTCCCCCCATCAGCATTTCTCAACCAGGCAGCAAGATGTTTTCACATCTTTAGCAAGGTGCCAGATCGACAAGTATGAGTAGGAGATGATTTTTCTGTTAAAACTCAAGAAAAAGACCGAACTACAAACCAGCACTGGGGAGGTGGGAGAGTAAAGGCTCAGAACAGTCTGCGTCTGGTCACATGGAGACGGCCATGGTCCAGACTCAGACATCCAGAGGTTTGTGGTTCATCATTCTCAGCAAATATCATGTCAGGAAAGGTCTTTGTTTTGATGAGTTTCTGACGTTGTGTCTCTGTGTTGAATGAGTTTCCCTGGACGTTAATTCATTATGAATTAAAATCCTTATGAGCAAATTAGTGTCAGCGTGTTTGGTGTAATGTTACTGTAATGGCTGTCTGAAAGACACAGTGTACTGTGAGCAGGTTGTTAATCATTTATGGCTTTATGGTATTTTGTGAGTTGCCTGTGTGTTACTTGGACAGCAAATCTGATGGATTTTACTGGGAAAAGGTTCTTCAGGTTGTGACTTTAACATCGTCAACTGCAATTACACTGTAGTTATCACTTAAACTATTGTCTACTACATAAGCTATTAGTTTTAGCATTTCCTGTTTCATTGTCAGAATTGGTTGGATTATTTTGAATTGCATCATTTTCTACTTTAAAAGTTGATTTTTGTTATTTAACTTTATCTCATGAGGACTCCATGTTCTGTCATCTAATTTTCATGCACAAATCCCCGTGATCATCATCTCCCTCAGATAAGGATTTATCAGATACTCATGTTTTATCACCTTCTGTCTGAAGTAGTTTTGTTTTCTTACATTTGGTTGCATGCTTTTATTTCTAGAGTCACACCACAGAGAAATATCGTCTAAACTGACTATAAGCAGTTAATTGTTTATGTTCCAGTATTCAACTTCCATTGACACTTAAACTCCACATTTATATTTAATGTTATGGTCTCTACCATTAGAGCTGCTTTAAAAATCAGCTCTAATGAGTTATAGAGTTGATCTCTATGACTGGCCCAAGGACTGCATTTGATTCATCTGACAATGATGGATGCACTGATGATTTACCGTCTAAGATGAGGAAAAGATATTTTAAAAACCCTGTTTTTGACATAAACATTGACCAAAGGAAAAAACAAAAAAAATGCTTCCAAGTCTAGGATGAAATGTCAGGGAGTTTTTCTTTTTTTCATTTTGTGGTATAGGGGTAAGTTATAATTTATGCGGAAATAAAAGCATGCATAATAATGAACTAAAACAAATCGATTTTAATGAACTGAGATATAACTTGTTGCCAAATTTTGTCAGGATGGAAAAATGTTGGTAATTTGATCTCAGTTAATTCATGTGTCACAATATTTTGGGAAAAAAGATTGTACATCTCCGATGATGCGCTAATCATGCTGTCTATTTGTGTAATGTGTTAAAAATAAAATAAGCCATATCCATAATGAGAATGACCATGTGAAGATGCAAAACTGAGCAGGGTGATTAATTTGTTGTTGTTCTGGACCACAATATGTAATCACCGTTGAGCAGTTCTCTAAAACCTCTTCTTTCATTCATCAGACATACTGGCAGATCAAGGCAGTCCTCTTCTGCAGGACCCTGACATCCTACCATTCACCACTTACCCCAGCATGCAGTATCCATCCCTGGAGCCAAACATGTCCGCCACTCCATACTACTCCTCTCAGAACTATTACCCTCCATTCAGTGGAGACGAATGGTACTCACACATGGGCTTATACGAACTGAGGAAAGGACCCCTGGAGGGCAGCTATGGGACTGAAATGGACGAGGCCTCTTCTGTTGTGCCGGCTGTTTGCAAGAGGAACCGGCACCTGAACCAACCTGGAAGGATCAAGGGGGAGGAACTGTGTGTGGTCTGCGGAGACAAGGCCTCTGGATACCACTACAACGCTCTCACCTGTGAAGGATGTAAAGGTGTGTGGAGTTTCCACAGGAGATGCAGCACTGTGGGAAAGTCTTGGGTTATCCTTCATCTCCGAGTAGTTTAACAAGAGGTTCTCGTTTTGTTCTAAAGGCTGAGGTGAAAAGATGTTTAAACATTGTTCTTTGAATTCTTTAAGATTGGCTAAAGAGGGTCAGTGAACAACAAATTTATAGTCTTGCCACAGATTCTCAGTTGGGCTTAGAGTTGAACTTTAACCTTTCTAAGACACGAATAGGCTTCAGCCAATACATTTTCCCCAAGTAAAATATTCACATACATCTCAACTGCATAATTAAGGAGGTGGTTTAATTATGCCTCTGAAATTAAAACTTTCACGTCTGAATTTGGAAAAATTAACAGATTCTGAAGGTTCTTGCAAATAATACCTACATTTCTTTTGAGTACCACTTAAGCAGCTCAAGCACCAACAGTGACACTTGAATCCTTGTTTGAGAAGCAAGACTCTTAGGCTGCGTTCACACTGCAGGCTGAAGTGACCCAATTCCGATTTTTCTTTTTTGTACGCAATGAGACCTGTATCTGACCTTTTCATGACAGTCTGAACAGCACAGGTCGGATTCTTTTCGAATGCGACCCAGGCCCCTTGCATATCCGATACGTATCCAATTCAAATGTTACTCCGGTCGGACAACAACTTCAAATATGTAAGCTATGCTCCACCGTTAGCCTCCATGTTTACTTCCGCAAACACTGAGCACTTCTTCTTTTTATGGTGGTTGGCAGAACACAGAACGCTGACCCTATCGCGCTATTGCACCCCCTACTGCGCATGCGGGACACTGTCAGGTCCTTTGCCCGTTCAGACTGCAGAACACATACAGGTCACATATGTGAGGCAGTGTGAACGGTCTAAGTGTCTCCACAGTAATGGCTGTCTCTATGGCAACTTACCAAAGCGCCAGATTTGCAGAGTTCTTGGATTGAAGTTTCCTGTCCGCCTGAGCTCTGAATCTGTACAGCTCAAGCTCTGCTTGTCTTATTAAAGCTCTACTGGTCCAGCCTGTCAGATTTGGTGCGGTAGATTATATTTCTATCTCACCATTTCAACTTCAGGTGCGCGACGGAACCGAGCTCTGTGAGATTTACAAAGATTTCTGAAAAGGTCTTTATAACGTAACACCGCTTTTAGACAACCTTCTCTATGGCTTCTCTGCTGTGTTTCCTGACCTTCGTGATGATCTTTGTTCTCTAATGCTCTCTAACAATCATGTGAGATCATCACAGAGAGAATTTCATCTGTGAAAACATTGAAACACTAAGATAATTTTCCACCCGTTTTCCCAGTGATTTGCCACTTTGTGTTTTTCTATTGCCTAAAATCCAAATTAAATAGTCGATATTTTGTGATTTTAAATGTTGAATAACTTCAAAATGAAGATATTGGCAAAGCACTGTATTACCATGTGAAGTTTGTTTAAAACTCAGTTGCATGCAGCTGTAATATGGCATTTTACCTAAAAGCTCAACGACATTTGCCCTACATTGGGAATGTCTGTTCTTCGTATCTTTAGACCTTTGGGGCCTACTCATGACAGCAGTGTTTATTTCTACAGTCCAAACATCTGGGTAAGAATCACATGTGTGCATGAGGCAACAGTAGCCAAAATTACACAATATTTAGAAATCTGTGATTAAATAACCCACCTGAAAGGACTTTTCTTTTCTCAAAAGAAAATCAGTTTAGCTTTTTAAAAATGCTGCGCCCATTTCCTCAGGCGACTGCTTTTCAAGATTTTGAAACAGCAGATTAAAAGTGCTTGTAAAACAAGCACTAAATGTTGTTGAGTGAATGTTTAATTACCTGCCAAGGACAGGAAATAAATCCATTCAGCCTACGACACTGGTCAGGTTTTGACTGACTGATGCTGACTTTATGAGAATAAAACAACTAAATGACTGTACGGAACAGTGGGAGTGAGCACTTTACGAGTTTTTCCTTCAGTTTACAAATTATTAACTGGGTGAAAGCACCATAACGACCTTCAGCAGCCCCTCCCTGTGTTTTTATTGCATTGTGAATTCAGTGGGATTCCTGTCGAACGGCAGGCTGAAGGGATGAGTGTAATTCCACACGGCCATCCTGGACAATGCCTGGAGTGTGCCAGCTGACCTGTGCTGCCATTTCACCGAGAATAGACTCAAGTCTTCTCGGTAATGGTGCCCCGGTTAGATTCCTTCTCACCTTTCTCCTACACAATGCACGAGCAACCCGAGCTTGGTTTCATCGCTGCGTGTCGCTGTGCTTAATGACGTCAGAATGTCTGGTCACTGTCCTAAAGTTAATGAGTCAAAGTGTTAGTTTGTTGCTATATTTGATGGGTCTAACCACTGTTCGAACAAATGCTTTATTGAGTGCTTTATTGTGCTTTATTGAGGTCAGAGGTGAGGACGAGTTCAGACTGAAGAGTCGCTAGAAAACAACAATCTGTGTGCATTTTCACCTGTTGCTGTCCAGAAAAGGCATTCATCATTAGCAAACTGCTGGTCCATTTAAATATAGTTATAATGATCATATGATTAGCATATTTTGCAACAGTATGTAAAGAAAACAGAGCTGTGTTCCACTTCTCCACCGGTGGAAGCTGGTTTTTGGATAGAATGTGTGGAAAAACAAGAACTTAATCTCCAACGAATGCAGCCACTTGTTATTCCACTTTATAGAAATTAAAAGTATTTCTTATCATTTTGTTCATTCAGATTTTGTCAGAAACACATTGAATCATCAAACTATGAAGAGCAGGACACAAAATCCAGGTACAGGGTTTCCCCCAGTGTATTACAAGCCTGGCGGGCCACCAGGCTTTACTTGTGTCCCCACCAGGCTTAGCGCTGCTTATTTATTTGTTTTTGGGGTTTTTTTATGTTTGCATTTTTAAGTCTTTATAGTTGGTATTCAGTATCAATCTTCCAATCTTACAAGAACACATAATTATCAAGTGATATTTTCAAATTTCCTGTCAATTTTAAGCATGTTTTAAATCAAAAACACGAGGAGCCGCTGGAGCAAAGACTGCTGAGAGCCAGCAGGCTCAGGAGGTTTTCTGGGGGAAACCTTGAGGTGAAAATAAACAATTTCCCACAAAAGGGAAATTCAAAATCTTTCAAAAAAAACAAGTCCAGGTGGAATCAAAATTATAACTTACAAGATAGACACAAGGAAAGAGGCTGGTAAAGAGGAGGATTTGCGCAATTGTGAAATTCAAGCTGGAGAGTTGATTTCTGAGCAAAGAATAGGTGATTGATTTGAAACTGCAGCTGGGAGGGAAGAGAAAACATGTGAGAAATGACTGCATTTACATTTTGTTGCATGTACAGCTAAGTATATACAACAAAATACTATTGGAAAGAGCAAAAACACAATATATCTTAAAATTGAGAAATAAACTGAATATAAAATGCAAATGGTGACAAATACTAAAATAAAGCAAAACAGAAAGCCAAAGATTATGACACATTGGCCACCAGCAGTTGTCCAGTGTCTGTAAAATCTAAAAGAATAAAAAGAATAAAAGAAATGCTGAATTCTGTTTTTTTAATTGACTGTGACTATAATTACTTAACGTTGAAAAGCAAAGATAGAGAGTGAGTAGGAGTGTAACTAAAAGAGTTCCTTGATCCGCAACAAATGTTTTATTCAGCATTGTTTATACAAAAATTAACACGTGGCCCTTTAAATAAGGAGGTAATAGCAATCAGACTGCTGACTTGCTCTAATACATAAACGTAGGAATAATTATATCTCCAATCAATGATAATAATAAAAAAACAGTGCATTTTTTTTTTCCAAATATAAAAAAACAACACCCAGGAAACGGGTGTTTTAAACTCAAATCAATGCAATCCATTATGTGATGTTTACCGTCCTCCTCTGCTTATGTTCAGGCTTCTTCAGACGAAGCATAACAAAGAACGCCGTGTACAAGTGCAAGAGTGGCGGCAACTGTGAGATGGACATGTACATGCGCAGGAAATGCCAGGAGTGCAGGCTGAGAAAATGCAAGGAGATGGGCATGCTGGCAGAGTGTGAGTACGGCTGCCGGTTTGGAGAGATGACAGGTAGCCTGTATAAACGTATTTAAATCAACAATGAACAAATATGATACTGGAGGAGTTGCGGACAGCTGAGAGGTGAATCCTCATTCTCCATTCTGACACGGTCTAATTAATTATCCTGGGATATAATGTGTCATTTATGGCATACGACAAAGCTTTTGTTTGGCTTTCTGGAATGAAAGCAGTGAGGCAAGAAGTTCTCCCTATCAAAGATCAACATCGTTGATCAACATGTGGCCACTGGAAGAGTTGCTTCAGCTTTCTCCCTGGTAATGTTAGTTTCAGAAACCAGTTGTGAGTTCTGTTAATAGTCGGCAGTACAAAAGCACTGAAGGATAAACTGGACTCCTGTTGCTCATAAATACTTCAGTGCTGCTGTGATCAATATTGCAGCATGGAAGGCCTTCATGATACTATCTGTCCCCGCGGTAAGAGCTTAACTAATTAGGCAGGGAAAAAATTAAGAGGTGAATTTTTTTCTCTCTCATGACTGAAATGTTTAAAATTCCCTTTCCATATTTGAGTTTATTTAAATAGTAAAAAGAGTATGTCTCACTATATAATAACGGTGATCTTGAACGAATTCATGTGTTTGATAGATATTAACAAGGGATCCTTAAGTCACTTTTTAATTTTTTTAAAGCTGCTCTGGATACAAATCTGTGAGGTATTTAACTCAGAAAGTGAAGCCTTCATTGATACCTGCAGGTCTGCTGACAGAGATCCAGTGTAAATCCAAAAGGCTTCGCAAGAACACCAAGACCTCCCCGGGGCGGTCAACGGGAGACGAGACAGAGGGGGTGGACAGTGCGGACAACAAGCAGGTCACCTCAACCACCAAGCTGTCAAAGGTAAACACGGCATCTTATCGAGTCCCGGAGAAATGTAGATGAGGCAAATAAAATGTTTTTTGTTTTCAAATTTAGGAAAAGGTGGCAATTACTAAAGAGCAAGATGCACTCTTGAAGCTCATAGTGGAAGCTTACAACAAACATCAAATCCCCCAGGATGTTACCAAAAAGCTGGTATTTGTTCAGCCTAACATTGAATTATTCACATTATAAGAAGTAACTAAGAATAAATACTCAGTTTATTCTTCCTTTTCCTTCCAGCTACAAGAACAGTACAGCACAGAGGAAAACTTTCTCCTCTTGACCGAAATCGCAACAAGTCAAGTTCAGGTTTTGGTGGAGTTTACAAAGAATATTCCAGGTAAATCAGAGAATTTTGGTGAAACACAAAGTTACACAGAGCTGTGGAAAAAAAAAACATTTGTCTTAGAACTTGTTTGGTATTCCAGCCTTGTATTTACTGATTGAGTTTCTTTGGATACGGATGAGTTGCATTTTTGGATCTTTTTTTACCTACTTCATGTTGCCAAGCAGGTCCTTTTTAGGTGATCTCTTAACTCTACAGATCTGACAGAAATTAGGCTTAACTATGCCTTATGAGCTTAGCTGTTCAAATACTGGGCTTTATTCATAACTTTATTAGAGAGGGCATTTACATTTTCATTATTGGGTGAGGATAATTTTGTATCTAATATAAAAGTGCTGAAATGTTTAATACTAACAAAACAGCAAAACCAGATAAAATCAGTGAGGGGGCAAAGTGCTTTGTCACAGTATGCATTTAGTATGGAAAGAAACAACAAGGTGTCATTTCTTCGTTAGGGTTTCTGTCTCTGGATCATGAAGATCAGATCGCTCTGCTGAAGGGTTCTGCTGTGGAGGCCATGTTTCTGCGTTCAGCTCAAGTTTTCAGCAGGAAAATGCCAGAAGGCCACACTGAGGTTTTAGAAGAGAGGATACGGAAAAGTGGTGAGTTCACTCGCTACATGCAGCGTTGGCGAAGTCAGATTTTATCTGGAGAAAAAAACTAAAACTTTCTTGACGTAATAAATGAGAGTTTCCAATTCAACCATCTTTGAACGCACTGACTTTAAATGAAGCATTTTGAAAACTTGAATTCAATTCCAGAGAGAAATACATAAACTTCTATGTTGAAATTTAAAATTAAATGGATCAAAACAATTATAGCTGATTAGTTATGTTTTCCCACTGATTATTCAGTTTTAGTTGGAAGATTTCAGATTTCAAAAGTCCTTTTTCATAAAGGATCATGAATTATGAATATCTATGAGACAAAGGATCATAATTTATGCATAAAAGGGATAATATACATGCCCAAGATGGGAATATGTAAAGTTCAGGCCAAAACTGTACATCAAAAATAATCTATGAGTACAGGATCAATAAAGCCATTTATTAGGTTGATAACTAGATAATAAATCTAGTAGAGTCGAAGAAAACTATTGTGTAAAAGAATAACACTAATTGTAAAGTTATTTGTAGATGATTTGTACATTTAAACAAGCAAATTTTTAATTTAAGCTTAAAAACATGTTCATTCAGCTAAAAAGGTTGTTTCTGATAACAAACAGAAGACAGAAAGGCAATAAACTAGAGTAAAAGATGTTTCAGTCATGACAAAAAACACAAATTGATTATTTATACCTTTTGTGCCCTTTAGCAATGAGCAGGTCTTAAAGGTCAGAAGGCCTCCTTACTATCTACAGATTTAAATTCTGGCTAGGCAACTAAAACTTTCATATTACTTGCAGTTAGAAGGGAAAAGTTAAGTGACTACCTTCAGCCTAAATCTGCCAGGTTATGAATTACAGTAGGCCTCAATAAAACCCCCATAAATGAGAAATGAGTGGGAATCTTCATGATGGTAGTAACTTCTACTGGACGTCAGCTGACCCTCCGTCTTTTGGACTGCCAGGCTGAATCAGGCCAAATCTGGTCGGATTCTCGTTTAATATTTGATCTGTGTGATGCAGCGGAGAGATGGGCACTGACCTACTGATCCCGGGCTGGGTGTCGGTTACACATGCACACGTACCCCGTGTGGGTTCGGTTTCACGCTGCTCAGGTGTGCCTGCGTCGCTCCAGGTGAAGAACAGCAAACCCGACCTCTTTTGAACCATCAGGATTAGGTTATTAAAACACACATACTGCCTCTTTGCTCACATAAATATCCCCTGGGCTGAATCGTTTACTGACCTGCTGCTTTTAAGAATCATTGAAATGAATGTGAGGTGTCATCATGTCAACCAGACTGGACAGTTAGACAGCAGTGATGATGGCAGATGTGTGTGTGTGTGTGTGTGTGTGTGTGTGTGTGTGTGTGTGTGTGTGTGTGTGTGTGTGTGTGTGTGTGTGTGTGTGTGTGTGTGTGTGTGTGTGTGTCAGTGAGTCCCTGAGCGCTGCTCCTGAGTGAATGGTGAGGATAAGAGATAGTCACGCTAAAGGCCAGTCAGGGAGAAAAAGGCAGCAAAGCTGTCTGAAGAGAGTATTGTTTCTTATCACAACATCAAACGTGCCATTGTGCACTTCTTTCCCTCCGAGGCCCCCTGGCATTTCTGAAAGCTCCATGATGATGATGAGGATGATGATGATGATAATGATGTCTCCGGGTAGACAGACGCCCCCAGCTCGATCGACGAGCCTCTGCAGCTCCCAAACCTTAAACAGGAACCTGACTGAAAGACTTTGCACACTTTTTTTTTTTTTTTGTCACAATTAAATCTTTCATCATTAACAGGTTTTAATATTGGACAAAGATACAGAGCATGAAGCGTTTCTCTGCATTTTTTCTTTTGTTTATTAAGACAAAGCGCGATCCAAATGGGTTAATACTGAGTCCAAGCTTTGACTAGGCCTTTGAAAAACCTCAGCTTTATTTTTCACTGTGTTTCTTAGCCTGTCAGTGGTGAACATCTTGATGTGCTTCGGATCATTGTTCTCCTCCTTAACTTAATTGCTCTTGAGTTTAAAGTCATGAACTGTTGGCTCAAAAGACTTTTTTGTGTCAGAAACTTTGTTTTAAAATGGTTTGTCTGCTTTGAAAACCAATGAAAATTGTGATGCTTGTCCCACATCTAATGCATGTGAATCTCAAAATCAAAACCTTCACTTGCACTTAGCAAGCTTTTAGGAAAAATCTGTAATAAAAACCACGTTTGTTTCTGCAGGTATATCTGAAGAATTCATCACGCCCTTGTTTAATTTTTACAAAAGTGTTGGCGAGCTGCACATGGTGCTGGAGGAACAGGCTCTCCTCACTGCAATAACCATCTTGACCCCAGGTGAGCCATCTTTTGCCTTCATTCAGTGCTCTTCATGGCATCCATTGTTCTACATGTCTCCACATCGATACCCGTACTCCTTCAAAGCTTACAGTATAATTAGAGTGCATCGTATTCCTCTCTAGACCGGCCGTATGTGAAGGACCAGCAGGCTGTGGAGCGGCTGCAGGAGCCGATGGTGGAGCTCCTGAAGAAGCTGTGTGTTCTGCAGCATCCGCAGGAGCCGCAGTACTTTGCACGCCTCCTGGGCCGCCTGACGGAGCTGAGGACGCTCAACCACTATCATGCAGAGATGCTCACATCATGGAGAGTGAACGACCACAAATTCACCCCGCTGCTCTGTGAGATCTGGGATGTGCAGTGACCCACGGTGAGCAGTGAAGGAGCCTGGGAAGAAGAGATGGACATTCCAACTGAAAGGCTCCAGGAGTGGAACCAAGTTCATAATGGTAGACAAACAGCCAGTCTGCTTTGGTTCTGCCTGACTTTATAAATAGGGTAAGGTAATATTAGTGTATTATAGCAGCTTTTCAGTGTCCAGGTTTCATCATCAATATTTGGCTTAAAAAGCTGAAATTTGAAACGGATGAGTCAAAGAAGTACAAACACTGGAATTTTGTACAAAGCCAAGAAGGTGGTTGTAAGAGATTTAGATTAGTGTTTTTCGTTGGCCTCATTTTTATTTTATGCACAGAAATGTATGTTTTATGTATTTGCCTTGATAATTGACATTCCCAGGGAAGCATTTTCATACAACGGAGAATACATTAATTACAGCAGATATAGAAAAATGTACCACGTTTCTTCTAGTAAGTGTGGAACTTTCTACATTATTATTGGGTGGCTGAAAATTGTTTCCAAATATTATTCAAATGTCAAATTATTTATTTCTTTATGAAATAAATTCTTTATTTAATCTCACAAAGCATATTCTTTCTTATTTAAGACTGCAGTTAACTTTCTAATATCAGGAACAATTATTAAAACCAATTAAGGGACAATAACAAAAAATATAGCAAAATTATTTACCTAAACTCTGGATCACTTTGCATATTTATTTAGTCAAATTTTTCCTTCTTACTCATATTATAATGGGCTAAGAGTTAGCAGATTGTGCTTCCACTATCAGTGAGGTATTTAGAAACAAAGCGAGGCAGAACACAGAGGTGTAGGAAACTACTCCGTGCAGGAAGTGGTGCTAACCGAGTGGCTTTGTTTCTGCATTTATCAAGTATTTAGGGTGCTCTGGAAAAAGAAGGAGCAAATCCAATGATTTCATCCACGTTTATTTGAGACTTTCAGAGATCTGAAACCACCTGTCATTCTAATTCCTCTCCATGAGCATTGGCATGCATCTCTACACTGTCCTACTCACTTACAAATGTCCCAGCCCTTGTTCACTTAGTATTTATTTTCCCAAAACCCTGAAAGAAACAATATGGTATGTTGTGTTTTTAAGTGAGCAGTTTTATTAAAATAGACATAATTTATATTTATATTCTGACCACACAACAATCACTTTTCTATGAATAGAAAGCACTGTTTCATTGCTTCTAAATGCAAAGAACCTAAGTAGCAAATGTTGGAAAAACAAAAAAAAGATTTTATTTTAAAGACTGGAGAAAATTGCATTTTCAAGTGACGGAATCTGCTGGGCAGTGTCCACGACTCTGTCTCATAGCACCATCTGGTGGATTAATCCAGAAGAAAATGCAACATGTGGAACCAAAGCAAACTCTACAAACTCAAGTTGTGTTAAATTACTTACTCTACCTACAGAACCAGCAATTTACTACCAAATGAATTAATGGCAGAGAGGTTTATAGGCCGGTTCTGACTGCCGCTGTTTCTGCAGACGGATAGACCAGGAAGCCGGAGAAGGTGGTGTATCTCCCTTGGTTGCTGTACACGGCGTAGCGCTTGTCCTGCTGGCTGTACAGCCACACCGTTTCCCCACTGTTGAGCTGCAGCATTAAGCTCTGACTCTGCATCTCTCTCCTCTTGGACGTGTCCTCGTCGAACACCATGGCCTGCACCTGCCCGCTCCCGGTCATCAGCTTCACAGAGACGGCCTTACGGGGGTGCTTCCCCACAGTGAAAGCAAAGAAGTACACTCCAGGGAAGTGGCAGGTGAACAGGCCTGAGGTTTTGTTAAAGTGGCCCCCAATGTTGACGTACTCCACGTCAAAGGTCAGGGGAAGCTTGTTGTGGTGGCCATCGCTCTGACCCATGAACGTGGATGTCCGAGCCACTGAGAAGGCTGACTGCGGCTGCTCTGCCGCTTGACCTGCGCTCTGGGGTTCAGCCTGAGGTGGGCAATCGGGATAATACAGAGCTGGTGAGGAGAGGTGGTTGCTGAGGTAACTGGTTGGCTGGAGCTTCGGGTAGACCAGATAACCAGAGAAGGTGATGTAAGGGCCAGCATTGCTGTATACAGCATATTGGGGATTCTGCTGCAAAAGCAGCCACACAGTGTCCATTTCCTTCAAACTGATCATCACACTCTGGCTTTGCACTTTCCTGCCGATCCTGCGGTAGTCATCATAAGCAATGGCTTGCACCTCCTCTCCATTCTTCACCAGGATGACAGAGAGCAGCTTACTGGGGAACTTCCCCACAGAAAAGGAGAAATAATAAGCCCCAGGGATGCGGCAGCGGAAGCGCCCGGTGTCTGGATTGAAGTCCCTTCCGGTGTTGACCATGAGCTTGTTGAAAGTCACTGCTTTCTGCTTGCCTCCCACCACGCTGCTGGTCTGCGCAGCAGAGAAAGCAGAACCGAGGCCCGTCGCCACAGCAGGCCCGTAAAGGGATGAAACTCCTCCAGAGCACAGGATAATGATGAAAAAACATGCCAAGTGTGAATGAGACCTGCAGGAAGCTAAAAACAATAAAAATACCAGATAATATTGTCAAATTACACATTGGGGAACACAAGGATGGCTAAGAGAAACATTTGAATTGTTCCTGAATAAAGGAATAATCCAATTATATGTAAATATATTTTCTAGTCATATCATTGTTGAGTACTACCATTTTATTGGATTTCAGTGAGAGGAACATCAGCAGAAGCTTCATAGCCAGTTTATCTACCAGCTATATGCTATCATTTTATTATTCATCTTCAATCCCTTACTCTTCAGATCACAACATATTTAATTATTCCTTTGTTCTCCACTTATCAGTTTTTCTTCTTTTTTTTTTTGCCATAGTGCACAACGCTGTCATGATCAAGTAATGGACAGAAACAAAGTGAGACAGCAGCTAAAAGCCTAAAAGACCTTCAGAAAAATAGAAAAAAAAGTCATTCTGCTTAAAATTACCAGCAGTTTAGTGACAATTTCAGTTTTTCACTACATAAAATCTTGTTTGTTTATTCTTAAAAAGAGGTGCTTCTCTCTTTTTGTTGTAGTGTTAAGATGTTACAAGTTCATATTTTAGTTTAGCCACAGTTAAATTTTGTGACGAAAGATGTGCGATTGTGAGTGCAGAACAAGAAGTCTACAAGAGAGCTTTTTATACTACACCTCAAATAGCTGCCCAGGATAAGTTTAGTCTTTCACCATATACTGGTCACTCTGATCTTATCCTGTATTTGAATTAAAAGATGATAAGGAAGACTGCCCACATTGTTGACACAAATTCAGAGCGGTCTATGTGACCAACAGTGCCTGTAATGCGACTGATGTTTCTGTTCTGCTTGTGCACTGGCAAAAAAAAAAAAAAGGCCTGCATTAGGCGCTGGTTCATGTGTTCCTGTGTATGCCGAACAATGGAAAATTTCAAAGACTTCACCAAGTTAGCGCAGCAAATGAAAACATGAGTATGACTTTGATGTGCGAGTAAGTGGTAGGGGTAAATAATTTTTTAATCAGTGAATGAATATTTTCTTTTTTACATTTTGAACGCTAAGTTGGTTTCAATTTATTTCACGTTTCAAAATATTTGTTCAGCATTTGTTCAGTAATTGATGTATATTTTTCTGTATTTACTTCTCTGTGTCCTTACATTTACTAAAAATATGAAATTAAAGTCGACAATAACCCCACCAACAACTGTTGGACAATTTGAAGGTATTTGGGATAAACTAAAGACATGAATCACTAAAAACTAAGATTAGTATTTGAGAAAAGACCTGAGCCAGAGACCAGACAATACCAAAATTAAGATCTATCTTGAGTATTACAATTCTAACACATGTATGCATTGTGCTTTATAATATACATTTTAAGTGACTAGTAATTCTGTATCGGAAAATGCAAGACAAATGTGCAAAATAACAAGCAAAAGTAAATAACTTAATAAAAAATGTTGTCGCCTTAAAACAGCAAACATCTTAGGATGCTCTTCAGAGACTTTTTGTCTTTATGTTTGAAAAAATGTTCGTCTATGAACATCATCAGTATAAAAGAAGCTACTGTACACTTTTTTTTAAAAACTTATTTTCACACAATTGCAATCATAAATAGCAGAAGAATTAGTAAACGCATCACCATCTGAAGATTAAACCAAAGTAATAAACCCACCTGCTGAGGTAAATTGGCACAGAAATTGCATGCTGGACTTGGTCTTAGTCGGGTCTGTTCAAGTTACTGTGCGTTTGTTGGTATGTTAATGTAACTGACACCCAGTGGAACAAAGATTTTGTGCAGGCAGAAATTGTGGAAGGAGGAGCTCCGATCCTCCCTCTGATCTATAGCTACTGTGACGCCTGTATGTGTACAAAAAAAAAAAAAAAAGAAGCAGCTGAACTCTGCAGACTTGTTTGCTTCCAGAGTTAAGTCTAAGTCATCATTGTTTGGTCTTCCACATGTAGAGCTAATACTAGACTCCCACTCTTACAACTCTAGAAAAAAAAAAAAGACATTAGTAGAATCTACAAATAGAAAATGAATGAAAGTGCCAATATATCAGTGAAAGAAGGCAACGTTCTGTCACTGGAAATCAAAAAATGTTATTTTGATGCGATACAATAATATTTAATAATAATAACCTTTGTGAAAATTTGTCTCCAAAGGCTAATGCTCTTGGACAAAAACAAAATAGAAATAACAGGAGCAATCAATGCTGTTAGAAAGTATTTGCTACATTACTATTATTTTGTTTATTCAGACAAAGATACTCTGAGCAAATAACAGAATGCACATTTAAAATGAAAAAAGCTATACTACAACCCAGTTGCCCCTTAAACCTTTAACTATTGTATCACCGGTGGAGGTAGAGCTGCCATCAAGGATTTGTAATATTTGTCTCTCTCTTTGCAGAACTGCTTTTAGTCTACGCTTAGTCCACACTGTTGGGTTTAAACACACAGCCTACTGTCCCTATTAAAAGGATTCACCGCTCAGATGTTTTACCCTTTGGTTACTTTTACAAATTAGCTTCGATACACAAAATTTGGTATTTTGACTAAATATTAAAAAAAAATCCTATAAAAGTGAAAAAATATTTATACAAATTTATCAACAATTAAATAAAAATATTTATACACAAACTAAGTGACTGCCTAAATGACCAGTCAAGCACGTATTTACTAGAATTTTAGAAATATACATTCATTTATTGTCAGTTTGTAGCTGCTTCATGCATCAAAAGCCAATTCTTAAAATAAAATGCCAATTTCTTTTTTTTTAGGCTTCAAGATGAGAGACCTTTATTGATCGCACCAGGGAAAATTAATTGAGCAGGAGGTCAAGCGTTACTGATTTTTAAGTAAAATAAAAATTTTAATATCACACCTTCAGTATTTTAACAATATTTGCTTGTAATAATTGTTTGTCTTAATTTTGATCCCTTACTTATCTTTCGTATTTTTCTTATATTTATAGTGAACTATTCTAGTTCTATGGTAGTGCTTTTCTCCAGCTCATGTTAAGAGGCTGTCGCAGGGCAACGCAGAGACGAACACAGGACAAACAAGGCAACAGTTCTACCAACTGCGCCACTGTGCAGCCCTGGTGGCTACATAAATATTTATTTATTTTTATCTAGAAAAATAAATAAATAAATAAATAAAAGTTCATTAAGTAATTAATTGATTAATTCATTAAATAAATAGGGCCACGCCATATTGACACAGCCAAGAGCCCTGTTGCTTATGCCGTCATCACGCAGGAACCCGGAAGTGGTCTGTTTGCTGTCAATGCCAGCTACAGAGAGAGAAGGAGGCACCGAGAGCTAGAAGCCCGCATTTAGGAAAAATGGCAGGACTGCCCCGCAGGATTATTAAGGTACTTATTTCTAACAGAAGAATGTTTTCTTCGGTTACTAAAAATTTTAATCTATAATGTAAACAAATTTTTCTCTGTCCGCTGCACAGCTTCGTGTTCCAGCATTAGCATCGATTAAGCTAGTGTCGGTTTCAGAAAGTAACATCCGCTTCTTTAATGTGCCCAGAAGCAGCGATTATTAGAGGCTATGAACACATAAATACTACTGACAATTATCCCGTTGGCCTGGCTCAAATTTTTAATTGTAATTTTATTTTATCTCGGTGTGGCTTCTAGTTTTCTTTTTGTGCTTACAGGATTGCTGAGCAAGCCGGCTAGCTAACTATGCTAGCCATTTGGTAGCTTCTTAGCGATCACTTTTAAATGATCCATATTCATCAAACTGACTCCAGTTTGTAACCGAGATAAATGTAGAAACGAGCCATGTCTGTAAATAACCATTTAATTAAATGTTATCGTGTAAATCTGCCATTTATCGTGTAGCAGTCCAAAGGATTTGTCATTCACTGCTGCTGGAAGTTAATAATGCAACGAGTGCGTTTCTGTCAGATGGAAGCTTAATCATGAAATTAATCATTTCGAAATAATGAATTCTCTGCTGCTCAAAACTGACCGAAGTCATAGGCAGAATTTCTTTGTAGAAATCGAAAAGCACAGAGTTTCATCATTGTCCTGGTCTGGATCATTTTGGAAAAGCATTTATATTTACAGACTTTATCCGTACCAGGTTTTCTCAAGTTCTTTCTGCTGCAGCTTGTTTTGTTTTTGTTTCGTCTTTTTACATAGATCAGCGTTCATGAGTTTACTTGCACCTTAGGCAAAGTTAAATAAAACTGCAGATTTTTCTTTATCTGCATTGATGTAGAAAGTCATCAGCAGTTGGAAAATGGTTCCTTCTGTCTTATTTTCTGAAATTAACTTTCAGTCTGTGATTCTGCTTTAGTTTACATATTTCAGGTCATGTGAAATTTCATTGTGAAAGACTTGTCTTTTAATGCAAAGAATGTTTTTTTTTTTGTTTGTTTTGTTTGTTTGTTCCCAATAATACAGCCCACATGATATTATTTACAAACTGTGTTGTAGTGAAACTTGCATCTAAGACATTCTCACCATACAAACAGCAGAGCATCAACCAGAGGTCACCAACAGTACTGAGGGTGAGATGCTGCTGCTGCCATATAAAAGTTACTTAACGTCTGTTCCCCGTCATTACAGTCCTGGATTCAAAAATACATATTTTGCTTGCCAGCTATTTTATTGAAATGATTATAGGTTTTTATGTGAAGTAATTAAAAGTTTATTATTGGATTTTGATCTAGTTTTACCAGCCAACACTGGAGAAAATCTCTTTTAACAGCTACTGAGTCTAGTCCTTTTGGAGTTTACTGAGGTCCGTCAACTCCCAAATATATTGACTGACATCAGTAGATGTCAAATAATTATTCAGTAATTTTTGTTTTAAATGTCTGAAATACTGCTAAACTGGTGAAGTGATTATTCCTGTTTATTAAACAATTTCCTTTCAAGCCTGTTGTACTCATTTTCTCCTGCTTCTCTGTGGCATAGTTTTTCATTTTACAAACAGCTGCTGCACAAACTATTCAACAAATTGTTGCTACGTGAAACCAAAGAGTAAGTCAGTTAGTTGATATCACCACCAATCTTACTTGGCTAACCCTTGGTTGAGTGGCTAAAGTCTTTCCTCTGCCTACATCCCCCAGAATGCTGTGCAGTTCTGGATCAGAGTTCAGGAAAATTTCTGAGCATTCATGTGGTTTTTTTTTTTTTGTTTGTTTTTTTGCAATATTTATTATTGGTTTATTGCCCAGCCCTGTATCCCCCCATTGTTTTATATTTTATTTATTTATTTTTTCAAAATAAATAATTGACCGTTTTTTAAAGACTGGTCATTTGGTTAGGTATATCCAACATGCTAAAGGGTTGATTTGAATGCAAGAATTCATTTCAAAGTATCACTGTATTGTATTTTGCATCCCATTTTGGATTCAGTTTACCAGCAGCACATTAACACACATGAAAAAGCTTCAGAGCCCAAGATGCCTAAAGGTCACAGAGGGCATTGGAAGCACAGAGTACAAAGAAACATTTTGATTTAACACATGTATAGTTGTCAGGATGCTTACAAGGTATATCTCAGTTGAAATATTTTTATTGACTTGACAGCATTAATCTATAGTGTTTAATGATGGATAAACTATAAAGTAATAATGTAATAATGAGGGAACACACGTTGACTATGCAGAATTATTTATGTTTGACACATTTACAGCATTTTTTGTTCTCTAATACTGAACTTGTTCTCACAGATAAAATGCCATATTTTATTAGTTTAGATTGACTAACACACTGAATAAGCACACAGCTCTTATTCAGTGTGTTTATTTAAATATCTGTGTTTCCAGCAGAAATATGGCTTTAAAAGACGAGAGTTTTATCAAAACTAACAGTCTCTGTTTTTTCAGTACTTTGTACTGTTTGTAGGTTTTCAAATAAAGTTATTCTAGAAGAAGGAAAATTTCTCTGAATAGCAAAAGATTGAGAGGTGTGTAAAGAAGTGCGGCGACTGCCTAAAGTTGGTGGGAAAAGATGGGAGGGCTGGGAACAGTACTTACTGGGCCGAGCCCTTGAGCCCCCTGAGCGTGTGACTGGGACAGGGAGCCCCTCTTCTGTCTGTGTTTTCACTGCATGGTTTTGTCTGTGGGTTATCTGAAACATTTCAGGAATCTCACTCACAGTTGCACAGAGGAAAAAGATGGCAAAAACTGCTGTCGCAAGTGTTAGCTGTGACTGTATTGGTTCATATTTCCATTTTTTTTTACTCTTCCTTTGTAGTTAAACGTGTTCCAAAGAGCCATAGTAAATATGGCGGATGCTTTTGTACAGTAACAGACTGGAAGCTTTAGTAAGGAAGAATAAATCAGAGTTTTGATGTGTCATGCAAATCATGTTGAAAATGATTCTGATTTTGTTGCAAATATGCCTCTGAAAAGTGAAAGTACTCAGCAGGTTAACCAAGAGGGGCGTCTGTAGTAAGAAAGACACTTGAAAAACGGGACTGCAGATTGGTGGTTGATGCTGCCTGATCGTTTTACAGCGTGATATGACAGTGGACCTGATCAAAACTTATTTTAAAAAATCTATTCTCAGTTTTTATAGACTTGCTCAGTATTAACTTGTTGGTGATCTGACCAAAGAAAAGCAATTATATCAAGTCACAAAGATGCAGAAAGCAAGCAGGAAGTTTCTGAGATTTAGTCTCTTTTATGTGAATAGTTTTAGGTTTCTCTGTAATGCAGGCTTTCTTTAATAGTCCACAAATATGCACTTAAGTTCATTCATTTAAGGGGGATCTGAATGTAGGGATTGTCCCATCTTTTACAGTTTTGGTTTGATGATTGCATGTCAGACAACTGAATGAATAGTTTGTTCCTCACTTCTTTAAACATGCACAATCCCATCTCTTTAGTGTTTTCCACTGCTCAATCTGTACCACTTCTTAGAAATATAGAGCCGCATAAAACACACAGTTGAAATGGCAGTTTTAATGTGTGCAATATTTCAGTCTCAAAAGATTACTGAGACTTTTAGTAGGCTGTAATATTTCAAGTCCCATGCGTCAAAACACTGCTTTCCAATCATGTATATTGACTTCTTTTTCACAGTTTTCTTTTTTGGGTCATAACCAGTCAGCAGCTCAGGTATGGTAATGTTTGTTTTTTTTCCCCATATCCAGGAAACCCAGCGCTTGCTTGCAGAGCCTGTGCCAGGCATCAAGGCAGAGCCAGACGAAGGCAATGCGCGCTACTTTCACGTTGTCATCGCTGGACCTCAGGACTCACCGTTTGAGGGAGGCACATTTAAACTTGAACTCTTTTTACCAGAGGAATATCCCATGGCAGCTCCTAAAGTACGGTTCATGACCAAAATATATCATCCCAATGTGGACAAGCTGGGAAGGATATGTCTGGACATTTTGAAAGGTAGACCAAATCTTTTTCTCTAATTTGATACTTGCAGTTTTTCTTTTTACAGTTTTTAAAGCCATGCACCTTCTTGATAAATCAATTCTTCTTTAATAAAGTATTTGGTTTCATATTCACTTAATGATTCCTTTCTTCTGAGCAAAGCATTTTAACTAACTCAAGTTTGATCCCATCAGTACAGAGCATCACTAGTTCATCTGCTGCTCCATTGCTATGTTAAGTGCCTTAAATTCGTTTGTTTCACTGTTCTCTGAAATTTTCAGATAAATGGTCACCAGCTCTGCAGATTCGAACAGTCCTGCTATCTATCCAGGCTTTGCTAAGCGCACCCAATCCTGACGATCCCCTAGCAAATGATGTTGCTGAGAAGTGGAAGTCCAATGAAGCTGAAGCCATAGAAACCGGTGAGGCTATTAAAAACATCAAAGCTAGACCCTGAACAAATGTTGATTTTTATTCATTTTATATGTTTCTTTTCTTGCTCTGCTACGAATTGTGATTTCCAAGTCTACATTATGAATTTTGTTTACAGAGTTTTAAAATATAATTAATATGGGATAATGCTGTGTTATAGTTACAGACAGAGAATAAAATAAACCTATTGTATCAGTTTACCATCTTTATCTATTTTTGACACCAGAATGTGAACAACATTTTGAAAAAGAGATATTTCTCACGCATAAAGGCTGGACCGCTCAACAATTCTGCAATCTGGCCACTAAGAGGCGCTCTTCTTTAATCTGCTTCTACAAACCAGGATTCAGAGCAGATCTCACATTTTGTGTTCTTACATAATCAAGATGGATTGGCAGGTTGATTTTAATGCGGCGCTGCTCACCTCTTCACCTCCACTTGAAAACTCATGTCTCTCATTTTAAAGAGCTATTATAGATTCCAGAAATTTGAAATCATGCCAGTTTACTTCTACTGGGTTTGCATTTGCTGATAATGAACACTTTTTTTTATGTACATAATTTTCTTTGCAAAATATCTTAAGCTTAATTAAGTTGGATGGAAAGCGTCTGTTTCAACAGATTTTAGATTTGATTTTGATCTTGATTTTGACCCTTGTATTTCTGGTTGTCTGCTGGAAAGCGAACCTCGTCTTTTTCAGGCTTTCTTCCAGCATTGCTATTTAATTACTCTGTTCATCTTCCTATTTGTTCTAACCAGCTTCCTTATCCTTGAAACAAAAGATTCCCAGAGCATGGTGCTGCCACTACCATGTTTGACTATGGATGTGTTTTGTATCTGTTCTAAATGTACTTTCCACAACATATTTTTCTACATCAAATACGCCGTTTCTGGCAAACATGACCTCTTCTGGCCTTCTGTCAACACTGGCTCTTAACACACTCCAGATTTTTATATTAAAAAAAAGAAAGCGAGAGAAGCAGGTATTCTTTGTCTTCCATAGCAAAAATTGTGTGCTACTTCATAGATCTATCATGCATTATCCCAATAAAAACACATTGCAATGTTTGACAAAATATGTAAAAGTTCAAAGGTCTGAATTATCTTTCATTTATGTAATCCTGTTCAAAGTGTTTGAGGATAATTTAGGGAATAATGTTGCTGAATTATAATCCATCCTTCACATTTTCCTCTCTACAGCCAAGACATGGACCAGGCTTTATGCTGGAAACAAAAATGAAGTGTAAAGCATCCTCACAGGTGGAAACACAAGTGAACACAACTCATCTGTTGCCAAGACCTCCTCCTGGCTTCATTTGCATTTAAAGGACACAGTCTTTTATTTTTTATATATAAATATATATGTGAAAACAACTGCTGATATTCTGTGATTTCAATGCACACTAGTACTGAATGACTTGTCTATGTCCTAACTCACTACTACTACTATTCAAATGCATGGGCAGCGGTTTTAGATCGACTCACCTGGCTTTCTTTGTCCAATCGGGAGGAGAGGGTGTCTTAACGTCCCGCATATCTGGGGGAATGTGGCTTTAGTGGACTGAGTTGAGGATGAAAGGTTGGCTAGATGTGAAAGTTGATGTATCTTTTTTTTGTGTTTCTTTTAATTTTATTTTATTGTGCCGCTGTTTAATAAAGCATCTAACTACAATTACTAGCCCACTGTATACACTCGCGTAGAGGACTTTGTCTTGAGTAGATTTCTGCTTTAGGTGCCATCTGGTTTCATTAGCTGCACTGTAATAGGACTAAAAACCAAACTGAGCCTGCCACTGACCTTTCAACCTCTCCTTGCTAACTTGGATGCCCTGTAAGCCTCTGGATGGTAAAACTGTGAGTGATGGAGATTGTGGACCTTTCTTTATTTTTCATACATACAGTGTGTTATTACAGTACTGTTTTTTTTTTTATTTTTTTTTATGACAAGTTTTCTGCTCTTTCTCAACTAACTACTTTTACTTTTTCTTCCTTTATGGGTCAGCAAGGCTCAGTTGTTTCCCTGCTCCCATTAATATTTATTTCACAAAGGAGTGGTTACGCTTGAGTCATGAGATGTCTTGTGTTGTGATGGGAACAGGTGTTGGGATAGGAGCTTCCTGGGTGGCGCTGAGACGGTGGCCTGTCCATGGATCAAACTCGAACATGAGCAACGGCTCTGACTCCAAACTGTTGTGATTGGTCTCTGTTCAGTTCAATGTGTAAAATAATTATAACTCTGAAGAGGAGCAAGTTTGCTGCTCAAAATGCTATGAAACTGTTCACATGCATACTTTTATGTTCTGTAAATAAACTGTTGATTAATAAAAAAAATAGAAGTATGTGATTCTTAAAGGGGGATAACCCTGTAACACTGTAATCCACCACTAGAGCGAGTCACTGAACTGTGGAGCCACAAATCTGGAACTAATGGAGAAGCCATGGCCTTAACTGAACATGAAGAGACGTCAGCTCCTCTGGAGGAATACAAAAACAAATTACAATGCTCATGTATAAAAGAAGTGATTTTTATTTTTTGAAGAAGAAATATATCTAAGAAAAACCCCCCACTAAATGCACTTTTTCAGAAAATTACAATATCACAAAAGGACAGTATTTTCTATACGGGAATAATATGGCTTACACAAATAGAAATGCTGCTGAAACGACTAAAGCTTATCAGAAAGTTGAGTGGAAGGAAAAGCTCAGTTAAAGAATCAAAGTAAAACCCACTAAACATAGTTTGTGGAGCATTCAAAAGGAATGGACTGAGCCACCCCACACAGTACCACCCAGAACACAGACTTTACTGCTGATTTCCCCGTGTAATCTCTGAAAAATATTAAAAACTTTTGAGGGATTTTTCCTAGATCTAGAAAATAAGAAGTTTGAATTGTTGCTGAAATTCCCATTTAAGATTAAAGTAAATTTTGCACTGTGGGGTACAGAGTCCAAATCGCCTCTGGACCAGTGTAAAGTTTTCGACCTGCCTTGTGAGAGGCCAGTGACTCGGCTAAAGACAATAGCAACTGAACCAGAACTTTTAATAGGATATATACAACCTGATCCATAAAGTTAAAAGCAGAGAAATCAATGAGTTTTTTGGATTTCGATTGAGACAGAAAGTATTGTTATGCAAATTAACCAGTCAGATGTTAGGGTTTATTTCACAATGCAATGGTGACAGCTTTAATGGCGGACCGTGTAAATATTCAATAATTAAATACTGAAAATATTGTTTATTATTATTTCCTGTATTCTTTGTTTTGCTTTTTTTTTTGCGATCAAATATTAACACATCAACAAATGTTTTCTCAATGATTCGTTCGCTTCATTGTGACACTGAATTCTAAGGCAGTGAACCCATAGATGAATAAAATAAATACATTCTCCCAGATTGTATCGCTGCATGTTTTCGTGGGGGCAGAAAGTGTCATCACCTGTCATCCTAACATAGGCTACTTGGTAAGGGTTAATCTTGTGGAAGACCAACATGGAGGTCCGGTGGTAGGAGGCAGCTTGTCTCTGTGTCGGGTCAGCTGGTACAGCAGCAGCAGCAGCAGCAGCTCCTCTCTGACAGATGTGATTGTTGAACCATGCGTGTTGACAGCGGCTATAAACCCACAGAGCAGATGCAGCGTGACTTCAGCCTCAGCGCAGAAATGAATAATCCGACAGCCCTGTTCGCAACTAGGACAATTTGAAGAGGAAGAACTGTTGCACCTCCCGAGTCACAATAGGGGTTTTGTTTTTGTTTTCTTTCTTCCCCGCCCTCACGCGCTCTGTCCATTGCTTTAAGTGCCACCTGAAGAACAGAGCATATATGATGAAATGCAAGGCCAACCAGACCAGGACGTACGACGGAGACGGCTTCAAGCGAAGAGCGGCGTGTTTGTGTCTGAGAAACGAGAAGGAGGACGAGGTAAGCTGCGTGGGTTTTCCACGGCCGAAGTTAGCGGTTCTCAGTGTTTACAGAGGGGGAGGGCACTTTCTTTTTTTTTTTTTTTTTTTTTGCTCTAATCTGAACTCAAACCTAACACTGGCTTTCTTTATCGACGCGCAGCCCAGTCAGCTCGGTCTGCGCGCAGAGCAGAGGTGAGCTTTAATTGGCTGAGGGGGCCAAATGTTTGACCTATTAAACTACGCGGATTCTGAACAAGCCCCGCATCGAAACAACATTATCGAGGAAATCTACAAGGCTTGTATTTCCAAAAACGACAACACGTCTTCAGTCTGCGGTCTGAGGCATTTACTCAGAGACATTTTTATTTAACTGCTGACAGACGCATTTCACAACCAGGTTCCACCTATGTTAACACACCGCCTAACTAGTGCTGCCACTTTGAAGACCTTGCATCTGTGTTTAGTTTTAAAGGTGGTTTGTTCTGTTTTTAGTTCATCTTCGTTCACAGGGACTGGAGATACATGTTGCTCTTACTCTGTAAACTGTAAAATTGACTTTTTTTTCTCTCTGCCTCAAACTAAAGGTTTCCTTCTTTAGGTTGTTTAGAATGACCAAAAATATTTCTGTAGGCTTGTTACTGGCTAGAATATTCAGGGGGTTATATATTTTTTTTTCACTTTACAAATTCAAAAGTTAAAAACTATGTATTGGACAGAATTTGGTAGAACTGCCTTTTTATGTTTACGGTGATACATTAAATGTCCTTCCACAAGCTTTGCAATGGTTTGCTTGAATTTTTGTCCAATCCTTCTTGTGGAACTGGTGTAGCTGAGTCAGACTTGTAGTGGCTTCATTACTCACATCCACTGTTAGTTTTGTTATAGCCATTTCAAGGCTGAATGGCCTGAATAATTATCTTACCATATGGGCTAGTTCTTAACACTCAGAAAAGAGTATAATTTAGTGGGACATTGATGAACTCTACATTTATCAATGCTGATTGTAAATGAGCTTGTTTGTTGACTCCACGAAAAGAGCAATAAATATCAATAACTTTAAAATATAGATAATTAATTTGCTTGATATTTTGTCTTATGTTTCCAACAACAGTACTTGTGTTTATGAGGTTCTGACTGCAGTGATTTGCAGGGAAAGCCATTAATTATGTTCATCACTTTTATCGTTACCCCCAAAATGTTGTGGTCAGTTATGAACGTAGCCCATCTAGTGCAAGTCATTGACTTTTCTGTTCTAAATTGGACGCTTGTGTAGGGTCAACGGCCACTTGGAGAATCTGTTTCTGCCCAGGCTTCAACTTCCTCTCTAATATCTTAATATTTTGCTTCAATATTCACATAATCTTCTGTCCTCACGATGCCATCTGTTTTGTGACGTGCACCAGTCCTTCATATGGTATGAGCAGCAATATCATATGATAGGACGCTCATATCATCTGTGAATTCACAGATGGAATAGTGTAAATGCCCCCATGCCTCTTTCTTTCCTAGCTGTCACAAAGGTCCTTAATGTCCAAACATTAACCTCTCAGTTTCATCAGACCACAGAAGTTGTCCTCAAGAATTGAGACTTTTGCCCTTGAGCGCTTTGGCAGACTATTACTTTGGTTTTTGGCGTAATGGGTTGTTGTTGATGCAGGACATGTTGCAGTGTGGCTAATGACTTTCGTACAGTGGAGCCCAGTCGACGACATCATCCTGTAGGCTTCCCCAAATAAATAGAGAGAAATTCTTTGAAAGATTTTGAGATCTACATGTGCAAGAAATGCATTGAAACAATTTGAAGTTATCTTCCACTTGGTCAAAGTATGTATAATTATTTCACCATTTGCTTTTTTCATATTTTCAGACACCTGGCTTCTGGTTGCTGTTACCTCACATAAATACTAGCATTCAGTTAGTTAACCTGCACAAATGCTCTTCCGACCAGCTATAGTGACTAGCGCAGCGATAGATCTGTCCACTTACTCTAATGAATAAGGCTTACTGATGAACTGATTCGACAATGTATTAAATCACACAAATACTGAATAATTTGATTATTAGCTAAACAGTTATTCATCCTTTTTTTCTAACTAAAAACTATTTTAATGGCATTTTTGATTATTCCTTTAATACATTGTGAGTGTATTAATTATTTTATTTCTTACTCAACTGTAGTACCTTGTGACCTTCACCAGGCAAAAACCACAAGCAAATACTGATGCCAAAGAAAAATGACAATACCAAATTTACTTTGATTTATTTTATCTGAAATTGTAATTTCCAATAAATATTCCCCTAAATGTTACCATATTAGTGTAAATACCAGCGGTGAAAATCTGCATTTTAAATGCTAGGAGCAGACTTTGTAGAGTCTAGGTTAATTTGGCAATGGCTCCTAGTTAAGTAATCCTGTTTTTTTTTCTGCTCAAACTCCCAAAACTTTTCCATTTAACACGTGGAGGGTGTCAGTCAGCCTGGTGACGGCAGCAGTTTAAGGAGCACATGTGATAGGCAGAGTACGGAGCTGAGTGCCTGTTACAGTGTGCTCAACACCAAGTGACCCCTTAGGTGCAATTTATAGAAACAAGGTGCAGGCACTGATTGTACAGACAGATCTGCCAGCTCCTTGTGCTCATACCCCCTTTTCCACTGTCTGTACTGCTTTTCATCAAGGTCTCCACTTCTCTTCTTTGGGGATTCGCTGCCATAAAGCTGTCAACAACCTTTGGTGCTGTTCAGCGTAGTGTGTTGCCATTAAAACTTGAACAGGTTGTTGGTATTAAAGACAGTACGCTGAATTGCCCATCCTGTTTGTTTTGCTTATCTGGGATTGACTTGTGGAGGAAAGTGGTCAGACATCGCTTTCCATAAAAACACTCCGTTGGCTCAATTTAGGGAGTGTAAATCCAAAGCTTTGCATTTTGGCTCGTCTCTATTATTGATTCAGTCCATCTCTCCATCGTCTGCTTCATAGTACTGCCACGCTCCAATGACACTTTGAGATACTTGAATTCATCTTCTTTGCATAAAAGTCTTTGTAATCACTTTATTTAACAAGAATAGGTTTTAGTTCTCTTGCTCAGGGATGTGTCTTTGGTACTCTGTGGTTAGGTTAAAACATGTTATAATTGTGGGACATGGTAATAACTAATTATGAGTCATAAAAAATAAGTTTCATAAATGGGGAAGATAAATCAGTTGGAACATTGTTCTCCCTTTTATTATTCTATTGATGCAACGTGTCACTGTGTCAATAGGAACACGTTTGCTTTCATTGCTTCACAGATGACATTCGGGTCGAACCGCGTTTTAAATTTAGTGGCAATATTCTAGCGTAACTTTTCCCACACTAATTAATAATAAAACCTGGATTAAGGTGAACTTTCTTAATGTTAAAAATAACGCGTATCTCCAGCCATCTCCTGTGACAGTCTCTCTCCTGTCAGGATCTTCGTGTAAGATGGAGTATTATTTATATCACATTTAGACACTTAGCGATCACCTTTATACTGGTTTACATCTTTTTTTTTCTATCCCACTCTTTATTGCAAGTCCTCCACAACTCTATAGCTCTTCTGGAAAAAATACTGTTAAATAGATAAACAGCATTTGCTTCCCCACAGATTCATTTCTATCTTCTTTTTGTTTTTTCTGACATGTTTTAGGGATAAAATGTATTTTAAGATCAGGAAAAGCGAACCAGAGAAAATACAGTTTTCATATTTTATTTAATTTATTAGTAGATTTATTAGTAGATTAAACTGGACAGGTCGCCCTGCGATAGACCTGTCCCAGGTGAACCCCACCTCTGGCCCGAAACGTTCACTGGACATAGGCACCAGCAACCCTCCTGACCCCACTAGGGACAAGAGTGAATAGAAAATGGATGGATGGATTAAACTTAATGCTGAATCCAAACTAATGGAAAAAAGTTAAATCCCCCTTAACCTACCTACTGGATGTGCAACAACAACAGCGGCCTTTAAGTGTTTGTGAAAACTGGAAATGAATCTTTTATATTACTTTAGAGGAACTTGGTTCACTGGTCAGCCTGGCTGGACGGTTTTTGAGCAAACCATCATGCCAGCACACCTTAATTGGTAAAAGTCTATAGATTGACTTCACTTCACCAAAAATCTGTCTTATGTCTTTTTGAGCCATTCATAGATGGACTTGCTTGTGGACTAAGGCAAGTCAGACCTGTAGTGGTTTAAATTCAAAAACCCTCCAGATCAGAAGTTGTTTATGGATCTGTAAACTGTTGCATTGACTGGTGAAGTTCAGGTGAAGAACTGTTATTTTCTAGCCACTTTCTGACACATTTTACTGATTTGAATAGCAAATGTTCCTTTATATTTCCCATTTTGAAGAGTGGCCGAGGGAAGCGGGCCTCTCTGTTGCTTAATGTCAATACGACATTGAAACAGGAAGTTGTGAGTTAATCATTAAAATTTTTCTTATCAACTTTAAAAAGTAAATATTGCCACCTTCAAAAATGATAGTGTATAGTTTGCCTAAAACTTGTTTTGGAAAGAAAGAGGAGATGATTTTATTTTATTTTGACTTAGGCCATTATTACAATACATTTATAGATTTTTGACACTTTATTGAAGGGAAGCTGATGAATAAATAGAATCCTCTGCATTTCTGGACCCATAATGGCATGGCTGACCTGAAATATTGTACATATTGATGTTATCTGACATTTTAAAACCTTCCCAAATTTTCCGCTGGTGCTGTACTGTGGCTCTCTGAGCTCCCAGTGATGTGTGCTGTGCCTGCTGGGGTCATTACCCTCCTCTGCTAAGCTTCTTGTTGTTTTCATACCAAAAGGCAACTGCTGATCCGGTGGGTTTTTGAAAAGCCTTGTCGCCTTTTCATACAGAACACGTGCGAGTGCCTACGTGTTCTGTATGGTGTTTCTGTGAGACTGCGTTTGAGGGTTACGTGTTTGTGTTGGAGAGCCAGCCGCGGCTGTTTCCACTGTCCCCAGAGAAGGGCTTTAATGGACTCTGGGATTCAGAGGAGAACCACCACCACTCTCATCCTCTGCACCGTTTAATTGCCTGCAACACCACATAAATGTTGCAAAAAGCACGATTAAGAGCTTACAGAAAATTGGTGGAGTATTTTGATACGTAAAGAACTGCTGTTTCACTTTGGTGTCTGTTTGCTTGACTGCCTAATTTTTGAACAAGTACTACATCTGTCAGGGTTTTCACAAACACAACGAATCACGATGGAAGACATTCCTATTGATTCTTAATCACATGACGAAGCTTGGTTCAATCAGAGGCATAATTCATCGTAAAGGAGAACGAGTGAAATAATTTCCTTAGGATTGTCAAACATGTTTTATACTTTGCCTGACAAAATTCCCTGTAAGTCACCTTGAAAACATCACCCCTCTGTGAAACATCCCGGAAAGCTTTTTTTTTTTTCTACAGAGACGGGAAGGGACAGGGAAGCTGATCAAAGTTGATTGGAAGAAAGTTGGAGGTAAATTCAGAGCATTGTTTAAAAAAGAGGCTGTAAAACACTGGAGAGAATGGGATGGAGGTATGTGTGTGTGTGTGTGTGTGTGTGTGTTTGTGTCTGTCTTTGTGGTACACATAGTTTTCAAGCCACAGAACTTTGCATTCAGTCTGTCCTTTGTTTGTTCATCATTCTGTAGTTTGGCTCACCCACAAAAGTCAAAACAGATCATCCTGTAACAAACACTGAGGTCTGCAGAGAGGATCATCGGGGCTGAGGGCAGCTAACATGTCTGCAGAGCGGATACATCCCCAATACGAACTGTTGGGACTTTTAACCAGACGTTGACTCTAAAAAGCGCTATTTGTAAAACCCAACAGAGACGGTTTCTTTTCCCAAGCTGTGCCTCTGATGAACAATTAACAGTCAGAGCACCCATATAGTGCCCAGCAGGTGGATTAGAAATTACATATGAAGCACAGACTTTGTTAGAAGATTAACCTCCATTATCTGTTAAAACTAATGTTGTATTGAGTTAAAAACTAAATTCAATGCATTAATAGAAAGCGGAAGGTTTTCATTTTGTAAGTTTTGTTAAAGGTACACTGCAAAAATCAGGTCAGCAAATAATATAAAATGATACGAACCCTAAGAAAAGCAGCGCTAATAGTTAGATTAACAAAACAGTTTCTAAATTAAGTTCTGCAGCTTTATTTTCCTGGGGTTTTATTCCACAGTTATTTGCCGTAGTATCTGATCTCAACAAAATCGCAGACACCTCTACGCGGTTTGAAACCTCAGCTTGGACAGCTGACTTTTACTGGGTGTTAAAGGGCTACTTTTTCAGAGCTGGTGTGTTGTCAGTTCCTGCCATGAAGGGCAGCTGTGCATGTTGTATGCTGGCGGCGGATGAGTTGACTGTGTATGTTTGGTTAGCTGAAGCCGGGATTACTCTTATGTGAACATTATGTGGGTCAGTTTGATGTTGGGTACAGCTAAAGGTGGGGTGACGCCATCAGCAGGACTTATCAGTCTTAAATCAGCTGAAAATAGCTTATGGAGATGCTACGTTGATACTTTTGACTTAACCTGTCAGAGTCTTATTTTGCCAGTTGAATATAAGCTTGATTTACATTTTCAATCATGGTGAATCTGTGAGTAACTGGACTGAAATCATGGATGCTTCAATGCAGAAATAACCAATAAACTCTAATGGGATACTCCATAAAACAATTATTTGTTTTTAAATTCAGATCCCTCTTCATGTTACTTAAAATAATCACATAACCAGTATAAGCTGCTGGGGAAAGATAGCGTTGGCTTCCATTATGTGGCAGATTCTGTAGTTGAATGTGCTGTGTCCGGGTTGGTGTCGGCCTGATGGAGCTCTCGCTCCTCTGCAGGTGCTGCTGGTGAGCAGCAGTCGACATCCAGACCAATGGATTGTTCCCGGAGGAGGGATGGAGCCTGATGAGGAGCCCAGTGGTGCTGCTGTCAGGGAGGTGTACGAAGAGGTGAGTTTGCCACACAACAAACACTTCTCTCGTTTTTCTCGATCGTGTTGGTGTTACACGGTTGGCCGGTTAGGGTCCATAATGATGTCTTTCAGTGCGTTTCCATAGATTTAATGATTGGGTCAATTGTTAGTTCTGATGCCTTGGAGGTTCTGGGTTCGAACCCTGCCTTTTGCTCAATAATATGTGCCAGCTTTTGTGACCCCTCACAGACAAGCAGGAATAGCAAATGGATAATTGTAAGAAATGTAATTTACACTTTAAATTGGTGCTAAAAAAGACTGGGAACGTCACAGAAGTATTTCAATTTTGACAAGAGAAATGAGTGGGAACTCTGGACTCGGATACAAGTTCAAGTGGTTGATTTCTTTTTCTATATTTATTCTGATACTTTTGCAGTATCAGTAATTTATTTGAATAATAGAAAAGAACAGTTAAATAAAGTTTGACGATATCCAGCAGGAAGCCTTTTTAAACCACAATGCAGTGAGTGACAGTAACCTTAATTAAATGCGAAAAACCACTGGTATGATGCTGTAACATTCCACAAAGCCAGTCAAATTAAGCCCTTATTGTTTTAATTTCATCGATGTCATCATTTCTCATAGTCCGATATGGTCATATGATGACAGGAAACCCAGATGAGGGGAAGAAATATTTGGCAGTGCTGTGTAAATATCCCATTAATGAGGTCTGTGGTTCACTACAGTGGAGTGCTGGTCATTTTCCAATATGTTTCACAGCAGAGCGAGCTGTGAACTTCTGCTGTGGCTCAGATGGTGCGCTGACAGCCTTGAAAGATGGCTGTGACATTTGGGTAGAGTTTCCAGTTACCCCAGTTACCCAGACGTTACAGATATGACGTGCACATGGATATAGACGGCTTGCGCACTCGCTGCAATCATATAAGGGGAGATTTTCTTTGAAAATATTTTCCCAAGCTTGTATTTAATTTTTAAACTAACATTACAAACTTACTTAAGAGACTCTTCGAGCATAGTAAGTTACAGTAGAGCTCTGTGGAGCGACTCAATCGCGACAAAAATGATAATCGCAAGTGTGTTGCTGAAAACACATTTATTGGACTTGAGGAACAGTAAATGTAAGGTCGTACTGCTGCACTCAGGGTGAAGCGTTTTACACAGATTGACCTGAACCTGTTTACACATGTTTTAATGTCCTCCGTTCCTATTGTGTTTGGCATCACAGTGGAAGTTGATCTGGTTATTCTATGTTATAATTTGGTGTATGTTACAGGCAACAAAGTGTTTCTGAATGTTGCACTATAAAGGTAGTGCAGCATTTATATGTATAATCCACTGTGTTGGGAAAAATATATATACAGGAACTCTATTCCCTGTTTATTTGAGGGAAACTGTTCTCAATCATTTATAATCACTTATTCTGAATCCTAACAGGATTACGTTCACCACTTTATACCAACAATGAAAAGAAGAAGGTGCGTAACGGACAGTTGATCTCCTTTACCCACCTTGCATCGTTCCGGTTCTAGCATACATTTGATTATTCAAAATATAAAATGGATTTCATTCAGTGTTTCCTTTCAAAACAATGCAGGACAGATTTCTTTAGATAGCAATTGAGTTGTTGTATAAAGATCTGCTTATTCAAAGCCGTTCTTCCTGTGAGAAACGTAGACCAAATCATCTGTTTTTGCAATAGTGATTTCCTGACTTATCCCAGCTGTTCTAAAACGACAGAACGGATCTGTGCTACCATAAGCAAACAAAATGCTGGCCAGGAACTCCTGGAGAGCAGTTTTATTCTTATTTACAAAAAGACGAATGTGTACAGTTTATACAGTGTTTCTAGTCTGTTCCTTGCTACATTTGAGAACAAAAAGGTTGAGATGAAGCAGGTGAATTTGTGGCTCTCCTTCTGTGGTTGTGCTGTTCTCACTGAATCGCTTCAGTTTCTTTGTTTATCAGATTAAAGGGATGTAAATATGATTTCTACTACTGTATTTGCTGGAAGCAAGGGAAATGTTCAAACGAAATCACCATGGATCCCAAAACTTTACACACCCCTGTTAAAAGGCACGTTTTTTTGTAAAAAGAGTACGAAATAAAATGTTTCAAAACTTTTTGAACCTTTGATGTGGCATATATTCTGTACAAGTCAACTAAAAAGTAAATTAGTGATAAAAAGAATACAAGAAGGGACGAAAGCAAACATCCTTAAATAAAGCCTACGAATGAATGAAATTCCTCTTTAGCTTTGTCGCAGAAAGCTGAAGAGTTTAAGTCAAAGCTGACTTATATGCGATAAAGTTCACAATTATATTTATCTTGACAAAAGCCCAGTTCTATCTGAAGAAAGTGTGTCTTTGGGAATTAAGGCCAAGCCTGCAGGGTGTACATTATCAATTGGTTTTACTATTGATTTCTTCTCTGATATACACCACCATCTGTTTGAGCTGTTGGAAAGTGTGTCCTTTTTCAAATGATGTCCATTCATCTAAAATACGCATAGACTTCAGGCAAGTCGCAGATGTCTATGTTCCAATAATGTTAAGATTTTTGTCTAGAACTGCTTATAGGATCATGGAAGAGTAACCACAGTTTTAGAGAAGAAGAGATATGAAGACTTTTTGGTGACACTGTAAGTTGCCTATCTGCAGAGGAACTGAATCAGTTATAATGGCGGCAGACCAAAGTTAACTGCTGGCATACTATTCAGAAAATGTTGCAAGTTTAAATAGAAATGCACCTGTGTTCATGTCTACTCCATTAAGCTGTCTCAACGACATGTGACTCCTTCTGACTTACACACGAAAACAAGCTGTTCTTTCCTGGCCACATATTTTTTTTTGTCCTGCTCAACCTATAAAGTAGCAGCCATGTCACAGACAGTTGTTGAATAAAATGCATCCACAGTAAATCAAATATAACTGACAATGATATTGAAAAATATTCCCAACCCTTAATGGACTTTTTTTCCATTTCAGGCTGGTGTGAAGGGAAAACTTGGCAGACTTCTTGGGATATTTGAGGTAAGGCTATCAACTGCCTTGGATTGTTACTACAACTTTAGATTCCAACAAATCAAGCTGCAGGAAATCCTGCAAAATGCCCTGTCATCATGTCCAGAACAGTGCACATGGTAAACTGATTTAGATAAAATCATTCACAGATTGTGTTCGCGGAGTTGAAATAAAAGCTGATAATTTATTTTCTCTTCCTATTCAGCAGCACAATCAAGACAGAAAGCACAGGACGTACGTCTACACTCTAATTGTGACAGAAACACTGGAGGACTGGGAGGACTCTGTTAACATTGGTATACTTCAATTTTAATTCCCTGTTTGTCACATCATAGAATACATTATAATAAAAAAAATTATTGACTGAATTTCTATTTTGTATTAACATTTTATAAAGTCGGGTTTTCCTTGCATAAAAAAATTCAGCACAAGTTCAATTTGCTCCAGAATTACTTGCAGATTTTGTGCAGTTTTGCAGAGTAGCAGTCTAGGACCTATTCTGAAGCTAATATTTGGAAATTATGCAGCTGCATTTTGCTTGGGTAGGCTTTGCCAAAGATGACATCCTGACACTTGTAAAGAGATACGTAGACACTCTGAGGTTGTAACAATTAGGATTGAGATTGTTTTTGGGGAGTCCTGCAGGATTTCCTGTGGCATTTGCATAAAAGTGGAGACAGAGAAGCATGTATGCAGATTTCCTGCTGTGGTTGATCTTTATATCTGATGCCAAATTTATTTTATATCCTCTCTCAGAAAAGGAAGCATCTATTGTTCATATTTCATTTACAGCAGATTGTTGCTGTTGAAATTGTGATAAATATTTATTGCAAAACCTTCATCAGACCAAGAACTTTTAATAATATTTTCACTGTCAATAGAAAAAGACTGCAAGTGTGAAAAATATTCCGATGCAAATATTGGAAATATGTTCAACGTAAGCACTAGTTGAATTTTTAATCACGTGCGTTTGGTGACCACCTGTAATGATTTGGACAAAGACTCTGCATTATAAATATTTTTCTTTTCCTTTAGACAAAGTAAATCTGAGCACGAGAGATGTGGATATTAACTGGTTTTGTTTAATACCCCATGACATTATTGCTTATCTGTCACAAAAGATGACATTCGCTGGTGCAGAAATTGTACTTTAGTTCTCCCTTGGACCAATTTCATGTTTCTACCTTCACAGTTTTCACTTAAAATTAAGATGTTGTGTTTTTAGCTTCAGCCATTTTAAGGTAGGATCACAGTTTTTAATCAGCTTGATCATTAGGTCTTGATACCTGCAGCTCTTGTGCAACAAGTGTCTCTGATAGTGTTTTAACTGTGAGATATTTAACTCTAATACATAACTTTTTCTGTTTTTGATTTTATTCTTTTGTACTATATTGCCATGGAAAAACTCTGGACCAACCCCAGCCCCTCTGGTAAAGTTGGTCTAGACCCACCACTGACTCAGCTTATAATTATGTAAGCTCTTGGTTGCATAAACTGTGTATAGATCAGCAAATGTTTAGTCCAGGATCGTCAGGAGATTATAAAGTTTGGAAAAAGGGGGAAAAAATAAGGGTGTACACTCACTAGAAAAAAAATTCAATTTTACACCATTTATCCCAGTTCACACAATATAACGCAGTAGACAGTCAGAAACGCTAAAAGTTGCAAACATTTTTGGGTTGACATACATTTTATTTGGTTTATGCAAAATTGCTTTGGAAACTTTTTCTTTTGTTTGGTTTTGATGAACTTTTGCTCTCTTTGGCCAACCAAAAGTGAGCAATTTTCTCCTCTCACCACACTGTATAATTACGGTCCCTCCGCCTTCTGTGTCAAATAAACTGAAAGGACCTTTTGTGTTTATTTTCTCCCACGCAATGTTTTCTGTTTACATCTACTTGTGTTTTATACTCACTGAGCTCTAAAAACTGTAATTGAAATATACTTTAGTCATTTTTTAGAAAACAAAATCAGAAGTTATAGATTTTGCTACAACTTCTGGAGCTTCTGGAGCATTCACGCAGTCAGCAGAACCTGTTACAATTGAAGAACGGCGCAGAAAGGCTGGACTTACAATGCTCCACAATATCTATACATTGAAGTTCAGCAGCTGCAGGAAGGAAAAGTTCGAGCAGCTAAACTCTGTCTGCTTTGGTTACAGTTCTCATGCAGGAGCATAGAGCTGGCTGCGGTGAGTGATAACTGGAAAACAACTGGGCACCCCAAACATTCCTGCCCCCCCATCGCTCCCCATTAACAGGCTGAATCTATTTCTGTGGATGAATGGAGTAAACAATCACAGGCACCTTTAACAGGAGTAGTTAGAAATTATTGTTATGACGAGCTATTCTATTGTCGAGAGACGGGGTACATTTCAAATATCAAACACCTTTTAAATAACTGGGGGCACGTTTTTTGGTTTTTTTTAAAAAATGTAATTCACATAACTCAGTCACACTCAAACTTTTTACTCTGCTTGTTTCTCCTTCTTCTTCCTTTCCACAGGGAGGAAGAGGAAGTGGTTCAAGGTGGAGGATGCCATCAGGGTGCTGCAGAGCCACAAGCCTGTCCACGCAGAGTACCTCTGCAGACTCGCAGACACCTGCAGCCCTCCCTACGGGCCTGTGTGTTGCCCCCGAGCGATGGACAGCAAGGCCCCTCACTATGTTGTTTGCTCAACGCAGGACTCAGAGCTCTTCAACAGATAGGCCTTACAGCTGAGACTTCCTCTAGAGGACACAGATGGACTATACTGGAGCATTGGTTGCTTTATGAACACAGGTTTTTCACTCGAACAATATTAATTTTGCAGGAATTAATTAAAAAAAAGAAAAAACAAACTTAGTAGCTCTTATAAAGTGCTGTGATGCTTTCTAGGTGTATTTTTGGATCATTAAAGCAAAAGTTAGCAGCTGACAGATTAAATGCATTCCCCTTTAGGGGTTAAGTTACTGTGAAGTAAAGTTCTTACCGGGGTCTTACATGTTTGACCTCAGTGTTCCCAGTGTGTTGGTGGTTTCCAGAAGACTGAAACTGGGAAATGTTGGCCTTAAGAGGAAGCTCTGTTCCCACTCTGACTCACTGCCAAATAATTTCCTGTTGCAAGAGAAGGTAGCAGCCACAAGTGTGTGAATGTTTTAGAACAATTTTATGCATTTTCCCCTCCTGACACTCTAGATAGAGTTTTCTTCTTTTATGAGTTGGTTTAAAGTTAGCTTTGTTGCAATAAATGAGTCACCTGTTGCAACAAGCAGGGTTGTTAGTACTCTGTTTAGAACCTGAGAAATTGCCTTAAATAGCATTGAGATATTATTTATATATATGCACATATATAATGTTAAAATGAGCAACAATGAGGTAAAGACGAATAAAGTTTACTCACTGGATAAAATAATGTTAAGTATCATGATGCCTTAGTAAGGATCCCCAGAAGGAAAACAGGCCAACAAAGTCTCAGATCACCCAATATATGGAACAGTGGCCTTAAGATGTTTTTCCAGACATTCAACCTTTGTTTCACACCATGAACTTGTTGAGGCCAAATAGATCAATCTTACTTTAATCTGACCAAAGCACACAGTTCAGGTTAAAGTCCCTGTAGCACATGGAAACCTCTGCATGCGTGATGGTAAGATGGAAAAGGTTTTTATGGCATGTTCCCAAACACTCGGTTGCCATGTCTAAAGCGTCTAATTGTTGTGATGAAGTACTTTGGTGACACCAAGATGCCATTGTTTTCTGCAGGTCTCTAGTATTGAGCCTCAAATTTGTGCTTTTCCCTCACTGTCCTGCTTACTGTTCATTATGTCAAAATAAATTATCCTTTTCCAGCCTTGTTTGTTACAGTTTTGGTTGTTTAAATCATTTTAATCATAACTCTGGACTTTGCATACTATATCAAATATTTTCTTGCGTCCATAACAAGAGGAAGATGAACACACATCTGACCTGGCATGATGACATTATTTTTCTGTATTTTGACAGGTGGCTTAGAGAAACTACCAACTGTGCTCTAGGGGAACAGAAGGTTTTGGATCAAAATCCTAGAAAATCTGATCAACGTAAAAAAATAAAAATAAAGTAAAGCATAGGTTTGAGAAAACCGTCTGGTCACATTAATTTTATAGGGATTGCCCAGCTGTGTGCCACTGGCAGTTTTGTTAAAAACAACACTTGCTTGATATAATGTTTAAATCTAAATGCTCCTGATCAGCAGTGATTTACATTAGGCCAACTACAACCTACAATACAACTATTACAGTAAGAGTATTTTCACTTTTAGCACAAATAATCAAAGTCAGGACAAAGAGGAAAAGAAGCCCATGAGTCGTTATTATTATTATTCTTGTAGCTCAAGGGTATCAAAAATAAAACTGGCTCATTTTTCAAACGTTAATGGATCCTTGTTTTAAAAAAAGTGTATTGTAGTTGCATAATTTCCTCAAAATGGGTGGTGGGTGTAGTGATATTAACAGAAGCATATTTTTATTAAAATGATCTGTTTCTTGTGTCTGAACTCATATTTCATAATTGTGATGATGGGTTAACTGGTAGTGGGCCTCCCAAATGGAATAAACATTTCTGCCATAAAACCTTGAGTTGCCCTGTTGTTACTATTAGCTGCATCAGAAGTGAGAAGGAAACTAACTAGGACAGAAATTCTTTAAAGTTTTTTTTTTGTTTTGTTTTTTTAGGAGACCTTAATTTGTTAAACATTTATTGGCTCTTGTGTGTAAGTTTTAAAAAAAAATGCGTAAGAGTTGAATATTTGTAGAGTATTGTACTGTGTTTGATCATTGATATGTCCAGTGTTGTCAATGGAGCAGAACATGACAGCTCGGTGTGGAGCAGCCACGGTGAACCATCCCCTCCACGACCCGCCCATCCGCCGCTTCTCCCTCAGCCTGGTCAGGTGTTCGTTTGTTTCCACACGTAAACTTTGCATTTTGGTAACTGATCAGCTTCTGTGTCGTGACAAACCCAAATCAAGGACATGTTCAGACGGATACTTCAAATGGTAAGCCTCTGTGAAGTTAATCAATCGGGATCGCTTTTGTTTTGAGCATAGCGGCTCGTTTTCCCTGGAAGACGCAGGCCCATCTGTGTCTGGTTTCTTGGTGGGTGCGCGTGTTTAGTGAAATGACGTACCGCTGAGGGGCGGGGCTTGTGTGTGTTTATTGGTTCGTGGATATCTTGTCCGGAGTGCTTCTCAATCTCGTCACGTCGGGGTGAAAACATCAAGCGCTCCTTCCATTTAGATGACACAGCTAGCCATTAGCGCATGCTAAGCTGTTATAGTTGAATGATTGTACTGTTGACAGTAATGAAAATAGGTTCCCCGAACAAAATACAGAGTTATTTGGCTCTATTACAGACATTAGAAATCAGTAAGATGAAAAAGGGACGGTTAATGTTGATACCAAGGCTTAGTTAGCGGTGGTTTAATTCATCAGATGCTAACGCTATCGTTAGCTACAGGCGTTGAAGAAATGCTCTATGAGCATGCAAACAGGCGCTTTAGGCGACCAGCCTCATAAATGTTTGTATAAACAAACTATATGCTTGGCAGTAGAGTAAGTTGTTGGACTAACGTACTAAATCGAGCTGAAAAGCTTTCGCATTGGACCACATTAACCACAATGCATTGCTACCCGCATTGTGTACACTTGGAGCACATGACTCGCCGACTTAAACTATTCAGCCATAACTTTACGACCAGTGACAGGTAAAGCGAAAAGCAGGGCGTGTTACAGTGACACCTGTTAGATCGATATGTGGGGCGTAAACAATATGAAGCTGTACAGTACTGCAGGCAGTGGTCTACTTGGATATTGTTCCATAAATGTGGTTTTAATCTGTTCTCTACGACACGGAAGTTATATTTCCTGATGGCTCTTGCATTGTTCTGCAGGAAAATAAAACCTTTCACTAAGCACACAACCCAGTAGATTGTTTTAGTATTAGAGAGTGTTCAAATAACAAGTTATTTTTCACAATGTAAACAACAACAACAAAAAAAACACACAACATGCTCTTTTTGTTTTTATTTTTATTTTTTAAAAGAAAACGTAATACTCCTGCTGCTAAACAAGTAATAAATCATGAAATTATACCGTTTGCCATTGTGGGTCTAATGGAGTAACACTGAGACTCTAACAAGCTTTAAACAGAATTTGCTCAAGTTCCAGCTGACCAGCAGTTTGCAGGAACAGATTGTGGAGAGAGGTTGTGCTGCCTCCATAGAGCCAGCAAAAACTGGTCACTTCTGTACTTTTTCTGGATAAAAATACAAATTTTAAGGTTACCTTTTAAAACCATGCTTTAGATTGTTACTGGTAACCGGCTTGCTCCTATCCACCACTCAGACAAATCTCAGGCTTGGTTTAAAAACTATAAACACAGGTCTAAAGTATACACCTGACCTTTAAATTCTCCAGATTACATTCCAGACCAGCTTAAATAGCACGCAAGTGGGATGTGATGTGATTAAGAAGTGAGTCCGGTCCATTGAGACCTAACAATGTAATTTCCTTGAATCAAGGCATCTGCTGCTGATGGCTGGGCGCCTCAGGCCATTTAGCATTAAAGTACAACTCTGTTTTGAAGAAGTAATAAACTCTGCATTAGGTTGTATTTTTGAGGCTGGTTGATGCCTTCTCATTATTTAGAAAAAAAAAACTCTTCACTTCCTTGACAAAGTATTCACACCCATGTCATGCCACATGTGTTCATAATGTAATTTTTTGCTCTGCAGCCCAAGTAAAATTCTCTGAGTCTGCAACAAAAGCTTCATTCAGCCAGAGAAAAGTTATTACTCCACCAGACATTATCTAAACACAGAACCATTGCAACAGCTTAATGGTTTAGATCAAAGCACACCTCTAAAAGAACGGCACAGTCAAAGGCCAGATCAAGGTCTAATTGAGAATCTGTGGCAAGACGAGAAAGATTGTTGGTGATTCATAGTGATTTAAATATGACTAACCTGTGTTTCCTGTTCTTTAGGATGCTGTTTGTTTTCTAAACCTTTAAGGCTTTTCACAGCTGGATTAATACTAAGATTAAATTACTGAAGGCACCAGTGATGTCCTCTTAGTGAAATGTAATTTTAAATTTTATTTCTATTCCTGCATAATTTCTAAACCAAACAGTTACTTTGAACTTTTTAACTGGAACCCAACATGTCAGAGCAATAATGTCTGATCAGTCTGGCAATGCCAAATCAATTTGTCAGGCAACTAAACGATACTGTAGTTTCATTACTGCCTCATGTCACTGCTTTCTGACCTTTGGTCACAACTTCCACCACCTATAAGTGATATTGCTCCATGTTAAACGTTTTAAGGGTGTATTGGGCTAAAAATGTTCACCAATAAATCCCAGAATCAAATTTTATTTTATGACATTGAATTAAAACCTCAAATTCATGATAAGTAGTGTTTTTTATTTGCTGATGACAGTGTCGTGAGGCTATAACCTTGTTGTTTGTTTGATCTGGATCAAAGGTTGTTCCGTGACGCAAAACTTCAGACAAATTGCCCCTTCTTCAGTCGGCTCCAAACAACGAGGCTGAAAATGTACGATGTATATCACACAGACCTCATTCGTTAATGTATTCGTTTCCCAACAAAATCCTATTTTAGTACTGAAACTCACATAGAAAATTACAACATGCTCAAATGACCCTGATTAAAAATGCATAGTTTAATTGGAATATCTCTCACTTTTGGATTAAACTCAGTAGCCTAATTTAGGATGATTAATTTTCATCCAAATGGCCAGAAGAAATATAAATCTACTAAAATGATAAAAATGTTGTCGATGTTGTTTGTGGTGTTGGAAATGATCATCTTCTTGCTGAGTCTACAATTTGTGGTTTGGACCCAAACTGCTCTTCTTTTGCAGCACTGCGAGCTGACAACGTTTTAGCAGAAATGCATCCTCAGAGCATTGTCAGTATTTACAGATTTCATTGTAAAAATATCTAAAGCAGACCAATGTGGCACAATAGTGTTAAAAATAGAAAATCCCATTTAAAATATTCTCTGGATCCAACATTTTACTCGGTGAAATTCCTCAAAATGAAAATAGAAAAATCAAAGCAGTAGGTCTTACATGGAAGGGGCGGAGATGTCAGCTATACTCTTACTGGTCCCTCTGGTAAAAATGTGAAAAAACTTGAGATTTTTCCCCTTGATTATTAAATCTCTCAATATATCGACAAAATAAACTCAAATCCCCGCCCAGCACTGTTCATCAAAGTTCCTTTTGCCTTTAAATCTCTTAATTATGTTCTCTTGTGTTTCCCGTTTTGGGATAAAGGAAATGGTTGTCTTGCAATCAAAAAGTGTTCAGTTTGAATGCAGCTTAGCGGCTACTTGTCAAGAGACTCTTAACCTGGAGTTGCTTTGATGTGTCGGTATGAATAGAAAAGGCCTCTGACTCCATTTATCTGGCAGCATTCAACACACCTGTGTTATACTCCGGGAAAAAAACATGGATTACTAATTAAAAGTTCGCAGGAACTCAGTTCATTGGAGAAGGTAAATGATTAACTGTAAAAATGGCTGCAATCACCTTTTACAATAAATTCTAAATATTAGATTTATGTCTGTGGCTTTATATAGAGGCTATGGACACTGCAGCTCTTCTCTGTGACAGTCAGGTGATTAAATAAGTAGCATTTATATTAATTCACTCTAGTCAAAGTGTGCATTGTCGTCTGCAGACTCCTGGGAAGGGAGGCTCCCAGAATGCAGAGTCGGAGAAGCCCACCACTGACCTGAACCACGACCAGACGTCTGAGGTAACGTTTTCCTAACATGATGCTGGATCCGAAACGCTCTGAACGGCCCGGATGTGACGTTTTCAGAGTGTGATGACGTGTTTCTGTCTCCAGGGCTTCATCTGTCCTCAGTGCATGAAGTCTCACAACTCTGCAGACGAACTCTTCAAACACTATGAGCTGTTCCACGACACTGGAGACCTCCCCGCTCATGTGGCTCCCACGCGGTAAGGCTAGTTTTAACATCTTGCAAAAGTATTCATGCTTCCTAAACCTTTTCACAATTTGTCCTTCTCAAAATATTTTTTATTTTGTTGGTATTTTAATGCGCCCTGCGACAGACTGGCGACTTGTCCAGGGTGAATCCTGCCTCTCGCCCAGAACGTTAGCTGGAGAGGCACCAGCACCTCCCGTCCCACTAGGAACAAGGGTGTTAGAAAATGGATGGTATTTTATGTAATAGATCCACACAAAGTAGTGTATAATTATGAAATGTAGGGGTGGGGAATCGCACGGTTTTTAAGAAAAGTATGACATACCTTTATTTACTCTGATACCCCTAAATTAAAGCCAGTGCATCCAGTTGCCTTGGTATGTAATTTAATTGGTAAAATTGACTTGAGATGCATGTAATTTAATGTTTATATATGAGGGAAGCCATATGCAGTACTGTGTGTAGTATTCACACCCCTTGAACTATTTCAGATTGTCACAGAGCAGCCAGAGTTTTTATTCAGTGATTGAACCAAAGAAGGGCACATTGTGAAATGGAAGAAGTGATTCATTATTTTCCAAAATCTTTTACTTTTAAAAATGTGTGGCAGTAAATGAACACTGCACATCACCCAGAGAGCACCGTCTCCACTGTGAAACGCAGCAGTGGCAGCATCATGCTGTGGGCAGACAATGCTTCACTGGAACAGTTTGAATCAAAGCTCAATTTTCATTCGTCTATCACATAAAATACATTCAAAGGTCATGGATGTTATGTGACAAAATGTGGAAAAGGTCAGGATGTCTGAACGCTCTTGCGTGATACTGTAAGGTCATGCGTCAGCAGCTGACCTCACTGTGGCAGAGCGTTGTCCTGATCCGTCTCTTTCCTCCCTTCAGTGAAGACCTCACCATGTTGCGGCAGGAGGTTCAGGATCTCCACGCTTCTCTCAAGGTGAGGTTGAAGTTTCAAAGCAGTGAGTGTCACAGACCTGTGAGAACATCTGCTGTAAGATCTACTTTTGTCCTCTTTCTTTTATCAGGAGGAGAGATGGTTCTCTGGAGAACTAAAGAAAGAATTGGACAAAGTTCAAGGACAACTGAAGCAAGTAAATCCTTTCAGACATTTAGCATAACACAGTAAAGCACTGGCCCTCTGAATACACAACTGTGTGATCAGTAAAGATGCTTTCCTTTGTCTTTCTGCTCCACAGAATGATGGACCGATAAGCGCTGAGGATTCAGGTGGTGAAGCGTCGCGTTCAAAGAACATGCTGAGATCGAGTCTTCAGTCATTTGTCGCTAACATGCTGGATGTTTCTCTTCCTCAGCCCTCGAAAGAAAGTTAGTGGAAGCAGAGACGGAGAAGTTCAACATTAAGCAGATGAAAGACCTGTTTGAGCAGAAGGCGGCGCAGCTGGCCACAGAGATAGTAGGTCAGTGTGGGACTGGGAGACTATGAGGTCAGAGTCTGGGGGTCAGCTAACAAGCTGAAGTTCTGTTTTACTCAACCGCTGTCAATCTCAAAGCTGCCTTTGTGCTCTATCCACATTTTCCTGAAAGCTGTGTGGACATTTTTCTTCTTTTTAAAAAAAAAAATCTCTTTGTTGAGTTTTCTTGAACACACACTAAAATGCAAGTTCCAGTCTTACAAATAAATAAATTGAAGTATTTCCTAAAAAATAATAATAATAATAAAATGTGTGGCTACAACCACTCATCTTGTTGAAATGGTATGTGAAAGATTGCCATATCACATACCTCTCTTCTTTGTCTTTCATCTCCAGCTTTACCTTTTCTAGATGAATGTGTTAATCATATGCTCTTGACACATTTTCCTACTTTTTAAAAGTTGTTTTAAGGATTTAATTGTTTGATTTCTGAAAAACATCGAATCTGTTAGACCTGAAGTCTCGCTACGACGAGGAGAAAAGCCTGCGGGAGGCTGCCGATCAGAGGGTTTCCAGTTTGAGCGAACAGCTGCAGAGGGAGAAGCAGGAGAATGAGAGGCTCCAAACAGAATTGGTGAACACACAAAACTCCTTCTTTTCAGCTTTTGCTTCCAGCCCAGCAGCTCTGATATTCCTCTCTGTCAGCCTCCTGTGTGACCCGGTGTCTCCGCTCTGCCCCCTAGCTGCAGCGGCCGGGAGTGGAGGACGTGGAGGTTCTTCAGAAGGAGCTGGTCCAGGTGCAGACGCTCATGGACAGGATGACCCGTGAGCAGGAGGAAGAGTCTGAGCGCCTCAAAAGCCACTACACAGAGCTGCAGGCTAACTACACTACCTCAGAGGTTTGGGCGCTAAAACACCACTGCTCACCATCTTCACTTTTTCAGGGAGAGCTTCACATTTCGACTCAGGAAGGGCTGTGAAGTTATTACATCGCATACTACTGCCCCGCACATTTTGCAGCTCTTAATTACCGCCTCGTGAATAATTCAGGGATTTCTTTCCCCAGCATTCTGGAGCAGAGGGGTATTTATAGCTCCATCATGTAGCTTCAGGCTCTGAATCCTTTCTTTTCTCAACTATCAGTTCTATTTTTACCCACCCATAGTCAGAACCGTATTCTGAATAGATATTCTCTCTGCCATGATTAACATCACAGTAATGTTGACGGCTGCATATTGAACCCGTTTTGAGCAGCGAGCGGCGCCCGTTGAGCACATTGAGCTGAGAAATGGCCAACGACACTTTTTACGATGCAAAACTCAAAGATTAACAAATTGTGTCCTGGTCCAGTTTATATACATTCATTGGGCTGAATGTAATGTCAATTTTACGCTTTTACAAATGCATTCAAACAGCTAAATAACAAGTAATCTCAATGAGTTTTTAAAACAACAGATGGGAATATGAATGGTTTAATGTTAAATTAAGAGGAATTTGTGTTTCCTATGCACGAGTCATTAAAAAGGCAAAAATAAACGCACTAAACCCCTTTTGTGTCAAATACTCCCTTATTTCCATCAGTTTACAAACTGTTTGTCCTCCTGAAACTGAAGCTTGCTGTTGTTGTTTTTCCTGACTTACCTTCTGTCCTCATGTCTCCTTCCCCTCCCTCCTTCCTGTGCCTGTCACTCACTGTTTCCCTTCGATACACAAGATTCAAAAACTGGAGGTAAAACCGGTCGATTCAAGTCGGTCACCAATTTAATTTAACCTTTTAGGAGTTTTCCTTTTCGAATGCAGATTTTTTTCTGTTGTCCAAGCAGTGTGAAATTTCTTTTCGAGCATTTTTTTTTTCGTGCCACCATTTGCTTTTAATTGCTTTGCATTTAATTTTCTCCATCCCTTCTTCACTGTAGTTTATTGAATACACGCTTAAGGACTTTTGGCAAGACTCTTAACACAGGTCTGCTGATGTGCAGATGACCATATCCCAACTAAAAGCCGAGCTGGAGAAGGGTCCACAGGAAGCCGCTGTCTACACGCAACAAATCCACGAGCTGCAGGGAAATCTCAATAATTTGCAGCAACAATGTCAGGTAATATTTACACAGCAGCGGAAGGAAACAGCCATTACATCCACGTGATCCTGAACAAACAGCTTCCACCAGTTACTCTCACAAGCTTTACAAGCGGCCATCTTGTTGTCTGTGAGCCTCCCTTTCTGCAACTCAATGTCGAGGTGTCACTATCCGCCTTTAGCAACAGACACTCGCTGACAAATATTACAGTGAGCACTATTATTAAACCAGCAGGGGGTGATCGTTGGTTGCCATCCTTGTCACTCAGTGAGAAATATAACCACAGGCAGGTAATGTGACTGGTGCAATGGGAGGAGAAGAACGTAGCGCAGAGATTAAAGTGTCACTCATCGGGCTCAGATGTGGTCTCACAGCAGGCAGAGAAGGTGTTTGTTTACAGATAGCAGAGGGATTACAGTGGTGAATCCTCCAGTCTGGTGCCCTGTTTCTTCTGACAGTACATTTGTTTATTAGAGGCCAGTTGAGCAACCATCAGAGAGTTAATTTGTCTCTAAATCTAACCTTGAGAAAAGGAGACACGCCAAAGTAGACTTTTAAGAGATGAACTAAAGATGAGGGTTAAAAAAAAAGAAAAGCACAAGTGTCCGTTCGACTTGTTGGATTTCTCCTGCTGAATCCATGTGTCCTGTTACAGTCTGAGGCTGGCCGCCCACGTCAGACTGTGAGGCAGGTTACTTTCACCCTACTGATGATGTGTTGTCGCAATAGTAATCCTGCTGACGACGACTGTATCACGTCGTCGTCAGCAGCATTTTGTTCTCTATGACTCTGTTATCGAGCTTGCTGCCAGAACCCGGGCCGTGAAAAGAGCCACACTTCAGTCCGGCGTCATGACTGTTCCTTTCCGTTGCTCCTATCGCACAGGCTGTGGGAGTTCACGAGGCGCTGCGTCAAAGTGTTTTAACTGTAGATGTTTTTCTTTTAGCATGTTTCTTGTTTGCATGAGTATGATAAAATAGAATGGTGTATTTTTAAATGTCCCTGTTTCATTCTTCCAAAATATTAAAAATCTGCCACCCTCCTTTTAATTATTTTGTTTAGGTGCTTGTTAGTTTGAAGGTTTTCACATCACTGTATGTGTTTGTATGTAAAAATGTCAGAGGTTGACAAATGGGGTGACGTTCTCTCCGGATACTGAAGCATCTCATTGTCTCAGCATGTAGTGAGATACTGAAACTGTTTTCACTAAACCAAGCTCTTTTTATCCCGACAAGTCAATCTTAACATCCAATTATCTTGATATAAGGTGATATTTAGATAGATGGATAACTACTTTACCCTCCAAAAAGAAAACAAGCTCAGAGTCTCATTACTTTTCTGTAGATGTTTGCTAAATGTATTTTGACAAGACAAGAACTCATGATTTTGTCATTGTGATATAGTAACAATTAACTGACTGTATCAACAAGCTCATGGTCTTGTTTTCTTTATATGACAAGTTTGTGTAAAAAAAAAAAAAAAAAATCAAAGTTGAGATTCAATAATAAGAGAAGTATGACAAAGTGAGCTCAGGGTCTCATTTCTCAATGAAACCGTTTCCAGGACAACAGAGGCACAAAATGTCTTTGTCCTGATTTGAAGTTATTATAAAACTCAACAAAACAAGCTCAAGATTTTGTCATCCCCTCCTCATAAGGAGACCAACCATCTGTATTAAGACAATATGATCAAAACAAGATGAATGAAATATTGGTTTCTGAGTTGCATTCTGACAGTTTATAAACTTTTAATGCTTATAGAAACAATAACACTAAAAAGATGCACAATGAACACTTTTTGTTCTTGCCCTTCAGAAACTGGCTGTCTATTGTATGAAACAGTTGAGATTTGTTGGGAAACAGGAAATGTGTAGTAACTGTGAATAAAAGACACTACGACATCATTCCTGTCAGGCCAACAACAAGAAACACAGTCTTGCTTATCTTTCTCCTCAGAAGGCTCACAACAACGTATTCTGTTTTTTTTGTTTTCCCCCCTAGAGTCTCTCTGAGAAACTTGTGCGTAAGGAGAAGGAGCTTCAAGAAGTGGCGGATGCTCTGGGAGCCGAGAAAGCCGCCAAGAAGGGCGTCCAGGACAGCCTGAGGGAGCGGGACTCGGAGGTCCAGGAGCTCCAGGCTCGAGCCGCTGGGGCCGAAGCGTCCCTTCAGAAGGCCCAGGCCGAGCTGGCGGAGAGGGCCGAGGAGGCGGCCAAGCTGAGGAGCGAGATAGTAGAGCTGGAGGTGAAACACGCAGAGCTGAAGGTGGAGAGGAAGCAGCTGGAGCATCAGAGGGAGGAAAAAGAAAGCCAAGGTGCCCAGCAGCAGACAGAGATCAGCCAGGTGAGATCAATAGCGTGCAGGCAGATAAAAAAAGAAACAACTGAGTCATTTGGGTCAAAGCTCAAGCTCACACAGCACTCGTTAATTGTCTTGTCTTATATATTGAGACAGAGACCCCTTTATCGACTCAGACTACATTACTATACTAACTCAGCGATTGAGTTGCAGTTATGCAGAATACAAAGGCTCAGGTTCTAGAGGTGCAAGTATGTTTTTCTCTCCATTTCTAATCTTTCTGTCTTGTGTTTTCACGCTTCCTGGTTCCCCTGCAGCTGCATGCCAAACTGCTGGAGGCTGAGCGGCAGGTCGGCGAGCTGCAGGGCCGTCTGAAGGAGCAGAGGCAGCTGTCTGGAGAGAAACTGAAGGACAGAGAGCAGCAAGCGGCCGACCTCCAGTTCAAACTCTCCCGAACTGAAGAACAGGTAGGAATGTGAAACTTTCCCACAAGATTTATTCTTATTAGTCGATCAGGGGAAGACAACTTGGACTTAAGATTGCATATTTATGGGAGCAAAACAGGAAAAAATGAACTAACATTCTCTGTGTTTCACTTCAGCTAAAGGAGAGCTGCAGTAAGAACTCGGACCTGCAGCACCAGCTGGAGAAAGCCAAGCAGCAGCACCAGGAGCTTCAGGCGCTGCAGCAAAACACCAATGGCAAACTGCGGGAGGCGCAGGTACTGCACAACAATACACACTCTCGCCTGAGACTGGAAGGCCAAGAGAAAGCAGGTTTTTATTCACAGGGCCAAAGTTGCTGTTGTTCACATTTTGTCTCTGCATGAACAGAAACAATGGTTTTATTTTGGGTTTATGGTCGACCAACACGCTACAGTGTTTACTTTTAAAGTGGAAAGAAAAGGATGCAATAACAGGAACAGGAAAGGCATCCGTTTGTTTTTAGCCCCTTTGATTTCAAACTTTTAAAACAAATGAAACAGCAGCATGTAGAGCCTGACATTTCCACCCATTCTTCTTTGCAATTTATGCTGAGCTCAGTCTGACTGAAAATGTCTGGACATATTTGATAAATTGTCTTCAGGGAGGCTTTCTGTCAAGTTGGATTTAGGTCTGGACTTTTATTAGGCCACTCTAACACATGAATATGCATGATATAAACCAGACCATCAGAGTTTAGCTCCTGCTCTGTGTTTTGTGTTGCCGCCCTGCGGGAAACTAAACCTGTGCCTCAGTTTCGACTCTCAAATCCCCACAGCACGACACCGCAGCAGCAGAACTAAATATAAAATGTTTTCTTGCGTCGTTCTGCAGAATGACTTGGAGCAGGTGCTGCGTCAGATCGGAGACAAAGACCAGAAGATCCAGAACCTGGAGGCTCTGCTTCAGAAGAGCAAAGACACTGTGAGCCAGCTGGAAGCGGAGAGAGACGACCTGTGTGCCAAAATCCAGGCTGGGGAGGGAGAGACGGCGCTCCTCAACCAGCTGAAAGAGAAGAACCACGCACTGCATGAACAGGTGGAGGCCCGCGCACTCTGCTCTCCTCTGTGCTCTTCTTCATGATGTTCTGTTCGTTTCTGCACTTATGTCATACGCACAGTATTACGTTAAAGTCTGGAGCCACACAAAAGCCAGTAAATCAAAATCTTTGACCTATTTTTTTTTTCTAGGGCTGTAACTAACAATTATTTCAGTAATCGATTTGTTTGATCAATTTTTCAGATCATTGATCAGATAGAAAAGTGGTAAATTATGTAGATTTTTCTTTGAACCCCTTCAAATAAGAAAATAAAAATTGTACAATGCAACAACATAACAATCCTTTAGTGTACATTTGATCCTTTGCAGCAAACAATGCATCTGCAGCTAAAAAAAAAAATCCTTCTAACATCAACATGTAAAAAGCTCAACCTAACATTTCATCGATTATTAAGTCAGTTGACAATTACTTCAGTAATTGCTCATCACGATTGCTCCGATTAATCTCTTCTAATTTTTTCACACGGGGCATTTGAAGGTTGTGCAGTTGACGGACAAGCTGAAGAACCAATCGGAGAGCAACAAGCAGGCCCAGGACAACCTTCACAAGCAGGTCCAGGAGCAGAAGACTCAGCTGCGTTCGGCCCAGGACCGAGCGCAGACCCTGGAGACGTCCGTCACCGAGCTCACTGCCCAGCTCACCGACAGCAAGGAGAAAGTATCCCAGCTGGACGCTCAGGTACGTCTATCACTCGAACGCAGGTGGTTTCAACGCAAAACTTCAAAGTGTGCAGTGCTGTTGGACTAACAAGTTATTCATTGGTCTGTTTTCTTTTAGCTGAAGGCCAAAACAGAGCTGCTTCTGTCTGCAGAGGCGGCCAAGGCTGCGCAGAAGGCCAACCTGGAGAACAGCCTGGAGGCGTCTCAGCATGCTCTGCAGGACAAACAGCAGGTGGGTTTTTATCTTTGTGCCGATTATTGAATTAATTATTTATTTTTATTTCTATGCTAAAATCCAACTGTTTTACCCCTTTCTGTTTCCTGAAACAGTTGCTTCTTGAGTTTTCTGTGATATTTCCTGTCTTTCCGCTCTGGATTTGTGTGTCGTGCAGGAGCTGAGCGAAGCTCAGAAGAGGCTGGAGGATCAGGCCCAGAGGCTCAGAGACAGACAGGAGCAGAGTGCCCAGCTGGAGAGCAGCCTGAAGGAATGCAAAGACAAACTACTGGCCTCAGAGCAGCGGGTGGAGCAGCTGGAAGGGCTCAGCAAGGTTTGTATTAGAAACGCGATCGCAACCATCGTGCGCTTAAAAACCAACACTTTGATTCGAACAGAAACTGGAGTCTCAGGCGGCGGAGGTGCAGACCGCAAGAGATCAGCTCCAGCTGGAGGTGCAGGAGCTGCAGAAGGAAAGTTCAGAGGTGAAACGGAGAGCGAAGGAGCTGCAGCGCTCCCTGGAAGCAGAAAAGGAAGGGTGAGTGCAGTAGAAACGCAATGTAGATTCACATCTATGAAGGCTTTTCTAAACGTTTGGCTTCTTTCACGGCTCTGATGCGTTTTTCTACACTTAGAACGAAGAGCCTGCATGAGGAGCTGCAGAAAAAGGCTGCAGCTGCGAGTGGCGTGCAGCAGCAGCTGGAGCGCTGTGAGCAGGAAATGGCGGCTCTGAAGGTGAACCTGGACAAGGTGACCCAGGAGGGACAGAGTCAGCAAGCGGAGCTGAGCAAGAAGGCTCAGAGTCTGGCTGCGGAGCTGCAGAAGGCCCAGCAGGAGAAGGAGGCGCAGAGGAAGGAGCTTGGAGCGACTCAGGAGAGCCTGCAGAAGGCCAACAAGGCTCTGAAGGAGAGTCAGAATCAGCTGGAGGCCGACAGGAAGAACCATAAATCAGCCATGGAGGACAAGGTGGGTCTGACCTTCAACCTGGATCAAATAAATAACCACTTTAATACAAAAACAGAAACTGAAAGCAATGTTCTGCTCTTATCTTCAGGACAAGTCTATTGAAAAGACAAGAAAGGAGCTTTTGAAAACCAACGAGGCCATCACTAAGAAAATGAACGAATCGAAGGAGCAGCTGGAGCAAACCAGAGAGGTAATGCTCTGACAAAGCAGCCGAGCTTCACCGTTTCAGGTTTTACTCATAAGTGATTCCTCAAATGTCAGGCAGAGAAAACGTTGAAGGCGCAGCTCACATCATTTGAGCAGCAGCACACAAAAACTCAGGGGACGCTGAAGGCAAAGGAGGAAGAGTTGAGGAATTTGCAGGATCAGCTGAAGACAGTTCGGGGATCCATGGAGGAGGAGGCGAAGAGGCTGAGCGGACAAGTGGCTGAGCTGCGGGAAGCGGCTGTCAAGACGGTGAGGGTCTTCGGTAACTTCGACGAGCAGCTTTGAAATAATGCACAGGAGGATCCGAGCATACGTTTGTTTGATTCTCCTCTCCAGGCAGAGGAGGAGAGGAAACTGGCAGCTCGGGTGTCGGAGCTCAGCCAGGACCTGAGCGCTGAGAGAAGCCGGGCGGCGGAGCTGCAACAGTCCCTGCAGCAAAGCCAGGAAAACCTCTCAAAGCTTCAGTCCGACTTTTACGGCAAAGACTCTGAGGTTTCCTCTCTGCGTCAAGACCTAAAGGTACAGAAATCACCAGATGCAAACCAGGTTCACAGTGCCCAGCAGAAAAATGTCTCCTTTTAACATTTTATATGTTGAATTAAAATTTTGAACTTCCATTTGAGTCTCAACTACTTCTAAAAACAGCCCATGCTCTTAAAAAACCCACCCTGCTGTTTCTCTGGCATCAAGTTTAATGTTTGTTTCAAAAACCTCCCGATTGATGAGTCACATTCGATGGGCACTCTGCCGTTACCTAGCAACCTCAGCCAAGCCGAGCCCAGTTACCTCTTTGGTCATCTGGTTTTACCACCGTACAATGGCTGCTGGAAAACACAAATGTTTCATTGACTTACCGTCTAGAAATCATTTGCTGTATTTGTGTTGGAGGCTCCACTTCTGCTTTTCGAACATGTACGGTTGTATAAATGCACATCTGTTTGCAGCCATTTTCGCATGCCAGTATAAACATTAAGTTTGCGGCGTGGCCAACAGCTGCTTATTTGGATTTAAAGTGACAGGAGGCCCTAAAACATTTGGTTCTTAAAGGAGCTCAAAATATGCAGAACTGAGCAGATTAAGATCTCATTGTCTAAGAACAATTTTGTGATTAGACTTATCCTCACCTATTCAAGAAAACATAGGTTGTCTTTAAAAAAAAATACGTTTAAGGTCCTCGTTGTGACGTGACAAAGTGGGAATACTTTTCTGAGGTCTTGCACAAACTACGAGATGTTTTGTGTCTCCAGAGCTCAGAGGAGAAGCTGAGCATGGCTCAGGAGGAGCTGGCCGCCAATCGGACGCATCAGTCGGCTTTAGAGGCTCAGATCCAGGAACTGAAGGCGGCCCGGTCCGCACTGGAGCAAGAACTCTCCAAACGCCACCAGACGCTCCAGCAGCAGGAACAAACCCTGAAGGAGCTGCAAAAGCAAGAGGTCGGTCGAAGAGTTTGAACAGCAATGTTTACGATTGTGTTGTCATAATTTGCTAAGCGTGTGAGAACTGACGCAGGGTCAAGTTAAGGAGGAACTGCAGAGGGAGAGAAGCAAGGCGGAGGAGCTGAACAAAGCCAAGAGCGCGCTGGAAAAGAACAGCAGCAAACTGACCTCTGACCTGAAAACGCTGGCGGAGAAAAGTGAGAAGGTGGGTCAGCTCTTCATGACCTCAGCGACGTTTTAAACTCATCAGTTCAACTCAGGAGTCAGTGGGTTCAACTGGGTCTGGATGTATTTTTTATTTTTTTTTTACCAGTACACTTTTTGTGTTTCCATGCAGAGTGATGTCAGCCCATCCAGGCTGCCATTTTGCTTGAATTGAGGTCAACTCTATGAGAAAATATTAGGGCTAGTTTAAGGTTTTTTTCTTTTTTGTATGACCAGAATAACAATAGAGTCAAAAAAAATAATTTTTTAAATATTTTTTTATCTAGTGTAAAGCCATTTGAGTATGACTGGAGAAACACTTTATAAATTCAGTCCATTTACTATTTATTTTCATAAACACATGCGATCCTTTGTTGAAAGCACCTGAACATTTGTTAATAATTCCTCTTTAGGAAGTAGGAGAGTTGCAGGAAGCCAAGCAGCTGCTGATCCAGCAGAAACTGGAGCTGCAGGGTCAAGTGGAGGCCGTGCAGGGGGCGCTCAAGGAGGAGCAGAAGGAGCACCAGGTCACCAAGGACAACAGGAGCAAGCAAGAGGAGCAGCTCCTTGTCCAGACAAAGGAAGTCCAGGAGCAACTCGTAAGTCCCCCTCCACCTGAATGCCTCTGATCCCCTCGCCGCTTCTTCTTGCGATCCGTTCCTCTGCTCTCCTTCTGCAGGCGGCGGAGAGGAGAGCCAGAGAGGAGCAGGTGAAGCGCGGGGAGGAGGCTGAAGCTAAGCTGAGCGTGCAGGTCACGGCCCTGAATGAAAACGTGGCCACGCTGAAGAGGGAGTGGCAGAGCAGAGCAGCCAGCGGAGAGTCGGCGAGCTGGAGAAGCAGACGGACGAGCTGAGAGGAGAGATCGCTGTGCTGGAGGCGACGGTCCAGAACAACCAGGATGAACGGCGCGCTCTTCTGGAGAGGTCAGTGGACTCTCGGACGAAGAAAGTTGCTTCAGTCAGACTTTGAGAACACAAACATGAGAGGAACGCTTGGAGAGACGATCTGATTTTTGGTAAACGGTTCTGCAGAGGCAACTAGTTCCACAGCACAGTGAGGGTGAAACTTCATAAAAAGTGGATTTAAATCTGTACGAATCAGGTTCCTCAAAACACGAGGAGAAATCACAAGAAGAAAACCTCTCATCCCTCCAAGTAGCATATTCACCCGTTAGCGATCTGTGCCGTTTGCCCTGCAGGTGCGTCGCAGGTGAAGGCGAGATCGAGAAGCTCCAGGCCAAAGTGGTGGAGCTCCGGAGGAAGCTGGACGACACCACGGCGGCCATGCAGGAGCTCGGCAGAGAGAACCAGTCGCTCCAGGTGAGCTGGACGCGCTGCACATGCAGCCCACAGGCGGGTTGATCCCACAGGCGGGTTGATCCCACAGGCGGGTTGATCGCGTTCCTCCCAGAGTGTAACTGCTGCTGTCGACGTCCGCAGATCAAACAGTCGCAGAGTCTGACCAGAAAGTGGGCGGAGGACCATGAGGTCCAGAACTGCATGGCCTGTGGGAAAGGCTTCACCGTCACGGTCAGGAAGGTGAGAACTCCTCGTTGTTCCCAGCGAGAGACACGTTCTGCTTCCTGTTTGTCTTTACTAACTGCCCGTCATTTGCCCCCCCCTCCGTCCTTCTTTGAATCCGCAGCACCACTGTCGACACTGCGGGAACATCTTCTGCGGCGAGTGTTCGGCGAGGAACGCCCTCACGCCGTCCTCCAAGAAGCCCGTTCGGGTTTGCGAGACGTGCTTTGAGGAGCTCCAGGGCTGATCGTCGGTGTTCTCCTGCCCCTCAACTCCCTCCCTTTAACCCTTTATATTCCAGCGGGCAGAAGAAGACTCGTCTTTGTCATTTTTAATGTGCACTAATGAAAAGACCGCCCCAGCGCAAAAAGACTCCCGTTTGCATTGGCCGTCTGGCTGTGGTGCGGAGGAGACGCAGCGGAGATGCAGTGGGATCAGCTGGGACCGTCCGTATCTGTTTTCGTGCCTTTTGCTCCTCCTGTGGACTGCCAGAGAGCGGAGGCGGTGGATCCGCGCTCACCTCTTTAAGTTCGTGTTCAGGCCTCCATCGGCGTTCGGCGTCGTCAGCAGTTGTGAGGTGGCTGCTTTGACCTTTGCTCATGTCTGCTAGTGTCACACTGCACCGGGGGAATGAACCGACTCGGCGCAGTGCCGCTCTGCCATACAAAGATAAATGCAAGTAACTTATTATTCGCTTGTAATTATACACGTCTATTATTAGAACTCTTGAATTCATGCGTTTGAAGTGAGAAAGAACTACCTATAAAAGTATAATTAAAAAAAAAAAAATAAAATCCTGTTAACCAAAAATAAAAACGTATTTAGGTTCTGAAAACTGCAGAAAAAACTGGACTGGTCTGTCTTTTCTAGGCCAATAACAATCTCCGCTTCTGATAGACATTTTTTCCATAAGGACAAACAATAATAGAAGAAACAGATCCTGCAGGTACTTTGGTTCCAGTAGAGGCAATTCATCCGATGGAAAGTGAAGAAATTCCAAAAATAATGGATCAATGCAAATGTCTCAAACTTATGTTTGGTGCAGCAAAGCGCGTAAATGCATTTATTGGCCAAAAGTAGCGTTAGCTTTTAGTAGAATGAGAGCTTTCTTTTTTTCTGGTTTCACCTGCAGATCACACCCGTCTCATTAAATAATCACAGCAATTAAATCGTCACCTTAAAGCAGAGCTACTCAATTCCAGTCCTCAGGGCCCCCAACCCTGCATGTTTTAGATGTGTTCATATGGACCAGCTGATCCATATGATTGCATGATCACAGATTCAATCCAGGTGTGTGGCAGAAGGGAAACGCCTGGAACATGCAGGGCAGGGAGGCCTGAGAACCCGAACTGAGAAATAACTGCCTTAAAGTCATAAAGCGACATTTGAAGTACTATAACCTCCTCAGTGTTTTCACTTGACTAAAAATTAACTCCGGATTCTAAAAATTGCATTTTTTTTTTCCAGTTTATTCTATGAACTACAGTTTTGATTCCATTTACTATTTTGTTTCTGTAGATTAAAACACATAAAAATGTTCTGGATTTCCTTACAGCCGGTGCAGGAGTTAATCATTAAAGCATATTTTGGTCCACTTTGTTGATGTACTTATGAAAACAGAGAGTTATGAACTCAAAGGACAAAAAAAAAAAATCTCATTTTCTTTGTGTTTGACTTTCTATTGGCTGATTCTCATCTCTGGCCAACAGACTGGTGCATCTCTGCTTAGAGAGGAAAAGCAGAAATGGCTAAACATGTCTTGGTGTCAGCTGAAGTATTTACTTTCTATATGTAAATTTCATTAAATAGACACTCAAATTAGGCCTTTTTAAACTGCCAAACATTTACAGTGTTGATCTTTTTCATGATTTCTTCAAAGATCAGTCATCTTGTCCAGAACCTGTCATGTTAGTTACTTCCTGTTCTCTTTGTATGGCAGCATGTTTCCTAATCTGCAGAAATGTATGTATTGAGTCCATTTCATGACCAAAGAATGTCTGCAGCAGAGTTTGTAATGTGTCAGTATTTGCCTGAAAGCGTTTGTGACATTTTTATTGTGAGTCTTTTTGTTGCTTTGTCACTTGAGTGAGTGAGTGTGTGTGTGTGTGTGTGGGGGGTGTGTGTGTGTGTGTGTGTGTGTTTATTATCTTCAGGTTGTGGTGATGCAGTAACTGAAGGTGCCTCCATGTTTTAATTTGGTCTTTTCTGCAGTCCAACAGCACTGATTGTGTTTGAGTGTGTGTGCTCTGCTTTGAAGCAATAACTGTACTAGTGTGTGTGTGTGTGCGTGTGTGTGCGTGTGTGTTCACGGTCATGCCTGCTGCATGAATCCTGGCTGCTCAGAAGCTCAGCATCTCTCTGACTCGAGGTTCAGGAACTGCTGCCTTCAGGTACAGCAGTTACTGTCGGTTTTCTGTCCAGCTCAGAACACTGTAAAGCTCAGTTCCTGCTATTTTAATTTATAATTGCTTGTGGGATCTATTGTACTTTTTGTTTTTCGTTTTTGACTGGAGCAGGTGGAAACACTGTAAAACAGATTATGCACAGTATTCTGCAGCAAGCAGCTTGTTTTAGCTTTTTGCCTGAATGATCATCAGACACGAATGTCCATTTCACCTTCTGAAAATGTTTTTTTTTTTTTTGTCAAATTGGTTTCATGCCTACCTCAGCTCGACTGAGAAAAAGCACTATTTCTAGGCAATGGACATCACAAATGTATCACTACTTGCATCCGAGTGAGGATCTTCGGCTGGTGAGAGGTTTTGCACCTTACCCTACTCCAGGCCCATCTTTGTGAGGCTGCAAACATCAGACGACCAACTTTATTCAGGCTTCAGCATCTCCTGCTTGTTATTCACTAATGCTGTCAGTTATCTTTGTAAATGTTTGTAATGAGAGAGGTAAATTGCTTACGTGTGGCTGTAGAGATGTGCCGTGAAACAGTGTTTGGATTCATCAGTGTCTCACTCATATTTACAAAGTGATACCACAGACTTGCTTCAGACACCTTGTGGCTTCACGTGTTGCTGTCGGTTATCGTGCATGACGGCTTTACTTTTCAGTTTAGTGGATGTAGCTGGTGGTTGCTAAGGTGCGCCTGAGACCAGGTTCCTCTGCTGCTTGCTGAGATCTTGTACAGTCTGGGTGGCTTTGTTTGACCTGCATGGAGGGATGAGGTGGTGTATTCTGTGTTCACATGCGCCACGTTGATTTTCTTTTTCGTTGTCATGACAAGTGTAAATAAAAACCTGCAGTATGTTTCTAAAGGTCTGCGACGCATGTTTTTCTTTAGGTTCTTGTCTGAAAATTGTCCACTTGTCTGTTTTAGATTTGTCCAGGAAATGACATTGTCCACAGAATGATGCTGCCACCACCATGTTTTGGGGATGCTGTGTTTTCCAGCATGTTTCCCGTCAGCCGAGTTTTGCTCATCAATTCGTCTCCTTCAGGTTCCCCTTTCATGAACTCCATGTAGTTTGGATTCCTAAATTCTGTCTACAAATTTTCTCACCTGAGCTGCTAATCTCTGCAGCTCCTCCAAAGTCAACATTGGCCTCTTAATTGATGAAAAGATTAAACAGTATTCATTAATCTTCAAATCCTTAAATACGTCGGAACCTAACCCTGCAATCATTTTGATATTCAACAAACGTTTTTGTTTTGCTTGCAAACATTTTAATTGATCTGGAAAAACGTCAACCTTTTTCTTTCATCATAGTCTGACCATATATTAATGTTCAGAAATTTAGTATTTGAAGTTTTATTTTAAAAAGCTTCCCTTGAGTCAAATTTGCCAAGAGGAAATCTAAAAAAAAAAAAAAAAAAACATGTAGGGAATACAATCTGAAAATCCTTCAGCAGAAGTGAGAAAAAAAAATTATAAGAATTTATTGTACACTAATGGATTAGCTGCCTTTAAAGGCACACAGAATTTACAAAATAATCCTAGAGTTGGAGCGGTCACTGTGACGGACTCCTAGTGACAGTGAAGTGCACATTGACGTTGCAGACGTTTCCAGTGGCTTGAAGAGGAGCTGGATGGGATCAGATCTGGGAGGACTCCAGCCACAGGGAGGCGCTCTTGACTCGCGGCTGCTGAGAGTCCAGCTTCAGCAGCGCCGCCACAGCGCCCTCTAACTTCGTCATCCATTCCCTCTGGAAAAGTTGCACAAGAAGGAGGTCAGGAGCAGAAATAACAGCAGCTGTGTGTAAGGATTGAACACAAACTCTTTGTATTATTGCTTCTGCATGAACAAAAGGCAAAACTAAAATGGGAATATAATTAAGTTACTGTGTACAATTTTACATTTTACAGACAAATCTAAATTATTTTTAGATTTTTCATAGTAACAAGGAACTACAGTTACATAACTGTAGAATAAAAATCTGAAAAGTGTGGCATGCATTTGTATCCAGCCCCAAAAATTTTCATAAAAACTATATGCAATATGGGTTGCACAATGGGCTCGTCAAAAAGAAAACCTTTGGTTTGAATCGTCACTCTCCATCTAATCTGAATGAGCTCAAGCTGCATAAGAAGCTGCCAGAACCCAGGTCTAACCGCTGGCTCCTAGACTGGTACCAGTAATGTGTAGTAATTTAGGCAGTATAAACAAGTGAATGTGTGAGTGGTTTTATTTTGAAAAACCCAGAAACATCCATGTGTTTCTTTTGATGTGCTTGAGAAACACTAGGATATGGAGTGAAAAGGAGAAGGAAGATGATCTTTCAGGGTTGGAGACCCCGACCCTGAAAGACTTGCAGCTGTGTTTGCATGAGAAAGGTGGCGCTACCAAGTGGAGTCGAGGTCTGAAGCACAAGCAGAGTTGACTCAGAGATGAACACAAACGCATGCGACACTTTTCACTACTTCCATTCGATAAACAAAAAGCCTTTCACTTCACAATTATGAACGACTTTGTCTAGGAAAGTTTTGTGGTTCTCTCAGTTTTTCACTTTTTGTTTACATAACATTGCCAAAACTATTGACATTTTCCTTCCAGCCCTTAACGTGCATGACGTTTGAAACATGTCTTAAGTTCACACTTGAACGGATCTACCTTGGCAGACTCTGTCGCAGCTTGCAGGATGAATGCACCGATACACTGTTGGTACCGGTTGTGGTGCATTATGATGAAAGAATGTGGCAGCCCCGACGCTGTGAACAAAGCAGAAAGTTATGTCATCAGAAACAAAAGTAGGAGTGTCAGATGTTTTAATTGTTTGATCTTCTCTGCTAAAACATGTTCAAAAACTCTGCATGAGGAGTAGTTACTGGAGGCATTTAGCTGATCAATGTTCCTGAGCTGCAGTCGATCCAGAGAGATGGGCTGATCGAGAACCGTGAAGGTCCATCCCTCCTTCAGCAGCTGGTCCAGCTCCAGGTTCTGCTGCAGCCGCAGGTGATTCTGCTCAGAACTGACAGACCTCTGTGCACAAAGTCAGAGCAAAAAAAGGTACAACGTTCAGATACATAAACCTCTCCCCACAGCATCTACCACTGGCCCAGAACAGAACAAGATGGGCGCATACCTTCTTGATTCTTTTTATCTTTGTGATCAGCAGGAATTCATCAAACAGGAACAGATAAACATCTATGAGCTTTGTGTTCTCTAGTGATGAACCAAAGAGAGACGTTCTAAGATTCTGTACAAATTTAAAAAATGGAGGAGATGAAAAGTGTTGGATTTGAGCCAACGGCAGACACCTGTGAGCACCAGCTTCCCTTCGTGCAGCAGACTCCTGTGGGAGATCAGATTGTCCAGAGTGACGGCCTTCAGGAGATGTTTCAGACTCTGGAAAACGAGCAGATCACATCAGATCTGAGCTCCTGACAGGATCAAAAACTAAAAGATAAACAACTTCAAACGTGGAATCAGATATTACTTATCACGTTTTACACATAAGTGATGTTTGTGACAATCATGTGTGATGATCAAACATATATATATGCAAATCAGACGAACCTCAGGGACGAAGGCACGTTTGTCTCTTTCCCAAACCGGCAGCCACACCAGCGCATCTCTCAGCTGTTTCACCTTCTGGTAATTATCCAGCCACTTGACCTTCCCTTCCAAATCACCTGGAAACAGAAGAGCCACAATTTAACATCTAACAAGGATGAAGATTACATCTTCAGTAAAAACAATGTTCCATTGACAAGACTGAAATAATGTGAATGAATGAATAAATGCAACATGTTAAAAACAAAGGAATCCATCGTACGTATCTTAGATAAATAAAAATGCTGTCTCTTAAATAATTTTGCAAAACACGGCCGTATAAAACGGTAAATCACAAAAACAAATTGATAAAACTTGTGGAAATGTTAAAGAGCCTGTAGGTTGGTGTGCTATAATCTAACCCTGACACATCACAACCCATACATGAGATTGGAGATTTTGTCACATTCACTTTAGTGAATAAGACATTTCTGCTGATTTAGATTTACTAAAAAATATATAAAGCAAAATTGAATTGTCTTATTTAAGTTATTTATTTAAGTTAAAAGTAATTTTGCACAATTTTTGTAAATTTAAGGTATAAAAGTTTAGTTCAGTCACTCAATATCAACAAATTCACACTAATATAAATCAAAAAAGATATTTCTCTCAGAGCTACAATAGCTCATTTAAACTCTTAAATGTTTACAGGGTGTCTATTTTTCTAATAAAAATATTTGTACTGTTTAGAGTGAATTACAGAATTTTATTTATTTACAGAAACTTGTAAATAAAGTTTAGAAGTAAAAATGTCTGTCATTTTTACCTACACTGACAAAGAAATGTAGCATCTTTATTATTGTACATAAGGCTCATCACAGTGACAACATTGCTAATAAACCTTATCTTACTGTACTCATTTCTGCACGGTGATGCCAAACATAGGTGTGGCTGAATTTCGTGAGAGATTACAGATTTTATGGTAAACGTTCCCCACGCCCAGAGAGGACATTGGTCGACATATTTCACTCAGGACCGCAAAATTTCCATCAGTTGCTTCTTTTATCATCACAGCCATTAAAAAAGGTGTGCTACAGGAGCATGCGTCGCAGAAAAGAGGTGGTAACCAATTTGGTATTAAGTCCTTGTGGGTTCTCAGTACAAAAGAACAAAATTACACTGAAGTGAAACGTGCTGGACATTTTGCTGTCCTGGTTCCAGAGAGAAGTGCCACAACAGGTCTGTTGGCTGCTGTCCAACACAGCTGAGTCACCTGCTCTTAATGAGAACTGATCTGCGCTGAGGCATAACCACTCTGACACCTGTCACACATGCCATTTGGGTTCAAACAGAATTGTAAACACCTGCACAGATATGCTGATGAAACCCAAGTGAGTGACAACACTTTGGCTGGCGACTGAAGACGTGGCAAAAAAAAAAAACAAGATCTGATTGTTTCTAGCAGTTTGTTGCACAACGTCTACAATAAAAACTGTATTTTTCAGCCAGAGATAAAGTCAAACACTCAGAAAAGTTAATGCATATTAAAGATGAAGACATTCAGAGAAAAATGCTGCTCACATATGGATGTGTCCACTTTCTCAGCTATAACCTGCAGCTCCCTGCTTTCCTCCAACACCTGACATCTCTTTGCGATATTCCGCAGCAGCAGCGGGTATCGGGTTATTCGCTGCAGAGGCGCCACCAGCAGGTCGCGTAGCTGCAGCCTCCGGCACTGTTCGCTCCTCTCGCACCACTAAGCAGAAAGCAAGGACACAAAGAAAGGATTCATGAGAAGAAGATGGCAGAGTGGAGACAAGCATCTCATAGTAAATGAACCACTGTTGGGAACAATAGTGCAGAGAGCTAACTTTTATGGAGGAGAACCCTCTAGGAAGCACATGTCGACAATTAGGAAGGATAAACTGCAAAAGGATGACATTCCTTATTGGTAGGACCGTGAGACAGTCAAATAATTGTTTAAAAGAAGCGTGCCTGGATGTTCTCACTCATACTTGGCACACACTGCCTGCAGTCAAAGGTACACTGCGTTCTGGCATTTGCTGACTAACAAACAAATCAGCTGCTGCCTGAACTCTGCTGTCTCCTGTACCTTTACGTATGACCCGAAGTCCTCCCTGTGCATCAGGTTGTGCAGATAAAGCAGCGCTGCTGAGTAGTTGAGGCAGTACTTCTCCAGACAGTGACATATGCTCTCCTGAAAAACCTGTCAGCAGATTGAGAAGTTATACAGACTGATGAGTGATCAGACTCCATATAATTCACGAGCTTCACTGTTTATGTATTTAGTTATTTTTTGTAAAGATATTCAAAGATATTCAAAGGCATCTTTCTTACAACATTTTTGAAAAACAGGAGTGAGAAAAAATGGTTTCAGTTCTGCACATAGCACCAACTTAAATTTTAGAATAAAACATAAACTAAAGCAGCTGCATTGAAATGCAGGAGGATGTGCAAAGCAATCACTTCTACAACTTTACACATAAACAGTGCGTGTAAAAGTCTCCTGTCATAGTGTACACAAACGCTTGCCTTGCTCAGCAGTTCCAGCAGGGTGGGCCCGCCCCCCTCGGTAATACTCAACAAGTTCTTGATGACACGCAGGAGGTTGTTCAGGAAACTAAAGCTGACCTGCACATGAAAAAGAAACGGCAAGTTAGGTGTCACTGAAAGGCCAAGAGGCTAAGTTTTCAGTTTAACATGACTTGAGAGTTCAACTTGACATTTCACGTTTTTAATATGATCGTTATTTTTTGGTTTGACCTTGGTTAAAGTTCAAATCAAGGGCAGGAGTGAACAGATCACATTTTCTAAAATGAAAACATGCACCAACCTGACAAGAGTTATCAGCTCTTTTTAGTTACCGTTTTAATTCGACATGAAGAACCTAAACTGTTTCTGTCTGCCACATACCAGTAAATATTTGATTGTACAAGTTTGAAAAATACATTTATATAATCGCCATAAATTTGACTTTGTTATTCAATTATTATTTTTTAAATCCCATTTTATGATGTTATGCCCCCTCCTCCTTTTTGGAGCGACTTTGACGTCTCTGTGGATGTGGTCGTGTATTTGGTGGGTTCAGATAAGAGGCAAAGTGCTGGACCTTCTGGTGAAATGTAATGTGGAAAAGAATCGTGTCCCCGAATTTGAGTTTAAGAATTACAATTTAGTAAAATTAACAATAAAATTGCTGGCAAAAGGAATGCTATCAACATTAAAAATGATAGTTTTAATCATGTTTATTTTAGCCCTTCCAACACTAAAAGGACAAAAATAGTTGTACTTTTAAATTATATTTATTTTATGAATTATTTTTATGAATTCTTGACTATAAAATATGTGCAAACTGCTTTTTAAGGTTCTTTTAGTTACATTTGAAGGGATCTGCAGTGTGAAACAAGAGATGGGATTCAGGAATCTTTACACAACATATTTCTTTTAACAGTCAGAGAAAAAAAACTTTAGCCTGAAGGGTAGGTATGCAGAAAACGATTTTAAACTTTTGAAAATGTCATTACACCTCCACATAGGTAACCCAAACTCAACCATACTGGACAACCTGAAGAACTGCCAACCGATATTCTTATTAATGCTGCACTATTTTGAACCTACAGCTGGTAAAGTGTGAGCAGCATTATGTCTGCTAGGCAAGCGACTGCAGAGTGAACCGCAGGAGATACATGACAAAGTCATTAGCGCAGTGTGCACAGATTGCAGCTTTCTGGTCGAGTGCTGATTATCGATCTTTAGAAAGCTTGACCTGCTGATTCCAATTTTGGTTGATACCATTTTTTTTGTCTGAAATTTTGCCAAATAAGGAAAAACAGAAGAATAACAAAGTGATATATTCTAACATTTGAAGCCTATTAAAATTAAGGAAGGTGCTGATTTTATTTTTTTAACTTCCCTTTCTGAACTAAAATAATAAAAATAGTTACAGACAATGTTCGAAAGGTAAGTGTGATCTTCTATTTTTGGTACAGTGATCAACATTTAACACTTGAAGTAAAACAAAAGGGTTTATAAGGTAAAAACTAGGCTCTAATTATAATCCTATAGATACTGTCTCTTAAGATTTGAGATATTAAATCTACAGTCTTAAGATTATTTCTTTAGCAGCTTTACTACCTCTATCAATGTATTATTTTTTTTTTTCAAAATAATTTACATTAGAAATATAACCCAACAAGACTAATGCAGCTTATTTGCATCATGTCTCACCAGGCAAAGTTCATTCAGATTTGCAAACAGGCTCCATGAGTCAACATCCATGAGGCAGCTGTTCTGCTGCAGGTTCATGAGTGTGGCTGAAAACACCTGAAAGGAACAAAACAGTCAGACACAGAAAGAGCTAATTGTCAAAATGTGGTTTTAAATTTCAAATCCACTATTCTGTGGAAAGAAAACCCAACAGAGATTTCTACGTGAACCAAAGACAAGAATTCAGGGAGATAATAAATAAAACACAAAGCAGCAGGAGTTGGGTTTCGTTTGGGTTTGGTCGATTTGTTTGTGGTTCTGTGTGTTTGCGTGGAGCATTGTGAGGCTTTGAATGCACAAGGTCACCTCTTTGAGAACCATGAGCTGATCCAGGAAGTAAACGCACTCGCTGGTGAAGAGTTCCCAGATGGCCTCTTGTCTCTTTCGACCCTGAGGGTCAGAGGTAACGCCCACCTGTGAGGACTGATCCTGGAGGAACTCAGCCAGAGAAAAGTCCTGCACAGACAAACGACAACAGTGAGAAACAAGGAAGCTGCGTCTCCCTCAGAGCATGTTGGTACAGAAAAAAAAAGCTGCATTTTCTTTGTAGGTTTTCTACCACCATGGTGAATCAGATGCAGGTCAGCATTTGTTTATAGACTTTAGCAGAAAGGATCCAACTGGTTGCCGCCTAGAAATTCTGGTTCTAACACAAACTGCGTCATTTAAAGTCTGCAGGACTTCCCGCCAACTACTGTATTGTCATTTAGCAAGTCATGTAGCAAACAGTGAGTTGTGTTTAAATTAGAAATCTGAAGGTCTTTGTAGTTCAAACTTGTCCTAGATGAGTGCAAATACTAAACCAATCGGACGATTAACATACAAAGCAAAGAAGCTTTGCTGCTGATGGTGCTCACCTTATACTTCTGAAAGTCAGCGTTTCTCCAGTCTTGAATTTGCACCGTTGAAAGGTATTTTTCAATATCTGATACTGTGCCCACCTGTAATTTCCCTTTAGTCTGAAAAACAGAAAACAAAACTCAGACACAAAACTGACTGCATTGGAAAACAAGAGTTTATTTCTTTATTTTCTGTTTAGCTCTGGTTATTATGAGCAAAAATAACACCTTTAGAAGTGAACTAAAAAATCAGGTTTTTTAATTCACTTAAAAACAAGTTACACCAAACAAGTTCTACATTTCAACCCCCTATGAAAACTGTGTGACCTAAAGGGGATAAGAGGAAATACACTAATCTGCTTTGAGAAGTGGGTCAGAGAACAATGTCCAAACCAACTGACCAGTTTTGTAACAAAGTACATCCAAACAAACCACATCACTGGCACCAGTCACGCACACACACCAGACAGACCAGCAGACAAACAGCACACCTACCGTACTACGCCTCGAAAAGGGCCACTTTGATTTCTTTGCATCTACAGAAATCAAACACAGAAACAAAGTGTGATTGTGTTGTGTGGGACCAGCCTGGACCCAGACATTAAAAACCTTCTGACAAAGTTTGCTTTGATTTCAGGACAATAGTTTAAAACAAAATACCAACTGTGACTCTGAATCGATGTGCCAACTTACACACCCCATTTCATAACACAAAGTTCCCTCGTAGTGCCATTTTATACTTGTAAAGAATCATTTTTGCTCCTATGCACACAAACCATGATCAACGTATTTAGATATAGTCATGATATATGAAGATAAAACTGTACATACAGAAATAAACTCATTCAAAAACGAAAAAAGAAGAAAAAGAACTGGACTGTTGTTCAGTGGTCAAAGTCCTCTATTCAAATGAAACTAAATTTAGCATTTGATTTAGAAAACAAAGAAGAGCAGAGAGGCACAGAATAGATATTGTCTAAGGTCCAGTGAAGTTTCCAATATCAGTAACGGTTTGGGGTACGATGTCATCCACTGGTGTTTGTCTACTGGATTTTCTGAAATTTACAGGAGCCTGCCAGGAAATTTTAAAGCACTTCATGTGTCCTTCTGCTGACAAGCAGTACTGTGACACTGATTTAATCATTATGGTATCTTCCCACATTGAAGATAAGAGACAACAGACCCAACAATATAGATCAGCAGGAAAATTCAATCAGGCCAATCTGGACTTCCATCACAACTCAGGAGAGTTACATCAATGCAACATCCATGCCATGTTGCACTGATGCAGTAATTCATGGAAAAGGAGCCCTAACGATGAACAGACCTTTCCAAAGCCTGACACTCCTGTTTGAAATATTTTTATTGACCATTTGTAAAATGTTAATTTTCTAGAACAATAAATTTTAGGTTCAAAATTAAAACAAAAACTAAAATACAAATTTGTACAATATATAAATTTCACTTTTTGAAATGAAAGACAAAAACGCTAGAATTTTTTATTTTTTTGCAATGTTTAAATTTTTTTAAATATACTTTTGAGATGTAATATAATTTGGCATTTGGTCATGGAGAACTAAAGTGCTTCAAAAATAATAACAGCAAAGATGTGTAAGCTCAGATTGCTTTTAATAAGTTCTTTATAACCTCTTTTGCCCTCGAGGAAAAAACCCAGCCAAACCCAAACTCTTAAGATGTTTGCCTCACATTAACAGTAAACATGGGTGGGTTATGGTCAAACCTTCTGGCATCAAGAAGCAAACTGTTAAAACATTGACTCATAACAGTACAAATTTAATCAGAGGGCAGATCAGATGGCTAAAGATCATACCGCAATCAAACAGAAAAACATAAAACCGATATGTAAATGAGAGAACGTGGAATTTTACCAGCAAGATTTGAATCATTGATCATGTCCGCCGCTCCATTGGACACAAACAGGTCTCCTGGTGAGACATCCAGTCCAGGTAAACTGACCACCACTGAGCTCCGCCTCCTCTCATGAAGCCTGAAGCAGAAACATGAGGACCTTTAGATGCTGAACAGTTTTATCTATCATCATAAAATACAAATGAACAGTCACTGTACTAATTTGCAGTACAGTAAAGTAGTACAGGGAAACAGCTGACTCAATATCTGAGAATCTCTTGTAACAAAAATAGTCTGTGTGAAACATAAGGAGAGTCAGACTGTCCAAGCGGGGGGAAAATAAAATTCCCTTTGTCATTTTGTGAGGCAGAAATGCCACTGAAATACCATCCGCTTTGTGTGGAAAACAACCGATTAATATGAGTAGCAGATATTATGAAGGATAAGTGTTATGTGCCTGGCTCATGCATAGACAGCTGCCGATTAATGGATCACCCTGTTTGCGTGGAAGGAGACAAGCTGTCAATGTGTGCCAGTTCTAATCCTCCCAGTCTTCTTTTCATAGTTGGTAACTGAGGCATGGCTTTGGTTGGAAAAACACAGGCCTGCCTTTTAGCCTGGGGCAAGCTAACGCAGCCGCTGTTCTCAAATGTTATGACTTATCCTCTGTCGCCGTACTTTTGGGATTACTGGTCAGGGCGAAAATGAACTTTCACGAGCTAAATTTAGCAGCTGACAAAGGTGATTATGTGACGAATGCAACATTAAAGATGGCAATGAAATGACTGTAGAGGATAAGGGTGTGGGGTGACTCATTTGTCATAAAGGATTAAATGAGATACACCTTGAAAAACTTGATCAGTGAAGACAAGAGAAATTATTGAATGTGGCTCCTGTCGGTTAGCAACTAGATGGGCTGGTTTTTCCTCAAAGTACGGCAAGATGTGCTGGTTTAACCCATCACGTTAGACCACACCATACTAAAGAAGTTAACGTTTTTCTCTGGCTGTATGGAGAACAGAGTAACTTAGTCCCTGCCCCACCTGTTGCTGAACACTAGAGCTGACCAGGAAAAAAGGAAACAAAATACACATCTTTTTCTCACAAAATACTAAAGACATAATTGACCGTATTTCCAGCCAAACAATCTTAGCAGCACCTCTCAGTCAGTGTACAGACACATGATATGTATAAGGAGTAATATTTGTCATAATAACTTACGTTAAATTAAATTAAGACGTGTATTCAAAATTATGCTTAGCTTTGAGCATAAAGATAAAAAAAAAACAATAATGTGTTATTTTATTATTTGAGATTGACACAGCTGATGTACATTAGTTATAATAATCCAAATATTACACACTATTAAACAGCAACAGAAATATTCATAACTTTACTTACAGTGCTGTGAAGAAATGTGCCGTCATACCTACTTTTAGGTACAATAGGAAGTTTTACCTTTAATCCTAAAAAGCCAAGACTATTTAAAAATGCAATTTCAGTGCTTTGATATGTATTTCAATACTTCCATCACTAACCTGATGTATGGCATAAATGTCAGTAAATGCATTTTGCACAGTGTAAAAATTCTTGGGGAATAAAAATATATTTTTAGTATTGATACACAACTAACTATGATACAAAATACAAAATTGCAAAAAGAGCAAATATTTTGAAAACATTTGTTACATGAAACTAAATTAGAATTTTTTTTTCATTTTAGTTTTGTTTCTTGTTTCCTTAAATTCTTGTATCAGGTTGGAGGGTTTAAATATTTAACGCTCATGGGGGTTTGCTCAAAGTAGAACAAAAGTCCAGTTCAACTAGAAAAATATTGCAGCAGAAGTTGAGAGCTCATCGTTCACGAAAAGCACATCCTCATTTCCGATTGAGTTTAATGACATTTACTGACAAACCATTGTCAAACAATTAGCTGCAGCAGAAGTAGAAGTACCAACAACTTCACCTTTTGTTAATGTCATCTGTTATATCCAAAAACAAACCGCCGACTTTTTCCCTTTTACCGTGCAGAGCACCAGTATTTAGTATAGTGACTGGACTTTTTCCAACTGTGCATGTATAGTTGCACAAGCAGCTTTGGACACTAACTGAGAGCAGCTATAAGCTGCATGGCTGCAGGGCCAACATGTACGCTTTACAGGATAAGCTAGCGTGCAGCTCAACTGAAAACGGGAGTAACCTGGTACGTTATTCCTTCAGCGTGCTTTTGTTAGAATGTGAAAGCCTCAACTGTTCCTTCCTTTCACTGCCCTTCCTGCTAAACTATTAAATAAGACCCCACCAATCCCCAACTCCAGCTAAATGCACGTACATCTCAACAGATGGCAGCCAGCATCAGCACCTGAACGCAGCATGGGCTGATGGGGCGCTAAGAACGAACCGACTGCACCTCTAAACCAGGTCAATGCTTCATTGTGATTCATTCCATGGCATCGTCACAATGAGCCCCTGTTGCCTTGTGATCATGCAGAAAGCTTCCTCTGTACCAGCCTCTCTGCCAACAGAGAGCACTTGCTTGTTTTGTCTCCAATATCAACGAGAGAAAATAATGATGTTCCAAAACAAAACTGCCCTTACAGACTGCTAGCAGGGCCCGGACACCGTCCCAGGCACAGTTCCAGGGTGTAATTAATGGGACAAAAGCTACCTAATTATCCAGTGTGAGGAAGAGTCTCACCACCCATGAGGAGGGGCCTGGGTGGTGGTAAGGGAAAACAGTTTTAATGAGGGTTTGTCTAGCCCAAATGTAACCATGGGACTCTCAAAACTTAACCTACCGTGCTTATGAAGCATTAACAAAGACGTTAAGGACAATGAATGCACAAAGGGGCTCCTGAAGCTAATGGTCCAATCAGCATCCAGAGATCCGGTCCAAAGCACTTTGATGTGATGGAGCTCGACTTTCTACTTTTTTTCCCTTCTTGCAGATCAATTATTTGCCACAAAGCAGCAAAGCTTTACCATTTGAGCACCTTTCAGCTGATAGGCGCAACTACAAAACAAATGTGCTCTCTGTAAAAAAGTCCCAAAATTTGACTACATTCCTGATAAGCAAATATGTTCCCACACATTTGAACCTGAATTTTTTTATGCTACAGTGCTCACAGTCCCAACAGACAACATGCAGACAAATGTACAGTACACCTACCTTCGATGGCACGGTTCCCTCTCCTGTGGGAGAACAAAGAAACTTTGTTAGAGCTGTAAGCTCTCAAAAACAGTAAACGTACAATTTCCATGCTGCACCGACACCGTAAAGACTGAGCATGCAAAGACCTCCTACTGCTAACGGCACCACTAGATCACTTTCAAACACACCGAAATCTGAATCAGTGTCTTAAGTGGTCGCTTGGATTCAAAAGCCCTTGATATTGTGGGAGAATGTCGACACTATTGAGAATGCGTCTGCCTGGAAACCACGAGCTGATGAATAGAGCTGCCCATTATCTTTTTCCAATCGCTCACTGACCCCTCCATTATTGGGTGACTGCTGACTGCGGTGAATGGGGGCCCGAGGAGAGCACTTCCCAGGGCCCTCCAGGCTGTGGGTTTGGTCAGAGCTGTCAATGCATGTAACTGCTGATTCATTTGCTGTCAAAAGCTTGCATTGTGAGTGACCACTCCAGGAGGGCTTCTGCAAGTGAGGAATGTCTACCTATTTAATTTATTAAAGAACCTGCATGAAAATACACAGGGGAAAAGGTCTTGAGGTGTTGGATTGAGGTCTGGGACTGGTGGAGGATATGTTACTATTTATGTTTCAGTTAAATTTAGATGGAAATCAACAAAAACACTTACCTGCACTTCTACGTCGGAAAACCAAGGCTCTTTCCCCAGAGCAGGATGAGCACTGTGGCATTCCCATTTTGTGGAAGTGACACCATTTTCAAAAGTCTTTGATCTACTCGATCTGGTTCTCTGTCGCCCAGAGGGTGAAACAGTCTGAGGTTCCTGACAGTTCTCTCCATCAGAGGAGGGGGTTGCTGCTAAAGGTGATTTGACTCTCTGCACAGGGGACAGTGGGCTTGCAGGGGATGGCTCCTCCTGAGTGCTCTCCATGCGGCCCGTTTCTCGAGTATCAATCGCAGGACGCCTGGTGCTCCTCATCCTCCTCAAGGTGGGAGATGTAGAGATGCGTCCAGGAGCCTGGCGGTTGAACTGGAACAAAGGTGCCAACTGTCCCTCAGTGTCCACCAGTGACAGGTGTTTCAGCTTGGAGTGCGTCCGTGTGAGATCTATGTGCATTATCACTGGGCTGCAGGTCTGACACTCCTTGTGCTCGAAAGACCCCGAGTCCGTTTGGGTCTCCACGTCCGACGTTCCTGTCGTGACGACTTCATTCTCGGCCCATTCGTTGATGTAACTCCAGTCAAGCTTCTTCTCATTGTCCTGGTCTTTGTCCTGCAGTATAACGTGCTTCAGCGTAGACATTGTAACCTCAAAGGCATTATTACAGTGCAGCAGACATCTGAGAACGTGTAATCTTGCCTGATCGCTCTGGGTTCCTTTAAGGTGACGTCAGATGATAATCCTGTTGTACTCCACTTTCACACCACTTACTTCTCAGATTGCTGGAGGAAAAGCAGAATATTTCTATTTATGTTCACTCAATCAAAAAGAAAAGACAACGTAATTTTGAAGAAAAATTTTCTGCCTTTGTTTACATTAGAAAGTTGAAATGTATTTAAACATTTTTCAGTAATAAAAGAAGAAAATCAACCCTTTTTATAGTTGCTGGTCAGCTTTTTGCATGTTTACACTTTTGATAACTTTTTTGATAATTTTACGTATGTAATGATCTTAAACATCTTCTCTGTCAGTCTCAAGTCAGGACTCATAAATATAACTTCCACTCATAAAATAAAATTTTCCTAAAATAAGACTACTTTGGCTCTGCATTTGCCAACCAAGTAAATAATTTTGGGTTTAACATTACATTTATTTAAATGGCAGTTTAATTAGAATTAGCAGAGAGAAAAAAAAAACTACAAAATTAAATATCTCCTCATTAATAAACAGTATATCTGGGTCGATATTGAAGGTATTGGGTTCAATGATGCTCCAGCAACGCACCTGCTACTAGAACAAATACTAGAATAAATAGCATTGCCTCCATTCAGTATTTAAGACAGGAATCTTCCTCTTGCTCGCCAAAGACTACTAGAACTGTGCTCAGAGATAAGAGCCATTTCTAAACTAAAATGTTTTTGTCGCACGTCAGGTGCATTTCATTGACAAGTCAAGCTCTTAACTCGACAATATCCACTTGGGAACAAAAGACAGCGTGCTGACAGCGGAAACGAGTCCCAAGTTCACAGCTCTAAGCCACAGACAGCCGCTTTTTTTAAAAAAAATATTAATTCTGTGAAAGCGAAACCCGCACCTGTTTCGGAAAGACGGTAAAAAATTAATTAACAGGTCGACTTCACTTACATCCCCACAGCTGCTGCACCTCGACTCCACCACGGCGTTGAAGCGCGGCCGCAGAGAGCAGCAGCTTTAGCGGCATGCGGACCGGGAGGAAGTCTGGGGAAAGTCTCGAAGTTGGTTAATTCCCAGGAGAAAGCAAACAATGCAGAGAACCGTCTCGTGAAAAGGTGGGAAAGGTGCGTCTGCTGCTGCGCGCTGCTCGCCTGGGAACATCAGCTCTCTCTAACCCCGGGCGTCCCTCCCTCCTTCCTCCGACACAAAGCGACGTCACAGGCTGCCTGGAACAATGAGGCTGTGCTGAATAGCACCCAGACACACTACTCGTGTCATGTGAGGGGGAAATTAAACACCACATGCGGCTGCGTTCTGAATAATGACAGACTATATAGATGTAATTTAGATTGCTGACAGTTTACAGTCATATCAAGGCTACAAAATTCTGAAAGTAAGAGATTTTAAGAGCAACTTTCACATTTTAATTAGTCTACTCAGTGTGCGTGTGTATAATCCATATCTCCATATTCTTGGACAGAGTTGATGGACAGCATATTTTTTCTACTAAAGAAAACAAAAGCCTACAAAACATTACAGTTTGACAGAACCAAGCTAGAACTTTTGGGCCACAATTATAAATATATATAATCTTATATATAAAAACATATTTTTTGCACATAAATAACCCAAAACATCACTAACAGAAGAGTAATGTTCTTACTCAGTGAAATATTTTTTTTACTTCTTGTTTTTTTCCTCTATCAGAGGGGAAAATGTCAAGATCCACATTGTTTGTCACAATAATATTTTGAAATTGTTTATAAAGGTATCATTCTGCAAATTTAAGAATTTAAGTATGTAAAAAAAAAATTGATTATTTTGCATTTAATTTGTGTTTTTCACTTTAAAAATACACAAGTACGAGGATGTATTTGAACAGGATTGGGTGTGGTGCTCCAGTTTGCTCCAGTTTTTACTCAAAGTAAGATTTAATTACTTCAGTGGTGACTAATAATCTTTAATCTACGTCTAATCTATAAAAATGCAGCAATAAAATAGATAGTGAATCACTGTACTTTGTACTTCAGCTTCATTTTGAACATGGGGAACTGTAAAAATGGCACTTACAGGAAGATATAATCTGAACTGTGTGCCAACATTAAATCAGCTGTTATCTCAGATATGAGTTGTAAAAAATGATTAAAGTCAGTTTCCCACAAGCGGCTCTCGGGAATTAGGGAATGCTGTTTCTTCTTCTAGTTTCACATGAAAAAAAAAAATAACTGGATTATTTTCACATTCCTTTTTGTATCACAGACATGAGACAGTGATTCACTGACAGTCCAACTCATTGGAAACGGTGTAAACATGTCAGTAGGAGTTGTGTTTTGTATGCAACACAGCGAAGCTGAAGAACTTGTTAGTGAACGCTACGGGGCGACACAGATTGTGTGTTGCATTTTCAGGATTGGTCGGAAGCGCCCTCTGCTGGATTTAGAGGTGTGGTACACTGGAAATGACAGCAACGTGATCCATGTGTTATTTTACAGCACCTGTCATTAAAGCAATAGGTCTCCTATTAAAATAAACTAGACCTATAAGGTTAATTTTTGTTCTTTGGATTTTTTTTTCAACCTAAAAGAAGATTATCCTGCGGTACCTTAAGTTGTAAAGATAAATGTAGTGTATTCTCTTTGCAAAGTTGCATTTGGGTCTGTCTAAATACTGACAGGGCCTGCAGGTTCAGTCAGCAAACTTAGGAACTTAAAAACAAAAAAAAAACAAAAGCAATATTGTTCAGTTCTTTAAAAAAAATAAATGAAACTTTAATGATTAAATTAAACCCATAAAATATTTTCATCCATAACATTTATTTATTTATTTTTTTATGAAGCTGAAAAAAAAAATAGAATAATGCATAGTACAGATGAAACATGATTATTACATAAATTTCAGCCAACTAAAAAGAATGCCAACATGGGAACTTCATGCTCTGTCGGGTCTCCTTTAGCATGCATTTCTGCTCTGATGAGATGATCAGGAAGCTCTGGTGGCTTTAATAATGCCCTTCAGCATGTCTGCTTCGAGTCATCCTCCTCCTGACAATGCTCCATTGATGATCTCTGGGAATCAGGTCGGAAGAATATGTCGTTTAGTTAAGAACAGTAAACCACACCCATTAATCCAAGTATTGGTAATGTGATTCAGTGGGTTGGTGACAAGTCTGGCAGGAAAATAAAATCCAGATCTCTACAAAGAACTCATTGATGATCTGATGACCTGTCCAGAATTTATATCCCCACTCCCTGCCTATCGCCTGTGGATATGGAAAAAAGCCTCCCTGCTGCCTTGAAAGTGGCTACAGAGAATGGATGGATGGGTCTCCACAAAACTCATCAGAAAATGTAAACATTAGGTGTTGTTGCATTTTCTGATAGATTTAGTCTTCTGACTTGATAAAACTGTGAACAGCAGATTTCCTGGCTGCCCAAATCATCACTGACTGCAGAAACTTCACACTAAAGCTCGAGCTAATTGGTTTCTTTGCTCATCCTGAAGACATTTTCCAATTAAGAAAGAGTGGATTTATTCAATCAGTGCAACATGTGTAGCTCTGGTCTGTGTTCAGTGACTCTTTAAATCCTCTTTTAGATGCTCTCAAGACATGAGCTATTTCTATTGTTTACGCACCTTTATATAACATACGTTTTCCTTCCACTTAACTTTCCAATAGTTTACATGCATACAGATGTGTGTTAGCTTCATTAGCAGTGATCTGTTGTAGCTTGCACTGCTTGTGGAGGGTATCAGTGACAGGTCTTCTGGTCAGCTCACAAGTCTGCAGTTCTCCCTGTTATCATATATCATTTCTAAATCAAAAATCTTTTTTTTTTCTATTTTAATTTCGAAGTTTCCTTAAAACTCCTGTAACTGACAGTTTTCCCATAAAAACGCCTTTGTTTTGACAGTGTATAAATCATATTGAGCCTAAATAAACTACCAATGTATTTCTATTTAATGTGTATTGTTTTTTTTTTGTTTTTTTTTACTTTAATAAGTACAATGAAGGATCTGTTTTGCTATATTCCAATTTACTGAGCTGCATCTCATTCCATATCTTGCAGGAGATCATCCATATGTTGATGAACCTCTGCAATGACCTCATCACAAACAATGTTTAAACTGTTGTAAGACCATAGTTTTTAACTTACCTGTGATGTCATATTGCTCTGTTTGAACATGCTTCCAACTTTCCCTCTCAGTTAGGGCAAAAGCCAACACCTGTAGTCTAAATTTAACTCAGCAATATTGCAGCAGTCGCATTTCTCCTGCTCTAAACTGAAACACTGTCGCATATTTACATTCATCAGGAAGTCTCCTCTGTCGGAAAGCCCAATAAAAAGATGTGAAACTGAAGGGAATCGGCCCCACAGCTCTGACAGCAGAAGTCTCCTCCCCCCCTGAAGTAGATGCGAAGAAGAGCGTCCTGCGGTGTGAAATATACAGGAAGAAGTGGAACAAGTCTTTCTTTTTGAATTTACACTAGAACAGCGTGTCGTTTCGCTCGGCGGCTGTTCCTGTGTGCACTTTTCGCACTTTCTAAGTCGCCTCAGAGGGAAGTAAGTGGAGTTATGACGCTGGGAAGTGGATGTAGGGGAAAGCTGTTGAACTGACGGCGGTGTAGCGTGTGGGTTTCCTCAGCCGAGGACAGCAGAGGAGTGTCTTTTGGGTCATAAATGGAAAAGCAGAGCAGCGCAGCAACAGAGCAGTGAGAATGTCGGAGCACAGATCCAGTTTTCTTCACATCGGAGACATTGTGTCTCTCTACGCGGAAGGCTCGGTCAATGGCTTCATCAGTACTCTGGGGTAGGTACGCGTCCCTCAGACGCCAGTCCTCTCTCTGAGCCTGTCTTCATGTGCGTTTCCCCCCCCTTAACCTCTGACACAAGCCGCCTCTTTCTTCGCCTCCCTCCGTTCGCTCTAGTCAAAAGTTTCATGTGCGACTTGCGGTGGAGGCCTGTCAGCGCGCAAACTGCTACATGCCAGGAAATACTTCACGCAAAATGCAACAGGAATGCAAAGCGGCTTGATCCCCAGGTGCACACGTGCGGGGAGTGGATTATTGTTAACAGGGTCCAAAGAGCTACGAAAAGGAGTCTTTTTTTTTTTCGCGTGTTGCCTGCGACAGGAGGAAGGAGAGAGACGCTCGATTTAATCAATAATCGAAGAAGAGTTGATTACTCAATATTCTATCTTCAGTCACGTCTCACACTTTTTAGATCATAGAGGCACCAGTCAGCTTGAGACTGGAACAGGCCGATTTCCCCCTTGGTTGAATGTGATCAGCAAACACAAACTAGGCAGAAGTTTTGTTTTTCTTTTTTTTTTAGTAAATGCACTCAAACTAAGAACTCTGTCTTTTCAGTCTACCAACACAAACGCACGGCCTGCACTTAAATACACTGTTGTGATTTAAATAATAAGCTGTGGAAGGTCAGCTGCATAAATCATGTAGTCCCTTTATTTTCATTTGGACTCTTATCAAGGGATATAATAATCCTTAGAATAAAAAATAAATCATTATGAGTGAATATTAGAACCCACAGGTCAAACCACTCACCTGTTTCAGTCAGCAACAGGTCACAAAAGAGAAACTGCCTTTGCAGTTTACACTGGTATTGTGGGAGGTTTTGCTGACCCAATTAGGGGATATGTTGTAATTCTATTATTGTTCACCACATTTGTGTAAAAAGATGTGCTTTTAAGTGATGCAGCTGATTTTGTAACCTTCCATTTTGTTTAAAACACCACATCTGGATTAGAATTAATACTCACCTGGAACTGAAAGATAAGTTAAAAGTCAAACTCTAATGATTTAGTCTGTCACCTACAGCAATTTTCACAGCTTTTGGAAACCTGTAATGAAACAGCTGGCAATATGACAATAATAACACAGAAGCTGCTTCTCTAAGCATCATAGTTTGTTGTGAAAAAGTGTTTTATTGAGAAACGCCAATAAAAGTGTTATTGAGAAACATCACAGTTTCTCAATAACATAAAATATTTAGTTTAAGTTGTTTTAAATTCCTAAGAGCAGCAATATGATCACAACAAATTTCTGTGTATTTTATTGAGATTTTTTGTGGTAGACCTAAACAAGCCAATGCAAGATTGTAAAGTTGGAAGCCAATGATGTATAGCCTCGACAATTTTGTTTACAAATCTTCAAAATCTTGCAGAAGATTTTTGTTGAGGTGTGGCGTGCATTTGTATGGTGCACTGCTGGTTTAATGTGAATACTTTATAGTTCTGCAGCTTCAGATTTTTAAAGTTATTTCTTTATCATCTTATCACCACAGCAGTCTGAAATTTCTCCCCATTCTTCTTTGATAGCTCTGGTATTTTGTTTAGAGTTGTCCTGCTGGAAGGTGACCCTCCAATGTTGACATAAGTCTTTTACAGCAAGACTTACAATTACAGTATCACCCTAAAATAATTAGCTCCATCCGTCTTCTAAGCAACTCTCTTGTGCACTTACATTTGTGCAGAAAAAACAAGGATTCCTGCAACATGATGCTGCCACCATCATGTTTCACAATGGGGATGGCGAATTTCGAAAAATTACCTCTTACTTTTCCGCAACTCGCCTTTTTTATTTTTGCGTTTACGCAAATAAGTTAAAAATCGGTCTTGCCCAGTCAGAGGCCTTTCTTCACAGTTCCTCTTTTGTCAATTGTTAAGGTATAATTTCTTACTCTTGCAGCAACACAGGAGCTTAAACTATTTGTCTTGATGTGTTTTTGGATTGCCAAACTTCCTCATGTGTTGAATACATCAGTGTAAGGTGAAAAGCTGCAGTGCTATCAGGTGCTCTGAGCCTCTTAGCCTGCAGAATGGTTGTGAGAGCCGGACTGCCAGTCTCTTCTCCCACAAACCCTGTTAAGTCTTTCTTCTGCCTTCCTAGAATTCCTCTGGGGTGTAATGTCACCCCAGAGCCAGTTTCTCCACATCTTCATTCACAGCTCCCTTGTGCAAATGACTAACAGATTATGCTGGTGTGGTTAGAGGAAAACATTTTGCTGAGAAGCTCCCTTATTTGCAAAGGCTTGTCATAATGCAAATTTAAGCTGGTGCAGCATTCTCCAGGGCTGTAAAATTACACAGCAGTGATTTTTCACCTCCCGTTGTTGTTAAGGTGCAGATGGGGGGTAAAAGGTTGGGAATTTCTCATCTGAATTCCCTTCAATCTGAAGGTCTTGGCAGTTGTACTTGCTTTTTCATTAAGAATAGAAATATCTCACTCATGGAGCATGCGAGGGCCTCTCTGAGCTGCAGCCCCCATGAACATGATGCAACCTTCAGCTGTACAAGGCTGCCCAGCGTCACATTAAACTTTTTGGTTTCTCACAGATATGAGCAACTTGTGTGACAAAAAGCAGTCAGCTAAACTTTGAGTCCGTAATGTGGATAAGCAAAATGCCTAAATATACACTTAGTAGCTCTTCTTTTTAATCATTTAGAGTGAAATTGAAATGGACATAGAATTGCTTGTTGTGTGTGTGAGTTGATTACTTTTCTGGGCCGACTTTATCAGCAAGCTCAAACATGCTGTACCAGTTACTGCACTCCTTCTCACATTTCCAACAGTTTGGTCATTGCCCAAACTTTTCCTTGTGGTTTTGTTGTGAACATTTCAGATGAGAAACAACGTCAGACCTGCTCACTCGATGCATCATCCTGGATATTTTCTGTTTTGTTTCATTGCTTCTTTGACATTAGCTATTATTAGCTTGTGTGTGTCCAGCCTGGTAGTCTTATCAGTAGTTCATGTTTAACTTGATTACAGAGTGTTACAGCCCGTCAAAGCCGCTCCACAGAGTTACTTACTTGTTTATGAGCTCAGGACTCTTTTCCTGAACCCCTTCCTCTTTAGTCACTTAGCACTTGATAATGCTTCCTGTTAGCCTCTATTGTCTCTCATATAGATGTAATGTTGATATGCAGTGCAAGGAAATATAACAAAGTCTGAGGACTGACGCTGATCAAGGGCCCTGACACTGAAACGGAAATGGCTCAGCTCATTTAGAGAAGGCTGCCGACTTTGAATTAGAGGAATTGTGGACTTCATTGTGTTTGTCCTGTGTAGACTGAATGAATGGATGTGCCTGTTCGACTCAAGCTGCTTTGCACAGACATGGTGATTAAATATGAAGTTATGGAGACTTTTGTGTTGGAAAGTAACACAAAATATACTCTAAAATATTTTTTAGACTACTTGCAGGTTCTCTTTGACTGTGTATTGAGCACTGATATTTTGTCTTGAGAACATCAGTCAATCATTAACTGAATAATAATTGACACTTTGATGTTAATTTACATGGTAAATTTTACAACATATAAAATAGCAGCACTTCATAAATACATTAGGACTTTACATTTTACTCATAAAAAAGTGTTTTTAAATATGCCAGAAAATGCAGCCAGTTAAGAGTTAAACGAGATTGAAATGATTTAATGCACAATGGGAATACTTTTGTCAAGCATATTTTCTAAATCCTGCAACAGTTTCATCTGAATTACAATGATATGAACCAGCTAACATGATGAATAACAGAACATGTGAGTTTTACATAGAAACGTTTATTTCCATGTTGGTCTTGGTTTAATAGTATCTTTACTCCAGATTGATTTCCCTCTGGATAAAATTTAGTATTAAAAAAGATGAAAACAAATTTTTCTCTTCGAAATTTTTATGTTATTCTGTTGGGTACTTGGACATCTTAATGTAACACAGAATTCCCATGCAGAACTAAAAGCTAGCATCCCTCCATGATTATTTAAATGTATGTGTTGTTCAGCTGTCTTATATTATTTCTTTATTGTGGGAAATCAAGAAACACTTCAGCCTGTGCAGGTGTTGTGAAGCATTCAGCTCTCGCTTGTTGTTGGCCCCCATTTGCACAGATGGAGACACAGAACATTTAAGTTTAACTTTAAACTATGAAAGCAGTACTTTACATGTATACATGACTGAGTGATCTCTTCATCTGAAAAAGTCACATCTCACAAGTGTAAATTGGCCACCATTAAGCAAATATGAGGAAATCATGGAAAGAGTAACTGGATGAAATGTTTGGAAAAAAGACTTTTTTTTTTTTCTCTGCTGGCACTACAGCTTCAAAGACTAATCAATCATCTGTGACTGATGCTATTCACTCTGTAAGCTTCATGTTACAACAGGATGAAATCAGATATTCGTGATGCATTTGTTTGTTTTTATTTATCTCCAGCGTACAATATTTGAAAGTTGAAACCCTTCTCCGTTTCAGTGATTTGCCCTTAAACAAACTTGCAATAGAGTGCATGAAGTCAGGCTGCAGAGCACAGATCAAAGCCAAAGTGGCTTCAGCTCCACCCTGAGACGCTCAAAGTCACTTCAGGTTCTGGAAAAGCCACAGGCAAATGGATGTGACGGTGAACAGAGCCATCCACGCTATTTTGTGGTTCTTGCATTGCTTTTCAGCCTGCAGGTGGCCGCTATAGATGCCAATGAATGTCCCATTCAAATGAGTGGTTTTCAAGTAGCTTGTGATTTCACGGCATGTATTTGCATTTAACTGTGATGCCTCACTACAGTTTGTAGAGTGCAAATCTGCGTTTTCAAAGTGAGCAGAATAGCATACTGGCAGTTAGCAGGATGACACAGAAGTAGCCACGTGAAAGATGCATTTAGAAATAATTGTCATGTTTCGATTCTCCGTGTTCCTCTTTGCTGCAGGCTCGTCGATGACAGGTGCGTGGTCCAGCCCGACGCAGGAGACCTCGCCAATCCACCCAAGAAGTTCAGAGGTACGTTTATACATTTCACACAAATATGAGTTCATACTATGTTGGTATGAGATTTAAGTATTTAAAGGGTCTTTTCAGTGTTGATATGTGGTTTGAGCACATTTCTGCCTTTGTGTGCAACTTCACCAAGTGACACCAAAACAAGTGCAGCTAATCTGAATTAATCTCTGGCTCTGCAGATTGCCTCTTCAAGGTGTGTCCCATGAACAGATATTCGGCTCAGAAGCAGTTCTGGAAAGCAAAACAAGGAAAACAAGGGAACAACAACCCTCAAGCTGAGCTATTTAAAAAGTTACAGGTAAGCTTTTTTTTAAGATGCAGAACTTTAACTTTCAGATCATGTTGTCAATCCACAATTACACCTGTGATGTAGCATGGGTAGTTTAATTGCCAAAAATTGTGATAAAAGATGGGCTACTTGAAAATATTATTTATCAAGTAGAAATAAAATGTAGTCTTCAATGAATTACTGGAATGAGAGTGGAGTATTTGGTGGAAAGGAAATGGTAAAGGCCATTCATTTTTGTTCCTGATCATGTTGAAGGAACCCTAAAACGCTTCACACCTCATTTAGTCATTCTACCATTCATACACAGATGCATGTGCTGAAAAACACAAAAGCATTGCTACATAAAACAATCTTTACATAAAAACAAATTAAGGCACAGAAAACAAATTTCTAAATCACACATTTTCTCAGCTCAAAAGCTTTTAAAACAAAATCTATGGTTAGTTTTAGTTGTTTTTATTGATTGATCAAAATTTTGTATTTTGAGGATTCTATTTTTGGAAAATCTGGATTTTATTTTTCTTCCACCAATAAAGTCCTTGGATTTCCATAGTTCAGAGTGATGTCAGCACAACTCCATTAACAGTTCAAAATATGGTGAAAGCTTCTTCATTACTTGTGTTAAGGAGTGTTGTTGGCTAGTCTGCAGCTTTAACTCGCCGACTCTTCCTGTTGCACTTCAAAACAAGAGTCTCAAACTTAAAAGGGTGTTAAAAAGACCCGGTTATGCTCAAGGTTTAGACCCATTAGGCACGATAGGAAAAACTGTGACTGTAGCCTTGACCTTATCTAACTTTAAACTTTTGATTTTTATCTTTCAGCACGCTGCAGAACTGGAGCAGAAGCAGAATGAGACGGAGAACAAGAAACTCCTTGGCGACGTTGTCAAGTACAGTAGTGTCATCCAGGTAGAGCCGATCTGTTCAGCAAACACCTCTGGTTTCAAATCGTCTTCAGCACATGGCTTTGTTTGTCTTCTCTATTTATTGAGGATTTGCTGCTGTCATTCAGGCACTGAAACCTCAGACGGGTTGTAAATACTATGTAAATGCTGTTGCTTTCTTTGACTGATTGTTAACCATGGAAGTGTAAAGCCACAATTTGTTGAGGAAATATTTGAACAGAATTTTTCAGCTGTTGACTGAACCATATTTAGATTGCTAAATATGGCTTGAGCTCTTTTAAATATTTGAAAACCATCTTTATCAAATTACAGCATGAATTATGCAATTCATATTTTTTTAAGCAAAGCAGGGGAAAATATTAAAAAAGCTGAATCTGTCCACTGAACGTATTTAGTGACGATTCAGGAATTTTTAAATGCCAAGATTTGTGAACATTTAAGAAATGTACTTAAAAAGTCTTGCATAAATTCTCAAGTTTAACTTAAAAATATACATTAAAGACTATTAAAGCACTAATATTAATGTGATAAGAATATTGATCTATATAAGCATCTATATACAAATAAATTAGTTGTATACTAAATTATACTTGTATAAAAATTGGGAGATTATTACATAATTTAAAGGATTAGGAATCAATTATGATCAACAATAAAACCATTCTGTTATTCTTGAAAATTATAAAAAAAAGAACTACCAGGAGTGACTAATGTAATCTAATTTATGTTATGAAGGATTATGTAGCTCATTATATTAAACTCAGATCTATTTATTAATCGTTTAATCAAGGTAAAGAGATGCTTCACAAATGCATCATTGGGCATAAATCAATGGGGGCGATGGGTGAAAATGTTTGTCAGCAGAACATTCAGGTTCTCCTCAGTGGTTCTGCTTGACTAACCTTGCACTGAATTAGTTATTCAGTAATTTGAACAAGAAAATTTAGACCAATTTCATCAAAACTGGTTTACTGCTATAAAACTAGTTGCAAAATTAAGAAATGTTTAAATATGAAACAAATCCAATTTGGGGAAGTCGGTTTAAATAATTACTAAGCTTTCCTTGAAGGTTCTAATCAGCGTAAATGTTTTGTTCTAGCTCCTCCACATTAAAAGTAATAAGTACCTGACGGTGAACAAACGCCTGCCTGCGCTGCTCGAGAAAAACGCCATGCGGGTTTCTTTGGACCCAGCTGGAAACGAGGGCTCCTGGTTCTACATTCAGCCCTTCTGGAAGCTTCGCAGTGAAGGAGACAATGTAGGTTTCTCTGATTTTGCTCCCCTCACGGTGGTTCTATAACCAAAGACAAAAAAAAACAAAACAACTTAACATTTCTCTCTGTCGTCAGTGGACTGTCAGTTCATTGTGAGTCTCCAGTAACATTTCTGATTTTTATTCTTCCCTTCTGGCTTTTAGCATCCTATGATTGAAGGTATTGCCTCTGCTTCTGCATGGTTTTTGAGCATTAATCAGGCACAGAATAAAATGGGAAAGCATGGATGAAGAAACTCTGAGACTTTTTCTTGCACTGCACAGAAAAGTTTCAGCTACTGTTCCAGCAGGTTGCCTGTGTGTTTCTGCAGAAATGTCTGACGTTAAGGTTGCACCTTGTGCTGAGTCACAGAGCATGTTATCTGGCAGCAATGATACAGTTGCATACCATTTTTCTCTTTAGAACATAGATCCATATCTTGGCCACTGTTTGGATGCAGTTTTTTACTCTGAGCATCCCAGCCACTCATCCACATGAAGCCCAGCATGTTGTGTTAGCACCCCCATAGGGAAAGAAAAAACATGTTTGCATGGGTCCACTCTTCCTTTCTGTTTGTTTCATCTAAGAACTCCTTAAAAAGTCCAGATCCATGTCTCTTGCCTGTATTTGACTGTGTCCAATTTGCATTGAGGTGGTGGTTGGAGACAAGGTGGTGCTGATGCCAGTGAATGCTGGACAGCCGCTCCATGCCAGCAACATCGAGCTTTTAGACAATCGTGGCTGCAAAGAGGTGGGCCTGAATCACCTGCAAGAATCATACCAGGATGTAACATTTATTATTTCAATCTGTCTTCAATGCTTATTTTTCACTGCTGCAGGTGAATGCCCTCAACTGCAACACCAGCTGGAAAGTTACCTTGTTCATGAAGTTCAGTGACTACAAGGAAGACATTTTGAAGGGGGTATGTTGACTTGTTGTTTTTTGAATTTCATCGTGTTTTGACTGAAATGCAGTGCTGCTTTTTGGGCCGTGGTCTTAACATTTGCTTTCTTGCAACAGGGAGATGTGGTGAGGCTGTTTCATGCTGAGCAGGAGAAGTTTCTGACTGGGGATGAGTACAGGAAGCAGCAGCATGTCTTTCTCAGGACCACCCTGCGGCAGTCGGCCACCTCGGCCACCAGCTCTAAGGCTCTCTGGGAGATTGAGGTAAAGCACAAACTAGCACAATAGTCTTATTTTGATACTTTTTCCCCAGAAACAACGAGAACATTTCCATCAACTAACAGCGGCAGCTATTCTCTAATATCTGAGTTTGAAGTCAGTGGCATGTCTCAAAAGAATGTGGTTGGAAATTTCCCAGGAACTTCTAGTTGCTCATAGATTTCCATTCTATGTGGTGTAAGCATGAAATATGACCATCACTCTTTAAAATGGAAAAGACAAGAGAACATGTCACATCAGTTGGGGTGGTGTGTGTGTTTGAATCCTTCTAAAACAGGAAAGGGCTGCAAAAAAATATCATGACTTAAACTTTTCCATGAAGAGCAAAAGTTAAAAAGTGGAAAACAACTGAAACTGTTACAAAATAAGGTGACTAAAGTATATTTCATCAACACACACACAGTGATACAATGAGGTTTAAAAATATAATATTTCTTGTTCCGAGATTTTGCTATTGCAATTAAAAATGCTTCACTTTTTCTCATGTCTGTAACAAGGCGTCGGTGTTATTACGTTGTTGATGTTGCTTCCTATAATGTTTTTATCACTCTAGGTAAGGATCACAGCAACCACATGAAAAATTGAAAAGAATGTATTTTTATTACTATCACCAGCAGAACGACCATGTCTGGATAAATGTAACTTTAGGCTGTAATTGTCCATTTCATGGTTTAACTCTACAGCTCCTCTACTTTGTGCTGTGTTTGTTTTTTCTTTTACTGGGTTCCATATTTCACTTTATCAGTAGGCACATATTTGAAGTTCCTGTTATTGCACCACTGTTAGTACCAGGATGTACTTAAGTTACCATATCAGCAGCTAAAATGCCATCGTGCAGAACAATGACAAAGCCACATTTCTGTCCCACAGTGATAGGTGAAGTTATGTTTACCAAGGGCTTGAAAATTACAAAAGGGACCTTTTATTTTTTTTTAATTTATGGATTAAATTATAGTTTAACATGAAGCACTTCATGTAGCAGAATTTTGCAAAAAGAGATGTACAAAATAATAACTTCACACACTTAATTTTCCCTGTTTGGTGTGTCTGTGGCAGGTTGTGCACTATGACCCCTGTAGGGGTGGAGCGGGTCAGTGGAACAGTCTCTTCCGCTTCAAACACCTGGCCACTGGGAATTACCTGGCTGCAGAGGTGAGTCTGAATCAGAGACTTTTATAAGATGTTCTATTTAAAAAGTGAAACTCCTGTTACAGATTTATTGATCAGTAATGTAGTTCAAGCAATTATTTATGTTATTTTTGATGGGTATGGCTTGAAGTCAAGATATTATATTTGGTTTTCTCAGAAAATGTGATCATTGTTTAGCCTCAATAACCTCATTACTGCTATCCATAACATGAACATTTACTTTTTTGTACATCATTCAAAAGGAGGGTCGAACATAAAAGGTCAGGTAAATTGGAATTGCAAAACAGCGCAGAAGGTTGACATCATCGTTCAAAACTCTTCTTTCAGTTCACTGATTGGTTAGAATAAATTTCATCCTCAGAAATTGAGCTCAATGAGAGAAATCCCAGAAGAAGCACTGAAGATATGAGAACCAAGCAGAGATGCTTAAAAAAGAAATTCCTAGTTTCAAAGAAAATAATTGGACTGTTGCTTGGTGATCCACTGTTTTCTTTTTGAATGTATGTATATTTTGCTTACAGTTTCAGCAGATTATCACTGGTGATTTTGAAAAAAAATCGCCTGACTTGAAACCCATAAAAACTCTGTAATCCATCATCAAGATAAAGATGAGAGACACCAGATCTTGTACTGCAGATGAGCTGAAGACTGACATTGAAGACACCCGGGCTTCATTAGCACATAAGCAAACCACAGGCTGATTTCCTACACGCCAGGCTGCATCGCTGCATTAACTCTCTCAAAATGCTTTACACTCTAATTTTGTGAGAAATTCAAGTTTGGGTTTTCTTAAGCTGTAAGCTAAAATTATCCATTTGTGTTTAATAAATCCATTTCATATGAACTTCACATTTTAACTGAATAATTGCAAAAAATGAATAAATTCCTGAGATGCACCTTTGTTGCAAGAATATACGCTTGACTTGGTTAAAAGATGTTGGGAAACATGCTGTAGGTGGCAGCATTCCCATTGTTTTCTCTGATATTATCTGTTCCTAGGTGCTGTATTTAATGACAGTAAGGTTGCTGCCAGAACTCTCTGACTCTGATTGCTTAATTTCTCTGTAGATGAACCCCGAATTCAAAAACGGTACGGCAGAATCCCAAGGAGAGGTGAGTCGCTAAAATAAACATGTTTCAAAGCATGTGATCTTACAGGCATCTTATCAATTACTCATATATAATCCACCCTTATGTGCAATTTTTTTTTGGTTGTTGATATTGATTATTCATAATTTCCCAGTGTGTGAAGGTACAAATAAGCTGAACTCTGATGTACCTATTAGATTTTCAGTTCTGGCAACAATTACCACAGCAGCTTCAGAATTCAAGGCGGCTCTCTGTCTCCTGTTATTATGCAATATCACTTGTTAAGTTCTCACTCTGCGGATTTCTACACACACACGCACACACACACCCGCACGCGCTCTCACGCACACACACTCTGAAACAAACTCTGCCAAACTCTGGATCTGCATCCAGACGTTTCTCTCAGCTCGTAGCAGCTTGCCACATTTGTATTCTGCCGAGGTAAAACACGCACAAACTCAAACCCTCAGCCCTCGCACACTTTCTTATGCACATGCTGAATTTCAAACTCACAGGGGGCTTCTTACATAACGTCTGGGTGTGGGGGTGCCCAGCAAGCAGAGAGGATGGAGGGGGAAGGCAGACGTGCTGTCTGCTCTGCTTCACTCGCTTGTGCTAAACTGGTTGGGTGAGTCACCAGCAGAGGGAGGGGGTGGGAGGACAGAGAAGCCGAGGCGTGGAACCAGCTCTGGGGAGCTTCCCATTGACATGCAGAGAACAGTGGGAGAAGTTAACCCTTACCGTCGTCTGCTGCATCTGAAGCTGCCCAGGAAAGTCGTGGCTGTCTGTCTGTCTGCTCGACTGTGTGATTTGATACATCATTAGTGTGAGATTCAGCCAACTGTACTTTTGCTCGTATCCATCTGTTTTCAGTCCGTCAGCAGCAATTATCTGTATTTATCAACATTTCAGCTCATTTGTCAAAATTTAAGTCTGGAGAGAGAAGCCAGGTCGACAAGGAGGGAATCTGTGCTCAGCTTTAAGCAAATTTATTAGTCAGTTTTTTTTTTACTAAGTTTTATGTAATTTACGATGAGTAAATTAATTAAAAACGGTGTCCTTGAAGGTTTTTGAAACATACGTGTTTCTAACTGTACAATCATAAAAACACTGGGCCATTACTTACCTTTATCTCTGAATCTATTTTCTGCTTTAGTCTAATTTGCAGAAATAGAAGAATTTAATGTGGAGGATTTTTGGTCAGCTTTTTAAAAATGTTTATAGTCCCGGAAAACATTTTAATTACTGCCATTGATATTTACTGTCTGAATCCATCGATCTGTTCATTTTCTGATTATTCCATCTTTAATTATCAAGCACTTGAAAAATAACCCAGTAGGCTAAAGTGCAGAAATATTGTCTGTGGAGGAGAAACCAGACCCCCCTGTCCTTATAATCTATATAGTAGGAATATCTGACCAATCCTACTATCACAACAAGATGTCCAAAATCGTCTGCATAAGGTGGAGAGTAACATCAAACCAGCAGAATCCACCTTTTCTCTTACATTTAAGACTAACTGCCTTAAATGTTGTATAGTTAAAACAAGTCATTAATATTCCTCCTGTTTTCCTAAAATGAACTCAGTGAACTGCATCATGAGATGATGGTAGAGATGATAAACTTTTCCACCTTTGTGTTTAATGCAGAATGAGACGGACGCTGGCTTCTCCAAGAGGAAGCACCAAGCCGCAGAGAGGATTGCCTACACTCTGGTTTCTGTTCCCCATGGGAACGACATTGCGTCTCTGTTTGAGCTGGATGCCACCACGCTGCAGCGGGCGGACTGCCTGGTCCCCAGGTCAGTATCTCACCTGTTGGCGTCGCAGTTGTCCACACTCTTTAGCCTGTTTATTTTCACAAACAAGTGGCCTTGAGTGATGCACCTCTGCAGGAGTTAATGTTGTGGGTTGACTCATAATTTCCAGGTGTTTCAATCCTGAAACTGCTGAATTATGCAGTTATCCAAGTTTTTCATAAAGTAGTAAAACAGGAGCTTGGACCGAAGCTCCTGTTTTACTACTAATTAAATATGACCCATTTCACGTTAAAGCTTCAGTGCAATATTGAAAAGTCTGGAAATTGTTTGATAATTTGCACTGCTTTTTAAAAACTATTTTAAGACACTTCTGCTGTTATAAATCTGATTTTCTGTACTGCACTGATATATTGTATATATTTTGTTTTTATTCAATACACAAGGACATTATGTACATTTTTAAAAGTTCTCCTACTCCTTTGCATATCCTTTGAATTATGAAGGAAAAAAACCCAGAATGGTCTGTTTTTTGGTATTTAATATATTTACAACTTTTATCTTCAACAATAAGTCAAAGCTTGAATGTTTTCGTCCAAACTGTTCGATCAGTGTGGCTTCACACAACCTTCCAACCATTTTTCATATATTTTTTCCCCCAGAGGCATTGTTTTATCAGCTTTTTCTTAATCCTAAATTTATTTTAAAATAAAGAAAAACTGAACAAATGACCAAAGGGAAAGAAGACTGACAGAAAATAAGTTGGATTTATAGGGTAATAACTGAGTGAAAGAACCCAGTGATTAAAGTATTTTTGAATAGTTTTAAAACCTGTACTTTTAAAGCTTGTTTGGAGTCAAATAAAACTTTTTTTTTTCTTCACAAACAGAATAAAAGTAAACTGTTCTTTAAACCATCTTAATTTTCATAGGATACTGTTATCTTGATTTTAAAAAATTCTAATTGGAATAGATTTTAAAGTGAGTATAACTGTACCAAAAAAATAACAAAGGCATAAACTTCACTGCTCTGCTGGTTTGACCACCAACCCTACCATTGCAGCACATTTCATACAAACCATCTTCTTGCTTTATTGCTTGAGTCTGTACCAGAAGGACGGGGCATAAGAATCCTGTTTATTTGTTAAGATGTGTGGTTTTTAATATGTAGTGGTGTTAGATCTGTGTTAATCCTTCACCAGAAACTCCTATGTGAGACTTCGGCACCTGTGCACAAACACCTGGGTGACGAGTACAAACATCGCCATAGATACAGAGGAGGAGCGTCCGGTTATGCTCAAGGTTTGCATAATACTGCTACACACACCTACATACAAGTAAAATATACAGTACAGAGTGCTTTACTTGCGTTTTTTTTTTTGTTGCTAGATTGGTACCTGTTCCACAAAGGAGGACAAAGAGGCGTTTGCCATTGTATCCGTTCCTTTATCTGAGGTCAGAGATTTGGACTTTGCAAATGATGCCAACCAGGTCCTGGAGTCCACTGTGAAGAAGCTTAAGTTTGCCAACATTACTCAGAATGAGAGAAGGTACAGGCAGCAAAATTAAATTAACATGGCTTACAACTGGAGGTGTTGGTTCATTTTGAGTTTTAATCAGGATTTTTCCTTCAGGTTTGTGACGACGCTTCTAGAGGACCTGATTTTCTTTGTGTGTGTGGTGCCAAACAACGGGCAGGATGTTCTCTCTGTGGTCACCTCCACTCCCAACCGTGAGAGGCAAAAACTAATGAGGGAGCAGAACATCCTTTTCCAGGTCAGTGCAAGCATGCTTATTGAATACATTTTGCATGTACATGTATCAGTAATTTGTTACATTTGGGCCTCAAGATGTTAAAATGAGAATACATTTTATTCTCGATGTTTCTTGCAGATTTTTGGCATTCTTACGGCTCCGTTCAAAGATACTCACGACGGTCCGATGCTGAGATTGGAGGAACTGGGAGATCAGCGCTACTCTCACTTCAAATACATGTTTAGACTCTGCTACAGAATCCTGCGACACTCCCAGCAGGACTATCGAAAGAACCAGGTATAAAACAAGCCTTGCATATGGTTGTAGTGTAAACTCATGTAATTATATGGGGTAGTTGAAAAATGAAGTGTGTTACTGTAGATAATAATTATGCACAAAGCAAGCTTTTTACTACCCAACATACACTATGCAGCAGTAGTTTTTTTTAAAAGTTGTTTTAATTTAGTTTAAATCTGTATTTGGTTTGTGTTTTTGTTGTGAAATTATATATCTAACTGTAGAGGAGTGCATTCATCGTGGCTTTTAGAGCCTCTTTATCACTGGAAGGGTAAAAGAAATTTAACCCGTAGGAGTATATTTGACTTTAATGCCATTATTGAAAATTGTAATATTGATTATCTTGCTAATTTTTGCATTTATATTTTAAGTATTTGTTGCTCATATTGCCAACTGTTTTCTATGAGACATAACAGATAATAAGCAGCTACAACCTTTGCTCTTTGCTGTTCAAAATCTTAATCTTTCTCTCTTTAAATTGTTAAAATAATGTCAAAACAGTGCATATATTTACATATATGTTGAACTTTTCTCCCGTGTGTCACATTGCAACATTATGTATTATATTATGTCATAGACAAACACAAAGTGGTGCTGTATTGAGAGGTGGTAGCACAACAAGACTAATTGTTTCTACATTCTTCTACAAAGATATTAGAAAAACAGTCATTCATTTTAACCTTCTTTTGCAGGTCAGTTGCAGATCTTTTGACATATAACTATCAGCTTTTCTTGCTTAAACTGAAATTTTTACTCTTAACCTTATGCTTAGTTAGATTGGATAGAGATCATAGGGCAGAATACATATCTTTGCCACATTTTTCAGATTTTATTTTTTATACTACACAAACTGGAAAAGCATAAATGCTTTATTTACTAATTTGTTTTGGTTTATCATGTAAAATCCCAGACAAATGAATTGAATTTTGTGGTCGCTATGTGATAAATGTCCAAATCCACGTGGCTCATAATTTTTTTCAGTCATTCTTGGCGTCATTCTTGACATTTTACAAGGTACATTATTAATCAGTTATTTGCAGAAATAGCCATTTAATGAACTTTTCATCATGATGAGAATAACCTCCCACTGTTACCTTCACATTTCTCGAACTGTTTTTCAAATTAAGGTGGCGAAAGTGGTTTTTAGTCTTGCTGCATTGCGTTTTTGCATAAAATGATATACCAGGCATAAGAATTGATTCTTAATGTGTAATTTCCTTAATCTTGCAGGAATATATAGCCACAAAGTTCCCCATCATGCAGTCTCAGATGGGGTATGAGATCCTGGCTGAGGACACAATCACCGCGCTGCTGCACAACAACCGCAAGCTGTTGGAAAAACACATCACAGCCAGAGAGATTGAGACCTTTGTCAGCCTGCTGAGGCGAAATCGAGAGCCGAGGTGAGACACAAACACCTCTCACAAAGCATGTGGTCCATTTTCAGTCAAAATAAAATTCAGAAATTTGGTTTAATAATGCCTAGACAATACATACTGTGTCTTGTTTGACTTCCTGTCATCTTGCTGGTCCGTATCTGTTGTTCTGGTTAATATTATCCATTCTTGTTTGATCTACTCTGTCAGATTCCTGGATTATCTGTCTGATCTGTGTGCGTCCAACAAGACAGCCATCCCTGTCACGCAGGAGCTTATCATTAAATTTATGATAAATCCTGTCAACGCAGACATCCTTATTCAGACCAAGTGAGTCGAACCCTGAGATGCCTGTTGTAACTATCTTGCCTTATTTCACATATTACATTTTTGAACATGTTTAAACATGCGCACAGTCTCCTCAGTGTGTGTGAACTTTCTTGCAGTGCTAGGTCTGTTTTGAAATGAAGATTTTCTCCTGCCGCAGTCATAAGTACTGTGTGTGCTACATTTGTCCAGTGCTTCATTTTCTATGTGCTTTCCTCCTGTCCCCACTCCCCACTAGGCTCGTCTCAAACTCAGAAAACTCCATGGATTCCTCCTTGTCCCCAGATGATGGGGATGAAGAGGAGGTTTGGCTCTACTGGATCGACATCCACAAAGAGCCTCATGGCAAATCCATCCGCCACCTGGCCCAGGATGCGAAGAACAACCATAAAATGGATGCAGACCTCCTTACCTACTACAGGTAATGAGTGTAATTCAGTGACTCTCAAAATGTGGGGTGTGTCCTGTGGGGACACGTTCACATTTTCAGCCGATCAGTTGATTGTTATACAAAAGATTCAATAAGCTGGTCACAACTAAATCCATTTAGGCATCTTAGAGAATGTGATGAAAACTTTCCGACGTTCAAATTGAGCCCAAGAATTGGGAAGAAAAGAAATATGTGACGTTAAAATGTTTCCCCCGTCTCTCCTCTCGTCCTCTGCAGGTGTCAGCTGAACTTGTTTGCCAAAATGTGTCTGGATCGTCAGTATTTGGCCATCAACCAGATCAACGACAAACTACCTGTGGACCTGATTCTGCGCTGCATGTTTGACGACTGCCTGCCCTACAACCTCAGAGCGTCTTTCTGTCGCCTGATGTTGCACATGCATGTGGACTGCGAACCACAGGAGGCTGTGGTTCCGGTGCGCTATGCCCGTCTCTGGACTGAAATCCCTTCCAAGATTTCCATCAAAGAGTGAGCATCTGCATGTTGGCTGACCCGTCTCATTTTTAGGCGAATTCTCACCTATTTGATTTATTGCGCAGGTTCAAGTACGAATCAACGGTCGACTCAAGAGAGGAGATGAAGAAGAAATTTAAAAGCACCATGGAATTTGTTGATGATTATCTTAAAGATGTGTTCAACCAGCATTACCCATTTGGGGACAAAGAAAAGAATGAACTCACACTAGAGGTAAATGTACTTCGTAGGCCTGTTAGTCTAAGTCATGTGTGACATTCAGTTCATCATTAAAGTTTGTAGAAAATAAATGTTTTAATCTATCAATCCTTATTCAGAAAGTACAGTTTAAGTAAATGCAAATACTTTCTTGCTCCATTATAACAAGTAGAATTAAATATTATATCCAAAAGCATTTAAACATTTCCTATAAAGACAGGAAAAGATTAAAAGTATGTCATTTTCATTTTCTTTCATGATTGTTAATTTGGCTCAGTTTGACAAAATAAGCAAAGATTCCCAAAATTCAAGCGAGAACGAAAGCTTTTTCAACAACCTTATTCTGAAAACCCAACAGGGCTGCCGCGTGTTTCACACCTTATGAAGCCTGAAGTTACAATTTATTTTCTCAATGGTGCCACTTCATTAAATCTTTCAAAAGGACTTTTTTTTTTTATAGGACATATTTTTCCATCAAGCCCCAAATCCAAAGTGACAACTGTAATAATAAACTAATTATTTGCATTTTTGTTGCATTGTATTGTATTTAATTCCTCAAATATTATTGTTTCAGTTATTTTTGTGAAAATGTCCATGTAGTTCTTGAATACATGAAGTGAGAACATTTCTATGTCTTTCTTTCACCATCCTGATTGTGATTGTGTCCCCTCTGTTAGGTGGTCAATCTGGCTCGACACCTGGTGTACTTTGGTTTCTACAGCTTCAGTGAGCTGCTGCGCCTCACACGCACCCTGCTGGCCATCCTGGACATTGTTCAGCAACCTTTCGGCTTGCTTAGCAAGCTTGGGAAGACTCCAGAAGCCGGTCAGGGCTCTGAAAGCTCCGCTATTATGATAATTTTTGTGCTTAAATACGTACATGTGTGCATTGAAGCGAGGTTACTTAAGAATTAAACTGACAAAATAAGGGTAGATAAAAGCTGATGGTTTGGTTTTATTTCAGAAATTTAGACATAACAGATTAGTGTACGCAAAACCAGAGCAGTTTATAAAAGCATTAAGATTGAAATCATCTCTAAAATGTTTTAGTTTGATTTTTTTGTAATAATAGTTATGAATTGAGACCAAATGATACAGTATGACAAATTTGAAAGGCTGAGATAATGTTGCTGAGCTCTATATAAGGTGTCAAGAATTGGATGTTTTCAGTTTTACCTTTTATGTCACAAACATTTTTATTGTTTCACCAACTGTAATCATTAAATGTTGATGTTCCACACAAACGGACTAAAAAAAAAAAGCCTCTCCTTTTTAGGAAACAACGTTCTGCGCACAATCCACGGCGTTGGAGAAATGATGACTCAGATGGTGATGAGTCGAGGCGTGCCGCACGGTTTGCCTGACACGCCACCGTCGCTGCGCTACGGGAAAGGACACTTTCTCCCGGACAATGAGGACGTCGTGGTGATGGACACCAAGCTGAAGATCATTGAGATCTTGCAAGTATGAACTGCTGCTGAATATTTTATCCATTTCAGGGTTTTTTGTTGTCTGCTTCAATGTAAACGAAGATTAATGCCTTTTTTATCTTTGTTTACATTTTATGCTCATTTAAGTTCATCCTAAGTGTGAGGTTGGACTACAGAATCACTTACCTACTGTCCATCTACAAGAAAGAGTTTGGAGAAAGTTCAGTGCCTGAAAGCTGTTCCTCAATGGCTGAATACCCTCTAATTTCATGTGAGTTTTGTCTCTTATTGTTCACATACTAAAGGTTTATGATATTGAATGTTAAAACTTGCCATATTTCAATCATCTGTTAGCTTCTGAGCCTGACATGGATGAGATTGCAGCGAAAGCAGAGAGCATGTTCGTAGGAAGGTTGGTGAAGCTACATTGTTTTGTCAATTCTTTTCCATACGTTGTCAAACATTCATACAGAGTCTACTTCTGTGTTCTGCAGCTCTGAATTAAGCGTGTTAGAGCTTGATGACGAAGGTGGCCGCACATTTTTGAGGGTTCTCATTCATCTCATCATGCAAGATTATCCGCCTCTGGTCTCTGGATCGCTGCAGCTCATCTTCAAACACTTCAGTCAGAGAGCTGAGATGCTGCAGGCCTTCAAACAGGTACACAATGAATGCACAATTTCTCAGAGTGTGACATTCCCAACTTTTACTATTATGCTATTTACAGAGTGGTTATTCTTCAGTTCCTTATTGAATTTGGTGCACAGCATCAGTCAAACAGTTGAGACATAATCCAAGCATTTCAACACAATTACCTCACTTAATAACCCACAATAGGGAATAAAACTGTTGCAACAATGGACAAAATGTGTCAAACAAGGTGTGCTGTTGAATGGCCGTTATTTTTCTTGACGTTTTTAACTAGATTGAACAGACAGTTCTTATTTTTCAAGAGCAAGTTGTCAAAGAAAGCTGTAAAACCGAAGCTTTTTTGACAAGAAACCTTCAACAAAGATCAACAAAGAATCTTTAAAATTTGTTTTTTTTTTTTGCTTTTCTTGTAAACTGCTGCAGTTTATTGGTTAAACTAGAGAGAAGTGTTTACAGTATTTCTCAGGTACCTGTAGCTGTACTCAATCGTCTCTAGAGATCCATTGATTACAGCAAGTTGGGGAGTTTTCTTATCTTCTGTGACCAAGTCTTTTGTTTTGCTGATATTTAACTTTAGGTAATGTTTGTCACATGGCTTCACATAGTAATCATCAACATGCTTCCATCTTGAAGAACACTGACAACAAAAGTGTCATCTACATACTTGAGGATGAGGTTGTTTTCAAAGGCATTTACATTTAAAATATACAAAAAGAGGCAAACGCCTGAAGTGACTGTTTCCTGAATAGGACACCGTTTCCGCCGACATGTCACCAAACTGTGGGGTTGATTTATAGTAAAAGCTGACATAAAATCCACTATCAAGAGTCTCACCTGGGTTATTGTGCCCTCAAGATGCTTGAGCAGATAATTGAACAGTGACAGTTGTGCGCTCTGCTCCTCTGTGAGCCTGGTAAGAAAACTGCAATAGGTCAAGCTTGTCATGTACTCACAGCTTTTCATCGCAATAGAGGGCAAAGCCATCGGCTCAAAAATAATTAGGCCCTTTTGGAGATTAGGCTTTTTTGCCATGGTACAATTATAGATTCTCTACAGAGCTTGGGAATCTTTGGCTGAATAAAAGACGGGACAATCGGTTCTATAAAATATCACAGAGTTGTTCTGCACAGTCTTTACGGATTCTGCTGTGATCCTGTCAGGCCCCAGACTTTTCCTGATGTGACATTGGTGGAAAACAGACCTGAAAGAACAATGATACAAAGACCAGAGAAGACGGAGCAATTGTTCAATGCTCGAAAAAATATAATTATGTATGTTTATAAAATTCCACTCATCAATGAAACACAAATAAAACACCTGCATAGCTTTTGCAAGCTGCACCTGATCCCTATAATCCCCCATCTGTTTCTGTCTGCAAACACGTTTACCGGTAATTGTTGGATTAGTGAAGGGACTCAAATGAAAACTGGTTTTGTTTAAATCATGGGGGCACATAAGGATGCATAAAAACATTTTCCTTTTTTCTGTAATTTCAGGTTCAGCTCCTTGTTTCAGAGCAGGATGTACTCAACTATACACAGATCAAGGAAGACCTGGACAAGCTGCGTCTGACTGTGGAGAAGTCGGAGCTGTGGGTGGAGAAAAGTGGAATCTTTGGCAACGATGAGCTTGGGGTAAGGCAGAGTGAAGAGCCCAACGTTTAGATGCTTACCAAAAATCACCACATTAAATGACAGTTTTCAAATTATGATTTAATTTAATTGGGAAAAAAAGCTGTTATAACTTTTAAAATGATTAATAAAATTAATTATCACATAATTCAAAGGTTGAATCATAGTTGCACTGTTTCAGAATATTAATTACAAATATTTAGAAAGCGCTTACATTATACTAAGTTTATAAGTCTTTTTTTACAGTCTTATTTTTGTTATTTTTTTACACTCAGTTAGCTAAAGACAGTATGTGGCTATATTGCCTATATTCCTTTTGGCTTGGTTGGAAAATGATCAAGCTCAGTGTCCACCTTCCTCCTCCAGGATGCTGTTCTGAGTCCGGTGCAAGATGGGGAAAGCAAACCTCAGATGGACAGCAACCAAGAAAACAATTATGAAGTACTGAAATGTGTGAGTTTCATGTCTTCATTTTGCCGTTCTGACTGCCCAGTTTTCTGTATTTTTCTGTAAAAGATTTCTGTCTCCTATCATTAGATCCTGGAGCGCTTCAGTCGGCTTTGTTGTGTGAGTAAAAAGAACCGTTTGCAGCTGCAGAGGCTGCTGAAGAACATGGGGGCCCACACTGTGGTGCTGGAGCTGCTGCAGATCCCCTACGAAAAGGTGAGGAGGGCCAACATTAACATCTCCATCAACATGCAGTTATTGGTGGCGTTTCTGTTTGATCCCCCAAATGTCTTTAACTTTATTTGTTTGGCTTCTTTCAGAATGATGAGAAGATGAATGAGATCATGAAGCTGGCTCATAGCTTTTTGCAAAACTTTTGCAAAGCAAATCCAGAAAATCAAGTGCTGCTACACAAACACCTGAACCTTTTCCTCACTCCTGGGGTTTGTTCACTTCACTTTTTGCTTCACTAAGTACAAACAGTTTGAAATCATTTCTCCTTAAAACCGTTTGTCTGCATTTTGCTAGTTACTGGAAGCCGAGACGATGCGTCACATCTTCATGAACAACAATCAGCTGTGCAATGAGATCAGCGACCGCGTGGTCCACCATTTCGTCCACTGCATCGAGACCCATGGACGCCACGTTCAGTACCTCAAGTTTTTGCAAACGATAGTGAAATGTGATGGGAAGTACATGAAGAAATGCCAGGACAAAGTCATGACTGAGGTAGGAATTTAATTGTAAACGTTACATCACACACTCTACCATGTACAAGGCATGTACAATTAATCTGTAACCAAGGATGAACTCCAACAAAAAATAAGAAGAAACCAGACAGAAAAGTCAAGACTATTTTGCCATATGACCTGAATGAGGTAGCAAATGTTTACAGTCATATTGCATCATAACAATGTAATGGTGCTATCACATATGAAGCCTTACTGCAGTGAGAAACAAACTGTTATTGAACTGTGAAGTTATAGATCTGAAATATCTGCCAGAGGCTAACAGTTCAAACAGATGGTAAGATGGGTGGGAATAGTCCTTTAAGATGTTGTTGGCTTTAGAGAGAGAATGTCTTTAATAGAGAGGAGAGAAAATCCAGTGGTGTTTGTGGAGGGTTTTTTCTCCCCCGCAGTCTTAGCTTGCCTAATAGTGATTCAGTTTGTTAAAATGCTCTCTATGGTAGCTCTGAAAAAGCTCAGTTGTTTTTGTGGATCCTCAGGAAGTGCAGGTGGCTTTCATTTTTGGGGCGGTTAGTAAGAGATTGTTTAGTGAAGTGTGTTAACACCCCAAAAAAGTTGGTTGTTGAGCTCTTCAGCCAGTGAGCTGCTGTCCTAGTTGTAGCACCAGTTTGTCCATCCAGTATTTTACCCAGACCAGATATCGATAGCTTCAGCGCTACATAATTTATTATAAACGTTAAGCTTTTCAAACAGATTTCAATTGATTTAAGTACACTCGAGTTGGAAAGTTTGTAAATATGAAATGTAAAACTCAGTCTGCTTCTTGCTCTTTTTCTGTTTGTCCAACCAGTTGGTGAATGCAGGTGAGGATGTGCTGGTCTTCTACAATGACCGCTCGTCGTTCTCGGTGCTGCTGCAGATGATGGCCTCTGAGCAGGAGCGGGCAGACGAGAACGGATCCCTGGCGTACCACAACACGCTGGTAGACCTGCTGGCCGCCTGCACCGAGGGCAAGAATGTCTACACTGAGCTGAAGTGCAACTCGCTGTTGCCACTGGATGACATTGTTAAAGTGGTCACTGATGTGAACTGTGTGCCAGAGGTAAAGGTTCATTATTGTAATTTTATTTTCTTTGGAGATTAATCTTTGACACCTTTTGGGCTCTGGTTTTTTTTATTTATCTGAAAACATCTGAATTCTTTGTCCTCCAAAGGTTAAAACTTCATATGTGAATTTTGTGAATCACTGCTATGTGGACACTGAAGTGGAAATGAAGGAGATCTACACGTCTTCTCATATCTGGAGGCTATTTGAAAACTTCCTGGTCGACATGGCCACTGTAAGAAAACTCACACAGAAAGGTCACACTATTTATCTTTTTCCTAACGAGGCAGAAAACATTTCAACATTCATCGATGTTTCTTCTGCTGACATGCAGTGCCTATTCTATGAACTTTTTTTTTGTTTCAGCATTACAACCATAAGTGTCTCTGCTTATTATTGGGATTTTATGTGCTTGAGCAATATGAAGTAGCGCATAATTGTGAAGCAGAATGAAAGTAATAGAGGATTTTTATTTTTTGTACATGGAAAATCTAAAAGTTTAGCCTTTAAATAAGCCTAAACGATTATTAAGAAAACTATGAGATGATGATGTGACTTAAAGTTAAATACATTTACTAAACAGTAATAAAGTTTTTACTATTACTTGTACCCCAAACCTTGTCCATTATTGCACAGTGGCAAGATGGAAAACATTGACGAAAGAAAGTCATTAGAGGTCCTGCTTGCAGTTTACCACAATCCTTTTTTTCCTTTTCTTCTTTCTTTTCTTTGTTATTGTCGTTGCAAAATTATGCACAAGATAAAATGATAAGAATGCTTCTGCATGGACTTTCCGAGAAGTGATACATATCTGGAAGGTGAAGATCAAACTGGTTCATATCTTTTTGATTTTGTCTTGGAAGATGTGCAACACTACGGATCGTAGCCGCCCAGATCCCCTGGACAAGTATGTGACAGACACGGTGATGGCCATCATCAGGAGTTTCTTTGAGTCACCGTTCTCTGTGAACTACTCCATGCTGCAGGTACTCTGTTCATGTCAAACATGCGGCAGCTTTCTGCTTCTCCATGGTAGCAGTTGTTCAGCCACAGGCGTCTTTTGTCACTGCACAGTCACCTGGGATTTCCTAGCAGACGTTTTAAATTAAAGCACTTACTACAGTTGTTTCGTACAGTTTGTACAGATCAGTCCTGTCAGTTCCACTGTTGGTGTGTTTCTGATATTCTTTTATACAGATTTGTCTGCACTTTTACCCTTTGTAAAAGAATATCATATTGTGTTTTGTTTTTTACAGAATAACCAGTCTACTTTCATCAAGCTGCTCCAGTCAGCTTTCAGAATCTACAACCTCAAGGGGATTAATTCGGCTCAGAAGAGCAACATTGAGACCTGTATCAAGGCACTAGCTGATGTCGGTGAGTCTTGATGGAGAAAAAGTTGACAAATACTTAAGTATCCATCAGCATCCGTCCACCTTCTAGCCTTTCCAGGACAAGATTGGATGCATAGCTCTCCAGCAGGTTCTGGGTCAGCATAAACCAATGTTAAAATGCAGATTTAAATTTATGTTTAAAGTGTAATTTTCAAATTTAAATCCAGTTTTCAGTCCATCACTCGTAAGTGATCACACAACAGTTGGCACTCATCAATCGAGTGGTGTAAACAAAAGGCATTCAGTGGTTTCTGCACAACTTAGGCTTTCAGTGAGTTTGCTGCATCATGGAGAAGCATAGAAACAAAGTGCTGCTTCTCTTTGTTTAGTTCTGGTTCTGGAAACACCAGGTCTCTAGTCTACATGGTTCATATGTGTTTGTTGGGTTTGGGTGTAACTTGTCTGTGCGGATTGAGAAAATTCACAGTGAATTTAAACTTGAGCACGTAGTGAATAATCATTTGTTGCGCAACCATTCATCTCTGAAAACAAAAAACTCATACGCATCATGAAATGGCCCCAAATTAACGTCATGTTCTTGCCCATGGTTTGTGCGTAAACGTCAGGTGAAAAATGACCATGTGTGTCTCTTTATCTCTGTTTTGTTCTGTCCTCAGCTAAAGCCCGCTCTATACCCATCCCAGTCGATCTGGACAGTCAGGTCAACGCTCTGTCTCTTAATGTCCACACCAACGCGGTGCAGCGAGCAGCAAAAGACTGGAGGACCTCTGCACGTTCACGACCTCGCAAAGAGCCTCTGGGAAGCCCCGACTACAAGAACATCATTGAGAAACTACAGGTGCTTATTTGGACTAGAAGTCTTCACACATTGGAGTTGCTAAGCTTTAGCCCACAGTTTGTATAAAGTGGAGCTCAAGCAACTTCATAAAGACTTCGTACATGTTCACCAGCATCTTTCTATGTCTCTGCCTCTTTTTTTAAGGGGGTTGTGTCATATTTGGAGGATCAGTTCTGTCCGAGGGTTCAAGCCGAATTTTCTGTTCTGGTGGATGTTCTGCAAAGTCCTGAGCTGCTGTTTCCAGAGGCTGCTCGGTTACGCTGTGAGAGTGGAGCCTTTATGTCCAAGTAAGTAAACAATAAGTAAAAGTGTCCAAAATACACAAACCTGGGATTTTACTCAATGGGGTGTGTAACTGTGAAGATCCAAATGAAAGTCTGAAAAGTGTGACGTGGATTTGTACTGATCCCCTTTTACTCTGATACCCATTAGTAATGCGTGATATGCACAGTACATGGTAGAAACGATAGACATTTGGACTGTGATGGAGGTCTAACCGCAGTGATGCTTGTTGGTGTAATGTTATTGGAAGTGTCACCTTTCATTTTTTCTATTTTTAAGAAATATTAAAAACCACGTATTCCCCTTCTGCTCCACTATTAAACCTACTTTGTGCTGAATTTCTATTTGTTTTTTTTAAGTGAAAATGTAAATACACAAATTGTTTTTGCATTATTACGTTAGCATTCCCTTAACATGCTGTAGAAAGATCACAAATTCCACTCTTCTGCTGCTGCTCTTTAAAATCAGGATTTGGTTTATCTTATGAGATTTTTTGCTGTTCTTGTAGAAATCAATTATAAACAACATTTCCCTGATCTCTCTTTTCCAGACTAATCAAACACACCAAGAAGCTTATGGAACAAGAGGAAAAGCTGTGTATAAAGATCCTGGAGACCATCAGAGAGATGATGGAGAAGAAGGAAAGTTTTCAGGAATCTGTAAGTACTTCACCTGCTGTTTCTTGGCCTTTTTCTTTTTCTTTTTTTATTTTTGCAGTTTGTTCTTCCACCCTTTCAAAAAGCATTCATTATGTTAAGTACTTAAAATTTTGCGGTGGTAATGTCTTCACGTGCCAGTAATGCCATCGGCAGTGCAACAGAGTCCTTGTTTTCTCCCCGGTTGTTTCGGCTGATTCTCCTCATCAGTATTCTGAGGGTTTGCCCGCGTTACATAAGGCAGCGAGGCACTTGAGGACATGCTCGCGCTGAGAAGGAGAAGAAGGAAAAGAGGGAAGCGATGGGAGGAGGACAAGGTGGGGGGCAAGCACTGAACAAACAAATCAATACTGCAGCGAGAGGAGGGAGGACAGGACCCCGTGTCCTGCTGAACCTCCCCGTCGGCCTGAGGAGTGAGCGGCAAGAGTTGGTAAACAGGGTTTAAAGAAGTGCATGGGCATGCTTCTGTGCACTCTGGTTGCTATTGAAAGCTTGTGTAATAACGGGGCTTTCTGCATCTTGGAAAAGTGTCGAATTCAAGTAATTTTCACATTTGCCTATATATGAAAGTACAGCTATGAATATCTATCTATTTATCTATCAGTTTCTCTATCTGTCAGGTCTTCATTTTGTCTGTACATCCATATATCTGTCCGTCCGTCTCTCCTTACTTGAAGGTTTTGCACTTAAAACTAAAGACTGTAAGGATATCTGCAGTAAATTAATAGTAAACTTTAATAAACTTCAATAAATTTGAATTGAAAGCTGGCTTAGGTTTGAAAAGTATGAACCGAGGTTATTAACACCGTGTGAGAATCCTGAAAGACACTGGAGATTTTAATTTGCTAGTCAGATTATTGTCTTAAACGTTGGGATTATTGAATTAGCTGTCAAAAGAATGCATTCCTGCCAGTATTGGTTTTGCTTTCTCGGTTTGTGCTCTCGGTGAAGTTCCCCCCCCCAACCAGGCTTTGCAGTTGTGTACAAAAAAAAAACCGAAGAAAAAAGATCAAAAGGATTCGAGATGTAAAAGGGAGTCACTTTTTAAAAGCAGCGTGGCTCATCCTGGATGCCAGACGGTGCAGTAAGAATCTGTGAAATGTCACTTTGTGTAGGTGTTCACGAGTGCGCCTGTAGCCTCTCTTTGTCGTTTCCCTTCAGCCCTGAGTGTGGAGCTGCTGCTTCACAGCACAAGAGGCTGAGAAGGAGGGAGAGGACGGCGACTGATAGAAATAATGAGAGAGGGAGCGGCAGACAAACAAAACAACACCAACAAAAAAAAAAACAGAAGCAGAGAGACACAGAGTGACAGCTTAGGCAGCTGAGGCTGGTGGCTCCCCTGGGGTACAATGAGTGGGTAGAGAAACGAGTGAGAGAGAGAGAGAAAGGAGAGGAGCCATGTGAGGAGCCATGTGAGAGGGAGGAGGGGGGAGAGCGGGCAGCGTCTGCCGGGTGAGGGATAGGAAAGAGTCTGCTCAGTCCATGAGGAGACAGGGCAGGGGGTGCGGTTACGTAACAGCCTGCAGTGGCTGAGCCAGAATCACGTGGAGCCTCACGTTCTCCCTCTCTGCGCACTCTCTCGATCCTCTGTTTGCTCTCTCTCTCTCTCTCTGCCCCCTCCTCCTCGTTTGATGCTTAGTCTCAGTTAGTCGCATTCTGTCCTCACGTCCAGCTTATTCTCTCTCTCTCTCTCTCTCTCTCTCTCTTTCTCTCTCTCTCGCTGCCGTCTCGTCCCACCCAGACCCTGACCTGCGTTTGCCCAGATCGTGGCTGGGTGGACATGTGGGGAAAACGGGTAGTCGCCCAGCGCGGTGCTTGTTTGAGCCGTCAGATAAGGGGTCCTGTATAAATGTTTGTGCTCCAACTTGCCCTCAAGATATCCAGGGTGCAGGAGATTTTATTTTGAAGAAAATGTTTGAAAGAATGTTTGATAAAGTGCACTGATTCTGGACCCAAGAAATTGCACAGCATTGAGTTATAGTCTTTACTCAGGTTTCTTTAAAGGATTGCACTATGCTTTAGATTTGCGTCAGTCATTTGGCCGGACGAGTGAATTGGAAAGTTGTTTTTTTTTTGTCAGCTGTGATTGTTAATGCACATTTCAAACCCAAATTATTTTTCAAAATTTTCATTAAGTGCACCAAATCTAGGCTCTAACATTTTCACTCCATAAACACATTAACCGTTTGCATGTAGAATACATTAATATACTTTTTTAGTTTAATACAATATCTGATTTATTTGTTTTTTTTTTTTACATAAATGGGGAAAATTTTATTTACTTCAATGTTAGACTCAGAACTACTGTTCTACTGTTCTGTTCTTAATAGAGCAACATTTATTGGGTGATGTGTTTGTTCTGATTGCATGAATCCTGTAACTAATTACCTTTAATACGAAATATTTCCTAACAAACTGGTTTTATGCAAAACCAGCTGGTGGAAGGCCATATTAAACCTTTGGGATCACATGTGACCATTTTTTGAAACAATTTCTTCCTAAAACTTTGGAATTTCTTGATACTGGCACCAGCCTCATACGTTGGTACCAATTGCACCAAAATGGCTCATTTCAGGTCCAAGAAACTTTGAAAAGCATTAACTTAGCAGTTAGCCACTAGCTTTCAGCAGCGGACGATGGGATGACTTGATCTGAAAAAGTGTCATAAACCTTGAAATTTTAATGTTTCAATTTAGATTTTTAAAACATTTTTCACACATTAATGTAAGCCAACTTAATTTCACTAAATTTGTGCTTTATGTGTCCAGTGTTGCGCACAGTTGTGCCACGTGTTGTCTTGTGTACTGTACACATATTCTTGTTTACAGTAGACCAAAAAAGCTGCTTATGTAACATAGATCACTCTCTCAGGATTTCTTGTCCCTCCTATCTCACACTCTCCTCCTGTCATTCACACACTGTCTGTCTCTTTGTGTGTGCATCTGTCCCACCTCTGTGCTTGCCAGGTTTCACACCAACTCACCCAAAGGCAAAGCAGATTTACAGATTACCACTGTCTTGATGCTAAGTGCATTACGTGCATGTATGTAGAGGTAAAGCCTTGCTCAAGCACATGCAATCCCTGCAGTGCTGGCTGTCTCGGTGTGAACTCATCCTGCAGGGTTTTCCCCCTTTTGGCTGTCATATTACGAGAGGGGATGGGAGTCCCTGTGTGAGAAGCTTATTTTTCTAGATGCATTAGGCCAGACAGGTGTAGTAAATGTGACTGCTATACAGTTCAACCTTCACATGTATTTAGGCTGACGTAGCATGCTGGGTTAAAATCAGAAAAGTTTAAACTGGGACACGTCCGGGCTAAATATGGAGCTGTTGCGCTGTTGAATCCTGCGAACCAGAAAGTCCTCAAAAGTTGGTTAAAAATCTATTTACTGTTAATGGCAAGATTTACTGCCTCTGTTTGATCCGAAGAGGTGATCTCTCCTCCTTTCTGTCTTCATTTCCCTCAATCTATTAGTCAGGTGTCTGTTAGGCGAGGTTTATACATTGGTCTCCATGGTGATGAGGGATTAGCACATGTTGGTTGTCGTGACTTTGCAAACGAAGTCTACATATTGAACGTGGAAATGCTCACAGGGTCTGCTCAAGCTCCTGAAACTCCTTCACAATGAGTCTGTTTAAATTACCTAAAAGTAAGTGTGAAGTTTGCCCACTATAAAGAATTAATAACTTACTAATCAGATATAAATACAACGTGCAACATTTAATCCATCTTCTTTCTATTTAATGGGTAAAAACAAATGTATTTATAAGAACTACTGTGAGACATGCCTGCTAGTTTAATTGTTTTTTGTTTTTTTTTATATTTTTTTATTTAACATCTTTGAACACCAGGAAAAAAGATGTTTTGTTCCATTTTGTTAGCCTGTTAAAGTCTTGGTATTTCAGACGAGAACATTATGCATCTTAGGGACTCCATGAATGAGATTAATTGTGACTGTGAACAGTGTTTGGACTCGGTTCATGGTCTGTTATTTGAATCTGATTGCATGTGAGTTAGGCCAGTTGTGCTCAAAGAGGCACATGACCGACAACAGGATGGATGACATGCAGGTTTAGTTCATGTTCTTACTGGCTGTTTCTGTGCCTCAGCTTTGCTAAAGCAGCTTGTAGACATGAAAACACAAACGCCTTTGAGTCTTCTAGGTCTCTGATCTGGAAGAACTTTGGCAGGTCACGTCACATCACAAGATGATGTTCTTGTGAAATTATTCAATAAAAAAAAAAAATAAAATAAAATCAAACCAACACCTGCACTGTGCTTAATGAAGTCCAGAAAATATAAGTTAGCTTTTAGCAAGAACTTTAGATCAGAGCTGTCAGAATAATTTGCTTTGGACTTTTCTGCTTATTTTTCCAGACGATCTTTTGTACTGGGCCGTGATAATACATTACTACATGTTCTCTTAAAATAAAAGAAAGAAGTGGACAAGTGAAAAAATGTTTTATCTTTGCAAATAAAAATCTACCCATCTATCCCTCGTCTGTTGACGAACTAGTCCATCCAACCATTAACCAACCCATTCAATCATTTGCTCAATCATTCACCCACCAACTCTTCCCCCCATTGCCCAATCATTCAGAGGTTTTCTTCTTAACTTATCCATCCATTTGACTATTAAGCCACCAATTAAAATTTCAATCAACCTATTCATATATCCACCAGTCTGTCCATCCAGTGACCCACCTCTTCATTTCTCATCCATCTACCACAAATACCTATTGACTTTGCCATCCAAAGCCCCACCCACCCATTCATCTGCCTATTGCCAGCTACTCTCCATGCCCTGATCGACCCATTCCACCACTTCTCCACTCACTGACCCATCAGGTCAAGTCATCCAGCCATTGAGCGATTGAGCCACAAGAAACACTCATTCATCTGAGCTGAAACAACACAGGTATTGTAGGTAAACAAAACTAACTGCTTAGCACTAATTGAAGCACCGAGCAGTCAAGCCCTGCTTTTAAATCAAACTATCTTTTTGTTCCCTGATAAAGTCAGAACCTAACATTGTTGGAGAATAACAATTTAACAGATGCTCATTGGTTAACCTTGTACTAAATACTTGTTTATGCTGCTGGTCCTGCATTTCCCTGAATCACCAATTGCTTTCACATGTGGGCTTAATTTGTTTTGCTGATGTGCTTGTTTGTTGGGTAAAATCATTTCATGTGCCGAGGGACGGCAGCTTTAAAAAGTTGTAAAACTGCAGCTCGTGATGTTTGTTTCTCTTGCAGGATTTTATCAGATGCACATTCAGTTCGTCCTTTTTGGCCATATGCACATGCAAGCTGAGCTCAATGATGGTGTCTGTAAAATTAAGATCAATAGAGATCTTAATTGTAATGTGTTTAACGGATTAACAGGTAGACAGAGTTTAAATTATTATAGGTCAATCAGTTAGAAAAAAATGCTGTTGCTTCATTGATCTTTAAATAGTTTAGTCACTGGTAAGTATCCTTCTTCCTTTCATGCTTCATGCTGGATTATTCTTAAGGAGACCTTTATTATCCTTGATCTGCTCATAGTGAATGCACCAAAACAAAAATTTGGGCCCACATTTATATCCAATATTATTATTGTGGATAACTGACATTTACCGATGTTAGATGCACTTCCCTGCTTTTTTGATGTCATGAAAAAAAATGATGTTTTTCTGCTTTAAACACTCCACAATCCTACACTGCGTCATTGTACCACGACGTCAAGCGGCTCCCTTCCTGCTCCTGATACACATACCAAAAAGGCAACAAAATGGAAATAAACATCAGTAGTTTTCAGACCAGTTTCATTTATCTCAGTATTGATAGGCTGATACCGATGTTAATGCTGATATATAGTGCAGCCACAGCATTAACCATCGGTGGTTCAGTGTTGGAAAGTTCATCTTACAGTGTGGGATGGTGTTTACTGATGATGAAATAGTTGGACTCCTATAGTTTGTTAAAAAAAAAAAAAAGATCTATTGAAGTACGCTCAATCCCAAGACGAACACAGAGATATCTCTTCTGACAGAACAAAAAGGAGAAAACACATTCTCCCTGGCCCTTTTCTAAATTCCTTAACCTGCTAGGAGGATTTTTTTCCTCTAGCTTAACTATGTAATCTCATTTGAACGGAGCGACTCTGGTACTTCTGCTGCTGCCCTCTGCTACCTGCATGAGTTTTCAGACCACCCAAAGAAGTACTTGCTTAATTCAGTCTTCTCTCCTGTGTAGAGAAGACTCTCACAGCTCTGCAAGAGGAAAGAGGGAGGGGGAAACGGACTGTTGAGATGCCGACTGAAAGGAATCTTCAGGCAGCTCATCCCCAGCCTGGACAGCAGAACCGCAGTGTGGCGTGCCAGTGCACATTTTAAAACATCACAACAGTCTGCTTCCTTGCTCCGCTGTGCTTGCCCTCCCTCCAGCCTGCCTAACTTCTGTCGGCACTTTTACCTCTAACTCCATCTTTCGTTCTCGTGGCTCTTACATCATCTGACTGGAGTTTTTCTCGTCAGTGCAGCAGCAAGCCGATGAGTCAGGCTGGACTGTCTCTCCTCTGTTCTCTCTATCGTGTCTTCCCCTTTCTCTTCTCTCCTCTCTTCCTGCGGTCGTAGCCAGCAGACTGCATCGCCCATGGGGAAGGCGAGCGAGAATGAAATAGCCCCCCTCCTCCTTTCAACTATCTCCTGTTGGATCTTCGCTTCTCTGCTGAGTGCCAGCAAGGGCTCAGTCAGAAAGGGGGAGAAATCAAGTCCAAATATTCCTTAATTTGAAATCAATCATGTACTATATCACGATTCTTGAAATTGTGTTTGTAGTGCAGTGTGGAAATGAGAAACTGGCTCGATGGCTCATCCTCAACTATTCTTGCGGCTGTGTGTGTTTGTGAAGCTGCTCAGCCAGACAGTGCAGGCAGACAAGTGTCTGTGCTGACTGCAGATGAGATTGAGCGTTTACCGACACAGAGAGCATCAGCTACACATGCTCCTCCTTATGCCCCTTCTCAGTTTGTGGAAGTTTGGCTGATCTGCTTTTCTGTTTCAACTTTCTGCCTAAAACTGACAAAATACTGATGAAAGCTTTTTTTTTTCTATAGCACTCAATTAATTTAGCTGAAACTTATGATTGTAGTAAAGCTAATAGGAACCTTTCTGGAAGTCTCTTCCATTGACTGGCTGTCATACGTTGCATTATATTAAAATTATTGAAAAGTGTAAAATCTAGTACCTATTTGGCACTTCTGCATCTTCACAGCATCACATACTGCAGTGTATAAGAGCTTTTCCTTACCATCTCTCTTTAACATGTTGCGATAGAAACACTAGGAGACTTCATCTTATTCCACTTCTCTTTTTTTATCTATCCATCCTCTATGTTGGTATACCTGTGTCAATACCTGTTGCCACAGAAACCAGTATTAACCTCCCTGCAACCTCTATAGTTTGTCCTGCACAATAATTATATATGTTTACTAATTATTTCCATAGTTGTCCATCCAGCTTTCAGTCATCCTCCTGCTTATCTCACAGCCACCACTGAGAGATTATCTTTATGCACAGTTTCCATCCTGTTTCTGCTCATCAGCCATAAATGTCACATGAGACAGACAGAGACGATAACTACAGATTGTAGAAAAATAAATGGCCTCTTGAAGCAAACCTTCTGCTTCTGTGGAAGGAAATGAACAATGTGCAGTGCCCTGTTTCCTACACATGCATCAAATAACCTTTATCCATATAGATGCAATCAAAACATGACTGTATTTAGTGTGGTTGGCCTGCATTTTAGGTTTTTCACAACTTCAAGCCTACACAAATGTTCAGGAATGGCTTATTAAACGTACTTAACCACATTGTATTAAATGTTGTCATCCAGAACTGACATGTAGAGTCAAAAACTATTTAAACAGAATCTATCTGACAACACAGAAAAAGTCAAAAGATTTAAAAAAATCATCACATCATGCCCCAGTTTAAGGAAATGTAAGAACAAATGAGACATTTTGAAGACCTTGGGACAGTAGAGAAACACAGTGGGTGCTATCACATGAAACGGTGTCCCAGGAGACCCCGGCCTGCTGAACTTACATCAGGATATCAATGGCTGATACAGGAGGTGACAACAGAACCAAGAACTAGAGTACGTACTGCAGTAACTGGCTTTAGTTAAAGTCAGTTCTCCTAAATATTTCCCTAGAAGGAGACTGGGGAAACCCTGCCTCACATTTGTCCAAACCTGTCTTTATCTTAAATATTTTGTGAAGTGACATTGACAAAAGGAAAACATTTAGGAAAATATGCATCTTATTATATCTGGCAACAGAAAAAGAAAATATTACCATCAGTCAGGCATGGTGGTGGTGGTATGATGGTCTGGGCCTGGTTTGCTGATGACCTGCCATATTTTATGGACCCATAAATATCTGTTTGTATGCCAGAAAATCCAGGAGAATGTAAAGACACGAGTTGCAGACAGAGGAAGTCCACCGCTAAAACCAAAACTGTTTCAGGGTGAGAAATATTTTAGTGTAAACGCTGCAACAGAAGAAATCTATAAGTGGGCAAACATCTTTTTCATTTTTTATTTTTTGCAGACATTGCAAATTGTTTTATAAAAGTCCCATTATTGAAACATACATTTACTGCTGTGCTCCCTCAATCTTTGATTTATTTGTTGATAACAGCGTTGCCATGCAGCATGACAGCATTCCCATTACAAGAGAAATGTATCATGGAATAATTGTGATGGTTCCCATTAGGTGGATTGATCAGATTTCCACTATTGTTCTTGCTGCTTACATTAGGATTTGTTCCCTTGTACTTTTTTTATGTTTTTGTTCGGCAACTCAAACGACATCACTGTTAATAATATGCGAAAAATTGTCCGATTCCAGTTTGAATATATGTTAATCTGATGGTTTCTGTCTCCACAGGGAAATGAGCTGAGAAAGATTCTCCTCACTCGCTACTTTGGAACTCTAAAGCTTCACTCCAAGTCGGAGGGTGGGAGTGGAAACAGTTCTTCAGGAGGCTTTGTCAAGCAGTCATCGGGAGGTACTGAAAAACCCCAAAGAAACTCAGCAGACACCGAAATAACTGCTCTCTGCAGGGGGAGCAAATGAAGCCAACATGACAGCAGAGATGTGCAGTTTAGGAAATGTTGGCAGATTTTTTAAACCATTTTAAAGTAATTTCTGAAGTATTGTATACAGTAGATTTGCCTACTGTGCAGGCTTATGTAGGTTTGGATATTTTGTCTCCCTTAAAGCTGAAGTAGATAACTTTTTTTTGTTGTTGTTTTTTTTGTTTTTTTAAATGACCCACTTGTTAAAATTCCCACAATGTCCTGACAGTATAAGATGAGACAGATAATCTGTGAACACATTTAATTTGTTCATTGTCTGTTAAAGGTTCTTCCTCACTGGACTCAGACAAGCCATGCAGCAGCATGGTGGAAATTCAGTGTCTCTTGGACAAGGTTGGGGCTACAGAGCTGGTGATCGACCTCATAGTCAGCACCAAGAACGACCGAGTGTTCGAACAGAGCATTTTGCTGGGCATCGCTCTTCTGAAGGGAGGAAACACTCAGATTCAGGTGGACTCCACAGACATCCATGCCCATTGTTGTCCATCTCTGTATTTGGATTGTGTATTTATTATCACTCTCACTCCCACCCAGAACTCCTTCTACAACCAGTTGTTTAAGCAGAAGAACTCTGAGAAGTTCTTCAAGGTTTTCTACGATCGCCTGCGCGTGGCCCAGCAGGAGATCCGGTCCACCGTGTCCGTCAACATGTTCGATTTCAGCAGCAGAAAAAGAGAAGATGACAACAATTTTTGCAGTAGCAGGATTAGAAAAGGTAAACTAAGTAATTATGCATTGAAGTATTTCACTTGATTTCATTCATTTGCTTATTTACTGAAGATTGTGAACATTTATGAACTTTTTGAACAACTCAAATGTGAATGCACCCAACTCCAGCCGAGGTTCATTTGCTTTGTTTGTTCCCCTGTTTAGTTGAACAGAGGCTGAATAGCATAAAATAATTAAAGTTAAAAAAAAAGAAAAGTTAAAAGGAAAAGATTTGAGGTGAAGATGGCTGCAGCAACATGCAAGACAAAACTACTAGCAGGCCAATAAAATGCATTGATGTTTGTTGTTGATGCTTTACAAAATAACAGAGTACAAGCTGTACAAAGACTTTTGCAATACTTTTATTTATCTCGTATCCCCATAAAGATATTGTTTGTTTTGAATAAAACCACTTTACCACCAGTGATTATCCCCAAATGTTCAAATGCCTGTTAGCTGCACATATTTACATGAAAAACTGAGTCACTTAAGGGTGCTACCTGAGATCAGACAGGCATTGCCATAGAAACAATTATTCTTTTGCACCGTGTGAGGTCCTGAGGTTCAGCTTGGCCTTAATTTTCTTTTTTTTTTTTTTTAATAAATCAGCGTTGGATAAATCCAGAACGATTTTGGTTGCTCTGCTGACATGCTGTTGTTCCCATTTCATGCAGTCACATGTCAAAAGCCCGTGTGACACCCAACATCACAAGATTTACAAAAGCTCATTGTATCAGGATTTGGTGGTTTTTAAGCTACTGAACTCCACTTAATTATGCCTCACTTGTCAAAAGGATGCCTCTACAATTCTTATTTTATTATTACTGTTTCAATGCCTAAAAGGATAAATGTTTGCTTTTCAACTGCATCAATTTACACAAAGTCATTTGCTCCTAAATGCTGCTATGCAATCCACTTATTATCATTGCTTTGCAGTGAAAGACTCGAGCATCTATATGAGGGAAGAGATGCGAGGACAGCTGAAGGAGGCCTCGTCGGCCACGTCGAAGGCCATCTCCTCCTACAGGAACGAACTGGATCCCGATCTTGAGTTTCTTGGCCAGAACAGTGATGCAGGTGGAGCCGACGAGGTAGAAGAGGAACCCGAGATGAGCTGGTCGATCGCCATCATGAAACCTGTGCTGCGATATCTCCAGCTGCTCTGTGAAAACCACAATTCAGACCTGCAGGTGCTGAAGTCCGACTGGAGCAATTGATGTCCTTGTTGTTGTTAAAACAACAGATAATCTAAACTATGACTTTTGTCTCGGGCTTCAGAACTTCCTCCGCCATCAGCACAATAAGACCAACTATAATCTGGTGTGTGAGACGCTTCAGTTTCTGGACTGCATTTGCGGAAGCACCACCGGAGGCCTGGGGCTGCTGGGACTTTATATTAATGAGAACAATGTGGATCTGGTGCGCCAAACGCTAGAAACCATCACAGAGTACTGCCAGGGTCCCTGCCATGAAAACCAGGTAGGGCCTTTTGCCATCTGCATTGAAAAATGGAAACTTGTTTACAATATAACATAATACAGAGTGATAATCTTAGTCAGTATTATTCCACATCCAGACTGTGAGCAAGTGAATTGAGCCCAGGGGCTAATTTCATGCATTTATTCCCCTCTGCTACTGCACTCACAATAATCTCACTACATATTCCACAATACTGTGCAACAGTCTGACTCCCTGCATCGCTTCCTCTCTTCCCCCCTGAAATGATGCCCAAACATTGCCTCCTTTTTTTTTTTTCCATTTCACACATTTTCCTTCCACTTAACTTTCTGTTAATATGCTTGTGTGAAAAGTCAGCTTCTTTAGCAATGACATGCTGTCATCATGGATGGTATCAGCGACAGTTTGCTTGACATCTGTCGAGTCAACCGTCGTCCCTATAACTACGTTGTCAAATAAAGACGATAATATTTCAATGTTGAGCCAATTTATTGAGATTCGCTTTAATACTCTGTGTGCTCAGTTCAAATGTATACTCTATAATACGTTCTAGTTTGTTTGGACTGCATTAACTACTCCTGTTCCTCTTCTGCAGACATGCATAGCAAAACATGAGTCCAACGGCATTGACATTATTATAGCGCTGATTGTGAACTCCATTAACCCCCTGGGGGAGAATCGACTGGACCTGGTGCTGGTCCTGAAGGTGAGAAGCAGATCGTCAGCAGGACTTTTTCTATAAGCCACAGCTGCAATGTGTTTGTTCTGGTTTTTAACAAAGGTTTTATTAAATTGGTAATCCAACAAAACTTCAGGCGTTCACGTCAGCAGCTTAAATCACTTAAAAGATGCACGTTGGGGCCTTTTTATTTCAGAACAATGCTTCCAAGCTGCTGCTGGCCATCATGGAGAGTCGCCATGACAGTGAGAATGCAGAGAAGATTCTCTACAAGATGAGACCCACTGAGTTGGTGGGTGTTTGTGTTTGCCAGCGCAGGTTAAAGATAATGTCCCCTGCATTGCCAACAAACTTGTTCGAACTTGCCTGATTTTTTTTTTTTTTAGGTGGATGTAATGAAGGAAGCCTTCACTCAGGGTTACGAGGATGAGGAGGACATGGACAACGCTGGTGAGCAGATCAAACCCAGAGACGTTGGACACAACATTTACATCCTGGCTCATCAGGTTATTAAAAAAAGCAACAGCTGTTGTTTGTCTTATGCATTGGCCTTTTTTTTGTTGTTTGTTTGTTTCTGTCTGACCCTCTGCTGACCTGAGGGCTGTGAACTCTAGCCCTTTATTAATGATTGAAGACTGCGCCAATGTGATGAACTCTTCCGACACTAAAATTAGTTTTCATGATGTGACGCTGCCTGATGTCAATGAGAAAGGGCAGAGCACTCCGCCTGTGTTCGTCTGAGTGCCAGAGGATTTAGTTTTATTAATGAAACAGTTGGTAGCCATTTACTTTAAATATTCATGTAACTTTTACTTCTGTACATTTTTTGTGGTCCATTTGATTTGTACTTGGATGTCAGAATTTCTGAGATACAAGACAGAAAAATCAAATGGATATCCAAGTTGGAAATCCCAGAGCCAGCAAGAGTTATTGAAGCTGGAGAAACTGTCTTATGCACTCCAGACAATATTTATTTGTAAAAGAAAATGTGGCACATAGAGTCAATCTTCATAAAATAAATCTACTCAGACTTAGTTTTTTATTTAAAACATCAAATGTTTTAAATAAAAAATCTATAACATATAATGTTTTAATCTTATTTAAAACATTATGTTTTAAATAAGATTAACTGATTGTTAATCATTACATTTTTAACTGCTTTGTTATTAAAATACATTTATTTATGTATTTAAGCAAGCCATCAATTTGCTATAAGATGTTACCACTGATCTGATCATTATTACATAATATTTAGGTTTATATATATTTTTCTTTTTACATTCTAAATAGCTTTGATGAAGGTAGAACCTGAAAATTAATAAACATTTTATTTTCCACCTTTCCAATAAAATTCTTAATTTTTATTCAAACCTCAGCAGACAAACTATTTCTAAGGGTGGTGCAGGAAGCTATTAGCTTTAAAGAAGCAATTAGCTTTTTCACAGAGGGTGGGGTTGGTTTAAACAGCCTCTTTTTTTTGTTAAAGGAGATCAGGAAACAAAAGGAAAGCTTTAAAAGCTTCTCAAATTAACTAAGATTGCAAAACTGGGTTTATTGGATTTTTTATATGTATATATTAAGTGATTGACCTCTAAAAACAAGGTCATACAACATGCTTTTGTGTTAGTTTATTCATTTTTTAATAAATTTCTATAGCAGTTTATATATATATATATAACATATATATATATATATATATATATATATATATATATATATATATATATATTTATACCATTTTTAACAAAGAAAAAATAGAAATAGGATAGACATGTCCTCACATTGTGTTGGGTTTTTTATTTTGTTTAGTTGGCCAGACACAATAAGATCTTGCAGCAGAGCCTCAGGCCTAGTCTGGGGCTGGATAACGACAAGGACGAAGCTCTGTGTTACTACGCGAAGCACACAGCACAGATAGAGGTAAAGCTTGACTTTACGCCACCAGATTTCTTGTGATGTGGAATTTTTTTTTAAGCAAATCGGTGTCCCTCTTCAGATTGTGCGCCACGATCGCAGCATGGAGCAGATTGTGTTTCCTGTCCCAAACATCTGCGAGTACCTCACCGAGGAATCAAAGAACCGCGTGTTCACCACCACCGAAAGAGACGACCAGGGCAGCAAGGTGAACGACTTCTTCCAGCAGTTCGACAACCTCTACAACGAGATGAGGTGGCAGAAGAAGATCCGCAGTAAGTGGCTTTAAATAGTGATTGCAGCTCCAGAATCTCATCGCAGTATGAGAGGATAGCATATATTATGTTTGAAGAAAGAAGCTAAACTTTCTTTCCGTTCTCTTTTGCACAGAAAACAAGGCTCTGTTCTGGTTCTCTCGGCACTTCTCTCTTTGGGGAAGCATCTCTTTCTACCTGGCCTGTGTGCTCAACCTCACTGTCGGTGCTTTTTACCCGTTTGGAGATGATGGAGATGAGGGTAATTAAGCTGCCAGTCAGAAATTTTTATCCTTTAATCGCTCCCAGGAATATCATTAAAGCCGTTGTTTTAATGATCCCGGTGAAGTTTTGTTTTTTCAAGGTGGAATGATCATACAACAAATATCTGCACCAATTTTTAAAAAGAATTATTTGTGCAGCAGTGTATCCATCATTCAGCACATATAGTTCAGTGTTTTAGATAACTCTACATTTCCAGTAGAGTTGAAGTGGATTTCATCCCAAGATTAAAAAAAAAAAAATCTTGAAAACATGCATTATTCCTCCACACTATTTAATGTTTGCTTTGTGTTCACACCTAATAAAACCTCTGCACATGAATTGTCAGATGTACAGCAAGTGTTTCGAGATCATTTTATTATTTAATTGCACCTTCTGATGCAAGACAACTTGGACTCACTGACTTTATTGGCTGAGGGCTCTATTCCGAAATATAATTAGTATTAAAAGAAAACAGCAGAGTGGAAATCCAAAGCCGATTCTGCATGTATGTGTGTATGTACATGCAGCTTTAGAAAGACCAAAGATTAGATGAAGACATGAGATGACTCAACACTTGCGCTTCATAACCAGCTGTTCCAGCACCATTTGTGAAAAACATTTAGTCCATCGACTATATGACCACATTTACATCAAACTGGTTTTGTGCAGTTGATCAAACAAAGCTATTTCTTTGGAGTTGTTGTTCTCCGTTACTCATCCCTGCTTTATAGTTTCCTAGAGAACCTCGAGCGTCAGTGGTTTGTTTACCCTGTAATCTGCTGAAGAGATGGTTGTTTTGAGCAGTAATTTCCCCCCGGACTGTTGTTTGACATGTCTAAGTGTTGCCTTCACCACAGTGGGCCAAGTTAAGCTCTAAACTCTGAATAATTTATCAACAAGCCGCCACGTCTTGAAGCATTGTTGATCTTCTGTTTTATTTATTTATATTTTTTGTCCAGGCACCTTGTCCCCGTTCTGGAATATCTTCCTGTGGGTGGCATTGGGCATCTCCACCGCCCTGCTTCCTGTCCTACCCAAGCAGTGGGGCATCGTGTCCTTCCTCGTCTCGCTCATTCTACGGGCCATTTACACTATGGGCCTCACACCTGCTCTGTTTTTGCTAGGCTCTATAAACGTAAGTACGGAATGCTTTTGCATCGAGGCAGTGAACTATTATGTCTTCTATTAAATCATATTTTCATTTCCTTCTCAGCTTTTCAACAAGTTAGTGTTCCTCGTAAGTTTTGTGGGCAACAAGGGAACATTTGCTCGAGGTTACAAAGCAGTCGTGATGGACTTGCTCTTCATCTACCATTTGGGTTATGCTTTAATCTGTGTCTTGGGCCTCTTTGTGCACGAGTTCTTCTACAGCTTTTTGGTAAGGAATTCATTTTTTTGTTATTTAATTTTTAAAGTAACCATCATCATTCTCACTGACGTGACGTTTCTTTTAGCTGTTTGACCTGGTGTTTCGAGAGGAGACGCTGCTGAACGTGATCAAAAGCGTGACAAGAAATGGCCGCTCCATCATCTTGACAGCAATTCTCGCTCTCTTCCTGGTCTACTTTTTCTCCATCATCGGTTTCATCTTCTTTAAGAATGACTTCCGGATGGAAGTGGACCATCTGCACACAAGTGGGTACCTTTAGTCCCCAGGTTCATGGATTAGGATTTGTTTTTCTACCTCAGGTCATGTAAATTAGAAAGATGCATTTTCTGTCCTGACTTGTATTTTCTTACTTGATCTGCACCATCTCTGATTGGGGCAGTTTTTCCTAACTGGATGTATTTCTATTTATTTCTATAAATTAGGGGTTCCAGACAGAATCCTTTTCATCAGTGCCTGTCTAAAAACTTCTAAATGCTGAATTAGTTATCTTATAAAACCAAACCAAAATATGTTGCCCTAATATAACCGTAAAAGGTTATGTTTCTTTTTACTAATAAACAACAAAAAACTGGAATACAGTTATGCTGACTTTTTAGCATAACTTTAAGTAAAACACACATGTAAATGAGTTTCATATTCGTATGCATGGCTTAACTTTCACAATCCGCAACTTCTCAAGAGACAGTTTTCTTTGTAAACATGTAAGCTGCACCGAATATGTATAGTATGCTGTATAAAGTATCTGCTGCCACATGTTTTGATAACACCGAGGATTGTGTGGGCGTGTTAATGAGCTGACGAACAGGAAGACATCCTGCTTGCACATGTGCACCTGTTGCATAACCTGGTGGCCGTGCCATCCTGTGTTTTGCTGAGCAGACACAGCAGAGCAGTGCTGGCTTATGTAACTCGCTGGGCTCACGCCTGTCTGTATGTTAGCTGAGGACTGAGTGGGGGAGCAGCCGGAGCTCCAGAGAAGCTGCGGAGCGCTCCATCCACTGTAGAGCTCTGACCCTTATAGCGGTCTCATATCTTTCTGTCGAGCCGTCTCTTCCTCCTCATCCTCTGACTCCTAACTCTATTCTATTGTTTTATTGTAAAATAAGCAATAAATAAGCTGCTTATTTCACAGCAGTGTCTGTCAGTCTGCCTGACCCGATTTCATCTCAGCTGTACACCTTTTCTGGATTCCTGATCAGGGCTCTGCGCGTTAAAATGATTTGTTCAGGGTTTTGTTTTTTAGCAGCTCTTCACCACCCACCTAACAGCTGCTGCCTCAGTTTACATAATGTCTGACTATATCTTTTCTTAGTGGTTTTAATGACTAGAATAAACTGCGTGTTGTCTTGAAACTTTTCCCGACTGTTTTAGTGGAACAGCAGAATCTAAAAATCGTTTCCTAATGGTTTTCAGGGAGGCCGGATTTGTTGTGTGATGTCGAATCAGGAGATTCATCTACGAAGAACAGCTGCCCTGCATCACCTTCCAAATCACTTCCTGGTAAAAAATTTTTTTTACTGTCGGATCATTTATTTATTTTATTATTTTTTTCACTTCACATACTGGGAAAGTCACAGTTGAGCAGTTTGACTGGCTTGTGGGTTGACATTTCCAGCCACAGAAAGGTTACTCGCACAAACACACGGCGACACACTCTCAAACTCGCACCAAGGTCTGCACACAAAGAAACCTGATGAGGCAGTGGGGGTGACTCACACTTCTTGGATCCGTGGATCACCTGCGCCGCAGGGGCACACACGTGATCTTATCCACATCCTTCTCCATCCTGTGCGAGGCTTCATCCATTTGCAACATCTTTGTACATTTCACACCTCATAAAAATAGCTAAATTCATTTCTTCATCACCGTTTAGTGGCAGCCGACCAGAGGGGTTATTTGTAAGGTCATGGGGAATGAATAGTGGTCTTTTTATAATCTAATGTTACAGAATTAGAAGCTGGGTATGTTTATTTTTGTTGATAATTAGGTCTTGGTAAATTAATCACACGTCTTTTAACTTTTTTTTTTTTTTTTTTTTTTTAACATTTTGGCCATTAATGACCACAAAAGCTGTCAGTGCATTCAAAATGAGATGGAAAATGGTTTTCTAGATTACTTACCAGAAACTGATCTAAACCATTTTTTATAGCTCTGGGTGTATTTTCAGAGTTGTTGGCCTGCTGGAAGGGGCTTTTGGCCGAAAGATGCCACCATCATGTTTCACTATGGGGATGATGTGTTCAGTGTTTGCCACACAAAACATTTTGAAGGTCGACTGGTTCAACATCTCCACTTTGGTCTCATCTGAGCTCCTTCTTCCACATGTTTGTTGTGTATTTTACATCCTGGTTCCCAAATTTCTTCATTGTAGGCCTCAAAATGACGGGAAAAGATTTGTGACACTGATCATTTACTTGGTGTATTAATAAGGCGGGTATACAGATGGCATGAACTGTGATTCTCTGCAGCTCCTCCAGAGATGCCGTCGGCCTCATGGCTGCTTCTGTGGTTAATGACCAGCCTGTCAGTTTAGATGAAGGATGCCATTTTCTTTTCTGTCCTCTAACAGTTATTTAGACCTTTGCATAATGTATGTATTTCTACTGAGATTGAGTTACACACAGGGGAACCGTAGTTACCATAGTTACTTGTACCAGTGAAACGTCTGAAGGTTTCACTGGGGGAACCAACATCCAGCAGTCTCTATAGACCTGCATGTCACATTTTAAGGGTTTTTGTTTATTTAAATCCATTGCTTTTTCTTTCACTTCACAATAATGATCTAATTTGTGTGAGACTGTCATATAAAATCCCAATAAAATATAATAGGCTGGTTGTTTTTATTAAAAAGAAATGTAAAAATCACAGAGGGTAAAATTATTTAAAGTTCTGCATCATATTTCTAAATTATATTCCAGAGTCTTGCCATTTATGTTAAATACGTTGTTGTTGTAGATGAAGATGATCAAGTGGAGCGTGTGTGTGACACACTGCGCATGTGCATAATCACTGTGTTGAACCAAGGACTTCGCAACGGGGGAGGTGTGGGAGATATTCTCAGGAGACCATCCAAAGAGGTCAGACCATCCTAAAATTATTTTTAGGCCAAACCTTTTTTTTTTTTTTTTTGACTGCTTCGGTAAACTGATGTGCTGTCTCCATTTTTTTTACTCCTACCCTTCCAGGAGCCTCTGTTTGCCGCTCGAGTCATTTATGACCTTCTCTTCTTCTTCATTGTCATCATTATCGTGCTTAATCTGATATTTGGTGTGATCATTGACACCTTTGCCGACTTGAGGAGTGAGAAACAGAGGAAGGAGGAGATTCTCAAAACATCCTGTTTCATCTGTGGTAAGCGCTGCCCAATGGAGGCAAAGGCTGCGATGTAGAAAATGGCATATTTTAGAAGAACACTTGTTGATGAGTTATTGACGTCACACAGGGTTGGAAAGAGACAAATTTGACAACAAGACTGTATCATTTGAGGAGCACATCAAATCAGAACACAACATGTGGCACTACCTTTACTTCCTGGTCCTGGTGAGGGTGAAGGATCCGACAGAGTACACCGGCCCAGAGAGCTACGTGGCCCAGATGATTGCAGTGAGTCTGAACACACACTTTTAATATCGCACAAATGGTTTTAGTGCAGTTTGATATCCTGTCAAAGTTGCACCTTAGATGGTACTTATTTAGATGTTGGACACAAGTTATAGTTTTGCAAGGAAGTGCAATGCAGTCTTTATTATTCCAGAGGAAAATAACCTGATTTCTATTTTGCTGCTGAGTTTTACCAGCTTTAGAAGCACATGAGAATACAGATTTCTGAGTTTTACAGTCTGAAAGTTGCACCACTTTCCTGAGTCAGACCGTTTGGAGATTCTGCTACAGAACCAACTGATGAGTGTTGGGAAAACAAGTCTGAGCCCTCAGGCCAGTGCCAGCCATCCTAATTTATTCTCCTTCACTCCTACTGCTGGAGGGAGACGGATCTCAGTGCCCAGGTACTCTTCACTGAGGCGAGCTCCTAACCTGCTGGGACACTGTGCAGTTAAATGGCAATTAAACCTGCTCCAGCATTATTATTATCAGTGTAATAAGTGACTGCATTGAGACACAGACAACAAGCTGAACGATGTAGGGGCAGCAAGAAGGGTTTCTCCTAATGGAGTCAGATAAAGCCTGGCTGACCAACGGCACATTTTGTGATTAACATTCGTCTGTGATGGGCATAAGAATAGCGGAGGTATAAGGAACAATTTGCATTACAAACAGGTGACAGACATTGAATTAATATGCACGGGTGGGTCTTTCAACAGGGCTGTTCTCTGATGCCTGGCCAGGGTATTTCTGGGAGGTGAGGTAATGATGAGTCAGGAATTTAAATTAACACTGTCTAACAGGCTGCACAGCAGGACAACACATGTAAAATATGGCACTACTTTTTTTCATTTACTGTTTGACTGCATAAAACATCATCTTTGCAATAATATTTTAATGAGGGCTGCACAGCATATTGCATACATCCTGTCAACACACAAGCAATGTGTGGAATATTCATATACCAAAGAGTTGCGTTAAGTGAAGTAACAGAAGATAAATATGTAAAAATGCAAGTTTATAACTCATGGAATATGACAATTTCATATTTAAAAACTAGATTTTCCAAAATGCTAAAGATCATTCTGGTGGAGGCATAAATGAGAAAGAGGAAAGAAGAATATCCCACTGATACTGAAGCCTTCTGGGAGTTTTAGTCCTAGTTAGGGAAACATATAATTCTTAAAAAAGACCTAATGTTGTATTTAATTTGTTGAAAAACAGGCTAAACAGCCATACTGAAAATCAGTATGGATTACTGCATGGAAACATTGATCATTTTATATTTTTAAAAAGAGTGATGCCCTTATGTTATGGCATCACGATGAGTGGCTGATCACTTCTGAAAAAAAATGCATCCCTAACACAAAATGTTGGGCAGGATTCAAGTTACTTTTTGTAATTTTTGCTCCAGTTCTGACCAGCATTGTTTCTCTGATTTGTGTCAAAGGTTCATGATGCTCGGCTCCTTCTATACATCCTATCTGTTTATGGCCTTATTGTTGTGAAATTGTATTATGTGTGAAAACCTAATGGCAACAAAGACTTCTTTAGAACGGCCCACATCATTTCCCTCCCTCAAAACTCAGTTCAGCGAAAACTAGTTAAGGTTGTTTTTGCAACAATATTTTTAACCACAATTGTGTTGCTGTGCATTAAAGAGTTGGGTTGAGACTGTGAAGTTCTTTTAAACTCACGCAAGTAAATATCAGCACATTCCTCTCATTTTAACCTTCCTCAACTGGCCGCTTGCACATTGGAGCATTTATTTTAAAATCCTTATTTGTTTTCAAAGCCACATCCTGCCTCTCTGAGCTGTTCCCGTCTTAAACATCCTCCCTCCTTTCCCTCAGGTCAGCTGATGAGCCGCTCCTCAGTGCGTCAAAGATGAAGCGTAGCATTTTCTCACCACTGCAAATTAGAGAGGCCTCATCTTTCTCTCTCGTTCAGTGGTTTCTTAAAAAGTATTTACTTTGGGGTTTTCCTATATTTTGTTTTCTGACATTTTTCTGTTTTTATTGTATGATTCGTCTTGTCCCTGTTAATTCATCCTGGTAGCTTTTTAATATGTGTGGCACTTTAGTCCTATATGGTGTTTTTAAAGTGCTTTATTGCTAAAGCCAGATTGGAAACTGGAAAAACTAACTTTCCAGAGTGGAAACCTGATGACCTAAAACACACACAGACGAGCACATACTCAGGTTGACTCAGGTTGATTGCATCTGCTTGGCAGCATAAAGTGATGCGGTGCCAAGCCGGAGAGTCGGCTCATGTTACTCAAAGTGTCTGTTCTGTCGGTGTGTTTTGGATTTGAATTGGTGAGTCAGTGAGTGTGCGGGTGTTTGTGTGTAAAATTATGACAGCGACTACAGGCCTACCAGGTACTGCAGCAGCAGCAGTCACAACGCTGTTACATAACCCATCTCAAGTGGCCTGCTAATAGCTCAGCCCTGCAGAGCACGTGCTCTCCTGTCCTTCTCTCTTTCATCCTCCGTCTGTCTTTCTTTCTCTCGCATACACACAGACACATTGTCAGTTCATGGACTCCTCCTTTACCATGTGGCACACACTAGACACACTAGCTGTAGCAAACGCAGCAAGAAAAGTGATTTAAGGTCTAATTTTTGTAAAGGTAAATTAAGGAAGCTAAAAATTGTCTGCTGCTGTCAAAATTTTTATTTATTTTTTTATATTTGAAATGTGATTTTGTGCTCTACCCAGACACAAAATCACTTGGTAGCAGTGTAGTTTAATAAACAACTGCAAGCAGACTCCATGTTTCACCACATCTATAAGAGACGTGAACAGAAGACATGCAAGACTTAAAACGTTCAGCTTAAAAATGTTAATGAAACCATAATGCAGATATATATAATATAATTGTGAAATGTTGCAGTTTTTATAAGCAAATAGCATTGTTAGCATAGTATACCTTGCTACCTGTTGCAAATTTTTGTATCTTTTTTTTAGATTATAAATTGTTCTCGTTTGTATAAAACTTCCAACAGGTTGCAAATGTTTCATCCTTAATCCAGTTAACCTTTAAGCAATTATTTTACTATTCAGGTGTGATTGCACGGAGATCTTTCTTCAGTTATTACTAAAAGAATTGACAGTCTTCAACGCTGCTAATGTTTTCACTAAACACACAAACAACCATCAACCTCTGTTGATAAGCAGGTGCCACACAGGCATCCTCAGCCAATGAAGAATTACATAATTTATAAATATTTGGTTGGATCTATCAAAACCCTTCTAAATAAAACTGCTAAAAGTAAAACTCCCTGCAGAACTACATGGATAACTTTTGTATGCAAGAACAGAGAGGAATGATTTCGAAAAAAAATTTCCCTTTTCAGTTTAATTTGAAGGCAAAAACATCTTTTTGTATAAAACAGTATTGTCAGTGATTCTGTCAAAAGAAGCTCTATAGCAGAAGTCTTTTGTAAAAGAGCATGAGAAGAATATTGCTGCTTTTCACATTATTTCTGAGAAAATTACCAGATTTATGAAAGGATTTTCACTATTGTACAAGGTAGAGGTGACAAATGTATAACTGTCAAAAGCTCCTGCATCAAGATTTATAAAAAAAAAAAAAAAAAAAATTATATGAACCTAAAGCAAACCTGACATATACAAATGGATCAGACCTGACATGGAGGTGTCGTTTGTGTTTTATATGATTAATTTTTTTAATTGTTGAAATTAGAAAAAGAAAACAAAGTCAACATCTGTGAAGTTGTGCTGAAGAGTGTGTTTAAAGTGACCAGCGAATGCACAATAAAGCCTTACTGTACAGCACACACTGAATGGATGTACAGTCCATCGATGAGCAGCGAGACATTAGTTTAAAATGTCATATTCTGCACGGTCACAGTCCGACTGCATTTCCTGAATTAGGCAGTGACTCCTGAACCAGCGGGAGTGATTTCATGCACAAAGACTATTCTTGACGTTTAAAATTATAATCCATCAGTAATGGGTCATTTAAATCAGGCATAAGATGGCCCTCGGCTCCAGGGATGTTTTTGAGTTCACAGAGCCTTCATTGTCCTTTGGAAATTGTAAAAAAATAAAACCATTCTTGTTTTTAGTTCCCCTTGATGCCCAAGGCTCCAATTAGCCGAAAACATTTTAGGACAAGCTTTTGTAGACTCAGTGGATTCATATGGTGGAGCCAAAAGTATAAAAACAGGCAAGGAGAAATTTAATTAGTGAAGAACCTGTTGTTCTTTAGAAATCTGGCAGATATACTGTATATGTCTTTATTACAAATGAAAACTGTAAAAGAAAAATGTTTGTGTCTGTGTGAATGGGTGAATGCAACTGGCCAAATTATAAGATAACAGAAGATTCACTAATCTTCTGTTTGGGTATTTTTTTCAAAATACAGTTTTTAAAGAATCATTTTATTTATTTTAAGCTAAAAAGGTATTATCCAAACCTGCCTTGCTTTGTATGAAAATATAATAACCCCATTTGTTAAATCACTAATTAACTGTCATTAAGTTCTGCTTTGCAGAGCTGAGTTCAGTTTCACCCCCCACATCCAGCCCTAATTACTGTCTGACATGTAGAAACAAGAAGCCACTTGAATATAACAGCAGGTTGCGACAATGTGTTTAACAAAGAAACAAAATCACTGACATTTATCCGTCTTGAAATCGAGTTACAAAGCCCTTTCTAAGGCCCTTGGACATCACCTGAAACTATCAGGTCACGATCAAAACCTTCCATTGCCATCAAGATAATTCTGCTGTGATCAGTAGGCATTTGTTGCCCAAACTGCAGCAGCAGTTGTTGGGTATAAAGATTTATTTTTACATGAATAAAATCATTGTTAGGAAACTAGTTTTGGTTTTTACTCAAGTTCCCTTGGCTTAAAAAAAAAATTTAAAAAAAAGAGGAAAATGTGTGTCCAAATTCACAAATATTTCAGGGGAAACTACGTAAAGTGGTACATTTCTTAAATATTTTTTTTTCTAAATGGTCACTTCTATTTATTCTGAGACTATTTTGTTGTTCTGTTGGTAGTTATTTTCTTTAGCGCCTCTCAAAGTGGACTCGTTGAAACACAACTTACCCATGTGGCCATTACTGTGCCTGTAACGGCCACATGACATGATTTATGTCATTGTGGATTCGTCATTGACACAAATCATGTCGGTGATGCATTTTTGAAAAAAAAAAAAGACCTTATATTTGCAGGGATTTATGACTCAACAAGTAGCTTTTGGGTCAGTATAGCAAAAAGCTGCATCATCTAAGAAAAAAAAAGTAACAGACAAAATCACATATTAAGTGATTTACACGCTGAAATGATTTTGTTTGTCCCCTTTTCTCTTATTGTAGCATTTGTTTAATGTCATGCAATGTGGCGCACTGATTGTAACCTTTTTAAATGAACCGAACTTCTGCTCTTTTAATACAGGAATACAGTCGTCATTAGCATTTTCCATGCTAATGACAACAATCTAAAAGACATCTAACTTTGAATAAACATTTAAACTTTTACATTTAAATCCTGCCACCATAGAATTTGCATGGTTTAGTGAACTTATTTTAAATGTCGTTTCCACCAGTTTTCTTTGTCATTAATATTTATTTCTGTTCTGCACTGTTTATATAATTATTTAATAAAATGTTTATTCATATAGCTTTGCATGTAAACCAATAAAAATGAATGTTTTTTTTTATTTTTAAATGGAGTTTAGTGGCAAATTAAAACCTCCCATTCCTAATTAAAGGTCTGCAGCCACTGCTGAACTTTTTTCATTTCTAATCCTGACAAAAGTTTCTAGAAACCTGGTGTTATACTCAGGCAAAGACAGAGAAAGAGCTTCTCATGAAAAATATATTTTTCCACCATGTGGATCAGACATGATGCTTTTAATTTATTTTAAAGCAGAGTTGAGCAGTGGATCAATGTAGATTGCTCATAATTTTACTTTTTCAATGCAGTTCAATCGCTGCGTAAATCCATCCGTTTCTGTTTGAGTTGTCCTTTATGTCCAGTCTTGGCCCAAACAGCAGCAGCTAATGTAAGTGTTGTGAAGAATGTGTTTCATGAACTTTCTGTTTCTTGTTGTTTTTCTGCATATTTTAGTGAGAATCTGACATAAATTTTCATATCAGTATAAAACTGAGATGAAGATGGTCAGTAGTGACTGTGTGTGAAACCATGAATAAATATTTTAGGGATTTTTTTAATTCTTAGAGAACGCCACTAGTTATAAAACTTGTTCTGTAATCCAATAATTCCAATAATTTCTTGTTTTAAATTATTTTCAATCTTTCCTCACTTTTTTGTTTAATTATGACTTTATTCTAATTAGCACCATCTTTATAAACATCAAAGTAATCGGAATCAACTTTGCAGAGCCTTTCCAGATTTTAAATGTTTTTTTTTGTTGTTGTTTTTTTTACTAAACTCTGGCTCTCCTTGGCCCTCAGCTGTCATAATAATCAATTTAAGTTGTTCGGTTTCAGGCTTTAATCAAATTATTCACCGTTTTCATAGTTGTTCTTAGGTCAAGACTATTGTTGCATCTCCAATCTAAGTGAGATAAAATTATTAACAAGGAAAACCAAACCAAATAGCCACCACACCCCCACATCTCCATCCACCCTCTACCTAAACTCCCCTCATGTCCTCTCTCAGCGGTTCACACCCTCATCCTTCCATCTCGGCCTGCAGTCTACTCTTATATAAGAGTAGGTGGGAGCATACCTCACTCACTGCTCCCAGTGGACTCATTGTGATGCCAGTCAAATCCGGCCATCAGCGCCTTGTAAACGATTTTCATCAGCCAAACCGATGGGAGAATATTACATAACTGTCAGCTGATGGCATCTGTATCTGTGACACCTATCTCGCTTTGCACAAGAGCACGCATGTCGTTAAACACATTCCTGCTCACAGTCCGCCAGGTCCGTTTCCAGCACTGCACACACCCACACAAACACAGACGCGTTACATAATTCTATAGGTGTATTTTACCCTCGGTTGTCCAGAAGCTTTTGCTGCAGCTGGTTTGGTCTGCGCAGCACTTTAACAGATCTGAAACACTTTGCATATAAGCATCCAAACACGCATATCTTTCTGTGCTCATTCACCTCTATAGTGCTGTCTTTTGCAAAACAGCACTTCTTCTTATGGGGCCCATGCTGTGGGTCCTCACAATGAACTAGTTGATAGAAAAATGCGCCCTGCAATGCTGAAACACACACACACACACACACGCACACACTCTCTTCTATAAGTTGCTCCGTGCTTCATGTCCTGCTGTTGATAGACGACAGTGACTCATCCGCACATCGGCTGTGTGTTTGTGGAGTGGGTGAGAATTGAAATGTCAGTTACTGTTCATTTAGTGTGTTACTGCTGTGTGCAGTAACCTGGAGACGGCAGAGCTGCTTTAAATATTCTACACAGAGCCTCTTCCATTCTGATGAGATGATTAATGTTAAACCCTCTAACCACTACTTCTCCATTTACTTTGCTCCTGCAGGATGGCTGTGACCCTGAGACGCTCCCTGTGTAAATGCAAATCGGTTGCATCAATGCTCTTATTGTCTGGGTTTTTGTTCACCTTCGTCATGCCAGTGTTTACTTTCTGCAGGAGAAGAATTTGGATTGGTTCCCTCGCATGAGAGCCATGTCTCTGGTGAGCAACGAGGGAGACAATGAGCAGAATGAGATCCGATCCCTGCAGGAGAAACTGGAGAACACCGTCGGTCTGGTGTCGCAGCTCTCGAGCCAGCTGTATGAGCTCAAAGAACAGGTAGAGTGTCACTTCAGATTGATTTTAGAGCCGGACCAAATCATAAGCGAAGAAAGACACTTGTTACAACCCTGAGGCCAGCAGGGGCCCTTGAGTTAAGAGCCCTCGATTTCTCAACCACATTCTAATTCAACTTATTGAAAAGCCTAAAAACTCAAATAATTTGGTTTAAGAAGTGAAACTCATCTACGCTAAATGGTTTTTACCCACACAGTGTAATGTTATGCAACGTCATTGTTATAAGCGACTTTTAGTCCTCACAGGGGCCACATTCATTGGTAAAACTGCTGACTTGTATGCCTTAAAATGCTGAAAAGACGCTGTATCCACACATTTTGATGTAAAGTTTAGCGGAAGGAAAAAGTAGGGCAAATTTCATTAAAGAGATATTTGTGATATCTCTTTAATGCCACAAATATTAATATCTATTGTATCTATCTGATATGATAGATGGGCATTTATTGCATCATTTATTATCATCATGATTTTTTTTGCGTTGCACATTTTAATTTTTTAGGGTTCTAACTAATCTACTACTTTATCATACAACGGAAAGTTTATTTCAGACTTACTTGAAACCCACTTCCCAGTGAGTTCCTGCACATAGAAGCCTGGCTTCAATGTTGTATCATGACCTGGTGAACAGATGAACTAATTTTTCCTGTTTGCTGTCTGATCATTTGTGCAGCAGCATGTTTTACTGCGTTCTCCTTTTGTTTTGGGGTTGTTTTTTTTTAACCTCGAAACACCGGCAGAGGAAAAGGTCAACATCATGTCGTCATAAATCTGCTCTGAGCCCAGTAAGGTCGACATTTCCTATCAGCCTCCGCCGGACGGAGCGCGACAGGTGACGATCATTTCGACTGGTAACACAGTCGCCAGCGAGCCTCTGGCTGTTTGGATGACTAGCTGCGCTGCTGCAGTGTGACCGATCACTCCCATCACCTGCCTACCCTGCATGTGATCGCCGGCACAGGCCCGTCCTTGTTCCCCCTTCTGCCAGATGTGCAAAAACAGCTCCTGCTGTGGGAGGATCACACTCCAATAAACAAAACAACAACCTCCGCTGACCTCGGCGGCCTGTAGAGCTGGCAGCAGCTTCCTGCTGCCCGCCAGCCCCTCATGCAACAATAAAGTTTCTGTGCTGCCGGAGCCCCTTTGGGCAAAGACACAAACGCTTTATCTTTACATCTCCTCTGAGGCCAGTGCAGATAGTCTAATTTAAATCTAGCTGTCATGCACTCCTGACTGCTGCACTTCCAACATATATGTTCTTCGCTGAGCACCAGGGATGAATCCATTCATGTGAAAACAGACTTTACTGTCTCCTAAAGAAAATTAAGAGACTCGTAGCAATCGTGCACGGATTGCTATGAATTTTGGATTTTCATTGAATTTGAAGTATTGTTTTCCACAGTGGGATGATTATGTAACATACAACCTCTGTGCTTGTTTTGTTTTTTTTTTTCAAGCAAAAACTGGATTAAAACAAGGTCCAGGTATATTAGGTCATTCTTCTGTACACAGTTGGTCATATTAACCTACTAATTGTGATTGGTGTTTTGAACAATTGTGGTGTTGGGAAACCCAAGTGTGTCCAAATTCCAATGACTTGACCCAAACTGTAATCCTGAAATTAGAAGATTTCTGCACTATTTCTTGTGATTTCAATACAAATGTTCATTGAACTACAGTCATAAAGCATTCTTCTGATGCCATAATTTATTACCTGATTTGCTGGCATGCATTTATACTCTGCATGCTAGCCGTGTACCAGTATGTGACCAGTTAGACACAGATGTTAAATCTCACAGATAGTAGTGTGGATGTCAGGATGATATTAATTGCAACCAATATTATCATTGCAATATCTAACAGTCATATAATCATTTCACGCCTTTCTAGTCAGGATGTTACAAATTAATTCAGGAAGCCCAAAGGCTCAACGCTGCCATATACTAGAATATTCTAAAACACCAGCAGCAGCTTCCACAGTGAAGCAAATTCAACATCAACACCGACTGAGAGATTACCGACTATCAAAGTAGCTCCTTCTCCAAAAATGACTGAAATTCTCATCGTCCTACATTGACAAGTTTACTGCCTTCTGGAGAAAAGTTCATGGCCAGATAGGATAAATATTCAACTGCTTTATCGAGAATATTTGGATAAGTTCACCTTGGTTCAAACTGAAGTAGACTGATCTTTTCTTTGAATCCATAGCAGTTTGTAGGATTCAACAACTTTTCATGAACTCCAGCATTTTTATAAGAGTTGGGGTGGATGGGGGGGGGGGAGATGCGTGTAGATTTGCGCCCCGGCTTGTTTCACTACAACATGCTAACGGAGTGCATTTACAGATCTTATATTTATAATTTTGGTTTTGTGCAGATTTGAAACTCAGTCTGGTTCAGCCTTATTCAGTTTTTGGTTTCAAAAATTAATTGAGAATGTTTGTTCCACCCTGAAAATCCAAAAACAAAAACCAGTTTATGACATTCTTCCTGAAGATCAGTGAACACGAGTTGCTCTTTAACTTTCTGAGCGTAGTGCCGATAAATGAACAAACATCCCTCTGGAACGCGCTAACTATGCGTGAGCCAGTGGGATTATTTTGTTTTGCACATTCAAGTGGCCGCTAGAACAACTACAGAGCAGACACAGGTTTGCATGTAATGTGTTTGCTCCGTGCAGAATTAAAAGCCACTCCAGCTCAATTGTGTTTTCTGTCTGCTCCACAGATGACAGAGCAGCGGAAGAACAAGCAAAGGCTTGGATTCCTGGGTCCTTCACAGCACAACCACCATCACATCCCGACACACTGAGGAAGGGAGAACCGCTCAACAGATGCCTGCAAAATCAGGAGCTGCACCGACGTTAGCCATAAGAACAACCTGCACCTTTAGATGTGTTCATGCAACCACCAGAGTCGAACTGCAAGGAGGCAGCAGGAAGGTTTCGGCTTGATGCCTTTTTAGATACTCTTTATGCCTTTTGTGCCCAGTCAGCTGTAAGACAGAGTCCAGATCTACCACTATGGTGTTCGTATGCCGTGTAAGAGGTCTAAGGAAGCGTTAGAATGAGGTGAACGTGTCGGTGAGTGGATCATTGGTGCACCACTCTGCACCAATATCTTCCCGTCTCAGATTTTGGTGCGAGGAAGGCACACAATCTGTTAAAGTATTCTCCTCTTTACCCCTTAGGTTCATTTTGGTATTTATGGAAACATTTTCCATTTATAACTGGAGTATTATTTTTATGTTCTGAGACGAAATCATGCTGCCTTACTGTTTTTTTTTTTTTTGGTTTTGTTTTAATAAACAGCACACTGCAACGTCTGTAAGTGCACTTTTTTTAAGAAAGGGAAAATGTTATAATGGATGTATTGGTTTGCTCGGGATGTCACATTTGATCGTTACATTTGCTGTTGCGTTCAGATATGCATTCACTGTACCTCTTCAGTTGCCTTTTACAGATTTCTATGCTTTGTAAATGTGAATAAAAATACTGATAACCTGTGGAAAACGTACTTGAATTTTCCTGAAAATCTTACTTCTGCTAAAAGATGTAGTGAGGGAGAATGAAAGCCTCACTTTTCTTTGTTACTTCTATAAATGTTCCATCTTTTACCAGAATCTTTGCATAATTTACCTGTATCATTCATGTCTGTTTTTTTGTTGTAAAATCGTTGCCACTATTGCAGCTGATTCCTAAATCAGAACTTGTTTTAGTCTCGCACAAACTAACAGCACGACTGCATAAGTTTAATTGTGACTGTCCTGTGACGCTTTCTGCTCAGTGGACAGAAGATCTATTTTATCTGCTCAGATGGTCTAATAAATTTGTAACAACAGTTATGTGTAAATGGCTCTAGCTTTTCTCATTTATGTTGTAGGTTTGGCTTTTTTTCCCAGACCACCTCTGAGTTCACTTTCTCTCATTTGCACCCAATTACCAGATGAAATAAATGTCCTCATTTACACAAATAGTGCATTTCAGCGTATTCAGTATGTGTTCTCCTCGTAATAAAATTCTACATGATGCTTTTGTTTACTTCTTGTTGTAATTGCAGTTTTGCCTGTTGTCAGACCACTCTTTACAAATTTAAACACAGCAAATATACATGTGTTTAACACCTGATTAAAACAAAACATTTTATTACACCCGCCTGACTGGATTTTTTTTTATAATTAAATCATTAATTTAAGAGAATGTGGAGAAATGTGGGGAAAAAAAAACCCTTATGAAATAAATTCATTCATCAAAATTACCTCAGGCACAGATATTGGTGCTCTTTTCCAAGTTGACTGCAGGAATCTATGACTTTCTCTCTTCCCTGACACAAAATGTCAGCTCAGTAATTTAGAACATCAAAACTAAGTTTACTTCTGGGATTCTATTCAAAAAGTAGAGCTAAAACAAATGCCCAAAATAACTTTCTGTTTTATGTAACAGTTTGGTGTTTCTCATACATCCTGCTAAAACGAAGCAAAATCATACCTATTCACATGTTTGATTCCTTTTATTTATCATGGTGCTCTTGAGTTTTTGAGCCTTCCCATGATTGAATGAATAAGTTGGAATTAAACAGGCCTCTGAGAATCCAAACAAAAACTGAAGGTTGGAAGAAAACATGATCAGATACTTCTGAGTTCTTGGTAGAAAGTATTTTTAAAAAAGTGAAAAATGACTCAAAGCCTTAGTTATGTAATGTAAAAAAAAAAAATATTTAAACTACTGTGCACATTCAAAATTTTGTTTATGAAATATATCAAGTTGGAGCCCAGCAAAAAGAACTGAATTGCTTTATAAGTACCCAAACAGGAGTTCTGGAGAGCCTGGTCCACATCGGACATTCAGCTCACAAGTGGATATCTCATAACTGGAGCTGGCTGATCATCTGTATTCCTGCACTCCTGTTCCCTGTTTGAAGTGATAAACGAATCATAGGGAGCAAACTAGTGTTTCATCCCGTCCCGTCATTTACCCTCCACTGAGAGGACCATCCGTCTTTGGCTCCGGGTTTGTTGTTTACGCTGGCAGGCCCGCGTTCACTCCTGCTGCCGGTGACAGCCATTAAAATTAGTTCACGCAGTGCCATAATGGTGAGCAGCTGTCACTGTGTAGACATGAGGGGTAAAGTGCCGCATTACTGGAATGTGTTGCAGTTAGGGAGGGAGAGAGATGGTAATATCAGGACCATCATTACTGTCTGGCAGAAGGATCATATTTGCCGTATTGAGATACTACTGTCAATCTGAGAGGCTTCCCAAATCACCCAGCTCAATTTTACTGGATTTATTAATTTATTTTTAAACATTTTTACATTCTCAGTGTGGACCGGCTTTACGAAGCAAACCTCAGGATTGTTTTTGAACATCTTTCTAGTCAAACCGCAGTGAGAAGTCACATGCTTGGTCTTTGTGTATTCAGTGGAGAGAGAGGGAAAACAGGGCGAACAAACACAAGATAACACAAACACCTCAGTGGCTGCAGGCAGTTTGACTGAGTCAGGCCTTTCACCAATAACACTCAGTCCTTTTGCACTATTCTGCAGGAATATTAATTTTCTGTAAAGATTTAAAATCATAAACACAAATTCATCAAGATGTTCTTTTTTGATAGCTGTGACCAAAACAGCCTTTGTGTCTGTTTTGGTCAGCAGGAGTTCTGGTCTGGATACCATTTTTTTTTTGTCAGAGAAGCACAGAGAAGGCTTTAAACATTTTAGGATCTCCTGGATGAGTCATTGATGCTGTTTGGAAATAATGTTGGTAGGGTCAATATATAACCAGCCACTCCTGAGAAAGTTCATCACTGTTCTATGTTTTCTCCTTTTGTGGATTGTGGCTCTCATTGTGGCTTATTTATGCTAACAGACTAATGTTTAAATGTCACTGACTTTTTTTCTCTCTCTATTTTAAAATTTTTCTCGATGATCAAAAAAATTTTTTTACCTACTTAATGTCATCAGCCAGGTGCTATTCAAGGGATGTCTTGATTCTAATACTGAAATTTGAAATTCAAATATCTAAGATGTGACAATGAAGCAAGAACAAAGTGCATCCGGGGGTCAAACGGGGCAAATACTTTTTAACACTATTGTAAATATTCCCCAGTATTGTTCTTTTTCTTCTTAGAACTCACCACACCTAAAGCTGATACTCACACAGAAGTATGGCTGACAAGTCGCTCCTCAGCTGTCAGGTTTATAAATAAACTTGCCCCCATGATGACTGGCATGTGACTTCCAGCGTCTGGCTGTAAACTTTGAGCCTTTATGGTCACATGACGGATCGACATCACAGTACAAAACAAGCATGTGAAACAAAGTGCTGCAAAACAGTCCGCCCTCAGTCAGGCTCTCTCTTATGGGGCAGCCTGACCTCACACTGTAAAAATGCATAATAATTAAAACCACCAGGGAATTATCCTTGCTGTAAATAGCTTGAAATCATGTTTGTTTCATCATTAGATATGCATTTAATTCTCCTGAACATATAAAGTGAGTTGGTCTTGTTTTAAATGTTCATTATAGGAAGTGTAACACATTCCTAGAAACTCAAATGTTGTACGTAAATTTTTAAACATTTTTTATAAGAACAAGCCTATCTGTTTGTCCTTATTCTGTAAACTATAGCAACATTTCCTCCTGTGTTCAGAAATACTGAACTTTCAACCACTGTTTAAACTGATGTAACTAAAAATGTTCCATTTAGTCCAAGAGTTCAGTTTTGGCTTCATCTGACCTGCGTCCCCCATACTGCGTAATTGCACAATTTAAAATTGACCACTAATGGCTTTACTAGAACAACGATTTTCTTCTTGTCACTCGCAATATTTGTGGAGCCCACAACAAATGGTTGTCTTGCCAACAGATTCTCCCATTTGGAAAGTTATTTTCTATTTTTCCTGGAAAGACATGAAACATCCCACGGGTTTTAGTGCTGCATGCTTCATCAGATTAGATATAAAAGCAGCATGAAGTTTGCCATCCAAAGCCTGCATGTATGGACTCCACTGTTTCTGAGAGATCTAACAAATTTCAGCTAATATATTTTCTTTTGACTTCGCCCCATGTAAATGAACATAGATGAATTAAAAGAAAGGAAACTTATGACGTTACGTCACTCCAGCTGCCTGTCTGAGTCCCCCTTCCCTCCCCCTAACGTGCGCCGCCCCCCTCCCTCTGTGGCTGCAGCAGTTTGACTCCTACAGGCGGACTGAGTCATGCTGGCTATTGGCTTGGCATCCACCTTCGCAAGTTCGAGAGCTCTGTTTGGCTCTGCTTTCAGTCTCATAAAGGGTTGTCTGCCCAGATTGTGTTACTGGAGTCATGATAAGCTTTTATTACCACAAACCATGCAAGTGAGAGAAGTACATGCAGTGCTTCCCAAAATGAATTTGCCCTCTATTTTGTTTTTGATTTGGTTTGAAATCATCAAACATTTTTCTTTTTAAAATATACAACGACTGTTGTCAAATTATGCTTTTATTATTAGTGGAAAAACACTATCCAAACTAACCTGGCTCTATGTGAAAACGGAAATGACCGCTGTGTTAAATCATTATTCAATTGGATCTATATGCGAGTACCAAAGTTAAAACCACTTCTGATTGATAAGGCTTGTCTCACATTTGCCAAACAAACCCCATATTGATTATCTACAAAACTTTTTCAAAAATGTTCTTTGGACTGACCGGACAAGGCGAGCTCAGCAACTCAGAAAAAACAAAAACAAAACAACAACATACCTACGATCAAACATGTTTCATCCTGAAGCTGGATTACTTGTTCTAACTGATGGGACCATAAGTTCTGCTCTCCAGCAGACGATCCTGAAGGAAAATATTCAGCCGTCAATTCATTACCTTCAGCTCTCGACCACCCAGATCATAGCCGGCGTCAAGAGTACAAAGCAAACCAGCAAGTCCACCACTGAACTGCTCACAGAAATTCATAAAATGAATGTTTTGGACTGGTAAAGTTAAAGTCTAAACTTAGTTCAACTGAGATGCTGTGGTAAGGCTTTAAACAGGGTAAAATTTCTTCACTCATTACCAGTTATTGCAAACATTGGTGGCAATCGCTGCCATCAAGTGGATTCCTTTTAGCTATTGGGCAACTTTTTCCTTTAATAATCAACTTATAATTTTAAAATAGTTTCTATATTTTCTATTTAAAAATCTCAGTCTAATCAGGCTAAAGGTTGAAGACTGAAGCTTTTTGGTGTGCTAAAAAGAAAACAACAGAAGGGAACAGATACTTTTTCATTGAAATGTACTTGTTGTTTACCACTGAAGGCTTCAATGCAGAAGGAGTCAGAAACCTGAGCCCATGTTTTGTCAATACCATGACCACAACCATTTTATTCTGTGAAAACTGTTCCTTACAGCATAATGCAAAAGCTTTATGTAACTTTGTAAATCCTAGACTGAGAACACAACTGATGGTGTCACCTGCGTTAGTTATGGAAATAAAAACTTGAGCGCAGATCAAAGGGACACTGAAGCAACCAGTCCTGATCAAATCAGAAAACCCCATTTACAGAGAAACCAAAGAAATCCTGCACAATGCCGGTGCTTTGAGCTACAAAACAAATACTGATTGCAGTGATGTGTACACAACAGTAAGTGTTGTGTACACATTTGCTGTTATTTCGAAACAAAGCAAAACTTATGTAAAAGATTTTAGAAAAAAAAAACTGTTTTCTTTTTGGGTGCATAAAATCTTCATTTGGCAACACTTGGAAACTACAAGTACAAAGTTGTATGCAAAAACACTATAGTTATAAAATCACCACAATATTTGCAACTACAGAAGGATGACAAATTAAAAGAAGATATTACATTGAGAGAGTCACAACAAAACTGATGCTGATGTAAAGCTCTGACAAAAGGAGACACATCTAGAATGAAAGCCTCCCCACATTTAGGATAAAAAGAGGGAATGATTTTATCAGATGAACATGATATGAGTCATATTTATAAAGATTTTTTGACATGCAGTTTTAATCAATGATCTCAATTATTGAGTTAAGAAAGGATTAAATGAAATAATACGCTTTGTGGAAACTGCGACTTTTTCCAGTCAGGAATCAAAAAGGAGAACCCAGCCCTACTAAAGAGGAAGTTTTCTCTAAAGACTACCCTGACCTTTTGGGTTGATACTTTCTGATTGGGTTGAGACACATATTCCATGTGTGTTAATTTGGCCTTTCTGTTTGTCATCTGATCTGATTTTCCATCACAACTTCTGTCAACGTCCGGTTGCACTGGGGGAGTACTGATTGCAAACAACGCTGAAGCTCAGTGAATCATGCAGCTTCAATCAGCTGAGGTCACAATGCATCCCCAGTTTCCTGGAAATACGACGGAAACAGCTCGATGTTGACGGATTTTGTAGCAGCACTGTACGGTGGTTGTATGAAACTTCCTGGTTTTGTTACTTTTAGGGCGCCAAACAGAAGCAGCTGCAACACTTCAGCAGCACAAGTAGCACAAGTCAGCAGACTTGTTTATTTCTTATCTACCCTGTAGAGGGAAAAGTTGAAAGTTCCTGAATGTTGTTAAGAAGTATTTTGACAGATTTTTCTGTAATTTGTCACATGTCTGTAATTGACAGAAAGAGAAAATACATAAAGGCACACACCCAAAAGTCCTTTATCGCTAAGTCTTACTGATTATGACCTCAAAAATATGACCTCCACAGGACTCTGACTGAGCACCCAACATGTTAAACTTTTTGCCACTGCTGGGTGGAAGGAGATCTGATCTGTGTCCCTGCGAAGAAGACCTGGTAGCGATCCATCCACATGATGAAGGCTCCAGCGGCACAGACCAGAGCCTGCGCAAGGTTCAGCAGGATCTGGAGCAGGAAGTAAAAGATGAGCGTGCCAGTTATCGTCTCGCAGTCGCTAACCCCCTGGTAGTCAAAGGTGCGGGCTATCGGGTCTCTCTGGTCCAGCACACACACACAGTCGTCTCCTTCCTGCTGGCAGGTGAAGCTGCTGGCCTGAGAGTGGTGATGTCCAGCAAACGCTACAACCAGCAGTGAGATGACCAGGCCAGTGGTGCACAGGATAAAGTACAGGAGCTAAAGGTGGGGATAGAGATACTGTCAGAAAACAAGTGTCACCCAAAGAAGTGGCTGTGGTCGTAGTTTGGGACTGAAATTTTTGATAATATAAACTTTGCAGCCAATTGTGAAGCAGCTTGTGAAACGGGTCCTTCATTAATTGATTATTAGTGACCGGCTTTGATCAGGATTTTGTTGAATCATTTCTGCCTTTTCCTGTTTTTTGATGTTTTGATCATTTTTTTCTGAAGAAATAAATTCCTTAAATTACAAAGTTAAGTGGTTTTCAGAGTGAGAACCTCTTCTGTATCCAGCATCCATTTACTGTACATTAATGGGTTGATATCATGTTTTAAAGTCTGAAAACTTAAGAAATAAAACCTTTTATACAGGAAAACCTTTTAAACAGGAAAACACTACCATATATGGATAATGTGTTAGTGGCAATTACAGCACTGTGTATCTCTCACTATAATCACAGATGACTGTTTAATGGGAATGTGTCTAATGAGGATGTGTTCGCTTTTTGGTGTCAGAAAAAAAAAAAGAACACAGCCCAGCAAGCCCATACTGTTACAAACATCATTTATGCAGGAAAGGTGAGTGAACTCTGTAGCGGCAAACAGGGAGGGCTGATGTCTTTTAACCTAGCAGTGTATTGGAAACCCTTTAACCAGAGGATTATAAAACACAATCAATCTTAGATTTACAGAACGCACCAAACCTGAGGGATGAAGGTACAACAGAGTTTATGCCTCCACTATTATTCAGGCAGGTTTTGCACAGCCAGACCATTGAGATGACAAAGTTAATCAAGTAAGAAATCAGTTCCTGCTTTATACAACATCTGTCCTGTATTAGTGCAATCCACCTGCAGATTTCCAGGATGACATTAAAGAAGCGTTAATGTTCTCTCTAAATCAATGTTCCTTAATATTTAGCCACAATAATTAATTCCAGCTGTTTGTTTCTCTGAGTCTGGGCCAATAAAGGGAGACAGAGTTTAACGGCAGCTGTAGTACGACACTATATCACTATTACAACTCGTTTCCATTCACCACATCTGCAGTATCAGTTGGAAGCAGGTTTTTAGGGATAGGCTATATTTATGTTCAAGTGGGAAAACCACCTGTGGATGGCTTTGAGTGACATGACAGCCGACATCCTGGAAATAACAGTTTAAGAGGTGTAGTGCTGTCAAGCTCTCATGAGTAAAACAGACTTATTACGTGGAGAACATTCAAACATAAAACACTACTGCATTTCTCGCTATGATAAAGTTAAATGTCACAACTACCAGGAGAAACATGCTGATGCATATCTGTGAAACATGTCGGTCAGAACTGAAGCAGAAATGACGACTATCTGAAAGAAGCCAGAGTATTGTTTTATTGCAATTTTATTTTACATTTTACCTTTAATATTTTTTCCTCGAGGTAGATTAAACCTTCACTTTATGTATTTAAGCACAAGCATTGATTTTGGCTTTCCAGAGGGAATACCATCAGTGGAAACTTTCGGTAGCACTGTCAACTATTGTCTTGTTCAAAACTGTTACACTTTTTAGAGCAATTTTCTCTCTTTTTTTCCCCCCCGTTTTACAACTAATTATGCCTATTAGTCAAGTATAATGACTGCTGAGTTCATTTTGCAAAATGGCTCTTTTTCAGATTGTCAGTCTCCTCAATCCAAGGATAACTTTCTAGTCTCCAAGTTAAGAATGGTACGACAAACAAGCTTTGTCCTGCTGTGAATGAGTGAAACTGCAGCAGGTTTCAGAAATGATGATGCCCTAATCACAATTCATCAATTTTAACAGCTGTATCTGTTTCAAATACTATAAACAGCTTTTTGGCTAACATGTTTTCTCGTGATATTCAAGGTAGCTTGTTACTGACATGTACATTGTGTTTAGTTCAGTCTTTTTTTTATTTTTTTATGTTTGATTGTTTCAGGATTAGAAATAAAGCAACCTGAACCTGAACCGACGTGTTTTTATACGGCGCACATATAATCTGCCTTTTGCTCAACCTTGTTGTCTCATGATCACCCCAGAGTGCCAAAACCATGGCTTAGAAAGAGATTCTGGCTCAGCGCCTGCTGAAAAATTCAGTTCAAAGAGATTACCCACAATACTGCAGGGCGAGGTCTGACCCTCAGCCCAGCTTTTAGCACAGAGGAGACACGACACAATGCCAGCCACCGCTAATGGATGTCCTGTGTCGGTATTCTGACCTGCAGAGATTGTCTAAAAATATATCTGTAAAATGTGGCTTTGCTCGATCTCAATCACTCTAAACCTTTCGTCTTAATCCATCACTTATATAAGAGGAGCCCTCGTTCCCCGGCACGTTTCAGCCTCTGTTGGGGAATTATGCAAGGGATGAGGAAAGATTTGTTTGTAAAGGTGTTAATGTTAATTTTCCAGTAGCACACACAGATTTGAGTGGACGAGTTGCATGAGTATGAAGGAAGCGTATTAACTTGACTGACACTGTGAATAAGTGTTTATATCCCTTAAACTTTATCCAGTTCATGAAACAGACAGACAGGAAGTAACGTACGACTGTAAAGTGGAGGACAATAAAACAAGGGATGGATTTCTAAAAGAAACTGCCATGCCTTGAAAATGTGAAAATGTGGTGTGCTTGTTCAGTCTAACCTGTCTAAAGTGAAAATAAAAGAAGGCCATATATGCTCATTGCTCTTAACACAAATCCAGATGTTCTCTGAAAACCCCAGAGGTTTGCTAAAGAACATTAGAAAAACAAACTGCAACAGAATGAAAATAGCAGACAGGTTATAGATAACACTGTGGAAGAAGAAAGCACATTTTTGCCATGCAAGCAACACAGAATACACGTGGTGGAGGTCAGGTGACACTAGAATCCAACTTTTATGACCTGCAAGTGAAATACTATGTGTGGAAAACGAGCACTACCATCACACATACATGATACTTTATCAAGCTACCAAAGGCCATTAACATTACTAAACATGGTGGAGACACTATCATGCTGTGTCTGTCTCCTTGGACAGGTAAGCTGGTCTTATCAGGTTCTCACTTGTCAAAGTATTTAAATACAGAGACTATTTCTTCCCACTTTTCAATGATGCATTTCTTAATGTTTTTCTCTTACACTAAGTCCTGTTAATGTCTTGTAGGTTTTGTTTGCAATCTGAAAAATGTGAAAGGAGGGTATGAATACTTTTGCGAGGCAGTGCATGCATTAAATGTATGTAAATGGTGCATCGACAAGCTCTGTGTGCAACTGTGTGAACTGAAACAACAAAACAGGGAGAGTGGACACTGAATCCTTTGTTGAATCGAGTCATTTCTGCATGTTTGACCTGAGCCAAGAACAACCGAAGTGAATAAGCAAGCTGCTTGAAAAGCCATAAATTCTTAAGCAAGAATGAAGATGATGAAGCTGCCGGAGTAAACAGCATCAATAAATTACAGCACATTTGTTTCAAAGGCCGGAGAAAGCTGCTCTGGTATTCACATGATTACCAGTGGAGTGTTTTGTTGATGGTACAACATCGGTTCTGAACCATAAATAGCGACAAGAGACACATTCATGTCCTGCAGAAGCATTTTGTTTGTCTGTCTCCTGACGGGTAGATCTCTCATTGCGGGACCTTTCTGCATGCCACTCTCTGCTTTACAACATGTATAAAGAATGCAAATTAGGTTTAATCCTTGTACTTTTAGTGATCCAGGCCAAATTTGTACATTTATGCTGAAGAGCTTTGAATTATCTTTACATCCTTACAGTATTCACATATTTCAGCATGTTGTACACCAGGGACACCGATGCACAGAAAAATTAAAGCAATCCCACTTCTTTGGAAAAACAACGGTGGACTGATTTTAATCACTTAGAAATTCCAGCTGCATGCATTGCGTGGCTAATTAAGCTGTACAATCAAGTCGAATTAACGAAAGTGCTCCTTTACTCATAGGGATTCATGTGGAGCACTTTCATACAGGAATGCAGTTACAATCTTTTCGCTCTAACAGCCTGTGTGAGCGGGTAAAAAAAAAAAAAAACATTTTCTGCACAGATCAGCTGCCTGCGATAACAAAGAAAACACCTGATTGGACCTTTGTTTTTTCTGAAACTGACATCCACCAGAGCTGCTCCTGTTTTTTGCAAATTTGACAGTATTTCTAATAGGGGGACGGAAAACTCACCTTAACAATAAACTGTGTGGATGATCTCTCGTCTGGCTGGTAGGTGATGCAGTAGAGGAAGAACCCAACAATAGAAACCAAACAAAGCTGAAACAATAACGACATTATTTAAAATCTATTATTCAGATTCAGAAAACATCAAGAAAATACTTGCTTTGGAGCAACAAATGGGTGTGGTTAACCATTTTAACAATGTTACAGTCTTTAATATGAGCCTTTACTTGCCATTATACATTGCAGAAAAGAAAAACAAAAATTCGGTGTTATTTGTCTCCAAATATTGTATGATTCAGCAGTAACCAGCTCTCTGATTTCATTACTTTGCTTTTCTCCTTTCCTCTCTCTGAGACACACGCGCACGCAGACCCACGCACGCAGACTCACACTCTATCTCCTAAGCGCAATTGGAGTCTTGTGACCAACGTGCAGCATCTTATTTGACTGTTTTTCCCAGGTTCTTAAGCACCCAGGATACTCTGGAAAGTTCTTGATGACCTCAATGTTTTTCACTCGGCTGAATCTCGTGAGGATCTAACTCGGGATGTCGGTGTCGAGGGATGTTTTCCAGAGCCGATGGCATCTGTGATAGGCTGAATTACAGGACCAAACGGGAAAAACATGTTTGTGTGACCTGAGGCCTTATGTAAACTGTATCTATTAAAACACTTTGAACTTCTTCACATTTTGTCACAGTACATCTGCAGACTTTAAAGTGTTTCATGGGAGCTTATATAATAAATCCAAACAAAGCAGCACCATGACATAAAAAAATCCTACTGCAGAACACACCAGCAGCAAGGGTGAAGTGCAAAAAGAAAAACTTGGAAGATTTTGGCTTGAGTTTGGGTTACTTTCCAAGATGAGTCTCCCAGCTAAAGACAGAGAAACTGTGAATATAAATTTTCTCTCATATATTTTCAAGTGGATTTAAGCCTGGACATTTACTGGCCATTGTCACACGTCTATATCTAGATCATTGCATTGTAGCCCTTGCTGAATGCTTATGGCTGTTCTACTGGAAAGTGAACCTTTACCCCAGTCTCAAGTCTTTTACATTATCCTTCCACGAATGATATCCGTATCTTCCCATCAACTTTGAGCAGCTTTGTGAAAGCCCTCTCAGATTCTTTCACTTGAGTTGTTTCTATCTGCAGCTCCTTCAGAGTTATCTTTGACCTCCTGATTAATTTACTCATGATGGAATGAGCTGAGCTACGTTCGAAGATATTGTCTAACAACCTAACTCTGCTTCAAGCTTCTCCACAGCTTCATCCTTGATGCTGTTTGTTCACTGATGTTCTTTGACAAAGCTCTTAGGTAGCTTTTCCAGGCCTTTGGTTGCAGTGGATTTAGTGGTATCTGAGTGAAGGGGGCTGGACACAAGATGAACAGACAGTTTTTGAAAACCATATGTTGTTTTCCTTCCATGTCCCTCTTGTGCCATTCACACACAAAAATGCCGATTGTAATGCTCTTCATTCTAAAAATGTGTTTTTAATCAAAAACGTAATCTTTAAATCTAAAAAAAGAGACTTGGCTCGGATGTTTTAGAAATTACACAAACACACTTCTGCGTAGTGTAACGGAAATGCATGATGTGTATTCATGTCCGAGTTTGTGATAAGCCAAATGAAGGGATAGAGACGTATGCACATCAAATAACTGCAGGGTTTCTGTTGCTACTAATGTGTTCATGAGGTGAACTGGAAGACAGCACGCTGGGATTGGATGTTTTGGCTTGTCTTCCAAGACTCTTAAAGCGTGTTGAATTTCTAACTCAGACAGCAGAACATGCAGAATCATGCAGCTGAGATGGATCAGAGGCTCATATTCATTCAGAGGGACGTTTATTTGAATGTGAGCATAAATATAATAGATCTGCCTGTGTTGGGAGACACTGTTGTCATGCGCTATGGGTCATGCAGCAATATAAGTTATGGGAGATTCAAATTCCATGCAAACAAGTAGCTGATGGAAGAGGGAGTAGTCAGAGCTTACAATGATCCCAGCCCAGTGTGGAGTCTCCCGGGCCATGAGTGAGGGGCTGATGGCCAGCATGAGGAAGGCCACGGCTGTGACAGCCACCCCTAGCAGCAGCTGCAGCAGGGCGACGAGCAGAGGGAAACGACACACTCTGCACTTATTACCATTCTCTGGCGCTGGGCTGTCATCTCTATTCTTCTGTCTCTGCTTCTTGTCTGAGGAACCTTTCCGGCCCTGTCCCATTTTTTCCTCGTGCCTTCGCACTCTTTCTGTGTTTGTCTTCAAGACTTTTTTTCAGTTCGTTTTCTTTGGGGTGGACGTGTCTCTCGGTTGCCTCCCTCTTCCCTCCCCTTCCCGTCCCCTCCCTGCCCTGACTTTACCAAGCCCAGCTCAGCTGCTATTTGAAAACAGAGAAAAGCTCTGAACTAATATGGAAAACATTTGGACTGGATTCCTGCAGCAGCTCCGATGCCACATATAGAGCAGGCAACATGCTGAGGAGGGAAGGGGGAGGCAGCGAGACACAAAGGGAGCTCCCAACATACGACACAGAGGGGGTTTCTCAGGGTAACACAGGGAAAGTACAGAGGGAAATCAGTAGGTATGAGTTAATAAAAAGCCAATGCGGGTTGGGGGGAGAGCAGGTCACACTTGGTTAGAGCAGGAGTGACTGTATCACTCTTTGTGTCAGCACTGTTACACAAGAGCCATATGCTGCCAGCCAGAAAACCGTCACATGACTAACAGGAAAAAGTAATGTGATCACCAGGCATGTGAGGGCATTACAAGGGCTCAGAAATGAGACTCTAAATGTGCAAAAACAGCAGCAAGAGTCACTGGTGTGAGAGCTAAGCAGATCAGTGTTTAAATTCCTGCCGTTTAGCGCAAAATGTTTGATTTTGATGGTGTGACACACAGTGACTGGGAGATTAATAGAGAAGCACAAAGCAAAGCACGTGTTTGTGCACACAGCTGGGCCGCTGCCATGGTTACTGACAACGCAGCTCGGGAGGACAACCCTGCAGCTGCATGCAGTATGAAGCTGCACACACTCCATTCTCCATATGGAGCTCTCTGCATATACAAAGAGCAGGCATAACATTATGACCACTGACAAATTAAGTGTGTGAAATTGACTATTTTGTTACAATGACACCTGTTACTAGATGGGACATCTTAGGAACCAAGTAAATATTTGCTTTCAAGGTGAATGAGTAAAAAGCAAAAAATAAAAATGGGGCAATCGTAAGGATTTGATCCAGTTTGACAGGAGTGTGCTCTCCTGAAGGGTGTTCCCAGACTGGAGTAGTCCGTCATCAAAAGTGATCCTAGTAAGGAGAATTGTGAACTGGAGACAGGGTGATCAGCAACCCTGGTGCAAAAGGGAAGTAAAGTCTGGCCTGTGGGCTCCAATCCAACAGAAGGGCTACTGTCTCAGGTCACTGCGGAATAAGTCAAAGCTTTGTTCTGAATGAAAGTCACAGCAAACAGTGCAACAAATGAATTATCCAATTATTGGAAAAAAAAAATTGGAACAGCATTGGGAAGTTCATAAATTTTAGCCATTGAATTCCGAAAGTGAATCTAACGTATTATATGCACACAGAGAGTTTTCATGACTTGCAGCAAATGAAAACTGAAAATTTGGTTTTCCTAAAATTTAAATATTATAGATTTAAATTTAAATTAATCTTCCTCCCTGCAGGGACTCAGATGTTGCTTGGATGAACAAAACAGAAGCAAAGGATTATAACTTCATAGAAAGTTTTGACTTGCCCTGGGTTACTCGGGTTAGCCTTTGTCAAACTAATCCTTTAACATCTAACCACAGCAGTGATGCAGTTATTCGTACAAAAGAGGCCTTAAATAAGTACTTTGTACCAATACTGGATATACTTTTCAATAGTCTAGCATTTCTTCTAAGAAAAAACTTTGAAGTTGGGGTGATAATGGTGGTAGGAGTTTGTCCTGTAATTATTTAGTTACAGGACAAACTCTGACTGTCTCATTTCTTGTGTCCTTGGGCAAGGCATTTCACACACCATGCCTGCTGAGTGGGTGGGTGAGATGGGTGGTACCTCACCTCTGTCAGATCAGGGCAGCTCTGGTTACAGTCCAGTAGTTCACCACCATCAGCATGAGAATGTGTGAATGACTGAATGTAGTGTGAATCACTTTGGGGTCCTCTGGACTTAATAAAGTGCTATTCAAGTTCAGGCCATTTCCCATCTTTAATTAGATGGAGGCTCCAATCATCAAAATGTCATACTTGAAAATCATGTGCAACAAATCTCTCTGCTAAAAGGTAACATTTTAACTTTCTGCTTTGGATTACTGAAATGAGTTAACTTTTCAATAATATTCTAGTTTATAAAGAATCAGATATAAGAACATCTGGATATGGCAAATTGACATTGCATGAACAGACAATTCGGTGTCCCCATTCTGGTCATAATGTTTTGTCTGTTCGACTTTGTTGAACTTTACATATTTTATCTTTGTTGTCCTGAAGCCGCTTTTCTCATTTCCTCCAAAAATAAGGAGCTTATTCCTGTGTAAACTATAATCTGTCTTTTTATATTAATCTTGGAGTAATAACTTCTTACATGCTGAGTGGCTTGCTGGAAAAAGACCAGTTTCACTCTGATGATACAATATTAACAGCGTTTTTTTTTTTGTTTGTTTTTTTTTTTACCATGCCTTCTGCATTTCTTTGGGGATTATTTCACAACCACAGATGTTTATGTCTGGAACACAGAACCGATCTCCTTCCAGAACATCATGGAAGCTGGATATTTACATGCCATTTATGATACTTATAATTGCTTGAAACATATACATGTGGTCCCTTCAAGTATCTGAAAATTGTTCCCAGGGATGAACTAAACAGAGAGGACCACAATTCTCTGAGGTGTTGACTTGCCACACATGGCTGCGCCTCCTTTTAACTCAGATGCTCAGATGCTTACAACGTCATCAGACACTAACCTCTGTACTTTCCCATACTCTTTAAAGACAATGTGTTTGTAATCGTTTGACTTTAATGGATATTGTGGATTAATATATATTTATCAAAGTAATCAACAATATTGAGATTTTCTGGGTACTACTTGTTTAATTCGGGCTTTCAAAGCAAGTTCTCAAACTGAAACATCCAAATAATCAGTTCATAAATCAGTGCTGTATAAATGCGAGCTGTAAAGTTGTAGCAGGCGACAGTGCTGAGCGCGAAATAAGAAAGAGAGAAAAACACTTGATCCACTTCCAGAAGCTCTCCCGCTCACCTGCATTCATGCATTTTGCGCATGAATCACGTTTCAGGAGGCAGGTCGCAGCGGCGCGCACTGGATCGCTGCAGGAAGAGCGACACAATTAACTGCTGTTGCAGTCCTCACACACACACACACACACACACACACACACACACACACACACACACACCCCCCCACACACACACACACACACACACACACACACACACACACACACGCGCGCGCGCGCGGTGTAGTAATTACTGGACTTTGCGCTGGTGCAGCCTACACGTGAGACGGAAGCTGTTCCCAGCCAGCGGCGCGCGTGCGCCCTGACAGCAGAGCGGAGCGGTTTTTTTGCAAAGTGGCAGCTCCGGTTTCTCTCTCCAGACATCAGTCTGAAACGCAGCTCCACTGGAGGACACACTCTGCGCACCGTCTCCTTCAGCCATCCGGGTTTGAGCCGCCGAGCAACAAAACATCTCCCCCCCCTCCTTCCCTTCAAAACTAGAAAAGAGAAGCTCGGTGCGAGTTCAGAGGCTACGGACAAGTGATGGATGAAAGAATACCGCACTTACAGGACAGGCAGTTCATGGAGCACGCGGATTTCCTGGGGTAAGAAAAGCTTTTGGGAAAACTCAAAAAAAAAAAAGGTACAACCTGTTTAATTGCTGCACTTTTCTTTATACTTCAGGATGGATTTCCCTCCGCTTTACATGTGCAAATCGAAACGAGGCATAAAGCGAGAGGACGGTGGGAAGGTACGCGCTGTTTAATTACACCAATCATGACTCTGAAGTTACATGAAAAACCACTTGGTTAATATTTAAACTTATTAAGCCCTAAGGAAAACTGTTACATTTTAACTTCATCGCCATGTCTGTCAGCAGGATGCGTACAAGTTACCGCACCGACTCATAGAGAAGAAGAGGAGAGACAGAATTAACGAATGTATCGGGCAGCTGAAGGATCTACTGCCCGAACATCTGAAGCTCTCGGTGAGACCCGGACACTGTAATGAGAAAGAAAAAAAAAAAAAGTTTTTACGCGCTCTGAAATTTGCGGATTCCACTAAAATTCTTTGTTTCTAACAGACGCTCGGTCATTTGGAGAAAGCGGTGGTGCTGGAGTTAACGCTGAAGCATCTGAACGCACTGACTGCTGTCACCGAGCAGCAGCACCAGAAGATCATCTCCCTGCAGAATGGTAAGGGACGCATGGCACTGGTTAGGTTGTAAACATTTAAAGATAAGCGAGATATTTTTTGGAAAAAAAGCTACATGCTTAATTATCTCGTTAGAGGAGCTTCCCAAAGAAACTAGAACAAAACTTGACAAACTTCTTGATGGGGCTTTCTAAATATTGTAACAGTCTTTCAACTTGGTATTTTTTTGTTTGTTTGTTTGTCTTCCCCCGTAGGAGACCGCTCATTGAAACCTCCCATCCACGCAGATCTGGATGCGTTCCACTCAGGTTTCCAGACCTGCGCCAAAGAGGTCCTGCAGTACCTGAGCCAAGCGGAGAACTGGACCGCCAGAGAGCAGAGATGCGCGCAGCTCATCAACCACCTCCACAAGGTCCTGGCGCAGTTTCAGCCGGACGCACCGCCGCTCCAGCATCAGCTGCCCGCCGGGGACGCGCAGGACGCACAGAAGTCCGACTGTCAAACCAACTGCGTCCCGGTCATCCAGAGGACCCAGGGCGGGGAACTTAACGAGAACGATACAGACACGGACAGTGGATATGGCGGGGAGGCGGAAAAGAGCGACGGCAAAGACAAAGAGTGTGAGCGCAACAAGGCGGTGAAGATCAAGCAGGAGTTTGGAGATGACAGAGCGGCTAAAAAAACTAAGATGTGCTGGTCAGGGAACGGGGACCCGTCCAGACCAGATGTGGCGTTCATGAATTCTCTGATGGGATTAAGCGGTGTGGGACAGCAGACACCGATTTGCATGCCTTTCTACTTCATCAACCCGTCAGCCGCGGCGCCCTATATGCCTTTTTTCGACAAAAGCAACATTGAAAAGTACATGTACCCCGCGGCGGCAGCCCTGGCGTCCCCGTTTCCCTGGCTGTATCCCGCACACGCGTCAGCAGCGGCGGCCGCGGCAGCGGCGGCCGCATTTCCCGGCCTGTCTGCTCACCTCGGAGCCACCGCTCAGCCCAAAGACTCCCAGCTTCAAGATGACAGCGGGTCACGCGAGGCCGACGCGAGCTCACCTGAGGAGCACGAGGAAACTCCCGCGAGTGACGACGGAGAGGGTGACGTAGATGACACGTCCCCAGACAGCAAGAATAGCTCACAGGAGCAGCTTTCTGCCTGTCCAACGAGCTAATATGTCTGTGTACCTCTCTGAGTTTCTGTATTTACATTTTTTATTATTATTTAGGCTAGTTTTAAAACGGGGAAGTTCTCATGTATACAATATCTTGGGGCAGCAGGGGACATTTGTGTGGAAGCTCAAATCTGCCATTTGAAAGTATAAAATGGAACAGATACACCATAAATATGAGTTGAAACTTTAAATCTATTACAATATCATAAGTGGCTCTTGATAGCGTTGCTGTCTTGCTGCAACCTGGGTTCAAATGCCAGCTTCTGCTGCTTTTGCACAGAGTTTGCATGTTCTCCCGATGGAGGGGTTGGTTCTCTCTGGGTACTCCGGCTTTCTCCAACAGCCCAATTTTCTTAGATATGGTCGTGCTGAACTGGAGACCATGCAAGGACAGGTTAATATTGACTATAACTTCAAGATTCATTGTCATACACAGACACACACACATATATACATATATATGTTCAATTTAAAGTCGTTTATGAAAGAAGAACATATATTTTGACTTAAGGTTAGAACTATGAAACTTATTCTAACTTTCAGTCACAAGTTTCACTTCCAAAGTCAAAACTATAAGAATTGAAGTCACATTTTTGACTTTCAAACCCCCCCTCCCCAAAAAACTAAACAAAACACACAGCTATGTGGGCTTTCAATATAATCAACATAAACTACAGTCATAATTGTAATCTGAAGCCGTAATTTCAATTTGGAAGAGCAAATTTTGAGATATCAAGTGTTGATTCTTTCATTGGATGTTAGTGTTTTGACTTTGTGTGTTATAAAAAATGAAATGAAAGTTTATTATTTCACTTTTAAATGTAAACACACAAGACACAAAGTCAGAATTTGGACTTTCTAAGTAATAGTCATGACTTTTAACGTTAGAAAAATGAAAGAATAACTTTCTGTCTTTTTCATTCTTAAATTGATACTATGAGATCAGATTTTAACTTTGGAAATCCTAATTACAAATTCTGAGATTTAAAGTTATGACAATGGATCGTTTTATTTTTAAATCTTGCCAAACAAAATATTTAAAGGCAGAATGTCTCTTAAGTCCTAATTCTTGTTAAAAAAAATTATAATAATGTCTTTTAATCTTGATTTTGACAAATTCTGGGTTTAAGTCATATTTTTTCCTCCCAAATATATAGGGATACGGTTTTACGTCATACAAATGTATTCTATAACTTATAAATATGACAATTGAGTGTTATAATTGTAACATTAAAGGTTGAAAGTATAGTAAAGTTGTGACTTGCATCGTAAAAATCATGCCTGAAACTCAAAGTTATGATGTATCATATCCTATTTTTTCTGAAAGTGGTGGGATTGGGCTTCCATACGGTTGTAATTTTGTGTGCCTTTTGCACTTCTGCTTGTTTCAAACAATCTGAATGACTATCGACAATGATTGACACTTCACGGCTGTGTTGTGATGCAGTTATTTTATTTTATTTTTTAAATTCTCTTTGACAAAATATTTTGACAGGCAGTATTGGTGTCAAAAATTTAAGTCACCATTTCATTATGTCCCAACCAATGATATACTCCTCATATTTCTAGAGGCACTTTCTATGGGTGCCTCTAGAAAGTTCTGAAATGGGGTGGAAGCGCGGAGGGGTGGCTCTAATAATCTTTTGTCCACACACTAAAACCAAAAGAGAGGCTTCATAACAGTGTAGAAATAAGGCTGTTTGGCTTGAAAATTTGTAGCCACTACCTTCGCCTCCCCAGGAAACCTAATGGTGGCACCCCTTGCAGATGTGGGAGCTGAAACTTACCTCGTCTTATAAATTAAAACAAACAAACAAAAAAATCAGGCAAACTCTGGTTGTAAATATTAGCCTGAAATGTAAATGTGAGCTACAGGGATCTGGAGAAGATGCATAGTCCTCATTACCTCACTCCAATGTTGCATGAGGCTAGTTGAGAGGAAAATTAACTGGCTCATCCTGAAAATACCTGAGTGGGTCCCAACATGCACACCATGACAAAAGCTACAGATCACTTTTAATACTCAACTTTTGTTTTGGGAACAGGGCAGGAAGATGAGCCTGATTTGCTGAACCTCATCTTAAATGTTTCTTTTGAACGCCAGTGCTGTTGGAAAAAAGTTCACAAATCTGTCAGGATAATTGGAAGATGAGACTTTCAAGGGTATTCTTGACCAGAATATTGTAGTGACCTCCTGTACCTCCAGGAAACATTGTAGGATAGCACCTTATAGATCTTTGATATTGAATGTACCTGTATTTTCCCAATATTCCATGTAGGATGAGACGTTAAGTGCACTTTTTTCAGCTTTTAATCCCTTCAGTCACCTTATCATTCAGAAAGTCGATCACTGTAGTTCTTTGTTGTGTTTAGGTTTCTCTTTCAAAAGGATCCAGGTTAGTTTGTATTCATTTCATGCTGTAAAGTGCTGGCTGATTATTTTTCCCAGTTTTTGTTTCAAGCTATTTCATGGGAAAATGAAATTTGGAAAACCTGCTCTCAGCTTCAGGCAATCATTATGTGAACATGGGAGAAAAACTGTGGTCATTGCCATGTTAAGAACTTTTTTAGCTCCTGTTTTCTATTTTTACCAATTCCTGCAAGTGTAATATTGTTCTGTGTTTTTTTTTTTTTTTTTTTTTTAAAGAAAAGGTTTCACACAAGAGGCACAAACCTCATTGTGCTTCACAAACATTTCAATGCGTTTGTAGGTTTTGCTTAGTTGTTTTTGCCTCAAAGCTCTTAACTTTACAAGTGGCATGTGTATTTGTTGTACATAGTTTTTTGCAATATACCATAAAGTATACATGTTTTGTCAATGTTGTAGAAGTCTCTAGATTTTTTCTTCTTTTTTTAAAGATTTCCCTGAGCAACTGTTGCACTTTTTGTTGGCGCTTTACACGTATGCTGTTCTAAATTATTGCTGATGAGTTGTAAAATAAATATCAAAAATGAAACTTTACCAGGGTCATCTTTTTCTTGTCCTCGAACTCTTCATGGTCTTACAGGCAAAAACGAGGCTACACCAATGAACACTGAGCAGTTTTATGTTCTGTCGTTAATCTGTCCAAAACCAGAGATAGTAATGAAAGTTCAGCAGACAAAGTGGGTTTGAACAATCATCTCCCCAGCAGAAGAATTTACAGTAAACTAAAGGTTTAAACAAAAATCTTGTGATGAAAGGCTCAGTCTGTGCAGTCTGATGGAAAAACAAGAGGCCTCCACCCAGCTTGTCACAGACTTCAAGCAAGATCAAGACCATTCTTTTGTTCTTTTTATTAATGGGTTCATAATTATTCTTTTCATACATTTTGAGTGGTTACTTGACCCCATTTCTCATCTGTGTTTTTTCCCAAATAAGTCAGACGCATTTAATATGGTACAAGGCTTCTTTTTTTTTTTTTTTTGAGGAAATCATTCATGATTGCCTAAAGTTTATTTTCATTCTCTACCCCACACATCTCACTAAAATCCCACAAACATCAAGTTGGTGGATTTTCATTTTGTTTGGCCTTTGATGATGTTTTCCTATATATTTCCAGATAAATACAACATAATTGGGTTTTCTGTGAAGTTATAAAAACCACATAAAATATCAAATTTTCATTTTGTTGAGCCCTGCTGAGCAAAATTAAAATATTTGGCCAGATGTGGGTTAAGAGGTCGTGCAGCAATCTCATCTAATTAGAGCATTTTTCCGCATGTTTACTGTGTGCTCAATGGTGTGCTCATTAGACTACAGACTTTTTCTTCATTTCTTTTGTCTTACCATTTTTCCATAGACCAGATTTGTAGAGTGCATTACTGATACTTTTCCTAACTACTGATTTTCTTACCTGAACAGTGAATTGCTGCAGCCCTAGTTTTTGGAACTTCTTTGTGACTTTTCTCATTAATGCTCTCCTTCTCCAGGCTGTCAGTTTAGATGAATGCTAATGTTTTTTTTTATAGGTTTGCACTTGTTCTACACTCTACTATTGTTTTACACCTTTTTCTCTGACTGGTCTGCTGTGTTCCTTGGTCTTCATACTGTTTTTTCACTAATGTTCTCTATCAAAGCTCTAACCTCTGGTTCACAGGACAGCTAGATTTGTACTGAGTTTGAATGGACTGACATAATTTACCAGTTGAGTTAGATGACTTTGAAAAGGTGTCTGTTTGCACCTCATTTTTATAGAAGGTGTCAGAATTGGGTGAGAGGGTCAGCAGGTCAATTCAGATGATAGTCACATTGTCAGATTGTTGGAGTTTAACAGTTCAAATGATGCAAATAAGGAAACAGTCATTCATATCTTATAATAGCTACTTGGCTTATAACCAGTTCAGGTGAGAAAGTTTAGTGATGCCCTTAGAGTTGGTGCTGCTCAGTCCAGATGAATAACAGGAGAAACAGAAAGGACTCATCAGTTGTAACTCAGGCAAAACAAGCTGCTCTTTACAACAAAACACCAATGTATGGTGCTGTTACCAGAAGATGAGATTTTTGATTATTTCCATTGTTATTCATTATGCCTTTGAGCTTTTCATTTACTTGTATTACTTTTAGATAGATATGTCTCTTGCAATTATCAAAATTTCAGACATTTATTCCGGAAATCCCCCTTTTGGTTTAATAACTGCACACTATTATTCCTGTGGAAATGTCTCCCTCTGTTGGTCAAAAGCTTGAACTCTTGCTCTGGTCGATGAGTGGAGTAGTGAGAAGAAAGAAAGTAGATCACCTCTCAGTTCTCAGGCCTTTGGTCTGGTGTCTACCAGTTTCTAAAATAATTTAAACAGACAATAGATCCCATACTGTTGCTTTTCTTTTTCTAAAATAATTGAATGAAAATGGGAAAGTTATGCATGAAGATTGAAGTTTATGGTTCAAAAGCTCAAAGAACCACTTTTTACAGCAAAACATTGAAGTACCTCAGTGGTGTGGTAACTACACCCACTTCAGGTTTCGGACCAATCACCCAATAGTTTTTGATCTAGAGCTAATTATTTTGTTCTTGTAGAGTATTTACAACATTTTAGTCAGTCAGTTTCAGTCAGTAGACTTTAACTTGTCGAGGTAAACCAGTGAAAATCATCATCCTTCCACCACCAAACTTGACAGTCAGCATGAGGTATATTTGTGCTGATATGTTGCTTAGTTCCAGTCAAGATGGTTCTGTGCATTTGGGTGAAAATCTCTCCACTGTGGCCTGAACAACTTAAAGGACATTATTCAAAAAGTATCGAGACTCATTCAGATGCAACTTTTCAAACTTCAGTCTGACTCCAATGTTCTTTTCAAGAAAGAATGAACTTTCTCCCTCAGCTTCTTCAAACAAGTCATCCTTTTTCAGAGTCTTTCCCAGTGGTTTTACAATTTAATAAACTATATAAGGCTTATAGAGCTTAAGATATGTTGTTGGTTAATCTCTATGAGCATTGTATTGTCTATCACCATATCACCTGATATGATAAATGGATTTCCCCCTCTGTACAAAGCTATGCAATTGTTTGGAAAAGTCCCCATAACCCTTCCTAGATCCACTTGATCAGAAGTCTTTGTGGTTTAATATCTGTCACCATAGTGCTACTTTCCTTCTTAAATTTGAAAAAAATTAATTAATTAGTAACTGTATGGAGTCTATGGTCAGTTAATTGTTTATTATGTCCTTAGTCATAGATAGTTCCAGCAAACACCAGTCACACATGATTTTATTCAGATGGTTTATTGAACCATGCAATCCATGTCATATCTGCATTCTGTTACAGCCATACACAACTGGCCACAATCTGCAGTAGATTAAGGCAAGAAAAACGAAACAAGTTATTTAAAGTTGACATCTTATTAGAGCTCAAGAAGATATGAAGTTGTAAACAGTGACCACAACAATGTGAAAGTTCTGATCCAAATTACAGTACACGTGTTGCAAGTAAAAAAACAAAACAAAGGAAAAACGATTAGGAACTTAACAGTTGCATGTGGTATTACGGTAACAATACAGTGACAAAGTACAGAGCCTTCTTGATTAGTTTGACATTCCTACAAAACACTACAAAACACTGAAAGAAAGGTTGTAGTTTCTTCTGCTCACGTTGCATACAAGCACTGAATTCTACAGTTGTCTTGATCTCAACTAATGATTTTTCCAACAACGCCCTCCACAACACCTCCTCTATGCTGTATCTGGAAAACACCATTAACAATATGAGGATAAGGCACTTTGATGTGTTTAGCAGCTTATCTGCAATCTAAGTGAAGCTTCATAACTTGGCTTTTCTGCACTCGCACATAGGCAAATTTATTGAATCGCTGTCATATATGCAGACAAACATTCATTTTTCATGATTTAACAAGTGCTTCAAACCTTCAAAATTTCACACTATGTGTGCGCGCATGCAGACAAATGCACACAAGTCATTTTAATTACATACTCACACTCTTACTTCATGTCATAGCTGCAACTGTCCACTTTATGACCACCACTGCCAGGTCGACCAATCGGCTTTGAGAACTCTCTACACATTCAAAGATGGCCGCCAGCACAATCATGCAACAAGCTCAATCTTTGGCCACACACAATCCATAAGATAAACAAGCATAAAAAATACATTCAGAAAAATATATATATAATTATATATATATATATATATATATATATATATACTTTGTTGTGATTGAACAACAAAAAAATACAGCTAAAAAGGAGAATTAACACTGGTTTAATATGCAGCCATTACTGCAGGAATGCACAACTTCAGAATAAAATGCACTCACTGAATAAAGCTAAAGAGTACAAACATCTACAGTAAGCCTTCATTTTGGTAAGTACACACAGAAACATTCAGTAACAAAAATATGAACCATTTGTGCATAGTTTTAACTTGAACCAACAGAGCACAGGGAGGGATTGTTCACAGTTCTACTACAAACAAGTGGATCCTTCACTTCAATAAGAACCAGACATTTTGCTGGATAGAGAAACATACATATACAAAGATTCTCATGGTCGCTTTCTAAAAGGCAAAAAGATGAATATAAATCATTCAGCAGGTAGTAAAGTGAAAGTACAATAAGTGGATATGCTGATGGAGAAGGTCCACAACAGCCAGATGTTTCAGAGAGAAATGGAAAACATGGATACACCAGTCGGTAGGGTGCAGTGGTTTTATCCTGACCATATCTGCCAACTGGTGTTTTCTTTCATTAAGCGCTCGATTATTTCCATTCAGAGATTGTATGTTCACCGTATCTTTACACTTCACACTCTTCACACTCTATAACACCTCCAGGTTTAAAAACAAAGAATGCATAGTCTTGAGCTGCAGAGATATCCTGCTTAGGGTCAGTCCTGGGGTCAGACGTAGATCCCCTCTGGGTTCAGGCCAGAGCTAAGAGGGTTGGCAAGGACGCGGAGGTGGCTGGACACAGGCTGGGTGGACACAGGACGCTTCAGCGAGCCAGTCAGCGCCGCCAAATCTGACCAGGAAACAAGCAACAGAAAAAATAAGACTGCGCTTCAGATTTTAATTGAGCAGCGTTTTCTTATTCAGCATTGAGATGGTGCACGTTAAAATTAAGCAAACTTTCACACAACGACACAAGGAAATGCTTTAGAGAACTCATAAAAGTGACAAATATTCCACTCGACAATCATAAGGTTGACAATTTGACTCGTTTGTTTCTTAACCACCTATTATTTCTAATACAGTTTCCTTTAAAATACATTTGAAAGACAGTAATGTCTGTCAATGCCTTACAAATTTGTCAGAAAATTTGAAGGAAAAAAATAAAAGCACATGATGTTATACACTCCTTTGGAGCCACCAGGGGGCAAGACTGAGCTTTGCAAAAGGAGTGGAGTCAATTTTATGGCACAAAGAAAATTCATCATGCTTACTCTTCTATGCAAGGTTATTAGAGGATAATCAAGCACTTATTAATTTGCATAATGGAAAGCATAACAGTGGGCGTGTCATGTTGAATCCCACAGCAACAGTTTTCTAAAAGAAGCAGAAAAACTAGATGGAGAGAACATCCTGGTCCAGATTATTTTAACAGATTTAAAGGCATCCAAAAAAAATTAATGGGTAATATATTTGTAAATCTATAAGCCTATTATACATTTACTTTCTCTGTGCACTTTTGCCCATTTTAAAAAAGTTGTGCATTATATCGAATATAATGAATTTACCTCCAAAAATGTACACAACAAAAGTGCTATCTTCGTAATTGCGTTTAACATGTGTGTTAAAGGCAATTACATTTTCCAGTAATTTTCCAGTAATGATCCAAGGTGTATTTAGAAATAAAAAGCTTATCTCAGTGTGTTTGTATCTCCTGAGGCCTTATTGCTCACAAAAGCCAACTGAGGATTTAATGAGGCATCGAGCCTCGTTTATGGTCCAGGCATCCACCACAGCACCACTCACTTTCCTCTTATATTGGCCAAGCCCGATCATATGTAGTCAGTTTACTGTTAACTGGTGAGTAAACAATTAATATATAGTCTTTCTTCTTTTAAGGATTTGTTTGACATTAGTGGCCTTTACTGACAGTCACAATACAGGACATGGTCACAGAGAAGAGGGGGGAAGACTTCCACCAATGGTCTCAAGGTAGGCGATCAATCCCAGGATGGTCACATTAAGAACTATAGCCTTTACTTTGTTAGATTTCATTTCATCTCTGATTTTATTCAGCCTTTCTGATCTATAAAAACATAAACAAAAATGAGCTTATAACAGAATGAGAATAATATAACTGGCTCAATTCACAGGCTCTTTTTCTCAGCCAAGATGGAAGCAGCAAAAACTGTTGAGTTCACTCAGAAAGTTTTATGCAGTATGAGTATAATTAGTGCATTAGTCAATTTGGCCTGTGTGGAACATGCAACATTAGGTCTAACAAATCAGCAGGGAGCCCTAAAATAAACCTCAACGTCTGTTTCTACAAGGGCCGATCCTCCTCCTTGCACAAACTTTTTAAAAGCATATTTTAGCTTTTCTGCCAAGAAAGTATGTTTTTCTTCAGCCCAGACATAAAAAAAAAAAGTTTCACAAATTACCGAGTCATTGTATGGTTTTTAAGAACCAACCTTCGCTTCCCTCTCGTGGTGCATCGCTCTCCTGAGGAGCATCCGCTCTCTGCTGGTAATTTACAAGACGGCAGAGCCGCTGCAGCTTTTCAGACCCACCACTTACACAGCAACAAAGAGCCGTACTGCATGTACTTTTCTATACAGCTATTTTCTCCTGTCACATACTGACGCACAGAGATGCAAGACAGAACTGAGTCATTTTCTCTCAGCAGGTTGTCAAGAACTGTGGCCACAGAACAAAGTGCACCTTGATGGACGAAATGATTTTCCAACACTCCCTCTGAACTTTGTCATCATTTCTACATGCAACACACATGATGTCTTTTTAAATCAAAGAGCACCGTTATTCTAAAACCAACTGCGTCAGGTCAGATCACACTGCACTGTCACTTCATCTCATTGAGCGTTTCGTAGTTTCCTGAAAAAGGCTTTCAGTAACACTGAAGACACGTTTCATTACCTGAACTGGAGCTGCTGTTTGCACAGTCCTCCTCCGTTGGTTCAGCGGGCAGCACCGTGACCTTGGTTCCAGTCTGCTGGATGAACTGCTGCAGGTTCACCTGCCGCAGCTCCTTGGTCAGCTGCTCCAGCTCCTGCTGCATGTCCTGAAACAGCAGCAAGGAAAATGACGACTCACACTGCAGAGAACCAAAGACAATTTCAATCTGAGACTTCAATCCATAACTACAAGCTCAATATCCGTGTCACTGATTTCGAATGATTTTCGCAGAATGTTTATAGCACAGTTACTGTGCAAAAGTGGCATTTAACTACCAGAAGCATATTTTATTAGCTCAAGTACCAGAGATTTCAATTCTCTCTAAGCAGATTGCATCAAGTTGTTGGTTTTCCAGCAATCCCTCCTTCAAAGCGAGCGGGTTTCAGCAGTGGAGAAGAACCCGGCTCAGTGTGAGCCATCAGGGGTTAGAGTGGTCAGAGCAGAGAAACAAAACACAGCAGCAGTGATCCAGAGGTATTTTCTAGCTTGAAGAACATTTTTGGAATGCCAACTTAGCAACTTGGGAAAGTAAAAAAAAACAAAACAAAATTAAAACTTTGTGTTTATCTTTGTGTTCTGTTTTTGGCTCTGGCCACTTAAGTTTTCTACTGACTTTGGTACAGTTGCCAAAATAGAAATCTGTTTAACCTCAATCTGCCTAAATGTCCACTTTCCAAGATAAAACTAATTAAACTGAAAAATAAATAAATATGTCTATGAAAGAAGCAAAAGGGTGCACAAACTTAAGATGCTGCAAGATGGCACTCAAGAAAAACTTTCTGAAGGCTTCAAGAACTTAAACTGAGATATATAAATTAAAATTATTTACAACCCTTGAATGAGGAGCAGATGACTCAGATATTCTGTAGCCATTTGGAGTGACAACCTTCCAACAGGCGTCTCATTGTGGTCTGTTTATCCAAGTGATTTAACAGCTGGGTCTGTCTCACATCATCTCTGTCTTCTTGGAGCCTAGCTCCGATAATGAAAGCATTAAAACCAGTAACTTGATTTCTCTTCTCTGTTGAGCTGATGTCTCTGTCATTCTGCTGCTCTAAAGCTGCTTTCAAGGTTTTATATTCTTGCGCTTTCGCAGTGTGACTTACTGGAGTCCTGCACGATTTCTGGACTAGTGCAGCATGTGTTGCACTGAAGGGGGCTAAATGTTTATTTTAAATGTAGAGATGTGTTAGTCAATTAGGTTTTCTGCTTCTAGTTTTCGCTGGTAAAGATGCATTTCACGTTATGAAGCAAAAGAGGAAGAGAGGAACAAAGGATGGATGATATAAGTGAACATTTAGCAGCATTTAAAAAATTTAGCGGCATTTAAAAAAAAAAAAAAAACACTAACTGGTTACCAAATTAGAAAAACTCACCTGGAGTTTCTTACTGCTTTGTCCAAGTGATCTGTCCACAGCCCTGCAACTGCTCTCCAGCTGGATGGCCTGTCTCTCTTGGGCCTTCAACTCCGCCTTGACCCGGAGGACCTGAGCCCGTGCCTCAGCTTCACTGACCCATTGGGTCTCCTGGCGCTCTCTCTGCAACTTCTCCTCCTCAACACCTGCTTCTACCCCCTGACAAGCAAAAGAAAATGACAATGCAGAAAATAAAAACAAACCCACATCTACAAACCATTTTCTTTTGATTTACAGATAAAATCTCCCTATAGAAAAAATACCTTTAACATTGTGAGTTTTTCTTTAATTTCCATCTCGCAGCCCTGCAGTCGTCCACGCAGCTCCTGCAGTCTGTCCTCCAGCTGCCTCTCGCTCTCTATCTCGATCTGTAGCTCAGTGGCCCAAAACTCTTCCTCTTCCATTTCCACCTCATTCTTCCTAAGGTGCTTCTCAAGCCTCAGGATCTCCTCCAACAGCCCTCCACCTCTACCCAGATCTGCAGCGCACCCAGCCCCTCGCCCCCCGCGGCCCTCGGACCAGGCCTGGAGCTCGGCCTCGTACGCCTCCAGCTTCTTCTCCAGCACGTTCAGAGTCTCTCTTTGCAGACTGACCAGTCTGACCAAATCTTCCATGCGACAGGTCCACAGGCCCGGGGGAGCCGTGCCAAAGGCCGGCCCCGCATGGTGGTGAATCCCCCCGTTTCCCAGAAGGAACCTCCGCTTCCCCTCGGCATCCCCGATCCGGCCTCCACTCAGGATCTCCCTCAGGCTCCGAGGCGCACCGGTGAAGGTCAGAGACTTCCGGCGCGGTTCACGGCGGTGAAGAGAGCCATCGTTGGGGTAACGGAGCTTTGCCAGAGGAGGCAGGCTCTGACGATGGAGGCCACGTTCAGGACCCCTAAGTGGGGGGCCCTCTGATGGGGGGCGTTCAGTGAGCGAGGGGCCTGTGCGATGAAGGATTAGCTGAACGTCGCCAGCGTACTGACCCCAGGTATTCAGAGAGGCCACTGGGCTCTCATGAGGGGCTAAGTGGCGCTCTGTGTCCCGCCATTTCTCAACTAAAGTGTACCTCCCAGTGCGACCTGAAAACAAGAAGCACATTAAAACAATGCAAAGTTAGAGATGACATCACAATGCATAGAACACAAAGCTGAACTGGAATGATGAAAACTGTCTTGATGAAAATGGAGAAAATAACTTCACAGTGGTGCAGTTGGTAGCACTGTTGCCTTGCAGCAAGAAGGTCCTGGGTTCGATTCCCAGGCTGTGGTCTTTCTGCATGCGTGTGTTCTCTCCGGGTTCTCCTGTTTCCTCCCACAGTCCAAAAACATGACTGTCAGGTTACTTGGTCTCTCTAAATTCTTCCTAGGTGTGAGTGTGTGTGTGCATGGTTGTTTGTCCTGTCTGTCTCTGTGTTGCCCTTCGACAGACTGGCGACCTGTCCAGGGTGACCCCGCCTCTCGGACTGGAACTGGTGCTGGAGAAAGGCATCAGCACCTCCCGACCCCGCAGGGGACAAGGGTGTAGGAAAATGGATGGAAGGATGGATGTGTTAAAACACATTAATCTTATTTAGGATCTAATCCAAATAAAGTTGTTTTTTACGGACCCTCATCCAATCTGAAATAAAGCTTTGCAAATTTTACTTGTAATTTGAAAACGATGCATCAACTTCTTTCCACTTTGCCACTCTGCTCTAAGTGAAGAATACACGACTTATGTTGCAGTTTGTAGTTTAATGGGGATATGAATACTTTTTAAAATAGAAAATTAACTAACCCTAAACAAATAGAAATCTGTAGAGTAAAAGGTTTTCTGCAGTTTCAGGACTTCAACAGCTTTTCCCATTTTGTTTATTGATTATAACATAGATTTCTTTCACGTTTGACAATAAAACCCTACAAAAGTGCATACACAGAAATGCTCAATAAATGTCAAAGTGCAAAATCAATATTGCGATTGATCTGTTAGCGTGGTGTATGTGTGGGGAACATTGGAAGGCAGAGGAGGGGGCTCAGAGAGAAGTGCTGCTTTCATAGTTTGGCAGGATACGAAGGGGATGAGTCAGACTTTCCTTCCTCCTCCTGCGCTTAGTGGGAAGTGATGTCAATACATTCTGCTCAAGTGCCCCCATTTTTGCAGCAGCCATATGGAAAAGCGGGGTGCGTAAAGCCAAGAAAGCACCAATATAGCCCCTGATTATGGCCCACCATTTCTGAGCAGAAGCCTAAAATGAAGGCTTGAGAGATGACAGTTGGTTACATCATCAGGGCCTCTTTCTCGGTCTGAAAGCAACAGTTTGGCATTTTAGAGAAACTTACTATGATTATTGGAGAATATTTATCAATGCAAAGAAGCACAGTCGCACACAAGATGTGCGAGTTTCCCAACTCTCACACTCGACTATCAGGGTCAAGGTTTTTCTGAACTTGATAGCTTTTCTTAAACAATAATGCAAACTGATTAAATTTGTGGCTCAGAAAGATTAGCAGAATGTATTCGGATGCTGAGTGAAAGGGTTCTATTAATGCAATTATCTCAAGATAAATGTATCATTTGTCACATTTTCTCAAGACAACAAAGGTTTTAATTTTGAAATATGAATGTCTTACTTTTTTAAATCTTCATCTTATAATTATTATTTTGTGAAACGACTCTAAATTATTTTGAAATTCAAAAGAAAAATTCTTCCTCACAAAAAATCTGTTCACTTTTTGGTGATTTCAGATTCAACAAAATGTCACATTACTCAACAAACACGCAAATTGACATTACACAGGAAATGCCAAATTTTTAACCACTAAACAAATATTTACTCATTTCATATTTGTCCCTAACTGCAACTCTATGTTGCTGAATCTTTGCTGACTTAAACAACAGATTGTAATGTTAACCTTGTAAACTTTAGGTGGACAGAAAATGAGACCAAATGTGCAACAAAGGTGTAGTGGCGATTAGAAAGAGTTCGAAAATGTGACTATAACCAAAATTATGCTTGTAATATGAGGCAAAATAAGAGTTTCAAGGTCTGAAAACATGTTTGAGAATTAAACTGCAAGTGCATAAATCATGATATAAATGCTGCTAATAAAAGGCTGTATAGGCTGTTGCTATCCGTTCATCCTCTGTGTTTTGTGACCTGCTCTGCACACTGAAAAACACACGACAGGCCAAAAGATTAGAACCGCAGGGTTCCAACATGAATGTTTGTGGAGCCTGAAATCCCATTTCAGGAATTGAGCTGGATCGAGTTAAGTCCTTGACAATCACAATGCCAATGTGGACAGTGTACAGAAATGTGTAACGAAATCGACATTTCTTCACTGTCCCACAACTGGGAAATGTAAAAACTTCTCTACTGATATTATTTGACTTTTCTTATTTTATAAAGTTTTCTAACTAAAGAGATCTTTCATAAGACGTCATAAAATTCTGAAAGTCGATCAAATAAAATAAAACCTCTAAGAAACTATGTAAATCAAAACAGGAATATTTACCTATAGCCTGGGCCAGAGCAATCACGACTTCCTGGCAGGTGGTTGCTTCTGTGACCCCGCACACAACCCTCTGAACGCCATCCACCCAGACCTTCAGCTCCATTTTGGGGTCAGAAGTGAGCGGGGCCTTTATGGTGTGTGGCCCCCAACATTATTCAAGGCTGGAATGATTGCAGTTCGCAGGAAATCCCTCTTTCTAATGTACTGTGTAGGAAACAAAGGGGAAAACAGGAAGCAGTTAGTCACGATGCAGTTGTACGGCCAACGTTACAGAGCTTGTGACCGAGCCGCCTGTTTGTAGTAAAGCAGCAAAAATTTTACATCAACAAAGAACACAACAGGAGAAAATTATAACGTAATCGAGTCCAAGCCGAGAATGTACTCCAGGAATGCCTGGCCACCTGGCCTTAACAGTGTTGTTTTGTTCCTCTCTATGAATAGGAACATGACTGTTGGGGGCACAGGAAGAATCTGCCAACAGACATTCCCAAGGCCAGTTCCTGCTTTTGTATTGAGTATTAGATTGAGGCAGGGATGACAGAAACATCACCTCAGAAAGGACAGGATGTGAATGGGATTAAAATATGGGAAGGATCTAAAAAGAAAATCTGTAATATTTTAACATAATCACTGCTTTTTAAATTGTTCTTCATGGATTCACAAAGCAGGTATGAAGATGTGGATAATTACTGGCAGGAATTCTTCACCATGCTCTTCAAGGACAGTACGTCGGGTCGGAATGAACGGCCCATCGGAATCCCTCTCTATGAATCTAACCTACACAGCTGTGTGAAAAGGACCCTTTGTCCACCAGCCCTCCCAATTACACCTCCCCCAGTTCAGGTATTCCCTGTCCACATTCACAAAGTCATTCACTCCAGTCGGTCTGTCCTTACCCCAGCCAACTGCTTTTTTTTTTTTTTTTTACATGTATTCCAAACCCTGTGCAGCTCTTCAAGGCCACAAAGAAGGACAAACAACTGGAATTGGACTAATTAATTGAAGTCTACTTTTTGAGAAACAATGAACATGCATCTAAAAAAAAATGTTTCCAGGAAGGAAAATCGCTTGCCTGATCGTTTGATAAATTTAAACATAACTGTGTTTCTGTTCAGAGAATCTCATTTTTGTACAAAATCAAAACTCTGCTTTGTATTTGCAGGTACTGGAGTGTCGCCTGCACGCTCTATTCTTGGCACACACACACAGCTGGTCAGAAAGGGCTTTTGTCCTTCTTTTCAGACGACCCTTAAATGGCACTGAAGCACTGAAGGATGAAAAGGAGCTGGAAAACACTCGCAGTCAAGCAAACAGGGACATCTTTGTGTTCTGTGAATCAAAACTTTTTCCCCCTCTTTTTAAAAAGCAATTTCAAAATCAGTAATAGTACTGGACCTGAAGTAAAGAGGGCACTACAGCTCAGCTGATGGGCATGGTATGGAAATAACACAACTTCTTGAGTTTTTTTTAAATAATATATCGGGATTTTAGGTGATTGACCAACACAATTAGTACCTCTGAACAACTTTCCTTTGCTTCCACAGATTCTCAGTTGGATTTAGTTCTGGACTTTGACTAGGCCATCCTAATGCATGTATATTTTTTGCAGTCTTAATCATTTCATTTTAGGTGTGAGTGTATCTTGCTACATCCATTTTTTCCATAAGCTCCGACTGGTTTTTTTTGCCCCTCTGGAGGAAAAGCATTCCCACAGCATGATACTGTCAACTCATGTTTCACTGTGTGGTTGGTGCATTTAGGGTGATGTGCAGACTTAATTTTCTGTCACAAATAGGTCCAAAAGTTCTGTTTTGGTGTCATCTAACCAGATCACTGTCCTCTTCACGTTTGCTGTGACCTCCATATGGTTCAACTGGGACTTCCTGTGGCTTGTTTTTACAAACAACTGATTCTACCCATTGAGAGGCCAGATTTTTGGAGTATATGACTAACAGTTTACTTCTCAAAGGAATCTCCCTCCTCCTGTGGATCTCTGCAGTTTCTCCAGGGCATATTGGCTGCTTCTCAGGTTTTCTTGCCCAATCTGTCTGTTCAGGTGGACGGTCATGGCTTGTGGGTTGGCATTTGTCATAGTTTTTCCTTTTTAAGATGACGGATTGCAGTTCTCACTCAGTCAGATTTTATAACCTAATCCTGCCCTAAACTTCTCAACAACTTTCAGACCCATTTTGTCTATTTCTTGGTCTCTATGATGCTCTTAATTGACTTATGTTTTCCAACAAATATCTAAGGCACTCATAGTAGAGCTGGATTTAATCTAAGATAAAATTACACACAGATGGACTTTATTCTGAAATACAGTTCTGAAGGAACAGATATTTATTTAGCGGTATCAGAGTAAAGAGGACTGAAAGATGTGTGTAACACTTTCCACTTTATTTTGTAATACATGAAATGGCTACATCTCATTCTTACACTTCACAATTCTGCTACTCTGATTTATCAGAAAACATACACTGATATTCGTGGTTGCAACATGACAAAATGTTGCAATCATTTCCAAAAAGACACTACATTTTGAGTTACATAAATTGAAAAGCTGCAGCTCAGACTCAGAGCTCCCTTCGTTCATCTTGTATTTCTTAATATTAGCCCAGAAAACCCAACTAATGATACAGGCGCAGCAGTGCAGGGCACAGTGCCATCCTGGGCTCTGCAAGCTCTATTTTGTTGGCCCGTCAGAGCTGCAGGGGGGCTGCCCGCCTCCTGATTTGTGCAGTCTGCATTTTGCCAGAAAAGCATTCCACGAGGCAGATGAGCACTTGGATTTCTATTAAAGCTCGGCTGAGATGACAAACTTCTGCAAAACCTCAAATCCAGATGATTTGAGTGTCTGTTCTCATTTGTTACAGTCCGGTGTTGAGTAATAATGATCGGACCTGCATTCCTCACTGAGAAGAAAAGTGTGTGAGCAGCACCAAGCAGCCTGCTTCCCCGGCTGCTGATGACAACTCTCCAGATCTACAGGAACAAACCAAGCTGGCAGAGAAAAGGCTTCAGCTGGCTGCTGGTGTAAACATTCTGCCATATGTTCCCGTGGGTGCATCAATGCAACTAATATACCCTCAGTCACAGACACAGAAAGGGAAAAAGTCTAGTTATTGAGCGCTACAATGCATTTGTTGAATTTACAAGCAGTCAAGCGTCACAGCTTGCCTGTATTGTGCAGGTTAGGACTTTGCTCTGGGTTCTTGCACAAAATATCTCAGTCCTTTTTACACCTTTTTCTTGCATAAACACAAAACTTTACTATACATTTATGGCAGATATTGTACAGTGGTCAGGCTTTACATATTGAATCTACAAATACCATAGAGTGGATACATAGCAGAGTGGATGGTTAGTCATACAGATGGATGGAGGTATAGATGATAACAAGATGGACGAAGAGACAGCTAGATGGGTCAGGGGAATAATGGACATGGACGAACGAATGGAGGGACTAATGGAAAGAGGCAAAGACAGAAGGATGGGTAGACAGAGTTACAAATAAATGGAAGGATGGCTCTTTTAGCGGAATAAACTCTAGAAATACAAATATTCTGATCCTGAACCAGAAAACACCACAGATTTCTGAAATGTGTTTGAATCCTGTTTGCCGAGAGTCGGCACGTTGGACGAAAACAAAACGAGCATTCATTCATTACATTGAATACAAAAAAGGCTTGAGCAAAACGATCTCACAGGAAACCACCAGCCTTCTAACATTTGCTGCCTCACAAATGCATTCTGTTCCACTTCCTGTCCACATTCACTGACCATTGTTCACCCAAAACGGAGGACAATATAGCCGCACAACTCAGTGTTGAAAATTCTTCCCTGTAATTAACTGGAACACCAAGTAGCACAGTTAGACTAATTCAGAACAAAAGGTTCCTGATTCCTAAAAGTCCCCAACACTGCTGTTAATTAGAAGCAGAAGGATATTTCTCACAGACTTGAGCAACATCACAATAATGCCTGAACCCCTCCTCTCTGTTGGTTACCAAACTTTAAGTCAAACTGTGCACCGAGTACAGCAACATGTAATTACAAGCAATTTTTACTGGGCTGTAATTGGCAGCAGCTCTGTTGTGAAATGGATCTCAGCGAGCAATCAGAGCCAGACGGCGGTTTTATTGTTTCGGCACCGGTGGCAGAAAGCTCTTCCGCTCTTCCAAATATCCAACATGCCTACACAAATATGTCTAATTTATGGGATTAAAAACTAAGAGCAAATATTGCACAGTGTCCTGCAAATGTTTTCACACTCCTTGAACTTTTTCCAGGGGTTTTTATGAGTACTACACTACAGCCACAAACTTTATTGCGCCATCACTGTCCGACCAAGTCACCTGGATTTAAGAAACCAAATTGTTCATAGCCTTCTATTGGTTAATTATTGATTGATCATTATATTTCAGCTGGCAGCAAGTTGCTTAAACCAAACTGATGCAGGGATTAGCATCTCAATTCTTAAACAACTACGTCAAAGTTGTTTTGACGTAGTCGTTTCAGATCTGTTTCAGAAAGGTTAAACTCTCGGCATGCACCAAACAAAGATAACAATTAAGGAGATTGCTCAAGCTGCTAAAAATAGGTTAAGAACTGTTCAACCCATCATAAAAAAAGTTGTTAAATTATTAGGGAGCTAAGATCTTTGCAGAAGAAATGTGGTTGGTAAAAGAAAACCAAAAAACACTTGAACGCTAATTATTGGCGATCACTTAAAAACTGAGTATTTCACTGTGAGGGAACCTGAAAGGATAGGGACTAAACTGCCACAATGCTTTTAGAAAACCACTAAATACTCTGAAGCAACGGATGAAGATCATTTGGTCTCTTGAGTCCAGAATTACCTTCCTCCAGAGAGATTGGCATATCAGGGTAAGAAGAGAGGGGCATAAAATTATGCACAGGCCAATCAGACAAGCCAAAAGCTTGTACGTGAATTGGTGAGGAGAATGAGGTCAGCTGAATATACTAACCAGGTTATTCCATCAGTGTATTTCTTTTTCCCTGATGATGCATTGTGCAAGTGGAACATGAGTTATCATTTTCACACAATGATTGGGCACCACAATGTCCACACCTTAAACCCACAGAGACTTTTGGAGGTGTGCTAGAAAAGACATTGTGTAATGCCAACTCTTCCATCACACTAGAAAAAAAAAACTCTGGATGGAAAAACATGTTTTGACACTGGAGATTCTTACCGCAGTTATGCCACAGCAAAAGCCTGACGTACTAAAAGCTAAAAGCGGGTCAATGTATTATTAGAAGACTTCACTCTTTTTTTGAAGAGTATCTTATTTTGAAGATCTCCTGGAAGTAGTAGAGAAGATAGCTCAAATAACAAAGGTACAATCCCAAGTAGTTGTTCTGGTTCACAAGATTCAGCAATTAGGTTTTATCTTAATTAATCATGAATTATAAGCAATTGTGTCATTAATAATAACAAACAATACGGTAATGACTCTACTTCAAACCTTTTAAACTGGCACCCCCAAATAAAACCCAGTGCAACTAATTACATTCCAAAGTCACCAAATTCAAAAACAAAATCCACCTGTGTGTAATTAAACCACTGTTTAAACATAGTTGTTAAGTACATTATAAAGACTTCACAGGTTTGTTAGAGAACATTAGCAAACAAACAGCATCACCACCTGAGAACATGGCAGACAGATCAGTGAGAATTTTAAATCAGAGTTGTGCTTTAAAAACAATATCCCAACCTTTGAACATCAAACAGCGCTGTTCCATCCATCATCTCACAACTAAAGGAGTTTGGCACAACTGAAAATCTCCCAAAACACGACTGTTCACCTGAGCATACAGGCCAGGCAGGGAGAGGATTAAACAAAGCCCAGGTAGGAGGACTCCTACTATTAGATACTGGATATCAGAACAAATCTGGCCTTTATCAACAAAGCCATTGTTGAAAGAAAGTCATAAGACATTTGGTGTGTCTCATGTCATGCATGAGACACACCAAACATAAGGAGGAATGTACTCTGATTACAAGAGACACTACTTGCAAATTAATATGCAAGGCAAAAATATAAACACTGAACATTACGCTGAATGTGCCATCCCTACAGTGAAACAAAGTGGAGACAGCATCATCCGATATGAAGGCTTTTCTTATGTAGCAACACGGAAATTGGTAAGGGTTCATGACAAGGTGGATTTAGTTAAATATAATGTCAAGAAAACTTTCATATTAGGAAATCGTCTCAGGTCAATGCATATTTGCACGTAAGAATAGACCAAACCTAAATCCAATCTATCTCCAGAGATGTTTTTCATGTTGATGTATTTTGAAAAGAAAAATGAGAAAAAATGTCATCACAGAGATATCAGAAAAGACTTGCAGTTGCAATTGCATAGAAAAGCAGGCGCTGCACGCTTTATTGTGGATTTCTATTTTCCTTTGTACTTTGTGTTGATCAAGCACATAAAATAGATTATACATTTTGGTTGCGACAAAATGTGAGCCAAAAGAAAGACGACTTTATCAAAACGATCTGACACTTTGACATAACGAAAGTTAAGCATCAAGATTCTTCCAGTTGTGACTTCAGGTAAGGCGTTTCTCTCTCCAAACTATGCCAGCTTAGAGTGTATACAATGAAACAGACAGAGCATGGTAGAGACTGAAGGAAGGCCTTGATCCTGGAGGGTGGGAACTGATAACAGAGGATACATTCCTGCACTGTCAGAAAGCAACTAGCCATGACAACAAGATAAGAACGTTATGGGTTCCGTTCTGCCAACGGATCCTTGATGTCCCCAAGCAATGACAGCAATCTGTCTCTACTTTCAAGCGCTTTATTTTGAATATTGTGAAAGATCCCTTTCATATTTCCTTGCAATGCTCATTTGTTAGTTGCTAAACTGCAAGATGAAACACTGAATAAAACTTTTACTAAATTATTCAGCAGATCTGACATGCATGCAACATGTTTTTATTTTCTGCCAAAAACTTTAAAAAGTGTTTCAACTGCAGCACCAAAGCTGCACTGAAAAAAAAAAAAAAAAAAAAAACTAAAGGGAATAAGTAATGCCCAGCACTAGCTTAGAACTATTTAGCTCTACTTTAAAGACTGGGGAGTTTTGGGATTAAACCCACATCCAGTCACGCTACACACAACACCCACAGCTCCTCTGAGCTCCTCAACACCCCCCCACCCTGGAGTTGTTTCTCTGCGTCCGCCTGGTTGATATTAAACTAATACGAGCTAAAGTACCCCCTCCTCCCCATTTTGGGAGGTCAGGCCTGGCAGGATCTCCAACATCTGGACGGCACGTTCAGCCAGCTATAATGCCGCCTTTGTTCCCCTGCCATATTCACTGCTCACTAGGCAGCTTTGAGGGAGCAGCAGGGGCGGGCAGGAGGCTCCTGCAGCGGGGCAGAGGAGCAGCAGGAACACAGCAGGGCTGCGGGAGGCATCTGGCCAGCTTTTACAAGTTACTGAGGTTCGTAAAACATCATCTGGAGCCGACTTCTTTGCGCTGCGTATTCAGAGATGAACAGCTGGGATGGATGCATTTATTTACTTTTTAGCGGCTGTCAATAAAAAATAAAAAAAACATGAAATCTGATCACTGACTGATTTTGTTGCAGTGTATATATTTGTAGATTAGTAAGGTAAACACTTTGTATCGCCTTATTGCTCAAAATGTGCTATATAAATAAAACTACCTTACCAACCTTACAACATAGAATGAACTACGGTACACTGAAAAACTATTCACACCCCTTAAGATTAAAAACAAACATAGAAATTTAAAGTGTGGTGTTCATTTGCATTCATCACCCTTTGTTCTAAACACCCTTAAATAGTGCAGCAAAAACAAACAAAAAAAAACAAAAAACATAATGTACATTTTGTTAAAGTGCAAGAATCAGTAAGAACAATGATCAATTTTGGCCAGAAGGAGAAGATATTCTAACCAAGAGTAATTAAGAGTACCATAAACTTGATTTGCATCCTTCTATTTCTATATTTGTATTAAAGCACTTTTAAACAGTTCTGCAAACGGGTTATGTAGATTCACGTTTGCTGGTTGAGCAACTGTGTTTTCTTTTTACTCGTTTCCTTATAACTTATAATGTAACACAAGGCTTAAAACAATTGTATTTTTAGTTGTTGATGAGGGATAACATTGTGAAGAAGACTAAATCAGGGTTTACAGACCGGGCAAGGAGAGCATTAAGCAGACAGCAAGAAGGAAGCCATAATTGAAATAACACCGTAAGAAGACCTAGTTAAACATCGGAAAGAGTAAGGGTAGCTCAGCTCGATAGTGAACTGAAAACAAACACGGCAAATCACATGACACATGTTGGTGGCAGCATCATGCTGTGGCCCACTGAGGCTTTTCCTCAGTGGTTTTGGGAAAACTGATTTATTTTTGATGGAAACTTTTTAGAGGATGGCGCTGATGTTCACTTCCCAGCCACACAACAAACCTAACCAATAAAATGCATCGAATCAAGGCATATTTAGGAATTAGGACGGTCCAGTCAAATCCAGTTACAAAGACACGCAAAATAATGTTCATTTCCAAAAGAAATAACAATAATAATAATTTTCCCTGGTAATTATGTGCTACATTTAAACTGATCTAATACATGTTAAAATACATTTAAATTGTCGTTTCTACAAAGGAAAGTGAATACTTCAGCGAATAATTGTGTTCACCAAAACAGCTCTTTGTCTGACTCCGTCACTATCAAAGACGGAAAAGTTCATAACATTTCCAGATGGGCTGAAAGAACTGAGAAGTGGAAAAAGAGAAAAATCTTTTTTTCCAGGAGAATCTTCTGCAAAAAAAAAAAAAAAACCCAAAACATTTGGCCTGTTGAGCAACAATCCGGGAGAACAAAACTCTGCATCACCTCAGATCACAAACAAAGATCTTTAGTTGAACTAGAGTTGAGCGCTAAACACAAGGACAGGCAGAAATGCAAGAGTATTTATTGACTGTAGTTATGTGAAGGCTGGACGAGCCTCTAATGGCGTTAACGGGCTGCAGTTGGATCAGAGAGTCGCAGAAGTATCCCACTATGGAAATGTTTCCGCTATTTTCGCCTTACACCACAACAAACTGGCTCAGCCCGCAGCGATCAGCAATCCTACCTTCAAGATACAAAGCAGATCCGGCTCAGTTCTCCCTCTCCGAGGGGAAGTTTGAGGAGAAAACACAGGTAAAAGAGCGGATTCCGCAAAATGTGTCCCGTTTCACCATTGCCCAATAAATCACTTCCAAGGAAATGCGACAAAATAGGAAGGGAGGGAGGGGGAGATCACGTTTTAACAAACAGAAGAAGGCCGTGGATGAATCCGGATGAAAACAGAGATCAGACCGCTGTCTGAAAGTTTGTGTTTGTCCTCTGCGGTCTCGGGGCTCAGCTGCGGAAAACGCTCCTCTCTCTCCTGCCTCTCCTCTGCCTGTTTCATTACTCCTGCTGGTAAAGAGCTACATCGCCTTGGAAGAACTGGGACACCGCAAGGCATTGTGGACCCTTTAAAGCTGCAATAACACTCCGACGGGGAGGATGCCTTCAACTTTTACACATACCGGGACATCTAAACAGAACATCTTCCCCCTGGTAAAACTCCCAGGAATCCGGAGCTCAAATATTTAGATGGAGATTCTTCACCGAGACTGACTGCGTACGAACTGGGTTCATTTTCTAGAGCGTAATTCAGAATCCAAAGAAACGCGTGCTTATTTAGAATAACAGGTAACAGTTTCTGATTGCTTTTTTTTAAATTTTCAATTAATGTTCATTAAATGCGGACACTGCCACTTTAAGATTAAGGGTGATGTCCTGCGTCATTATTTCACCGCCACACAGTAAATGAAAATGGGCAAACACATAAAAAGTTACTTTATATGTAAAAAACAAAATTTGATGTGTGTGTACGAGGATTAGATATTTTTTGTTACATTGCGAAGATCTACAAAAACCCACCATTACCATATATGGAAAGTGACGTCATGTTAGGGTCCCCTTAAGTCTCCAAGTGAAGGAAAAAAAAAAACTCTTCACTTCCAACATAAATATGGAGGAAAAAAAAGTGGATTCACATCTGCTTTTATAATCAGTTCTTTCATTATCCAAGACGTTATTAACTTTTCTTGGCCAAACACAATATTTTACAATAATCAAGCAGTACAATTATCCTTGAATTAACTCCGGGTCAAATCCCCCTGTTGCTTATCGTACCCCTTAGTCGTGCAATGATCTCTACATCTTTTCGACATGGGAGCAAGAAATACTTCAAGCCTCTATAATTGAATAAAGACCGTATACTTGCTCCTGGCAAGCAACTCTTCACACTGTGTGCATTGGAAAGATCACAGAAATTTATGTTACAAAAGAAATTAAAACAAATTTTCATAAGCATGTTATTGTTTTCATTGTTTCAAAGAGTTGCAACAAACATGCTGGCTTGACATCCAGGATATAAACCATCCCTCCCACCACAACCCGAAGGGGCTCTTTCAGACTGAGATCCAGAGGCTGTTTTGGAGTGCAGAGAGTGTTATGTTCAATAAACCAGGTTTGAAATGATTTGGGGTTTGTGACATGCTTCATCCTCCTGCTTGATGTTGCCATTTGAAGACAGATACACTGCGGACATAAAGAGTACTGAGTGCTGTTGGGCAGCAACAGAACTCAGGCAGGCTGTTAATGTTGCCCTATAATTTGGGATCAGGAAGAATGGCTCCATCCCTTCAGGTTGTTTATGCCAAATTCTGACCCTACCATTTGAATATTGGAGGTGAAATTGAGAAAATTGGAGTAGGTAACAATTTTCAAGAATGTTAATGTTCTGTTGAGCCTGTGAAAATTATAGCCTTAGTTTCTTGTCCTAAATGGACAGCAGTGGCACTCGAGGTGGTCTGCTTCTGCTGTGGCCCATCTGCTTCCAGGTTCGACATGTGCATTCAGAGATGGCACTACACATGCCTTGGTTAAAACAAGTGGCTGTCTGATCTACTGTTATCTCTCCATCGCCTCATATCAGTTTGCTCATTTATTCTCTGACATTCATTCACAAAACTGCTGAAAAGTGATTAGTTTCTTTTTTATTTTATTTTTTTTATCATTCACTGTAAACCCTGGTGATGGTAACTTGTGCCTTCCTGCAAATCCCAAAGAAGCACCAGTTTCTAAAACGGTCAGATCTGCATGTCTGGCACTAAGAATGCTACATTTAAATTCCCTTTATTTTGTGTTCTGTGTGGTTTGTCTTGAACTTCAGCAAGTCTTGTTCTCCAAGTTTAGATCAAAAAATGTATTAGGTGGCTGCTTTGTGATTGTTTTTTGTAGTATTTGTTTGAATAGGCAATTGAACAGGTGTACATATAAAACCATATTAAATGAAACCATACAGACTGCTTAAACCAATGCTGACGAGTTGTTTTTCTTTGTTGTTTTCTATTTCCATAAATTATGGGGGATACATATTTTTTTGGTGTATTTATTCAACTGTTGACTTACATATTTTGAACCAAGATCTTGGTTTATAATTAGTCACTTTTTCCTTGAGTTGCTGCTCTTTACAGTTCCCTTTACAGAGGATCTGTAGCCAAAGCTGAGTTGCTATATATTATTTATGATGCAAAACAAATAAAAATGGTCAAAGTTATAAAACAGCAATAAAAATCAAAAATGTCTGAGCTTGGATTAAATCTTTTAATCACCAAGAGGCCAGGGAGGCTGGCTCTGAAATGTTTATTGGACACCAAAAAACATTTGGGTGTTTTTTAAGGGATAAATAAGAGATAAATGTCTCTTATTTTATCTTAGATAAACCTGAAAAGGAAACAATTCATCTCTTTAAAAGTAATTATCTCTTGAAGATAATTAATTTTTAAAATATGTTTTGGCATATAAGAAGATAGCTTTAAATGTAAAAGAAAAATATAAAGGCTAAAGATTTATTTAGACTTTTGTTTAAACTTTTAATTTCATATAGAACATTTCAGTCGTAAATACAAATTTGACCATTAGAAGTCCCATACTCATTTGATGTATTTGAAATGTAATAAAAGTTCTTGTAAAAATAAGTAAATAAAAATTACATTTTGTTCCTGCTAATATTCAAAGTTTTTCAAAGACTTGTAGAAGCTGATGACAGGAAAGTGCTCCTGTAGTGGTCTGCCTAACAAACAGCAAGTTACTGCCATCTTGTGACAGAAAATATTTATCTTGTAGTAAATGTAAAGAAAGGCACTATTTGGGGTGTACAAAATCCAGCAAGTGTTCTTACCTATGAAGCCTCACATAATTGGAAACACTTTTTCAAATGTCACTTACACAGCAAAGCTTCAAGGTTCCTTTTATTTTATCTTCTTGCATAAAGTGAAGCAATTACCATAATAACCACTATTTCTCATGACTCAGAAAACCTCCATGAAAGAAAACAATTTACTTTTTCCATATCTGAGGTGCACAATAGCAAGTAATAATGTTAATGATGGCTTTTTCAATTACAGTGCTTTAGTGGTGAGTCACTCTAAGTGAAACATGCAGCCATTGTTAATGCTAGCAGGTTCACTGTGGTTTTACCACCATGAGGTGTGCAGACACTGAGCTTAGAAGAGGTCTGCTTTTTAAAAATCAATTCATCATTTTCTTGTCAAATTTGGAATCTGTCTGTAGGAATACATTTTTTTTGGTTTTGTCTGGAGGAGAGAAGTTGGATTTGAGGTTTAATACTGGTTGTATACAACCATGTTTTTATTGGTATTGATTTTAATTGTATCCGGTTTATCCCTGTTATGTTGTGACCATCTCTAATAAAAATGTTGAATGATGTAGACCAATAAATATAAAATCCCAATATGCAATAGATTCAGTGCCTCTCGTCTGCTGTAAGGAAGTCACATAAAATCTCTATGTAATTGTTTTAATCTTTGGTATCTACATCTCTTGCTGAGGGGTGCATGATGGAGCAATAGAAGATGGATAGATCTAGCTTTTACTGACTCAGTCCGCACAGCCCCTCTTTGGTTTGTTCAGATTAACACTGAACATCTCTTTGAAACAACACTCATGTTATGGGGATGTCGTTCCTCAGCAAGTACAGGGAGACTGGTCAGAATGGTGCGAGATTGTGGTGGAAGAAATGAGCTGCCTCTTGTCTGCCTATTTCTGATGGATGGTTCTAATTAATGTATTTAGCATGATTATATTGGCAGGTTTTGTCTGGCGTTATTGGCATCCACTACTGATTTATTGAGGACCGAAATTCTGAGATTGATAAATGTCGCCAACTAGTGGTCAGAAACTGTTAGTGTAGCAAATTGGGCACATTGGGAAGGATATTAATAAGTGCTTATTAATTGTCTTTCAATCGTCTTCTACACTCTGTTGTTAGAAAGGATCCGAATTTTTTTTTTTTTTTAGCTATTTTATGTATTTTATATTTTAATCCGAATTGTATATTTTGTGTTTTCTTTCATTTTTATTTTACAATTACGGTACTGAGGCTGATAATAAAGTTTTGATTAATAGCACTTTTTGCAAGATATACTTGCAAAAAGTATAGCTTAAGATGAGTCCTTAAAAGTTTGCTAAGAATGGGAGAAAGAAATGTCATAAAAACAACACAATCAACAATTTTCAAAAATTATTTAGCGCGATGTCCTCCCAGTGTTTCTTTTTTTTTTTTTTTCTTTTTTTTTACGCTTGCAAGCATCACTAAAACGCTCATTAGTTGTCTGGGTTTGTCACAAGCCGCACATTTAGTCATGCATAAATACTGCGCAGCAGCAGCCCCAGTGAATACGTAGAGAAACTGACAAGGAATTGGCAAATCACTTCCTTGCTTGGGAATGACGTTCCTCCAGCACATTCCAGTTATATTTAGAACCTATATATACTGGAGTCGCCCCCTAGGCTTTGTTGACGCTGCAGCAGCAGCAGAAGCAGCAGCAGTGAGAGTGCTGGAGGGCATGAAACTACAGCAGGCTGCTCTATATATTTACATTATTCTATGTGGGTATTAAAATACAAAAGTAAAAACTGCATTTGATTTTGATTTCGTTGTTATAGAGGGGGGGGAAAGAATGAAGCATAATTTGTTTTAATAAAACACAGCAGCACATTTGTTGAGCTGGTAACAGCAATGTACATACAGAGGTGACAAAGCAGAGCGGATTGTGGGTCACATATTGCTACAGAGACGGTTGACCGATTTGCCCCAGACCGGTTAAAAATCTCCCTGCTATGATTTCTGGGTAAAGTGCGCCCTGCTTGGTATCCGCCCATATTCTCGTAACTCGGGCCAGCCTGAGCAGCAGCAGCTAGGCCGAAAGGACGCTGGATCAGATGGAAAGTTCAATCGATTGATTCCTCCACTCTTTCTTTTTTTAATTGTTTTTTGTCTGCATGGTCCCGCTTGCTTCCGACACGACGTTGAACCGACCGGAATGCGGGGGTTTTGGTGAGAAGCAGAAGTAGGAAATGCGGAGATCGAGTGAAACGGGAGGATTATCTGCTTGACTTCTTTGGTCGCTACTTCAGACGCGGAACTCCACTCGCTAAAAGGTAACAAACGGAGAAGCTCACTTCGTGTAGAGGCATTTTTATTGTTTGTTTTATTGTTTTTATTTTCACAAAGACGTGTAGGGTGGTGTACGTCTCTTTAAAACAGCCATTTGCGAGATTGTAGTAAAACTATTTAAATTTGTAGCCCAAACTACGCCCAATTGTTAACCTATCGCTTGGCCCTGCATTGCAGACCTAGCTAGCCTCTCAATGGCGGCTTCCTTTCCTCTTTGAATGAATGATATAAACTGTGTCCGACCACATTAAACAGGCAAAAGTCTTTAACGTCTTTCTTACCCGGAACACACCAGGAGAATGTACACAAACCGAGGTTAGCTAACTTTCAAGTGTTTAAGCGAGCGTCTGTGCTAGGCTAACTGGTAGGCAGGCAGGATTTAAATCAAATTCCTGTCGACTTTTAACCCCTTTTAAATGTCTCAAAGTCTACCTGGACCCCACGCAGGGCTTTTACTGAAAGATTCTGTTCCCATATTTAACAGCTCGTTTCAAAACGAGATCATCTATATTCGGAAGCTAATCAATAAGCCCTCTGATCAGCCTGTGTGAGTATTTTTCCAGTGTTTTGGGCGAGCAGCTGCTGCATTGTATGTATGGGCTCTGTATGAGAGACCCCAATGTAATAACTTTGTAATAAAAGACTTGAAAAGCTGTAACAATGTCCAGTTGGGGTTTTTTCAATCAGCAAAACTACAATTATTCATATTGCTGCTAAGATAACATGATTGCTGCCATAACATTTATGTATTGTTTATGATACATAGACTTAATTTGGCATAAATACTGCCAGATTTATCAGTAGTTTGTGTATCTAACATACATTGACTGATCATTAGGTTCAGGTAGTCAGTTTGTTGTCAGCTGCCTACACAGGCATGTTTGCTAATAATTTGCTAGCTGTATTTTTAAAACAACATAAGCTTAATAAGAATGATGCACAGAGCTTCTTTAGTTTCTATACCATGACTAACCCTATTTATGATGACTCTTTAAATATTTGTCCTTTTTTCAAAGAGAGCAACAAATGCACTAGCTTTCAGCCAACTGACTGACAATGTGGAACAACAGGTTGGGGAGGGACTGTGTGATCTCAGTCAGTAGGTCAGTTTTAGGTCAGTTTAAGGCCAGACTGCAGATATTGGCACATAATTTAAGTTTTTGGGAAGTCACTGTCGCTGAAATTAAGTGTCTCTTAGTTTTATTCATATTATTTTTTGGGGCATTTTCTGCCAATGTTATAATAGTCTTTATTTTTAGAACTCTGTTTTATTTTTTGTTTTTTCATTTATCTATCTGTGATGTGACTTTGGTCAGCTGAGGTTGTTGTAAATATGCTTTTTCAATAAACTTTAGCTTATTGATCTTGCTTTCATGCACTATTTAGCTAGAGAAATTTGTGGTTATACTTTGGCATGTTCCTTACACCCTTTTTCACTTTTTTTTGGACCTGTTGACCTCTGGTCAAACCCACATTACATCAAGTAACATACTGCTAGTAGATGACTTGATCATTACAAGAGTCTGCCAACAGCTCCTTTTTGCACCAAAAAAGTGAATCAAACAATTAAAAACTACAAATATTTAAATAGGTTGAATGACCATAATCCTTATTGGTCTTTGACATTCATTTGTTGCTGAAATGATACATGTAGTATCTGTCTTTTAGGCTCCACTTTGTTCAGGTGCAAAGATGAAAGGTGATAGTGTTCATGAAGTCTGACAAGGATGTCAGATGTACATCCTTGCAGTGTTTTGTCGAATTGCCAACAGTGCATTCTGATTTGTCCCAGATAAGCTTGTATCTTATGTCACTAATCATAAGTATAAATGTTAAACATGCTGCTGATGGCTTTAGAGAGAGAAAAAAAATATGCATATCACACATCTACCAAACCATTTGGTGTTTTTTTTTTAAAGTTTGCCTGTTTAACCAGGGCTGTAACATTTAGTTGAGTTCAACCCTGACTGCAGGCTATCGGCTTTCTGCAGTTTACACTGTAACTTCTGTAAAGGCCATCTGCCTCTATTGATGGATGTTGCTCCACAAAGCAGCCAGACAGCAGAGAGTTTCCCAGTCGCTTGTCAATTTTAGAGCTTTAATGTAATGTCATAGATTTCTGCCTGGGGTTAGTCTCTGCTATTGGGCCTTTGTGGTCTTAAACGCTGGACTGAATTGGGTGCTGGATTAGGATTTGAATGGATGTGCAAATGATGTATGTTAGTCTCCATATTTTTTCTCTGTAAGTTTTTGTTTGCTATAATCTTAGTTTTCTTTCAAATCACTGCTTATTCTCTTATTTTGTTGTGGTTTTTTTTGTTTTATTTTTATTTTTAGTTATGAACAAATAAAATAAAAAGCTACTTTAATTTCAAATGTCCTGATTTTAAACTGAACCCAACTTACTTCCTTCAGCTTCAGTTGAAGATTTTCATGACTTTTTTTTCTTTTTGTTTAGTGAAATGGAAGAATTGCTGATCAAAACTGTTGGTGTTTTAAAAATCTCAGAGATTAGATTATTCAACTGTAAGTTTATTTTGTTGTAAAAAAAAAAAAAAAAGTGAAATAGCCTTTTATTGCTTTGTTGAAATGGAAGACCTGCCTCAGCATTTTTGTTTCATAGTTTGTGAAAAACCTTCACGTGTCTTCAATGTTCTTGAAAACACATTAAAGTATCTGGAAAATTTAATTTGTAGAAGTGTATAATTTAAAAATGTTCCTTAGTTTTGCTGTTAAATACTAAAATAAGGATTCAAAATGTAGTGGAGTGGAACCTAATTTTCCAGTGATTCAGCAACGTTTTTCCCCTTTTTCTCTCCACTCATGCCTTCAGTCTCGACCTCACAGACACAACACACACTTGGACAAAAACAACAAATTGCAACGGAATGAGAGTATCTCCCTGTCAGTCTTTGTGTAAATATGATCAAATAAACACGTTGTTATTTTTCTTCCCAGATAAATCATGACAGAATATAAGCTGGTTGTGGTGGGAGCTGGTGGTGTCGGCAAGAGCGCGCTTACGATCCAGCTCATCCAGAATCATTTTGTGGATGAATATGACCCGACCATCGAGGTAAAGTACAAAAAACCAAAGTTGTATTTACTTTTATTTTTTGCAAAAGCACATTTAGTCAAGTTCCTAACTATCCCAAGTGGCTTTGCATACATGTCAGGAATAGACGGGTGCAAAACAAGGAAAAACCTGAAAAAACCAGCAGTCTGCAACAGGCTCAACAGGTTTTCAGCTCTGAAAGGACACTAAACAGGTTTATAATGACTTTCCATGCCTGGCTGCCTGCCCAGCTTTTTCCGAGTGCCAACCTTTCTTGTGCGAACTCTCCTGTCATGCGTTCAGTCAATTATTGATGTGTCGTGACAGGTTGCAGCTCGCCTATAGATTACTTAGATACAAGATAGCATCTGAGGGTATTGCTTGTCACGGGAGCAGTTGGTAATTATTTCTGGTGCTACCGTCTGAATGTGGCCATCGGTGCGATGAACAACGGGAGTAGAGTACTGTGACGCTGCCTGGGACATTGTTGTAATTTGAGCTCTTCCAGAAAATACAGTGCAGTAATGCAGCTAGAGATGGGCCTTAATAAAGAACAAATAGATTAGAGAATGTCACCAGTCACTAGTATCGTTTTTCAAGCGTTTTCAAGTTTTTTATTGTAAAATCACACCTAGCTAATTCTGCTGTCTCATCATTCTGGAGTTCTGATCAGTTTCTGGATTTTCTTACTTGTTCCACCTTCAGGACTCCTACAGAAAGCAGGTGGTTATCGATGGAGAGACGTGTTTGCTGGACATCCTGGACACTGCAGGTCAGGAGGAGTACAGCGCCATGAGGGATCAGTACATGAGGACAGGAGAGGGATTCCTCTGTGTTTTTGCCATCAACAACACCAAGTCCTTTGAAGACATTCACCACTATAGGTGAGTTGGTATACCAGAAGGGCTGCGGACTCTGCAGTGGGTGATAAAACTCAGCCAAAGTATTAGAAATTTAAGCAAATCTTTATGTCCTGTGGAAGCTTTTGGAAAAACATATGAAAGTAAAGTTGTGGAAAAGGCAATTAAAGAATCAACAATCTACTGTCAGGAATGTCTGAGTCCAGCCTCTTTTAACAGCCAGACTCCATTAGTTCTTTGTCTGTACTTGTTGAAAATTGTAAATCAGTAATTTCCCAAGTCGAAGAGAAGATGTTGTTGATGTAGTAAATATTATATTGCACCATGACTTACAAATCCTTGTAATTCTATATAAATGTATCCATGTAGCGGACACTCCATGAGACCGATCAAGCCGAATTGCAAGTTTTTGCGTCTAAAGACACAGTAGAATATACTGTAACTTATGTTGACTATGGACACACAATCTAGCAAAATTGTTGTCATCGCAACATCATTGCATGCAACATAAATGATGAGACTGTTTTTCTTTTTTAATGTAAAGATGTATTTTTTAAACTAGTGCAGATAAAAATAGTCAAAGTTTCTATTTTGTTGGCAAGGAGAGAATGCATTAGCTTTTTTAAAATTATTTTATTTATTTTAGCCTACCATAACTATAGCTAGATTGGCCAGCAGTGTGCAGAGCTGCTTTAATCTGTTCCATGTGCCCGAAGAAAACTCTCAAGCAATTTCTTATCTTCTGGAAGTAAGATGATCTAAAATTTTAAACCTTTTTAAATTCTGGTTAATTGCAACTGTTGTGATTTCTTTTAAGGCCATAATGTGGTCAGCCTGCCTCATGTAGTCTCACTGCAGTAAATACACAGTCTGGCAAAAATGACGGTGTCAAACATAAAAGTCACAGAGTTGGAAGCAACATAATGACAGATGAAAGGGAGATGTGCTGGAAGGCGTGGATTTATTCAAACTTATGTTGTCATTAAATAAACACCATCACTTGACTTCTCTAATGAAAGAAACTGTTTCATTTTCTTTATTACCCAACTACTGGTTTTTGAGTACAAACTTACTTTAATTTGAAAAAGTAGAGCTGCAAAATGTATAAAATTGCAATTACCATTGTATTATTAACGAGCGCAATATTATAATTTGGTGGATGCAATATTTACTAAACTCATATTTGAGGTGTCTTGTGTTTGAACTCTGCTTAAGAAAACTTCTAAAATTAGTGGTGGTGAAATGTAGCCTTGTCACAACTGCTTTTGTCAGTGTATTTAATAAGCCCCAAAACTTAAAATTGTTTCTTGTGTGTTTGTCTAGAGAACAGATCAAGCGGGTGAAGGACTCTGAGGACGTCCCCATGGTGCTGGTGGGCAACAAGTGTGACCTCCCTTCCCGAACGGTGGATACGAAGCAGGCTCAGGACTTAGCACGCAGCTACGGCATTCCCTTTATCGAGACCTCAGCCAAAACACGGCAGGTAAGTGTCACTCCCAGGACTTCTTACTTTGATGTAAAATTTAATAAATTATCAGAATCTTATCAGATGTCCTTTAAAATGTTTGATAAATTGGAGAGAAATGTGACTCTGTGGTGGTGTTGATCTGTGTCACTTCCTCTGTCTCTAATGGTCTTTTTGTAATAATGTTGCTGGGAAATTTACCAGTTAATGGTTCGAGCCTCATTAAATCCTTTTTGGTTAATTGAATTTTTTTTTTCTTTTATTTATGGGTAATAATGTGATTATTGCATGCCACTTTGTCATGGATATGTGAATTATATTGTCATTAAGACCACCTGCAAAGGCCCCCCAGTAATAATTAATCAGCAAATCACTTAATTTGTGTCAAGGTGTCTGCATGAAAGGACAAACTGTCAGTAATTACGTGGCGGGTTAATGATTCTTCTTACTGGTCACTGTGACTGGGTGTTGGAAGATTTGCTGTTCAGGCGGTGTGTGCTGTGAGCATGGCCTTAGGAAACCGACTGGCTGATGAAGTGATCTATAAACACATTTTTCTTGGTCTCTGACCCAACCTGAATCAAGGTTCCTTCTGGTGGGGGGAAATTAATGTCACAGTGAATAATTCCTTGCAGCTTTGGTCACCTATCTCTGCCTGTATTTGTCGGTAATTTCTGTTCACGCGGTGTTGTTTCTGTCTGACCAGCTACTGTCTGTTTCTCAAGGAATTTGTGAAGTTTTAGGTGATGTCATTTGATTTTTCTGGATAAAATGTCTTGCTTTGCACAAAAGAGGATAAGCTGCTAATGCATTCACACATTTTATGAGGCAAAAAAAGATTCCAGTGCCAAACTAGGATTGCTGCTACAGACAGCTCTTGATCAGTTTCATGAAAAACGTCCACAAAGCATTTTGTAGTTCTGTAACCAGCAATTAGGATCTCTCCTCCTTTAAATGCTCCATCTTCCTCCTGTAGTCTTGGTTTCTGTAAAAGAGGGACAATATTTAAGGCATTTCTGCAGGGACTTAAGATGTCCAAAATGTAATCACAATTTTTGGCTTTATCTATCCTTGCATTGTGTAATTTCTGATGAGAATTTCAAATGTCATTTCATTGAGAGAAAATTAATTGAAAATCTCTTCAGGAAAAAATTTGCCAGACATTTTTGCCTCTTTGTAAATAAGTGAAATCATTCTGCTCCTAAAGAGAATTAGTGATCGTTTCAGGTCATTAAATTAAAAATAAAAACAAGTCTTTTTATCATTATTAGACTACAAAAATTGACTTACTTAAGTAGGTAATGTAAATAAGTTACAGGGTGAAAAACATATTTATGTATTAACTTTAATAACAATCAAAAGTGTTTAAATCTAATGGAACATTCATCCGAGCTTGACACCAACTGCATAATTAATGTAATTACCTATTTTTTTTGTTGATTATTACTCAGCTGTAATCAGATATATATATATTTTAAAGTGTTTAAGTCATTTTTAAAGTTTGCCTGTGCATCTCTAAAGCCTGCTTTAGCAACTCTCAGTGTTTGATAGCTCTTTACAATGCAGCAAGTAGCTGGTCCTTAATCGTTGCATAGTTTCTTTTCCTGTGGAATTTCTCTGAAAAGCAAAGATACTGGTTTTGCACTGGAGTCATTATTTCTGCTGCTACAGGCTTGGAAACTAGAAAAACTGCAAAAAAAATATAATGCACATTTAAATTGTGTGGAGTAGACTGTGATGTGTGTGTCTCAGCCCATCACCTCTTTAGCACTGTAGATCACTTATCAGGACTATAAAGAAGGGATGCACTGATTGCTCAAATGAAAAGGCAAGTTTCACCAGTTTCACTGGTGAGTGGTAAGATTCTTTTTTATTTATTTATTTATTTATTTTTTACACCAGTTTGCCTATATTTTTTTCTATTCCTAAATATATGGCCTTTTTTTTGTTTATGCTTGGACACAGGGAAGCTGTAAATTCTTAAAGTTTTTTGTTTTTGAACACTGAAGAAAACTACCATATGCAACATCTTAAAAATAGATGGATCAATCACCAGTTGAATAGAGGCTGAATAACTGGAAGGAATCTGTTCTCTATTGAGACATGCTGCTCTCTTTACAAACAATTACTTGCTATTATTTAACAGAAAACGGTAAATGAATATTCAAAAGTTGAAATGGGAGTCTACAAAGTCTTTCATTTCTTTGAAGTATATATTTCAGTTTAAAATCAGTTGAAATCTTTATATTATGTAACGTTTTTCCATTATATAACAGCAATCAGTGAATCTCTTCTTTTAAGAAGCCGGAATCACAAAGCGGAATCAATGTTTGTTTGATTCTAATCAGAGTATAAATATTTTGAATAAAAATAATTTAGTTTGAAATAATCACTGCTGTCCGAGCCTGCAGAGAGCAAATTATTCATAATCAAAGAGTGATTGGCAAAACAAACGATTCCACACGCCTAACATGAAGTGGCCCCAAAATGTTTGTTTCACTCATTTGTGTCTGTAGTCTGTAACACGTGCATCCATACGGTATTGTTGCCCTGCCTTCCTCTGCATTGAGGAAAGTTATGTCTTGTACTACAGAGAGTGGAAGATGCCTTTTACACTCTGGTACGGGAGATCAGGCTGTACCGCTTCAATAAGATCAGCAAGGAAGAAAAGACTCCGAAGTGTGTCAAGCTTAAAAAGTGTGTTGTGATGTGAGAGGGGTAAGTGTACGCAGCCGCACAAACCAGCTTTGTCTGTGTTAGTGGGGACCCACGGAGGAATCGGTGGACGGTGATGCTTCATGTGTTCTCAAAGCTTTAGCTGCTGGTTTCTGTAAGGGTTGTGGTTATGCTCTAACAGGAGGCTGAAGCGGCTGATTTCCTCTTCCTTTAGTGTTTTGTTTGCATTGTAGGAGATTATTATCCAAGGACATTTTCACACTGAGTTAACACCAAGTGGGGTGCTTTTCTAATTAGGGATGGCCCAGTATGAAAATTTGGTCTGGTGTGGCCGATTATTTCCATCCATCACTGTTTCTCTCTCCAGCTGTATGGAAAAAGCGTAGTTGATTTTCCTACCCTTCCAACATCGTAAAGCAATCACACAGCTGAGATTAATTCAGAGAAACATCCTACATTCCTGTATCACCTCCACACGGCAAGCTCGCTTCCCTCCTAAAACACCAATGGTAATGTATTGGAATTAAATATTGCTGTTAAAACATGGCAAACATCGACCGATACCAATATCAAAGCAGATTTATCGTGTATCCCTAATCTAAACTAGTCTAACAGTTTATTCTTGCATCTTCCCTTCCTCATGAAGGTGCTTTCTGTTTCCATAATCAAGTAAAACTGACGACCGTTTGTGTGAAAAAGCCTTCAGTAAGTGGTCAGGGTGAACATCCAGTGTGAAAGTGTCCAAATGGGGATGAGCAAAGTGGTTTGGGTTGGTTGGTAAGGATGTTATTGTCAATTTGGGACTAAATCATGCTGAAATGCTTGATGTGACGCAATAAACTGTCAGATCTGTTATCACCAAAGAATGTGTCTCTCACAGATAAGAGCCCCATCTTTTTTTGTTTTAATAGGTTTGTAAATGTCCTGCTGTTTTTTGTTTTGGTTTTTAAAGCTCTTCACCCAACCTGTTTGTTTTATATTTTTTTTGGAGATGGTCATATTTAGTGCACCATCTGTTCTGTACTCACACTTGTGATACTATGGCATCAGCAGACACTAGCTGCATTAACCAAAGCCTATTTTTACCTCTATAATTGAGAAGGAAAGCTGAAAACTGAACTCCTGGGGTTAAACCTGCTCACCCCCCATTAAATTCAGACATGAGGGGCTTAAAGATGATGAGCTGTTTCAACTGTTACCAAATTAAATACCAACCAGTCTGATGGAAGCTAGAATGATTCTTTGTAATATAGAAAGAAATACATGTTCCATTGAGTTATTAAGCTAATTACTTGTGGTCTGACGGAGGAAAATTATCTTGTATGACTGCAGCTACTGTTTGTGCTGCTGATGGTGCCACCAGAGATGGTTGTATTTCAGCCTTTTTGCAACATTTGTGTTGCCTAGCAGATGTATTCATGCCCCCTAAATCTTTTCACATGTGGTCAGATTACAACAACCTCAAATGTATTTTAAGTTATTGGCCAAAACACATTTGTTAAACCTATAAAGACCTGGTTACCACCCCAGCTGATGGGTGATGGAGAGCATTAAGGCTCTCCCATACTTCATCCAAAGCTGAACATTCATCACGCAGTCACATGTTATTGGGATGTTCATATTCACACACACACACAGTACAGACCATTTGGGAGACACCCTTCAGTACACATCAAACCCCTAATCTCCACAAAATATTAACATTGCTGTCGAAGCTCACGTTCGCAACAAACTTCTCACAGAGCTCTGTCGAAATGGTTTGACCAGGTCTTTGTTGAAAAGGAGAAGCGGATGACTCTCTAACAAAATTATGCAACTTTTGTCACGTGACTACGTCAATGAGAGCCAATTTTGACAGTTCTGATGAAGTATGAGAGGCCATAGTAACTCTGGAGAAGCTGCAGAGATCCACAGTTCAGCTGGGAGGATCTGCTGACATGACGGCTATTATTTTTCCACTTTACAAATCATTTAGTCATTGAAGAGTGGCAAGAAGAAAGCCAAGACTTTTGTTTGCAGTTTCCAACAAGGGAAACTGCAAACAATGTAATGGGGGTACAGCAAACTTGTGGAAGAAATACTAACTTCTAATAATAACTGGAAGAAAGTCATGGAGAAGTTAAGAGTTGGGTCACAACTCTTAACTTGTAGCCTATCTCAAGTTGGATAACAACTTGAGTTGGATTGCTCTAGTGGTAACCCATCTTGAGTGACCCAAGTTCATTGAATGAATGTTCAAGTTCATTCAATGAACATTGTTCAATTCATGTGAGAATGGAGTAGTAGTTATGAAGCCTTTTGTAATTCTGGAAGAGAATCTGTCTCCACCACAACTACCAGCGGTGCAGAATCTGTGACAAGATGCTATAGATGTTCTTTGTATCTATTTAACTGAGCTTGACCTGTTTTACAAAGAAGACAGGAGACTAGATAAGCAAGGCTGCTAGATAAATGATCTAAATAACCTGCAGCTTCAACAGCAGCCAAAGCTCAGTCTGCAAAAAACTTTCCAAGTTATTTGTTGAGAAAGCAAATGTTAACATCATTTGTCATTTACTTTCCACTTGGCATATTTGTTCAATCTTCTGGTGTTTCAATGAACCTAAGTTTGTGGTTGTGGTGTAAACATGTGAAAAAGCTGAAGGGGTGTGCATACACTTGCAGGGTTCAGTATCTCACTCTGAATTTTTTTAACTTTTTCTATGTCTGACCAGTTGTTTTGTTTTTTCTTTCCAGGGTGTCGATGATGCCTTTTACACATTAGTCCGAGAAATCCGAAAGCATAAGGAGAAGATGAGCAAGGAGGGCAAAAAGAAGAAAAAGAAGTCCAAGACAAAGTGTATACTCATGTGAATAACCACCCTCCCTTTTTCAAGACAGACTAAAACAAAACAACAATGTTGAACAGCTCAAAGTAATAACATTTTGTACATTACACTAAATTATTAGCCTTTTTTTGTTCGAACCTTCCTTAATAAATACTAACCCCTATTTGATTCTTCCATTCGGACATCGATAAGCTTCATTTCCAGTGTAGTGCCAGATGCTGACCTGTAAGAACCAGATGAGCCATATTTTTGTCTCTCTCTCTCTTTTTTTAAAATATAGCAATTATGTTGGATTTTTCACATTGTTACCCAACCAGGAGAAAACTGTATTACCAATTATATTTGACAAATTATCTATTATGACTCAGTTGTTTTTACTGAAATGCCACCGCCTTTGGTTGTATGGGATGCCAAAGAATGAGAATTCATCCCGTTTGTGTAGATAAACTGTATCTGAGGAAAGACCAGTACTGAGCCCAGTAAGGTCCAAATGTCCCAGCCACTGTGGAATTCCCCCATCTCTTACCTGTTCCTACCCCTTAGTTTTGTCACTGATAAGTATGCATGCAGACTTCTAATCTTTACCCCCTACCCCAAGTGTCTAATATCCTAGTTAGCCATTAATTAATTTGAAAATTGTCATTGCTTTGTATTGTGTGGGGAGTGATTTCATGCCTAAATGAGAAAATGTGTTGTTTTTTTCCTTGCATGCTTTGTGTCCTTAATGACATGGGGATTACAAACTGCCTCTGGTTGTTGCATTGAGGAACTTGGACTCTAATTTTCAGGTTTTTAATAAAGAGCATTCAGTAATTTCTTTTGTCAGAATATTTTTTTTTTTTTAATGAAAGAGTTAAAAGACAGATTATGATTTTTACCCAATGCTGTGTTTTACGTTGCAGAGTTTTAGACTTTGTTTAATAAGATCCTTACAAAAAACCCAAAAAATTTAGTTTCTACTTGTAAACCGCCTTCATGCTCTCAGCTAAAGACTTTACATTTTAACTGTTTGCTAAAATGTAAAAAGTCATTTGTTTTATAGCAGAATAGAAACTTTTTTTGAAAGCTGCAAGGAAAATTTGCCTCTGTTCGGAGTCCCAAAGGTTGTTAACTCTTTAAGGAGTAACGTGTGGAGGTGTTTGAAATTGGCCACCTCTTTATAATTGGAATGGATGTTTTTAAAATGAGGCACAAATTGCCATGAAATAGGTTTTTAGACTTAAATGTCTGAGTTAATCCAAACAATTAATCCTAGTTCTTCTCAGGTCAGCCCGTGTCACCTTTGTCATCATATCTACAGACTGAGTGTTTTTATTTGCCTATCATCATTACCTTAGGTGCTACGTTTAGACACTTATTTTGTCCTGAGTTGTACCTAAAAAAAAAAAAAAAATGCACAAATTAGTTTTAGGGGTGAAATGCTTATGTCACAGAAAATTGGGATTTTGCATTTGGGATTAATGAATTTTGACCCTGCTATATTATTACCTCCTATTTTTTCTTCCATGAAGTTGATAAATACCTGATGCAATTTTAATGAGATCCTCCTAATAATAAGGATATGTTTTAAATTTAGTTTTACTGTAATGTTTAAGATGATCCTCCTTTTATTGTGTGCCAACAGCTGATTTCTGAAATGTATCATTTATACCTGGATCGTATTTTAATATCCTTTGTATAGTTGTGATACCGAAAAGGTTTCATGTTTTGTAAATTGTGCTTCGTTTTGTTTGGTGTGTCTTTAATGAATGTTGCTTTAATGGAGTTTTGCTCCGCTCTGTGTTTGTGACTGGAGAGTGTGTCTGGGTCCAGGTCTGCAGAGGGGAATGAATGACCACCTTATGGTCTACCTGTTGTGGGGTGACGTAGGGTGGTGATCTGATCTCAAAAAGGTCTCTTTTTTTTTTTTTTTTTTTCTCTTTTTTTTGTTTTTGCCATGAATCTTACCACTCCTATTTAATGTGTAATAAAGAACAAAGTAAACAGAAACCAAGTTGCTTCTAAACCTCTGATTTTACCATCCATTCAGTTTGTTCAGGGGCGAAATGGCTGCCTATATTTTCTGTCTTTTTGTGCTTCTTTTCGTACCCTGTTTTTCTCCACTCTTTTCACTTCTTACTTTCTTCCATCCTCCCAATCTTTTGTTTTTTAAAACTTCATAGTTAAAGCCTGCCCACTATAGAAGCATCCATTTATCATTTATTTTAAAATTAACATAAAAGACTGAGAACTCTGGAAAGTTGATGCTGGAATAGTTGGAATAAATGTTAGAAATCTGTTCATTCCCAAAATGAAATTGTCACAGATTAAAATATATTTTCCCTTTAACAGAATGGATTTTGTTTTTTGAATATTAACATCTTGAGTGTCATCATTTTCATACCAATTAAACATTTGTAGTATATATTTTTTGTAAGCGGCAGAAAACACACCTCACTGTTCAAAGGTGATCACATTTATTTGTATATTGTTAAATGCTTACCAGATGACATGATGCTATATATTGATATTATTTAAACAACAGAAAAAGTTGACTGTGGGAAATTAGATCCAAAGTTTACTGTAGCAGCTAAAATGGTTAAACAGTCCAAGCTGACATAAAACAAGCAAAGTGGACAAAAATGGCCAGTGTAGAGGTCAGATTTAATTACTCATTTGTTGTTGCCTTTTCAATCAAACACAAATGGCAAAAAAAAAAACGTTTTATCAGGTTGAGGTATGCTGTAATTTCTTCCTAGGTTCATATTTATGTTTCCCAGCAGGTGGTGCTGTTTAACTATTCTTAAGTTATCATTTAGTCTTTCAAAGTCAGCTAGTTTTCACTTTTTGAAGTTTACATTTTCTTCACCCCGTGCTAAATATGTTTGTTGGGTGAAAGGCTTGTGAACTTTTCATAGCACAGGAACTATGCTAATTGTTCTCATTTTTCATTCTAAAGTGAAAATAGTTGCACGAAGTTCCAGGGTTAAAATCCCAGCCCTTCAGTATATGTTCTCCCAGTAAATGCCTTTATTTTCCTCAACACATATCCCATAGTCCAAAACCATATACATGTGTTTTCTTTGGCCTTTCCAAACTAATCTTGGCTATCAATGTGTTCATGCACGAGTATCACCCGGTAACGTGGTCATTGATAGATTGGCGACCTCACCGATGGCCTCGCCCATTGACCCCTGAAGATAACCTCCAGCACTCTGCAAGGTTTAAGCATGAATAGAAAGTACCTGAGTGGGTTTTGGTAGAAATAATCTAATGTTCTGATTACAAAGTTGCTTTGATGTTTCTACTGCATTTGAATGTGTTAAATTAAAAATGGCAACAAAGATCATTTTATTAAATTAAGGGTTGTAAAAAAAAAAGGAAAAAAAAAGGAAAAAAAAAGTTTTTCTGTGTTAGTCCAGACCAAGAACTTTTGTAATCCATACAACCACTTAGACCCTCATTTCCGCTGAATAAAATGTGTCTACTTACTCGACCTTAATTCTATTGGAAGACAACAGAATCTATACATTTATATTTAGGCATCTAAATCAATAGATGCCAATACATTTGAGGCAAATGAGGTCAGGTTTTGGAAGTAGAACTTGTAGGGAAGGTTGATGAATGGATAGATGAGCAAAACGTGGAAAATTGGACAGAAAAAAAACAACTGAAAACACATTTTTTCCACACTCCCCATATTTCTAGATTTGTCCAAACTGCAGAGACCCTTGCTTTTATATTTTTCATAATAAATAAAAAGAGGTACCTCTTGTACCATTAGTTTTATCCTTTTCAGTTCAGATATGGAATATTTTTTTTTTTTTCAAAGTCATTAAGAGTCCTCACAGGGTGGCTGCAGAGCCACAGATTGCAGACTCTGTCTGAACTCTTTAGGAGAACACAGTGCAGTTCTGCTTCACCCGGTTGTCTCCTCTGTCTACTCTTCTGAATCCTCTTTTGATTTATAGTTTATATGGTCTTGTTCCTATCTGAGTTTTCAGCAGGTTTTCCTCCTGTAATACCATGGATATTTTTACACCAGAGGTGCTGAAAAAGCCAGTATGACATGATGACAGCGTAAATTGCAGTAAATTAATCATTTTGATATTTATAAATACAGTTTACACAGCAAGAAACAAACACCACAGATTGAAGGTTTTGGTTCTGAAGCTCTCTACCAAAGTTTTCATTTTCCTCGAAATATTTAAAACTATGTCACAGTACAAATACCTACAGTTAATGTATTTTACTGGGATTTTGTGTGACAAGCCAACCTTAAGTACCCTGGTTATTTGTGAAGTGAAAAAGTTGGAAGCAGTCTCATGCTGTGGCAATGCTGTGGTGGTCAAAGACAGACACGGCAAACAAACTGGATGAGAAATTGGATACAGGGAAATCCTTGAAGGAAAACCTTTTAGAAGCTACAGTGCCTGAGGCTAATCCACCAACAGGCCATCCATTCAGCTTAATTGAAATGCTTCTTTTCGTTAAGTCCAGTGTTGTATAAAGTACTGAAATCTCGGAGTCAAGTAAAAGTATAAGTACCACTCCAAAATATGACTTTGGTAAAAGTAAAAGTCACTGACTGAAATGTTACTTGAGTTAAAGTATTAAAGTATCTGAAATGTCTTGTACTTAAGTACAGAAAGTACTGTAAAAATGAATGTACTCAAGTAATGTAATGAAAAGTACAAGTAAAAAGTAAAATAAGGCAAATGCAGTTTGAATCACATTTTTTATATTTTGGTAAACTTGTTAAATACACTTAAAATAATGAACACAACCAAGTGCAGGCAAAATGAAACCTGCTAATAGATAAACCTGCAGCATCATTTAGTTAAGAAAATTAGGAGCTTTACCTAAACCACAAGGTTTAAATAATTAATAAGAGAAAAAAATAAATAAACTTGTAATCCAAAAAATACAATAATCCATGAAACAGCCAACACTCAGTACGTTCTGATGACGTCACCACATAGCGCAACTCTCTCTCGGTGCGTCACGATCCGGAAACAATAAAGCTAATTGAAAATAAAGCCGGGAAAATGTTTGAAAATGACAGATAAGGATTAATGTGAACTGAAGCGGGAACACCGCGTGTGACCCACGATGAACCGCGCCAGTTTAAACTGCAACAAAACGTAAGTTAGCGATTGTGTGTGTTTGTGTGTGTTTGTTGTTAACGCGACTCTTTAATTAGGTCGTAACTCGTGACGCTCCTCCGTCACAGTAACGAGTAACTAAACCACACATTGAAAATGTATCGGAGTAAAAGTATGCAATTAAGTTCGGAAATGTAGTGAAGTAAAAGTGAAAGTTATCAAAAATTTTCATACTCGAGGAAAGTATGAAGTACTCCAAAATATACTTAAGTAAAGTAGTGAAGTATTTTTACTTCGTTACTATACAACACTGGTTAAGTCCCAATGAAATACATTGAAGAGTGTGGCTGTAACATGTCAAAATGTAAAAAAAATGTCCAAGGTGTATGAAAACTTTTGATATGCACTGTGACTAATTAGGCTTTTTTTCATTACATGAAACAAATTGAGTTCTTGTTCTAAACTCTGATAAGATGAAAAACATCCACACTTAGAGGGGGCATGTTCGTCAAATGTTATCCCTATTAAAAGCAAAGTGTGATTTTACTATTTGCAGAAATTTTTTATTCGCTGATGGCCAAGAAATCATCAAAGACAGCAGATATATTGTTTGAAGACACTTTTAAAAAGATTGTTTCTTTGGATTTTATTTTATCAGGCACATCAAAGGGCTACTCAGGGTCGTCATTAAAACGTCTGATTTGGAACGACTTTAAATCAAGTATGCAAAACTTCCTAAGTTCATTTATTCATATTTAGTTTTAAATTAACGCAATAAACAACTCTGAATGCGTTTAATTCAGCTGGCATGGTTAACTCATGACTCCAAAGGAGAAGCCATAAATTTTTTGTTTCCTTCCTGTTGGATCAGAATGCTAATACCAGACAGTAAACTTGAAAGTAATTCAGTTGGCTCTCAAATTAATGTGTAAATCCTCGCTTCTGCTTTTTGCATATCTGTAGGAGTTTCCCTAAGGCCTGTTTGGTTCACATAGCAAGTTTTTTTCCCTTATAAAAGAAAATGAAGTTTGCACATTGCTCACATTGTGAGCTCTCTGTCAATGAAAACAGGACTGATCAACAAGGAAGCATTTACAAAAATCAAATGAACAGTGCAATAAAGTTAACATACCTGAAGTGAAGCATAGATAAAAGTTTCCCCCCCCCCCATTTCCTTTTCAATCACAGTATTTGTGTCTTATCTTGAAAATCCACCCCAAAAAATGTTTTTGGAAGAAAAACATCACAATTTGGCAGCATGCTTTTGTAAAGGCTTTGGACATACCAAAGCCTTTACATGCAGGGTGTAATAGAGGTCAACATGACACTGTGCAGGCATATTTTCTTAAAAAGTCTTATCCTTATTTACCACCACAGTGACAGAATTTGCCCTCTGGCTTCAACCTGCAGGATTATATGCAGAGGGATGTGCTTGTTTAGTCATATTTTGTAAAGGGAGATGTCATGTAGCGTCAGAGATGAGATGTTTTCCACAGCAGACTCTCAAGAAGTAAAATGCCAGCCAGATCATGACAATAGACAGTATACAAGCTTCAAAAGGACATCAGGCACTGCTGCAGTAATTAGCTTCAAAACGGTGTTCTGAGGAGGCAGCCTTTGTTGCCACAATGTCTCTGAAAAGTTTAAATACACTCATATTGGGATTGAATTTCAAATTAAATTTGGACTTTTAATTACACATTTGCAGGTGGAATGACGGACTGTCCATCCGTCCAGCCAGATGGCCAGAAATACATATTTCAGCTTATGAAATAAGCCTCGGTGGTTCCTGGCTTGTTATTCACCAATTATGTTTCATGTGAGATTGATGATTTGGATCAGGTGTTTGAAACTTTGGCAGGGTTAGATCTACTACCATCACAATAACAAACTTTGCTGGATGATTAATTGTTCCAGAAGTTATTGCAAAAATCAATAATATTGTTCTTTTGAGTCAATTTTCAAGTAACATAATGGAAATGGCATAATAAGGCAAATACTCATTCTCAAAGACCAGTAAACTGTAAATTCTAATGAACATTTAACACTGGAACTGGAAGACTCTTTAGTGATCTAAAATGAATAAACAAAACTTCAGATAATGTTTATGATAAGCTCCTAGCATATCATGATTATGCTAGAAGCTTTTTGATGATGTCAAAAAGCGTTTGTGTATATGTACAACATCTAAACACATATGAGCTGATAATCATTTCTATATTTCGGCCTGTATTTATAGTTTTGAAAGTAGCCAAACCAGCCTCTTGTACTAAGCCTGATACAGGAGACCATTGGTTGTCACCTATTGAGAAACCATTACTTCCTGGAGTTGAGGACTCTATTGAAGATTTAAATTTGACCCAATCACTAACATTTGCCCATGATGTATGTAATGCACCAGTTTGATTCTATAAAGCTTATGGAAATTGTCTGTGCCATAAAAAACCCATCCCCCACTGCAAAGAGAGAAGAGCTGAGCCACATGACATGGCTGCTAATGTTAATTTAATATTTGGAATCGTGGTCAACACAGGAGACAATCCAAGTGAATAGGACAAAGCCCAGACTATGAAGCAAGGTTTGAATTGAGCAGAGAAGCACAGGAAAGCAACGGCCAGGTAAGTTTTGTCCATGTGTGGATTCAGACTTGTTTCCCTAATTCTTGACTTTGAATTTGTTAAAGTTGATTGTTGCCTGACTCTTCTCCCCAGGAAGAAAAAACAGTTTCAAATGCCTCATTAAAGGCCCAATGGTAACATGATAGTCATGCTCATGGTGAGTGCATGTAAACTTTATTTTCAGATTTTTATGAGCATTGTTTGTTGCCTTCGCTGCTCAAATCATCCTTAATAAATCCTTTTCCTATAAATAAATAAATAAAAAAAAACGTTTTAAGCTGCTTTGTTTCAATAGGCCATTTGTGCAGCTTGTTTCATTGGCAGTTAATTTGTTTCCAAACTGTTGCTGTGAACAATAAACTACGTTAACGTATTGTGACAAGCTCCATTACTCTGTCTTTCAAAACAATGGAGCTCCAGTGCCTGCCACACAGCAGCCAAGAGTGAAAAAGAGAGGAGATCTAATGAATTATGCAGAGAGAGCTTTCTCTCAGCCTGACAGTCTGAAACCTGCCTGGAGAAAATTGTAAGAGAAGTACGAGTCAGTGCAGTCATCACAAATCCCCCTCCCATTCCCCCAAGGGACCGTCAGGGCCAAGGCCTGTCAGTCAAGTACCCTCTTCCTAAACTGTAATCTGGGGACAGCACTTAGAAGCCTGCAGGTCCGATAAAGCAACCAAAAAGATGCTCAAGAAACTGCTGGAGCTGTGGGCAGCTGATGAGGAGAAAGTTGGTGTTGGGAAGACACGAAGCAAGTGTTCTGGTTGGAAGAGCAGCCTTGCCCAAAAATGTGTGAAGACAGCTCATTCATCATCACTAATTCTAAGCATGCGCAGAAGAGCCAACTCACAATTATCAGACCGCCTCACCTCTGCCTTGTTAGTGTACTGAACAAGAGAATTTCCTTTTTACTTTAATGAAGTGTGGCTTCCCTTCCTGGCAGGCAGCTGAGCGTGGGGCAGCAGGAGCGCAGTCTGGTAATGAGAGGCCAGAAGGTTTAGGTGTCTTCAAAACCACAACACATTGAAGGGACTTAATACAGTCTTGTTTTCGCTTGCCCCTGGAGGAAAACAGAGAGCCGGATGAATATTCATGGGGCGGTGATGAATTGTGTTGCCTACAGCTTCGTGCCACTCTGAAAGCCCTCATGCTGCTTCTTTTATCACAGGAGGTCCTTTGAGCTGAACCTCGCGGGCCGCGATGCAGCGCCTCAGCATCCAGCTACCAATTATCATCCGAGATCATTAACTTGTTATGTTGACACAAACACTGCAATTTCAGATGCCCCTCTTTATTCAAATGACCCCGTTCATGAGGAGTATCTGGTTGAGTTGATTGGATTTTTTCCTCTCATCCTTATTCCTCTGTGTGGCTCACAATCACTCAACAAGTTATGTTTGGATACAAAATTAATGAACCGTGTGCAATACTTTGAACTGCGTGCATGTTGTATTTGAGGATGGCTAAACAGGCCTTATGATATCTTTGAAAGGGTGCATCAGCACAAATTGATACAGTAATGACATGATGGTCACTACCACTCTGTCCAAGTCTTCATACTGTAGGAGCTTTTCCACATTTTGTCATGTCACAACAACAAATTTCAACCTTTTCTGTGTCTTTTAAAGCAATTCATAGATGAGTATATGTGCTGCTCTGGGAAAGAGCCCATTTGTGTTGATGTTAAGCATTTTATTATGCCTCAAATTTTTTTTGTTATATGTGTTCATCATCAAAAGACTGATAATTATGCGCTTAAGTTTTCAGCCCAAGTTCAGTCAAGCTTGATGATATTCAACACCTGGCCTTTCATTGGGCCATTCTAACACATGAAAATGTTTTTGTTTTTTTTTATCTCAACAACTGCACTGAAGTTCTTGCTCTATGTTTGTAGTTGTTGTGCTATTGAGAAGCTTCCTGGCTCTTGCTTTTAAACCCAGTTCCACTTCAAACTGCTCCACACTTTTATTCCTGGCCTGTCTGCTGTGTTCCTTGGTCTGCATGATGTTTTTTTTCTCGAACAAACATCTGAATTAGATTTATTAAGTTATGCAGGGGTGATTTTTATTTATCAATCGGGTGGAGTGCGTTTTGTTCCATTGGATTTTAAGTATCATTTGTAAAACTTGTTGAAAAGCAACCAGTGCTGTTCAATCATCTAAAGTCATATTAAGGCACATGTTGTTGTAACATGGAAAACTGGCTGAATAATTTAACAAAACACTATCCATTCAGGTAGAATTTTCTTCATAATGGTAGCACGGCACTGGACATGGAGATAAAAGGAACTAGGGACGGAGGAGGAGTTGGATGGCTGGGTGGACGACCTAGGGATTGAACAGCGTCACGTTCCCCCAGCCTCAGACGGGTGATTCATACTAGCTTCATCACTGGCAACAGACAGGACATCCAGGCCTTTATTACCTCCATCCATCACCATCACTTCATCAATCTGAGCTGCTGTGAGCTTGCTCCTCAAGCAGTCCCCAAACACCCATCGAAACATGCTGCTGGACAGAGATTTACACCCACCCACTAACATCCTCTGCCTCCGCCGCTCGCTTTAGCACACACAAAACAAGAGAGATGAGCTTATGTGTCAACTTCGGACACGCACACTTTCGGGTAGAATGAGACAGAAAGGGGAGTGTGTGTGTGTGTGTGTGTGTGTGTGTGTAAAGGCCATTCTGCATGGTGTGAAGTTGCTCCCCTAAGGGCGTCCGGCTGACAGGCTATCCTGCATTGTGAAAGCCACTTACACTCCAGCCACATCACACCACCTGCTGCTGCTGACCACTGTGACAGAGAGGCGAATCATGATGGATACACTAAACTGTGGGAGAATTCATTAAATCACTCCCACTGCTCGCACCATTAAAAAAAATCTCTAGCACACACGCATAACACAAGACTTAATTTTCCTTTTAGCTGGACACTTTTACTGTCTGATGCGATCAATACTCGAGTCCCACAATAAATGCTTCCTTGGTGCTGTGTTATGGGGAAAACACTGTGCTTTGTATGTCAACAGACAAAGCTGGCCTCATTCTGCATTTATTGTTTCTAAAGGGGAACACATCAATGCCCACATTGGCATGAGAATTTAAAGCCTCAATATTCTATCCTGTTACACAGATGTCAAATGGTTTACAAACTTAGTAAGTGGTCTTTTACCGATGGTAATGCAAACTTAAACTTTGATTCAATTAAATAAAAATGCTTAGTGTAACTGCTGATATCCCTTCATTCATTTACTGATTTTCACACTAAATATAAGAAACGTTCACTTTAATGTAAGTTTGTGTTAAATTAATTTAAATAGCAGTTCTCCAATATGTGTGTGTAGGCATGTGTGTGTGTGTAGGCCTGTGTGTGTGTCCTTTTGTTGTGAGTGGCCAGTGAATGACTCATCTGAAGTCTGAACATCTGAACAAACGTGAACATTTTGACCTACATGTAGAATATTAACCCTATACAACCATCTCCATGTTGAAACACGTTAATGGCTGCATCATTCTGTCGGACTGATTTTTTTTTGATTGGATTTGAGGAAGCTGGTCACTGCCGATGTGAAAATGGATGGAGGAAAGGCCGCATAAGCCTAATCCGGAGCACATTTTAGACACATTAGTTAGCAGGGTTTCAAAATCTGTCCTCGGGCTTCATACGTTAGTAATCAGTGTGGTGTCTTGTCACTCTTTCAAAATGCGTGTTTGACTTCTGATGACAGTCGTTTGCATTGGATTTTATTAAAAGGTCTAAAAGCAAAATGGGCTGAAAGTAAAAGGACCTCCTACTTTTCACATTTAATTTCCAGTGGGAAAAAAAAAAGTTTAGTGGAAGCCCTTCACCCTTCACAGGATGTGTGAAGGGTGAAGAACTATTGATATTTTGGTACCACTTTATAATTATGCTCTCCTTATAGATGGCAAATAAATAGTCAATAGATAGGTTATTAATTCATTTCTTAGTGTTTTATAAATCAGAAATAACAGGATACTAGCCAAGACAAAAACTCTTTTCTGACTATTGAAATATAGAAAAATTAAAGAAAGATGCAATTGCCTGTTGATAGCACCTGAAGGAGACAAAGTCTCAAAAATAAGAAAATTTCATGTGCTCTCTGTTTCTGTGTGGGTTCTCTTCAGGTACTCCAGCTTACTTTCACAGTCCCACAACAAACACATTAAGTTTAATTGTCTTGAATGTAGGAGAGAATGTGTGAATGCATGGTTGTCTGTGATTTGTGTCTCTTTAATGTCTGGCAGGATGTGCCTCTCTCCAGATTATAGATGACATCTCCCCATCACCCTCCTAAAACCCAACACTGAAGAATTATTGGGTATTGAAAATGGATGGATGGATACAGAAGGATCCCAAAAAATTTGAGGCTGTTGCTGCTACCAATTGCTTTGTATCGAAATTAAATTTCCATATTTTTGATTCATAGTACTGTAGATGTTTCAAAATCATTGCCCCACATATAGGGAAACAAAGAGATTAACTCATTTGAATTAAAGATGAATTGCAGCTGCAGAAAAAAGGAAAAAGCAGCATTTCACAAGTGAAAACTGGATTAATTGCACACGAAGGAATTTAAAAACCAGAGATCAGTTCATTTAAGATTGGAAAAAGAAAATCAGCTGAGGGAAACTTAAAAGCTGGAAAAACAACAGCAGGGTCAAGTGTTTTGGATAGAACATCATTAGGAAAAGACACAGACCCACACACATTTCCCAGCTGTGATGACACGGCACATTATTTTGTATTTTCACTGAATATCTCATCCATTACAGTTTATTTTGTTGCTGTGTTCAGAGCTATTGACTGAACACTCTTCTGCTTATATTATGGAATGTGTTTTCACAAAATAAAACCCATTTGTTTATTCTCAAATATCTTTTCTGTCCTTCTGGCATTTTCGGCCAAACAATCATCATCATTAAACTTTTGGTGATGAAAAACCTAGTCCCTGAAGCCACGTTTTGGTTGAGAAGGGGATGTAAAGGACAATCACTTCTGGACGTTGTGTCATATTGATTTATGGTTGCTATTATACAGTCCTATACCTGCTCCGTACACTTTCATGCGCAGACCTTTGTCATACTGTAAGACGTGACACAGAGGGCATCATTGGAGAGTGTGAATCTGGCTGACTTGGGAGAGATAAATACATGTTCATGGGAACCATTTTACTCTTAACCTTGTTAAGTTATTGATTTATGCTACACACAGCGTTCCACCAGAGGATGTGGCTTACTCTCTTTCACAAGATGCAATTGTAGTTTTCAGAACACCTCAGAATTGACTCATTGATAATAACAGCTTTTTCACAGACAAGTTATAATGTCTTCTGTGCCCTTTAGATCTAGTCACAGCAACGTCTCACCCCCACATTTTATTAGACTTCTTCTGGATAACTACATTGATTTATTTTATTCACTTTATTTACATTCTGCCAATTAATAGCAAATGTCATCTCAAGGTTTGTCTTGTATTTTACAAGACAAACACAAACAAGTATATAATAAGTATAACCAAACACTGAAAATACGATTAAAAGAAGAAAAGTAAAAGCTTTCATAACAAACCCGTATCCCACTCGAATGAAGGTACGGACGATTATGGCTCAGCATCATTATCAGGACAATAGGAGATTTATATAAAAAGAACTAGTCCAAGTACTTTGGTACTCCATATATATATAAATCTAATAAGTGATGCAGTTTTACTGTCACGATAAACAAACTGGAATCTGTTAAAAAATGCTTTTTATAAGAAAACAAATCCCAGATATCAATGTTCTGTGTTTATAAATGACAATTTTTGCCAAATTTATAAACTCAGCAAGTTGGAGCAAATCTACAGTTAGTAAATGTTATATATTGATTACTGTGATAAACCCTAAATGGTTTTAGATTCAACAGAATGATTTAACATTTGAAGAAATCAGTTTTTTTTTTTTTAATCTTTCCTCTTACTAAAGAATACGAATAACAGAATCAATTTTCCTAGGCAATGTAACATAATATTCTCCTTATGTTTTTTATGTTTGCCTCTCATTGAAAACAATATGTGTCCCGAAAGAGTTTGGTGCCAAGAGTTGAGCTGGGTTCTCGGCTAAAACATATATATATATATATATATATATATATATATATATATATATATATATATATATATATATATATATATATATATATATATATATTTTAATAGTCTATAAAGCTGATTTTGAACTTGATTGATTCATATCCATTGATTTGATTCAACACAGCTAGATAATGTATGCTGAAGAAAAAATATAGAAAAGAACACTAACTGTGGGAGAAACCGTCCTTAGAGATGTTTACCTGCTTGGCCACAGGATGATCAGTGATGACAGAGAAGGGAGATGAAAGTGGGGAGCTTAACTGAGGGAGAGAAGGGAAGACACTTAATATAAGTGCCCATCAGCGTGAGAATGTTTGGGCAGTGGTGGTTTCCTTGGTGACAAAGCGAACAGCAAATACAGCAAGAGACTAAGATGTTTTATGCTTTTTGGGGCAGAAGTTGGGAATCCAGCTCAACAAACATCACTGTGAACATTTTATATAGAAACATCCACGGTGATTTGTTTGCAGTTTTAGCATGCGTGTGTTGTCTGAAAATGTGCATTAGATCTCCCCCATGTGACTGTGTGTGTGGGTTTATGTGCACCAGGATGTAGGATATTAAATTCACACCCTCACAGGCGGATATAAATAGGCACGCCGGAATAACTGGGGAAACTGGAAAATAATTTGTTTCGCTGGCAGCTATTCAAACTTACAGTCTGTCAAACTAGTGTTATGCAGAGCAAGCAGAACACACAATCTCAGGGTAGATGAGTGGTTTGCGGTGCAATAAATCACATCTTCAGCGCACCGTTTGCTCATGCAGAAAAGATTTATTGTAGAACTGATTGGAGATCATGACACAAATCATCAAATTTTATCTGGCATCTGTTTTGTCTTTGGGATGGGTACCTGTTCTGGGGATTGCATTTACTCACTCATTTGTCACAGAAAATGAGTGAGTGTGCATAATTTTGCTGCTGCCTTGCTTATCTGTGTCACTCTTACAGTTAATGTGTGTGTGTGTGTCTGTATACGAATGCGCGTGTGTGTGGTAGTGCCATCTTCTTCTTCATTCAAGTCATGTCACAGGCCAGACACTTCATTGTCAGGAGAGGCTTTCATCGGCTGACTTCAGATGTGCCCATCATCCAGTCCAATTATACAGAGAGAAATAGGTATTGTTACACTCTAGGGATTGATTCAAGACAAAATAGAAAAGTGGAAAGAAGACTACAGAGCTCTCTACAGTTATGCACCACTTGCTTGAAGTCACTTGCGCACGCATACATACGCGCACACACACACACACACACGCACACACACACACACACCCTTCTTCAGAAATCACATGGCCGAGCAACTTCAATATCTCAGAGATAACAAATCCTTACAAGGTAACGCGGCCCCACTTGTGCCTGCAGTGGAAGGTGTCTGGCAGGTGGGTTACAGTAATTTGAAATGGTGAAGGATGGAGCGCGGCACCTCCGTCTCAGGCTCCCCGTCGGGGTGATAGAAGTTCTTTTTATGGAGATAACTGTGGGTTGATGGAGCAGCTGAGCAATACCGGGCTTAACGATGACTTCAAGCTGCTGTCGAGAGCGGCTCAGAGCCACTCGAGAATCAGTCAACACCGCTGACGCCAACAGTCTTTCTTCTTCAGCACTTGCTGCCTTCTCCTTTCTGCTTCTTTGAGTCTCCACACCCCTCTAACACCAAATCCAGAGCGGGTGTCAAGGACCGGCACTTACCTCCAGCCGCTCACGGGGAACGGTTCCAGTTTATCTAATACCATTCCTGGCTTCACATTTGCAGGAAGCTGTGCTGCCCTGTTAATCATCATTAAAGATTCAGAAAGTGTAGGGAGAAGATAAGCTGTGGAAAAATTGGTTCTTACTCTTCTCAGGTACTTTTCTATGCCTTCCTTTTGCTGCACCAACAAAATTGTTTCACTGCAAATTTGTTCAGTCTCAAACTTTAAACATATTTCACAAGATATCAAACACAAATAAAAACCCTGTGGAAGGAAAATGTTACATACTTTATTAATTGTACTTTTTATGTTTTACAAAGGAAACCTCGTATGTGTTTGTATTCAGTTTCTCTGACTCTTTATTTTGTAGAACCACCTTTAGCTGGAGTTGCAACTGCATGCCTTTCGGGATGTCTATACCTGCTTCGCATGTTTCAAAACAGACGGTTGACCAATCTTCCCTACAAAACACCTCAGTTATTCTGGATGGAGAAGATCTACGGCCCTCAACTTTCAATTCTTGTCAAAGATTCTTTGAATTGTTTTGAATCCAGGTCTGAATCAGACCTGTCTCACACATTGATTTATGATGTTTTAGACCCCGTCACTTCAGTTACAAGTCTTTTATGACGTTTAACAAGTTTTCTTCCAGGATTGTCATGTATTTACCATCATCCACCTCCTGTATGCTGAAGAAAAGCATGATGCTACCACCACCATGTTGGCGTGTAATGTCCAGTGTTAGTTTTATTTCAGTGCAAAGTTTAATGTTTTCTTCAGAAGCCAAAAATGATGAGTTTGGTGTCATTAGGCCAGATCATCTTCTTCAACATGTAGCGTCACCTCTATGGTTTGTGGCCAACTGCAAATGGAAATACTTTAAATTAAATACTTTCTTGCCAGTTTTACAGAAAAACTAAAAGTTGCGAACTACAACAGAAGAGTTGCGCCACCAACATCTGAACTGTGGACCTCTGCTATGGGCCTTTTGGCTGCTTCTCTGATTGATGCTCTCCTTGGCTGCGCTGTCAGTTTGGGTGGATGGCCATGACTTGGTGGCTTTACTGCTCTCTTTCCATTATCAGATGATGGATTAAATAGTGCTCTGTGAAGTAATCAAAGCATGGGATACTGTTTTATAACCTAACACTGCCTTAAACCTTATAGCTTTATCCTGGACCTCTAGTGCAGTTTTCATGATTTGTGTGAGACTTATTCTGAACAGCTCTATTTAAACTTCTATTTAGAGATTGTGTAATGTCCCAATCGCTTGGAATAGGTTTGATTAAAGGATATTAGATTAAAGAAGGTTGAATGCATATGCATGTCAAACTTTTCAGACATTCATTTGTAAAAGAGTCTTAAGCCATCTGTCTTTTTGTTTTCTTTCTTTTTACAGTTATGCAGTACTTTGTGTTGGTCCATTACACAAAATCTGACAAAAAATGCATGGTGGCTTAACAAAAATATAAATAACTTCAATGGGTTTGAGTAGGTTTTCAGGGGACTGAAAACCTCCATAAAATTCAACAGTGAGCAGGCCTGAAAGACTGTATTTCCTCTTCCATTATTTAATTAAGGTTTCTCTGACATATCTTTGTTTATGCACAAGAATTGTGACAGCTCAACATGGCAGGACGTCTCAGTTTAGACAATCCCCTTATGTGTAGTCAACCCTGCGTCTCAGCAGAGCCTCCAGTGTCCTCGCTCGTGAATCAGATTCACTGATGTGGAACTCAGCTGGCTGAGATGCTGGAGGGCATGGGGAGAAGGGATTTGCTCCTCGGCTTAGTCGTTTCTCTGTGCAGATTCCTACTGGGCCGAGAAAGGAGATTTAAACTTATATGCCCTTTCAAATGGTGGCGCACACACTTACACTCCCGCACAGCTCTTCTTCTTTTTGGAGGATTTGCAGTGAAGCAATTCTTTCTTGAGGTCCTCGTCGTCCTCTCATACCTGACATCATAAAGTGATTAAAAAAACTGTGCAGCAAAAGCATAGCAACAACTTAAAAGATTGTTTCTCTCTTCTACTTTATAAAAAATCATATAATTATATATATATATATATTTATAGATATATATATATATATATATATATATATATATATATATAGAGGTAAAATGCTGCATAATTACCCTTTACAGAGACGTAGGTTAATAAATTAATTGTACCTCAATACAATTATTGGAAGAAAATACAAACTAAGATACAAATGACCCTACTTGTTTGTTAAATTCCCATCATGCATATCAACTTATTGTCCTGGAGTTTTATAAACCAATGGAAAGAAATGCATAATTGTGAAATGAAGGAAAAAAAAAATTCAAGGCTTTGATTTCTTTTACCATTAAAAGTCTAAAAGTGTGATATTCACTGGTATTTAGTTTCCCAGTGACACAGCTTAAAAATCCTTCATATCTTCTCTGTCACAGATGATCTTTTCTTTTAAATACCTAAAATGCTGCCACACAAAGACTGAACAGAAGGAGTATCCGTTCAGTCCTTTAGTAAATAACTGACCTTTGCAACACAAAAAGTACTTTCTTGTTTGCTTCAACATAGCGACGGGTTGCTGAACTTAAGTCACTCAGCTTTACATGGGGAGCCCATGATGATACCTCCCAAGCTCACAAGAGGCAGAAGTGTCTTCATGAGACACACATTACTTTGACAGGTGACATAGGATGTTTCATTATCCTCAGTAAGCATAACAGCAAAGCCTCTAATGAAGAAAAAAAAAAAAAAAACAGAAACACATATACCGCCACAGCCAGACTAAATGTGTAAAATGTGTATTTGAATTTAATCACACCTCACACGCTTTATATGGGATCCAAAGAATGAAACCAGAACGAACTTCAGCACTGAAGAGAACAACTGGTCCCCACAAAGTTGGTTTGTAAGACAGAAAAGGTCCCAATAAGAAAACAAAAAGGTGTAGAAGCGCACAACACACACATCTGTTTCCCTGCCATCAATCTCCCAACTCCACCTAGGTTGTTTTGAAAGTGATAAATTCAGCCATTTAATGTCCATAATTAATAATTTATTACACGCAGTGCACTGCAGATTAGGTAGTATTTTATCTAGTTGATAGTTGAACCCTCCAAGGTCATTCCCAATGCTTTTCATTATCAAATCGCGATGCAGCTGCTCACTGACTAACCTTTCATTAGACTGAATGACGGCGCTGGGAGAGAATAAGATATAACCTCCTGAGCAAAGCTCTGTGATGCTTGTTTACTATGTTTCTCGTCTAATTATGTCATGTGTGAGGACTGCCATATGGTTTCAGACAGAATATGTTCCCACGGTTGGTGAAAATCCAGGTCCCAGAGAGGCGAAAAATCTATTTAAAAGGTGTGAAAAGGTGCAGTCCCTCGTCACAAAGAGAACAGACAGAAATGAGCTCCAGCTGAATCTTTGTTCTCAACATAAAAAGTCAGAGAAAAAAAAAAAAAAAACAAGAGCAGAAAACTGCCCGCCTCCGCAGTTGACAAGTATCTGAATACATAAATGATTAAAAATACATATTTGGAGAAATTAGCGCTTTCTATTTTTAGTGTTGCAAGCTGTTGCAGAGCCACCCAACAAAAGTTAAGCAACTTAGTGATGATTTCCCCTGAAAAAGAGAGACAGTAAAGGCTTCCCTTGGTGTAGAAAACTGACTTATGTGGACTTATTTTCCCTTTTTCTCATTTTTAGTGAATAAATGTAAGTGAACCAAGTTATCTTGCTGTCATCCCCCCTCTCTTCTTTTCCTCCCCACGCTTGTCCTTTTTTTTCTCTGTGTGTCTCTGAAATACACACAGACTCTCTCGCACAAAGGAGGAAAAGTGTCACTATGGAAACAAGGAGGCGAGAATCTAAAAGCTACCTCTTGAGACGAGAGTTAAGACAACAAAAGGAATCCACTATGTGAGTGGCAGAAAAGCGGCAAGGCACACAGCATCTATACTTCTCCCTCCTGTTCGGATGCTGGGTGTACCATCATCAGGCTGCCTTGTTGGCCGTTTTGTCTCCAATCCAGCTGGTTTTAGCCTTTACCAGACTGAGCGTGTTCTCCTGCATTACAGTTTTATTTTCTCCCCCTGCAGCTGAATGCATGTCGCTCTGTGGGGGACTCTTCTCTGTGTGTGTGTGGCTTAGGTTGGGTTGAGTGTAATATGCACCGCACATTTCTTTAATAGGGCTAATCCATTTTAATCCCACCTGCCACAGTTACCTTACAATGATGAATGTAAGCCTAAATGAGTTGAGACACAGAGAAATGCCCGTGGGAGCCAGAGGAGGAGGCTGGGAGGTAGATTTGAGACTCTATATGTGTGTGTGGTTTTTGTCTTCGGAACGTGTGTGTGAAGTTGTGTTTTCGGTTCCCTCCTCCCCCCGCAGCCCTCTTCTCCTTCCCTACCCTGTTGAAGGCTATTTTCTCTGGGTCTGCAGGGTCACTGCTGTCTTTAGTGATGTCTCCTTCAGCTGTAATCAGCACCACGGACAGCAACACCAATCTCCACAGACGCAGGCACCACAGCAGGCATCCATCTCAATGCACTTAAAAGTGGCTCCTTTTCTTTTTTTTTTTTCCTCCTTCCTACTGATCTAAAAGAATTGGATAGGTGAAGGTGGACTGCCCATTAGGCTCTGATAGGAGATGCAGAGAGGAAGGAGTAGCAGTGATAAAAAGAAAAATGATGTAAAACTTCTGACAGGTTGGTTTCTTCTGTAGTGCTTTATTATAAGCAGTAAAAAAAAAAAAAAAGAAAAAAAAAGACGAAATTTAGCTGAAATTAATATTGTTGCCCCTGCGAGACTCTTGTTACTTTGCATAAAGCCAGAGTTTTAGTGTTGGGTCATTCACCTATGGTGGCTTTGAAAAATAGCAGCAATAATACAACTAAAAAAAAAAAAATAGATAAAATAGTGGAGAAAGGGAGGGAGAAATGGGAGGAGTATAGTACTGTACGGAGTGTGAGACTGGGAGAGATGGGGAGACTGAAACACACACACACACATGCATACGCACAAACACACAGAGGGTGCAGATAGCGGGAGGGGAAAACCTCCTCTCTGAAAGGGATGATGTCAGTCTCTGCAGCTGAGCCCCAGTTCCCGACTCTCTCTGCCTCCTGAAAGCACACCGGCAGGCTGATCCACAAAGAGGAGAGGAAAAGGGGAAACTTGAAGGGGGAGAACCGGCGACAGAAACCCCCGCAGGTACGTATGCCACATTATCACCCATCAGTTAGTGCGGTCATTCACTGTTATTTCGTCTCCTGCTGTTATGCTTTTAACTGCTGCGAGTGGCTCACCTCTTCAGGGTGCTATCTCTGTTTTCACAATGTGTCACAGCAAACCTCCAAAGAGGAGTGCGCTTCATGTAGACTTCTGCTTCTCAGTGAATATTTGTGCAGGTTTATGTTTGTCGGTGTTTATGTCGTCAGGGATGTGAATGCAAAAGGGAGATGAACACACACTGATTAGTGGAAAGTTTTCTCTTTTTTTTTTTTTACTGAAAGGAAAGGAAAAACTCTAGGGAGGAAAACATTGGCAAAAATTCAGATCCAATCAGAATAGAAGATGAGGATTTATTGTGCGCAGACAAACCAACATAAGGCGTTTGTTACAGAGCTTTTCCTCTGTTCCAATTACGGATTTGTTTGGTTAAAAATAATGCCTCCTGAGACATTGGTGGTCCGACAGGTGACATAGCTGTGGTGAGTCATCCCATAACATCTGCCACTGAACACCTCTGCTTCCCAGTTTACTTATGGGACAATGTTATAGTGAAATCTGGTAATTAAAATATCTAATCACACACTCTCAGGCAGTCCAAAGCGTGTGTTGTTTGTTGCAACAAGAAAATTGATTTCCTGTTCCTGGGATTAGTTATGAATGTCACCATCAAGCCAGACAGCAATGTTTGCCGGGTCATATTCAATACACAGAACAACAGCAAGAGATGACATTGACAAAGAGGTGTGCATCATTTGTTCTCTCCATCTGATGACTGCCCTTTTGGCCATCAGATTAAGAAAAAGCAGGTCCAAGCAGCCATCTATTTACACACTCGGGCTGCTGGCACGTCACTCAATTAGTCACAGTGTGGATTACACTCCACGAGGGGCTTGAGGAGAAAATCACAGTGGAAATCCAATTTTGTGCCACATCAAATGTCAGGTTAGCCACCTCGGATTCTCTGTGATGAATACAGACGATTGTAGGAGAAGACGAGGCAGTGCGTCTCATGGGAGGGAGAGGGGATGAAGGTTATAGTGGGAAACCAATCAGACTGGTATCCGAAGAGAGTCGTCCAATGCAGAGCCAGTGTCCCGGGTGCCGTCCAGGACAGTGAGAAAAAACATTACGTCAGCTGCCATCTCAAATTTGGTGTTGCTCAGTTGATTGCCAAATCAACTGGAAGTTGGGGCCGCTGTGTTGCAGCCGATGTAACTACATGTGTCCTTGCATGCTGGTTCGCTAATAACTGGTGTATGGCTGGACCCAATGCTAATCCACTGGTGTGTTTCCATTGAGTTTTAAATAAATCTGAATTGCCTTTGACTGTCTGCACAGGTTGATATTTGAAAGGCTCCGACAGTTGAATTGTTTCACAGTTAAAATAAGTTCTTGAAAATAACATTTTTTTTAGGGGATGTAGAAACATGAACAATGAAGACTCTTCACTTTAACAAAAATACTGTCAAATTTGTCCTATAATTTTATTAAATAAAAAAACCCACAAAATTTGTTGGGCTGATTTCTATTTTCTTTTTTAATTTCTCAGTCAAATAGATCATTAACAAACACTATAAAGAGAGAAATGTGCCTGAAACCCAAATTACCCCATCTGTACAGGTATATATGTACGGGATGATGTACTGCCAGGTCCAGATCAGTGAGGGTCTCTATCTTCACAGAAATAAAGTAGTAAAATTAGAAATACCAAAAAGGACAAGCTTTCTATTTATACTTGCACATAGAATCTTTTGTACTTTTAAAATACTAAAAAAAAAAAATAATAATAATCATAGTAAAAGAGACTAAAATGTTTGCAAATACAGATGTGGAGAATAAAGATATCTGCGTGGGGCAAACTTTTTCCTTCTAAAATAGTAGCATGTCCTCTGTGATGCCAGCAGCTCTCTACACACCTGCTGCTGTTTGCTGTGTTGCACTCGCGCTAAAAGCCTTTCATTTGTTTGCGCAGCCCTTTGCAAAGCTACACCATTTATTTCTGTAAACCTGGAACATCGACACAGGTACTTTTGGCCATTGTGTGCAGCCTGTTTGCTCCCCTGGTGCTGACTGAAATGACAAATGGTCGAGTTGATAAAGGCTCTGTTGGCAGGAAGAGACCATGACTTCCTGGAGAGAGGCCATTCATTCGAGAATCCAGAGCCAGCTTAGCGTTACTTTAAATGTATTTTCTGAGCACTGGCATGGGGCGCCTCCAGAAAGTTTCGTACGAAGATGCCATGTCTGGAGGGTGGAGGTGCATTGATCTGTCTTGAAATTGAGCTCCAATTGAAACAAAAACCTCTTGTTTTCAACTACATTTTTGTCAAACAGAAACCGATTTGATGTAATTGAACATGCCTGTTTAACCTCTAAAAGATTTTGCCTCTAATTTTAAAATACTTTATCTCTCCTCATTTTTGACATGAATATGTGGAATATGACCTTTAAAGGCTCAATAAAAGACAGAAAAGAAAGTCATATCAACATAAATACACAAATAAATGCTGCATCTCATAGAAGCCATTCTCAAAATTTTATGCATAAAAGAATCGTATGAATATAAGACTGTCTAGTTTGTCCTCCATGGTGGCACCCAGGCTCAGAAGTTCATTTTGTTCTTGCTGATCACACTTGTTGATTTGAATTACAATGAAGGTCCAGGAGAGATCGAAAAAAGCCTCCAAAAGAAATAGTCACATCTTAACCAAACTGTGTGTTGCTATTGCACATTACCACATATCTGTGGGTTGCATATTTCAGTGTATATTTCAAGGAACATACATTTCTCCCAAAAAATAGGAAAAGCAAATAGATGCTGCTCCCACCCTATTTGCTCCTGAGTAATTACTCATCAACATCCTTGTGCTAAACATAAATGAATACAGACATCAAAATTCACATTTGTTGCGACTGACCTCCCGCTCCCATATGTGTGGAAAAACAGGACGCTCACCCATCCCTCCTGTTTGGTGCAACACATTTTTTTCCCCCATATTTCTATCTGGTTATCTCCCTGCGATTGCTAAAGCCTCAAATCCCCAGGAGAGGCAACCCGAGCGGCCTCTCAGCCCACGTGTCATTACCGCTGACCAGCAGCCCATCTCTATCTGCCCCTGATCTCATGACCTCCCTGAGAGGCAGCCAGCAGCACGATCCAGAGCGAGACAGGGGGATATGAAGTGAGGGAATGGAGATGGATGAGAGAAATAGGTGGATGTCTGGGAAAAGGGAAAAAGATAATGGGGAGAGGCACGGGGAAAAACGGGAAGACGGAATGAGATACAGAAATGGAAATTGATGGTGAGGAGGCAAGAAAAGCGAGGGAGAAGGGAAGAGCGGGAAAATGAGGGTGGCGGCTGAGGAAAATAGATGCGGGAGAGAAACGGCAGAGAGGCAGGGAGGGAGAGAGAGAGATGAGATGCTATTTCAAGACCATACTTACTGATAATGTCACTCTACTTCAAAGTGCAAAGCGCTCCTGTCATGCTCCTGCATAACTGTGCCTCTGGAGAATTTCCCTCGTATATCAGATGATAAAAAGACGCCTGACAGTGGGGTGTGTGGGGCTCCCACTCACTCTGTGTGACACATTCTGGGCCAAACTTTGACAAAACACACTGAAGTCTCTGCTTTAATTCTTTCTTCATCAACCACAGCTCCTGACCAGAAGGCCCGCGGGGGGATTTTTACCAACGCACAAAGAAGAAGCAGGGGGACGAGGTTAAGGTAAAAACCAAGTGCAGACGCAACAAATATTTATGAAAGCATAAAAGCTTCCGACTTTCTTTAATCAATAGTAGAGTATGATCACCGGGAAGATAGATGGAAAAGGTAAAAGCAACACTTTCTCTCAGTTTCACACAGTGACATGTTATCCACATGCGTTCTGCTTGCACTTCCTGACGGCTCTGACGTCACTGAACTCATCAATCACGCAGCCTTCAGGGCACCGTGCTCATGAATGAGTCCTTGACCTGCCAAGATTCCTGTGGTGTAATGTATTTTAATCCATAAAAATGAACCGTGGATTCTCTGAAGAAGCAGCAAAACGTAACTTTTTATTCAGGCAGAAATTTCTTTCTCCATATTTTTGGTCACATTTCTATCACACAGAACATGTTGACTAGGCTGTTCAGAATATACTAGTGTTAATCAGAAGGAGATCAAGCTGCTTGTGTATTTCAGTGCCTTATTTGTGTAATTACGTAAAATCTAATTATAATCCACGACGAGTCATTTATTTTCTAATTATGGTGTAAAAGTGCATTCAAATGATTCACAGCAGCAGTAAAAACAGACGGCTATCCATGCTTTCCCTCCATTTCTCTTCCATTCATGTTGTCAAGGATTCAAAAACCGGTTGTACTGAAGACAGGGATTGAGAACTAAACAACTGAATGTTTGATGCTTTTGTTGCAAAGCGCAGCAGTTGTCTTTCAACGCATCAGCAGATTTACAGCAACATGTCGACTGATATCAACTGAAAATCACCAAGGTATGTCAACGTAATCAGGAAAGGCTCCATTAAAAGCCTTTTTCAATTATTATAGTGTCAGTCAAAGCGTGCTCGCCCAATTAGACGCATGCAGGCAGCCAGTTTTTGTCTGTGAAAAAGCAGAATAGCAGTTCCCTGATTCATTACTGATTATGATATTTTTAGGCTGCAAAAATGAAACGGGGCGCTGTGCCTCATTTCCGGAAAAAAGGCTTCCGTGGGAATTATACAGATTCTACAAGAAATTAAAAAAAATAAGTGATTATCCCTTTCTTTCAAGATTTACAGAGAGCTGTGCTGAGCTTTTCCAAAAACTGATCAACAACAGATAATTAATCAAACTTTGTTGCTGGCCACATTTGCTGAAGAAAAAATATTAAAATGTTTTTTTTTTATTTTTATCAGTAGTGTTTTAGAGTTGTGTGGTGAGCACAACTGATTTTGATTTGATCAATAAACGATTGGCAGGGAAGAATTTTCTGATCAGTGAAAGCACCATGGTTAAGCTATACAATGGAGCTAACCACAACATCCTGCTACAGAGTGAATCAAACTATTTTTATCATCATCGAGGTGTCCTGAGGTTGGAGGACAACATAGAAATGTATGAAGCAAATGAAAAAAAGAAACTGTTTCTCAAAGTTTGTCTACAGTTAATTGAAGCCATGAGAGAACCAAACTTTCAGCAGATAACAGGAAGACAGAACAATGCATGGCAATGTTGTTGAGGCATAAAACTGTCAAAACTAATGCTATCTTTTTTTTAAAAGAGGAAAGTTGTGTTTTACATTATTGCTTTCTTGCAGACCCTGTGTGATTTCACCTCCGATGGAAATAATAACTGATATCAGCAGAAATTTCCTAAAATCAGTAACACCATACAAAAACCAAATATTGGAAATATTCCGATCAAATACACATAAAAAAAGGATAAATGCAAGATTTTCATATTTAATTTAAAGGAGGTGTTGAAATCGTGATTTCTGTGTGAGTCGTTATCTCTGCAAAAAACATCGTGACAGCCGCCTGAGGAGAGCGGGAGTGAATTTCTATCTTTAGTATGCTGTTCATGACTTTTACTGGACCGTGGCAAAAGGTCAAAATGTAACATACCTGCCAACCTTCTGTTGAGAATTTCAATTTAACCATCCTGTAGAGACTTTGATAACATGTATAACTCTGTAGAGGAGCAGGGATGAACCACGGTATAGGCTTGTTTTCATACCTGCTTTCATATGGACTTTGTGGCTTCTGCCAAACTGCTATTCCCACCAAAATTAATTAAAGAGTGATTTGAGCAACACTGTGTTTTCCTCACACTGACTTTGTATCAAGACTCAGATGGATGGCCACATTAGCAGACAACAGCAGAGTGGTAATAATGCAAATGAGATCACCAATTGGAAACGATAGCAATCACTTTATTTATTTTTTTGTGTTAATGTATTTTGGTGAGTGACACACTGGTTCTTGCACTGCAAATGTCATGTAATTCAGAGTCTACTGTCTTATTAGAGCATGTTTCAAAATTTGTCATCCAAAACAAAAAGTTCAATTTGAGGTCCTTATTTTAGAACTTCAACAATTTAATATGAATCTTAAAAATATGTTTTGTTTAAATGAGGAGAAAAACTAAATATTTTTTTTTTTAGAAAGAAATACTAAATTAATTAAAACAGAAAAACTTTCTTTCATAAATTTAAAATGTAGCAATCCATTTCTGACAGTTATTTGTTACATAAAACACATATAGCAGCTTGTATGTTCACCAGTATTTTTGTTTTTTTAAAATAAACATGTTCTATGTTTTTATAAGCATAAAATTACATCCTCTTTTTTTTATATGGTTTCTTCTTTTTTCTATTTTCCTCAGGTCTCATGATAATTCAGGAGCAGGAAGATGTGAGACTCTCCTCCATGTTTGCAGTCTTTGAGTTCTACATGCAAGCCATGGTGTAATATGGCTTTTTATTCCTATGTGAGGATGAAAAATATTCATGTAGGAATAGAAGCCGTTTTACATGTGGTGAGAGAGCAGCGCGACACAAGCGAGAGCCGCTGGCCACTCATGGAGACATATGCACAACTAGATAAATGTATCTGTCTTCTATTAAATGCTTCCCTGTAGTCAAAAAGGTACATTTTTGCTCATTTTCCAAACGATGATGTGCTCATCTGAGAGAGGGAGTAAGAAAAAAGAAAAAAAAAAAAAAAAAAAAATCAAGTCAGACTTTATTTTGTGTGCACCTGTTTTTTGCCTCCAGGCACAAGCAGCTTCCACTGCTTCGGCTGTTTGATGCATTTGGTGACAGATGCCGTCCGCGGGGAAGCAGGAAACATTTGCAAAACATTTCAAGAACAAAGGAGGAGAAGAGCGATAAGAGACCAATACAGATCTTTAATAACAAACTGTAAAACAGGCACTTAGTGAACCACTTTACAACCTGCAAGAGGCGCGCAGCTTCCCTTTCTTCTCAATGTCATTCATTTTGCACATTATTAAAATAAAACTTTGTCATGAAGCATTACATCAAACAATATTCTACCTACAATACTATACAATGAAGGTACATACAGTATAAACAAGATAAAGCACCTTTGTTGTCCAAGTAAATACTATTAATAATTAAACATTTGGAGTTACAGACACAGATAAATGAGTTTGTCATTTGTGTGTGGTATTATCAGTGCATGGAAAGAACTCCAAATACAGGTCCAGGGACTGCGATGTCCTCATCAGCACCTGAGTTTATGTATACACCAGAAGCTGTTGTAAGTTTTGAGTTTTATCTGCCTACATATGAATGATTTGGGTTTATACAGTATGTTCAATAAAGTAGAAAAAACAGTTGGCTGTATGTGTTGTAATTACTACAGATCTCCCTTCTGAGGATGTGGGCGTTCACATTACATTTAAACAACATGTAGCACCAAGGTGTTTATACAAAAGCCTTATAATAATGAATGTCAACCTAGTACAGTAAAGTGTAAAAACAATACAAAATGAAAAGGTTGGAAGCATGTACCCAAGGTGCACAAATGTCCAAGTAAGGTACGGCACAATTTGGTCCTTTAGCAAAACAGTCTAAAAGAATAATGTAACTTCTGTAAAAACGGAGATGCTTTACTTAAAAAAAAACCATTATTTTACTTTGTTTTCAAGTATGCTTTTTATTTCTTTTTTAAAGTCTCCTTTATGCAAGTGATGTTAAAGTCCCCAATTAAATATTTAGTTTCTATCTATCTGTCATTTGTCCTCACATTTGTGTAATAAAAAAACATGTACATAAGAAGACATAAAGTGACTACGGAAGTAATTAACGGTAGTATTTCACAGAAAACAGCTGTGCAATTTCATTCACCATAATGACTTGTCTTAAACAATTATAACTGCAAAAATTTACAGACTCTTATTCACAGATCCCCATCCCGCCCCCTCAGTTTATAGATTCGGATGTGTCCTTCCTCAAAGGAATCTTAAAGCTGGTGAGTTTTTGACCAAACAGCTGACTCAAAATGTGGTTCTGTGACTCTGCTGTCCGGTAAGAGTTACTCTCCACTGCCCTGACCCCCATCTTTGGCTTTGGCTTGTTTAAAGAATTGTTCATTGGAACTGAAGGCACTTTAGACACAGGAGAATGCACAGATCTCCCAAGAGGTCCCCTTTTGGCTTTATACTCCGTGTTTTGAGGTGTAATGGCGTCGGGCTTCTTTGGCGTGCAGCTTTCAAGCAAACCTCTTTTTGCCTGTAAGCTCAAGTTTACATTCTTGCACTTGGAAATGATTTTGTTGCCAACAACATCATCCCGTACAGAGGAGAGCACGGGATACTCGTTGGCTCCGTCCAGCTTCCTCTGCAGCGAGGGATTTGCAGACTTGCTCTGACGAAATTTCTTCTTGGGTTTAGAATCGACACCAAAGTTCTCCTGTGTGAAAGGTGAGGACACCCTCTGCATGTTGTTTGTTGATTTCATGTCCTTCCTTCTCTTCTGTGGTTTCACCAAGTCCTTGTCGTCGGTTGCAGCCGATGCCAGAAGGGAAACCTTGGACTGAGGGGCCGCTGTTGCTTCTGTTGTTTTTGCACATCCAGCTCCAGTGCTGGTTTTAGTGTTGTCTGGGGTTGTTGCTGGGGTGGCATTATTTTTCATCTGACTGCTACTTTCTTGCTCAGCACCATGAGATAATGCCTGCTGTTTAGTGTCATTAGAAGACAATGTGCAATGCCTCTGCTCATCATCCCCCTGCTGGTTTAACTCATCAACGGCTAATTCTGCAGACTCAGGTGTCTGCAGAAAAATTTGATTTTCTGTTGAGCAGACAGAAGAGTTTTCAAAAACTGCTGGAGGCAAATCTGTTTTATCTTTAAGTACCTCCTTCTCCCCGGCCATGCTACTTTCTTTAGATGCTGCCCACGAAGTTCCTTCTGCTCTTATACAAACTGATTCATCCTCTTCTTTTACATCATACGATTCAGTAATCGATTTCCTGTCATCCTCCTTATCGAGGTTAGGTAACAGAGTCGCATCAAGTTCCTCTTTCTTGGGTGTCACAGATCTGGATGAGCTCAGATGGATGCAGTTCTCCAAGTCTTCAAGCAACTGGGAGCAGTCTGCAGTAATATCCTCCGTTTTTACATTTGCATTGCTTGAATCGTCGTGGTATTCATTCGGGACGGTCTGAGTGGAGTCATCAGCTGTGGACACGCAGGGCTTTGAACACTGCGTGTCAGCATTCTGATTTAAGTGTAGTGAGCTCAAACTAGCGATGCCGCTGTCTGAGCTGTTTTCTTGCAGACTGTCAGAGAGAAGCCTCTTCTTCTTACTGGCTGGTGAATCGCATTCATTTTCTTTGGAAGCAGGTGCTTTGACAGGTCTGAGGACGGCCCGGAATTTGAAAACTTTATTCCCCCCTGACAGGTGCTTCTCCATGTGACGGTCAAACTGCTCTTTTTTTGAGAATGTGTAGTTGCAAGTGCTGCAGATGAAAGACTTCTTAATCACATGCATGACGTCTGCACAGAGCTCACAAGTGTAAAGAGTGGTGTGCTTCGAATCCAGATCGTCCACCTCCTCATGAGCTCTCCTCAGATGCTCTTTGAGCTCCTGGGCCTCCTGATAAGAAACGGGGCACTTGTGGCACAGGAAGATCCTTTCCAGGTTGTGCACCACCAAATGCCTCTGCAGTTTGAAAGGTTTGGGGAACTGTTTTCCACAGTGGTGGCAGTCTCTTGAAGGATCTTTGCAGTTTGGATGCATCTCCACACTTTTCGGCGTCTCTGTTTTGTGGAGGACCTCGATTGGGGTTAAAGTGCTTTGTTTTCCACCTCCTCCACTGCTTTTAGTTTTGTGTGCTCTAGTCTCAGACCCCTCCACGGATTTTACTTCTCCTACAGCTGCTTTTTCTTGTTCTTTAGTAGCTTTGCTTGACTCTCTGTTGGCTTTGCTGGGTCTCTGCTGCATGATCGAGGATATAAAGTTCTTCACAGCCGTTTCCTGCATGAAGCATCCAGAAATACCAAGCATGGAGCCTTGAGACTGTCCTCTCCTGGCAAATTGAGTGGCGTGTTCTCTTAAGTGTTCATTGTACATCCAAACATCTGAAATCTCCTTCAAACACATTCCGCAGGTCCAGATTCCTGTCTTATTTTTAGCGTGTTTTTCCCTCAGGTGGTCTCTCAGCTGCTCCCTGGAGCTGAACTTGCGCTGCACACACATGTAACAGGTGGGAGGAGGGGATGGGTTGTGGGACAGCTTATGGAAATTTAGCTCTCCGAGGGTGAGGAACCAGGTAAAACACACTTTGCATTTGTACTGTTTGTCTTTGACTTTAATCCCTCCATCTTGTCGCTTCCTGCCTCGCCGCTCTGTCGCTTTCCTGGATTTTTCATCCTCTTTTCCATCTGGATCTGCCGTCTCAGAAAGAGGAGCCACTTGGGCATCTTTTGCCGAGTCCAAGTACTGCATCTCGGGTAGCTGAAATGCTGTTTCGATGTTTTGTGCGCCGATGGTTTGGAAGGACTGAGCGCCCTCTGCAACATGTGGCTCTAGCGTGCAGGGTGTTGCTGGCAGAGGCTCTTCATGTTTGCAATTACTCGGCTCAGAGGTCACTACTGGGCAAGATTCAAAGCCAGTGAAATCACTGGATGAGCTCCATTCAGCTGCAGATTTACTGACAGTGCTTTCAGTTAGATTCAAATGATTATTTCCAACCTCACAAACATCCTGCTGATTGTTTTCATTTACATCTGGCGCTGGATTGTCGTCGGCCTTTATAGTGCTGTTGTGACACATGTTTATCATGATGGCGTCATCAATGGAAATGGTCTCATATTCACAGCGCTTACTTTGATGGTCAGTGATGGTCTGCACACTGTCAGGCTCCACATATTGGTCTTTATTTTGGATGAAAATTTCAGGAGGAAGGTAATCTGCAGCCGCATCTGAAGAGATTGATAATTTCTGTCTTTTGTTTCTTTTGCTGTACACTCTGGGACACTTTTTCCTCTTAGTTTCCTCGTCTCTAGGAAAAAGCTGTGAGAATGTGGTGTCGTCGTCGAGTATGGCCCTCAAGTCTGAGCTGATGCCTGGCGGACTGGGAGGGGAGGAATTCAGACAGGAGGGCGGATGTAGGTTGTTGGTAGGGCATTTCATGTCTGTTGAAACATTTCTAAGAATCTCCAAGCCAAGGCCGTCCGTGGCTCCTTTCGATTCAGTCTTATTACAATCTCCAATGATCTCCTTCTCCACAGTTGCACTTTCCACATTACTTTTCGTATACGTCTCTATGAATGCCATTTCTGTCCCCTTCGTTTCTTCAAGCTGATTATGCGCCACGGTTTCATTAACCTCTTTTGGCTCTTCAGGTGGAGTTTGGCTTGTGTTGTTAAAAGTGTCTGCGGCGACATGGTGAAAGAACTCTTCACCAAGAGCTTCTGGACCTGCTCTTTCACTGACTTTCACCTCGGGGCATTTGCTTTGCTCCTGCAGAGCACTGCTTTTAAATTCGGGAGTTATGGCTTGAAGTATGTCTGTTTTTAATATTTTCAGGAGCTCATCAGAGAAAGGGTCAGGATTGAGCTCAGTGCTCTTGTTCTTTCTTCCTTTGTTGTTCTTCTTTGGCTTTGCCTGCAGTGGAGGGTTTTGATGGCTTATCTCATCCACTGCCACGCTGCTCATCTCAGTTGCTATTTCCTCTAGGACTGATTCGATCTCCGCCGTTTTAGAGATGAGAGAGCCGCTTTGCTCAGGCAGCCCATCTATTTTGGTTGTTGGGAAACACCTCTGTGAATCATCTTTTTGCTTTTTCACCGGCGCTTCATAAATAAGTGTAGTCCCCTGATGGTTCAGTGTTGTGCCCTGTGTGCATTTCTCAGCTCTGGCTACATGCTTCATGGCCTTGTGTCTCTTCAGACCAGGCACAGTTCGGAAACACATGAAGCAAATCTCACAGAGTACTTTGCCCTGTGGATCGTTGCTCTGTGACTTCTTGTGTGTTGTTTCTTTGTGTGTTTGCTGACCTGTTGAACACGGGGCTCTCTCTGCTGATAGCTGCTTCTCTGGTGGGAGGGGAGTTTTCTCATTTTCACAGATGACGAGTGGTTCGGCTTTTTTGGGAAGAGCAGCTTCTTCAAAAGGAGCCTTGTGAGAGTCTGGATCGACTGATGCAGCTTTTGTCAGAAGATCAGCTTGGATTTGCAAATCCTCAACAGGCTGAAGTGGATCATGAAATACTGGCAGGCTTGTCTTTGTGTTATCACATGAGGACTCAGTCTTTTGAATGACAGGTGTGAGGCCCAATGAAAAACAATTGAATTTCATATTCTGCTGTAGGACTAGGGGCTCATCAGATGGCTGCAGTTTAGCCTCGTGATCCGAGCCAAGTGGCACCGTTGCTTCTGTCTCAGTTTGTTTGAAAATCACTGTGGGATTAACACTCAGGTCACATGACTCGCAGCTTTCTGTGGGTCTCTGCTTAGTGTCAAAATCTTCCTCCGGTTTACTGGCAGGTGATATTGGTATGTAGTCGTACTGATTCAGCTGTGGAGGCTCATCTGAGAGGTCGTTGTAGTTCAAGGGGCTGAGCTTTAAATCATACATCAGATCACCTTTTTCAACTTCGTCTTTCACCTCTGGAGGTCTAAAAGCAACAGGAGAGGACCCGACTCTGTCAGATGTTGGAATCATTCTGAGGTCCAGCTGAGGTGTGCTTATCAGAGAGCAGTCCATATCAGCTGCCCTATTTATCGAATCACCTTTTGCTGCCCCTTCATTGTCTGTGATTATGGGAGATTTTGCATTTTCAGAGTGTCTGCCAATAAATTCGTTGCTGCATTTATTCTTTGCATTTAAATCTCCTTTCGAGTCAAATATCTGTGTGGGTGTTTGGTGAGAAATTAATAAAAGAGCACTGGCCGGCGAGGCAGATTCCAAAAAGACGCGGCTTTCTTCTGATGCCTCTCTGCACGGCGAGTTCTGCTGGCTTGCCATGAAATCAACAGGAAGATACTCTTTGATGTCCTGAACATTGAGAATCTCTTCTTGCTCGGCGAAGACGAGGCCCGCGTCAGTTTTTAACAGCTCATTAAACGGAGTCACTTTGCAGGAATTGCCGTTAATGATGCCGTCAGGCTGTGGCAGGATCAACAGATTGCTTTGTCCCTCTGCAGACTGGGTGTCATGGAGGGATGAGCAGCATCTTTCTGGATTGGTTTTAACCAGCTCAGGGCTGCAGGGCTTATCTTTGCTAACCATCTCCAGTGACATGTTCGATTTACTGTACGCATTTGAAGGGCTGGAGTTTTCAGATGCAGAGATTGCTATCAAATTGTCTTGCTTTGAAGTCTCAATTATTTCACTCACTTTCAACTCTGCAGCTTGTGGTGAACTGAAGTCTTCAGGATTCTTGTTGTCATTAGTGTATTGTTGCTCCAGCGCTGATTTAATCACGCCTGCCATTTTCTCACCAATCTGCTGCGTAAGGTCAGCTGGGGCTGGTGATGAAGGATGACCCTCAGGTTGATGAGTGATTTCCTCTGCTGCCTCTGGGTCATCGCAGCCTTTTCTGCAATCACCGTTGTTTTTAATCAGCGGATTTAAATAATCTGCCTCACTGTTGGCTGGACAGTGAGCAGACATGACATCTGGTTCAACCTTGTTTACTGCGTCACGATCCTCAGTTTTTCTGGCTTCAGGTTCATGCCAGGAAACGGACCGCTTACCTCCAAGTGAAGGGTCAGAGTCCTCGGGGACAGATGGCTGCGGCTCATTGTGAATGATTTTAGTTTCATCCTTCTGCTCACTGATATTTGAAAGCAATGAAATACACTCCTTGGAGGTAACTACCTCCTTTTCGCAGCAATCTTCTCTCTCAGCTGCATCAGGGGCCTGACATTCAGCTTCTTCCTGTTGTTGACTGGTGGGAGAGTTGACATTTGGCTCCTCGTGTTTCGACATAATAGGTTCTTCTTGGAAGATAGAGTCTGAAATTACCTCCAAGCTTTTCATGAGGTTTTCAGCATATCTTCTTTGCTCTGAAATATCTTCTTTTGTTTGTCCGGGAGTGTCGTTTTCCACTCTGTTCGTCCCCAGATTTACATTATGATGGAGGGGCTCATGCTTAAGTGCTGCTGCTTCGCTGTGATTTTCACCCACCAGGTCAAACTGAAAAGCACTGGGCCATGGGAGTTCTGGGTTTGTGAAAGTCTCTGAGTGATGGTTTGTTTGATCTGAGCATTTGATGTTCAACCGATTGTGTTGAAGCTCAGAGTCATCAGCAATTCGTAGCGGTGAAAATTTGCTCATTTGCAGCTCTTTTTGACCCTCGTGGATCAGGAGCGGCGGGCTTTCCAGCTTAGTCGTCTGAAGCTGATTTTCAAGCTCATTTACTATTCTCTTGATCTCCAGCTCGTCCTCTGATGCACAACTGCTGAGATTTGCACTATAGTCAATTATTTTCTCTGGGAGAGACAATGGGATGTGACTGTAATCTGACTTTTTCTCGTTAGATTTCTCGGAAATTCCTTTGTACTGGGATATCTCGTCCCGTAGCACAGGGTTAACCATGAGATTCCAGTCTCTTTGTTCCATGAAAGGAGAGAAAGATGAGACAAATGCTTCCTTTTTGTCAGCTGTGCTCTCCACTGAATGAAAACTGTCTTTCTGAATGGGGATCTCCGAGTATAGGCCACTGTCAAACGCTGTGAGGTCCCCGAACATGGAGGAGGTGTCGAATGAAAGTGGGGATTTGATGAGGCCTTGCTCCTGATCCATGGGGTAGGGCATGAGGTGGAGTGCATCTTTCTGTATCAGTGGGCTCTGGCTTCCAGTCGGGGACAGGCCCACCTCATCCATCAAAGATGTGCAAAGAGATGGGGGTCTGTGTGCGTCTAGATCATTGACCAAAATAATTGCCTCTTTCACCATGCAGACACTTTCACTCTGTTTCTCCAATGTGGCAGCGCCTGATAGCCGGGGCTGTGCAGTTTTTGGCCCCTCGCCTGTTTTGTCCTTTGTGTTTCTGTCGACATTAAAATCAGCTTCTCCTGTGATAACAGGAGGGGGTGACTTAACCTCCAGAGTTTTTTTATCTGTGCTTTGGCACAGTGTTGGTCCATCTTTGCTGCTCGAACTGTCTATTCTCTGCTGGGTGTCGACAACTGAGCTGTTTTCACTTTTCTGAGGCACAACTTTGTCTCTTGATTTGGCCTGAGAGCTTGCTCTTTTTTCAGAGCTCTTGTCTGCCTCTCTTACTTTCTGTGTAGATGGGAGCAGATCGGAAAATTCTTGATTTGAATATTTCTCCGGGTCCTCCGCAATTCCTTTTTTGTCAGAACATTTTGTCTTGTCGATGTTATATTTCTTGACAGATTTAGTGAATGTCAGTGCAAGTGTACTGGACTCTTTAAAAAGCTTCTGTGGGTTGGATCTGTCATGGTGTTTCTGCTCTGGAGAGTCTTTCTTTCTCTCGCTGTCTGAGTCAGTGCGGTCAGTGCTTTTGGGGCTTACGGATGTGCTGAGGTCGCTGCTCGTGGACGACCGGCTGCCTCGCCTCCTCAGTCTTTGGTGTTTTTCCGGTGTTAGAGACAGCTCCTCACTTTTCTTCATCTCAAAGCACTCTTTGGACTCATGCCTCCATGCCGCCTGCTCTCTCTCACTTCTCGCTCGCCACTTACACTGCTTGGTGTATGTGTATTTGCAGCGGCTGCTTTGATTCAGCCGGCCTTGGCTCGCTATCTTCACAGGCTCGCACTCATCATCCGAATCGGATACGTAATCATATTCTCCAAACGCAGGATTCTGCACTGATGGGGTGAGACGCTCCATCACTAGGGAAAACTGCAGATTTTTGGTGCCTTTCACGTGAAGCTTGTGGAGTTTATTCTTTTGCTGCACTATTTTGTGGATGAGTTCTTTGCTCCAGGTGCCCCCTCCAGTGCTTTTCCTTTTGCTTTCTTTAGCTGCAGCTCTCGAGGTTGGAGACGTGGAGGCCTGCAACGCTGCTGACCCCCGAAGTGCAGAGCTGTCCTGAAAGCTTTTTAAGCCACAATGCTCAGAAAACTTGCCGGATAGGAGAAACCTTTGTGAGCTCATGTTTTTGTCCGCGCTTTTACACAGCTTTCTCGTCTCTTTCACTTTGCTCTCTTGTTCTGATGCCTTATCCGTGAAATCGATTTCTGAATTTTTATGAGATTCATCTTTTTTAATGTTAATTTGTTCATCTTCCTGCAAACTCGGAGCCATTTTGCCCTTGCTCTCAACATGAGAGTTGTAACACTTTTCCTGTGTGAAGGATCTTTCATCGGCTGCTTGTTTATTTTTGTTCTCAGGAAGTGCAGATTCTTTAGTTTTCAAACATATTTTGTTTGAGGATGTTTTGACTGTGGTGAGGTCATCATCAACAAATGCATCAATGAAACTGCTGTCTATTTCTGCATTGTCTGATTGATATCCAAGTCCATTGAGAGCTTCTGTTATTAGGCTGTCTAACTTGGCATCCTCCATCTCCAGCTCCGGCAGCGAGACATGAAGGTTACTGGGACCAGAGAACAAACCCAGCTTTAATGGGTCATCTTTGGTGTCGCCTTTTGTTTCACTGTCAGAAATCAGTTCTCCATTTTTGTTGAGGCCCAGCAATGACAGGTGAAGGTCAGATGGACACCTTGAAAGAGAAGTGCTCGACACAGCTAATGCTGCTTTAACTGGTTCTGCATGGAACTTCCTGCTGTCCTCCATCTTTGATAAATCTTTGAGCTCATTTTGTGCAAGTGTGTTCTGAGCGCAGTACTGCTTGTGGCCTAAAAATGAAGCCAGGTTGCTGAAATTCTGATCGCACTGTTTGCACGTCAGGAGAACATCCAACTGATCCAGATTTGCAGTGGCCAGTGAGCTGGCTAAGAGCTGGTGTGCAGAATATGGAGGAGGAGGCTGGTGGTGCTCCACACCAAAGCTATCTACGTAGCCTTTGCTGCTATCCATTGCTGCTTTTGTGTGTGTGGTGTTTTGCAGGAAGTTCATTGTTTCATCTTTGGCTCTGTCTGGCACGTAGGAAAGGCTTCGTGGAGCGTCAGAATGAAACTGGTGGGAATGCGTGCTCATGTGATCTGATTGCAACTGAGTTTTGCCTTGGGGAGGTTGATAGAACAGATGTTGTGGGGCTGACTTTGTCATCTGACTGTCTTCTGAGCCAATATTAACGGGGCTGGTGGATGCCGGAGAGAGAGAGGAGCAGGTGCTGCTTGATGCAGGGTTATGGACTGGAGATGGCAAAGGAGACTCATATGGTGACACCTTTAATAGCCCCATGGGTGGGACCTGCAGGGGAGGGTAGCTGTAGTTTCTTGATGGACCTGTTGGAAGGGTCTGATTGAGTCCAAAGTACCCTGACTTATTCTTGGCCTCGCATAACTGTGTGTGGTTCATTTCCAGTTTAAAAGCTGAGACAGTGGTGCTGTTGTGTTTTACACTTTCGTGTCTGAGAACATCACCACTTCTGCTGCTCTGGAAGGAGTTATGCTTGTGCACTTTACTCTCATCCTGCCAGTCAGACGGCGAGACCATGTAGGCAATTTTCTGATTGTTTATTTGCCTTGATGATTCTATCCTGTTGAGGTTCGGCATGGCAGAGTTTGGCCGTATCTGCTGCCAGGGCATTCTGTTGCTTTTAGATGAATTCAACCTGTGGTCTATCGTTGTCTGGTTCTGGAATTGGAACTTCTCGTTCATGACAGAGTACTGAATGGTGTTTTGATCTGATGCTGAATATGTCTTATTAGGTCCCTCCCATGAGTGCGGCAGCCTGTTCACAACCTTGCTGTTGATGGATTTATCAAAAGGTGATGAACCCGTGTGAATGCTGCTGGGTGCAGGATTGTTGAATGTTCTGTTAGGAAAGTGCATCGGGGAATCTGGACTCTGTGAAATATTTCTTGCATGCACACCAGCCGGCATGAGTGTTCTCTGGCTGGCAGCTGCATCTTTGGGGTGACAGTTTCTCTTACTCCCTGATGTGACAGCTGCATCCTGACAATCTGCCTGGGAACTCATGTCTGAGCTCTCAGGGAGAGCAGTCTTCCCCTGTTCTGACTGCTGTGAGCTGGAACCTGAGCTGTCACTGCTGGGTGAGTCTTCACTCTGAGTTCTGGAACACTGGATGGATGATGCCACCCCTTGAATATATTGGGGCTGTTGTGGGTTGGGATAAGAGCTTCTATCCTGCTGATGGTCGATACTGAACTGAGAGCTGTTCTGAGAAGTGCTTTGCCCATTTCCAGGTGAGAAGGAAAAAGAGTTGTGGGTGATATGAGGCTGGGGGTTCTGTTCACAGGCAAAAGATTCAGAGGTTGATTGCTCCAGTAAGTGATATCCATACTGAAATTGAGCAGGCACAAATGCACTCGCCTTACTGGTTTCTGAGAGCGCAGTGGATTTTTGTGATGAAACCCCATAATTAGCACCATTATAGGTCCGTTCAGGCGACTGCCATACATTTGAGCCACTAAGTGGACACTCAGTCATCATCAGCTGACTACCAGCCTGTGTGCTGTTAGTCTCCATCGATGCCTTCTTCTGTTGCTGTGGCAGAGATGGGTGTGAGTGTGATGATGTTCCGCTTGAGGAACCCAGTGCCTGTGAGGTATAGCTTGGGGAGTTAATATTAGAGGGATTCTCCTGGAAGTAGCGGCTGTAGCTGAGCTCCTGCTGCTGCAGCTCGGCCTCTCTCTCTGGCATGGTGGGAATGTTGAATCTGTAGCTGCCTGAGACTGGGCCACGGCTAGGTTCCAGCTTCTTGGGTGGCAGAACCTTCTGTTGTGGGTAGGCTATGCCAATGGTGCGTGGATTTGCAATGCTTAGTCTGTACAGCTGCTGCGGGTTGCCACGCTCTGTCTTTCCCGACCGCTTCCCCTTCTCTCGGCTACGACCCTTTCCACTTGGTGACTGGGGACTTCCTTTCCCGGTTGACCAAGTTCTGTCAGTGACAAATTTCGATCTGTTTTGCAGTGAACTGAAGTCAATCTTCCCTGTCTGCTGTGGCCTTATAACAGCTTCACGCTGCTGAGGACAGCTCCTTTCTTTTTCTAGTTTTTTAGCCTTGGCCCCTCCGGTGCTGAGCCCGACCTCAGTGCTTGTGCTTGAAAAGTGCTCTGAAGACGCCTTTGTGGTTTTATCGCTCTGCTTTTCCAGCGCCGTCCCCTCATCCTGCTGTTTGGACTCAGCATCCAGCTCTTTGACTGTATGCATTTGCTGAGTCTCTCCTGCCATGATGCACAGTCAGTGCTGTGAAGGCCTGGTCCTCAGAATTGCTATCTGGGAGACAGGGACATCATCTTCTGGGTAATGGGATTCAGCAAATGTCCAGTGGCAGGAACTGCAGGGACAGGGCCGCTTGCTGCAAGCTCATCTCTTCACCCTCATGGTGGACTATGGATCTGGCACTGAAGCAAAGCAGACCTGGAGGTAAAAGAAAAGAAGAAAAGATTGATATCTGTCACTTCATAATGTCTTTTTGTGAGTCTTCTTAAAACCTGGCAAAATATTTTTAAACTGCTAAACATGAGCTTATAGAAGACATTTGAAATATATAATATAAACATTTAAACATATCCTTTTTTGTCTAGACACTCAAACTGAAGACAAAGCTGTGAATCTCTTGGCAAAGCAAATACATTTGAAAAGTAGGATTCAGCACAGGTGTTGAAAAAAGCTTCTTTATTCAGATTTTGATGAGGGCGACTGTGTAAAAACTATAGCCCTGAACAAAACTAGGGAATGATCTTATAGTGATGAATAATAATACTAATAATGATAATAATAATACAATACTGTTACTTTCTAGTGAAAGACTCTTCATTGTGTTTTCTATTTTTGCCAGCAGAGAGCACTATTGCATCATTACACTGCAATGTGGTTGATTCACAGGATTGAGTGTAATTACGGGGGATTTTAAATAATAACCATACTCCTATTTCCACTCATTCTGTTCTTATAGGACCTGTTATTAAATTACCCACTTCTGAGGAAAAGGACACATTTATAAAAAAAAAAAAAGAAGAAAAAAACACAGAGTCACATTACTGTTCTTTCAAAAAGCAGAGACTGGATGGGACATCAGAGTCTGGATCCTCAATGCAAACAGTCACAAAAGAACCAGTTCAGTCCTAAAAATATGAAATGCACTAGAGTACTGAATATAAGAAAATATGGTGTGCAGATCCAAAAGGTTTTGCCAGTAAATGAATCACAGCTTCCTTAAAAGAAGGGACACAATGCCACAGTGTTCTGTTGCTACAGAAAGCTTCAGGTTTAGATCATGGAGGAATATCATGGATTAGTCAGCCAGCCCTTAGGAAGTGAGAATTGTGGGCATGCTGATGTTTGTTGCCATTCCTCAGGTATCCCAGACGCAACTTCCATTTATTTTGGCCTCATGATTCTTTTGAGGTCCGACCGGATGAAGCTTGGACTTAGCACCAAAATGGGATTTCTAGGTCTGGTAATGGAACTTCCATCCAAAGTTCTTGTCTGTGTCCCCTGGCCGCCAGCAATGGCGGGGGAGGCCTGCGGTCAGAGAAGCTACAGTTTGTCTCTGTGTGCAGCTACTATCCACTCTGGAGGTAAAAGAGTGAAGATTCACTGAACGCCCATGTAGCTTTACTTTGACAGAGTCTTCATCTGTGAGAGGAAGCTTTAATTCTATAATGAAATTCTAGTCTGATTGTATAAAAAGATTGGCATCTGTTGCATAGAACCTCTCATTCCGGCAATGACTATTCTGAAGACTGTCAAACACACCTACTGTGAGAAGCATCTCCCCCCTCCCCCCATCTACATCATAAATTTTCCAACCATCTGAGGACTGGTCAAATGTGCAAAGATGAAAAGATACCATAAATACATCCATCCTCATAAATCTCTCTGAAGATTTTGTTTTTGAAGCACTCAGGGTCATTCTGGGCTCAACACCTGATTTTGTTTCCTACCTGAAAGGCTCTTTATCAGTTTAGGGTCTTAGCCACTATCTTGTGTTAAAGCAGTAACTGCATTACATGAACTGTTCTGAGTTCTAAAATATTTACCCTGTTAAAGTAAGAACACTAAAAAGTTTAAAAATGTATTAAACATCCCCTTTCACATTGAGACACTTTGGTTTACTGACTTACCTCTATATAAAGTTTAATGCATGCTGTCTATTGAAAAACATTACTCTTCTTGAAACTTTTGCTTTACAAAAAGATATTTCTGATATGTACCTAAATAAAGTAGAAGGTACATAATTTTGTAGCAGAAATAATAGGATCCTCTGTCATAACAGGCTGGAAAGTGTAGAGTACATTTTCAGTCAGCTCATTTGAGTCAATCTTTTGTAAACCACCTTTCAGTGAAGTTATTGTTGTAAGCCTGTGTATGTTCCAGATTTGAACAATTTTTCACAAATTCCTCTTTGGTAAACCAGTCAACTGCAGCTCTTGCTCTATGTTTAGGATAACAGTTCCACGAACAAGGGAACCTCTGCTCAAGTCTCAAGTGTCTTCTTCCCTTCAATGCTGACCAATGCTAAAAAAAGCTCCCCTCAGCACGATGTAGTTCAGAAAGTTCAATCATGATCTCATTGGACCAGAGCTTCTTCTTTTATGTGTTGGCAGAGGCCGCTTCAAGGTTTGTGGAAAACGTCCAATTGGAACTTTTCCAGTGTTCTTTCAACAACACTGAAAAACACTATAAAGTTCAAACCGCACAAAACTCATCGGTGCCCAGTCAAAAGATTCCTTCACTTGAGCTCTGGATCTCTGCATCTCCTCCAAAGCTACTGTGGGACTCTTTTCAGATTCTGTGAGTAATACTCTTCTTACCAATGAGATGTTCAAAAATGTGGATATTGTTTTTATTATTGTCACTTTATCCCAGACTGGTCTGGTGTGTTAATTGAGCTCATGAAAATCTGAATTTATCTTGGCACTAAATTACACCTGCATGGAGTCTTCTGAAACAAGACCAATAAGACGACTTCGGTAACACTTTAGTTGTGAATAAGATTGTTATGACACTGTCATAAACATGACACAATACCTGTCATGAACATGAGTAAGTCTTCTGAAAGTAAACAGCCACACTGGATTTTACTTAGGAGTATCTGAATAAAGGGGACTGACAATAAATGCATGCAAGCTTTTCAGATTTTACAGAAAACCATGTGTTGTTTTCCTTCCTTTTCACATTTATGAAGTGCCCTTTGTTGGTCTAATATAAAGTGTTGGTCTAAGCCCAATAAAATATGCTTCAAGTATTTGGGATTATGTGCCAAACTGGGAAAAGCTTCAATGGTTATGCATGCTTTTGCAGGCACTGTAACAGTTCATAATTTAACTAATTATGCTACATGAAAAGCAAAAATTTAGTGTGATGACTCTTTTTTTGTTAAAACTGTATGAAGTCAGCCACTTTCAATTTTACAAGGACAAAGTAAAGAGTTGTAGAACCCAGGCAAGATCAAGCCAGTAACAAGTGTTCAGATCCCACCCAACAAATCAAATTACAAATCAAATTACATGTGATTTGCTTATCTTTGATGTTTTTCACCTTGTCTCATACTTTGGTAAATCTTGTAGAGGTATTTAACAGGTTATAAGGGGAACCTTTAGACTGAGACCTAGTTGGGTTTTGGTCTGGTTGTGAAAAATCACATCCCCTTTACACCTCTCCACAATCTGAATGCTAGTGTCTGCTACCAACTCTACCACAGGTTGGAGAAACTGGGGTTAATGGCCCTGCCAGCATTTCCAGCGGGTAACGCTTGATCCATTACCGCAAAGTCAACAGCGCTCATAAATCACAGCTCCAATTGTGTTTGCCTAGACTGGCTGTTGCGGTTTTGGCCTTCGAATGAATGCCTCCAACAACAAAAAGAGCAGTATAAGCATCACAAGGACTGTAGAGAAGTAGCACCAAAGCCTGAGCTGTCAGCTTGCAAAGAGTGAGAGGTCATTTATTTCCTTTCAGAAACCTTGTCGACTTCCTTTACCGGCCTGTGCAGCTCGATAAATCTTCCCTTGCACTAATCTCCTTCATATAAGTCAGACTTACTTTATACAGACACGTTTAGATTATTAATCTCCCGCTTTCATGGCGTCTTTGGTATGGCTTTTTCAGTTTTATCTTAAAAAGCATAAATTGCTCTAGGAATGTATATAAAGAAATTGTGGTTGTGACAGAATTGCAAGCTAGGCACAACCTGATGTCAAATCCTCAGCGACTAGTCTGAAATTTGTTCTATAAAATTGTGCTCTAGTGGAGTTTTTACAAGTCAATTAAGATGCATGTGCGTATGTGTGTTCTTTAGGCCTCCTGTCAAATCCCACAGTTTCTGTGGCGCCCCATATGGCTTGACCACAACACCACCCTGATGCGTGAGACTGCTGAATGCTTAAGAACTGGTGTATTTGTGGTATCAGCCCATCTGTGTTTTGTGTGTGGGCAAGCAACTAACCAGACTAAAAGTGGATAAACTTCCTTTTTTTTCTTTCTTCATTACTCTCACAGGGTTGTGTGTTGATTTCTTGCAGGAATGAGGGAGTGGGTGAAAGGTGCTTGAATGAAAAGTCAATTTCCTGAGTCTTTTTCCTGCCATTTTTGTGGGGGATGTATGTGATGTTGACTTGAATGAATAAATGGAGGTAACACTGTGAAAATCTCTGTCCATTCATCACATCAGTGCCTTATGTAATTGCTTCTGGAGTTTTTAAGGCATAAAATGTCCCATTGAACATTATTTTCCTTTGCATTGCAAACTTCTTTTGAACTTATTTTTCACAAGTGGGTGACTAGAAGCAAACTTCCTGGCCTATGAATATACATCTACAGTATCTGAAAGTCATTTGTGGGAAACTGGAAACCTGGAAAACACCCTCCTGTATGACTCATACTTCAAATCTTAAGTACAGACTTTCTGTACTTAAAAATAAAGATTCCTTGATAAAGTGATATGCCCTGTGACAGATAGGCGATCTGTCCTAGTTGTACCCCACCTCTTGCCCAGAACGTTAGCTGGAGAGGCACCAGCACCTTCCGACCCCACTAGGGACAAGAGTATACAGAAAATGGATGGGTGAATGGATGACAAAGTGATAAACATGCAAACTTGTGGATATTGCTAAGTACGATATATAACCGGGAGCAAAAGAACATTTTGTCTTTGAAGTTGGTCTGTCAGAAGGACAAAGAAAAGCATCAGTGTACTCCTTAGCGAGACATTACCAAAGATAAAATTGTGATGGCAAGGTGACTAGGTCAGAGAAGTTCCAAACCTGCAGCTCTTATCTCGTCTTCCCAGTTAAGAGGAACGATCCAAGGAAGGAAAAGTGGTGAACCATTGATGGTGCTAAATAGTGCTGAAATAACCTGGAAGTGATGGCTAGCCTATGTCAAACAATCCAGTCGTAGAGCTGCTGTAGCTCAGATTGCTGATATTTATAATATAGAGGTGTCAGAATACACAGCCCAGAGCCTAAGAAGTTTTTCCAGTTTCAGCCATTTTATATACTATTACATGGAAGAATATATTTCCATACCCATGTGCATGAACCAAGACATACAGAGTCACTATCTGCTAAATAGTCTAACAACTCCAGACTTGATTTTTCTAGAGGTAAAGGTAATTTTATTTGTATAGCACATTTTCAGCAACAAGGCAATACAAAGTGCTTCACAGGATTTAAAAGGAAATGCAAACAAAATAACAAACCAACTAAGTCTAATTCCATTTCTGGGCTTGGAGAACAGGAGTCTAAAAAATAGTCTAACAATGTTGTTCCAAAAATCTCCTCAGGGCTTCTGGTCTCTGCATCTAAATAGTGAGTACTCTATAGTTTCTGATAAAATAAACTAAAGAGTGACTAATCTAATTCCTTTTCTGGGTTAAAAGTGAATACTCCACAGTTTCTAAACAATGACCTAAATTTTAAGTTTATTGTAAATCTTAAATACTATTTCTTAAGTTCCTTTACCTATATTCAGTATTATGCCCTAAAGCATGGAAAGCAATTGGTAGCGCATAATATAGAAATGAAGGGTGATTCTACTAAAGTACAGAAAATTCAGTTTCACGTAATTCAATTACAGGAATAACAATCAGTCTTCTACCAACATCTTAGTGCCAGATAAAACAGAACACCTGCAGGGATGTATTGGAGACCCCACCTTTTAAACTTGCTTTAAAAGGAAGTTTAAAAGCAAAAGGTTATGGCCAAAAATCTCAGCATGTGTTAAAAAAGTGGATAGAAGCAGACCATTCCTATTTCACAGAATTAGATCTTCAGCAACAGAAGCCAGTAACGATGTGCAGTAATATTTTCTTACTGTGTGGACAGCGCATGCCGGCCACACCCATTTGACTAGACATGGTAAGAAGTGATTTAAAAGTAATTCTGGTTCACACTGGGAATTGTATTTTTTTTAATCCATGCTGGCCCTCAACAGAATTGTGCCCTGAATGGAAATCACATCACTCACATGAAGACTTAAAAAATGCGTCATCCTTTTGTTGACCAACTGCTGTCAGGGAATCGACTTGGTAGTCTTTAAGAAACAAACAAATCAGCACTCTTCTGCAAATGGTCAGTTGGTTAACTAAAAGTAATGGTGAAAGCAGCCAATGTCTAAACTACTTCTACTTCTGGATGGTCTTCAGAAAGCCTAAAAAAAATAGTTTAAGACAACTAGTAAAAGTTAAGGTTTGAGAGATGGCTTGAGACTTTTTCTTCAAAGCTGTATGTGTGACAAAAAGTTGTGGAAACAGAAATACTCCAAAGGCACAAAGCTCTTACAGAGCCAACAGAAAAGCAACAGCAGGGTGAGCAATTTGCTCTTACAAACAATGACCTCTTTTATAATAATGTAAACCAATAACTGGCACACGCAGAAATTTCTCAGCATGCTCATCTTTTCCAGATGCTTGCACACTGAAATATCATCACAAAGTGGTCTCAGAGATCAGAGAGAAGGCAAAGCCAGATGAAGATGAGAGATGATGAGTTTGGCGTCAATGGAGAGTAAAGGTAATGTATTACCAGGATTGCAGGGAATGCCATTAAAAAATGGGAAAATGGTACAAAGTGGTGTGTTAGAAACCAAACAGAGAAGGGGGAGGCAGGCTTTCTGCGTGCGTAGTTTGGTAGGCTGTGTAATGGAAGTGATGGAGAGGGGGCTGCATCAGGTGGCAGAATAATAAGCGTCTGACTGCTCCCCTCACACCTCATCCAGCACACGTGGTCCAGCGCAGGGAATGCACAGTGAGAACGGCTGGACTAGAGCCCGTGCCGGGGCGTGCCGCCAAACCTCGGTCAGCTTGCCTGCCTACTCCTCTGTATTTTTGGAAACATCTATTATGCAAGCATTTCGGCTTTAAGATCTCAGCATTTTCGTCTGTTTGAAAGGAGGAGAGAGGAGGGGAGATGTGTCGGAGAGTCCAAGTGGCTGTCACAACTCAACGACCACACATTTATTAAAACAGAAGCACTTGATGTGGATGTGCTAACACTTGCTTCCTTTCAGAAGTTTGCAACTTTAATTTCTCAGTTTCTGATTAAGACAGCATAATTAATGAGTCATCTGCCAGAGGGCTGGTGACGTTCTGTCAGAATCCTTCGGAGGATTTGAAAGATGGCAGCGTCTTTGCACTTCAAACTAAACAGTGAGCACAGTTATCCTTGTGCCCTCAACCCAAACCCCACCCTTTGCACAATGCGGTTAGCTGCTCAGTGGGGAAGATACAGGCAGCTCTAGTGTGTCTGTGCACATCTGAGTGTGTCTCTAATGGGTTTTGGCGTGTAATTCCAGAGGCTCCCCCTCACTCTCCCTCACAAGATTTTCCTGCTTCTCAGACAAACCTTTTCTTTTCTTTTCTAACCACTGGATTCTGGACTAAGTTTCTTTCCATATTACAAACCACAACATTCCACAAACATGATGGAATATTTGTTTTAGAGCAGTAAAAGTTATTTTTTCCCCCGTTATTTGACCCAATTTTCCGGATTTGCGCATGTTTATGGAATATTACATGTGCAGATGGAAAAGAAATAGGTTTTATGCGATAGAATGAAGAACATGACAAAGTAGATAAGGATATTAGCAAAGGGTGGCCCAGACAAAATTTCCTGGCTAAGACCCATAGCAACAGTAATTTCATCCCTAATGGACAAAATCCGGATTTCAGGTGTTATCCTTCTTTAATCTGTCAATATTTACTTGTCCTTTCTTCTGCTTGGGCTGGAGTATTCGGTTACCTCTTTAAATTGTTACAGTTTTATTAAATGGAAAGAAACTGAGGGAAAATGAGAAGAGAATTCATTAACGGGTGCTATGCAACCTCCAAAGTAATTACCACGCTCACGTCTGGAGTTGCACTGGTGCACATTCAGGGTGATTTTAATCAGAGTACAGTTAATATCATACCACACACCAAGCTGTAGTAGAAAACCATCTTAACTTGTAAAGCCTGAAAAAATACTCAATAGTAAAGGTCGACTAAATCAATATCTTATGCAGATATATTGAAAAAAGACTGTATGTACTTTAATCTGAATGATTGGTCTTTAGAAATGCTTAATTTAGACTTAAGTAGGTGATGATTGTACCTAAAATTGGGATGTTATTTGTTGTAATTTGGAAATGTGTGAGTAAAAGTGAGTTGACTCAAAAAAGTAAAGAGTTGAATATAATCTATGTCTAGTTATTTTTATTTAAATAAAATCCTTGTGATGTTTATCTCTAAAAATCTTCTAAATTTCTCAATATGAAGGATATGGACACATATAATGACAACCTAAAGGCACAGTATTCATTTAAAGCTCTTATTATTGCCAGAAATGGAGTTGCAGTGGATGGATCCCCCACACGTTAAAGAGAGCTGAAAGGAATGAAATACGGCTACCTCATCTACACAACAAGGAAAAAATAAATCAGCCGTTTTAACTGTCCTTCACATTGCTGAAGAGAACTCAACCATCAAATAACAATGAAGATGGTAAAACTCTAGTTTATATTTCAAGATTTGACGTTGAGTTATGGCAGAAAAAAAGTAAACTGTTTTTTTATTTTAACTACTGTTTAACATAATGGATTTTTTTATCTTAAGGTGATACAATATTATTGGAACATTTGATCTGCCTGTTTTATATTAACTTTTCAGCTCTACGTGCATCAGTATACACCTTAAAGAGCTCTGGCTTTATCTACAGTAGTAAGAACATGGTGTTTATCTATTGTCTAATACAGACAATTTTACAGTTTCATGTAAGCACACTTTACAGTCTCTCCTTGATGATTGCTGCTTCAGAAATGCATCACGGAGGATGGTTTTTATTCATGAAGGAACTGCATGTTTTGCTTCATAACAACCAGGAAGCCAGAGTTGGTAAGTGATGTGTGGGGCCACCATTGCATAGGTGAAAGTCCAGAGATGAGACTGGGCTTGCACAGTTATAGCCCGAGTGTCAGTGGCCTCTGGGGACTTCAGCTTCTCTTACTGACCCGTCACCCTGCTGCCCATGAATCACTGAACAAACGCACCCAGGGAAAGCATGCACAGACAGGCAGGACTGTGTGTCCTCGTGCCACTGCATTTCATCCTGACACATAATGCAGGCACTGCAAGACAATCCTTAAGCCATGCACACTTTATTTGTACAGCGTCACAAAAGTTCAATAATGATTTTCACAGATGGCGTATTTGTGGTGCTTCACAGCAGGGGTTTGACATTTTGAGTAGTTTGGACATGTTATATTCTTCAACCAAAAACACTGAACAAAATCCTCAAATAAGTTGAGTTTAAAACTTGCCCAGTGCTTAATGAGTTCCATATACTAATTTTCAAAACAAAAGCAACTCAGCAGGGTTTCGGTCTTCAATGCTCCACTTTTTATAAATGGGTTTTATTAAAAACTTGCACTCCTGCATGTTTGGGACTGGTGGGTACTCAATGAGAGATATAAGGAGAAAGTTTATTAACATGGATAGTCCCTCCGGGCAACAGCAGTAACCTTTAACCTTGAGCTAAGAGTTTTGCTTGTAAGACAAAGCTTTCTTCGCATAAGAGGATAGACGGTCGAGTCCCAACATGTGATAGTGAAAGGGATTTTCCCTTATACCTTGAGAGGATGGGCTTTAATTAATCTACCAATGCCAAATAAAAAAAAAAAGGTAAGTTTAGTAAATTATAATCTTTCTGTGACACTACAAACCTAACAGATGTACAGAAGAGTCTTTTGTAAATGAATTTTTGGTGTAAGTACATGATGACATGAGAAGTACATGAGAGATTAGAAGACTTTGGGTTCTGTGCAACCTCACTGTGCGTGCGACTGCTATGTCATTAAATTGTGCATAACTGTGAAGTATGCAATTGCTTTCATGTATAATTTAACTGTTCGGTGACTGCATTTGGCTTTGGGAGGGTTTTTTTCAGAGTTGTTTCATGTGCCATTATTACTCAGCAGATGAAGCCAAGTGTTTACATCTAAATATGGGGTAGTGGATTAGTACATATTTTGCCTTCTTGTTCTTGTTCTTGTTCTTCAAATCCCTTAACTTTCTCAGAATACAATCATAAATGTCAATGAGTTTTAAAGGGATTTGATGTGATCAACAAACAACATTACAGCTTAAATATGTAGAGAAAGGACAATAATTACTAGCTTTTCATTTCTTTTACAAACAAAACTTGCATAAATGTAAAGACCATTGGTATTCAGACTCCATTATTAATTTTACATTCCCCTCCCTCACCTTTTAATGACTTGGCTATTCAGAATGAAGGCTTTAGTCTTTTCTGCTTTCTTCCACTGACACGAACATGAAAGAACATTTTTAGCTTGGAATTAGGCCATGGAAACTCAAGGGCAGGTGGGGGTTGGTGCTGGGAGGAAACAAAAACATTTATAGAAGATTTAGGATGAAGTTAGTGGAGCAGTCAAATGACTGGCAGTCATGGCTTAATGCTAGAGGCAACAAAGCTAACGCAAAGTATAAGGCTATGAGTTGAGGTTATTTCGAGTTAAGTGCTGTGGGGGCAAACCTGAGAAGTTTTTCTCTACAGCTTAATTCTGGATCTTATAATAATAAATGAGTGGAAAGGGCACGTTAATATTTTTTTGGGTATTTTTATTTATTTATTTAGTTTTTTACATTTCAGTCGGCTTGACTTCTGTGCCAAAATCAGTAAGCCACAGTCCAATGGTAAAGAATTCAAGGCAGTTTGTTTGAGTCAGAAGCATTTTCCAAATTCACTCTGCCTGCCTCTCTTTAAATAGCCCAAGGAAATGTCCAAATGACCTAATTACGACTCAGGCTTTCCTAAGTAGACTCTGTCGACGCATGACACGATTTTCAAAAATATACACTGTTGAAAAACAGCAAGATTCTGGTGGTGGTTGCGCTTTTTCTGCTGGGTTTTATTGGTGGGTCAGCAAGCTGGATTATGTCAGCTTTTCATGCCTCTTTCTTTAAATCATAACTTTCAAGGCCGTCCCTGTTCAGGCGTAGACCATCAAAGAGTTGTTGGACTTAAACGATCTGCCAGAGACATGCACTGTGGTAGATTTGACCAGACCACTTCATCATTGCATGTGCAATACTTCACAAGCTCTGTTTCAGTGAATCTCCAAAGAGCACTCAGAGCACTACTGATCTGTGACATTGATTGGCATTTGTACTAAAAAGCTGCATTGCCTGAACAAACACTATTAAAAAGTTCTTATTATTTTGGCAAAAAGCTTTTGGAAACAATAACAATGAATCGCCTTTGAACAAAAGCCTTATTCACATCAAGAAGAATTAGAGCTGTGCTGTGATTTAGTGGACATAGTGAAGATGTCTAACTTTATGATTTTACTTCATTTGTTTGTTGTTCAATAGGCAATATATTGCAGAACCTGTAAAAAAATCTTATTGTTATTGTTTGAACAAGCCTTGGCTGTGAAATGAAAATAAAGCCGGTTGTTGGACATAGAAAAACATGTTAATAGGTTTCATTAATCAGTCCCACCATTTTATATTTTTGGGAGGAGAACATTTAGTCCACAAAGCAAAGAAAATACAAGTAGGGAAAATGGGCCAGCATAAGAATCAATTATAAAAATGGCCAAGACTGGGAGGACTAGACCGTGGGGTCAGACCATCTCCAAATCTGCAGCTGTTGTGTGGTTCCCAGTATGCAGTGTTCAGTATCTGTTAAAAGTTGTCCAGAGAAGAACCACATGTGAACCTGAGACAGGGTCATTGAGACACATGAGACAAAAAGCCTGGTCCAAAAGATGAGTTACTGCAGCTCAAACTGGTGAAGAAATGTCAGTTCTGTTAGAAAGGTGTCATAATACACATCGTATATCAGTTTATTGTCTGATCCGTCCATCCATCCTCTTCCACACCTGATATCAGGTCGTGGAGGTAATGAGTCCAGAAGGAAAACTGAAGTCTGTTCTGATGAGGTCAGCATCGGAACAGAAACGCAGCACTGTTTTTCCAACCCTGCTGTTTCTTCACCACAACAAGCCATATCAACACCCACATTGCTATAGACAAGGTTTCAATCTATACAACCATCACTAATAAAAAAAAAAAAAACATGGATATCTGACTTCCTCTACTTGAGTCAGAAAGCAGTCCACATTTTTTTTGTGATTGAACGCTATATAATAGATTTCTTTATTTCTCCTTTTATAATAGTACAGTCTGAGAAAATAAAACAGAAATTACAATGGAGAGGCTAGAGAGAGAATATGAGGAAGAGGAGAGGAAGTCAAGCAGAGAGGAGACAGATTCTCAGTCCCAGAGCTCTGAGTTCAGACTGCCAATCTTCCTGCGAGCCAGGATGAGATGATACAGTAGCTTTTCTTCACCAGACAAATGCATTTTAACAGGATGCTCCTCAGTTGGAGTATGGAAAATAAATATGGCTTCCTCCTGAGAGTTGAACTCTACTTCTAACATTAGCTACATTCGCGTTCCTTACGTTACCATAGACATTTTATCCAGTCTGCCTTAATCTCACCAGAATCCTGAGAAACAACTTTTCTTATCTGAGCTTGAGAGGGTCTGTGTGACCTCACTTAAATATTATGTGCTTCAGCATCATTTTCAAATACTTTTGTCATTATTTGACTATCTTCAAACCTTTGCGCTCATCCCACTCTCAACATTCTTTCAGCATCCGTGTCGTATGGATGTGAACTGAGGTTTGATGGGGCTGCAGCAGGAGGACTACCTGGTGTGTCGCTGTGTTGAATATGACCAAGGGGTCCGCTGTTGAAAAGGGGCTCTATGCTGCATCTACAGGATCACCTTACACGACCACTTCCTGCTTCCGACCCTGCTCCTCACAGGCAGGCCCTGTAACCAGTGCCGAAAAAAGCTCACACAGAGGGGTTCAGTGCACCCAGGGGCTGAGTACAGGACCCTATTCATCCTCTTCCTGAAGCTCCTCCCTGGTACTTGCTGACCAGTCTCAGGAAAGAACTATTTTAACATTTTTACGAGTAGTCCTCTGTTGAAGCACTAAGATAAACCAACTGGATGGTCTTCTCTTTTCACCTGACCTTAGTGGACAAGATGTGTCAACTTTCCATAAAATTTGTCCTAACTCCAACAAGCCAGTGTCTTGTTTTGTACTATCCATCTGTCTGGCTGGGTTACGTATGGTTCAATGAGAAGTGAAAGAGGTGAGCATGAGGTCAAAGATATGGGACTCCATAGAGAAACATCTTCAGAAGATGCAAAAGTGAGAGCTTTATTTTTTTTTAATTTTGCCCAGATATTTCAGCAAATTTCAATATATTTTAGTGACAGTGTTAGTGATAGTGGTGAATAAATGTAAAGTGGGTATATAAATATTATTAATTTAAAAATTTTCTATGTAAAAAACAAGAATGTGACAAGGTTCAGAATTAACTGAGCCACTTCAATTAATTATTTGTAGTGATCAGTTTTACTGTAGCAACAGCTACAATCCTAGTGGTTTATAGTTTGCCAACTTAAAGTATATCCCATATTTGCAAGAGAGCCCAGGCTGTGTCTATGAGATTAAGTCATGGACATTTTAGCTCATGATTATGTTACAATACATGACAGTCTGGGTAGCATCAGTTTCAAGTCTCAAGTTTTTGCAGCCTCAGATATTTTCTTCCAGGACTGTCCTTTATTTCGTTACACCCATCACTTATGACTAGCTTTCCATGCTGAAAAAAAAAAAAAAAAACACCTCCACAGCATGATGCTGTCACTACCATGTTTCACATAGGGCTTGGTGATTGTAAGGTGTAATACAGAAGCCATCTTCTTGCCACCCTTGTATCAGAAATGGTAGTACATGGTGTTATTCTTGTCTTACTGTTAAATTATTTTGCTTTTTTTTCTTCATGCTTGAATTCTTTTTAAGCTCACAAATGTACATTACCTTGTGTTGGTCTGTATCAAATAAAATCCAAATAAAACACACAGATGTTTGTTTTTGTACCATTAAAAAACATGAAAGCGGTAGGAACACTTTGCAAGGCACTGCATCCGTGTGTGGAAGCAGGTGGAAGCTGGAGTAATGCTGCTATTCCTGGAATGCTCACTTAATCTAACCTAGACCTGGCAGCAGGGGGGATGGATGGTGGGCTCCACCTGAGTTGAACTATTTTCACAAGAGCCCTACGAAGGCCAAGGGAGCAGGGGTATGTAAGATTCTTGGGGAAATGGTAAAGTGGGCAAGTAACTCCAAAGATAAACAAAACTGAGGCATTAATGATGAGTGTCTCACTGTAGTGGATGGTTTTGCTTCCCACTCTGCCCAATAGGAAAGCCTCAGTGAACTTGATTTCACTACTGTCCTTGTCATCTCACCTTAGCTGCTGGACACCGACTTGTTTTTCTACTTTAAATGCATTAAAACAGCACATGATATAGCCATTCCTACCAGGGGATAGAAAAACATTTAGTTTTCAGACTCCCTGGGCTTCCCCCTCGAGTGTCAGGCTCAGATGAGGTGTGAGAAGAATAAGGCTCTGTATGGCTCCTGCAAGAAGTCATTCATGCAGGAGCAGCTCAAACGGCAGAGCGTGCAGGACATACCCATCGTGCCTGAAACAGAACCAGTACTGATCCGTTCCCCCTGCTGTCCTAGTGTTGCACAACATCGGTATTGATCTAGTCCGTTCTGAACAACCGTAGCTCTTGTCAGGCTTCATGTTCAGAGGCTGAGCAGGACCACTGCTGGGTTTTAACAGAGTGGACAATCCCATCTCTCATTCAGCCAGAAAGATGTGATGGCTGCAGGATCAAGCTCATTTTCTGAGGACTTGTTTATGGTTCAACAAAAACATGAAGATGCCCAATTGCCCCCGTGCATCCTGGTGTCAGTACTATCACTAACTCAAGCAGTGCCACATGCTGAAAACCTGTGTTACAGAGCCAATAATGGCTGATCAACAAACTCAGTCAACCCAGCCTTCTGTCCATTCTCTTGAGCTCTCTCCATTGCTGAACAGGAGCCCTTATTATTTGTTGGTGACTAACTGGACACTTTGGAACAAACCAGAGTCCCTGGCAGAGCTCACGTTGTTTCCCTCAGAGGGGCTCAGGCTCACTGGAGACCGGTGCTGGAGGCTGGGGGAGAGAAAGTAGCTTCTGTGCATCTGCAATGCCCCAGCCTGTCTGCCTTCTTATGCCTGTGTGAGAAGTTGGCAGCTGGGCCAAGCCAAAGATTCACCAAAGTGAGCAGTGTGTATTTAAGACTATTTTCTTTTTCAAATTAAGTCCTATGAAAAACATACCTGTCAATGACCATTTAATTAAAAAATGTGTTTATGTAAAGCCAACAAAGGTAACATGGTATTTTCCTGCTTTGACGGGATGAATGAACAGGTGGTATTTTTAAGTCCTTCACTTGATCCTGAGCTACTGACCCTATAGGGCAAAATATGTGGCCTTTATGGAAGAACTGCAAGAAAAGAGCTGTTGACAAAATCGTACCAAGTCCTGCTTGAAGTTTGACTCCAACCATCCAAGAGGCAGAGCAAATATGTGGAAAGAGGCTTCTACATAGGACCAAAATGTACCAAAATTCCTCATAAAGTGGAAGAAAACTATCATTGCAGATCCCCCGTAATATTTTATCCTCACAGTAACGTCATGCTGAGGGGGGAGGTTCACCTCCTAGCAGGAAAGCAACTCTACACATATAGGCAGAGGTAGAGCGGAATGGTCTAGATCGAAGTGTGAGAAAGGCACAATCAAACTCCAGACCTAAATACAACTATGAATCTTTGGCGTAATAAAAAAAATGCTGTTTACAAAAACTGTCCATCCAATCTGACTGTGATTGAGCAATTTTGTATCTGAGAATGTTCAGCAATTTCAGTGTTTTTATTTGCAAAGCTGTTAGAGGTGTACACAAGAAAGTCTTGCAGCTGCAAGTACTAAGTGGTTCGACGAAGTATTAATGACTCAATGCAAACTTAATTGTAAAAAACAGAGAAAAACCATGCAGCATTTTGTCCTGGTTTACCTCCCAACCCCCCCAAAAATGCACTAAACATTGTTGTTTTAAAGTGAACAAAACCTGACAAAATTCAATGGGTATGAATACTTTTGTATTAGCAGACACACATTTTGCTTAACAGCTTACAATAAACATTACTATTTATTATCGTATAAACTAACAATGTCAAGGTGAAGTGTAAACACTGCAAAGGAAAGTTTAGGAGAGGATACAAACATGAGATAAGATAGTACCAACTAGAAAATATTATTGCAAATAAATAACTACAGTTAAAACCAGTTCATTAATCACTACCTGCTGAAACTGTGTAAAGTTTGAAGTTTGATATGTAATATCAAAGTTTTATATAATTACCAGGCAGTTGAGGAAGTTTCAAACGCCTTCACCAAATTGCACATACAGGGACAAAGGAGTAGGATGGATGCTATATTACAGTGTTTTCAATGTGGAGTAATGTCCCCAATCTCATGAATCATAGTTTCCTTCTTCATATTTTTACAGCTGTGAACAACTAGATCTGCTCAAATGCTTTAATCCTTGTTGACAGGAGAGGAGGCAAGATATCCAGAAGCTCCGTTTCTCACAGTAACCCAACCAATCAGTGATTCCCTCTTGACCCTAACTACACACCAGTATTGATGTACGTGTACCATACTGTATTTATGTATGTTACTACGTTAGACTCTGGTATGTGAGGATAAGAAATGGCTCTTTTGTCTAAACCTTTGATAAGTCTATTTCGTTTTAGAACAGAGGACAGGAAGCCGCAGCGATGCATCAGACTGTCTTAACATTAACATTTGGACAGAATTAAATGATTCACTGAAGACAAAAATACTGTCTAGACCAGTGGTGATAATGACTAGGTTTATCTTTTCTGTTTATAAAGCTTATTTAAATGATCAAAACCACACATCACAACTTCAGTCTGTTTTACAACCCACAATCAATAACTCAAATGAAATAACTAATGTTTTGCAACACTTCTGGCGACTTATTCTTTTTGGCTTACAAGATTCATCAGATGGAAACATTTCCACTAGCACAAACGAAATCTAGGATAGCACACTATAATTTATGTGTCAAACTGTATGCCTGAAATGTGCTAGTGTTGCACCCTGAGCAGCTGATGAATAAACCATTTGGCCAGGCTACCGGGATCGGAAGCCCAGTCACAGTCCATTAAAAGTCTGAGGCAGAGCAAGGCATTAGCGTCTGGATACCTGCTCCGGTGTTGTTATCCTAAAGCTGTCATGATAAAGCTCCACAAGCAAATCTGTTGTTGTGGGCTCTCCAGTTTTCTGTCCCTGTCTCTGTCTGTCATCCCAGCATCGCCTGCCCAACCATTTGTGTTGGTACAACCTCCATCTCTGTTCAAGAAAAGCCATTGGTCTTGGACAGACTAGACTTCAGAGGCCATGTGAGGACCACTGGTCACTAAAACATGTATATCTGCTCAAGCATTTAGTCAGAAGTCGAAACAATGGTTTAGCAAATATTTAAAAATATTTGACTATATAGAGATGAAATAAAAACTAAATGCAATGTGTTTCAAAATTATAAAAACCAGGATAATTAATTTTTTTTCCCTTTTATTGTGATATTCATCACCAACCAAATCCACAGAAAAATAGTTCAGAGAAAAAAAGTGGTTGCACACAAACTGGAGCTACACCTCTGTTGAAGGACCTTTGCATATAGCTACAGATTTTAGTATCCATATATTACTGATAATCGTAGGAATCTGTGAGAGTGCCGCATCTCTAATAATGGCCTTTGCAAAAGTTCTGGAGATCTATCAGTCTGTGATGTCTGGACTTTAAACGCTTTCCTGTGATGGCAGTTTTATTGATCTGAATGAAAACATAATTGTTATTGTGATGTTAAAGCATCAAATCTGTTCATTTTCAGCTGTCTAGTTGACAAGGTTTTGGGACAAAACTCAGATATCCAAAACAGTTTATATATCTGGAGCCCAGAAATTATACCAGCTTTCAATGTGGCTGTGGTTTTGTTTTTCTGATGTCCAATTCTGTTTCTGTGCTAGACATACCTTTGTGGCCCATAACCTTAATCTTGGTTAGAGGAATATTAGCTAAGCCTGCATGTTTTCTTTGAATTGTAATGCTTCTGTTTTACAAATCAACTCCTTAGTCCAGACTCAAGGAGAGCACAGGAAGCTGTTGTCATGAGAACTTACTGGAAATTCCTGCAGCTCCTTCAATGTTGCTGTTGCCCTTTTTCCGGCCTCAATAAGACATTTACATCTGTTTGTAAATTTTGGAGAAACATTTAGTTTTTCTAATGTCACCATAGTGACATATTTTCTTCACTTTGAAATGCCTGTCTTCATTGTCCAGTGTTATATCAAAAAGATGGAGATTATTTTGACCCTTCCACTAACTGGCAATTTCTTTTTACAGAGGTATCTTTTTGACCTTTTGTAACCTGTCTGCAAACTGACTACAGCTAAAAGAGGGATTTGCTATGCACAAAGATGAATTTAATCATACCTCAATTCATTTACTGTAGCTGATCCCAAATGTGAAGTCAAGAAGACTCAAGTCGGTTCTATTCCACGCCTTATATGTCAAAGTAAGTTTAAAAAGTTGTTTGTTGACTTTTTAAGGTTTAATTGTTTTGTAACACAAAATACATTGAGGGTCAATCACACCTGGATGTATTTTTCTGTACATAGCATCACATTTTTTATAGTAGAAATCATGCATTTCTTTAGCTTTTACAAAATGAAACATTCAGCAATTATATAGTTAAAACTGTGGAGGGTGGTGTCTCTTGAAACAGTTCTAAGACAGATTAAAACTAAACATAACCTTATCTGTTAAGCCCACGTTGCAGAGACAGTATCCAGCAAGCATTCCTTCAAGAAGTCAAAGGAGCAGAAGGCTATTAAAATGTAATCTGAGATGTTAAACTTTAAAGACAGTTTGAATCAGGCCTTGAATAACCTTCAGTAGCATATTTCTGTTGTGGTGAATAAAAAGATAAATAAAAACTACATTTACAGATCTGCCTTTGCTGTAAATCTGTTATTTCATACTATCAGACCTTTCTTTCTATGCTGAGAAAGTCTGCCGCCATTTGTTCGGCACAGCAATGAGTGCAATTACAGAGTCAGACACGTCACCAGGTTTCATATGCTTGGCAGCAATCGAGGAGGAATTTGTGAATGGCTTTTGGTTTGTCTGGTCATTTTTCAAATGCTTTGTTTCCCTCAGACTGCTGCAGCTTCTACACTTGAATAATCTTAGTGATGTAATCTCACCACAGATGTTGAGCTGATGTTCCACTGTTAAAGAAAGCAAAACATAAAAAAACAGAGCTCGGGTGAGGGGGTCAGTAATTTCCCTGCTGTAAGTTGGAAAATGACATCACAGTGTCACAGCTGATAAGACCTTTAAGTATAGGTTCCTTATGTGGTCTTGCTCTGAACTTCAGGGATGTGTATGTTGTTTATCAGGTATTGTGGGTAATTGCACTATTGAAATTGAGCTGTTAGTAGCCAGAACCTTACATCATCTGAATGTCTGGATGAGACTGAAGCTTGAGAAAGTCTTTGTTAAAACTGGAATGACGAAATCAACCAAGATCAGAGTCCGGTCCTCACCAAGGGCCAGAAAGAAATATATATGATGTGCCGCAGCGTCATGATCCACGACTAAGTCCAAACAATCAATTCAGTCACTTGTACCCAAAACCTAAGCAGGTAAAATACTTGAACTCCTCCACCTGAAGCAAGAACTAATCCTCAACCTTAAAGGGGAAATCAACCATGGTCTCACATTTAAAGGAGCTGGCTCTCATTATTGTTTTTGATATAATATTTTTAAAACATGGCATTAGTCCAAGAACCTACAATAAAATACAGAAAACAAAGTAAAACACTAAATTAACTCTATCCTCTCTACAGTGGTTACTTTGCAGAGATTTTCCACATTCTATTTGTCCCACTTTTTCTTGACTCTGTTCCAACTTAACATGTTAAGCAGGCAGTGACGAGAAAATTATAGAGCACATAAAAACAAAGAAAAACCCAAATAAACAACAACAAAGAAAACCCAGGAGTTACAATTGTTTTGGGACAATCTCTAGCGAAGCGTTGCTATAGCAATGCTCAAGATATTCTTTTGTATTATGACGTTGTCGATACCAACACTGTTTCCACCTAACAGTTGTAAGAAAACATTGCAACATTTCTGATCAAAATTCATTTAGTTCACAATATATATGTGAATTAGCACTATCGTTTCTCTTTCATTTTTGTGACAACTAAAGAGAGTGATGTTAATTTGATGACAGTTTGATGTTTTCTGTTGTTGTCTTTATGTAATGGGATACATTGAGCATAAAGAAGCAAACTTTCATGTGTATCCAATCCTTTGAAAAAGGATCCAGGAACAGGCAATGGAATAAAGTATGCAAGAAAGATAAGTCTCCAGTTAATATGAATGTCAGTGAATCACGTGAGAGTGTTTGTTTCTGAGGAAACGTCTGAAAGTCTCAAACAGGGGTTATGTCTACTATTTCTGGAATTGCTCTCAGTCTTTGTTAAAAGCTCCTTAGTCTCTGGTCCAAATCACCAAATCCTCCCAAAAACAAACACTGTCTTGTTTCTACGATTTTCCTGTTAGTGAGTGGGAAAATAGAAACAGAACAGTAACAGCTGAGAATGAGACACCAGGGTGGGTGTCTGCACTGACACAAAGTTAGTCTATGAGTTACCTGCCCTGAGAATGGAAATCGGCAATCCATCTGAGGAATGACTGTTTGGTATGTGAGTGAATCAGTGCATGTGGTGACCTTGTTGGAAAAGGGCCATACCAGCAGCTCTTTAAAGGTTCCTCAGTTGTTCCATACTTCCAGGCATTAGGTGGTTTTATTGCTCTATCGGCACTCAAAAAAGCCTGAGGGCCCAGATACTGGTTATGCATAATAGAATCGAACTTGTACATGCTGCCTGGATGGTGCGGTGAAAGGAAATATTTGGCACAGCACGAGACCCACCCACTCAAGATGGTCTTGGGCTTTCCAAACTTATTGTCAATTTCTTGAAGAATCATCTGTTCCCAGCATTCTCCCTCCTTTGCATGTGCTGCAATTTCTCAGTATGTGCCTTCCCACAAGTGCACAATTTTACATTTCAATCCCTCCCTATTGTTTTGACCCCTCTTTTTGTTTGGTCCTCAGCAGCTCTTTTGCTGCTCCCTCTTCAGAGACAGACTCTTTAACAAGCCTGCCCTGCCTGGGCAGTAGACAGAATGGGGAGGTTATTTTTAGACTACCCACAGATTAAAAGTGGAACATTTTTCTTCTTCCTTGTAAAAATAGTTCTCTTCCTCCACTTTATGATAGAGTTTAGCTTCTCTGCTGGGGATCTCTTGTTACCTCCCCCATTGCAAACTCTTCCCAGACTCATCTAGCCCCCTTCAAACCCCTACCAATTCCAACTCCCCCACCACCCATTGCACTCATCCTCTCCAAACACTGACATCATTTGACAGACTGCACTCTTTCCTCTGCATGTGGGGGCTGCTCTTTTCCGTCTGCACACCATGAAATGGGTGAAGATAAACTCTTGACACAAATCAAGTAACAGAAGAAAAAAATAAGCTGTCAGAAAACACACATCTGCTGCAAGAAAACAAGCCTGGTGCATCATTACATCCTTAGTACAGTTCTCCTCACATGACCTTCTTCCAGAGTTAAACAGCTGCATTAGACTCAGAGCTTGCCTTTGCTAACTCCTGTATATGTGCAGGTACACACAAACACACACTGTCAAAAAAAAAAAATGCGAAAAGCATGAATCATGCGGTAATTAGGTCATTTTGTTTGTTAGGTCATTATATCTGGAAGTCTGGCAGGTGACAGGAGGGCTTAACTTCGAAATTTACTTTTCTTGAACCCAAACCCAAGGCTCTGCAAATACAAACACACATACCAAAGTTTCACCCACCATGTGGATCACATCATCTCTGGCCTGAAACGGTAAAGTCAAAAAAAAAAAAAGGGGGGGGTGCGGGGACATGGTCCTATGGATTTTACTAGTCTTACGCTTCATGACCCATGCCAAGGGTCTAAACTAGGATATTGCTCCTGTTAGTTTCCTTGAAAATGGGCCTGTTTCTTAAAAAAAAAAAAAAGTTCTGTTTTTAGACTCGCAACTTTTCCCTCACCCTTAATTTGAAGGAGTGACTTCTTAAGCAGCGGGAGATATTGCGTGGTAGTCGGCCTGGCAGGAACCGAGCAGGAAATCTTTCATTAAATCTCACTCATGATCCGTCTGTCCTGACTTAAAGCTGTGCGTTAGATTTCAACTATAAGAGGCCCAGAACAGTTCAGCTGAAGACAGTGGTGATTCCTGGATAAATGCCACCCTGGGTGAGCCCCTTTATTTATATATATAGCTTAATATATGTATCAATAAAATAGTGGAATAATTCTCTTGAATCAATCAATTGTATTTTTCACCACTGTAATGATATACGGTAGTTCTAGATCGAGACGATTGTGATCACACAGGCTGTAAGCTTATTTTTAAGAAGGTTTAGAATATAATTACTTTGATGTTTTTACACACTCATACATAACACAATGAATAAAGGTGCAACAAATCAGGAATTGCATTTTCAATACTGTATTCTGTATAAAGCAAACGAATTAAGGGCTTGCCTGTTCAAGTATTTTCTCAATTTGTAACGAGAGATAGACATGTCAAAGTAAAAAATAAAATAAACTTCTACTGCTGAGCTAATAAGCTATACAGTATCTTTTTTTTCCCCCTCTCTTTGAGGTGTCTGTGCCACCCTCTGACAGGATGGTGCGGTGGGGAGTGAGCCACAATGCCCATTTCAAAAGCTGGCATTGGCTGAAGGGTTAGAGTTAGTTCTGCATCACAGTCTTGGTGGGAAGCAACCATTATTGTAAAGTCATGTTTCAAACTTTGGGATTTGAACTTTTTGATGAACAGCTGTGTTTGTGTGCATGATCAAAGACTCTCTTTTCTAATGAACTTTCAAGATATGCTCACAAAAAGGTCTCCACAAAGAGCAAAGTCAAAGAGCCAGCTGTTGTAAAAGAAAAAAGAAACTTGAGAAGAGAAAGTTATAAAGATAAACCAAAGGAGAATATAAAGTCTAATAACAGGACACTGGTAAGTTACAGTACATCAAACCACTTTAAATTGCTCCTTCTCAAGCCTGTTTTACTGAAGCATTGGGAGCTGTTGTCAGAAAACAAGGAACACATTTGGGTTAATTGACAATTACATGTAAAAATATCTATGCTGGTTATGTTACTATATCCAAAACATCTGCTGCAAATGGGAGAAGCAGTCCTGCATCCGAAATTCTCTGCCATTCCCGCCCTCTCTCTATCTTTCATCTCACTCACTCGGAAAAACTATGGAAAACTAAATGTCAGCAATAATATTTTTTTTCTTTGATGCAGCCAAGTAGTTGAGCTCCAAAGAGATTTCCCTAAAGCAGAATGCTCACCAGTACTTTTGGAATTATGAAGCCATAGTTGGCAGTTCTTCAGTTCTGAGTGTGCCATTCTTGTTTTACTGGGGTGATTAGACTACAGTGTCAGGGTAAAGTTTCACAGAGACATGAGGATTTATAAGGAGCAAAATAAGGTGAATCAACAGGTAACTTTCCCCAGCAAAGACTGGGGTGTTCAAGTGTTGGGGCAAGAAAGAAGGAGCACCTTAGGTAGAAAACAGAAAGGGGCTTGTTCAGAAAGAAGGTACTAAGAAGGAGGTAACATTAGTGCTCATTGTTGATAGTGAGCATAGGGGATTCCCTTACATCCACTCATCTTCTGCTTATTCTTTTCATATAGAAGCGAGAAAAAGAGTCTTTCTTGGTGTTGGTTTGCTCATTAGGTTTTTTGCAACACAAAGAAATCTGATCGGTTTCCTCTTTTTCCCATCTATGAAAGCAAAAAAGGTTTCTACATTTATGTTAACAGCTTGGCCTTCTGCAGGACGTTCCTTATGCAGCTCACAGTAAATGCAAATAACATCCCCAATCTGGACATAATATTCTTATGTCATAGTATGTTTTTTTTTTAGAGTGCATTCTTCTTTCAGCCCCAGAACAGTCTGTGGATCAGCTACAGAAAAAGGACCAAGAAGGAAGTAACATTAGTGCTCAGCACTGCTCTAAAGAATTTTTTGGCTTAGCTGTAGTGGTAGTAACTGCTTAAATTTTACTACAGATGGTTCTACAGCATAATTAGTTTCCTATACTAAATATTAGAGTCTGTTCGAATCGCAAGTTTCAGAGTTCCAAGCCAGAACATCAACTTCAAATTCAACACCAGCCAAAGTCGTAATTCTGACTTGGAAAGCTGCATATCCCAGAGTCATCTCAAGTTCAACATCCACATGGCTGCCACACAAAAAAACATAATCAAACTTGCAGAAATTTCCATTTCTGTGTATTTGTATTTGGACACACGCATATTGTAGACTGTTGACGTTTGACACTTTAGTACTTTTGTACTTTCTTAGTACAACTTTTTTTTTTTAAACAAAGTATTCTGTTTTTTTTTTAATTAGTTTCATAAACAACAAATACTGTAAACTGCAACCAGTACAGAAGAATCCAGTCCATGTTCACCTGTCCATGTTTTATATTATATTATTCATTCCAAAATACAACTTCAAAATACCCGTTTTTGTGTCCTCAACAATAAGAAATAAAAAAGGTTGTTTAGGATTAATAAATCCTAAATAATTGGAACAAATTGGAATCATCCAGTTCAGGTTTAATCTTCTTTGGCAAGTATTTTAGATTCTGAATTAAAGATTATCAAAAGTCATTAAAACTTATGAAATATTCATTTAGTTAGCACTAACAGGAAACTAGTAAATGACCCAGATGCTGGGTGTGTCTAAATTCAGGGGGCTACTTTCTTTCAAAACCACATTTGAAGTTTGTGTTATGTGTGTTATTCTTTAATAAATCAATCTATATGGAAAAAACCCCACAAAAAAAACCCAATAGCATGCACTGCATGCTATTGTTTATAAAATTATTATTTATTATTTATTATTATTGTTAAATAATAATAAAAAAATTCTGATCTCCGAGCCTCATTAAGAACTTATGGAGAATATTCATAATGAAATAATGTAGCTATGCAAGTTTCAAAAGTCCTTCTTTTCTTCTACAGCTATCAAGTAGCTGTTAACGTCTCACAGACTGTCAGTCTAATGTCTAACATTTAAGAGATTGAAAGAGATTGGCAGATGAAGCTACACTCTTTGACCTACTTGCTGCTTTCACATTTCCCATCTGCACCAGAGATCACATATGGTTCACATAGAAAACCCTCTTCTTCTTTCTCCCTGGCAGTTAAAGGCAACATGCAAACATAGAAATGAGATATACACCACTGTGCTGGGACCTGTTCTTGAGAGGTGGCATTGGCTTTATGCTGCAGAAGTAAAACCAAAGGACAGTCATGAGAAACCACAAAGCACCATTTAAATAAAAGCACATGGAAGTCAGCATGAACATAGCTGCCCACACATATGGAAACAGAGATAAGCCCCCAAACATTTCTTTGAAATGGGAATATTCTTAAATATTAAATTAAATGATCACTTAGGGGTGTTATTCTGTCGTGACCGGATGAGCCCTCAATGTGCTAACACCGATCCTGTCAAGGGATAAAGAGAGTCAACATGGGAAACAGCCACGAAGTGCGGTTGACTACATTTAACAGTTTTAAGCTGGAGTATGTAACTTTTATAAGTGTTACATAAATGTTACAAATGTTTTTTGTTTTTTTTTACATATTTGTTAAAACCATCCCTATGTTATGACAGCATAACATGAGACAGATACTCTGTGAAAAACATCAAATCTCTCCATCTCCTCCCAGTGCTGCTACTTACATCTGCAGAAATACACTGCTGGTCAAAAACAATCAGAACCCGGAGGTTTTAACAAATACAGTTCGCTACTGTTTATAAAATAACACACTGCAGTTTTAAATGATGTTTTCAAATTGAAATGCTTTTTTAATGGGTAATATTATTGCTCTAGGAGGCCAACTTCATTAAAAAAGTGGTGAACTGAGACCCATGAATGCAACTTAAAACAATCTAATAAAACCACTCCAAACAACTGTGATGTAAAAGTAATCTAAACCTCTGCAGTCAAAAATAAGCACACCATCTGTATTTTAAACTCCAGCAACTGGTAAAAGTCAAGTCTCTTACAAGCAAAACAAACATGTAGTCTGCCTTTAACAGTGAATTACAAGATTATGAGATGTAAAGTTATGTACTCTTTTATCCTTGTCAGTATAGAGGTCGAGACCTCGAGGCTAGGTCAAGTCCAGAGGCCCAGTACACAACTCAAAATCAGATCCTGACATCCAGACAACAAATTTAAATCAAAGCACAATCCTAAGCCAAGTTTGAATTCTGTTTTGTGATATAAGGTTGACGTCATAAGTGACTGTCTTTGACTTATTTAACCAAGTATACATATCTACAGAGAGGAATCCATATGTTTTTTTAAAAAACAATAGGTAAAATCTAGCCCTCCAAACATGACATCTAAGCACTCTGACTCCTTAATAAAGGTTAATCAGTCAAGAAATACCTTAAGCCCAAAAAACAAGTGACACAGTCACAGTTCCTTGGAGAATTAAGCACAAGGTAATCTGTAGGCAGTGATAATTGGTTCAGAGGGGCTGGAGCAGGGTGTCAAATAGCAAGGAAAGTGATTCCATCCAACAAGCAATTACAGTCTACATTGGAGGCAACAGGAAACCAGAGTCGGATAGGTGTGGAGAAGTATGGTGGCAATAACTTAGGGTTACAACACTGGCATAGAAACAAAACAAAAATATTTTTATAGCACATAAGTAGAAGTACTTTCTAAAAAGTGGAACATTCCCACCTCGAAATGACAATGTTTGACTCAAATCCCGTCTGGAGTTAGTTATTACTCCACCCTGCCACTTCATTTGTTCCTACCTTCAGTCTCTACAACCTGCCACCTGTTTCATAATCAATAATAAAGTGACTTCATTCCAGACTGCATAACCCATATACTTTAAAGGAATGTCTAAAGATACAGCATCTTCAAATACATTGATTATCTTAATCAAAAACAGAAACAGAGGCTGTCTTTGATGGATTTAAAGAAATGTTGCAAAATGTTTCAAAACCGTCAGCTGTCACGTCAGTATCAAAGTGTGTATGTATGCGTGTGTGTGTGTGTGTGTGTGTGTGTAAGTGTCAGAATATTAGACAAGTTCACCAAGTTCAACAAGAAACACAGACAAGAAACACCTACACCACACATTTACACAGACATGCACAGATTGTTTTTTGTGTTACCATTACTCAAGAGCACACTGCATTGATTCATATGTTGGAGACTTAACCCTTACCCCAACCATAATCACTACCTGCCTAACGCCAACCTTAAAGTCAACTCAAGTCTTTGCTCTGAAATGCCATGATTTATTTTATGAAGACTGTCTGTCCACAAAAGGGAGGAGAGTCCCCATAACATAAGTGTGTGACTATACTGATGTCCGCATAATTCAGCATATACATAGATTCAGACACGCACACGCATACAAATTACTCAGTACTCCCTTCTTTCCCTGAAGAAGACTCTGCGAATGTTTGGCTGTGCCAGCTGTGTGAGCTTGAGGCAGGGTGTGGGGTATATACAACAGTCTGACAGACTGCATAATGTGTATACACACAGTCATAAACAGTATCTGGAGCGGAAGCACTGATCATCTAGATGTGCTTGACCCCGTGACCCCCGGGGCTGAACTGTTATCTTTGCTCCGTCTGTAATATTCAGTCCCCAAGGCTGCAGGAAACACTGGTTGCTGCTCTGTACAATGTACTGACCGTGAGTGAGTGTGCAGGGCTTGAGAGTACACACTCAACAAACTTTGCTTGATTTCATCTTCATTGTTTACCTTAGTGTACAAAAGTAAATATAAATTATCCAAAAGTCTGTTTGCGTGTCTGTGCATGAAAATGCATAAACATGTCAGCGGCCAAGTCTTTGAAGTTGACCACAGTGGCACAGTGGTGCAGTGAACTTTTGAGCTGAGAAGGGGAGAGACCCATAGACACACATTTAGTGTGTCAAAAACATCTGGCCTTATTTATAACTCCTCTGGAAAAAAAAATGACAAGAATGGAGCTCAATGAGTGTTTAAAAACTGCGGAAACTCAAAAAGTGCTGCAGAGGAACTCCTTCAGTTGCTGGAATGTCATAGAAATAACCAAAAATGGCCAAACTGGGAGGGGCTTGAGGGTACACCTGAAATGTGAAACCTGTCATGCCATGCAGTAAAACAAATGATGCTCTTAAAAACATTCAGTCAATGTTTTCATTGGATGACAGTTTTACCTTCTAACCCAACGAAACTAAATCTCTTAAGCAGAAGAGTGACTTAGCAATAACAGTAGGGCTCAGAGATAAAATGACTAAACTCAACTTTCTCTGAAAGTGTGTGAGCACCTGTGAGTGACTAAGTGGAAAGATACCAATCATCTGCATGCATTGCATGTCATTCATTCCAGCTTTTTACTGCTGTAGGGCCAGGAAGTCAGTGTGAACTCCTTCAGCAAACACTTAGAAGCAAGAAGAGGGAGCATTGAGGGATGAGGAACTGGCAAACATGCCTGTTTGAACCGGAAATATTCAGCAGGGTTAGAACTTTGAACTATTTGAAGCATGGACACTAGAGAAGGCCTGGCAAATATATGTGTTAGAAGACCAAACAGTGGTGGAGGCAGAGCTCCCATGGGGAATCTGACAGTAGAGCCTGATAGTTATCTGCAGCTTACTCTCCACAATGTCGTCAGTTTAAATGAGAAGCCACAATTATCAAAGAGGAGATTGTCCATTCAAGTTTAAATACCATATTGATTTCCTTGTTCCCAAAGCTCTTTCTTCAGCAGAAACAGTGACACTGGTTAGAGTTGATGATAAGATGGATAGAGATAAATATAGGGAATTTATTTGGGAAAAAATGCAGACAATAAATTTAAGATCAGGGCAAAACTTCACTCTCCAGCACGTACGAATTTGTAAACATCCAGCCTGACCTAAAGTGGAATGATTTACATCAAAGCTTATTCAGGTGTTAAAGTGTCCTATCAAAGTCCAGTCAGTAATCTATTGCAATACTGCTGTCAACACAAACTTGCCATCAAGTCTGACAGAGCTTGAGCTACTGAACATGCAAAGCTGACAGAGACATACCCCCAAAACTACCAGGGTACAACTATAAATGAAAAGCCATCTTTTCAGATTTTATTTGTGAAAAGAAGAAAACTGTGCAGTCTTTTTTTTACACTTTAAAATAATACAGTTCATTGTGTAGCTTGGTCATATGAAATTCTAATAAAGTACATAGAAGTTTGTGGTTGTAACTTCAAACGGTATGAATAAATTGGCAAAGCAAAGTTATTAGAGAGGAATGAAAATGAAGCAGCAAGCAGCTCACCTTACCCATATAAAAGCTGTCATGCTTCTTGATTCAGTTCAGGGCAATGTCTTCTTATCTGATTCTATTTATGGTATCTGGTTTCTGTCCCTCATAGCACCAACAATTCTTGTATAGATTATTGGTGGTATGACACCTAGCCTAGTGTTTGTAGGGATTCCAGGCTACTTTTTGCGATTAAGCCTCATAGAGGTTAAAAATCCCAAGCTTTTCTTTCAAACTTAGGCCTCCCCCTTTAACCTTCATAAAATGACTCGTCTATCAACACGTGAAATGAGTGTGGTCATCTGTCTACGACAGACTGCTGAGCCACAGGTGACCGACATGAGTAGTCCAAGGCAGAAGCTTTGAAGTCAAATCCGCAGTGAACTCCTTTCCACGCAGTTCTCAGGGCTTTCCTTTAAATAGAGAATGACGTCAGACCCTGCTCAGGTCTAGTGGCTCATGCCCAAAATAAATGCATCCACAACAATACCACATCTGGAGAAAAGTGTTGAAATGAAAAAGGGAAGAGGAGGAATGCTGGTGAAAGTGGGTCAAAAAGCTCTTTAGCTCTCAAACATCTGGAGCTGCTTCAAACGGATTTTATTTGAGACTGTCAAATAGTTGCTAATCATTCCTAAGATGTTTCTCAACTGTAATTTAAAACTTGTTTAATCTCTAATTTGCAGCATAAATTGAGGCAAGGTTAGAGCATGAAGCAAAATTTTATTTCCTGGGATTTTTTTCAGCATCAGCTCTGAAGAGGTTCGTGCAGAGGTTTTCTCAGGAATCCTGTTCTTGTTGTTAGTGTCACAAGCAATTGGAACCTTCCTTCAGCAGAAAGAGCATAAATGCAAGGCAAGAAATTGAGACAATTTTCTGCCTGTTGGAGAAAGTGTCCAATAAACACACAATGAGTGATCCAGCAGTTATTTGTCAGCAGACACATAAGTGAACCGCCTCCAGTCTGACTCCACAGATTGAACTTGCAGTCATGGATGCATAAAAAACATAATTGAATGCACACACATGCATATATGTATATACCGATGAAATGATTTTTCTACAAAAGCAGATTCACTGTCGTAACACCAGTCCCCAGAATCCCATATACTGTAATGCTAAGAGTGAAAGGTTTGCTGGTAAAACAAAACCAACATGACTGGGTCAGCAGAGGGAGAGGAACATAAAGTAACAGATGACTCATGTTTACATCCTAAATATAAAAGATATTGAGACTGGAGCCAGCTAAGATAATTAAAGAGCAATAACAGACGGAAAACTGAGAGCTACTGAGCTGAGATAAATTAGGTCAAGCAGTTCAGCACAAGGACTGTAGATCCAATAAAATACCATCTGTGCTGTCAGTTTTTATACAGCAAAAGGAGATCCACTAAGGGAAGCTCTTCACTGCAACTACAAAAGGAAAAAATAACAACCTAAGAAATTAATGTCACTGCACATTTTCCTAGAAGCTCAAATAACTGCCTGTACATACACTGCATTTAGAAAAAAATAATACAGATATGATGGAATGATGCATCCTCCAGACTAGAATAGACAACACTCGGCATATATGTCCATGCAAAAATACTGATGATTCTTTTGTTTTCACGTAGAGAGTTACGGATTGCTGAACTACAAACAGTATTTTAAATGATCTATACAGTAATTTTGTCTGTTTGGTCAATCTACAGCTTTATTTTTTTTACATTTCCTGATCAGGAAATGGTTGGTTTCCTGATCAACCAACCATTTCCTGATCAGGAAATGGTTGGTTTACAGGTCCAAAATGGAGATAGGAAGGGTCAAATAGTAGCTTGAAACTGCAAAATCAGGATACAAAAATCTACAGGACTGAATTGCTCCCTCCCCCAAGCAGTTTAATAAACATTCACATTTGAGTAATATGAATGAAACGTCTCATATTCTGGCTTTATTAAGGGGTATCACAGAATGGATAGATGAGTTTGTGAGACCTTAATTTTCCGATTAGTGTGATTAACAATTTAACAATGAGCTATGAGTGTGGAAAGGCGGACCCATCAAAAATAAGAATGTCTTTTGGACAATGATGGGTAAAGCGAGAAATGAAGTCCAGCTGTCAGTTATCCACTTAAAATTAGCAATAGCTCTGTCCTAAAAGCTATATTTAAAAATTGAAAGGAGATATATAATATCAATATAATAAATAAACATGAGCATAAATATTTATACTAAAATTCAGTTGACAAACACACCAAGTCTATATCTCTTCAATTACACATTTAAATTTAGCAGGAAATTATAAGGACTCTGAAATTGAGGTTTGGCTTTCTAATGGGTTGATTGAGAAAAAAAAAAAAACCTTGGAGGTTCTCAACGTTTTAATGACTGGGAGCAAATCTCTGCAGCCTGTTATTTAAAATCTAAATCCAATAATTTATGATGCACTTCAGGTACAACCAAGTAAGAATGTAATCATTCCTTCCCTTTTGCTTCCTCTGGTTGATTGGTGATGTGCTTTTTCATAGCATCATATACCATCTCCCTGCTAACATTTAGGAGGCAGCAGTTTAAACTGGTCTTTTTCTAATTAAAAAGGCAGCTAGAGAAGGATGGAGAGAGGGAATTCCCACAGACCACATCATGGACTTTCTGATTCAGAATATTCTTGTCATAGTGATGCCACCTTTACTTGCCATGCTTTATGGCACTTGTCAGTAAAATTTGAGGAAGAGCTCCGTGCTACAGCAGTTTTGTCACAGAAATTTATTGGATAATTTTATAGCAAGACTGAGAATGAGCTAAAGCTAAAGCCGTGATGTATATTTAACCAAAAAGGAAGACGACTACAAATCTATCCTGAGAAAACACAACATTTTAGTTACTGACAACAAGGATAATGAACAAATTATAATTATAGGATTGATGTGAGAACTTTGTGAGTCTTTTCCTATGTGGCAGCATGGCATTCCTGTTATTTGGAGCTTCACAATGTACTGCAAAGAACTCCCTGGATGTAGTATTTGGAAAGCTTTACGTTCATGTGCTGTGCATATAAACTCTACTTGCCAATAATATGTTATACCAATTGGAAGGACTTTTACTGGATTTGGATCTTAATGACTGAGATGCTAAAGCTGAGAGCGAGCGGCATCAAGATGCTGGTAGAGAAAACTGGCATTGAGGAAAAATGTTGATTAATCACTATCACAAAACAATATACAACAATTCTATTGAAATATTTTCTATTATTATTTAACTTTACTAAGATTATAATCATAGTAGAGTTAGTATTATAGTAGAATCATAATACTATGATTATAATGAGCTCTTATTCTTGTATGAATAAGAGTGACATCATTCATTCATCCATTCATTGTTTATAACCACTTGTGGGTGGTGCCTATTTCCAGTGGCGAGAACGAGGTTGCATTCTGCACAGGTCACCAGACTATCAAAGACACACAGCTTGCACAGACACACTCTTACCTAAATTTGATCCAAAGATTATCTTGCTACAAGGCAACAGTGCTAACACCATTCGAGACTCTAATCTCTTCATAATGTTGTAGATTACAAAATCAGTTTCACAGCTACACACAAACTGAGGAGGATGGCCTGGGGGACTCACCACCATCTCTAGCTCAGAGGCATTGAATTTGAAATGGTAACAAGTTTCAAACTCTAGTCTAGTAAAAAATACAAGAATAAAATGAAAATAAAACAACAACACAGGAATAACCGAGTTTTAGACATCTGCATTGATCAAAGAATTAAATACTATCAATTAAGTTGTAGCTTCAGTAAATCAACTGAAAAAGAGCATGAGTGCTCCAGACCCAGAGAGAAATGAAGAGGTTTAACATACCAGCTGAGTCTCATATACAAACTGCTCAGTGCAATCCATTTTTTCTGCTTACACTGTTTTCAGATCTGGAATTCTACTCATCATGTGGGTGGAAATGGTCTATAAAGCAATTTTGCCATGGTTCAAAACTAAGTCATTTCTGCAACAAAAACTTTCATACTTTGTTTCCTTCAATCTACACGGCAGAAAGTTTGCATCTTATTAAAGTGCTTCACAAAGCTAATCATACACATTGAACCATTTCAACCTAAATCATGAACTGCAATGTGTTTCTTTGGGATTCCTCACACATGACCCATCATGCTTTCAAAGTTACTATTTTATTGTAACTTTGACTGTATGTACGTATGCTAAATGTTTTAGTCTCAATCAATTCTGACCAGATTCCCAATCCCTGTAGTACTCCAAATCATGATGCAGCCATCTCCATGGTGTTTGACGGTGGTGTGTTCAGAGACATTTTCGGTGCAGTCCTTTTGTTCACTCATTGGCCTGGTAGAAAATCTACCAGATAAAATCTGAATTAAGGGCAAAAAGCCCAAGCTGTACTAGAAGCAAGAATTGTTTTTGAGCAAAACTGCACAGGACGGCAATGGCCAGGCTAGTATTTAGCATGTAGGCCAGAAAGCCAGATTTCAGAGCACCTTCTTCCATGACAGGGAGTGATTAAGGGTCTACAGTTAAATTAACTTGCAGTGTCACAGACATGAGCTGGTGATAGGGTCAGGGGTCACACTACCCTGACAAACAAATGAACCACCCAGCGAGAAAGTCAACAAGAGATACTTTCCTACCAAGCCCTGGAAACAGCGACGGCTGGCAAACATGTGTGTGACAAACGTGCCATCTTAGCCAATGACAGAGTCTCTATCATCACCATATGGGGCTGCCACACAGGCATACCAGAGAGTGGGAGGGCCACAGCAGGAGGTGAGAAAAACAGGCAAAGCAGGAAGGGTAGCACCAGACACTGTAAAAGATAGCAAGGCTAAAAGTGATAAGACATTTTCAGTACTGTGTACATGGGTTATGGTCTTTCAGCTGCTGTTAGATCTGCACTGTAAGCTCTACAAACTGCCTAAGTTTGTGTAAATGTTATGAGGACTCCCTGAGGTGAAAATCATGGGAGAGATGCTGCTGTTAGCTAGTCTGCAATCAGGCAAAGTTTTACTGTAGGTTCCATTGTTTCTCTTTAGGGCTTTAAGACTGGTATCCAGCACTCATGATGGCCCCTCTCTGCCATTATACCCCCATAAATCCCATTTTATAAACTTTAACTGTCTTGAGAAAACACACAAAGCTAAACTCAGGGTCCTTATATATTGCTTCCTTTTCCTTCTCTGACTCTATTACAAGAAATTCGATGATTCATCTGCTTTGCCTCTAGATCCACTTTGTACTGCAGCAATGTTTTTCAGCATTCCCGTTGATTTTCCACACTTTCATTTTATAATTTTATTTGCCTCAGCTTTTCGTCTGTCCTCCATCTCTAACTCTGTTTCTGTTTCTAACTAGTTTGTATTTTTCTGTCTCCTCCTCTTCCCCTCACTAGTTCTGGAAAGTACATTCGCTCAGTTCAACACAGTGACACAAGGACCGTCTCCTTCATGGTAGACTTGTGTTTTTTCAATTAAGCTTGGATCCTGTACATTTGGGAAACCATAATTCTCAGGGTCCGGCAGAAAGCAGTGGAAAGTCACTTAGGTTTTTCTTTCTGGGAGAGGTATTGGAAAGATCCGTTTCCTTGAAGCATGTTAAAGTAGGGAGGATGGAGAATAAAATTATAGGAAAACCATCAACAAGATTACAGGAGGTGTTGATAGAAATGGAAGGTCTCGCTGAGGGGGTCGGGGTGCAACAACCCGTGGGGTGAATAGGATCAGGAAGGTGGTGAAGGAGAGAATGCACATGGATGGATTTCCCAGGGAATGAGGATGAAAGTAAGTGAGCCACAGGCCGGCTCTGGATTGCCCAGATCCACTGAATTCACTTCAAAGCCTGTTGTCACTGGACTGCAGATGCCTCTTGTCAATTATATTTACAGAGATGAATCCCAGTAGGCTCTCTCATCCGTCAGTCCTTAGCAGCGTTCAGTAGTGCAAATAAACAAACAATAACCTCCCATATGCAGTTTAACAGCTCACACAAAAATACAGTGTGGTTGAGTTTGATATTGGTACAATTACATTGTATTTAACAAAAGTAACTTATGCAATAAAAATGCTGGCCTGAAGGTGGAGCCACTCATTATATAGAAAACAGATTTTTGAACACAAGAACTAGACCATCATGCCTTTAGAGCAGTCTTTGTTTAAATGTTACAGCCACAAACGTTATGGAAGCACATTACTGGGGCATCAAATTTTAACCAACATGATACACATAGCTTGATTAAACAAAGGAAAGGCAACTTTCAAGATAGGAATAGAGGCTGAAGGGAAAAAATAATAATAAATCACCTTAAAGCCATTTTAGACTCTGGGCTGTATATTTTAATGGTGTGGGAAGTTACACTGCCTTAGGTAAAAACATCTAATACTACTGTCTTTGCAGTTTTATCTATAGTGAAACCGGATTTTTGGGACCAAGATTTTGCAGCAGTGTCTCAATATTAACAGTAGTTAATCTCATGCCATGCTATGCAGACACTACTTCCACACTGCTGAAGATTCACTAACTTCACAGTGATTGTGGTGGCATCCTGACACATTTCCTTTTAATTTTCTACCACTGGAGAACGATCTGATGCTCTGTATCCAGCATAAGAACTACCATGTGGAGCTGTTTAGAAGTGGAAAAAAATATGCTAATTTTCTGGCAAAAGTAGTGTACTGAGTCCTGATAAAATAGAAAACTATTAATACCACATCCTTTATTCTAACACACACATTAATCAAATGTGGGATGCATCAAAGATCTAGATCTACATAATGGTTATCTATACGCCAACATACAGAGAACAGTGCCAGAATTTTAAATGATGCTCTAATTCTTTGATTTTAAATCCAAGAGACAAAATCTAATAAATCAGTTCTCACTGATCAACACTTAGTACATTAAATAGATCTGCTTTCTGTTTAATGTTTCATACAGCAGTAATGCCAGCATGACTGAAAGATCTATTCTAGATTACATAAAAATAAAAAATAAAAAATCCTTGGATTAATACAATATCATCAACTAACCTACTTTGTGCCAAATGTCAGTTAGTCTGTGTCCACTGAATCTTGCTCTGGTCATATTCTCTTCGGTCAGCTGTGGACTTGCTGACCTAATTCAGTATCACAACCAATTTCAAAATGTTCTTAAAATATATGTCACATGTTGTCACTTCTGACCAGGACAACCACAGAGAGATTCACCACTTACAGTTATCTCTCCCACTGCTACCAAACAAAAAATTAAAAGACAGCTATATTTAGAGAATTAAATGAAGTCTCCTTGTGTAAAAGAATAAGAATTCTTCAGGAGAATAAATATGTAGCGTATATTGCTGATCGAGGTTTTTTTTCTGGAGCCTGATTTACATCACTAATCCAATTTACAGGAAATGAAAAATCCTACACTAGACAACAAGTTGATCATATGCAGACATTTGCTAAAAAGGATGAAGTGTGTTACTGGGAAATTACTTACTCAACCTTTAATTAGTACCAAAGTTCTCAGTATATTATCTCATCTTGACATCTCCTTTCAAGAATGTGACAGTTTCCTTCTTTCAAAGATACAGTTCATCATTGTCAGAGTAACTCTTTCACTGTCAAACTTAGACTAAGTTCATAAGTGCATGTTCATGAGAAAATTCACGAGTGGATGTAGAGAGTAAATACACACAACACATGCGTATTAAGTGGGAGTGACTTCTGATGTACAGCCCCCAATATACCACCACCCATTCTGTGCCCCCCACTTCAACAATCAGACTGGGCAGACAGCAACACAGTTCACAGTTATAGAGAATTGCAAGAGGAACGAATAAGGAAGTCTTACCTCAAGGGTTTTTCTGTAAAGCCAACACAAGCAAAAGACTCATGATTGTAGCGGTTTGTCTCAGTCTCGGCCTCTTTGTGTCATTTAGCTGCGGCAGACGGGAGCTGGGACGCATAAACGCTGCAGAGTGGAGACGCTTTCGGCACACTTCACAGACAGGGAGGGCTGTGGAGCAGCGCAGACCCCAGGCCCGTCCGCTCACACTCTGCCGTCTGAGGATGAAAGGAGAAGACTTCATTACCAACACAAGACACGCCTCCTCCCCTCTGGTCTCCCTCCTCCTGAGCTCCCCGCCGCCCCCCCTCCCATCCCTTCTCTCCTCCTTGACTACCTCCCGGTTTCCCTTCCACACTCCCAGGCAGTAGCACGCTCCAGGGCCTGCCCCAGCCAGAAAGAGGGGTAGCAGACTGCCAAAAAAAAAAAAAAAAAAAAAGAAAAGAAAAACTCCCATCCCAAAGTGTACCAGTGCAAACTACAGGAAAGGCAGACAGGGACAAGAAGAATCTGGACAGTAGAGAAACAGAGAGGTAGCATTTATCACTGCATCAATCTTTTCTAATCTTAATGTTTTACATCAATTGTACTGTCCCAGATTTAGTTTATATACTTAAGATGAAATTGGTAGAATCACATTTGAAATAGAAAGAGTGGCTGCAGATGAGAATATAAAGCACAAATAAAGAAGAAAAACAAAATGGGGAGAACTGACTAATTTTGTTGAGGAATAATTTGACATGACATAGGCAGACAGAAATAGAGACTCGGATACACTCAGACTGAGACATAAGACCAGTTATGAAGTTTCAAGGCATAAAGTTAATGGGGGAAAAATGACAAATACAACCTGGGGTTGTTGTAAATGCTAATTAAGACTTTCTGTGAGAGAAATCACATCAAAAGAACGTTGCTCATGAGTGTATTTGTGTCTGTTTTAGGTTCACGGGGTGGGGACAATGTCTGTCTCTATGTACTTGTGCATCTATAAACCTAATTTTACTTTAGCTCTTTGCAAGCTGCTTCCATGGACAACACCCAGAATAAAGTTTCAAAATCTTTGTCCATTCTGTCCTCTCCTTCAAATGAAGTCTCTCCACATTAGTTGGGAAAAATAGACTTAAAAACATTAGCCTTTTACTGTCTGTAATTATGATGGGCTGGGTAGAGTCAGCTCAAGCTAGTCTTGTGTTTTAACGGTGTATAGGAAGAAACGATGCATTAGTTAAATGATGTACCAACATAGCCTTTTTACAGATTCTCAATAATATTTATTCTCGTGTGTTGTCATGTAGATTCTCTGTCTCTACTGATGAAGATTCTTTGACTTCTATATAATGAATACTGGCTTGGCCTACCTACTCTCTGACCGATTAAGAATAAAATAATTTATCCACTCAGATGTAAATAAAAATTTGAATTTCAAATGATGACTTAAGCTATCCAAAGCCATCTGATCTTGTTTGAAATGGCTATTCCCCCTCTAATAATCTGTCCCAATGTCCCTGTAGGTAACAACTGCAACCAAGTGTCTGCAGTAACTTATAGTATGTATTTTACATCACTATGAAGAAATTTTGACCCATCATTTTTTGAAGAATCAATTAAATTCAAAGGAGCTGAACCCAGCAGATATTTTTCAAGCATGATCTGTCTATTTAATGTGATGCTAAAGATATTTAGATCGCATTTCATTTCAGACTTTGTCTGGTTTCAGTTTTTTAGAGCTTTTGTCGTTTAGAAGTGAACTCTTGGATTCCTGCTAGAACCATTAAAAAAATTGGTCCCAAATCAAATTTGGTACCCATGTAACTTCCAAGAACATATAAAAAAGTCTTGTAGAGCTATGGTCCAAACCCAATAATAAGTCAAACATTTTGAATCAAAGCTGCCATTTGGTCTGTTTCAAATATGCTGTGTCTGAACAAACTCCTCTTACATCTTTTGACATGCAGACTTCTGAATCACTCCAAAGTCTGGCACTAGACTGACACTGGAGATCAAAAATTATTAAAAGATTTTGCTGCATCAAAGCATCTGGGTGTGGCCAAGCCTCAAATCTGAGAATTTGTCATAACACATCAAGGTGAAAAATCTCCACATTCAAGGGCCCGGATGCATTACATTTTATGTGTGTCGTAACAGACCAGACTCATAATATTCACGTGGTCAAATGGTGACATAATCTTAGTTTGTAGGCTTGACTGAATGGTGGCTTTCAATCCCTCGTTGTTTGCATATGGTTGCATCATCCAATTTGCGCCAAACTGAATATGAACGACCTTTCTTAACCTCTAAAGAGGCCATTAGGATAATTTTGGAATTTTACTCCAGCTATATCTCCCTGAAGCCTCATCGTATCTGCAAAAGATTTTTTGTGCATCATCATGGCGATCACTTAAGTTCCACCCACTCAGACAAGAAACTGGGGATTATTGAGTGACTCCTCTGCTTCCACCATGTATGATATATGATTAAAATTGTGTTCAATTGACAGTCATCCATGTTCAAAAGCCTGCAGGAATTCCTGATAATCCATTCGCCACAAAACAGAAAGTGGCCGCAACTCCTCCTGTCTTGAAGGATTTTCGGTCAAACTTTTAAGACCTGCTGCTGGATGGTCAGTCGATCCTTAAAAATGGACAAACTGGATGCTGATGTCAGAGTAAAAGTAACATACCCCGATGGAGGAGAACACAACTGCTAATCCATCATTGGATGGGGAAAATAGTCCTTAAAGCATTAGCCGTTTACTGTCTGTAATTATAAGGAGCCAGATAGAGTCAGCGCAGAAAACCTCTGCACCCTGCCCCCAGTGCCACCACACATAACATACTTCCAACCCAGTTTGAAGTGAGTCGTGAAACACAAAGTAGCTGTCATAAGTGAATGAAAACAGGGACTTGGTTCAAAATTTTTTAGTTAAATTATATTCTAAAGAGTTATTGGCAGAATATATTTCAAGAATAAAAAGCCCAGAAGTTTACAGTAATTTACAGTCAAGGTTTACAAGTGCACTGCAGTTCACTGACTCGGACTGGCAAGCATTAAAGTTCAAAGTCGGATTTTACCCAAAAATCTGGTGTATGCTTCAGATCAAACCCCAGTTTATGGCATGTGAGCTAATCCTTGATCCTGATGGAAAATATCAAGACACAGTACCACATCACTAAATCCACCACAACTCCTAATTTAGAATAAGATCACAGATACTGTTGTAGTTACTTAATTACTTCTTAGGAACAAGAAGAATAGTAGATGGGGGGAAACAAAAACATTTAACGTGTTTACAAAGGAGCTAGGAAAAAGTCAAAAAAATCCAAAAGAAGCACAGAGGGAAAAGAATGTCAGCATGAAGTAATAAAACAGCAACATTTTTCTGGGCAGTACTTAATGAAGTAAGCAGGGATTGTGCAGATCTCTGGCAGCCTCCCACACTAACATTAACACCTACATAGACCTTCTCTGTGGCATAATGGTGTCAAATTTACACAGGTCCACTAAACAGTACTTAAGATTATGGACTGCCTTCTCTGTAGACTGAAGGGTTGAGGTTTGAGACAGACAGCTGGAGCGGGTTGGTGGTGGGATGACAGCAAAAGAAGAGATTAACTAATTTTAGCATGCTTTATTGCTAACATTACCACTAATTCTCCAAAAACCAGAAACACAGACAACCCTCTTGTGGTGTCTTGTGTCTTTTAACCAAAGTTTTCTAGTGACAGAGAACAGAGTATCCAAACATCTGAAAGCAACTCTGTGTTTACAGTTTACAAGATTACCAAATATGTTAATTGCTGTAACAATAGTAAATTATTAATTATAGCAGAAATTGGTATCTAATGAGGACATCTGGAAACATATGGAGATATTGTGAATTTCATTTGGCTTTGGTGCACTTGGTGTGACTCACCATCTAAATGGCTTGTGATTTGTGGTGGAATTTACAGAAACGAGTCAATATCACGATCATCCACTAGGGGGTGAACATATAAGACACAATAGGTTGCATTGAGCATCATAAAGTCTGTTAATGGCATAAATATTTCTATCAAATTCAGTGTCAAACCAAATAATTTCAGAAAAACAAATAAAAAACATGTTTGGCAGCCTAATAGTATGCCATCAAATGTGCAACAAGTTGTATTTCATTTGAAAATGAAACAATTTTGTAATACATTTTTTCCTCTATTTTCTACATGGAAACTGATTCAATTTAGATGGAAAAAAAGGGGGACACAGCAGAGCTTTGTAGAAGCTATCAGTTTAAGGTTGATATTTGAGTACTAAAAGTTATTCTTGAAGAATATGTAGGTAACAACTACATGTTAGTAGTTGTAATCTACACATAGCTTGAATTGAACTTCTTTAGCGAGGTCTATTTGTTAAAACAAGAGATGTATTTTGTTCTTTTACTCCTCAAGACATGCAGACACCTTTTCAGACGTTAAATGTGCATGAATAATCCTTCTACAACTTCAATTTGGTGATAAATGAAGCAAAAACATCACTGCATTACCTGTAAAATCTTTTAATAGCTCTAGAATATCCCAGTCTTTGCTCAGGGACCAATAATAACCTGGTAAAAAGAAAACTAATAAAACATTGAAATTCTTGGAGTAAAATGCAGCCTGGTATTTAGTAACACACTGAACTCTTAGTACATATATTTGTGATATTTAGTGTCACATTCATGTGCCTTTACTGCACATGTGCCTTTACTGCACAACGTTCAGTGGAAAAAAATTTAATCCATAGCAACACCATAAACTCAAGTCAAGTATCTTGAAAAACCTTCTATGGAGCTCCTTAAAATCACAGTAAAACTGTAATACCTTAAGGTGTTTCATGGACAATGACAGATAACTGAATGCCTTCACTGCTAATAAAGAGATTAAGTTTCAGCTTTGTGTTTTATCCCAGCTACTGCAGCTTGGTCTGTACACAGCCTTTTAGCAAAGTACAGTCTCAGCTCTGCCTTCCTTTCAAGTCATAAAATGATATCTTCAACCTGATTTCACCACAGTTGCGGTGAGTGTTCAGAGTACCAGGGTAATTCCAGGTCAAGTTGGTGACACACCCAATACCCCAATGAAAGGCTTCTCCATCACAACCAACACAACTGCCCTTGTAACTGTCAATTAAAATCACTGAGTGTAGGCACCGACTACATGTGGTCACTCTATGACATGACTCATTGAGTGCTAGACACCTGAAAAGGCCAATAAAACAGTTACATTAAGACTCAACAGCAGGTATAGATGGCATTTTACTCACACCAGGACTAGTTCAGTGAGGGCACAACGACAAAAAAAGAAAAAAACGAGACTGCGGGTTTTAACCCAAACACAGGTGATGGTGGCAAACCAAACACATCCATTTCTTCCCTCTGTCTGTGCAGCGGTCGACTTCTGGAGCTGCCGGGCTCGGCGGACTAACTGAGTACTGGGAATTTCACACGTTTGGCGACTCCAACCAGCAATAAGTAGAAACCATCACACCCTGGTGTTCCATTTCTGACCCAGAAAACATGTGCCTCTCTAGGGCAAACAGGGGACACCTCAGCCAGTGTAGACTTAGCAGCTTGGCGATGTGTACTCGCCGTGTCATGTCGACCAGGAGCGATTACGTTCCCAGGGTAACAACGTCTGGGCAATCTGGGTTATGAATTAGAATATTTTAGGTGAAACAAGAAATAAGAAAGGAGCTAAAGAACCTGTTTTACATTTAGGTAATTAATAAAGAGGCAGAGCAAACTCATGGTCTAATAATCCTTGGCTAGAGACACCTGAACAACTGTGGATATCTCAGATAGGTAGTTATTCCTTTGAGCACTTCTTGAGGACTCTTAATTAAGCATTGGTAGACTGATATTCCTCTAATGTCATCAAGATAAATTCAGTTTTCCAGGGTATATACAGGAAGTAAGTGCTGATACTTGAATAGGATGCTGATGTCTTCTCTGATGGCTGACAATGAGCACCATTGCCATGGTTGAAATACAAATATTTCTTATGTGCTTACATCCGTCGTTGCCATAATTTTTAATGCTGTATTATATTTATTAACTTTTGTGTGTGATTTTAATTGCATTTCTTATTTAAGGGATTGCAAAATAGTTTTGTTTTTTAACAGCAGCACAATATCTAAAAAGTCTTACCCATATTTAATACAAACAGCTAATGTCTTATTTAAGTTTTGTGGTAAGTGTAATAATATCACAGTTATTAGATTCTCTCATGGTGTTGTTAGCTACTACTGGCCTTAAATTGCAGGATAATGTTAGAGGTTTGCAGTGATGTAATCGTCATGCTGACGTGAAACATGGAAATTGGTAATTGCTCACTCTTTGGATTTTTGATTAAAGGCTACTGGACTCCATATAAGACCTGATGGCATCATTTACCCCTCACCAGGATATATTTATTGTCTTTTTACAAACAACATACATTTTTACTGTGTTTTTTACCTCAGCTTATATATTTCCATATTCTGGTCAGTCCTATGTATTCATTAAGTTTCTTCCTTTGTATTCAACTTCTTAGTTTATTCTCACTTTGTTCTTTGTGCATTTCTATTTTGTTTCCTTAGATTGGTGCCTTTCTTGGTTTATTGTTATGTCTCCTTTTGTTTCTTTCGTGTCATTAGTCTTTTATTCATCCTCACCAGTGATGTTCGCTCATGTCATTCACCTACCCTGCCTCATCAACCCCATGTACTTCACCAGATCTGCCATTCCTGTAAGCTCTTCCTGATTTTTCATGTCCTGATTCACATCTAATTATTTGCTTCACTGTTCCTGTCCCTGAGTTTAGACATTTTTTATTTATTTATTTATTTATTTATATATATTTTTTTAAGTATAAAACTTCTCACCAATTCTCTGTCTCTTCACCACAAAACTGTATGTGTGGGGTGGACCTGTTAGAGGCATTTCAATGGAAACACGCACAAATTATGCATTGTGATTATTTAGCTTCAGTAATGAGCACCAAATCCTGGTTGGAAAGCCTCCTTGCCATCAACTTAATATTTAATTCCCTTCACAAATTCTTTTTCAGATTCCAGTCGGGACTTTGGTTGTGCCACCTCAAAACATTAATATTACTTCCAGTCCAAAGAAATGTTGTATCTAATGATGGATTTGTAGAAACTAACTATTTGAAGAGAAGTGTATTGTATGGCTCGGTTTTCATTTTCAAACTATCAGAGAATAACTAGCACCCTGCTTGCTTGATGCAATAAACTATGCCTATAACTAAAGGGATGCTGATAAAAACATATTACTATCAATAATTACAGGACTGACACTAAGTTCAATGATGCATAACTGTATTGGATTTTTGAGTCGCGCTGTCTTTCTATCAAACTGAAGTGTCCAGATGAAAATAGAGGAGGGTGCATAGAGCTCACATTCATCTGCAGCAGAGCCACAGCACTGCAAACACACAGATGCCCAGCCCTCATCTGCACAGATGGACCTTTCAATCCTTCCCCTCACTTTTGTCCCATCAATACCTTCCTCTTCAGTGAGACCAAAGCCACCAACTCCAACATTCCCTTTTCCCATTTCCAAACACACAGAGGAGTGAATAGAGTCTACTGTACCTTGTGCCACTCCCCTCTCTGTGGGGTAAAACACATCTTGACAGACCTGCATTTATGGCCAGCTGGATTCGTGTTGGAATGAATGATGAAAAAGACCAAAATCGTCACGCAGGATGCCCATTTATATTAAACGCTGGTCAGCTGAGCGAGTCTGCTTGTGTGGCCTAAGCAGAAAGAATGCTGCTTGTGTGTGTGGGTGTGTGCGTGCGTGTGCGCGTGTGTGTTTGAGTGACATTAGGACAAGCGCATTAATGACAACTAAAGTGTGTTTTTTGCTGTGTGTTATCTCTGCCATTTTTTCATTTCTCAGCATAAATCAAAGAAAATCCTGATATATATCTTTATTTACCCCAATTACAATTATATTGGAGTATGACTTTCAGGACAGACAAATAAAACATATTGTTTAATTTCAAGTTAGTGTAAAACTTTGAGATTAAACAATAAATATAGTCTGGAAGAAGTAACTATATCCCCAATTTGAAGGAATGTTAAACTTGTATTTAATGTAAAATAAATTCATAGTATTTGATGAAAATCCTTTCCTGAGAACAGAAATATCCCTGTTGCCCTAATAAAAAATTATATTAGAAGGAAAGACTTTGTAAAGGAAAGGAGTTTGTTTTTCCTTCACACACACACGTGTTGTCCATACTGTATCACTTCAGGAATCCTCCAGGACAGAAAGCCTCCGTGGGTCTGTGTTAACAATGGGAGCTGGGGTGAACTAGGGCAAAGATCTTTAGTCCTTCCCCACATAAAACTTTTAATATGAGGCCTCCTTCGAACCGGTCGGCCATCTAAAAGCACTAAACCCTGTAATTGACCTTAAAAATACTTTCCGTGGAGGTCGCCAGTCATGTCATTGGCCTTCGGCCCAAGCGGCGGCCGCATCTCCTCAGCCCAGAAGGAGCCTGGGAAGGCCTCACAGGGTATATTTAGTGGCCCTGTCCTTTTGAGAGGAGCAGGAGATGTAGATAATGCCAGTCTGCATATAAAACCACTCCTCCGCCCATGAGTGTGCCTCTGACAGCAGCATTTCCCGCTCCCACGGGGACGTGTTTCCGGAGGTCACAGGTTAATTACATGAAAGTAGGATTGCAGGTGACATTTACACACATCAAATGGCAAGCTGTACAGGAGAGCAGGCAGGCAAGAAATATGCCATTCTTCATTACTTTTGCAGGCATTTGCCAGAAAGAGCCCAAATAAATAACTTTACTGCAGGAGCACAAGCTCTAAATTCAAACAAATATAAACTTCAATATGAGAACTAGTAGCAGGAATTAGGCCGAGCAATTTCTTTAAAACAAACATCTATATATGGATCCATTTGATTCATGCCAGATAAAATATATATCCTACTATTACAAATATTAATGTGGAATAAAACTCCACTAAGATTTTAGGAACAAACACTCAAAGTGGGTTTAATGTGTAACAAAGTATAAATAGCAGAAAGTCCTCTCATGTCACTGATATGTATGGTGGAGGATTTGTGATCCTTTGGGGCTGTGTCTCTTCTAAAGACTCTTGGGAAACTTGTTATTGTGTATGACATCATGAGTTATTTCCATACTCTCAATGTAAACTAAAATTGGGTAGTGACTGGGTGTTAGAACAGATCAATGATCCAAAAACATAAGGCTGAATCACGATAAATATGGTTTACCAGATATTCAATTAACTTCCTTCCCAGTTTCAGGACATAAATCTTATAGAAAACCTGTAGGGTGGGCTGAAAAAAAGACCTAGGACTCTGGCTGACATAGAGTTTTGTGTTTAAACCTTTTGCCACTTGAACCAAAAATGGCAAATTGAAATACTTGCTGGCCAAGAAAAAAATATAAAAAAACATAACTTTTGTTTTATTCACAAACTCAACGATAAACTAAACATGCAGGGTTCTAAGGACAAAACCTACATGTTTTGTTTTCTTCAAATTTGATTTTGAAGAAAACAAATTTGTAAGTCATTACAGATCCTGAACATAAAAAGTGTCTTAAAGCCAAGTCATTCTTTTTTTGTTTGGCGTCATTTATTTTCTGGATATTTTATTTTATAGGTTGGGTGAATCCAAGTTTGCCAGGGTGAATGAATGTTTGTTATCCTAAATTAAAATGAAAACAATTTAGGAAAATTGTGTTATTGAAAGAGGGATACTTATTGCTGTCCCCAACATTCTTTTTTATTTTAAATATTTAACTGTATCTACATATTGTGTGAAAGAACTTGCGTCACTGAAAAACTGTTTTAAAAACCCTCTAAAAATGCCACAAGCTGTCAACAGCGCCCTCTCCCCAAACTTCTTCCTCAAATCAGTGACATAAGATTTTGACTGGGATTTTTTAACTGGGAAATCAAAGGTAATAATATTTTTTATGGGTTTTTTGTCATCTTTCCTCGTGTCACCATTGGGGGATATGTAAGTGTCCAAATATTTATGGTTGGCAGGGGAAAAAATTACACGTTAAGAAGACTTGGGACTAATTGCGTTAGGGTTAGAGTCGAACTGATCATGTCAACAGAAGTCCACATTTTCCCATCTGTTGATCCATTAAATGTGGCTGGCACAATATGTGCCGACAACAAAGAGAGGTGTAATTTCTTCCATCCATGTCAGCGCATGCCAAAGCATCCCTGTGCTTAAACTCCTTCACCTGTTGTCACTCACATGCTATGCTGCTGATGGTTTCTCTTAAAGACTTTAGTCTGACAAATCCTAAAGATAATCTTCTATATCTTTCGTGAAATATTAAACCTGCACAGGAATCACACGCTTTCCGCTGCCTTGTAAATACTTTAAAAGTGAAAACTCAAGTTGATGTCAGAACAAAAACAGTCTGAACGTCTTCTCATGTTGACCCCTTCAGTCAGGCAGACACTCAATAAAAGGAAAATCTCCTGGCATCCCAACAGGCAAATACTGGGACACGGATGACGACAGCAGAGTGACGCTACAAAGAGGAAAACATCTGAGCATGGTTATAAAAAACTCCATTAACGCCGACTAGCCATCGTGCCCAGCAGGTGATGTAATGAGCGCTCCTAGCAACAAGTACAGATTGACTTCTTGCAGCTGGCAGTTGATGTGTTGTAATCTTCACATCTGTCAGGGTCTTATCAATCTTACTTTGGAGAGAAATGAAAATCTTCAGTCTGTCTTGTGGGTGAGAAAAAGAGTAAACTGGATAGTGTTCCTTCATCATATGGGAATCACACCTTCAAATATTTTTCCATCAGTGGCAAAAAAAGGCTGCAGATCACTTGTTCCTGACTGTTCTTTAGCTCTGGAAACTACAAGCCTTGGCAAGCTTCAGCAAAACCCTCCTAACTATAGATTTCATGACCTCCAGCGTCGTTGGCTTTTTACACAAACTTTTAGTCCTCCATAAAATCATTCACTGCTGTTAAAAAGTGTTTTTTTTTGTTGTTTTTTTAACCAGATATGTCTTTTTCACCTTGAAATTATTTTTTGAAAGTCTTTCTGTCTCATAAAAGGCATTCGATCCACACATTAGAAGAAAAGAGCACAAAAAAAGAGAAAGAAGTTATAACTTAAATTCAAGAGCCAAAGTCCCTGCACATGAAATTCTGGCCCAACAAAAACAAAGAAAGACTTTTGATCCCCTGTATGAAAGGACAACTACAGAGCTAGACAGGCCAGGGGTTCGTGTGCTTTCTGTGGTCATGGCCACAGATCTGCCGACCACTCCTTGCCCATCTGGGCTGCCGGTGGTGCTCTTCCTTTTCTGAGAGAACACAGAGTTCAGAGCAGTAATTTAGTTCAGATGAGCTCCAGTAATATTTCCAGATTAATACGAGCCATATTCCTTCAGAACTGTCCTTTCTTTCTTCGTCGTCTGTATGTTTTTTCACATCTTACATGTCCAAATCGTCTGGCTGAGGATGAAAGAACAAAGTAAAGGAAAGAAAAAAAAGAGAAAGGGAAGATGAATACATTTTATGCTTAGTAAGAAAAAACAATTGCAGTATGGCAGCTTTAGCATCTTCTGAAACCTTTGCTGCCACTGATTTCAGGAGTCAGACTTACTCATTCTTGCATGTTTCTTAGGAACTATTTTTAGCTTGTCTTATTGATGATTATGGTTTATGATTTATAGCAAAAGAAAATCTGAAGTTTCCTCTTTCAGAAGAATATTACACAAACCGGGAGAAGACAGTAGTCCAACAGACAGTTGAGGAACGGATCTGCTCCAGGAGGAGGATATTTGCTAAAGTTGCAGGCTCTACACATAATTATGTATCCAAGCATCCATTGTCTATATCCCCTTAACCTTGTGGGATCGTGGGGGGATGCTGCCTACCTCTAGTGGCCAATGGGTGAGAGGCGGGTTAAACTTCGGACAGGTCGTCAGTTCAGCACAAGAGGAAGACGGGAAAGGAACACAATCTCATTTGTGCAAAGTTTGCACAGTCATTAACGATTTGCAGTGCCATGTCACCAAAGGTTGTTGGTTCACAGTTTTTTATGAAGTCTAAAATTTCAGAGTTCTTTTGTCACACCTGGTAGTCTGCTAGACTCGACTCGATGGGGAACAAAACTACAACATTTGGTCCATTTTCAGCTGGTGTGGGTCACTTTCACACTGCACTGTGTCAAGCAATCCAAACCAGTTGAAAAACTTGTTCCCGCCCCTCGCCTGTGATGGCTCAGCACCAAGACCACCTCAAGGAAGTGACCTGAAAACCTCCAGATAAGACAGAAGTGCAACGTCCTCCATTGCAAAATATGCAAAATATGAACAAAAATAGGGCAGGATCAGATTTAGAGGTTGTAAGATTTCTCTTTCGTCGATGGTAAAAGACCATGAGCCTTTTCTGCCACTAACTTTAGGCTTTCATGTTTGTCTCGGTTGTTTTTACCCAGAATGCCCTGCGCAATTGTCCGCTTCTTGCCTTTGGATTGGCCTCTGGTCCACTTGGCATTCACATATAAATTTGAACCACACCAGAGTTCACTTCAGCTAAGCCGAGACATAGTTTTGTAGTCGGACCAGAGACGGCATTTTTGGTTCACATCAAAGTTTGATTGCACATTCACACCTCCCCAAACAAGCCATACTTTCAAGGCAAACGACATAAACAGGGCTTGTGTGTACCCTTAATGATGTCCTCTGTGGAGAAGTTTTATTTTCCAGCAGGACTTGGCACCTACCCACACTGCAAGAAAGTACCAATATTTACTTTAATGACCATTAAATCAAGACGCTTGATTGACTAGCAAACTACACTGACCTTACCCCCACAGAGAATCTATGGAGCGCTATCAAAAGGAATAAAAGTGAACAGCAGAGCCAACAATACAGATGAGCTGTGGGTCACCATTTCAGCAATCTGGGCTTCCATGATCCTGCAGTAAACAACAGGCTGATCGGCTTCATGCCACATAGAACTGATGCAATAACTCAAACTAAAGTGTAATATTCTACCTTTCTATGTAAGTGATGCTTGAACTGTATAACCATATAACTAATTTGGGTTGCAGAAATTTTCCTTACTGAAACTAAGTAACTATTAGAAATTAAATTTTCAATAATACTCAGATTATTCAGATGCAGCTGTTGGTGCAAGGTGATTTTTGTGCATGGAAAGGAATCCAAATGCACAACCATTTCATGGGTTTGATTCTAATCTCATGTGAATATTAGTCGTTTCTCTAAATGTTATAAAGTTGTGCTTAACTAGTACCACTACCTTCACCTTTATTTCTGAAATTATATGAAAACAAGTATGTAAGTAAACTCTGATGAGATTTGTACCGAAATGCTAAGGCTAAAGATTTTTAATGAGGATCTAAAAAGCAGCTTTTCCCCCTGAGTGCTCATGGTCATTGTCCTTTAGTTTAACTTGGTTTGTTGCTTCTCCGTTTCAAAATTATTTGTTTTTCTGGAGCTTTTCCCTCCATCTATAATCCATCTGCTGTTCTGCATGTGTATGATGTCAGGACTGGGCAATCTTTTTGGCTGCGTTCTCATCAGCCAGAGTTTCTGAACATTAGAATTGAACAGCGGCTTTTAAAGAAAACATGAAATTAGTGGTCACTCAACTCTGCCCACCATGCTATTAAATCATTTATTTACCAGAAATAATTTCAATCAATTTAAAATTCCATGAAGTCAGAGCAAAAAAAGTTCTCAAAAATGTGAATGCACCACAGATGTTTTTTTCACGTTCTGAAACACAATAGAGAGATAAAGACAGTACTAAAAAATATCACTTAATATTAATGTAACATGCAACTTTTTTCTATGGAAAGCCTGCTTTTTCCCTCAAGTCAATTTGTGTTCTGGTACAGCAGCTGTCATAATGAGGTGTCATGCGAGACATGACAAGGAAATGTCACAGCTACTGAGAAAGTGCAGAATAATGTGGAAATTTTGAGGTTTAACATCTGAATTTTGTTAGTTTTGTGGAGAGGAATCAAATATCTTTGGAAGGGAGAACCCTTTCAAGTCATTGGAGATTTGATTTTGGCCACAAATACGTGGCGCTTACTTACAGAAGGACGAACCGAAAAGTCAAAGATCTAGATTTATCCCAATATCACATCCAAAAAGAGAAACCTGAACTTTTACACTTTATGGTACATTATTCAATTTTAACTTCATTCATCTTCTGAAACATCTTCAATAAACTACTTAGTCTTCCAAATGTCGGACAGCTGTTGCGGAGTCTTCTCAAAGTCACCGCATAGCAACCGTCACTTAACAAGGATGGTGGGAAGAATCAACTTTGCAAGTGTTCGGCTCATTCGAATGGTAAAGTTAACACCCGGCTCCTCTGAACATTCCCATGCTTGAGCTTGCCATTAACCCCGGTGACCTGTAACTGTGTGTGTTTCTGTGAGTGTGCGCTGTGTGTTTGCATATCAACTGCTCCTTATGTAGTGGAAGGCCAAAGAGACCACACCAGAAGAACAGAGGAGCTCTTCTATTATAAACAACTTTTAAATCAGACACTGTGGAGGAGCAGGGTTTTTTTCCCCCCAACAGATTTCTAGCCAGTAGTGAGGAGCTGTTATTCATTAATCTACAGTGAAAGAGTGCAATCCCTTCTGATAAATCACACATTATTTTATTTAAATGCTAGCAAGTTGTTAAATGCATTCAATAATGTCACAATCCATAACTGCAAATAACAAATTTTCCTATTCATCGTGGACTGATGCAGTGTCTTTGCATATCACAGTGTTTCATCTGAGAGCCCTTTGATCCTTCCTAATGCCTGTGTGACCTGGGCCTGAACGAGGCATGAGTTGCACATTTCTGTTGATGTATCCAGCCAGTGCACGTTCGGCCTGGGGAATGTAGCTTTGCATTGTGCAGATTTATGTTAGTGCTGTGGGGTGTGCATGTGGCTAGCAGATGGTGGCACCCTGCATGTCTTTCCGGCATTGTCTCATAACTGCTTACGCAGTCCTCCAGGCCAATCCCTCCAGGGTCTTCAGACTTGACTACAGCACAATAAAATAAATGGGAGTTTTTAAATACTTTATTACTTCAAGTGTTTGCAGGACGGTTAATATTAAACTCGGTGTTAATAATTCCATCCACTGTTGACAAAAACACTCATAAAAATATCTTCTACCAAATAAAACCCATTCTCATAGTGAAATGACAGAATGGGTTGAATACCTAAATGATTTATGTGCCAGTATAAAGCAGAATAGAGATTTTCAGCCTAAATGTGTTTTGAGAATGCAGTGATTGTGACAATGTGATTTACCACAAGCTTCTCCCTTCAGGGAGTGAGATGTAGGTTCTGCAGTTATCAATTAGTCAAATGTTTTGTTGTGTATTGACAGTTTGTTACCTCTAAGTTTCTAATACAAAAGCAAAAAAAATAGACTTTTGTTTTAAAGATAAATGTCCTGTTAAACTCAGTATGAATAGAGGCTACAATTTAATTCAATGCACAACCATTGCATTGCATTGTGCATGGAGTTAATCTGACTTTAATTATCAGTTACAAATTGAATTTTTCTACTTCTGTCTTCCTTTTGCATAAACCCGCAGGAAACAGGACAGTACAGGATTCCTCTCTGAGTTCAGGAAAACCAGATAAAGGCAGCTGAGAAGCTTTCAAAAATTCATCTCTACAAGATTTAAGAGCTGTGTCAGAGTTCCAAAACCAAAATGAAAGTCATGCTACTTCAGTGAATCCGATGTTTGACACTGCTTAGACTCTTCTTTCTTGCATCCTGCCACTGACCCTACCAGGGAAGCTGAGAAATATTATATCAATTATTTCAAAATTTATTGTTGTCAGTTGACAAAGTTTAGGTAGTTTTTCAGTCAAGTCACGAAGACATTTGAACACCAGCTGTAGGAAATGTGCACATGAGCCAAAATTGGAGTTTATGTATGACATTTCTGACATGAAAAGTTTAAGTGGATATTGCGTAAATACATGGCAGACCAGTCTTATTTGATGGCTATGAAGGTTGAAGAAAATCCCCTTTTAACTCCTTACTTAAGAGCTAGTCATTAAGTCCAGCCATTGTAACAGACTTATAGGTATACATTTTAGGTAACATTAGCATGTGGCACAAATTAATTTGCACAGCCTCAAGAGCTGACATATGGGTGCTTACCATTCACACAATCTCATAAAAAGACAATAAGAGCTGAGAGTTCCTTCCCACACACCTTGAAATAGAATGAGATGCTTGGATCGCATTTATTTGCAGACGCAGATAAACACATAAATGCAATCAAACAAATGCACAGCCCCCTCCCTTTGCCTACTTTTTCCAAGTGTTCCACTTTTCAAATCGGATCCCGCTCTCAGAGTCTGGGAATGTGCAACACGGTGGTTTTGTGTCACACTTTGGGAATCACCTCGAGATGCTCTGATGCATCTCTGTTTGTGTGGGCGTGTGTGTTATTGTATCTGTGCGTGTATACAATGTTTGAATGCACCAAGTAAATGAGACCACAGGGCTCATACCAGTGGGAAGTCGAGCACTCAAGTGCTGTGACAAAATGCATGTATGCAGACACACATGTCCAAACACAAATTTACAGATGTAGGCATTCGCATGCAATTTCACATACAGCTTATGACAAAATCATTATTTATCACTGAGGAAAAGGTAGACATATCACTGCATGCTGCTTGTGAGTTTTCTTAATTACTTTTAGAAACGGAGAGTTCTCCTTTCACTTAACTCTCAGTAAAATACTTTACTTGAAGACATTCCGAATGTAGCATAAAATTAGGACGTTTTTTTTCCTCATTCATCATCTTGTACCGCTGCTTTGTAAGCATACTTCCAGTTTGACTAAACTGATGAGTGATGAGTATTTTCGGCCCACTTCATAAAAAAAAAGAAAAAAAAGAAAAAAAAGAAAAAGAAAAGAAAAAAAAACGTTTTTTTATGAATTCCCAAAACATTCCTGATCAAAAAAGGAGAGTGGCAAAGAGTCAGAGAAACTGGAGAAATAAAAACAAAAGCAACTTTTGTTACTTAGTAATGATTTATAAATTGAAGTTGATGCAACTTTAGTAAGCTTGACATTTGTTATGAACATGTTTTCAGAAGTTGCAGGTGTATTTTAACAAGAAACCGACAGTCTGAGCTCCTGCTACTCCTGTTTACAATTCGGAGTATCCTAAAGCAAAACATACCAATTCATAAATTCCCTCTGCTGTATCTGTCTAGAAAAAAATGTGGCTCACTTTTGGCAAAACATCTGTCAGAATCCCAAGGCTAGCAGCTTCTTTTATTTGTGATTCATACCTAGATATTAAGAGTATAAAATCCAAAATTGTGTTTTATCTTCTGCCCAACCGGCTGTGAGAACACTGCTGCATCAGGTGGTAGGGGTTTGTGTCTCAGTGAATATCTGCTTCATTTAGAAAATTGTTGTTTGATCTATATGTAAATGCTAGTGTTGTGTGTATTCAGGTGAGTTTGTTGATGTGGTACAGCCACAGTCTGCAAAGGCTGAAGCTTCTAACAGGAAATGTGTGGACTATGTTTTGTAGGGAGGTGTCAGGGAACTGTTATCTCCACAACCATGCCTCCTGTTCATGTGTAATAATGGCCCAGTCAAAGTTTACACCTCTGTTCAATTAGGAAGACTTGATAAATAGCTGTTCACAAACAATTTCCACCTTACTTGACTGACTGAATTATTTTGCTAAGAAAAAAATGGATGGTGTCTTGCAACCACATGTTCATATGGTTGCATATGAAAAAAGCTCTTCCAAGAATATAACCACATATTTTCACTCTACCTTAATCTCAACAAAAGCAAATCAGTGGAATATCCTAATGTTTGCACTTGTACATGTACTGAGGAGCAGGTGAGGGCTTGCAAGAAAATTGAGAATGTATCTGTCTTAGTGCAAACATTTCTGCCTGAGCATATAGACGCAAGAAGAGGCATTTGCCAAAATATTTTCCAAAACCACCTTGCCTGTTAAGTTAAAAAAAAAAAAACTCTTAAAATGAGTAGTTTGCAGTTTTTACAGTAACTTCTCAAATATACAGGGAAAGAAAGTACATTGTACTGCATTATGTTGATTATTGCACTCTTTTATGAAGGCTGTGAAAGAGAAAATGTAACTAAAATTCAGACCAAATTAAGTAAAATGAAAGGAACTTTAGTATAAAAATGGGAATGAAGATTGTTGTCAGAAATGGGACCAAAAATAACAGGTTAAAAGATGTAATTAACCAATGTCATCGTACCACCACCAGTCCACTCCAATCCCTGCCATAATGCAGAGATGTACTGGACAAAAAAGAAGGAAGCGGGACAAGGGGAATAACGTGGACTGAAAAGTCTGTCGATGTGGTTTTAATTGAGCAGCATTTACAGGATGACTGAATAACTCTTCACCAGGCAAGAATAGCTGTCAGAAAGCAAGACAAGGAACTCCTTCACTTCTTTGCACCACTGACACATCCTTTTACTTGGCGAATGTTTAATGCCTTTGGCTACAAATGACACTGATTAGCTTCTCTGTTTTAGACAGCCAGTGTTTTCAGTTTCTGTCAAACTCCACATGCACATTATACTGTTCCCGGAGGATTCTGGATCTGCATCTGTACATCTGCATTCCTGATGTCCTGTTGCATCCAATCTCATAAATCAATCAATTTCCTCATAAAAAATTTTAAAGGAATACCGGGTTAGTCCCTTTGTATTGGAAACAAAATTTTAGTCGCTGGCTCCTGAAATTGTGTCTCCTCCTCCCTTGTCTATGTAATTGTGCTTTCATTGTCGTTCTCAATTGAAAAAGATGGATAATAATTGGCACCACTGTAGATAACCAAAGTTTATAGCATTACTACTGCAGAGTCTGACTCACAGCAAACCCACAGACTTCCGTTTCCACTCGGAGGTGGAACGTAGTGATCTGAGCTAATTATATTGAACATTTCAAGTGCGTGATGTGCGCATGTTATGCCAATAAAAAGATATCAGCACATGCCGCTTCTCAGTTTATATTGTGCATTGATCTCACAAAGCTCTCCACAGGCCAGGACCCACACACAGTGCAACATTCTTGTCTACTGCACTCAGACAAGCTGATGGCACACCTGGCAGAATACTTTTACTTTTACGCAGGGGGAATGCCACATTTGGCAGGAGTAAGTATGATTTTCCACCTTTTAAATGAATGCTGTAGTTAGGCTGGCACAAGACAGCAGACTGGCATGACAGGGCAGGCTCTAGGAGGGGAAGGAAATGTGAGAAAGACAGGTTGGTCGATAGGGGCATGTAAATTGGGGGAGGGCAAGGCAATTTCTCTGCAGAAGCAGTGAGCCTGTCTGTCTGCTCTACCTCTGTCTCGATATACGATCGTGCACCACACCCTGGAAGCACTTTTCTCTTTAAGGTGTCAGCAGTGGGATGAAAGCTGCAGGGCTACAATTGCTAGATAAATATGATGATGAAAACAAAAACATAAGGGGCATGTAGCAGCCAAATGTTGACAGTATCAACAAGTATAAGCACAGTAAATGCTGCAGCTATGTTATAATATTTGAACATAGATTTTAAGCCAGCATGCAAAAAGCTCCCAAATTAAATGTCTTCTTCAATCTTCCTCAGTGTGACAACCAAACTTGCAGCCAACCCATATTGTGTCCAGATGAGGTCCTGACTCTCAGTGGTTTTTCAGTCCTTCAGTGTGTGTCCACTGCTAGTACAGCCAAACAATTTCTCACTGCTGGAGGCTTATCAATAGTTGAAATGAAAGCTGAATTAAAATTAATTTAATAAATGTGCAAAACCGTTTCCACCCATGTTGACGGGTGTTCACTGTGTGTCTTTAGTCCCGCTCCACACAATAAGTCATGCAGACACCAAACTGTAAAAAGCACAGCTGTCAAACACACGCCAACACTGATCACTGACACAAGGATGGTTTGCACTCTGTAATATGAATAGCAAGCTTCCCTAAGTTAAATTCAAAAGAAAGATCACAAATTTGGCCTCAGATTCCCATGCACATACAAGCAGAAAGAAAATCTGTCAAAAGTTGTTACCCTTTGCTTGTGTAGCACGGTGATTTCTTCAAACTCCAGCACATCAGGTGTGCGGCAGTCACTCCTCTCCTTCCTCTGTCTCCCTTCCTCTCACTCACTTCTCAACCTGTAGTTATTGTGTGGCACTAGTAGCACTCAGCTGCAGTGTGTAGAGAACTAAGACAGTGGGGAAAAAGGAGGAGAGATGGGAGGGAAAGAAGGACAAATGAGTCCTGCCCAGACTGATGATAGAGGCTTCCAAAAAAAAAACGCCCTCAAGAGAGAGAAGATTAGAACACTTCACTATGCTTGAAATTCAACTTTCTCATCACTTTGCTCTTTCCACTCGCTTCTTTTACCAGCTTCATTTCTCTTCTGTTCCTTTGTCCCAGTAAGTTTTCCTAAAACCAATTTTGCCCTCCTGATGTTCTGCCAATCCATAAACCACAATGTCTGCCTGCCTTCTTGTCTGCCTCTATAAACCAAAAAGTCTCTCACTCTCTCTCTCTGTGTCTCTCTCTCTTGTTTTCATCTAAATTTACCTTAATTTCCTCACTTTTTCCAACTGGCTTTCCATTTTGCACTTGCATACTATGCTCATACTACGCATCTTTCTGTCCCAATTACATATCACTGCGCTCATATCCCATTGTGTAGATGTTTGACAAAAGACCCACCTGTTGCAAGTAACAGGAAATTAGAACTATTAACTTAATAGTGCACCACACTAAATTGCATCTAACATTATGCATGGTGTTCCACAAGGGCTTGTGTTCAGTCCAAAATATTTTAGATAAATGATAAAAGTAGTGTATCACATAAAATATAATTCATTTTATTTTAGGATGATATTACAGTATGGTTCATAGAAAAAAATGGGATCAACATTCAAGTGCATTTACAAAGGAAACTGTCAATATTGAAGAAATAGCATGACATAAACAAATCAGTTTATGTAGCAAAAGACAATTGTTTGGTGGACACCAAACACTGCATATCACCCCAAACTCAGTATCTCCGCTGTTAGGCATGATGGTGGCAGTATCATGCTATGGGGATTGATCTGAGGAGCAGGACCTGGAAGGCTTGTGAAGATAAAAGATCAAATAAATGTGAGAAAATATGGGAAAATCCTGTAGAACGATTTGTTTCAATCTACAAGAAACAGCTGTAGTTGGAAACACAGTTGGTAAAATAAAGTCAAATCTTGTTGATCATAATTTCTTTGTCAAAATAAATGTAAAATATTTAAGAGGGTATATAGCTTTAATAGGCACAATTAAAGCTATATACCCTCTTTTTTGTCTATAATTTTTCTATTACTCAAACCTATTTGTTTACATTCCTTATAGGTTATTGCTAATCAATCAAATCTTACCATCTACAAGAAGAGGAAAAATGGCAGTGTGATGCACACAAGTACGGCATTAACTTTACATTTTAATATCCTTGACAGTTTATTTCCAGAATGGCAGAAATTCAGCTTGTTTGTTGGGAGGAAAGTTCATATGTTAAAGCCAAACCTACTCTAACATATGAACATATGTTTCAAATTGGACCCCGACCTTGTTGAAGTGAAGAAAATAAAATAGAAAAAGAAATATAAATCTGTGTTTTAGTTGTTTGTTGAAAAAACATCTGCCGCTTGACACAACTTTGTAATACTTAATAGGAATGAAAGCTTAGGAGAAAAACAGAGACAGGAAAAGCAGGTTTCCAGTCCAGCTGTTTACTCATTTTCCAACTTGATGTAGAGATAAACCAGAACACGTCTGGCATCTTATAGATCGTGTTAACTCACATCAGGTGTTTTAAGATGTCATAGGCCAAATAGAACAGCACTGAGCAGGTTAAAATTCTGGGTCCAAAAGAACAACAAGACAATCATCTTGACCAGCTTCATTAGCGTACATGGGATATTTCCATAATCACAATCAGCCACATCTTCTGTGTTCTTATCTTTGTTCTCATGCACCTTCTCTCTCCAGACGGAGATAACTGGTGTATGATTGCTTGTCTCATTCTCCCCCATGTTCCCAGGGAGCAGTACGAGAATCAAAGTTGAGTGGATGAGAGCAGAAAGTGATTCAGCGCTCAAATGATGAGAAAAATCTTGTTTACAGCAGTGGAGGCCTTGACCTATGAGTCACTGTAGTCTTTGAGAATTCCACTAAGCTCTTCCTCTTTGCTTTCTATTCCTGTCTTCATTATTCCTGCTAGTTTAGTTAAAAATATCTCCTCTAGTTAAAAACAAAACAAAACAAAAATATTTCTGCTGTTGTAAACTTAATTGTATTAGGACTGTTCTATGACTGTGTGTGTTTGGTGACACTTGAGGCGAGAAAGTATTTGACACTTCTCAACCTAAAAGGCTGTCTTCTGTTAAAAATATATTCAGTGACATTTCTTTTATGGTTTTTAGTTGAATCCAAAAGCCTATGAGTTGAATCTCACCTAAAACCTCGGCAGACGGCAGGAAGGAACATTTCTCAAATATTGTGTTTTGAGAACCAATTTGATCAGTCATTTGCTGGTATAATACCTTTGTAATTTCTCAAAGCTTTTTTAGAATCTTTAAAGGCCATAATAAAGATTATTATGGCTGCATTGTTATAGGAATGCAGCATGATGGCATCCCTATAGTTGCTAAAAAGCATTTTCCAACACAATTTGCTTCAGATGAAACCATTCATACAGCAGTTGTTGGTGTGTCACACTCTGAACTACAAATTGTGCGGTAACTCATAAAATAGATTATCCAAAATGATTAAATTAAGTATTTAGTGCCAAGCAAAATCTGATGTTTTCCTCAGTTTTCAAGGCAACAACCCAAAACCTCACACAAAAACATTGTGTGACAGTTTCAGTGGGATTTGTAATTTCATGTACAAAGTACATAACTATAAAGGTATGTACTTTTCAGAGATTTGAGAATGTAGAGGTAGAGTATAGTATATACTAGTGTTCAAATGGGTAACACAAGTGCTGCATTTACTTATACCTGAACATCTGATATTTCCTTTGCATTTCTTTTCTCTTCCTTCAGTTAATACTTTCTAGAAGTATGTTTCACTTTCATTTATAGCTCCTGTATTTTAGGGTATTCATTTACCACACTTTATAGGCCGAAATTTGTTCTCAATCTTGCCACAGATTCTCAACTGTTTTTAGGTCTGAACTTTGACTAGGCCTTTTTACAACTTGAGTAAGCTTTGATCTAAATGATTCAATTTAAGCTCTGTTTAGGCTGATGGAAAGTGAGTATACTGATAACAAAAGCTGCAGAACAAGGGGAGACTTCGACCAGAATCACATCCTTTTTGTAATATTTTTAATATGACTTAATATACTGCTGATTGCATACTAAAAAGTGGAATGACTTGGCATTGACCAAAACGCATCATACTAGAAGGTCACCGCAGCTCGATACTGCCACCACCATGCTTCACAATCAGATGTTCAGGTATAAGTAAATGCAGCACATGACTATCTATGAGCTACATAACATTCCTCATCCCTCTAGTCTCGGTCCAGTGGCAGAGAGCAAGTGCATATAGCAGAGGGTGGATAACTTCTTGTGAAATAGAGCTGAATAATAAGAGGAAACGTGAACAGGTTCTGTTCACGTTTGAGCAATAAAAGCAAAGCCACAAAGGTTTTTATGAAAGAAGTGGTGCTAGGCATTTCAGAGGCACATTGTGGCATTTTATAGAATGATCAAGAAATTATGTTATTTCAGCACATCCCACAGCTGCTTCTTAAAACTGAGATATTGGGATTTTGAAAACATGAGGTCCTCAAAGTATTCCTAGAGCATTTTGTATTGTGTGGCAAAGTGCATCTTTAGGTTTAGACAGAACGCAACATAATGTTAGAAAACATTCTCTATTCAAAGAAAATGTCTTTCAGGGGAGCTGCTGACCCTTCTCTGCTGGTGTTACAGCGAGAAAGGGAAACTCATAGAAAGGGAAAATCGTAGTTTCAGGAAACCTGTCTTGTATATCAACATAATTTCTATTACGAATAAAAGTAGGTCAGAAATTACAAATCTACACCGTCATATCCAGTGGCGCCATGCCTGTGCCAGCTCTCAAGAAATATTTACTTTATTCGGGGAATGCCAGTGTTTTGTTTTTTTTTTACAGGAAAATGAAGTTGGCATTTTGGATATAACTCTAGTTTTAGGATTATGCTTTGCCAATTAAACTATGTGTTTATTTCCTTTAGATTTCATAACTGCTAATATATTCCCCAGACTGTTTTTGATAATGCAGTCCTCTCATTTTCAGGTTAGCTTTGCAGTGAAAGCAGCTGCTGCCAGTGTTGGAATAGTGTTTTCTTTTTTCTTGCAGGATTTTCCGCTATTAAATCAGCTCTTTCCACTATCTGCAGGGATGTGCACATGTGCTTGCTTTTGCACTACAGCTATTAGGAGAGCAGTATATCTGAAAAATTAGTAGCCAAAGGATCCCCCATACTGGTTTGATTTTCCTAAAAGTGTAGTCAAAGAAGAGGTGCACAACTTTTTTTTTTTCTCTGAGATTACTTAAATTACCGTAAACTGAAAGTTTACCATGGATTTTTTTTTTTTTACACTGACCATGAAATATTTCTATCTACACTACCTTAAAGTTTGTATTGACCCTCAACCCGAGGTGCTGTATGACTTAGATCAGAGTCATGTTTTCTTTAGTCCACTGGGGTCCCACATGACTCAACATGTGGTTAAGAATGGCTTAAGCGAGCAATGTGATAAATGGTTTTAAGGGAAACACTCACTGGAAATTCTGCATTGCAGTTCCAGTTAGTCTTGTGCTTACCAGGTAAGCACAAGACTTACATACTACTGGATGAATGTAGTATGTGGAAAATAGTGATATCTTATTTCATGGTCTTTTGGAAACGTCAACAGTAACTACTTATGATTATTTAGTCATCACAAGTGAGGATCTCCCAGGAAAAAAATGTAAATATTGGACACACATTATTTATATTTTTATTTTAATTAAAAGGTTTGCCCAAATGTTTAGCTAGAACTGTGTCAAAAGATTGCAAATAATCAAATGGCAAAAACAGAATAAGCAACCTCTTTTTTTTATATATGCATTACTCCCAGTTACAGAAACACCAGACAGTACTGAGACTTTCCTTCTTTTTTTGGCAACAACGTTCCCACTTGTTGGAACATTTGCACCATTTTTCTTCAACGACAGGAAGACAGGTGCTTCAATTAAATAAAAGCCTGCGAGGTACCCAGTGATCATGACCTCATCATATGCCACAAAGTTACTGTGAAGTGCAGTAAACCATCAGTTCATGCTGGCATACTGCTGCTGGATCGGGACAGACTTAAAAGATTCCATAAAAGTAAAGTGCAGCATAGTTTTGAGAATGATTAATTACTAAAAATCCACCTCATAAAGAGTCTATAGGCAGAGAAACTAGAAATCTATCCCTCAAGGTAAAAGACATGCATGTGCATTACAAGGGTCATTTCAGCAGATAATGAGTGGAATCCAAGCCCAGCGGTGATGAATTCTTCACTGGGTGACTGAACTAAAAGGCAAGGCAAAAGGTATAGTTGTATTTTTGCAGAGGTGAATATACTTGTGTGATACAAGGAAAACAAAGGCAAGATTTACTGAGGCACTGAGGTAAATTGGCAATGCTTTTATTAACACCCGCCTTATCCCAGCTGAAGGAAAGATTGTATGTGACAGAACAACACAAATTAACACATGGTTAAACCTGTCCAAAAAAAATAAATAATCTAAATATTATGCCATGCATTTCTTTTCTCTTCCTTCAGTCAATACTTTCTAGAAGTATGTTTCACTTTCATTTATAGCTCCTGTATTTTAGAGGATTCGTTTACCACACGTGTAAAGGCCGAAATTTGTTTTCAATCTTGCCACAGATTCTCAACTGCTTTTAGGTCTGAACTTTGACTAGGCCTTTTTACAACTTGAGTAAGCTTTGATCTAAATGATTCAATTTAAGCTCTGTTTAGGCTGATGGAAAGTGAGTATGCTGATAACAAAAGCTGCAGAACAAGGGGAGACCTAGACCAGAATCACATCCTTTTTATAATATTTTTAATATGACTTAATATACTGCTGATTGCATACTAAAAAGTAGAATGACTTGGCATTGACCAAAACGCATCATACTAGAAGGTCACCACAGCTCAATACTGCCACCACCTTGCTTCACAATCAGGATTGCATGATCAGGGTGTGTAAGTTTTCTTCCACACAGCATTTCCTTACTGAGGGACAATAAAGAATATTTCTATCATATTCTATTTTGAATTTTGTTCAATAAATAAGTAAATTTAGATCAGAGCACATTCTTCATACAAGACAACTGCTTAGTGGGAAAAAAGTTTATTTTTGACATTTAATCACAGAAGTTTCCTCCTGATTTCATTATGCAAAAACCAGCTACATAAAAGTAATGCTACAGTTTGTAGATTTGTTATTACGCAATGGGTTGAGAAAGATAAGGTAATCAATGCATCACACATGTGCACAAGATGAACAGCAATACAACCATGCACTTGTTGCCCACTAAACCAACAATACATGTTTTTCTATAGTGTGAAGAATCCAGAAAAGAACCCACCTACAGGTGAAACATGAAAACTGCACCCAAAAACAATAACCAAGGATTCAACTTTGTACAATTAACACTGTTAACAATTGTTTCACCAGTCTAACGGAATGCATTGACAAATGTTTCTTGTTAAAGGGGCTCTAGCCTGGACAGGAGGCAGAATATGATTCAGGTATACAACCCTTTATCACGTCTGATGAGAGCTGGAGAAGGCGAGCCCTCTCCTGCTGAGTATAGTGTATGTAGGATTATGTGGTATGGTGCCCCAGTAGATTATATAGTAGGCTGCCTCAGTCATTGTTGACTCATGTTGCTAAAAACTTGACAAGACTGATGATTTTAGTGACATAGTGGGTGTAAAATATTGAATAAAATGTTGTGCTACATGACTGGCTTTATTTTCACTCTTACGTTTAGCTTCATGACAAAAAATTACAAGTGGATCGTCCATGTTGTCTCCAAGTGTATTCTAGGTAAAGCTTTTCACCAGCCGTCCACCAACATCATCATCAGTCACTTGGCAACAGATGGCAAACTAACTAGAGCATTTCAATGGACTAATTCAACATGAGTGGAGCTCCATGGAGCGACAAAGTGAAAAAGATGGAAAAAAGAGATCAAGGAAAAGAAAAAACTGGAGGAATATTTTGTTCCTCGTCTTGGAGATGAACCGGACTTTTTGTTGGCAGCAATTCAGACCCACCAAAACGAAGGAGCAAAGGAGCCACACTAGTTACAGGTAGCAACTGTGACATTATTCATGAAGTGTGAGTTATCTGTGGACTGATTGTAAACTGTATCAGCCCAGCCGCCAAGCTTACATCCCCTCTTCTCTCTGTTGGTGGAACAGCGGTGACATCAGGGCCTGAAGGCTGAGTTATTGTCATTTTAACATTTCGGGTTGAGCGTTTTTGAGCCAAAACAGCAGTATGGCGTTTATAGTTAAAGTTTTGTTACATTGGAGTCGCCAGGAAGAGCATCTTCCAGATCGTCCAGTTTATGTGAATGGCGGCGCAAGCGATCCGTGCCGAGTGACAAACATCCAGAGGCGCACAAGGTGCTGCGACACGCTGCGCATGCGGAGCGTGTCTCTGCATAACTGCTTCAACGCGCGCTGCTGCGTGATCGGTTCAACGAGTCAACCATGCATCAGGCCCTGAGTTGAAATTGATGAAGTGTTAAAATGATCCGATCGCTATCCGCGGTTCTGAACTGATTTGAATTTGTGTTGTTTCATCATTAGTGACCAGTAGCCTGATGTTTCTGTTGTTCTCCATGTCAGATGGATTTCAGAATGACATAGTCGCTCTCTGTGAAACTCGTAAGATTGGCTGTAGGAGGCAAATATGCATTCAGTGTACCACCTCTGAGAAAGATCAATCATTGTTCCTTTATCTGTGTGTTGCATAAGATCAACTAATGTGAAACATGAGCAAGTTTCATAAAATAATTTCATAGTACGAAGAATTTATGAACAAATGTGTATGTTTTTCAATCAACACTTACAATCTTGTTTACGATGTACTAGTAAACAAGATCGGAATAACCTGAAGAACAGTTTCTTCAGGTACCAGCGCTGTCATCATTTTTTGACTTTCAGTCTCTTTATTCACCCCCTGCTGTGCTCATGCGGGGGTGAGTGTTGTCGGACAGGATGGGGATGAGACAGAAGAGGATGAGGAGGACGTGCAACCTAAATATGGCTCTTGCAGCCTCAGCCACAGGGAGACAGAGAAGGGGACCACAGACCTCAGCAGCGTGCAATTATCCAAAACAAGAAAGTCAAGCCAACCTCCTCTCACTGAGACATGCGACAAGACTATTACAGAATAAAGCCAAAGCACGATTTTGCTGTCCTTCACCTTTACAAAACACACACTCGAGTTGTTGTAAACACATAATGATCTGCACAACAGTTTTACAGAGTGCAAGGTGCTGCAGTATGGTGAACAATCTCAGTATAAATACCAATTTTTTCTTATGGGACCTGGCAGATCTTAATGCAGCTAAATATATCTTACAAATTACATCATTACCGCCTGCCTTAGGCAAATAGCCAAACCCCAATAACACTGTGCATTTTAAGCATGCACTTTAAGCAGTGTAACTTTTGACAAAGTTACACTCTGCCAAAAGTGTAGCCTTCCTCAGATAAGATAAGGGCTCCTCTGCCTTTGGAGTAAGTAATGGGAGTAAAATGTTAAAGGCTGTCTCAAGCTGGTGCCATGTGACATTCCTAAGGACCAGAGGCTTTCTGAGGTACTGCAGAGTACAAGTCCTTAAAGGTGGCTTTCAGTGGCACCTGAGAAGGCCTCATGTGTGCTGCAGTTCATATAGCACCTAAAGTGACCTATTGTTTGCATAAATGCTGCGAACTAGATCAGAAGGTTTCCACTCCCCACTGGACCTGGAGGACATCCAGCTACATGAGATCCATCCAGGCTGCAGGCTTGAAGAGGCTCACTCCTTTAGGGAGGGCCTGAAAGGGAGAGAGATCAAAGGCTGGCCAGTCGGTACACACTTGAGTGGATGCGGGTGTGAACATGTTACAGATGAGAGAAGACGGCTGAAAACCATCTGGGGTTATGTAATAATACTGAGGTCAGGTCACAATCATACGGACATACTGTAGAAATCAGGGCAATGCTTAAAGGTGGTAATAATCTCACATTCAATGCAATCTCTTGGTTTGACAAACTTAAACATAAGTTGCTGTGAATCATAGGCAGGAGCTAGTATGTAAACCAGGGAATAAAGTGAAATGTGACACTTTTTTCATATGGAAAATTACATATTTTCAGTTTTGGGTGCCAAAAATCCCAAAAGTGATTTGCTTGAAGTTATATCTCACCTATGGTGCTTTTCAAAAACAAATGTAGGTAATTTATACATGTTTAATACATTTATATCTTATCAGATTAGAAATCCTAGAATTGATCCATACATTCAAGTTGAGTTTAATTAGAACTTGGAAAAGTCCGAGATGGTAAGAGAGAATGGATGGATGGATGGATGGATGGATGGATGGATGGATGGATGGATGGATGGATGGATGGATGGATGGATGGATGGATGGATGGATGGATGGATGGATGGACTAAGTAAAAGCCATAGATGCGTACTAAACTTACATTTATCACATAAAGCTTTCTATTTTAATAGCCAATTTCTTAAAGTATATAAATAGTAATGATAAAAAAAATATTTTCTAAATGATGTTATACAATTGTGTAGTAATGTAGTAATGCTAGAACATGTGCTGTTGTTTTTGTGTATGATCATAATATTTCACCACCAACACATAGCTTTAAGCGTCTTAGTGAGCTTTGCTATTGCTTGTACTGCAATAGTGCTTGAGGGAAAGGAGTGACAAGGATCTCTTCAGCAACATTGACAGGTAAATGCATTCGTCAAACTGTAAATGGAGCTTCAATGTAAAATGAACTGTACTCAAGTAGCATTTGTTTGATTTGTGCTCAAGGTGTAGAAAGTTGAGACTAAAGGTGTTGCTGATTTCCTGTCACTGCAGAGATGAATGACAAGACAAAAGAAGACAAACAAAGCTGAAAGCAGCTCGTCTTTACGTAAGTTGATGGAACCAGTGAGGTGGAATGAACTGGAATAAATACGACAATACAGTTTTAAATTACCACTGGGAAATATTTAGCCAATAAAATCAAAACTCATTAGTGTGGCATTAAGTAATCACATGGTCCCGAAAGCTTCTAGGAAGTAAAATGTGGCGAGATAATAAAATCTCAGATACCTGTTAGTGGTTCCAAGATGATGTTTTGGCTACATAATCAATGATATCTTACATTTACTTGATATTTGGTCAACAGTAATAAAATAATATATTAGACAATAATAACATCTGGGAGTGGAGTATAAAGATAAATGATAATTAAATCTGATTTTAAAAATTTTATTGTTCCACATTAAATTTAACAATGTCCCATGATTTGACATTATCAAATGAAATTTGATGATGTCAAATTTATTATCTGACATCATCAAGAAAGAGCCATGGAAATCTGTTAGCAGGTCAACTATTAGTTATACACTGTAAAAAGATTAACTTTGAAAAGAATAAAAAACATCATTGATGGAAAAAGCATAAGAAGTTGTTTTGCGTTCTAGGACATGTTAATCAAAACACTGTAAATTTATTTACAGTTGATGTTTCAGTTTGGTGCATTAACAGGCCTCAAAGTTTGACCCCTTTTCTGATGAGATATTTGGGGACGTTAGCAAAGGCTACTCATTTACATTACTTTGCAATAACCACCCAGGAGGAATAATCCTGCACAAATCTCAACAACTTTGAGCAGTGCATTGTTTCATTCATGGAAAAAAGTTTATGTAGCATATGCCGTGTGACATTGTTTAAATATCTCAAATAAATACCCAGAGGTCGGTGACATAATGTATCTATAGGCATTCATTACATTGCCCTTCAAATGGGCCTTGAATTCAGAAAAGCATTCTGCTTTCATTGTTGTATTACTCTCTGTGGTCATTGTGCAGCTCATAAAATCAAAAGCTACATAAAGACTGTAATTTTGTAGATGTGTAATTTACCTGTTTAGGTTTATAGCTTTAGCTTAACCCTTGAGATGAAATTATGTCCAACTTAGCAGAGCAAAGCCTGTCAGCGCAAAAATCCAGGGAAAATTGTTTGTAGGTATGTTTGAGGCAACAATAAGCACTGAAGCTGAAGGGTCATATGTGGGCTGAATCCATCACCAGTCAACCTTCAGCTAACTTTAAATTACCGTAAGCACACAGCAAAGCAGGGTCTATGATTTTCTTACAAGAGGTCACTTGCATTCTACTTTCCCATCCTTAGATTATGATTTTTGGACTAACTTTTAAAACATATCTCAATAATATTGAAGTATTTAACCAGATTTCTGTCTATATTATGTAGATGCTAATAAAACTAATTGTTTATGTGCAACAAACCCAAACTAATATAAGCATGAATGAATAAAAACAGAATTTATGAAATCTGATAAAAACAGTGTTACTACGAACGAGATCAACTCTTTTTTCAAACTAGCAGACTACTTGTTCATTACTAGAAAATTTTAAACAGGAGTGTAAGTGTACAAGTCAGGTCGTGAAACTGGGTTTCTCTATCAGGTCTGTACGCCACATGACCCCCTAACTCACTCTAATTATGTCAGTCACGCAGCGTACTTTCAACCTGGGGAAGGAAGACACACATCGTAAAACACCACTCCTTACACAAGGTGTTTTTTCCACTCTTTACACTGACAGGTACTGCAAATCTCACTGACAAAGCAATCCAAATGGCGCAAAAGTTACATGCTGCAGCGTTAAGCAGACGTTCAGTCACTCTGAGAGTTACAGTTCCACACAACATCGTTTAGGATTTGTTGCACAGTGTGACGTAAGAGGAGATCAGCTGCATATGCAGGCTGCGAAGTGAGATGCAGGTGATCAGTTTTGGTGATCGGCAACAAGACACAGTGATCAGCGATCACCGATCATACACTTTTTCACGGAAATCGGCCGATTATGATCGGTGGCCGATCGATCGGCACCCCTCTAATCTTATGGTAATCTGACAGCTGTCCAGCAGAGTCATTTACCTCGTCTACACGGAGGCTCAGGTATAAACACTCATTGTCACAGAAGGTTGTTATTCACAGAGTGCTGTATTTAGGCATATTGATGGAAATTTTAATATATATACACCAATGATAATCATAGTTTTATGGGAAGTTCATACATGACTCGGTGCCTAGTGGCACTACAAAATGTACTGACACCTCATTAAATGACTTCACTGTCAGGGGGAAGTTATTAACACGACACTTAAAATCTACTTTTAAGTGCACACAAAGAATCTATAAAGTGTGACTATTAAAGCAACCTGGTCTTCCTTAACACATCAGCTGATCCACAGGCAGAACACACCTCAAATGCTGCAATGATGAACTGATTTATCCAAAATGAGCTTTGCATGCTTACAGTACATAGACATACATGTCAACAGCTGATACTCTTACATTTCTACACTGAGCTGCATGATATTAATATTTAATTTCCTCTATTTATTCTCCAACTTTTGTTAACCATATTTTTATGCAGAGCTGCACTATTGAAATTTTGATTGATAATAATATAAATAAATATTGTTATGATGATATCAGTTGTGTTATTTCTATTTTCAATGGGTTTTTCATCTGTGTTTCCATGACTATGTGACTGTTAGCATTTTGACCAATGTCAATAATTTCCAATGAGAGCCTCAGCTCTCAGGTGACTCTGTCCAACTGAATAAACTTTACATTAACATAAAAAAGGCAAGTTCATAACACTTAGAAAACATCAGGCAAAAATGTTTGTAACCTAAAAGTCACCTTGATATTGAGCAGACTGATAATACATTGACATTATGATCGTGATATTGCACAGCCCCAGCTGGCATAAGTGAAAAAAATTTATATGGGGTTTTAAAGGTTTTCATTCCTTCAGAAAATCTACTTCTAAGTGCACCTTCTATTTTGTTTTCTGAGTAAATTTCCATTACATAAACATAAAGAAGACATGAAATGCAAACATTTACAAATTCTGAACCTCTCTGTTTGGCTACAAATTGTACTGAACTCCCAGTCTGTTCAATTTAGACAGAGCAGCATCAACATCAAAAGGACTTTACCCAGAGCAAATAAAACGTATTCAATGAAAAAATGATTAAATACTGAACTTGTGATGGGATCCTTTTAGTTACTGCACCAGGTCAAACACATTTAACTTTAAGGTTCATCAATTTAAGAGGGATTAACTTTGCTCCTTATTGGTAAAAACAATCATTTTAATTATTCAAATATGTACCCAGAAATGAGATGTCCTTAAACAATTTCTCTCACTCTCAATCAAGTGGAAAATAGCAGCTGAAGTTTATGCCTTCAGTGATAAGTGAAAAGCTTAAAAGCCGGCCACATGTGAACATGGGTTAAATAAGATTCCATTTTCTCTCCATGTATGTAAAGATCCATGAATGGAGCAATTTGACATTTTAAATTACTTTGACTGTTCCCATATGACATTCAGTATTGACCAAAGAAATCAAGATTTCTGTAGGAACCGCAGCCTGATCAGGATGAGGGGCAGACAGCAGATTGAGTTGTACCAAGTCACAATAATTGCTGTACATTTATTCATTGACACCCATGTTTCTAACAGGATATTTGTGATCATGGTAAACATTTCAGATCTTACTTGTTGAACTACTGTGAAAATAAATATGTGGAAAGTTAATTCTATGATAATCACGACTCCGAATTGTCATTGAACCAAATTAATTTTTGCAGACTGAAGATCTTAACTAATCTAATACTTCTAATATGTTTGCACGTCAAAAAGGGGAGAATAAAATGTCCTATTTGTTGAAAATAAGTTGGGAAAAACTCAGTTTTTCAACTGGTTTTGTTGAAAGTTTCTTTATTTAAAAAAATGACAGCTCCCTCTCCACTGTTGCGACATGCTTGATCAGGGTCAGAGACTGTGAGACTCATTGTTATTTGTTTGGCTTCCCTTTATAGAGAAATTGTACAAACTGACTTTGTGCAGCAGTCAGTGTATTGTCATCATTACACGGTATGTAATGATGAAATATTATGAAGGAAATGACTTGAACTGAACCTGGATTTGCATGACATATAACTGCAAATGAACTGGGGCAGTTTATAAAACAGCTTGAGAAATCACCTAATGCAATGTTGCACTGTATAAATAAACAAAACTGAAGTTGATGCTTGTCTTTTCATTGATGTTTACAATAACAAACAATTTTACTTCTTACTTTAAGCTCAGTAGAAATTCTTCTCATGATGTGACACAGTGACAACAGATTGTTTTTAAACTAAATGATTGCAAAGTACCACAGATTTCTTTACCCCCCCCAAGATGTAATCAATTAAAGTCTACAAACTTTGCCCTCAATCAGTTTTTGTTTTTTGTTCAGGGTGAAGATAACTGCAGCACATATTTGGTCATTTGATTCTGTGTCGTCACCTTTTATCTCACCTCTTTAAGTGGCGAAGATATTTTAGCAAACCTGTCACTGGCTGTTTGTTCACGTCTACTTAGTGGCTCAATTTATACTATTTCTATTCCCTACTGATAGATTATGCTTCCAGTGGTACAGGGACAATGGCTGGATACATTAGTTTAAAACTGGCATGCAAATGTTGCATCATGGCAGCAAATGAAAAGCAAATAAAAAGTGCAACAGAGACATAAAAACCTGAAGGCCACTCACTTGGTGAGTGGGAAAAAGCTGTTGTGGATAAGCCTCTGAGAGAACTAAAGAACTGAGCTCAAAAGTGTCCACACTGCCTCTGACGTTTTTTAACCTCTTTTTGTGGCTTTGAAACCTCATGTCTTTGGCCTCCAGTCACTCTCTATTTATGCAAGAAAATAAAGAAGAGAACGCTGCCCCTCCTAAATCTGTAAACTGCAATTAAGCTAAAATTCCAAGTTTATTTCCAAATGCCGTCCCTGCTCCAGACCATGTGAGAGACTCGACTCTAAAATTATCACACTTTTGGTCTGGAGGCCAAGACAAAGCCAGATCTGGGGCTGTCTTCTTACAGGCCACAGCATCACGAGACACGATGGATCACTGAAACCAATATCATAATAGTCTGGAGGGACAGAATTCAGATATGTATCATGTGACACTGCGTTTACTGAGGTGTTTTGGCAGCTATTTTAGAGGAACGTAAAATGATTAATAGTTCCTCAGCCCCTGTGAGACAACTTAACTGAAGGCATCATGTCAGTTTAACTGTTTTATGTTAAGCCCTCTAACCAATGGTCTTATGTCTGCAGGCAAACAAAAAGCAGCCCACGCACCTCAGCAAACCTCTCCCTCTGTCTCCTTCACTGTGGATGTCGGTCCATCATGTGTTTATACACAGTAGGAGTAAGTGACAGGGCTGTAATCGGAAGTCTACAAGCGTGTCATTTAAAAGGCTGTTGTCTTTCCCTGTGAACGTGGTTGTCAGCTGAGAAAAACAAGATTTACATCTCGAAGGGAAAGGGTAAGCATCCACCATGCATTATCCGCTATTGGCTGTGGTCAGAGATGGGCGTTAACTTGTGGAGAGGAGAGGTAGACGAAGGATACAAACAAAAAAACTTAGCAAGGGGAGAAAGTGTTACATGACACGCAGGGAAAATGCCATATTCTAAGTCTAGGCAAGATAAAACCCACATGGAGACAACTGTTTCCACTTCTGTAAAGCAGGTTTTCAAGGTGTTGAAAACGTAAAAAACTTACAAAATCCAGGTATGTGCTGTATCATTCCCTCAAGGGGTGCAAGTGTTGCCAGCCTTTCTGAGACACAAAATACCACCTATAAACATAAGAGAGCACTGGTAAACACAAATGTTACAAAATGTGGTTTCTGGAAAAGATTTTTGGTTATTTCTGGAGTTACTTATTGACCACTTTGTTTTTTTTCTGCAATTCCCTTTGATGTTAAAGCAACTTTCCACTCTCGATCGGATGTGTAAAGTAAAGAGCAGATAATTAAAACTTCCTTTGCTGTGCTTTTATTACAGTTTTATTTGTTTCAATCAAAATGTTTACTGTTTATTCCTTCCAAAACTATGAAGTTTACCACTACAAACCTTCTTTCACCACCTGGAAAAAATTACTGGGATGCTTAGAGGGAAATGCTTTCTCTGAGTTCTTTGACAAAGGATTGCATGCAGAATCACGAATGGAATCATAGAACGCTTATCTTATTATACATTGATATTATAACTACTTAGTTAATTTGCCATTTTTGAAAACATTGTTTCCTTAACATGCACAGATCAGAACTCTATGGCCAGTTTTACGTCACCAAATAGAGCTCAAGTGATAAACATTGTCGTTTAGGGATTGACTAAGAAAGATTATATAGGGCAATCAAAATAAAAAAGTAGCTTTTCTTAATTTTGTTATCAGGCTGAATGTGGTGCAGCTGTTTACTTAGAACCTTAAATTAATTAATAACAGTGAATAACAGGAAGTTATTAATTATTAATGTTGACTTTGTGAAGCAGAATTCATTGTGTATTGGATTGCTCACCCACAACCTAAACTTCGATTAAATTACCATAGAGCAGACCCGCTGCTACCCTACGAATGAAGTGTTGGAAATGGTAACTGGTAAATGGCCTGTGCTTGTATGGCACCTTTTCAAAGTGCTTCACACTACATTCAGCCATTCACCCATTCATACACATATTCACACAATGATTGTGGTAATCTGTTATGTAACTAAAAATTACATTACCTCTAGTCCAAATTTGCTAAACCAACCATGAATGTGACAAAAAAACAAAACAAAAAAAAAACATATTATTCAAGTAATAAAGATGTGTGTTAACCTTCTTAAGTCAATAAATGGCTACAAGAAATTAGCTACTTGCCTAATCTGGTCTAAAACTAAAGTTATGAATGTTTTTTAAAACCATTCATAATTTGATTGTGTGAGTCTTGATTGTGAAAGACCAGACATCATCAAGACCTATGTTTACTCAGGGAGAGAAAAATAAAAGAAAAACTCTTCTTTGAGTCACCTACAAGGTTTTTCTTCTGCTTATCCAGAGTACTTAATAGAAGTAAGTACTTCTATTAACGAATTTGTTTGGTTTTCCACAATAAAAGCCAAATTAGAGTCAACTCATTACGTCATAAATACCTCATCCAGCGAGGTTCTTACTATGTATTGTAGATATTTTTGTGAAGGATCGCTTCAAGGGAGTAAATGCAACCATACAGATCATATTACTTCTCTCAGTAATGTGATTTTAGTAGTCTAATTCATCATCAGTGATATCAACAACATGCACGACTGAGAATGTTTATTAATGGGCTAATCTGATCAGCACCAGCAGTGTTGGAAAGTGGTAGGTCCACATGACTTTTTTTAAGCAAGATTTCCTAAACACTACAAAGATAATAAAAGACTAAGCGTCAGACACATCAGCTGTAAGTCTTTGTAAGAGACGAGTCATCCTGGTATTGACCAATCCTAGTATCATGACAAATACTCACAAAATAAACAGCAGAAAAACAAAAATGGGAGAGAATGTTATTCTATTTATAATCTTACTTTGGATTGATTTTGAATCTCAGCTAAACTAGTAAAACATGAAATACATTTATCTTTGGAATTTTAACATGAAACCTATGACATTTTAATTCATTGTTCTGTTGGAGTCTGTCCAAAAAAAGTTATTTTCTCTGGACAATGAATGAGGTGATGCTGAGATTCCACCAGTTTATTGGTACGACAGCGAGTGGTTGCTGTGGTGGAAACACAAAGAGCTGGAGCTAACCAAGGACTAGCACATGTTTTGTCCTGGGACCTATTTGGTGGAAAAACACCACCAAACAAAAAACAAGTCTCCTAGCAACCTTTAGAAACCATATGTATGCCAATCAGCTGTTTGGAGCCATGCCAGTAAAAAAAACTTTTTTGTGCTACTGTCACAAAACAAATGTGTAACATTTGGTAAAAACTACCAGAACATTAACTGGAACCACATCCTTAGTTATGAACCCATGACAAGACTTTCTGGAAACAAAACCTCTCTGTGGGTTTGGTGTAAAACAAATTGTATATATGACGAACAGCATTCCAAGTCCAATGAAGAGAACTGTTGAAGATCAATCAAGGAATCAACCTCATTTATACCATTAGGTAGATTTGGTTACAGTGTGGTGAGCCAGCTTTCTTGTTAGGAAATTTGACCCAAATCTGAGATAACTATAAAGAAAAATAAGACAAGTGTTCACAATACTTAAACACACACACACATATATATATATATATATATTTATTTATTTTATTTTATTTTTAATAAAATAAAAACACAGATCTAAATACAGTATCCTCATTAGGACAAGTGATGAAGATACTGAAAGGCAACTTAAACCTATCTTGGGTGTACCTTGCCTTTCTCTCATTGGCTGTTGGAGATAGGTAGCATTACCTCTGGCAACCCCACAAGGATAAGCATATTGGATAATAGTTGAGTGGATGGATGGATGTTAAAACTCTGCTAAATCGAATTGTGGAAGCTTATGGCAACAGGAACTAAACTGGTTTTTATAGTGATTAGTTTTACATTTGGGGATTAAAAACCCCCGTTCTTGCCTAACGTACAAGCACTACGGGTTTAGCTGCATCATGAAAAACAAGCTTTCCCTGGCATCACTGTGTCTTTGAAAAACTGGGACATTTTGAATAAAAATCTGCTGCCAATGATTGGACCTTCCACAGGAATGATCACATTTGTTTGTCTCAAAGTTCAGTTTACTGTCATTAACTGTATCCAGATATTTCTAGGTGTCAACACCTTCCACAGTCTGGCTGTTTAACACATTATCTGTGATGCTGTGGGTTTTTTGGTTGTTCAAGAGCCCTGCAGTCAAGCTCGACTGCATGGCATCACTGTGTCTTTGAAATACTGGGGCATTTGAAATAAAAATCTGCTGCCAATGATTGGACCTTCCACAGGAATGATCACAAACATATGACTAAATAAACACAGAAATAGGTCAGCAGACAAAATTCACCGTTATTCATCGTCATCTTGTCTGATTTCAAATCTCTTCCTAATGTCTTTGTCTGGTGTTATGAATCCTATTTTTTCCTATGATAATTGTTTAGTATTGAACTTTGTTCCTACGTCAATGGGAACACACATTATGAATGTCTAAAATCTAGATGTTCATTTGCAGCAATCCCAAATATGAAAGTAAATAGATTTTGAAAAAAGATGTGGAAATTTCACTAAAATGTTCAGCCTTTCCTCATTTTGTTAGATGCATCCTGATAAATTATGTGTGTGAATATTTTGGATACAAAACAGCTTTTGAAACAAGAACAGAAACACTCGTATGTCCCTGCAGCGTGCTGTGTTTTCAGATGGATCCAGCCAGACGCGCTTAATCCTGTACCGGTTGAAAGCCTCGCCAGTGCACATGTGGCATCAACATGAACAAAGCCGAAGCAAACACCGGAGCGAGGCTTCAAGAACAAAGGAGAAAAGAGAGACCATGACTAATGCATTGAATTGTGTTGCGTCTCTGAAAATTTAAAACACAGCTTATACTTTTCCAGCCATGTGAATATCTATGTAAACGTGCGTTTCATAAAGAACATGAATTCAATTTCACTGGTTTGGCTAAGTGAGGACAGAAATCCTGTGCAAACCAGCCATATTTACATATATTTCTATGAACTGCTGAAAGTTAAACAACTACTACCTTTACCTAATGACCTATAAAACTGTATTAGCCACTGCAAAACTCTCTAGAGACCAATACCAAAGAGGAGACTTTTAGAAACACATTTAAAAAAAATAATCAGTGGCAAATTTTCATACAGCAATTTATGAACCAACTTCGCATTATCTCCTCACAAATACTCCAGATGGTTTATGTAAAACTACATGAATGGGCTACATGGACTGTGAAATGGAGCATGACAATTGTTTAACCTAATAGAAGATGATTTTCACAAAACCTAAAATAATATAAATAAGTGAATGTAAATAAATATATTTCTGATGAGGATAATGACATTAGATTCCCAACAGATATTAATCCAGTCATTCAAAGACACTAAAGCAGTTGTGAAATCGAAACTGAACATTTAATAAAGCCCAGTGGAAAAGCCTTTACTGGCAATGATGTCTTCAAGACATACATAATCATTTGTCTCTGATTCATCTTCTACACTCTGATGTTAATTTTTTACAAGGATTCTCAGCTGGGTTCAAGTAGATTGATTGACTGGGCCACCTTTACTTTCTTTCTCTGAAACAATAGAAAGTGTTTGGGACAGAAATATTCACAAGTCATTTTTTCCAAGTCAAGTCCTAATCAGGTGTTTACAGATGCATAATATCTTGGCCGGTGGTTTCCATTAAACACATGTTGTATTAATTAGTATCTTGTGGTTTTCAGTAACATTGTTGTTATTTATGCATGTTTGTTGCTGTGGTTTCTCGGTTCTCTGTTCTTTTTCTCTCTTTCTTCAGAAAGACTTTTCAGATAGAAGACTTTTCATGTGTTTTATTGCATATTCTCTGTCATTCTTCCTCTCCTCCATTCTTATCTCCTTCTCCCCCTTTTAACTTTTCATCTCACCTCTGTCCCTTTTTTGCTGTCTCAGTGTCCATTGAAGTTGAAATAAACCCAAAGCAATATTAAGTCAAGCACTGTAGCAAATTATGTTGGAAATCTCCTTGGCAGCCAGACAATAGTTTTATTGCTACACTGACATGTGCAACAGGTTTAATTTTTGTGTGATCACAATTACTGATTGGGAGCTGGTCATGAGGTGTTAATCACCTCTCTTTACTTCCTGTGTATTATCTGATGCATTACAAATGATTAACTAGACCCAAACCCAAAAACTGTCAAAGGAACGAGAAATTGGCTCAAAATTAGCCAAATATGACAAGTTTATGCCCAGCTTAATCCTGCCTCGATGTTGATAGGATTCAAAACTTCTGTTAGTTTGCTATTCCTAGATCACAATTACAACACAATCTTTTAATAAATTAATTTACAATCACAAAAACTTATAAAGTCTGATTATTACATTATATTGAAAATAGATCAAATGGTGTATTTGTCACACTAGATATATAAAGAGGCATTTATGGTCCGAGAAAAAAACAGAAAAGATTAAGATCCTTTTCTAAATCCACATCTTTTGTGAAAAATAAATAAAAAATATATCTTTTATATGCCTTTGTCCTTACTGGTTGGACCGTAACGCCACATTTAAAGCCCTTGTTCTCGTTTCTAAATAGTAAAGCTGATCAAATTTAAGGTTGAAATTATAACATAAATGAACAAGACACAGAGTAGTAAATTAATGAATGACAATGTAGAATTTCTGAATGAATGGAACAGCATGTTGGTTTGATATTTTCTGATAAGCAAACAGGAATTTCTTGTATTTTGATTTTTCAAGATGGACATCTATTTGAAACGACACAGTAATATCGAGGAAATACTGGAGGCAATATTTTTGTTCTGAAATTATTCAAAACCAATTAATATAGTTAATTGGTTTTGAATTAACTAATTAATTCAAAACCAATTAATTGGTTTTGAATTAATAACAATAAAACATGAATTTAAATTCATGTTTTATTGTGATTTAAACATAAATTTAAATTAATAACTTCAATCACAGAATGACTTATACTGTAAAAAGTGAAAAATTCACAGGGTCAGCAAAAGTGATTTATTCTTTGAAGTAGACCAAAGAAAAAGATTATCAGAAATATCATCCAAACACTCACTCTCAGTAAAACATAAGAAATGGTTCTGTACATGGTCAGATGGATATTCAACATCTGTATCACATATTGTATCGCATTCCTAAAGTTCCTTGTGAATTATAACCATGTTTGATTTGAAGAACAAATAAAAATCATAACTTGTATTTGTGCAATACTTTTTAGCATATGTACACTGTTTATCATGTTAATTTGAAATTGCATTTCTTTACTTGAGCGTGCACATGTGTGTTTTTTTCTATCTTTAACATCTGAGTATACACACAGCTGCCCTCTTGCAATTTATGCCCACTACCTGTGTGCATTGGGACCACCCGAGCATGCTTGGGTGTGAAGGTAAACATATCTGAATGGATTCAGCAGGGGAAAGTCCTACTGGGGTTTGATTGCATTATGAAGGCCAAACAGTGTTATTCTGAATCTAAACAGTCAAAGTTAGAGCTGGGGAACTCTCTGAGGTCTCAGTTCAGTATCAAAATATGTAATTCTGGCTGAAAAAACACGGGCTGTTTAGCAGCTGCACACATTTACAAACAGCTGATCCAATGCAGGGAAGGCTTGCACAGTTGTCCTACTATTCAGGAGAGTCTTATTACTCTTCTTTGCAGATTTTCCACTGAACTAGATTTATGTATCTGCAAACTAATTTTGCTAGTAACTAATCAAATAATTTTGATTATTTTACCAAGATTTTAAAATGATATGAATTAAAAAATTCAAATATTTTCTCTAATAGCATTAGAAAGTTTTAATGTCTACAGGCATGCAGGCAGGCAGGAAGGCAAGCATGCAGAACAATGCCTGCATCCCAGACTGAGCTGTGCCATTTATTAATAGTGACTAGGTTGCTGCTTGACTTTATGGTTGCTGGCATCCATGTTTGTTTGTTTGTTTTGGTTTTTATGTTTTTTGACTTCTTTGCAAACAGATATTTAGCTCCACTCTGGTTGCTTTTAGAAATGCAAGTTTAGTGGCTATTTGTATTAACTTCTTAGATTTTTTTTTTTTTTTTATCAGACCCAAACATCACATTTGCGCTCCATATAAAGTCTGTCCAAATTAAAGGCAGTCTTATCGCAAGAAACTAAGCACATAAAGGTCAAAATTCTCCTCCACTCTTAATCAAATAGACCTCAATAAAAGTGACGCCTGACTTGAAGTGCAGAACAAAGACTTGGCAGTGCAAATCAAATCAGATCAAGAGCTAGGCTTTGATTACAGTAGGTAAAGCAACTGAAATAACCACTTGAGACACGGGTAAAACTAAAATTAAACCAAATTTTATCATCTCCTCATGTTAGATAGGGTCTGTGCAGATGTCCGTGTGCAGCCAAGAATTTATGGCTCCACTATGCAGACACACACCACAGTATAAACAGAACCGCATGTGTGTATGCACATCTGTGTCTGTTTCTGAATATATCATGGCCTTAGGAATAAGGGTGCTAACAATATTGGCTTGCAACCTACTTCTGAACTTGTGACCTAAAAACTGCATGTCAGTCAGCTGCACTTAAATTAAAGAGGTATATTTGCTTTTCTCTTGACAACTCAGATATTTCCAAAGTCCTCTCTCATGCTGCTTTGTCCAGGTTTAAAACTGCTGTTTTTAAATGAAAATGTGACAGAGATTAACAAAACCTGCCATAAAGTATTTTTACATTTTTGGCTCTTAATTTGTCATCAATTTTAACCTAATATTTTAGCTTAATAAATTCTCTTGCATTTAGTGTTTTTATGAGTGCTTAAAACACTTAAATAAATCAGAATAAGCCTATTAGTTTTTAAAACAGATAAGTGATTCCAAAACACATTTTTGTAAAGCTTTTGAGCCAAGCTTGCTAAATCAAGATTGCACCACCACATATGAATGATGATGTAGCCTCTGGAAAATGCTCATTTGTTAATCTCTAACGGTAATCAAAAAATGTTCTTGTCAAAATCTACATTCTTAACAGGGATATCTCAAACAAATATGTTTGCTTTTGGCACATAGTTTATGCCACGGCCACGAATAATGGTGCAAGCAGACACAACATCCAGCCTATTGAGGTAACTATAGGTATTGTTTATGAGTACACAATTTAGGTAAAAGCTATAGTAAGATTATTTTTCTCTATGTTTGGTCCAAATTACAGAGAGAAAGTTTGTCTCAGAAAGACTATATAGCCTTTGCTTGAAGTGCATATTTAGGGTCAAAGAGCAGCAGAGATGGGCTTATATACTTTGAAATGGTGGCAGGCTGAATATTAAGAGTAACATTTGTCAGCTGTATGTCATCCCCTTAAGAAAAACAATAAATACATGGAAAATTGTGCACAATGTGCACAGGCAGGAAGACTTTTTAGTCGTCCATCTATATGCTTAAACAATAACAAACTTCCAGTCACCAGGTGGCAGAAGTGCTCAAACTGATTGACAGGCTGCCTGTTCAACTCAGTAGAAGAAGTAGCCTACACAGGTACTCCAGTGTACAGAGACAAGAGAAGTTAGTGACAGTTAAAAAAGAAGCGACGGAGGCACCGTAGGCAAGCAAAGCCAGTGACAATAGCCAGCACAAAAAGACCAGGAAATACGACAAAGCTAAAATATAAGCAATATTGTTGCAAAACATGTTAATGATTTTGAAAAGAAATAAGCTGATGAAGTTGACAAGTAATCAAAGTTTACTGTTTTAAAAGACTTTACTGTGTTTAGCCTAAGAATATCTGAGTGACTCATCTGACTCACTCAGACAGACTGAGTGAGTCAGACGACTGAAACAGTTATTGGACAATAACGATGACTTATTGTGCATTGCTACAAGGATTTCAATCTCCTCACACTTTTCCTTTAATGAAAGTCAAACATTAAATTGTTACCTGAAGAAAAGCAGATTTTACTCTGACTCAGAAACATGAGCCACCCACTGAGAATTTCACCTTTACCACATTAACACAACCGATCACAGACAGTTCTTCAGATTGATTAATGTGGAAGGTATTTCCAGACTTCACCTAATTTTTGTCAATAAATCAATGATTAAAAGAAAACCGCTGTGTGACGCATAATCTCGTTTTTTATTTGTTAAGCTATCAATGAGTCATAAAAAAGTAAAACTGAAATGGAACAAAGAAAGCAACCATACAGAGATGGAGGGAGTCGGGGAGGGATTAAAGTATTGATTGAACAAATAAACCAGTAAAGCCAACAGATGAAAGAATGATGTTTTGTCACTTCCTTAGCTTGTAAATAAACAACCAAACCAGATGCTCCCTGATTCATCTTCATCCTGCCAGTTTTGTTCCCTCTTCCACAGCAGAAAACAGAAAAATCACAGTAAATTGCAAGATCAAAACCAAATGTCTATTCGAAACATAACCATGCTGAATCACACAAAACAGCATAAGTGAACAAATCAAAAGGAAGAAAGAACCGCAAATTAAACAGCCTTTGCCAGCAAATCGACTGAAACTATTAACAAAAACTGTCTGAGTCACGAGGAGCGGTTAATATCAACCATCAGATCAACCACCAGTGAGTCATAACTGTCTGGAGAAATGCATTTGGTAATGGCCTGCAGTGCTTCCATCTGCATGCCCTTAGACATGACCTTTAAATTGAATTAGTACACCATACAGACCTGCAGCGTTTGTTGCATGAGATATTAAGCCATCTACAATTTGTTTCAGAACTCTGTGATATGTTTATCACACAGATAAACATACCCTCAATTCAGACAGTTTGATGTCCCTATATGTCTGCAAAGAGCATTTAGAGTTTTTATGTGTTTCTGATAATTCTCCACAGAACAACCAGTTGCATAACTAAATACTTTTTAGAAATTATTTAGTTTTCTGTTTTAATGCTTTTTAGCACCTTTAATTTGTCCATGACACTTCCACTTGTCTTCTGATGAAACAATTACTGCTCTGGGCTCTCCTGAATGTTTCCAAAGACTGTGTGTTTCCAAATGTTTTGTTAAGTAATGTCAGTACTACATTGACATGTATCTTTAGTAATGCTGCTAATTATTATGGAACTCAGCAGTTATCTGTGTTATCAAATTGTGCAAACTGTAAGATCACAAGTATTGGAGAGAATATTGGAGTGAAACATTTTGCTTTTGATCTAAAAAAATTATGACATAATCTACAATAAAGAGAGTAAAATGGATGTTTGACCTATAGCTAAACTCAATTTCTGCCATATGAAATACATAGGTTTAAAATTGTGAAATACTGCAGCCAATATCCCGATTTGAATCTGATAGAGAATTTGTGGAGGAGCTGAAGATGATTTGAGGCTTAACTTTAAGCATGATAAATAAACTGAATTTATGCAAAACTTCTCTGGTTATCACAACTTGGGATTGCACCGGGAGCAACAGAAGCATCACACACAATGTTTTGATTGCAAGGGGACTACTCTTTCAATATCTTTGTGGCTTTCTGCCAATCTAAACTTACTGTAGTCGTAATGCCAAAAAAGTAAGTGCACTAACAGAGACTTTTGGTATTTGACAATTTTACTTAATTGTTCATGTCTTATTTGCCAGAACTCGTTGTTGTTATTTTAAATGCTTCAACACAAATAATTTTAAAGCAGTGAATACTGTTTTAATGGTTGCACCGCAAAGTGTTGTCAGTTCACCCAACAAGTCAACATAATAGTACTGGGTTTCTATTGTTATGCAGAAACAAATACACAGCCCACATAATCATAAATCCAGAGCTAAAACCAGACAGAACAAGTCCTCCAGTCAGGCACAAACCAGAACAAAAATACTGGTCTTGTATGTTTGCCACTGGTCAGTCCCTCGGTGTCACTGTCCATCTATCTCTGTCTTAACCATTTCCCAGGATGGAGGAAGGCAACCCTGCAGCGAGACAGATGTGTGTGATTGCTTTACACTTCTAAACAGCTGAGCTCTTCATAAGACCCAAGAAATCTTGTGTCTGTCAGACAAACAGCATAACAGATGAATCTCAGAGGGCATAAGAGATTGAAAAGTTATTTCCTGAGCAAAATTGTGCGCACAAACAGATGTTTGTTTCTGTGTCTCTGTAGGGACACTATCGACACGAGGCCTTGACCTAGCCATACTCTCAATCTAACCAGATCCTAAAGCAACATCTTTTCCCTCAAAACTGCTTTAGTACCTGTGGGAAATGCAATTAAGTTCCCTTGTTTACAGGAAGTACCATAAGTTAGCTTTGGATAGAGTTTTGACTTCACCATGATATAAAAACACACACACACACACACACACACACGCGCACACAAACATTACAGTGGTCCAGGGCCAAAGAAAATGTCTGTGTCCATAAATATGTGCTCCATTTTAAACATGCCAACCAAGAAAATCATGTAACAACTTTTAATTGAATGAAAGGCAGTTGGGATAAACCAACATCTTTTTATATATTTTTTTGAAAACAACAGCCAGTTCAACTTGTGTTGCAACAGAAAACTGCTGAAAGATGCTTACTATATGAAAGTGTCTGAAAAGTAAATGTCACATGTTGGAAGCTCCTCATCCTCTCTCTTGTTACAAACAGACCTTTATGCCTTTATTATAGTTTTTTTCATATAAAGATGTCAATTCATCATGATTCTATCTGCTTCTTATTGGACCTTTGCTTTTACAACCCCGCAAACCTTTTCAGAAGCAGTCTTCAAGCAGCATTCTCTGTCAGGGGCTTGGTTTCCAGTGAAAACTTATCTTCAGAGGTTCAGCCTATGCGCCTACCATCTTACGGGCACTGATGCCTCATTAACCATCATTCTGCCGACCTCCTGCATGTGCTTGGGCGATAAAACTTCACAAAACTGAGCAACTAATTATCCAGCGTTTATGTTCAGCATTTGCACATTTAGACTTTTTTGTTTGTTTGTTTTTACTAGTTTGCAGATATTTTGAAGTGTGTTTTTTTAAGGATCAGTAATCTACATGTCAGGCTCCAAAAGATGCTTTAAAATGGCCTGACAGGTTAAGAGCAACAAAGTTTCTTTTATGTGAGCAAAGAAGACATCTGTTGAGAAGACCAGTTTCTTTAATACAGAGGTTTGTGCAATACAACATTGCAAAATGCAGGCTTTAAAAAACATGCACATCCTACCCTGCGGATTCATAAATACCCACTTCCTATACATTTTTCATTTTAAATATATTTTTTTAAATTTAGGCTAATTTGAAAACTGACTAAAATCGGCGTCTTTCTTCTTTTGTCATTGCCAGACGTGAATCTCTAACAATCTCAGAGGCACTGCTTTCTCCTTAAGCACAGCTGTGTTTGTTTTTTGTTCGTTAGCATATGTTTCTGCACAATTTTATTTTACCCCCGCTACTCTGTGTTATTCCCAATACATCATCAGCTATGCTAATTAGCTGTTCCACAGTTGGGCTGTTAGAGAGTCTAGACGCTGGTAGACTGAGGTGGGAGTGCGTTCATAACATTCAACCACACTCACGCTAATGTGTAATCTGTGATAGTATTATGCCCCAAGCTTCTATGATGACTGAGTTAGAAGACTGAGAAGATAGCCTTCTAACCTCCGTGTACAGAAAGCAGGGCTAATATAAATGCATGCCCTGAAGTGTCTCAGCAAGAGTATTTTATGCATGCACACATGCAAACACACCTCAAACCACAGGCATGCTTTTAGATTTGAACCTGCTCATCTTGTTAAGGTGCATAGAGGAGGAAAAAAACGTGAACTTCCTGACCTCAATCTAGTAAGCAGACAACACACACTTTTCGACTTGCCGCCGTGAGGGCGGTCGCAAACATTACTCATTCCCCGTATCCCTAAATTCTAACTTCAAGCTTGATGCCTAATCCAACCTGTATCCCCACCAATAACTTTACCCTTAAGTTGACCTTTAACCTAAAGCCCTGACACACAAATACACATCACCTACATGCTCAAACGATTCAAAGTACGGTTATAGTTAAGGCCTCAATGTCTTATCTGAAATATATTAAGTGCTTATTTTAAACACCAAATAAATCCTGAGATAAAAACTTGGAGCAAAGAAAAATACTTATCTGGGCAGAGACAAAGAGGATTTCTACAGGGGCTTAATTTATTACCCCAGGGCTAAAAGGAAGGCTGAGCCGAGGCCACACTGAGCTTTTGAAGGTAGGCTGGAGAAGTGAAAATGAGCACGGCTGCTATCTGAAATGAGGGGTTACCCACAAAGGATGGTGGTATTATCAAACTGAAGCACTCTAAAGCTCACAAAGACACACACAAACATGTGCACACACAACACATGTAATCATAGCTACGAGAAACAGTCCCGTCTTTATCCCTGTCTTTGGCAGCAGGCACTTCCTCAGGATACGGACCCGTTTTGTTTAACTTCAAACACTGCCTCTCCCCAGTTCCTGCCCAGTCGGGTTCCCCTTCACCGTCTCCTCCTCTGCCCCTTAGAATCTCCTAATATTTGTTTTATTTCCTTTTTACTTCCCTTCTTCCATAAAGGAAACAGAGAGCAAAACTGAATAAAGAAGATTGACAAGAGAAAACCTCAGAGAGTTTTTCATCCGGAGTAGACAGTAAGGAACAAAGCTGCTGCTGATTTCCGCCTAGTCAAACCAGCTCCAGCCATAAGTTATCCTCACCCCAATACTAACCACACACTTAACCCAAAATTACAATCTGCCAAGCATAACAATCTCCCAAGCCCACCCACAACTCCAGCAAAATCGCTGCCTCAAAGAAGGACAAAGACTACAACTACAACTACTACCTCGGAAGCAGTCAATGCACTGTAATCAGCCAGGTCTCCGGCAACTATATTGTGGGTGTGTGCACAAAAAGAAATGTTTGATAGTGCACAGGCGTATAAACTAAGAGAGGTTGAAAAGAACTTATGAGCAGGTGTTTTAGACTGAAAGAGACAAGACATGTTGCTTGTCAGCTTGCCACATATCCTTTTAACTTCTGCCAATGTTAAGAGTCTTCTTTACAAAACTACCAGATAGCATCGCTGCCTGTGGTTACGTTATCAAGCACAGAAGGTGGGGCAGAAGCCACACGATCTTATCTCGCTTGTTATGCTGATTTTGTGATGAAGCAGTAAGAGGTATGTACTGTGAGAAATGCAGAAAACCTGAGCATTTTCACTCACTGCTCACCAAAACTGTGGTATGTCTGAAGCTAATTACAGCAGAATGGAAGCTGCTTGTAGAACTTTGCTACTGTGCGCTATGCCAGGCTGTAATTATGATGATTTAAGGGCTGTTAAATGCAATCAGTCTGTCTGAGCGTGATGCAGGCATGTGATCTGTCGCAGTGACACAAACCACTCTTCATATCTTCATCGTGAATCTGGCTTAGCTAATTCAGCATGGTATCGTGGCTGTTGACATTAGTAATTGGGCCATTCCTTTCGTTCTAACAATACAAAGGAAACTACTTATTCAAATTTATTTTGTGAGAGTTATTGAAGTCCGCAAATACAGGCATGAAAAAACCCAAAGAAGAAAGATGATTTTTAGCTGTATTTTATTTATTTATTGCAAATGGTAAGCATAAGTATTAAAAAACAACAAAGATTGTAGTTTGTTAGTAGAAGAATAAATATAAAAAGGTGTCACAGCAATTAAAAATTCCCTCAAACATATGAATTTGGCATTTCTCGGTAATAAGCAAAGACTTTCGCCTTCTTTTTAAAAGGATAAAGAATTTGATACAAATGGTCGCCTCTGCACTTGCAGATCAGGTTGGTGGTCCAAATATTTTGAAACAGGGAGCCAGACCAACTATCCAGGGATCACACTTCTCAACAAGGGCTTCTGAAATAAGCAGTGACCCATTGTCAAGCCACATATATAAAGAAGGTTTGATACCATAAGGTGCTTTATCAGTAGGCTTTTGGTTTTCACTCAAGCTGTAAAACAGCATATCTTTACCCACATTGCTGCTGGCGTCTTGTCAACATGTCCAATCCACATGTGTTTTGAAGATCTGAAAAAAGTCAGGGCAGATGGAAAAACCACTGAAGATACTGTATATTACTTGAGGCATGCCAATGCCTGAAGAGCCCTCAAAAGAAGCTGGAGTATCCCTACGGAGATGTAAGTCTTGTTTCCTTACTGGACCTGAACATGGATGGATTAATGGATGGACAGATGGACAAAAATATGTCTACTTTCAAGTTGAGTAATAAGGGCTTCTTCATACATTTCAGTTGTGATGTCATGCTGAGAATTGAAATGATTGATAGATTGGAGTTATATCACAGCAATCTAAGAAACCCTCCTGTTAGCAAATGCAGTAATGCACATGTTAATACCCCAACCAACGAGGTTTAGAATAAATGACAAATTAAAGAAGGCTGAATGTTTTTAAATTTTCTGGCAGTAGTGGTCTTCACTGACAAGAAACAGAAGAAATGGACAGAAGAACAGAGGACATGCAGTTCTGAAGTTCGGAAATAGATTTCAAGGATGGATGCATTGAGGACAAATATGTTCCATATCTGAGGGACCCATACCACGAGGGCCAAGCGCCGCCTACCGTGGCTGTGTTATTGACAAGAAATCTGTTTATGGAAAATTTGCACACAATTATTTTTGTACCATAAAACCCCATGCAGAGGCATAAAAGACCAGTAATTAGTTGTAAAAAGTGAATTCCCTCTAAATCCAAGCAGCTTGTGAGGCCTTTTAAACTCCGGATCCAACCAGGAGGGATTTGAGTTGACGACTGCTGTCTTGGCCCTTAGGCCTGTAAAAGCAAGGGGATCTGTCGGAACTATATAAAAGCTATCAATGAGGCCTTGGTCCCGTTAGGACCGCCACACACTGAAGTAACAAGCATGACCTCTTCAATCTAAACATTAGATTTCACCACCTACTCATGACATTCTGGTGAATTTGGATTGTAAAAAGCCTTTGATCTATTGTCTGTTTTTGGCTGTGCAGCATCATAAAAAATGTTTCCAGAATCCAGAGTGCTGTCATCCAACAAATCTGGCCTCTAAGAAAAGTCACCCTGAAAATAAACATTGCCTACAAGAAGATGATGCAAATGAACTGCGTGACTTTTTATTCCTCCTTAAGCTTTTTTATAACAGCTGCAGACCTTTTAAATTTAACTGGAAATACACAAATTTTCCAAGTAACACTCAGATTTAGATGTATTTTCTGTTCAGCGAGGCAGAAAGTTCCTTCTGTGTGTTTTGGCTCTCCTCCCGGTGAAATTAGATTGAAAAATGAGGAGAGACGGCCGGCTACCTGTTATCAATTCAAATATTTTTCTTACACATACCCAGAGTTTAACTTCAACAAATGACTGCAGATTAAATTAACTAAAATAATTCAATCTTCTTGCTTTTGGACATGATGGTCTTGCAGGTAACCAGTCGTTGAGAGGTCAAAGGTTTAAAGTTCGCTATTTGAGATCCAACAAATCTGTCAATCGTTAAAACATATAATCATCATGCAAATAATGTTTCAAAAAAGATGTCAAAATATTATTCAAAGGAGAAACAGGACATTGCAATAAAAAAAGAAAAAAAAAAGACTAAATCCGGAAGATTTTTAATAAACTATAGTTTGCTTACCTAAATTTATGAATAGCTAAAATATAAATCACTATTAAATATTCTCCTAACTAAATTTTATTCCTCATCCTTAAATTGCAGTGAATAATTATTCTAAGTTTGCAGGGGAGCCCTGCAACACCCCTCATTAACTCTAAATTACCCTGAACAGTAAATGAAAGGATAGCAGAGACAAAGAGGCACCTTGATCCCATCCTGCTGTGCCAAACCTCCTTATTGTGCTGTTAGCACAATGCTGTGCTGTGGCACAGGTCCATAAAGTATGACGTTCCTTGCATATGCAGGGTTTCATTTTTAGCTTATCTTTGCACAGCAGGAGTTCCCAAAATCAACGTTCAAACATTCAAATAAAATTTTTAGAGTAAATCCTTTTTGCCGAATTAGCTTAGAACTAATAGAACACTGTGAAAGAAATGAAAGGGTGGTAATTAACTTATTCTTTTATGTAACAGAATATTTAATTATGCAATTAACCTTTTCAGCTCTTCAGCAGAAAGTAGCATAAATGTATTAGGTCAATTTAAAGTTATTTTGGAAAGCTCTAAAAATTCCACCTGTCAATTAGATCTATGTTTTCAACAACATTTTTCATTTGAAATCAAGAAGTCTTCTTTGCAAGATAAAAATTCTAAATGCATTAAATTAAATTAAATGCCACACCGCATTTGATCAGTATTACACTGTCTACAGTTTTGTAAGAAAAAGTGATTTTCTTGCTTCATAAACTAAGCCTTTTGCTGTGATCATCGTAAATATTATTTAAAAAACCGATACTACTTCTGTGTACTGGTATGACGTTCCACATTTTAAAGGAACGTCATACTTTAAAATGTGGACTTTATCCATTCTGTCTTGCTTCTCAGTTTGGCTCCAGATCAGAGTTTAAACTTTGAGAATCGCTGCTACAGGCATTAAACAACTCGCCTCTATCTGAAACCACTGATTAGTGCCATTTCCTTCAGGATCTTTGATTTAAACTGTGCTAACCGGGGAAGGCAGATTACACTAATTCACAATATAAACTGTGATGATTTGTCCATGTATCAGCACTGCGCAATTTCACCATCTTCTATTATGGCATTATTTCTACAGCTGCAAATACGGCAGTCAGCTATGTGATGCATCGTGGATAGTGAGTGATTTTAGTGTACGATAAACTGTAGAATAAATTGCAAGACAAAAACAAACGAAAAGCATCCTGCGCACAAGAATCAGACTGATTTCAGCAACAACACGAAACAACATGAAGTGATTGATTCGGAGAAGCAAAACCCCAGTCACAGTGGAAGACCACATCTTGTATCACTTCAAACCTTTACTAAATTGTTTTTTTTGCTGCTGTGTGATATTTAGCCACATGAGAATTTAAACCACAGAACTTTGGATGTACACTGTCAACTCAGCAACCAATCAGAGAACAAGTTCCAGTGGGCTTATTTAACACATTTTATAAGACAGAGTCTGCGGTGCAGTTAGTGATTCCAGCTAATAAAAACCCATCAGGGGTCTTCCTGTTTTGTCTTCTCTGTGCTGCAAAAGCAGACAATCATTCGGGCCTAAAACATTTTGCCGTGTTTTCTTTACCTCACCAATCAAGGCTAAATCTCTCCTACCTGGAAGACACTTCTCTAAGGGCTTCAGTGAGAACATAAACTATAATACATAAAATGGAAAAAAAAAACTTTTTCATTCAAGGTTTGGTTTTGTGATGATGGAAAAACAGCCCCAGAAAGCCATTATTCCCCAAAGTATTGAGGAATATAATAAGGAAAGCTTACAAATAAATATGGCAAGAACAGGCAGAATGAACACATCTGAAACCACTTTTCAGAATCTTTTAGGGTAAAATGATGAAAGAGACCTAAAACTAAAACAATCTAATCAAATCATATTCAATTGATTCTTATTAAGTAATTGATTTGTCCGTAAGGGCTAAATAGGGGGGAAAATGAGTCTAATGCCCTTCTAATTTCCTTCTACACTTTTGTATTTGTGTAAAAGGGAGAATATTTTTGATTAGATAATCCTAATGTTTTTGTTTGACATTGAAATTTCCCTTGGGAACTCATCAAGATCCAAGGATAGCCACATATGTAAAAATCACTTTTTAATCTGGGGGAAAAAATCTTAAAGGCTGTTTGACAACATCTGATTGGAAGCATAAAATACATGTTTGGACAATTTACATTTGGCACCTACATGTGATTCAAACAAATGCAATCAGATAGCTTTTAACCACATTAAAATCATCCGGCATGCGTAATCAAGCATTCATGCATTGATTGCATTGCTCCTAATCTGCCGGCATGGTTTAAATTACAACACACTGGAATTAAGTCATGTATTTTTAAGTTGAAACTACAGAAAAAAAAAAGAAAATAAAAATACGCAATTGAAACAAATTGTATTAAACAATAACTGACAATTGATGCAGTTATGTCTTATGTTGTAATATTTTATGACTCTATCCACAAGTAACACAGTAATTATATATTTATCTTTATTTGCATCAACTTGCAAGTTAGAATAAACACTGATTCCAGGAAGCACAGCTGTAAACCAGGAAAATGACAGCAGACCAAGTTCACCATCAACAAAAACTAGCAAGAATATGTTGGGCTTCACCATGCAGACAACCATGCTACACAACCAGACATGACACACAAATAAGAGCTATCCCTGGAAATACTGACAGGTACATGATTAAGAATAAATTTTAAATTGCAGCTGCTTTTCAAGCTCTTTCTGACTGAGATTCCTATTTGTTATAATCCTGAATATAATTGTGTTCACTGGCTGTCCAAACCAATAAACATTCCAGGCAACTTTTGACCACCAATCAAAAATACACACAGCGTTGGGTGAAAGAAAGGTCAAAACAAGTAGTTATACATAAAATACAGCACTAAGTATATGTGTTCTTCTAATTAAAATGCTCAAAGAGCACAATTTTTTTCTGTTAGCCAATGTTAGTGATACAGAGCAAATTAGTAGATTATACGGAGGTTCTCATGCCAAAATTAAACTGTCACCTAGTTAATTACAAACATAACATAATAAAAATTGCATATGTATAAAGTAGCAAGGTGCTATATGGAGTGCTTGAATATGCGTTTCAACAGCCACTTATAAAAGTCTTAAAATTGTGACAAAAAAAGAAGAATAATCCCGCAGTAATAGTGCTTCATTAGGAGATCAGAGATAGAGGATGTATCTGTATTATTATATTTTAAAAGTTGACTTAGTCCTTGACTGAACTAATAGTCAGATCTTTAAAATAACAAGCAACTTGCCCTCATTACAGTCTGCGACTATTTGAAACCAGAAGATAACATCTCAGATTTCATTTTCCTTTCATTTCTCCATGTCTTTAATAAACACTGTAACTACAAGAGTTTGATCTTTTGAGGAATTAAAAACAAAGACCGGAATGAGTTCTTTAACATGACATAACTAAAGTAACCACAGTTGTTAGATGTTTTCAATGAGCAGTTCTTGTTCAGACCTGAGGGTTTCTATTTTCACAAAACTCTCAGCCCTAAAAAGCCACCGGGAAATAAAACTTTTCTTTCCACTTTTTATGACTGCGTATTTTTTCTTTCAAATTCTCTGTGAAAAAGAGGATATGGGAAAAAGCCTGACAAGAATCCCCATTCTTTATGAGGCAGCTGCTTTTCCAGTCATCACTGTATGCCACAGAAAATCAAAGGTGAGTAAGCCTTGAACTGTAGTAAAACAAATCTGTGAAAATCTTAATCTGTGGCGGTCAGAGATGGTGCCATTAGACCAGCAGGAAAAGTATTTCCTCCGTTTTCAAAAAAGGTGACCAGAAAGTCTCAAGCCACAAGAGGGAACACAGTTTTAATTTTTCTAATAAAACTCTCAGGCCCAGTTCCAGAGAAAGAGTCAGCCTGATGGTTCAATTTCAAGAGGAATAACAAAGTTATATGATGGTTGTGGAATAATGTATCAGCTCTGCATCCTTGAAATTATGTTCACAGGTGCACAGGAGTTTTCATAAATTCTAATTCATTTATCAAACTTAGAGGAGGCTTGAAAGTCGAGTTCCTTAATTCTACAACTGGAGCAAATTCTCAGTAGGTGCTGCACTCACGGATGGCTGGATAGAAACTTGACGAATGGATATATAAGATGAAAAGAGCCCGAGATTGGAGACCACAGTGCAAATAGGCTGGTAAACCTGAGAAAATTGAAATGTTAGACATAAAATGCACCTCAGTATCAATTTCCTGTGAGGCAAGACTGAAATTAGACAAATGATAGGACTCACACATACAGACACCAATACAATTAACAAGAATCAACACATTTTTAAAATAAAATATTGTGAAATTAATTCCCATAAAAAAATGGTGGTTAGGTTTTCCTCACAAGCACATCATTTGTATTTTCTGAAACTTTTCTTTTGTTACCATGTACCTGCTCACTTTATCTTTATGCCTGTGCAATGTGCTCAAGCTGTATTGCACAGGAATTGTTGATTTGTTCCTCTGTTTGATTTTGTTGTCTCTCTGCCCCCAGATACTCTCATATAGCTTGAAGCTTGTATTCTACCTCCTGCTCAGTCCTAATACTTCAGGCTCCTTTTTTTGTCGTTGTGTAGTTTAGATAGTTAAAAGTAATGAGTGCTCAGTATGCTTTTAAAGGAAGAGGCAATCAACAAAGACATGAAGAAAAAAAATAGAAGCAGTGCAGAAATAAGCAATCAAATATTACAATAAAACCAGGGATGTGGAGGAAAATAAGTGAAACTACCTCACACTGTAATATGAGGCAGGAGGGATGACTATCAAATGAAGACTAGGTATAAGTGCAGAACAGGAGACAAAACAACTGGAAACAATTGTGATTGAACTCAAGGGAAAACAGAATAAAACTTTAGCAGAAAACCAAGATAATCAGATCAAAATGGAAAAACCACAACAAGAATTTAAAGACCATAGCCCAAATTCTTTGCTTGTGTCTTGTTGATTAAATGTTTTTGCCAGTTGTTTGGTGTTTATTCTTCTCTGCCAGATTTGAGCTTGTTTTGTACTTCATTTTTGGTTTCTTTGTTCCAAAAACATATATTAAAATTAATATATTTAGTTCTTTCATATGTCTGCCCTCTTTCTTTATAGCCTTACAGTCAGAGAATTAATCGGCGCATCAACGTCAAACCAAGTCATAAATGAATGTAGAGAAAATTACAAAATTCCTTCAACTCAACCATAAACACCTAGAAGCAAATAAATCATTTTCACTCCTACAGTGTCTTGAAATCCTGCCCATATCTTTCCTTATGAAAGTTCTGTCTGTAAGGAGTGAGTTTCAAAAAGTAAACTCATCCCTCCAATCAGGTTTCCCCAGCGCTTAAATGCAGCAGTTCTCAAACCACTAATAAAAAAAGAACACCTCAACAAACTGCAAATGCAGCGTTGCAGAGCAATTTTCCATTCATCATCAAACTGTGATTCAGCAGTGAAACAGCTTCTTAACAATGACCAACCACTTTGATGTCTCTTGATTTATGTGCTCACCACAGTACGGACACTGCCATTGTCAATGTCTTCAGCATCTACATAAATGCAGACTGTGGAAGAACCAGGGTGCTGGTACTGTTGGACCTCAACGCAGCATTTAACACCTGTTGACCTTGACATATTATTGAAGCAACTGCAGAGCTGAGTCTGACTCTTTGGTGTAATATTTGACTGATTTGAGTTTTATCTAAAGAACAGGAAAGTCTTTGTGCCGTTGGGTAATTTATTTTTATCTATTTAAGCAGACCAAAGTCACATGTGGGGTTCCTCTAGATTTAAACCAATCGGCCCCCTGTAATTTAATATCTACATGCTCCTTCTACATCAGATTATAACAAGTTACCATAACTACACATTGCTACATTAAAATGTCATCTGGTGACTCTGAAACCATCCAAGCACCGAATATATGCTTCGAGCAAATTAATGCATGGTTGTGCCATCACTTCAACTTAACAGAAACAACTAAGTTTTGTTTCTTAGTAGGTACTAAGAAAAACTACTAAGTTTTGTTTCTGTTAAAACAAAACAGAAACAAAACTGTTTCTGTTTTGTTAGATGGTGGTCCATCTAAAGTTGGACCACGACCACCATCAGTGGGGTCTGCCCCACAATCTCTGGGGTCTGCCTTTAGGAGGACCGTCCTAAAGATGGTCCTCTTTAGGACCATCTCTGGTCCTAAAGAGGAATGATCAACAGTGGGCATACAGCTTCAGGCTGACACAATGACAAAGACTTGTCATTGTGTCAGGCTTCCAAACCACTCAGGTCTTCTGGGTCGAGTCTGCTCTGCATCCCCAGAATCAGAACCAAACATGGAGAGGCAGCATTCACTTTCTATGCTTCTCCAGTCTGGAAAAAATAAAAAATAAAAAACTGCAAAACTACTGAATCACCAACCATAAATCAAAGCAATGAACCAATTTATTTAGAGTTGCTTTTGACTGATAAACAATTATTCTGGTCTGAATTGCAAGTTTTCATTATTACTTCATTACCTTTCCTTGTCTGCCACTGTAAAGTGATGTTTATTTTTCTTTTGTTTGTAAATTGTTATGTTTTTATTATGTAAACTACTTTAACTGTCAAATAAATTCAACTTGAATCGCAGCTATGCCCTATTAAAAGAATACAGGCCAAACAACTCCTTAATATTGCTAAGTCATCAATACAAAAGAAATAAAAAAAAACATGATTTATTGCCTTGTGTCTCTGGGGTCTCCCATTAAAAATGTTAACCAAGTCACAAATAAGACATTTAGGCAAAAATAATTAAAATACACACTCATAAAACTATTTAAAAAAGATTGCCCATTAAAAACAAAGACAGTTTTTCGTTTATTTGAATATTTTCAAGCAACAGTTTGTTGCCAATCAGATATTTAAATGAATAATATCCCATAAATTTAGAAGTAATAGTTATTTTTCTATGTTTCAATAGAATTTTGCAATTATCTTGTATATCAAATGGTGAACTAGTCTTAAAAATGTTTGTTTGTTGTTTTTTTTTTAAAAGAGGGATAAAACAGACATGAGTCATTTACAACTGCAAGTTTATGTTTATAATCTTTTTTTTTCTTCCACATTCCCCTGAAACTGACAATAATGTATGGAAAAGAACTGTGATGTTGAGTCCGTCCCGCTACTTTGCATATTGGCTGTGTCCTAATAAATCCCAGACACCAGAGTTTTTTAAGATATAAATCCAACATTGGATTAGATTCCAACTGATAATGCAGGGGAAATACAGGACAGGAAATACTTCAGAGCTGCAGTGCTTCTGTTGCATACGCAAAGGACACGTTTGATCTAAATCTTCTAAATTAAAATATTGAAGGGGGCTTGAAAGGATAACAGCATAAATCTATGTGGATTATGAATTCCATTCCCTTTATATTCAAATTTAAATGCCTGGCCAATTATTATGTTCGTCATCAACGCCAAAGCAAATGGCTGTATTTGCTTTGTGAACATTATGCCAGCATAATGTTCATTATATTTTGTGAATATGCAAACTAATGCATAATTGTGACTGAAAGATTGTCCCATTCTTTTTTGTGAAACAGCTCAAGCTTAGTTAGACTGGATGAAAAACATCTGTTTTCAAGTCTTACCATAGAGTCTACATTGGATTTAGGGTGTGGAGTTTAACTAGGCCACTCTAACATATAAATATGACTAAATCTAAATCATCAAAATTCATTTTCAGCATTACAATATGTGTTGATTTGTTGTTATACTGGAAGGTAAACATCTACCTCAGTCTCTAACAGGATTTATTCAATTAATTCTGTCCGGCTTTAGTTCTTAATAAATGCATCCTTAAAATATAATACACAACCCTGTAAAAATTATGTCTGATTTTGTAAAGCATTTGCTTATTTTTGACCCCAGTCCATGAACTTTTCATTTGTGGAGTCCATAGTTAATACTTGTCCTGTCACAGATTTCCACATGTGAGCTGTGGATCTCTGCAGCTCTTCTAGACTTACCACAAAACTTGACTTCTATTATGAATAGAGCTGTCATATGAGTTTAGTGTCTAATGGTCTGGTATGTTTGCAGTTTAGGCATACTCACTACTGTTCACTAACAAACCTTCACATAACAGCGTTTATACTGAAATTTAATAAACACATGTTGACAGTTACATAGCAGGGGTCTTTTGGATGCATTGCACTTTAATAAATCCACAGTTGTGAGCTACTTTCAGTTGTGTTGCATTAGAAAATTTGAGTTGTAAAGTGATAAAAACTAAAAAGCAAAGGACTTTGAAAACGTTTGCAAGGCATGCATTCATACTCATTAAAACTAACAAACATTGTGCAGATAAGATTACTTACAAGTAAACCTACAGAATAATAACATGTGGCCTTTGTTGAACACATTCACCTGTCAGCCTTACTTAATGAGATAAGAAAAAGGTGTTAAACTAGAATAAACATGTTAAGAATTGTCTGCCTTTCTTCAAATTAATACCATCTTAAAGAGCCGTCTTTCCTCTCACATAATGCACTGAATATGAGACTTTCACACAGTGCGAATGAGCCATGTGTCTGAAACATCCACTTACACACAACTCTGAACTGATGAGTTGTGATGGCCCCAGAGCGTCACTACTTTATACAGAAACAAAATCAAAATGCAAATTACCACGGAGCATTTGCTGTTCCAAAGCATAGTCTGCAGATTAAAAGCATACATGGGGCCTGAGCCAGAAAAACAACGGGACTGCAGTCAAATCTTCTGTGTGGGGACCAAGATCAGCAAACCACTAAAACACAATGAGCTGCACCACAGAACTGCTCCAGGGCTACTTGGACAATAATGGGTTCCAAACTTCACCGCAGGTTAAATAAGAGTGTGACCAAAGTCTGATCCAAGTCCCCAAGACACGATCCTGCAGCTTTTACTCCAACAGTGTGTCAAGGCCGTTCACCAGAAGGTGCTAGACTATTTTCAGTCCCTGGCATTCAAGGGAAGAACACAGAAGTTGATTTACATTAGGCAATCTTTTCTCATCACACTCTTCATTGGTCATTCTTTTTGAAAATTGTCCTTAGAAATAAGATGGGCAGTGATGAAAAACATTTTTGCAAGCCAGGGGAGGTAAGATTTAATTCCTGTGATTTCCTGGAATGTCACTGATGAATTAGAGCTTATAGTAAATCTCTGCAAAGTCCACTTTAATATTAAATGCTGAGAGGAAGACTATCAGGTAGCACTTTAGATGAACTGTCCATGCAGTAAAACTATAGCTGGAAAGAGGCACAGAGCCAAGAGGACGTCCGGCTGCCAGTGGCAGGGGTGTGCGCTGTGGCTGGATAAGAATGGACCACAGCCTTGGAGCCAGTCCAAGATATATTAGGAGGTTCTGGGTGAAGTCCAAGACAGCTGGGGAGCAAAAGAGTCAAGTCCTACAGGAACCTGAATCTGTGCATTCAAGCCATGCCGGTGACAGATTTAACAACCTGGACTGCCTCAAGAGAACTGCATCTGAAGCTGGAACAAATCTGCAACTTCATCCAATTCATAGGCTGGACTCCTCTGTTGCATGCATTAGCAACTTTGGCTTACCTTTTCTCCGATTTTTCAATTGTATAGGTAAAGTTGATCCGTTTCCTTACTTTTGTGATTTTCTATTTCAGCCAAGAACATTTCACCCCATAGTCATCTGTGCATGATTTAAAGTGATTATGCTCTCAGCACCAGTATATCAGCCTCAGTGACTGCAAGTGCTAGTGATACATCTCATTTTTAAATACATTTTTCTGTCTCAAGCTTTCCAGTAACATCAAATAATGATTTTTTTTTCAATCCATCAACATTAAACCCAACTTAATATCACTAACCATGACTGCAGGCGCTCTGAGCTGTGTACTGCACAGGGGCTGATGGCTGCAAAGAGGCGAGAAGTCAGGGAGTGTGGTGGGTTTCTGTGATGAGGGCAGTGCTGGGCGGCACACCTGCCTGCCTGATTAAACCATGGACAATAAGGGCTCTGTTTCTACCTGCCCACCTGTCTGCAAAGTGGAGCCCCCCTCCTGCTCTGTCCTGCAGCCCTGAATTCCTCTGTGCCCCTCCCAAGCCTCTGTCCACCTCAGGAATCACTCCATGTTAATAAGTTCACATTCTTTGGCATGCAGGAACATCGGAAAAAACAGGTTTTGCAAAAAAGAAAAGACTAATATTTTCATAATGTATGTAGTTTCATCACACAGCATTGAGGATGCAATGTTTCCTGCAGATGTACTTTTTTTATGCGTCAGACAGAGAAAGAACTTTACCTACATGATGTTTAAAAATAGAATAGAATAGAAAAACTACAGTACACAGAAGTTCAGAGAAATTCAGCCAATAAATTATTTGGCTACCTAATTTTCTTTTCATCAGCCCTGACTTAAAAGTGAATTATTTTTCTCATTATTAAACATACCAATCAAAGCTCTACCAGGTTTTGCTGACAATAGCAGTCTGGAGTGGAAGCTGTGACTGAACGTGGACAAGTCTAGAACAAATGTCAGAGAAAACAAAAAACTATATAAAAACATATTTTCTATGACATGTTCTGATATGGTTGAATCAGTGTGAGAGCAAGTCTTGCATGGAGGGCATGAGGTAACATGGGACGAAAAACAGCAATTGGCAATGTTAGAATCGGCCAGACTGGAAATGGACCCAAGAACTCTTAAAGGCACATCTTCAATATTATTATATTAACATTAAAAGGATATTACAAATTTTTACTTCTCGTTTTGCTAACTCTTGATTCTGCTATCCTTCACAATATTCAATGTGTAAAAGCCAGCTTTTATTTCATAAAAAAAATCTCAAAAATCACACAAGGCAACCCTTCCGTGCTCAAATAGTTATTACAGCCACATGAAAGCCTCCTTCCAACAGAGCCATCCATCAGTCAAAACTAACAAAGTCCTGGTTTCCTAAGTAAACAACTTATGTCATGTTTTTGTAAGCCATTCTTGAGATTTTCTCCATAATGTGTCTCGATTCTAACATATAAAGAATGTACACAGTATCAGTGACAGTAATGGTTTTAGGCATCACAGATGAGTCTCTCACAAACTGGTGGTGTTTTGTTAGCATTATTTTGTGGAAAACAGCAAAAAAAATGCTAATTTCACAAAAGGAGGAGACGAGTTCTCATGGGGTCCATATGCAAAGAAAGTTCTGAAATTGTCTTTTATTGAAGTTTCACAAATCAAGTAAAGGTTTCACACACTTGGTTTTAAATATCTGCTATCAGAGCAGAAAAATCTAGTCCAGTTTTGAAGAGTCTAGGTGTTGTAGTTTTTTAACTAGAGTAGATGAACGATAGTGAAGGTAGTGAAAAAAAAAGGTAGAATTGCCCTTTAGTCATTTTCCGAATCAGACGCGTCTCTTAGCATAATGTCCTCATCTGGGACATCTAGACCGTAGGAAACATAGTAAACCATCCTTTATGTCTGTCATTTAGACTCCACCACCACTACCGGCTTTGCAGAAACTGTACAAACACGCCTTTGCACCTGAAACAGAAACACAATTTTAAATCAGGATCTTGAGAACGTTTTTCGGGATCTCGAGAAATTGAGTTGGGATTGCTTTTGTTTGTTTTTCCTCCATGTGTCCTTACAGGCTCTCTAGGATTCTGTTCAACAGAGGAAGAAATTAGATGCATGTAAGTTCCTCATCAATAATAATACATTTAATCTCATTCATTTCTAAATGCCAGACTCCAAAGTTTCAAAAACAAAGATTTTTTTTAAGTAAGAACTTTAATAATCAATAAGTCCTGCATGACTTTCTTTATTTAAGCTCATAAAATGCTGACATAGTAAAAATATCAATCAGCCTGCACCTCTGCAACGTGAGGATGTTGATACTTTCCAGTGAATCTAACAATCACTGGCATTTCAACTCTGCAAATTTGTCAAAAATAATTTACCACAATTTTCCAAAACAGTCTGAAAAAAAAAAAACATTTTGCAGAGCGAATGGGGAAAGTATCTTAGACTGCATTGTTAAGTACCCACTTTTAAAGCCCTCCCAGCTGTGTTCTGTCCAACCGCCAACCATATCCATTAGAAAAAGCCTCAAGGGTTCCAACTTGTTTTGTTTTATGTGAATTTAATACCCAATGTTCAGATTATATGGGCCCAGATTTCAACTTCACCGCAAACACAGCATCAAAAACTGGTGCAGCTGGAAACTTTGCCGTGACCCAGACTGAGAGGAGGACAGATGAAAGTGGTGGTTTTATCCCTACAAATGCTATTAAATTTTCCCAACATATTCATTGTTATGATACTTTCCACTGCATACAAGGTTCTAGACCAGAGATGTGGTCAAATGTCAGCAAGGGGTTAAGGTTGGCACTAAGGGTATCATTTTTGGTCCAGGAGCAATAAAAAAACCATTAGGTAAACTGAGCACTCACTTCAAGACCTTATAAACCCGCTACTGGTCCTGTTAGTCATTAATAACCCATTTGCCTATGCAGGAGTTTCAAACGTCATGTTTTCTGTAGCATTTTCCATTTGCTGATGCTCATTTTTTAATCATTTAAGTCAATTGACATAGTATCACTTTTTTCCTGGGTCAAGTAACCCTTGAAAACCTACTTATTCAAAATCATCCAGATTAAAAAAAGATAAAACCCAGCAGACTTTGATTTTTTATTCTTTGTTTAAAACCTTATCGTCATATAGAACAGATGTTGGAAGAGAAAGCAAACAAACTGTGTTTTGAAACTGTGTGTATTTGTGATGCCCAAGTTCCTTCATTCAGGCACGACTGCCAGCTTCACACTCATCTTCTCATTTCAGACGAGCAGATCTTTCCAGCAGACAGCAGAGTCACAGCCAGCCTCCTGGACAGGCAGCACCACAGACTGCCAACCAAACCTGTCAACAACTGTGTCTAGAACTCTGTGGGTGTTTGGTTAGAAGTATAATGAAATATGAGGTAGTGTCAGTTTGACAATGTGACAAACACATACGATAACAAATGAATGAATTACAGCAGAATTACCAGTGTGGGAACCACATTGCAACTGTATGTCATCTTTGGTGATCCCAGATGACATTTCATGCAGAGTTGGAGTCATTGCTAGCCCCATTGTTCACTGCGACTCCAAGAGCTTTTGTTTTTCGATACTCTGCAAGCTCGTCAGATAATGCTGTACGAGAGATATATTCTTTTTTTGTACTTCTTTATTTATTTTTGCTACAATTTAAAAATCTATAATCAAATATCAAAGATAATGTGGGTAAATGCCCTGTCTAAAGCAGTCTTAATCATTGCTGTGAAGGAATTTGGCCCCGTCATCTTTGCAGATTTGCCTGAATTCCACCATATTGGAGGGTTTTTCAACATGTGTCTTCTGTTAAAGTTCATGTCACGGCATATCGACCCGGATCCAGCTACGAATTTCACTACTGGACTTTGGACACTCCTGAAACTTACATTTTTTGGGACATCAGAGGCAGACTTGACACTGTTGGTTTTGATAGCCTTTTTATTGAATTAAGTAAAATAATTTATTAACTGCTTTTGTATATTTTCTGAGACTACCTTCCCCCTTTAAAGGAAAAGCTAAATGAATATGTGAGGGACTTTTGCACAAAAACCTCATTCAATGTTCTGTCTTCTAAGCTGAAAACTGATAAATGTAAATGATTTGTTTTGGAACATAAGTCCATACTGAAACTAGATTAAACAGTATTGCGTGGCCCCTTCAAATGTACCTTACATGTTCTCCCCTGCTCAACTCATTAGGAAATGTATCTTTCTGAGTTCTTTGGCAGCACATCAACTCTGGCTGAGGCGAGCAAAGCTGCACGTGTCTATCAGCTTTCTCTAATGCTAATAAATCTCACAACAGAAGCTGAAGGATATTAAAGTCATATTCAACTTTCTGACTACATTTTTGTCTCAACATGTCCACCACAAAGTTGTTAATATGGAATAGCAAATTGGAGATGGATTTCAGACAGAGATTTTTCAACGTGATTAGAGCTGACTGGTTCATTCACTGCTTGGACTGAACAAGAAAAGGGTATTGAGGTTTATATCCCAAATTTGTAAGAGTTTAAAGTAACAATCAGTTTACAGTAACAATCAGAGCTTTGTTAGCCTATCTGCAGTGGAGTGTTTTATCTGTGCTCTACAATAACAGTGAACAGCAGTGCTATTTTAGGGGCTAATCTGCCTTAATTTTCAATATCAGCAGTTGAATCCCCTGTGATTAATAGTCCATCTGTTTTCAGAATAGGTCAAACACTACCTGTCAAAAAGTTAGGCATCATCTCACAGAGCAAAAGGGTAGCAAGTTGAGATCGCTTTGCAAAAACAAAAAAAGATACCCATGATTAAATTATAATCAGTAAAGACGGATTCTGGCATTTACATTCTTGTTTCCTTGAGATAAAGGGAAGCAATAAAGTCTGCAATGCACTTGTTAAAGAAGTATGCATACTGTGAGGAGTTCAATGGCATAGGTGTATTGCTTTGCACAGAAGCAGCAACAATTTTTTCACATACATTTCATAAGACTTTTTCTTCATCACTGGCCATGTTAAGTCATTCCTACGGAGTTAATCAGTAGGAATGGAATGATAGTGGTGACTTTAAAAATGAGTTGGAGCACAAAACTTGTGTAAGAAAGAAGTTGAAAATGTAAGTGTAAACATCAGCTATTTATGTGGCACTCACCCAGAAGGCCTTCAGGGCAATTTCTGGGCATGAGGTCAATCTTCCTCTGGATTTCAACAGTGTCAGCTGATGTTTTAGACGGTGTGTTGTGACACCATTCACTACATTTTGTTGCAGGTATAAAATTACCAACTAAGAACTGGTCACACTTTTTTACATTTCCAATAAGATGCATTCATCTGTTCCCCTCCCCACATCTGTCTGAAGCCATGCATAATGTAGAGATCTCGAGTTTCTATTTTCCAATATTTCTGACTTTACTCAACCAGTTTCCTGATCTGAATAGCTCAGTGTGAGCTCACCCCTTGTGTCATAATTGGCTGAGTAGCCAGGGATCATGGTTTATGTTGTGGCAGCTATAGAGTCAGACCAGTATCCTATGCAGCCAGTCACGTGCTCAGCATATGCCAGGTTTATGGTGTGTCTGCCTGTGTGGCTACATCTTTAAATGGATCTCACATTGTATGTGCGAAACATTCCTGTGTTACACTCTGGGTTTCTGCAAGTCCAGAATTTGATATGTGTCATTGAGCAGTCTGCAAACAATAATTAAAAAGATAAAAATACTGGAATGGTTTCCATAGCATCTTTTAAAATTTGGGATTCAATGCATTTGTCACATTGCCACAGCAGCTACGTTCTCCTTTGTATATTTTCTCCATTGCTTCAAAGCTTGAAGATCAGTTAATCTCTGACCGTTAAATAAATTGTGGAAAACAACTTCACCGTTTGCTGTGAAGAAACAAAGGTCCACCACAAACATGCTAGGTTCAACTTGAAAAATAAATGAGTCACGCCAGGCTTCTAAAAAAACAGGTTCATAGGTTGTGGAAAAGATTCTAACTGCAGTTTTCAAGCAAAGCTGCACATTAAACAATTACCGCCGAAATCCAAATGAGACAATTTTCTTTTCAAGAACTTCTTAAAAAAATTTATTTATTCATTTATTTTGAGGATTCATTACTTACTACATTGTCTGCTTTCAAGAATATGTTACAAATCTGATCTGAATCTATGCTAAACAGTGTTGTTCGTTTCAGCTTTAGACAGCAAGCACAACAGTGATTGTAAAAACAACAATCACCATTTCTCCCCAACAGCAGCTGTTGGAGAGAAACGACGAAGGTATTCCATAATTAGGTACTATGTTGGTACCTAATTTGAAGAAAAAAGTTGTTTTGCAAAAGCAGCTGTTTTACCATTGTATAAAACTGAAGTGTCTTTTTTTGGTTTCTTTTTAGCCCCGAGTAAAATGGTGCCACAAAAGTCCAACTATTTTAGATGTTTTAATAATATACTGAAGCTTATATCCATCCCCACAAAAACAAAAACAAAAACCTTAATTAAATGCAGTTAAAGGAACCAGTTCTTCCATGGTTTAATTGAATAAATCTCCCTTCACTGTATTTTTAGTATCTCAAGTTATTACTTTTATTTGAAGGGGATTTGAGGGCACTTTTGTATTTAAGAAGGAACATCTGTATTTCAGTTACCGTAACTTGATGATTAAAGGACCAAACCCATCTGACCATTTAGAGTGCCGTGATTTGGTCAGGTGTTACTTGTGCAGACAAGCGGCAACATAACGTGGAAAACGATAGTCAGATGGGTTATTCTGGATCCTATCCCTAATTAGAAAAAGAAGGGATGAAGACTTACTTTTACCACAACCACCAGATGTATTCCTACATAGTGTTGCAGTTACACCAGGACAATGCCAACACAATCAAAGCCCAACATCTGTTCCAGTTAGTGAGTTGGCCACTGCCAGAAACATGTTTAAAATCGGAATAGCATAAAAGCAATGAAGTAAAGAGAAATACAGGAAACGAGTGGCGTGAAAAATGAAAAACAAGACAGTTTGACTTTCCATTGATATTCAGTGTTTTCTGTGGCACTCCATGCAATTTTCCACGTGGTTAGGCTCCCACAGTCATGTGCTGCAGCCCAGAGCTTTGAGGTCTGGATACTTTCTCCTGATGCAGAGGATAAAACTGCGTTGACATTCGGAGGTGCTAATTCCCAAGGATGGAGGTAAAATTAATAAAAACAGAATGGAAAAACAGCCTAAAAATTTACCAGAATTCAAATGAATATTTATAAAGTAAAGAGTGTATCTGAGGGTGAGTGTGTCGTAGAGGATTTACTCTGTGCTTTTAAAGGTTTCTACTGATGCATTCCAGTTATTTGAGAGCTATTCCACTAGTTAAGTTTTAAAAACAACAATTAACATGTGACCAGTACAAACAAACCATTTTTTAAGAAAATTAATGTGGTTTTACTCAACATGAGCAGCTGCGCAAAAAGGCATCAAGCATTGAAAAAACACCAGAGAACTGAACTATATATATATATATATACATATATATATATATATATATATATCAAAGGCATATGAAGGAGACTATTAAAGCCAGTGAAATGTTCCTGTAGTGTCACCCTCTTTGTCTTCCCCATCACCTCCTTCATAAATCTAATCCATCTGTTGTCGATAGACGTAATGACTGGCAAGGAGAGTGGAAAGAGCGCATACAAACATAGAGATCTGCAAAGTCTGGTAAATAATTTGCCTCAACCAAGAGATGTGGTTCAGTCTACTTGCATGATTTCAAGTGACTGAAAACCCAACTTTTTCTCTTTGTCTGTGTCCCTGTTTTGGAAAAATACTTTCATCTGAAAAGATCTCTGTGTTTCTTAGAACACATCGTTGGCAAATTTAAAAGGTAGCTGAACAAACCGTCTGATGTTTCTTGCTGAATACAAATGGATGATGGAAAAGGCAATAGAATCTTTTGAAGCTATGACTTAGAAATCCCACATGATTACAAAACTGAAATGAAAAGCAAAGGAGAAGAAACACTTTCTGCGTCAGAAAATACACGGCCGTCACAATAAATTTAAAAAAGATGTAGAAATTTTTTTAAAAAACTTGATCCACTTTAAGCTTTAGTGGCAATTTTCCTGACAATGGGTTATTGCTTGGAAATCAACCTTCCAAAATAGTTGCAGCAGTTCTCATGACTTCAGCTTTGAGTAGGTTTTGTAACCAGATTCAGGCCCTGATTTGCCAAGTTTGTACAGCACCAACTTTTCATTTCAAATGCTGTTTCCATTTGTTGTGCTTGCAGTGACATTACCTTACTCATAAAGCAAGTAGCACTATTTATTTTCCATGGGCAGTGCACAAACATTCAAAGGGAGCTTACGTTTTTAAGTCATTTGAAAGAAAGAATGTTGTTTTTTACACGACAAACTTCAAGTTACTACTCTTACAGTGAACTGGATGCATCCAGGCATTCTCAATACATACTGGCTGCATTTTGACTCTGAAAAGCTGTTTAACTGTTTAACTGAACAAACTGAAGAAAACACAATTGATAAATTTCTTCACTGCTATTTTATGGGTTGAAAGGTGACATGTTTCTCAGAACCAGAAATCTTGAGTCAGGCCGTCTTTCCAGGAATCAGGACCCCTTCTGGTCTCAGACCAACTGATGCATCTCACAAACAGATGTAGTTTATTTGTGCTATCTTTATAAACTTGTGGTTAGACTTCAGTCTGTTGGAAAGTTTTATAACCATAAGGCTTATAGTGTGAATAATTACAACAGGTTTTGTCAACTTTTTAAAGAACATTTCATTTTAGATTGGGGAAAAAAAATCCAAACGTTACAAGGATTCACCAGTTGCAGCAGAGTGTTTCCAGGACATCATGTTTCAGATAGCATAAAATTTATCCTCTAATTAACCACATGACACTAGCAGTTCTCCTTTCTAAAGCTTGCACATAAAACGGAGCCTGCTAAAGGTTTTGATTCATAAAATGCAATCTTGGCATGATCCCTCATGCCAACTCTGATCCATTTGTGTTATATACTCTTGTTTTGGAAACAGGCAAATAGTGACTCAGATGGTGAGGTGGGGAATTGAAGCCACAGGGCATCATGATTCCCCCAGACCTTTAATTACATCTCAAACTTTAACAATATACTGACTTCAAGCATTCAAAATGCAGTGGGATGTATGCTTGCACTACTGAGTCATAACTATAACCTTTCAAATATACAAAGAAGGCCTCTAAAGCAGCCTCAGTCCTAAACCAAAGTTTGCACAATAATTCAGTGCGTTTCTCACTATCACATTCCTCTCCACAATGATCTCCAGGGTGAAACATACTGCAGATTTACATATAAATAGTGACAAGGTGAGAAGCATTCACAGTGATTTCTGTAAACTTATATGTTTGTGATATTTGGCAATTATGCCTTGCGACTGATACATTGCCACTGCTGGAAAAGGCTGCAGGAATCAGGACGGAATGTGTTTTCAGGGATCACCGAGATCTTCTGGCTCATGATGACGACTAGTTTAAAAGCCGAGTTAGAGTTCCTAGAGCATTGCTCTCAGATCTTTGTGCTGAACTGGGTCCAGTGTTGGAGAGACCGAGCCAGAGGAACTGCACCAAACCTGTCCAATTACAAGTGTTAACCACTCTGAGTTACCTGGCAACCAGCTGGTAACCAGCATTCCTTCCTGCAAGAATTAGCAGAAGGAAATGTGACTGATTTAATCAACAATTAATTACTGTGGAGCATGCCATCAGCCTCCTAAAATGTTGGTAGACATGTATAAACTTTATTTTACGTCAATGTAGCGACCAAAAATAATGTTTTCAGCTCCTCACCTGTGTCGCTTTCTGCCTGAAATGCATTTTTTCTCTCCTTCTCCCTGTGTTTATCATTGTTAATCATAAAACAAAATTGGTCAGCTGGCTTATTAAATAAACACTAACATTAAGAAAGTGTTTTGCATCGACCATTTATGATTGAATGTGAGAATGTCGAAGGCAGAACTTGATGTAGGTCAATGTTTCCAAACTTTATAAAGTTCTACTTTATAAAGTAAAACTGTGTGCTGTAAAATATATTGTTTTACAAATCTGAATATATTTGTGTTGTATGTAGACTTTTATAATGAATCCTACACAATTCTTTATGAATGAGACACTCGATCTTTAAGCATTGGGCTGTTTTTACCCTTACTACTCCCAACAAAACAACATATTTTAAGTATTGGTAAGCTATAACAGCTGAGTGATATTTACTTGGGAAGCCTGAAGTACAAATCTTCTTTGCAGGGCCTATGAGAATTAAACTGATACACATATTGTACTTTGATTTGGTTGCATTTTGTGGGACTTTCTCAACTGTTCGGTGAATCACTAGTGTTTACAGATATGTATTCTCAGAGTGCACTCCAGGACACACAGTTACAGTAGAAAATCTGGCTGTGAACACACTACCAAGTGCCTGGTTTGGAAACAGCAGAATTCTGAAGTGTAAGATGTGTGCAATCAGGTGTTTTAAAATAAAGAAATCCTAAAATATAACAAAGACAAAATCAATGTAAGCAGAGAAGGTGAATAGTGCAGTTTTTTGTTTTTTTTTTTGCTTGAGAAGAATAATCCGATTCTTTTTTTGCCTGCTCCTTTCTGAGGCAAGGCTGTTAGGACAGTCAGTAATTTTCTGTCCCCAGGGTGTCATGCTAAGAAGCAAGCACAAGATTTTTTTTTCCCCTTCTACTTCAAAGGAAAGCTCAGGTGAGCTGTGCTGAAGCCATGGCTCTAGGTAATGTAGGAATGATATGTGTGTTTGTCAGGGTTATGTCGAGTGCACATCTCAGAAATTATAGCTGCAATGCACAAAACATGATACAACAAGCCGCAGCAGAAGAGACGGATCTGATGGACTAAATGACTTAAACAGCATAAAAAAACAGAGCATTGAAATAACATACAGTGGGTTGCAATGCTATGCATAACCCTGAAACTTTTCATTACAACCACAAACAAAGATACTTCATTGGAAAAAGTATGGAAAAGTTAAAAAAGTCTGAATACTTTTGCAAGCCACTGCAGTATAAAGTCATTTGAAAATCCATTGAATAAAAGGAGTGAGTAAAGAGGCCTCAACTGCCTTCTCTACTCCTGGCGGGCACACTGTTGATCAAGGCATCTGTCATCCACTGTGAGCAGCTTACGTAGCCAGGTCATGCCCTCTTCCTTCAAAGGTCCTCTCTTTCTTTGTTATCACTTATTATAAGTCCCTGCTTTCCACAGGAGGGCCTGTTCTCATATGCCCAGTAGCCTCTGCTGACCACCACCATCCATCTGCAAACCCTCCAAGTAGCAGGCCTTTCAGCACCCTCATAAAGGTCCAGGATCTACTGCTTCAAAGTCTCTGTAACTGAGTCTCTTCTGGAAGGGGGATGGGCAGATTAAGGGACTTTTACTGGTCAAAACTTAAAATAAAACTCTGAAAACTCATTCATCTGCAATTCCTTGTAAAAGTTATACCCTTTGAACTTCACATGTTTGTCATTTTACAGCTGCAAACTGGGATACTGGGGTCTTCTGCAATAGATGTGTTCTTTGCAATTACAGAAAATGTCTAACAGTTGTGCTCATCTAGAGACTGAAGGGTTGGACTGGATGAAGAGTGTCTGTAAACATCAACATAAAGAATTTGTCACGTCAACATTTCTAAATTGCTTCAGCCTTGCTAGCTATTTAGGTGCCCTAAGTATAGATGTTTGTGGTGCCTTGCTCAAAAGTACCCAATAAGAGCCAGCATGATTGACAATAGCGATGTCAATCTAGCTCATGTTCCTACTGTTCATACTCTCCCTGCTACGCTACAGATTCATCCCAATATCAGAGCCTGCTACCAATACTCATGCTAAGCAACATGGCTGCAGAAAAACAGTTGTCCTGAAACGGTAGATCATTATGCAATCCACAATATGCAGGCACTGTACAGTGAGCAGCGCCTACATGAGCTGGAGTGATGCATTTCTGCAGATCGCAATAGTATGACTGGGACGACGTGGAAGAGCTATCTTGAACCATACTGTCACAACATACCGACAGATTTAACAAATATATGGATAATATTTTCTTTATAAAAGTTCTGTACTGCAGCTTTAAGGCAAATATGCTTAATATTTTTTTTATTGGAAGTTCCTGACGTGTAGTAAACCAATTCTTTGAGATAAACATGTGACATGTCTCCAAATTGCCACAGAGAGGAATAAACTAAGATGAAAATGGTGCTTTGGAAAATTTGTTCTTGTAACTTGATAACTTGGGTCAGGATTGGAGGGGGTGTGCAGTCATCTGGAAGCTCCGTTTACCTTTTTCTTCTGTTTTTATGTGCACGTCCCCACACACGTGTGCGTGAGTGTTGCTTCTGAGTGAGACCCAATGCTTTCCATATGTGCATGGGAAAATCAACCAAGTCGTTTTGTTTTGATGGGACCAGATAGATCACTCATATGCTCGCTGAATAAAGCAGTGCTGACACCATGCTGTGCCACAAAGCCCAATATTAACAAGACTAGGCAGCAACAGAGGCCACATTTTGGATATGTCATTTTTACTTTTTCTTTATTATTCTTTCTTTATTAACATTGACCAATTGCAAACAGCTGTATATGTAATAGTTTAGCTCAATATATGGAAGGCTGTGCTAACACCAGCTGGCTTTTCTTTGATCAGTTGAAAATAACCCACTCTGAGAAGATATGTTTGGTTCCTTGTTGATTGTAAAATTTCAAAATATAACAAAGTTCTCCAAAGGAATGTTGGTCAAACTCATATGGAAATTTCAGACACACAGTGGAAAAAATGGTTGTTTATGTTCGGAATAAAAATCCCTTTGTGTTTTCATTGCTCACTGCTTTTCAACATTGTCAGTGTTTACGACCTCTAAATCTTTTGTTTTATTCCATTATTTTTTTTTACCAATTTTTTTTTTCCCTGGGGAAGTAAAAATGTGCTGGGGGTTAGGTGGATTTCAAGGTCCATGTCAACTAAACAAATTTGACCTATTTTATTTACTCAACATAAGCTCCCTATCAGAGCGTTCCCCTATGAACTCTCCATCATATTGTCCAGTCAGAGATGTTAATCAGCCAGCATACAGACTCCAACAACTACCAGTTTGAAAACTGATGTTTTTAATTCTGAATATACCTGGATACAAATTAGTGTCCCATGTCTCTTTTGGACTGAGGATTTCACAATAAGCAAGTTTTAGAATGTTGTAAATAAAATAGGAAACATGCAATAAGACTAAAAATACGAGAAAAAAAATCAACAATATAAAAAGTGGTTATATAATTGGTTTACATTTGTAAACCAAATTACAAACGATATGGTTGTGGCTACAAAGGAGGAAGGAGAGCTGTCCTCAATTCATTAGTTAGTGAATAGAAGCAGGGCAAAACATTTTGCTTCTTGAGTAACTGATTCATTAGCTTGGTCAGACTAAACAAACAGCAGCAATTTTGTAAATGTTGTGTTTTCCACATTTCATTTTGTTGTCGTCATATTCAAAATGTTCTGATTCTCAGCAAATCTTGAATCTCATGCACTTTATTCTTTCCTGTTTGAACTCGCGCACACACACACGCACACACACCTCACTCTCCCCAAAATCCTCCCAGAGCGGAAACAGTAGTGAGCGCTTTGCTGTGGCTACGGGATCCTGGCCTGTGTGATGTGAAAGTTAAACGCCTACCATTTCGAAAAATAAACACAGTGGGATTGTCCCTGAGCAACACACACTTGCCAGCAGACAGACTCATAATATTTCCCCCCAATCTGATGACAGCAGGGGGAGTTTTTCTTAGCGATAACAGGAATGTTTTCACACCCCCTGGCCACGTACAGTGTTATCACTGCGGTCATTTCATACAGAGAAACCTGAATATGGCTTACTTAAGGCAAGAGACAATGGAGACAATGACTGACAATCTGTTGGTCGAGCTGAAAGTTTCATTTAATGACTTCTGTGGAAATTTGTGTTGAATTCTCTCTTATTTTCTTTTAGATCAGGCTCATAACCCCTTGTTTTTTTTTTTTGTTTTTTTTTTAGGTCATTTAATGTTCAAATGAACTGCACAGCTCTTTGAGAAGAACTGGTTTAGCATTTGACACAATTGATTCATGAGCTTACATGTGTTACACAGACAGCTTCAAACTACATATGCACTACAACTATACAGTGACTGAAATAAATATTTGAAAAGAGTTTTACTAAATTTCCTTGGACATCCCTTAGTGCAGTAGGAAGTTGATTCTGACATGAACTCTGACATTCACAGATTGGCTATGCTTCCAGATGGTGCTCATATTACAATCATTCGCTGAAATTTCTATCTTCCACTCCTATGTGTAAGCTCATTTTCTTTTTTATTTCCTCCAACATTATGGGCAGACAAAAGAGCTGGCCATGCATGTCAAGGGAGAGCATGGATGAGCAAAAAGCCCACTGCAACAATACAGGGAAGACCACATCTGTTTCAGTGTGACTGTTGGGGAATGAGACAAACATTAATTTCTATTCATTTGGAACTTCTTGTGACATTTTATCTCATAGTAGGGGAGGAAGATTATGGTCATTTGGCAGAAGAAGTGGTGATAAAAGCTGCTAATTCAGACCCCAGTCTTAAAGGAAGGGTCTGAAGAGAACTGAAGTCTTGAACTGCCAAGAAATCCAAAATTTATACAGAATTGTTGAAGATCGGGTAAGGCTGGAATCCTTCCGAAAACGTCTGCGTACGTGAAAAACAACTCTGCTTGCCAACAAAACTTTCCACTAAGCAAATCATGTTTTTTCTGGGAAACTACATAATTATTTAATTACCAAAAAATATTTTTTCAACTGTATAATGTTATTATGTCTATCCTCATTCAAAATTTTGGAAAATTAGACTTCTGTGGTCTGTATACAAATAAAAATGGGAAAACTCAGCAAAGGATCAAATAATTATTCCGTCCAATTTTTTTTTTTTCTCAGTCCATATAGAAGTTCATTGTCATCCTAAAACAGGAAATTGATATTCAAGCTTGCAGATGCCGTTTGAGAATGAGCCAGTAGTGACAGTGAGTTTCCGATCAAAAAGCTCTGTGCTCACCCCAGGCGTTCAGGGAGATGTAAATATGCAATGAAGACCCCTCGGATCCAATTGGCTTCCTGCACTTTCTACAAGCTCCTGTCCTAGCAGGTTTCTAGCAGGTGAGAGGGTGGTGTTAGCACACCTGTCTGAATTCATTATGCTTAGCCTAGCAGAGAAAGAAAACCCTTAACTCTTTATATGTCAAGGGGAGAATAATGGCCGCCTGCTTGCATACTACTGGTAGACTACTACAGTCTGGTTCCAGACTAATAATGAGCGGCTTGGACAACTAGAACCAGAGTACATGAAATATGCCTGAATACAAACCAAACTCAAAACTTCAAAGCAACTAACATTAAAGTAAATATATAAAAAAAAAAAATAAAAAGTACAAACTTCTGATATCTGTTAAGTATTGTCAGCAAAATACTGAAAGGAACAAAACAGCTCAAGGAAAGATAACTGTGTTAATGCTTTCCCAGGCGTGGAAAACATTTCTACATTTAAGGAGTCAAAAGGATTCTTGGAATAGGTGTCCACATTCCACAGATGGCAGAATGATCAGAAAATGATGGTGACATGCTACTACAGCCACATCACTGGTTTGGAAATTATATTTGCACAAAAAAAAACAAGGCAGGAAGCTGGAGATGTTGGTGATCAGTCGAGTTTTGGTCGTCATTTGGAGGACTTTAAATTATTCCTTCTCTTAATTTTTACTAGAAGAAGACTTTAGTACAGCATTTGATTTGACTTCTTCAATTCAGTTTAAGCAAGGAGAGATCTACTTTTATTTAAAAACAAACCAGGCATTTTTGTGAACTTTTACAGACTACACATTTGCACAGGCTCCTGATCACTCAATTTTTACTTATCTGCTACTGAACAACAGCAACTCAAATATTTTTTGTCATGTTTTTATCTGTTGGTTGAATAGCAGAGATCATAGGATTTGATCATCCTATGATGGGCTAGTGACCTGTCGATCTTTCAGCTAAGGTGGGAGGTGGGCACTAGTCCCCATGCTAGACCCCGCTATATCAGACAAGGTTAGGCAATGGATGAATTTGATATACATAATACAAATCTAGCAAAAGACAGGTGTGTTAGATGCTTTTAGGGCTGCTGCTGAGGAGGCTCTGCCATCTTTAGTTTTCAGCCTTTTACTTGTACTGCAGGTTTTGGTCACATGACTTTAGTGAACTACCAGGACATGAAAATGTAAAAGCTGAGAGATACATGCTTTTAGCTGACACTAGAAAAACTCCAGATATCTTTTTTGTTGAGTAGTAAATGCCATGTCATAAGGTATGCCTCAAATAAGAAGGCAGGAAAGGTGGAAGAAAAAAAGAAGAAAAAATCTGTTCCCATTTAATTTTATATTCAATATGAGTACACGTTCAATTTGCTGTTTTTGTTCTCCTCCATGAGCACTGGAGCAGACTATGACTAATGCCGTAATATGTGACTTTAAGTGCTTTAAAGCAAGTATCAGATATCTTACTAATAACCACAGCATCATAATGACACAAAAATGAGTTCAGTTGCTACAAATCATCCAGTGTGTGAGCACTCGCAATAATGGCAGCTAAAGTACACGGTCAAGGAATAAAATGCATGGTCTGAGTTGAAGGAGAAGAATTTGCCACATTTCATTAAACCTACATAGAGTTGAGCAGGTCTGATGAAGTCATGCATTTGAGCACCATTTTGGTTTAATTTAAGAGACTTTCACTTTAGTACACAAGTCATCAATCATGTGGCAACTTGGGCTGCCTGGAGACAAGATGCGGAAACAACCGCATACACTAACATCCTGAACCGCATGCAGACTCTCAAAGGCTCAACTGCACATTCTAGCACAACAGGAGCACTGTACATTCATCCATTCTCTATTCATCTCCTCCAGAGAGCCTTTTTTTTTCTTAATGCATACATCTGCAAGGCAACCTTCCATAATCAGTCAAGCCAAATGGCTTCAAACAAAAGAAGCATTAAAGCCTATTCACTCGCTTTCTGGCTTAAACAACCAAAACAATTTGCTGGGAAATTAAAAACCTCCCAGATCAAAATAACTTGCGATGCCTGACGTCAAATTGTGAAACCTGAGCATGAAACAAAACCTGGATGGCAGGTAGAGACCAAAATACACAAATAGGAAAATGGAAGTAAAAGAGGAAAACATGAATTATAATGTTTAGTACTTAATTTCCAAAAAATAAAATCTCTGTGTTATAATATATTGAAGACATACACAAAAAACTGAAAAAGCTTAGCCATTTAACAGTGCTGGATTGATGAATTAGGTTGTGTGATCAAGCTTGGAAGAAGAAACAAGGCATATGAAATTACACTTTGCTGTCACTGTTCATCCAAAAGTGATCTCCTGTGAGTTTCTGTCAATGTTATGAACTGCCCAGGTTCATGAGACGGAAACAAATCTACAGCACACAGATCCACATCTACACACAGCAACAACAAAACAAGCCCACTTGACAGAAGCTCACTCTCTTCTCTCTTATTCTTTATGCTCTGCAATCTTTTCCTTTGCACTATAAAGTTTGAGATCCAGTTTAAGAATAAGTACCTGAAACACTCTTTTGCAGATCTGTCTTAAAGAAATACAGATGCAATGCTTCATTCCCAGTCCTCTTATTGTATTCTACAGAACACTTTAATTTCTCTTTTTGCCAACATTCAGATATTACTCATGACAATTGAGGAAAACACATTTTAACTTTTCTCTTTCCTCCTGCGGTTCATTTTTCCTCTGGCATACATTTATGACATGTTCTCATCAACTCATCTGAATTTGGGGTTTTATTCCAGGCATTATTTGGGCTTCGAAAGCTTAGTTAGATGCTCCCATGTGCAAACACGTTTTCAGTTTACATGGTTACGCATCAAAACAGATGTTGAAAAAGTGGCAGGAGTAGCAGCAGAACATTTCAGCAGTACAGCATCCAAATCAGAATGAGCAAACATTATTTTTTGAAAAATGTGATTTCACTGAAGAAATCCCAGCTGCAATGGTTCTCGTGTTCCTATTTCTACCATGAAACACACGTTGTGTCTAACATTAAAAGAAAAACAAAATAAAATAAATAAATAAAAAAACACAAGCTGACTTTTTGGAGGTTTCAGTTCATCTATTAGCCAAAACTGAGATCCATTTTGTTACGAAACATTCCCATTTGTGCATTCCTTCCTTTATTTTGCACCTGTAGACAAACAATTGCAAATTCAACTAAACCATTATATAAAGAGATTTGATTCTCTTGTTAGAATTTTTTTTAATATTTTAAAGAATAGGAGTATTTTGGGTCCTTTAAAGCCCTGTCATCAGTCATTCTAAGCAGCCTGCCTGTCTCAAGGAAATACCTCCTTAAAGCAATTCATAATCACAAATATGGCAAGATATTAAATAGTATTCAATAGATTTTTCTATATTATTCTGGTTAATAGTGTTAAAAACTGAAAAAACTAAATATAATTCAAATACAATACAGCGTAGCTGCAGAACCACAAACATTTGGGCATAGTGATATCCATTCATCCACATGCTGATGTAATCTAACGTTATATTTCCTTTTCACATCTGAAAAATTGGGTCATGCAGAGGTTAAAAAGAAGTTCCTTTATGTGAATCCTTGGGGGATTCTTCTGAAAATTAGGAAATGCCATCAGGCTTTGGCATCTAATGCATCAAAGTACTGGCAGCCACTCATGACTATTGTGCCCAAAGGTCAGGCTGGTTAACTGCATGTCTTGAATGACTGTGTCAATTGTCGCAACATGAGATATCCAAGCTCTACATAATGGATGGAATGTTTTACAGGATTGTACTTTAAAATTACTTGAATTTTGTATTGTTTAAAAAAAGGGATTGCAATGGAGCTCTGATTGGCAGGGATCTTTTTTTTTCTGTGGTTTTCAGAATCTTGTTTACTGAAAGTAATTGTTGAGTTCAACTCTATTGTACAGGCAAGAAAAAAAAAAAAGGAAAACACTGGGGTGGTTTTGAAAAATGTTCATGTGGGAATAGACCTCTTCTTCTGAAAATGGTTGTGAAGTGTGTAGAAAGAAAGCAAGATAACTGCAGGCTTTAATAATATTACAATACAGCAGAAAGCAGAAGTCTTTTGGGTCCTTTAAAGCCCCGTCATCAGTCATTCTAAGCAGCCTGTCTGTCTCAAGGAAATACCTCCTTAAAGCAATTCATTTCGATACATCTAGCGGACCTGTCCGTGTAATGAAGCAGCCATTCTGCTGCCAGTACTGGACAGTCTTCATGATCATTTCCTTCCGTAAAATTCCCAGAAGGACTGAAGCTCTTCAATTCTAATATTACCTTAGAGTATAAAGTCAGAGTGAAGATAAATCCTGTATATCACTGAGGTCTCTGGTGAAACAGAACAAATTCAGCAGCCTCTACTGTGATGTGGAATCTCTACAATGATGCCCAAAGAGCTTTCAACATGAGCTGGAAGATATCCCAGAAACATCAAGAAGAAGCTTTGCATTTACAACCACAGAAGAATATATTTTAGAGCGAGCTCTGTTCTTTAGCGGTTGTATCAAAGTGTTGGCTAGATTTGTGGCAGCTATTGAAAATGAAATTCTGTTCTTCAAACAAGCAGTTCTGCATTGCATCAGCTCCTGGCAATCATCTCTGTATATAATACAATCTCCCATCTCACCACTATTGTTTTCAATGTAAGTGAACTATGTCTAAAGCGAGGTGTAAGTGTAGGTTGAGAGAAAGTGTAACTTGTTCAGGCCAATAACCATCATCATCTTCTTCTACTGTGGCCCATGTACACTTGGCCTCGTTTTTACTCTCTGGTTTACCTCTTATTTGAGGTAAAGCAGCTTTTACATAACTTAGCACCCTCATGTACTCTTCAGCAGTTGTGTACTCTGTACTAATAATTGGAACAAACTGATGCAATTGGGCAAATATTCTGTCTCTGTGGATCTAAGGTTTGGCAGTTCCTTGTTTTTAATAGTACTTAGAAGAACTTGAGGAAAAAGGAGCAGATCCAAGAAATTTTATGGTAGTAATTGGGTGCTAATAAAGCTCCTTGATTGTTGCTGTAGTAAACCTTTCCATAAATGTCACATAGAAGAATGATATACATCTGTACACAAGCGCCACACCTCCAGTCTGCAGCCCTCCCACTTCCTAAAAGGCTCTTGGGAGTCTGGATTAGTTTGAAATACCCTCATCAGCCACTTCATTAGTTACACCTTGCTTTTACTGAGCTGGTCTCCCTTTTGCCATCAAAAATACATCAGTTGTTCATGGCAAAGATTCAACCATGAGATGGAAACATTGCCCACAGATTCTGGTAGATGTTGACATGTTGCTGCAGATTTTTGAGCTATAGACAGATGTCTGGTGACAGTTAAGTACAATGAACTCATTGGCAAGTCTGACATAATTTGAGCTTTGAAATATGGTGTGTTATTCTCCTGAAAGTAGCCAGGACATGGGCACATTTGACCATGGTCAGCAATTCAACGGTCAGCAGTGACATTTAGCCAATGTTCAACTGATACATAAAGGCCTAAAGAATGCTAAGAAAGCTTAATTGTAAGCATGAGCCATTGATATAAACGCTGGGTCCATGCTACTAAGTTTAAAATGACAAAAAGTGTCTACATTAGTATCAGATCCATTTGCTAGATGATCACATTTGGACTCATCTAGAACTGTGGTTGGAAAAAACAAAAACAGATTCTAAGGGCTGCAAATGGCCTCCAAACTTTGGAAACTGTTGGCAACAATCTGAATATTGCAGTCAACATTGTGCTAATCTGTTTTTGTTCAAATTCGATGCTACATTTGTGTCTAGTGTAGCCTCATTTTTCTGTTCTCAGGTAACAGGAATGACACTTAGTGTACTCTTCTGCCTCTGCAGACCACCTGTTCCAAGGATTGATGGGTTGTACAAAAAGAGATTGTGTTATATGTCACATACACAACTTTTTCAGTTGTGAATGTTCTGGTATGAACATTCACAACTGCTGATCTATAATCCCTATAGATCAGCAGTTTCTGAAATATTGAGATCAGCCCATCTGACACAAACAGTAATGTCATGTTCAAAGTCCCTTAAATCCTTTTTTCTTCATTCTGAAGATGGATTGACCTTCACAAAGATTTTCTCAACATGTCCAGATGCCTAAATCCATTGAGAAGCTACCATGAGATTGGATTATTTGCTACTGAATGATTTGGGGGGGGGTTTAACTTAATGATAAAAGCCAGGAGAATAGGTTGCTTTAAAATAAAATCATATGTTCAATTCTTGACTATGGTCCTGGTTATATATATTTATCATGTATCAGTGCTATAACATCAATGTTTCTGGATAGGAGTAACAGTTTCCAGAGATAAAATAAGCTAAACAAGGGGTGCATAGGTGTGCCAGAAAGAAATAAAAAAGGAGGCCAGAAGGTTTATTCTGGTTTGGTTTAATGCACACTTACAAAATTAGTTCCATGCTGACTCAAAATTTTACAGTTTCTAATTTCTAGATTAAATTGCATGAGACATGAATATAAAGTTGTTGCTCTTATAAAACCCAGACCAAGAGAGCTGAGAAGTCTGGAAAATGAGTCAAATATAATGTTGGAGGTTGATAGCAAAAGGCTCATATTCTACACAGAGATGAGATGAGGCAGAGGGGGAGACAGGCTGCGGGAAACTGCAGGGATTTGGGGTTGGAAAAAAGAAAACTAATTTGGATAAGTCATATATAAAACAAAAGAGTCTTTGTGAAATTATCCAAAAAGCTCTTAGCCGAATTCCTTAACTCTCAACTAGTGTCTTTGTTGACTCTTGAAAACACAACTGCAGATCAGTAAAACTACTGAAGCCACAGCCAGGGCTTTAGTAGAGATGTGGATCAGGGACAGATTTGGGGATGTGGGATGCGACAGTGATGCTAGGGTGGCAACAGGCCAGAGGTTGACACCCGACTCTTCATGCCACAAAGAATGAAGCCGGTCTGGCACAGCGGCTCTGAAGTATTCAGCACTCCCCCCTGACTAACCATCATCAATGTGGTAGCAATCAGCTGTGGGTAAAAAGATGTTGATGGAAAAAGAATACCGACAGCCACTTGAATCATCTACCTCCCCACATGAGGCGCCCCGATGTTCCCTTTCATACCTCGCAGAGAGTCAGAAGAGATTGTACATTTGAAGAGATGAACAAACTAACATGGCTGTTTGGGGTAGAGCAACAGAGACAGACATGCCAGTGGTCAAGGCGGCTGGCGAAGGACAAGACGCCACAGCTTCCCTCCGTTTCCCTTCCTTTACCCCAGGACACATGAACATTCTCCTCTGCTACCAGAGAACATATAAACAGTGTTATCCTTTCTTCTGATTACCCCTTAAAAACCCACAGCACCAAACTGAACCATTCTTCTGATAATTTATGTCTTAATGGATTTACAAGGTAGCTCTGGGTCTGAGGTAGGGAGATTTTGATATCGGAGCATTGGAAGCCCTCAGCCAAGTGAGAAAAGTTTGACTTATAGGCACACTAAATCAACTATTCCCAGTAATAAGATCAAAGATGGTAAAAAACAATCCGCGCCCACAAACAGACACACTGTCCCAACCCTTAACACAGTCCAAGACACATCCTTGGCAAGAAAGCATCTGCTAAGTCATATCCTCTTCCCACACACAAACACTCACACACGGATTAGCATATTGTGGTACTTCTGGAATATTACCATTGTGTTTTCTATTGCAATAGCAAAGGTTTCTGTAAAGCTTGCACTGTGAATACTTTAAATAAAAACTTAAATTAAACAGGTAGAGCTGTTGAACCTCGGTGTTGTTGCTGTTCTCCAGGAGTGTGCGGACACCAGAGGTCTGCTGTTTCTCTCAGCTAAATACCACCGTGGAAAACTCTCACAGGGTCAGCTAAATGCTTTCAAAGCCAGTGTGTTATGATTTTACCACACTGATGTCACTGTTTTAATAGCATAGGTTTTCCTGGACCCACTTTGGTTTGCTTCTCTAATAGCGTTGTCAAATTGAAAACTGGGACAGTTCGTGTTTACTGCTTTTTAGCTGTCTGCAGAATTGGTGAGGCATTTATTGAGATTAAGTTATTCAAACTGTAGCCAAGACTTTTGATTGTGGGCATTAAAACAAGAACAGAAAAAGAGTGGGTGTATGACTGGTTTAAGATTAATAGCAATTGTCAACTATCAACCCCAACAGGACTCATGCACACATCTAAGCTTTAGCCTTTTTATGTGTGAATATAAATCATTGTAAGAGCAGCCTTAAACCATGAGCTATATGGAACTATAAAGGCAAACTAGATAATTTGTCTATGGTTTGCCTGTCTGCACAGTTTGTTTTGACTAAGAAGTCCTCAATCTCTGTCTCCGTCCATCTTTCTCTTCTTTGGGCTCGTTTTCTTCAGCTCTGACTCATTCTCCGGTACTGGTCCCAAGTCTGGCGTCAGACGAAACATTAAGTCAAAATGTTTTAATTAAAAAGGGAATTGGAGGCTAGTAAATGCTGCCTATTTGTCTCCATGGCCTCAATTCTGCTCAACTTTTAGAGAAATAAGGGTGTGATAGTGCTGCAGTGAAGAAAATGTTTCTGTATTACTTTCCTGTTTAAACATCTGATACATTTTAATAAGTTGAAAAAAGGAAGCAATCCATGTTTACATCTGAGACTTGAACATGACGAAACTTGTGTAATTAGACTTGTTCATGTTTCTTGACATTCAAATGAAAGAATAGCAGACTGCCTCATGGATTGGTAACAGCAGCATGGGTACCCTGACTCCACACCGACAGGGCTGGAAAAATGTGCATCTTTGTAGATTTCTTCTATTTCTTCTTTTGTTTTAGACTTATTATATGATGTTAAATAAATTTTCATTTCAAAGAATACAAAATTCAGGAAACCCTTAAAAAAAAATATGAATAAATTACAAGATGCAGTTGTCAAATGATGATTTTATTCACAGAGTGGAAGAAGCTATTCACACCAAATAAGTTATTTATGTGAAAAAGTAGTAAATGGTTGCGTAATCCTTGGCTGTAACGACTCCCATCAAGCATTTGCAATAAAGTTTTTTAGATATCTTTTTGAAGAGTTCATAAACATGAAATGATGTGATCCCACAGCATCTCAATCAGATTTTAGTACAGACTTTGACTTAGCCACTCCAAAATAATTAATTTAATTCATTTTTGAGTAGTGGCACGCTTTAGATCATTGTATTACTCTATAACCGTTGAGCTCAAAGTCACAAACTGATGTCTAAATAGTTTGTATTTACTGCTTTTTAGCTGTCTGCAGAATTGGTGAGGCATTTATTTTGCAGAACATTTTATGACAGAACATTTTCTGTCAGAATGTTCTTAAGACCAGAATTTATTATTCCATTTTGTGATTTTGTAACACCATCTGAGTTTACGTTTGATTGTCGCCATCAAATTGTGTATCTTTCTGAAAGTCTATATCAGCTTTATTGACGTCTCTCTAGGTTTATTTGCAAATGTATTGTATTAAATTCTATGAATACCTTTAATTAAAAACAAAGACTATAATCAAGATAAAACCTGAAAAATAAATTTTCTGTAGCAGAGCTGCAGCTTTTTCACGGCTCTTTTATTGTTTAACCTTTACTTCTTTGTTACAGCCTCTCTGATAATCACGATCACCAGAGATGTTTCACAATCCATCACATCAAACTACCTTTACATTATCATACTTTCTAATTGGTGACATTTTTCAAGCTGACAGTTACCAAGATGTGAGCAGGAAACGGGTAGACAGTGAAGACTGTCCTAGCTTAGCTTTGTGCTTTCATGGCTCACTGGGCCTCCTATTATTTCCCTGATGGCCTCTTAAAAGAAGCTCATCCATCACTCATTGACAGCATCTGTCTCTTTCTAACCTCTCTGGCCTGATATCAAATAATATTTTTAAAAAGTCAAGCCTGTCACTGTAATGGACAGCTCCTCCCAGTGGGCAGTAGGAAATCAGAGCTTTGAAGCGTGTCACTCAAGCTTTTCTACAGAATATGTTTGTGTGCACGAAGTGGAATCAGAACTCCATATAAAAGCACGACAAGAACAGACACAAGGAAGAAAAAGACAGAAATGTCCAAGTGTGACCACATCAGAGGGACTTACGTTTTGGTGTGCAGGCGTTCTCTCTGTGGAATCAGTGCCAAGGAGCGTTGAAAGATCTGGAAAGGAGAGATCCGATAATGAGGAAATTCAGTTGGGAAAGTCCTGAGTAACATGTGGTGCCTACTGTAGGGCCCACACAGATTCAACTTTTTGTGCATCTAATATCCTCACCCTATGTTGCTGCTTGCTTTCTGCATAATGAAAAAAATATGATGCTGTGCAGCGTCCAGCATTCTGTCTATTATTAATCTCTGGAAAAATATCCAACAATTACATTCAAATGATGCATGAAGTTCTTATGTGTCTTTTGTTCAGCTGAAGTCGTTTTTTTTTCCTTTTAAAAAATCTTTTATTTGCCTCAACACTATGAACACATGTCCAAGTTCTGTTCTGCGTTCTTTCAAAAGTCGATCCATGAATCAGGTTCAGTCAGCCTTATCACCATTTATGTGCTCGTTTGTCTGTCTGTGCATATACATTAGAATGGTCTGTTCAAGCTTCTTCTGTGCCCTTTTTTTAGGACCCTGTTTAAACCAGACAGGCATGTTTTCGTCTGTACAAAGCTAGCACGCTCCAGGAGATAATGAGACACTGTAGTTTGGTTTGGATTGATTAAGGATTATTCTGTAACACAAACAAACTACTGTTCTGCCTGTCCACACGTGAAGAGAATTAGACTCTAATGAGGTGGGCAAGGCTGAGTCGAAGGATACAATGAAATGAGGAGGGAATAGGTCCAAAAAGCAGGAGAAAAGCTCTTGCAATAGATGTACAGTCCTAATGTCTGCATAAACACTGAATTGGATGGATTCATATTCATATACAGCTGGGGTTTTTTGCCTGTTTTTGTTTCTCCACACTGACAAAAGGCCACATCCAAAGTACTATAAGCAATTTTAAAACAATTCCAGATCCATGTAGGTGACGTGTGTTATGTGTTACAATGTTTTGCCATATTCCTGAGTCTAACCATACACTTATGATAGAACACCAAGTAGCGCATAAATGTGATGTGGGACAAAAATAACACTGTGCTTAAGTTGTTTTGAAATATAAATCTGTGGATTTGTGTGCATTTGTATAAAATTCCCCTGAGTCAAACCTTGGTGAACCAGCTTTTGTTTCAGTTTCGTCTGCAAGTCTTTTTGGAAATGTCAATATCCCTACCCCTACGTTGCAGCTTACACTCTGCATAGTGAAGGGAATATGACGTTTTGCAGCATCCAGCAGTCTGAATATTTTTGATCTGTGGCAAAATAACTGAAATATTACATTCAGATTATGCATGACGTTCTTGCATACAATTTTGTATGTATGAAATTACTGATTCCTTTAGAAAAACTTCTTTGTCTTGACATTACGGCTGTAATGATTCCTTGAATCATCAGAGGACCTCAATTATTAAAATTTCTTAAGGCAAATTATCTGCCGTAAAGCTTTAATATTTAACGCACCATTTTCTGGCAGGGTGATTATTTGTGTTGTACAATGTTCTCACCTCCACCTATGAAGTGCTCACTGTACAACCATACTGAATTTTCAAGTTCGGTTTGCATCATTTAATTAATTTTATATATGGATGGGTTATATCCAGATTTTTATCATTTTTGAGTGACCTATAGGCATCCTTAAAATGACTGGTATATAGAATACAAAAGCCTTTCTCCTCCCAGAGCTGCTGCCTTGTGGCTGGATCGGAGCAAACGACAGGAAGGTGCATCGTAGTGCGTTTGTGAGCCTGCTGCTTTATTATTAAATTGAATATAATTTTCATTTTTTTAATATTTTTTGCTAGTGGTTAACTTTAAAAGTTAATTATTGTTGTTGGTAAATTTTCTAACCTACAGAAAATTAATCGTTAGGAATGTACAAATATGCAATATTAATACTCCTGTAATGGGAATATTTACCAATGTTTAATGACATTTTTTATTCAATTACTCAATCAGAATAATCACAAGAGTACTTGATTACTAAAATAATTGCTTAGATCAGCCCTACTTGATATTATGAACACATTCAAGTTCTGCTCTGAATTGTTTCAAAAGTCACTCCATGTACCCGACTGAATCAGCTCTGATTTTATTGGTTTTAAGTACAAATCTGTATAAAGGTGTGATGTTCATTTGTGCAAAATGTAAACGCTGCATTTACCTCTTAAAAGTCTTTTTTGATGTCTTTACCAAACTTTTCACATCTGCAAATTTTCACATAATATCTCATGCACTGTCAATTTCAATGCAGAGCATCTTTGAACATATACAGGATTTTTTGTGTGCAATGAAAAGCAACTAAAAAAATAAGTGAGAAACTTATAGAGAGCGGTACCAATGTCAGTCTAATATTACATACTAAATAAAACAAATAGGTAAGTAATTTCCCAATTTAGTACACATAAGAACAAAGTGTACCAAAACGGGTCAAGTTCAAATTGAGTGTTAATAAAAAGAAGCACTGCAGTGATGCAATGGCAGTGTTTTTACAGCTTCCCAGTGCTCCCACAGAGGCTGTGTAAAAACACAAATCACGGCAAGAAGGTACCACCCAGAGAAAATAAATAAACCAAGCTGTGACTAGGCATTAATTGTGAGCAGAGAGAGAAACTTAAATGTTTGCTGGTGATGGATGCTGAATTGGAAGGTTTGAAACAGTGCACATCCAGCCATGACTGCCTAAGCCATAAAATATGTGAAATTACAGTATGCAGTCATCATAACCCTCTAAAACAATGTGGTTAATATCACAAAAGTTGTTTCTTATATTGTGAATGTGCATGCGTTAAGTACAAATATATGTTTTTGTAGTTATTTTTGTTCCAGCTCTCTGATGAGTATTTATGCAGGCATTAATAATCCTGCATCCAGGGAGTGACATGCATGAGACCCTGCAGCCAACAGCAGTTATACTATCTACAGCCAAGTGACATTGAAAAAACAAGGGTAGCAATTCCAGCTAGGTTTTCAGTTAGCACAAAACAATACATGACCTCATAAAGCTTCTGTGTTATGCTGACATTACGCTGGTGACAAAATGAGAAAAATGGAGAAACAACTCTGTAGTTAAGTATATAAACAAATAAGTAAGCTTTTAGGTGTACCCTTAATAATTAAAGGAAACTTTTTGTCATCCTCCATTTAACAGAGTTTAAGCACTTTAACAAACTGTGGAGATATTTTATTTGTGGAAAACAAGGTGTTCAACAAGATATCATCTGTACAGCAGTGACAGAATATCTCCACAAGAGGGACAACAGTAGATTAATAAAAACAGCAGAGTCCCACAAACAGAACCTTGGGGTTACACCAAAATGGAGTAGATGAGGGGAGCTGCTTAAAAAAATAAAATAAAATTAGTATCAGCTAGGTATGGATCCCCATCTTTACCATTTTGCCAGAAATTTCTGCTTGCTCTTTGTGCTTGGAGGGTGTATTTGTCAGTTGTTTTGATTGATCTGACTGGCCAGACTTTCTGCTCAAATTTGGTGGCAGACAGCGCAGGACTTGGCCCAATAGTAGATGAACAAGAGGAGGAGGAGGAGGAAGAAGGGGGGAAAAAAAAGGAAATGGGAAATCGGCAAATTGTCCTTTTCCGTGGCTGCTTTTTCTTTTTCCTCCTTCTCCATCTCCTCCTCCTTATCCTGTTAAATTAGGGAAGAAATAGGACATGCAAGACACTGGCTCTTGATGTCTGACTTTGGACATCACTGACTTAATAAAAATATAGCTCAGATATGCAAGGAAGAAATTCAGAAAGACACAAAGGTTCACACTTACAATAGCAACACCAGAATCTGTTACTGTAAGTAAAAGAAACCTACCATGTATTGCAAATAGTAAAAGCAACAGATGGTTAGTTTTATTTCCCTGGGATTAACTGGTGGTAATAATATTTTCAATTTAAATAGATTTACTTGGCATAAAGAAACGAAAGCACTTCAGAATTCCATATCGCTTTGAACTTTCTGCAAGTAATTAGAGAAACATTTTCATTTCCTCCCTCTAAATGTGTGAAGGCTTTTGTGCACACACATGCACACACAGGAATAGGAGAATAAATCCTTACACTAGCCTTCAACTTTTAAGTATCAGAATAAATCTACTGTAAATGTCAATGTCACATTAAAATCAACAAACCTGCAAAGCTTCACTTTCTAAAGGAATGTGAAAAATCTCAGTGCAAACACACACAGCTAACTATTTAAAGTGGCTCTCAAGGTCTCTAATATAAAACAGCAGAAAGTACCCATGTAAAATACCTAGTAAAATGCAAGTTATACTGACAAAAAAAATCTCAAGAAAAGTTTTTTGACATTAGACTTGTAGGTCTGTTGACTTTTGGATTTTCCTGAGAGTGCCTTATAGAATTTTTTTGCAGAAAAAGCTCAGTTGAGACCCATAATGTGAGTAAGTGCTGCAGTTCAATTAACTTAGAAAACAGGGGGGTTGTATGTTGGCTCACTGAAATGGTTTACTGCATGGAGAAGAGCCATTGTTATTAAGCTGGGTGATAGAAAACTTGGAAGCTCGACTGTTGTGACATATTTTCACTTAGGAGTAATTTAAGACTAATGAATCCCAGAAAACAAACTTTGCATTTGCATCGAAATAATGACGATTCATCAGAAGATGTGGTGGATTGATAGAATAACCCTTTTATTAGTAAATAAAGTGCACCACTGTACAAATAAAATTTAAGGGGTATATAAAATGTTAAGGGGTGTTTTAAATATCCAAACAAATTCCACAGAAATTCTTCATTCAAAGACAGTTAAAAATTAGAAAATGTGAAAGCAACAAAACAACAATTGTGTTTTTTTGGTGCCAAATTATATCTGTGAAACAACTGATATAAAGACTTTGTCTGGATTTAATGCCACAAGAATAGACAGAAAAAATTTTCAACTGTCTATCAGTTAAGATTAGGTGAAGTTGCATGTAGATAAATTTATGTTATCTACATTCAACCCACTTTGTGTGATGGTACATGTGGCAGCAAAACAGACCCAGAGTACCATGCTTAACATTTAGTTAAGGTTGCAGACCCAAATGGGACTCCTCCAGATATATTTGCTTCCAGTATGAAGAAACAGCTCAATATTTGTCTCATCGGACCATTAAACCTTTCTCAAGAAGGACGTTTACTAGTCTATGTGGGCTGCTGCAACTTTCAGTCCTGGTTTTTGGGATCTTCTGTATTGCTCGGCACTCCAATCATATGCAAGTTTTACTGGAGCATTTCTGTGTGACAAGTCAGACTGGTTAAAACTCTGACACTCTTGGGTTTTCAAACAGGACAGTGTTTGAAAAACAAGTGTTTGTGCCAGAAACAAATCTAAATGAGTTCAGCCATTTCTGACAATTAGAGAGATCAAATGTCCAGCCAAAATATTTTGCTCAAATTTTAGAGGAGGTGCATTCGTGCATATAAGCATGTATTTTGTATGTTAGTAATTCCCCCTGCAATAAGAAGAGTTCAGGTGCATTGTTATAAATCACATTTATAATTATCAGTCAATGTAAGCTGCTGATCTTCAGAGTATGAAAAGGAATACCATAAATATTCAAAATTTACACTACACTGTTGCTTGGATTATGCAAACTTGGTACACATATAAACACAAAGTAAAACCATGAGTATGGAGTCACTGGTCTTGACTGGTGGCAGCTTTTCGAGGCAGCTGGAAGAACAGAGCCATCTCAGGTAAGAGGACAGCGAGGTCATTATGAGCCCCCCTGGAAAAATAACCCAGTCTTAATGCAACATGGCAAAGTCTAGGCAGGACTGGCCAGAACTTGTGAAATGCGCTTTAGATGGCAGAGCCCGCAACGTCAAGCATCTCGACGGGTATACAGGAAATCCAGATAAATACACAAATAAATAGGACTGTTGTAGTTGGCAGCCTTCACTTGTTTGAGAATACCACTGTATATTTGAACTGCTACTTGAAGCTCCCTGCACTGCTGAGCTCTGAGTGTATGTGGCTCTTTCATAGGACAGAGCGAGGCTGAATCTGGGGTTTTGGTGATCAAGAAGGGATTTAAAATGTGTGACACATTAGGTGCTGAATGTTTAGCCTATGAAAATATAGGTTTTGTATGTTCTCAACATGATTATACATCATTAATGTTAATGTGGGCAGCACTAAAACAGCCTTCCATTAACACATGTTTTCCTTTACATGAATTAACAACATGCACACGTAAACCACAAAAAAAGGAAGTGAAGGCGAACTTCTTATATCGTATATGGATTTGCATCCAAATTCTAATATAGTTAGGTATTTGTTTTATGAAGTGATTTCTAACATTTTTGCAGCACAAAAAGTTTCAAACAACTTGAAAGTTGTACTTCTCCAAAACAATTTATTTCAACCCTCTTTTGAGTACTCATTTACATCTTTGAAAGTCTAAACACCAGTGTATTTTAGAGTCTCTCTCAGTCACTTTGGTGACTTTCTCAAGTTATTTTTGATATCTGCAAAACACTAAGTGCATTTCTCAAAACAATTCGTACAAAAAGCAAGACACAATGGATTACCTATAAAAGCCAGTCGTCTTTCTCAAAGTCTTTGAATAATTCCCCAAAAGTAAATATCTGGGCCAACGAACGTGTCAGTGCCATCAGTACGACGAGGTCATTGTGTACGGATAAGACAGTCAAATTGTTAACTCGTTTTGTATCTTATACACTGCTGCAATAATACAATACAGTAAAAGTGGCTGACAAACATTTTTTTCCTCATTAAGTCCTTGGAACACACTGTTCTGCAAAATATAGATTTATAAACATGTTCAATTCCTGTTAAAATGAGAGAAAATATACTGCTATTACCATGACAACACAAGTTAGTTCCAAAGCAAATGGGAAATCCCCAGATTTTCAGACTTTCAAACACAAAACACTCTCAACCTGGAGGTGACATCATTTCCAACACTTGGTCGTAACTTCCAAGACTAATGAAACGTACCATGAATTCTTTTGCAGGACACTGTGCACTCTACTGTTTGATTTGAAGCCAGCAACAGTGGAAGTTTGAATTATAGAAAAAAAATGACATCATAGAAAGTGCATCACTGGCGGACAGCTGAACTATTCCCAATCCTTTGAACACAAAATATGATCTTTTTCTATTGCTTTTGTCATTGTAAACTAATCAGCACCTTTTACCTATTGCAACATCCTTTGCTGTTTATGCTCTTTTAGATATATCGGACCAACAGAGTGTGCAGGCTGCTGGTTCCCTTCTGCTGTGTTGTTCTACTCTTCAGCTCTGAACAGGGCCGGCCCAAGCCTCCACGGGGCCCAAAGGGAAATGTGGTTTTGGGGCCCCCTAGTCCAATCATTAGATCATTCACATACCTGCTACAAGCTTATTGCATCTCTGGCATGGCTGTTTATATTATATACATGTATAATAAGATACATTTATTGGCCAACTGATTTATCGGTCAGTTTAAAAATCAGGCTCTGTCCTCTTCTGCTGCACAGTCAGAGGTTTGACTGACAGACCGGCCCACCAGGTCTGGTATGCATGTTTACAGTTAACAATATTCACCCAATGTTGCAGTGACTTTTTTGCTATATTTATCCATATTTCAAACAAAACAAAACAAAAAAAAAAAATCAGCAGAAAACAAAATCAGCAGGTCAGGCTTTTTAAAGATCGGTAACCAGGGATCGGCCAAAAAACTGCAATCAGTGCAGCCCTACTTAAGATGGAATACATACACACATACTCATGACATTCTTTGATTAAATAAATTTCTCTTAAGCGTAACTCCAGTAGCTAAAAATTTAATTTATACCAAGCGAGTCTTACTCCCCCGAGAATGTGGACCGGTACCGGGTTGATTCTGAGCCTTCAAATGATTTTAACAGAAGTTTCACATAATGTAGAAATTGATTAAAAAGAACATGTCCCCAACTACAGCAAAGAGCAGCTAATCAATGTAGCAGCTATGTAGCCTGACGTAAAAACATTTTGCTGGATAATATCAAACATTGACAAGTTTTAATTATTGTTATCAAACGTCTTAAACACGGCATTTTGAAGCCAAAAATACCTCAGAAATTCACAGAGTTTAAACTCATTTTCAGTTTAAACTCAGTTTCACACAAACACAAAGACGCTAGCATAAATGTTTGGGTGTTGAACTGGACCGTTCCAGGTCGCCGTCAAGCTAGCAGCCTTACAAATCTTTTACATTGCATTACATTACCAAGGCTCATTAAAACAAACCTTTATCTTGGCTTTTTCTATTCGCACTCCCTGAAGGATAAGTCCTTATTGGAGACATTGTTTTGCTAACTTAACTTCTACCACAGCTTTGGATGTTTGGATACACACTGCACTGCAGCTCATGATACCAGCGAAGCATGCAGTACCTACCACGGCCACCAAAGGGCCCCAAGAGCAATTTTTATTTTATTTTCATCCATAAAATAATGATTTCTACATACATTATCAAATGTATATTACTGTAAAAACAAATCACAATTTCACAGTAAAATTGTGTGTTTTATGACATAGAAACTATTACTAAAAAATTAGCTCCACTGAGGGGGCCCCTTAGTGGCCTTGGGGCCCTCAGCCACTGCTTAGTTTGCTTTGCCTTGGGCCGGCCCTGGCTCCGAAGGAGAAAAGGGGGCGTGTTGGGGGAAACAGGAGGAATTCTCTTGTGAACAACAGCTGAGATCTGGGACATGTTTTAAATTTGGACTCTATGGGCTGTTTTTTTATGACCCTTCTGTAATATGTTTTATGCGTCTCCCAAACATTGGAAGGGGGTTTGCCTCCCTTCCCCCTTCTCCATGCATCTCGTACATCACACAGAGTAGCTAGATGTCAACGCGCCCTAGGTCCTCTGCAGTCTCTCCTGCACACAATAATAGTCATGTGGCTCAATATGGCAATGAGTCGAGCCACATGCAAAGAGGAAAGTGTTGAAGATTAGGGAGGGGAGGAAATGCATTTTTTAAGATAATGACGCAAATGTGTTAAAAATTAACAATTTTGACTGTTACTTGCAGTAGTATGAGTGAAAACAACATCAATAAAGCTTAGTTCAGGCTGAAATCATGGTTTCTCGGCAAAACTACACCCCATTCTTTTATTTTGTTGACATGGGCTCTGATGGCAACCAAAATTGCTACATTTTCCCCCCACAATGCTAAGTAGTGCTAGATTAGGCTTTCAACCCTTCACTTTAGACACTGTTGCTTATTGACCCAAAATTTTAAATACAGACAGAGGAAGACGCTATAATAAACTGGTTTCTGTGACATGGATTGTGTCAGTAGTTCTTTCAGGTTGAGCTAGAGAGCAAAACCTTTACAGATAACAGGAAGGCTAAACAGCAAAGTCACTTTATATTTTTTTTGTCAAACTTTGCTTGTTTTGAAACAGAGCGTTTTAGTAAAGCTAACCACTCTCACTGGTAGTATAATATGATGAACTTAGATTATCAACTCTTTAATAATGTCTTAGTTTGAAATGTTGGTAAAGTTAAACTTGTTAATGTAAAACAGATTGGCAGCTGATCCGATTTAAATCAAGTAATAGGGTTGGGAAGTTATGCAGTAATGATAAAACAGTTATACATTTTTAAATCAATAACAATTTGATATCACTACTTATTAAAAACAACCATCAGATACATATGTTTTTATTGGAGTAAAATGGGTCATTCTGAGTTTCCTTTCATAGCTGTAATTTTGTGGACATTTCACTAATAAAAACAAGTCAATCAGAAATTGTGGTCTGCTGTCGCCGTGCAGAGGTTGTCTGATCATAAGTTATTCTGCATCCTAGTCAGAATAAATTCAGCTTTGAACTTAAAATGAATCATATTTGTATTTACAAGCAGTGGTCATGTCACCTACTGGTTCAGGATAAACTACTAATGATTTTTGTTGTAATGGGATTAGTTCTGGGAACACATTTTTAGAGACAATGAAAATGTCATCAGTGGAATAAAAAAAACTCATCAGGTTTTACAATGCTTTCTCCTTTCAAGATGCCTAAACCGCTGAAAATATCTGCTTTGAAAACGTTTGCATAATATGTGCCAGTTCCAGTCTTGGATATGTTAGCTGTTTTGTGGTCAGCAACTGAAGGGATAAACCCGACTCCCATACCCAGTTTAGCCTCAACGATTCCGCTGCTGCAGGAAATTTGTGTTCTGGGCCAACTCCATAGAAGACAAGGGCTTTGAGATTCTGAGCTTTTTAACTGAAACTGAAGAAAAGCAATCAAAACCAGAAGCCTGTTTTAAAGCAACATTTACATTGACACACAGTTGTCTACTCTGTGCATCTTCATGTAGGGAGTAGACTTCAGTAGACTGGGTCTCATAAACAAGGGCTTAACTGGGCCACAGCTCATTACTGATATTGCTAAACTTTATGTCACGGTTTATCCTCTGCAACTGTTGATTTAAAGTTGGTTTAGGTTTACTAGAACAGTGTACTTAAGCAAAACTTTGCCTGCTGACATTCCTGCTGTGCAGCAATGCAACTGTCATCATAGTGGTATCTCTAATTTGAGAAGGGGATAACAGGCACCATGGTGTACGTCAAGAAAAGCAAGTAAACTCACTTGTACCCTGATTGAAATAAAGTCTTGTTGGCATCATTTTAGTGTTAAAAATCATGCCACTTCGGCTTTTTAGTTTAAGCCACAGCAACAATATCATATTAGAAGTCCTTAAAATGTTCTAAAATACAGTTTGTACAAAAATATTTTAATTTAGATGTAGAAAACACCATCAGGTGTCTTTTGCCTTTTTATACTTTTGCAGCTTTGCTCTTTTTGGTGTTTTATAATGACAATTCACACTTGATTTGGAAATGTCCAATACCAACTTTTAAAATCAATGATTTAAAGAAATTCTGTGCAATGTCCTCACAGTGTACTGAAAAGAAATGTTTTTATGTGCCTCACATTAATTATATCTGTCAGCAGGAGGAGGATTGGCTGAGAGTCATTTCGGTTTGATCGGGAGTCATAATATGTTATATTTCCTTAAGGGTACGCTGACCCAAACAGGGATCAGACTTACAATCGATGGAAAAAGGACATAGTATAAAACTTTCAGATAATAGTGTACAATTAAATAAAATTATATGTGGTATTAGAGCCTTTTATGTTTTTCTCCATTATTAATCAAAACTCTTAACTGCCAAGAGAAATGAACTGATATGCAATGGTTTTAAGGATATAAAATACTTTGCTAATAAGTATGAAGTGAAAGTAGTATAGGACGAACTGAAGGGACAAAATTCAAAAAGGAATAAACAGATGAGTCAAGAGTTCATTGGGACTGAGACAATCGTTTCCTGCAGATTTATGAAGCAGATACTGGAAATAGGAGGAACAGGGCATGTGGTACACTTATTCAGTAGTTCATACAAAAAAAGAAACATTATTTTAATCAGCTCTCAGAGGAGCCAGTTTTCTTTGTTCAAATACGCAAGTTAATTCGATCACTTTGACACAGTCCACAATGACCTAATACTTCTGCCACTGGCAGAACATTACAGCTCATATATTTGAGCATAACAAATATGCTGCAAGTAAAATAAAATTAAGCATTCCTGATAACTATGATCATATGTTGGGAGGAGGTCAGTGTCTTCCAATGGTGGGAACTCAAGATTAGGTCGAAACAGGACAGGGCCTCGTCTTTCCCTTTCATTTTATTTACCATGATAAATAAAATACCAACCATTTATATCATCTATAGATATCATGCTTGGTGTTGAAAGTTGTTTCTCTTTTTCTATAAATGAAAGCATTAACAGGATACATAAAAATGAAGACCAGAAAGGAAGTAGAATGGGTTGTGGATGCTGGCCGCCCTTAGCAAGCTGTGGTTAAGACATGCACTGGCAGTACAGGACTTGGCTGCTCCATCACAATAACAGTTTGCTGTCCTTAAGCAAGTAGTGCGGCAATAGCATCAATGTGAACTACTTTAAAGACGCACATGTGCAGATCATAATGCCTCACTATCCAGGGCACTGTCATGGAGGTATTACATGCTGCCAAGGACATGTGAGAACCAACACCAAACCAGAATAAATAAACCGCACCGTAAGATTTTCCATCACCACAGGAACTGGGGAGAAAAAGAGGGAGGAAAAAAGAAAAATGGGGTGAGTGAAAAGAGACACTACAGGGGTTTAAAGGGGAGCAAAAGCCACAGCACGCGGCTCAAAGTGTGCCTCGCATGCAACAGCTTCCCACCCACAGTGTGGGTCCCCAACATGCTGCAGTGGCTCAGCCTGGCTGAAGATAAATGGAGCTGGCACAAATGACAACAAAAAATTTTAAAATATTTTAAAAAAGGAAATGATCCATGCTGCAGCAGACACCAGTAATGCCAATTTAATTGAATTTAAAGCAGAACAAAAAGTTTGCAGTTGGTGTGTTACATCTGTGGTCCCACTGTTAAATAAAATTCCTAAAGCTGCATGAAGGATATGACAAAAACCTTAGGTGTAAAAAGATGGTAAGGTTACATGCTCAGTTTTTGTATCCCACTGCACGTCTCAAAAGTGATATAACATCTCAAGACATATTTCTGAACATCTTTTAAACAAGATGTTCAGGAATACTGAACATCTTGAGAGCACTGTCCTAAACAAGCTGTGCAGGAGACATTTTAATGGTTGATTACTTTGGAAAATTCTTATTTAAGAAAAAGCAATTAATTTCAAACCTTTTTCTCTTTTGAGCTTCGTTTTTCTTGAAGCTTCTTTCCAAGTGAATCATGTTCCTTCTACATGAACCACAGTTTGGACCTTTTCTACACTCACTCGTCTGTACCATTTTCTGGCCAGTTGCAACAGTTTCCACTTATACAGTTTTTGCTGAAGCACTGAAGTAGTTTTTACAGAGAAGAAGAAAATTGAAAAGTAGGAAGATCGATGCATTTTGTTTTACCCTTGTGGTACCTGAGATAAATTATCCAAATGGGAATAACACACTAATTCTCAAAATGAACTATCTTCGTTTATTTCACTTTGCTTGGAAACTGCTTGTTGTTTTCTTTATTTATTGTTTGTTACCACCCGGAATATTTTTGTTGCTGTCAAAACACACAGTCAGTGCAGTTACTAATGTCTGGGCTGGGATCTTCAAGAGTCAAACCAGATCCTGGTGCGAAAGTACAAATGTCAAAATTTATATCATACCAGCTTTGCATTCAGGCAGAAAGTAGAGCAGAGTGGGAGGCCTGAATCACACCAAATCTGGCCGTCTGCAATGTAATTGTTGCGCCATGCAATTATGCTAAGCTAATTCAGTTTATACTCGAGGGTGTCTGTTTCTCTGCCTGACACAGTCCCAAATTAATGACATTTTGTTTTTTTTTGTTTTTTTTTCTATGAATTTCCCACTTATTATCTCAACATCTTCTCCATCGCACCTAATTTAAACAGAAACATGTGTGACTACAATAACTGTCCTCCTGGAAAGAAGACAATTTTTATGTACAAAAGCATGACTTTACAATGCATTGTGTGGCCAAAAGAGGACCAAGATGCAGATAACTGTTCGCAGAGAAAAACCTGAAGATGGAAAACTTACAGGTAGGCCAGGAGGAAAACAGGACTTGGAGCAAAGAAATAAGGCAAACATAAAGGGATAAACTAAAATGACAGAACCTAAACAACAAAAATGAACAAGATTCACTGAACCTGGAAAACCCTAAACAACTCAGAAATTATCACACACAAACACGAATGAAACCAAAAACCCAAACATCCATGGATCATGACAGATTTTGCCTCAGGGTGTTTATATGATCAACTCATTTGAGTCTCTTGACGAGTTATTTTAGTTCTGTATGAAAACATGAGGGAGAATTTACCAAATGAAGGTCAAGTAGTTGCCACCAAAGCTGAAGGATGGTCAGACTACTACAGCAATGCAAAGAAACAGTTTGCATTTCAAACTTATAATAAGATTGAAAAAATTTTAGAAAACAAATAGGGAACACACAACAATGTAGTCAAAAAGCTCCTACGCAAAGCGAGACTCCAGGACTGTGATGTCTATAATCCAGACAAGGTTTGCCGACTACGAGGGTTTAACATCATCAAGATTGTGGAATCAGTCTTAATTTAACCTCTGCCTTGATGATAGTTTGTCATGGTGGCCTATTAGCATAGAAAACAATCTTATTTACACATCACAACATGGAAAGTATAGAAACCGGACTTGAGGACAAATCTTAAGAAATTATGTCAAAGAATTTAAGTGTTTAAGAAAAAAGGCATCTGTTCTGAAACAACAGCATCTCACCAGGATAGCATTATTACAAATACAGGAGCAAACATGTTAAGTGTGGTTTTAAAATGCAAATTTTAAAACCACACATATTTTACGCCAAACTCAGAAATGATATTATGGTTTTTAAAAGCAGGGCATAATGAGGGACTTAGATTATGGACTGTGGACAGTTAAGAAAGAGGCCCATGCTTGACCTCAGCAAAGGAAATTATTCCACCAATTATCCAGGACGTTTTCCCCTGCAGCTCCGAGTACTGCGCGGCCAGCATTTACAACCTTAGGAAACTTTGTGTTGTTTTACTGTGGTGACCTCACCTCAGTTAGCATGCACTATGGCTCTGCCGGGAAGAGGAATTGCTACTTGTCACAAAGCCATGACGTCAGGGGAACCATAGTTTAAAGATCATTAAAGCCTCCATACAGTAGCCCGCATGGTTTGTAATATGAGTGGCTCTGAGAGCCAAACTGCAGATGAAATCTATAGCAGTATTTAGAGAGAATACTTACTATACAAATATGTTCAGAAGTAACTCAGACAAAACAAACCATATTGATTCAAGAATGTATAAACTGTTTTGTTCAGTTTAATAGACAAAAGTCATTTACATAAATTACACTAAGAGTGATATTTTTCAACTGTTTATTTCTGTTAACTTTGATGATTGTGGCTTACAGATAATGTAAGCTGAAAATTGAGTGTGAAAAAATTAGATTGCGTGGTGTTATGCTATGATCTTATTACAGGATAAATTGTGTGAAGACTTGACAGTCATCCAGCAGGCAGTCGCTGACACTCTATGCAAGGAGGGTGAAAGAAAAGGTCATTGCTAAAACATCTGGCTGTTTGCATGTCTCCAAACATGCTAAAATACACTAGAGGACAAGTGAAAAGAGGGACAGAAACAGAAGCACAAGTAACAGGGATCAGCTCAGCCGGTGAGATTTTGTGTCTGCAGCTGAAGTCAGTGCCATCACATACTTACACATCCAGGACACATACATTGATCAAAGTCACTCCTGAAACAGACAGAGATAAAGAAAAACTAGACTGAACAAGTTTTGTTCATGCTTAGACGTTCAAATAAAATTTTTCAGAAAAAAGAATGAACACTTTTGTTACAAAGATCCCATAAGCGGACAGCAAGCCTGTTTGGCGAAAACGATACAGAGAACCAATGCTTTATTGTCAAGCGGACGACACAAGGCGCCAGACCCAACAATCCAGAACAGCTGAAGATGCTGTTCTGGATTGTGTGGCACTGTATTAAGCCACAGGCCAATTATCTAGCTGCATTCTACAATGCATTGATGAATAAATGAATTCCACAATCAAGTATAGAGTGCACATTTCCAAACTTTTGAATGAGCCAGCATTTCAAAATAAAATAAAGACAAGGAAGGTCAAGTTCCTTAAATCCACCATTATGTCATTTAATTTCCTAATGCAGTCATCATCAATTCCTCTTCTAAACTTCCCAGGTGACTTAAATGCTCTCACCAGGAACACAAGGGAGATGATTTAACAGCCATTTATCAAATTAAGACCTTCTTCTGTCAAAGTAATTATTTTAAACAGACGTCAGTTTATATGTCACACAGATGTGTCACATAATTATTTGTTGCAGCATACATCTGTAGTTCATCTTTATCAGATGATCATTCAATGCGTTTGTGATAATTCATTTTTGCTGCTATTTCTGTTATTTAACCCCTTCAAGTGAGTTTGATGTACAAAAGATAGCACATGCATTTCAGAGCATGAACAAAAGAAAAAAGGTTAGAGGAAAAAAGGTACAATCAGAAGGAAATGTGATGAATAATATAAGCCTCCAGAACGTTTGACAGGTCTCTTCTTGCAATTACTTTAAATATTAGCCGTTGCAATGAATGAAGGCCACATCAGTCAAGCAGAGCAATAATTTTGTCACATATTTGTCGAGATTTTACTAAGTACTTCACAATGTGCTTCTCAGGTGCTTCCTTTTATTTGAATTTGTTGCACCTTTGTGTTCAATTCTTACTTATGTAACTGTGTCAGTTTTCTTCCCATTTTGTCTTTTGAACCACTCTGCAGATCACTGTTGATCGACCCTGAGATCAGCCGCAGGCTCCTCATCTTCTCTGCTGCTCTGGGCAGTGTGAGCTGCTGCTGGCTGCACCATTAAATGATTCCCGCTTTGTCTCACAGATGTTTAGATAGTTTGTGGCTGGGTTGTTACATTAAACCACAGCAATCTGGTGTTCTGTTACGAGCTCTCGGTACTCTGTGTTCAAGTGAGGCACTTTATCAGTGACATTTGTTCGAAAGTTTTGTTGAATGATTTTCTTAAACTATTTCCCTCATTACAGATACAAATAAAACATGTTCTTTGATGTATTTAATTTCAAGTAATGTCTGTGTTTCCTATCCCTTTAACTTCTATTGTTTTCAGAACAAGAACTTCAAATATTACTGATGCCAACATTGCATAACAAGTTAAAGCATTGGCCAAATGATGTCATTTCGATCAGGATGTTGGTTAAATAAAGTTGATGCATTTGTCTTGCATTTTACAAAAAGTAAGATCTTCTTGTTAAAGATCTTACTTTTATGCATCTCTCTGCCAGATGCAGTTTTTCTGCACATAGATTAAATTTTTTGCATATGCAGAGAAGTGAAATATGATGCAAATTATGTTTCTGTGTAAATTAAATAGAATACCACTATTCAGAACAGTGGTATTCTGAAAGACCATTGTTTGTGAGACGAGAATTGTATTAAGATAAACATTATTGTTTAATTATTAATTTAAATGCATCTGATTAAAATAATATGATCACAATCAATGCAGCACAATTTTATTCTCTAGTCCGTTTTGCAAAACATGACAAGAAAGGCGATTACTTCTATATCTGGAATTATATTTTTTATTTATTACTGTCACGTTAAACAAAAATCAACTCTGAGATGACAAAGTCATGCAGGATAAAATCAAAATGTCACACTGACCACTAACACTTTGGAGGGACTTAAATTATGAATCTGGTTTCACTCTGAAGTTGATAAACACTTCATTACTTGTGCTTAATTATAGCACAAAGAAAACACAAGAATGTTAAATTAGTTAGCGAACCACAAAACACAAAATTTGGAACACAGTATGAGAGAAGTTGCTGTAATGAGTATTTATCAAATTGAGACATTCTGGCTTCAAAGGCATTTTTCAGAAGGAACCTCTCTCAAGCACATAAACTCTAAAACACAAATAGTATAGAAATAAAGCCAAGAAGAGAATAAAAGTGGCAAGAAATAGTTCTTGGCAAGAGTTAAACTACGAATCACAATGATGTATATTTGGCATCACAAGCAATCAAGCACTTTAGTGTCAGAACTGGTGGGGGGGCATTGAAGATAATTTACTTATATCTACATGTGAAATAAACTGCTGGCTCGTAGAAGCGAAGTCAGAATTTAAAACCGAATTGTTCTGCCAGATCCAAAGTATTTTAATAACTATAGCTACATAGCCAAGTTTAGCTGAGCAACTCATGTGTCCAATGCTTTTTTTTTCTACATATTTTGGCCTATCTGTTGTAAAGAAATAATGACAAAGCAGTAAAGTTAGTGCATGGCATAAAAAAAAAAAACTACAATAATTTTATGGCTTGTAAAATCAATATGAATGTCGAAACGTGCCTATTTGACCTCAGTCAAAAAGACTGACTGTTAAGTTCGAGGCCTCTTCCTTCATTCACTTCAAGTGTTTCAGAAATTTCACTCATCAGATCTTTTTGTAATACAACAGTATCACATTGAATTTTTACAGCCAGCAAAGCATGATTAATAATCCTGAACCATTCCAGTGAAACCACATGGGCTTCCAGGACAGGATCCAACAGTTAAATTATTAACATCGGTCTTTCTGCACCAACAGTTGAGGAAGAGTTGGAGAAAGACACTGGGCAGCATATCTGTCAAAGTGGATGATGAACTGAAAGAACTGACATGTGACGATAGAATCTAGACAAAAAAGTCAAATAAGACGAAATCCACCTCTCTGTTTTTGAGAGTCAGCATGGAAAGAAGATTAAACACCGCAAAAGAAAACAGTAATCGATGCAGCTAGACAGAAGACAATGGAGGTTTCCATGCAGCACAGAAGAAGACAAACTTTTAACCCTGCCTTACAAATGCTTCTCATCATATTTGCTTCCCTATCTTTCCTTAGCACATGAAACCTGACCCTCATGATAACTGCAGATGAAGTTAAATAATAGTTAATCTGTAAACATCTGTACAACATACATCTTTGATTTTTGAACAGATGATAGGCCAGTAATCAAATGTGTTCCATCAGGTCACAATTACAAATTCCCTATGATTGATTAGCAGGACAGAGAAGATATAGAGTTTATGACAAACAAAAAGTTAAGTGTTTCCCACATTTAATTAATTTCAAACATTTCCCATTTAGCAACACACCTGGAAATGTTTTAAAAATCCTATTTTGTTTTCATAGAAATAATCAAAGCCAAATGAACATGAATTTATACTGAAGAATCAAAGGAGACTCTTTCATTGTCTGAAACCCGACATTAAAAAATGACATTAAATTTAGGCAACATACTTCATTGTAGAAAACAATGCATAATTGCCAGTGGAAGAAAGAAAAATACCATTAAGCAAGGGCACCGCCTGGAATGTTGGGCCTCATGTCAAAAAATTTTATTGGGCTGTTGTTACAATTCCTTGAGTCTATCTGACTCATCAAAAACATCACAATTTTAGTTTTAACTTATTGAAATGTCTCTTCCCACCAGCAACAGTCACAGAAAATGTGCAAAGATCTAAAGCAATCCAGATTTCTCAAAAAACTATGTTGTTGCATTTTGTTCAAGTTGCAGAAGATAACTAATGAAAAAATATTCTTTTTCCACATTTGTTAAAGCTGTCAGCATGTTATAACGGCTTGTTACCAGACTGATAATCTGTGAAAAGATCAATCTCCTCCACCTCCTCCCTGAGCTGCTACTGCTGTCTAAAGTAATGTACTGTTCTGACCAAAAATAACCAGTCAGAACCAGGAGTATGCTTTTAGAAGATTTCAGAAGATTTTTCTGAGTAATAAATGAACTGTTTTTGTTGTGTAACTGTAAAAAGAGTAGAGAGACAGGAGAAATCCCTATGGTCTCCGTGGAATGACGTTAGACAGCTTTTCATTGAACACGGTGTTGCTCATCTTTTTTACTGGGACAGAAGGGAGAAGTTATTCTGATACTGGGGTTCAGCTGCTGGCGGTCTGTTGTAGTAAAAGGTACAGAAACAAGTTAAACATATGAATATGCTGTTAAATTATTTTCTTCGCGTAATTTAAATTTAATCGTTTAAATGATTTCCTTCATTCATTAAATGCTAATTAAATGAGTCTGTAGCTAAGCTAGCTATGCTAAATGGTTGATGATCTCGCACAATCTACCCGCCTCTTTTGGAGAAAAATTGTGTTTGAGTTAGTTTTAGATGAAGTCACTAAGCCAATGATCTGTAGCTGTTTTTTAAAGTGACTGTTTAGGAGAGTTTAGCTATATATACTCTTAACCATAATGTCTGTCATTAAATTAGGAAAAACTCACAGAAGGGATTTAGAGAAACATAAAATTTGACATGGCTGTCAAATATGTCTGAACTAGAGATAAAGGTTGAAACAACTACAACAGGACAGAAAAATCAATCAGGCGTAGAAACTTAAATGTTAGTTAATGGATATGCAATAAAAGTTTATAAGAAATGATAAGTATATGGCTGTCCGTAAATCTGCTTGAACTGATTTATTATGACTGGTAAAATATGTTTCAAAATAAACAATGACAGCAGTGGTTGAATGATACTACTTGCACTTTCAGCCAGGCTTATCGATGCACTGACAGACAGAAAGACCACCGTGAAGTTTCACTAGAGGGCTGCAAAGAAAAATAAAATAATCTATCACTTGCACTTTATGAATGACACAGTTTAAACTTGCATTTTAGCCTTCATCTATGTGAAATTCAGCTTCTTCTATTTCTCCACACTTACACTGATGCTACTAAGCATCTGCATCAGTTCAGTATTTTTCGCCATCTTGCTGCTCCATGTACAGAATCCAATCCTCAGTTGATTTATTTTCAGCTGATTTCTGCATGTGCTGCAGCTGCCTTTCATCATACCAAAAAGATTAGTATGTAAACAAACAATAGTTCTTGTTCTTCGCTGTCCTTTTTAATTCACATGTCTTTTGATTATTTTAAGTTGAACAAAATCCTGACTGAAACAACATGTCAAAGGAGTCCTGTTTGGTTTTAAATGGCAGCAGAGCAGAAAACGGCTCATTCGACAGTATTAAAAATGTCTTAACTGTTTGTTATGCCATAGTACTTGTGTTGAAGTTCAATACTTCTTTCAGCACAAGAGATCTCATAATGTATACACTATAGGCTTAATTGAAATATGTTGTCTCTATTGAGATCCGAGACTTTGTGAAATATGTTGTTATGGTCAGAATTACACGCAGGTGAACCAAAACATAATTTACTCTATTTCCATAAATAAACTATTTGGAAAACAAGTGATGGAATCTCAAAAAATAAACTATTTGGAAAAGCACACTGTAAAGTATTTCACCTCTTGGTTACACGTTCACATGAAATTTTCTCATTTTTTAAAATTTCTTAAACAAATGCTGGGCTGTCAAAACCCCTCCCCCCTAAAAAACAAAACAAAAAAACCCCCAAAACAATCAAAGATCCCCAGTAATCCATCTTTCCATTACCACACATTTCTATGCTGATCTCAAACATTTACCAGTTTGCTGCTTGATATAAAATGCAGCAGTTATACAATAGTGCAATCACATCACATCTGGTCAAAGCCCTTCTGCACCAGCTTAGAGCTCATGTTAGGATCCAGTTAACAATTCCATCACTTGTTTTTAAGAGCTTTAACAGCACGGTGCCACCTTACTCGTCCGAACTTTTACAGCCTTACACATCAGCCAGAGTCCTGCAGTCTATGCATGAATTACTCTTGGACATTTCTTCTGGTTGGCTCAAAACCGAGGTGAATGAGCCTTTCCATGATCCCATTCTAGGACGACTTACCATTTTACGAAATAGCTGCTCAGAGTGTTGGTTGATGTGGATTTCTTGGTTTTTATGACAAAAGTGTGTTCACGGTCATTCAACTTCATATCTTACAAAAGTATTTACTCTGTTTTATCTTAACAGAACTTCAGTACTAATAACTGAAATTACACAAAGCAAGGATTTAATTTGATAAAGCAGTACACAGCAGCTAATAATTGTAGAATAGAAAGTAAAAGATACTTTGTTTTTATAAAAATCTGAAGTTTGAGTTTTAGCTCCGTCTTTAGATGTCTGTAGACCTGTTTTTAACCGGGTCCACAGATTAAAACTTTGGCCCACATTTTGTTTTAACAAAATAGTTTAAGCAAAGACAGACTGGATTGAAACCATCCGAGTTTTTAAGATTATCAGTTGGATTGCGATCTGGGATTCATTCTGGTTTCATGCTTTGTGTCTCTGCTCTAGCTTCTGAACAGGTTTTCCTTTGGAACTGCGCTTTATGCAGCCCTGTCCATATTCATAAAACAAAAAACACTTATTTCTGTGAATGAGCAATGGAACCATCTTTCAAAATGCACATTCATCCATATTTGTGTAATATCTCTTGTGTTGCAACAGGGAAAAATTGTTCAGGTATTCCGGGATTTCTTGAATAAACTATGTGACCAGACTTTTCCAAAAAAGCACAGCGGTTGTGTCATAAATTCTTTTGGACATTATCATATTTAAAGAGTTCAGTGTTCCAAAACCAGAGCCTTATTTTACCCATGTGAACAACCTCTCCATACTTTCCTACATGATCATAGATTTAAGAATATGAATGAAGCTTGTCAAATAAATTACATATCACTCAATTTTCCACATTAATTTCTGCAGTTTAAGCATGTCATTAGATCTGCCTAATTCAACATTAGTCTCCATTACTTAACCATGGCGTAATCATTCCACTATCTCTGCAAATCAGGCTTACCGTTTTCCTCTTTCTGTAGCACACACAGAACAAACGCAGACACACACAGTTAAAAGCATGTTTTGAGCTCTGGCAAAACCTGATCCCAAGACATTTGGGGTATGTGAAATTTTGCCTTGCCTGTAATGTATAGCTTACAATGTATGACTTATAAAGATAGCTACATTTAAGACATATTTCAATTGATGATTTATAGATTTACACTTCCTGCATCCAGCACAGGCCAAGAAATAAAACCTGCACATAAATCAGTTTACTGGAACTTTATGTAAGACAATATGCCAGGTTAGGGAATTGAAACTGTGCATACTCAAACAACACAGACAGAAAACACTCTAAATATACTGCTACTGTGACTGAGGATATATGTGCTGAAGAAAAGACGTCTTGCCCGATATATTGTGACTTTTACTGCTATTGGCTTGTGTTCTATTTAATGCCCTTTAGTTTTACACACACAATATATCACTCCACAGTTTCTAAACTTATGGCACTACTAATCTTGTGGTCCTGTGAGGCAAAGGGTCAGAAAGGAAGCCCTCTAAGTCATGGTTGGATGGGTCACCACTCAGAGTAAAAACTGTGCTGGACTTGAACAACATGTTCTGATAATCCGTATGGATTCAGATAAAACATGTCATGCATGCAGAACACTATTAAAACAATAACTAAATCCTGCTATACACTTTGCCAGGTTTGAGTATTTATTACAAGAGAAAACCAGAAAAAAGAACAAGAAAATTAGTATTTTAAAAAATGTGACTTAATAATTTAGTGTCTTGAAATTGGTCTCTGACTCTTTGTGAAGCTGCTACTTTTTATAGCACGCAGCACATCATCACAACAATGCAGTTCCATTACGCCATCTGAAGCGACTGTGGCTGTATGGCAGAGTAGTCGTCCTGCAATCGGAAGGTTGTAGGTTCGATTCCAGCTTCCTCCTGCCACAGGTCGATATGCCTGTGGGCAATGCATTTAACCTCAAATTACCTACCAGTCTGCGTAAATGTGTGTTTGTGAGTGCGAATGGGTGAATCTGACTATAGTGTAAAGCGCTTTGAGTGGTCAAAATGACTGGAAAAGCGCTATATAAGTTCGGTCCATTTACCACTTACAACCATTCTTAGCAGAGGTTTACCAAATTGCCTCATTTACAGTAATACTGGCAGATGTTTTTGACACCAGTGAAAAATTAAATATTGCAATATTAACTGATGGCATTTAACTGAGCCTGATTTGTGGACTTGGAGGGCTACACTCCTTACCAAGTGGCATAATGCTTCTAGATGTTTCCCAACCACCTTAAAAACAAAGAAGAAGCTGATCAGCTGGGCCACAATCGTCCCTGTTGTTACCCGGTTAGGTGGAGCTCTTCCATACTCTGTTCTCTTCTCTACATCTCTACAGCTACTCACAAACATAGAGAAGAAGCTAACTAGCTGTAGCCATTCATGTCTGCTAAATCTTGAACATTTAAATAAGTCAGTAGAAGTGGAAGTTGAAGGTGCTTACTGATCTGTGTCCCGAATCTGATATTCCTTTGGGTGAAAAATGAAAGAAACACTTTATTTTCACAGACTATAAATATTTACAAAACCAATTGATCTTAAACATTAATTATCCATAAATGCAAATATGGACTTCCTCTTATTAATCTAAGCAACACTGATCTGATAGAAAAGTAACTAACACCACTTCTCAGGGAGAGAAGAGAAAAATATGGTTTGTGTAAACCTTGGTCTTAATCACACTGTTTCACTTTTCTGGAATAAAACACTGTCAGATTGATGTGCAGGAACTTTCCCCTGCTAATGCGAGACCCAGTGGGATTGCTAAAATAAAAAGGATCAGCCCTTCCAGCAGAGATTTCAGCCATGGATGCATGCATGACATACTGAAATATGCTCACACTTTGGAAGATCTGTGACACAGGCCTTATATAACACCATGTGGTTATGAAAGTTCTGTTAACACAACAGCTCCACCGAGGCTACTACGACTGCTACTCCCCTCCAACCAGCAGAGCCATCAGTGGCTGATTTGTGGTTGAGTTTACCATTGGTGCCAATGCGAGAATTTGCTGCAGCAAGAGGAATTATCTCAACCACGCAGCAGAAAATATTCCTGGTTTAATGAAAAATAAATCCCTCATGCTGAACGAAACTGAAGAACGTGTAAAAGGGGAACGCCTTGATGATAAAGTGAAAGCAGCTGAGAAATGAGGAGAAGTTTTCTTGCAGGCTGGAGTCCTTAAATAAAGATGCATGTTTCCTCTAAACACAGACATCCAATATCTACTTTGTTTAAAGTGATCAGATTATCACAATTATAATTTTAGTGTACAGAACTGGGGACAAGATTTGGACATGTATGGTAACACCAAAAGCCCACCTTGAAGACAGCATCTGTCTTACATGAGAAAAGGGAGCTCAGGCTAAGTACCATAAGAAATTTCAGAATCTCCAAGGTTGCAAATAAATGTAGCGGCAAAAAATTTCTGGCATCTGCTTTTCAAAATGGCCATGGGGGAGTCTTGACTTTCTTTTGGTTATATAAACAATGGAGCTTTAAAGTCCAAATGCCTTTAACAGCAGAGCTACTGCCTGACCACAAAGATTGCTTCCTCTGAAGTAATCTACACTACAGACTATGCTGAATCACAAAAGTGGAGAAAACTACAAGCAATCAGAATAACAAAAACGCACTGAAGGAGATGTCTTTATAATATACATATATATAAATAAACTTTGAGGATTTAGGTTTATTTTTTCTATGAATTAGATCATGTGTATGCTGATAGACCTAAAATACTATTGCAAGTTGAAGACATGATGATGGGTAAGACTGACTGCTTCTTTATTGCGACTCTTATTTTCAAGTGAGAAAGGAAGTAGAGCTCGAAGCTCCCTGTAAAAATTCACAGTTGACAAAAACTTGTCAGACTGACCAACAACACTCGTTAACAAGAGCAGCGTTGCCAACTCAGCTGCTTTGTCACCATATTCAGTCAGTACTCATACCTCTAGTTCCTTTGTTTTCTATTCTGAAATGCAAGTAACCACATTGGTAGAAACTTTATTAGTACTTACTCGAGACTGTCATCGGAGCACATAATGTTCTTGCTCTTCTCAACAAGCATTGGGTGATGCCATGGGCTCCTCCCCAGTCCCAAAGCACTTACTGATCACCCAGTACTCCCACAGCAGACCTGTCGTGTCACAGCAACATTAGGAAAGTTCACTCCTCTCTTCCCAGGATGCAACAGAATTGTGAATGCTATTTTCATTTGATTCTTTTATAACACAAAACGTACATAATGTGGAAGTGGATGATAAATGTTAACCTGAATCTTAAACAAGAGTGGCATGTACTTATATTTGCCTTCCTCACTGTTACACCTCCAAATAAAACTAAGTGCAACTAGAACTCGTCACTTTAGTAAATACAGTCCATCTCTGATTAATTAAAGAGTACAAATACAACTCTTCTGTGGAGGCCTCAGATATTTGGGAGGCAACATCAGTTAACAGAAAGCGTCACGGAGCACAGCAGACAGGTAAAGACTAAAAAGTTAAAATAAAGGTTAGGTTACAATTTAAAACTTGGAACATTTCACTAAACAGATTTTAATCCATCTTCTGAGTGGATCAACTACAAACCCAAGAAGACACAAAGAGGGACTGAAAATGAAGTAAATTATCATAACTCTCATTATTCACAGCATGATCAAGGAGAGGTTCTCATTTGTTTTACGCCTCAAAGAGATTTACTAATTTAAACAGGACCAAATTATCATAATCAGAAGAAAAATCTAATCAAACCAGAGGAGAACATAAATATTTGATAAAATATAAAGCACTTTACAAAATATTAAAAGTGATATAACGTGTCTGTTCGTGTGGAATGTGCGTATGTAAGGGTTTTCAATGTGGATCCATGTGAGTGTTTACACAGCTGGAAGAGCAGAATCACTTCACCTGGTGGTGTTTCCTGTGCTGTCTGCTGTGATCCCATTAAATGGCAGACAAGCTTTGGCAAAAGAGAACTTTACCTACGAAAATATCCCCACATCAGAACCCCCTAGGAGGGCCAAATCCCCGCAAACCCTGACTGAATTTATTTTGGGGGGTAAATGGTTCCCCTCTCTAAACCCCTGATAGATGCTTTCTCTGGCAGAGATGAGGAGGATCTGTGCAGTGGCCTCCAGCCCAGTTTCCACATAGACGCAGACTTGTCTCCAAACTCCATGTCATCCCTCTCCTACTCTCAATCCAACTCATCCTTCTCACACCCACCTCCTCACATTCAGTCCAAACTCCAGTGAAACTCCAGTGACAGTAAGGGCAGATTTGGTGCAGCCTCTACAGGGGCTTAACACTCTTTGTCTTCCGTCTTTTCCTCATCAAATTCCTGCAATGTGTGACTCACTGATGAGGCGTTATCCTGCAGAGCACAGTGGTGGATAGTGATCAAACCAAAACTAACAACCTTACGCCTTGATTTATCCATCTTGTTAATAGGTCTTTAGAGTCACGGACTGAGTTAGTGGACAGAGAAGCGAGGCGTTGTATTATCAATCTCCAGCCCACATCAGTAGCATCCCACTCAATCTGCCCGTATACCTGTCTAGTGCAGGAAAACAAAGCGAGCCTTAATGGGCCCTTAGTGATACCAAGAGATGGAAATTGACAAGCCTCCATGGGTCACTCACTGCTCAGCACAAGACCTTCTCATATTACACGCCCCATTAGACAAGCATGTCCTCACTCAGTCAGAGTATCCACACATTAACGAAGCTCGCAATCGCATGGAAAGATAAAGTTGGGGAAAATTATGTTGCTACTCTTGTATAAAATAAACTATTGAAATTGAATTAATACTTCATGAATACTTTTCAGTGTTAATTATTTAATGATTGGTTTAAACAAAATTGCCAGTACTCTTGTTGCTACTTTGTTCAAACGTCTTTGCTAATCAACGTTAAATAGACGACTAACATATTTTAGTTTATATATTTAATGGAATAAGTCGTTTTGTGTCAAACTTACCAAATATTTTGTATAATTTTTTGTTGAAAGTCACAGTGATGATATTCTTTTGGTATTCTTGTGGATTCCAGCAGATTTTATTTAAAAACTATCATTTCAATGTGTTTTTGATCCCATGCACACATCCAAAGCCCCTCCTCGGCTGATTTGTGTACATTACTGTACACAAATGAAAGATTGGATTTCTCTAAATCTTAGACTTTGCTCATGCAATAAAAGACTATTTTTTTGCACATTTTTAATAAGGCCAACAATATGTCCACAGCTATACAAGTTCATGCAGAGTATAACGTGAAGCAGCAGCCTGAAATCTGGCAAATAACAAAACACACTAAACAAACCTTCTGGTTATTGTCCTTCAGTGCAGGATATGATGTAAACCAAAGCAGAAGAAAATGGAAAACCTCTTACAGTTTTATTCATAAGTCCAGCAATGTTTACTGACCTAACTGAGCTTTACATGCATTCTTATAACTCTGAAACCAATTAAGTGTAGTTGAAAAAGCCAAGCAATAAAAATGACTGATTTGAATTTACACAATGAGAGGGACCTATGCATGGGAAGAGTGAGCCTTAGTGTTTGTATGTCTGCCGTTTCGCTGTGTGAAACAGTAAAGAGTGTTTACCAGGAACGCTGACCGTAACCACACCCTATTAAAAATTAATATTTCTCAGAGTCAAATAAAATCTGGATTGCACCATCCAACACTGCTTGTAGATTCTCAAAAAAACAGCCTCCCCCCCCAATGTTTTATGATTTCTCAAAGCCGTCCCAAAATTTAAATTCTTCCGTTTTCTCCAAAAATATTCCTACAATTTTAACAAAACTTAATTTTTTGTTAAATTTAACAATTTAGCAAATATCCTTAAAAGTTCCCTCTCATGAACCCTTTATCATGCAAGATCACATTTCCTGAACTATATAAATTATATCTAATACTGAATTTGGAGATTAGCAGTTTAAGTTTTCTGATCAAGGTGGAAATTCTAGATTTGGTATCCTGGATACTTTTAAACATTTTTGTGGGCTTTTTTCCCCCCAAATGTTTATTTTTATCATTGTCCTCTTTGGTAAATAACTATTAAGTTTGGCAAAAACGAAAATGGTGTAACCTCCTGGAGTAATAAACATTTAAGAGGAATTTGGAACAAAAATTAATATGCTTGAAAGTTCCCTCCATTGTGTGTAAACTTTGAAGATTTAGAGAGGACAGGCTAAGAAACAGCAGTCATAAAACAGTGTGGTCTGGTTCTGTGCTCCTGTGGGCCAATCCCTTTACTGCTAGACACACTAAACAAACAAATAAATCAGCAACACAAGCTACTAAGAGGAGCTGTGAACAAGTTTTAGTCCCACAGGCCAGAACATGGTTCTGCCCAAAGCATTTATGCAGTAAAAGTGAAAATGTGGAAGGCTTCGGAACCACTTTTAATTGTATTTATAAGTTTTACATTCAGAAATTGGATATTAGATCTGATTTGGAAAAAATCAATTAGTTATTATAGATAGTTGACTGAAACTATGATATCGCTGATCCATGTGTTTTAGTATTACTGGGAAGTGACATCATCACAGCTTGTGTGTAGATAGATGTCTGACTGACTGACTTGTTATACAAGCACAGGAATTTATGGAAATTTTGTTTTTATTGCGTTTCCTGATTTGAATGATGGAGGAGCAATGGTTTCTGAGCCCCTCTACGTCTCCACACACTTTATAGCAGTATGGCAAAAGACGTAGCGATTCATGACTTCATCATGTCTGGAGTGACACCACCATGAGGGTGTAGATAGAACATTTCAACTGAGGGTTCAATTGGTGCGTGTGTGTCAGAGAACGGGGAGTCTTCATTACAACATTTTTATTTTTACAAGTAAAACATATCTTTTTATTGTTCATCCTTGTTCTGACCTCCGTGATTACATTTGGCTCCTCTCATAAAAATGCTAATTAAGTTATAAAACAAAAGCTGGCCAAATAAACAAACATCCTGGGTCCCCTCCAGTGGACATTTCCACAAAACAAGCACTCCTTCAGATGACTTAACCCTTCATCTTTGCTTTACTCCTTTGGCTATGATCATAAGTGAGGAGTAGGAAGCAAGAGGACAATTAAATCAAAATATATACTCTTAGGATCATCTGTTTTTCACCACAGATCACAAAAACATCTGAATTATGGTAGAAAAGACAACAATGTGTCCATTTACTGATCTGTCCAATCACCACTCATGAGAAAACACCAAAACAATTAAAATCAGAGACCAACCCTTCGCCCATGGGGCGACACTGGTAGAAGTTTGTCTATTATTCATTGGTTGCTGGTTCAAATCCCCATCTTGGGGTCTTCTGACCTTGGTTAAGCATTATAGAAGAATAGGCCATTTACCCTCAACCTGAAGGAATGTTTTCCAGTTCGGAACTCTGGGCTCAGACTTAGAGAAGCAGTCTCTCAAGCCAGCTACTTCGCTCTCTGCTGCAAACAGGTCAAGGGCAGGCTGAAGGTCACGACCTGAAGACGCCAACAAAACCACTCCACCTGAAAATGCCAACAGAACCACTCCATCAGCAAGCATGAAACCTGATATTCCCAGACGAGACACCTTTTTCTCCACAAACGCATCTCAAGACCTTGCTCATGAACACCACAAACAGGTTCAGCAACCCTCGTTCCAAACAAGCTGAAATAATGTGGTCCACAACACATAGAGAAATGTTGAACTATGTACACTAATGTCAGATGTTATGACTATTTAATGTATCTTTTGTCCTAGGTTTTGACTGACACAGACATCTGAATTGCCGTAACATAATCTCAATGTTCAATCTGCTTTCTGACCAAAATGACCTCCAATGCATTAAGTAAATTTATTTTTCTCTTCTTTATCTCTTCCAGACATTTTTAAGTCCTCACAGGATGTCACTCACTTTCTTCCTCTGGTTTTCCTTCTCTTAAGTATCTTCGAATTTGCAGCCATATGTTTCTGATCTACAGATATTTGGCTAACCAAAAACCTGTCTGCTGTTCTCTCTTGCTGCCTGTCCATCTTTTGCTGTCCTCGAAGTTTTTCCTGTCCCTTGTCCTCCTGCAGTCTGCCTCAGCTGCAATTGCTTTACTCCTCAAAAGGACTTTTACACAATGCAACCACAATCAAAATGTGCTTTTTAATGTAACGGAAAATATACTGTTTTGATGAAAGCGGTGATACAATACTGAAAGTTTCCTTTTTAACACAATTTATGGGCAATGCCTTCAGTAACCATAAATGAAGGCATCTCTGCAGGGCATTCAAGGTATACTTTTTCATATTTTGTCACCACCACAAATTTAATGTATGTTACTGGGATTCTATATGTTATACAAACAATCAAAGTATCGTCTAATAAGCTTAAATGTGGTTTTTAAAAAGTAAAAATCAAAAAAAGTTAAGCATGAATTTGTAATCAGACACCTTTATTCTTAACTCAGAATAATGTATTCATAAATACAGCTGTGAAAGTTTGCTAGTGAACAAACTGTCAGGAAGACCAGAAGATTTTACACGTAGACCACGTAGACATCGTCTACGTGGTCTACGTGGTTGTGCTGCTGCATGGTCTACGTGGTCTACGTGTAAAATATTATCTGCAATAGAAAGCTGAACATCTATCTGAACACATCATCCTCAGCCAAACATCGGATTAGCTTCTTTCTTTCTTTTCTTTTTAAGAACGGAGGGGGATCCGGTCAGAGTTTGACAGCAGATGAATGGTGCTAAATAAAGCGCAATCCTGAAGAGAACTCAGGAACAGAGTGGAGGTAAATACATAAATGCCTACGAAACATAGATACACACTCTAGTGTCAAGCAGACTATGTGTAAACCTGTTTTGATTGGCAAGTGTCTGAGTGTTGGAGACGAAGATGAGACATGAAGTGCTGTGTGTGAAAGACTGGGCTTGCTCAGGAGCCGCTGTGTATGAAGCCCTAGAATGCACACATGGGAACACGTAATTGAATGAGAAACGGCCTCATGCTGGTTCAAGACAGCTCTCTGGCGCAGTAACAAAAGCGCAAGGTCGGTCCAGGCTTTATTTCAATCTGTTTGGTGAATTTTTATTTGGTTAGCCCCTTTGAGCTTCTTCGACTCTGCCAAACCACATGCAATGTCCTGTGCTGAACCTGTTTTATTCAATGCTCCACAAAAAAGTATCAATCAAATGTAATAAAGAGTGTGAAAGAACTGTTTGTAGAAGTTAAAGAGAAAGACTGACTGGCAAGAAGGCTTGGGTTGTGCTGCTGCTGATGCTACTCTCCTTCTCCAGTGTCACAAAATCACCTGCCAAAATGAGCGAGGGCAGAGGTTTATCACAGCCACAGACGGTCCTCTCTGCTCATCGTAAAACCCGATGCTACTAAATGGTAATGTAAACCAGAGCGCAGTTGTGAGTTGCATCGGTCGCATGTTGATCAGTGTCCCAATAATACCTAAAACTCGCACATGTCAAAATAAATAAAGGGTAATGCGTACACAAGATGGTCTGACACAGTCTGATTTATAGTTCAAGTCTGCAGGAGAAATAACCATATGTGTAAACAAGCTCTGCTCTTAGCTTTACTTGCTTTTCACAAGCTGCATGCCACAATGAACAGCCATTCACTGTTTCTTAACCGTGACTCAGTTGCAGCCTGATTTCTCTCATTTGCCGTCAGGAATTGCCAGACACTTTCAGCAGTTCAGTAAGAGATTTAAATGTTTAGCTTGGTGTTTTTGCAGGTCATGTGCAGCCATGTATTATATGCAATCTAAATGTTTCCAGCCATATTAGTCTGTGTGAACGTCTCCCAAATTCTCCGGCGTTTTATTCACTTGCAGCATTCCTCACACGATGATGACATCACCGTCAGGCTTCCTGCGGTGCTCTCAGTACTGATGTAAAGCTGGACATGAAGGCATAATTGACTGGTTTTCATAAATTTTAAACTAAGCTTCCAAAACTGTGAAGGGAACACAAATCAGCTTCCAGAAAAACATTTATATGAAGTTATGCATTGCTGCCAGATGAAATCTTTAATGCTACATTTAACATGTCAGTGTCAATATTTCACAAAAATTAAGAAAACAAAAGGCATGGGGGAAAACAGGATGACTGTAGTTTTCATTTTATCTTCAAACAAGTTGTTTTAGCAACTTCTGAAAATTAAATAATTTATTAGGATGTATAAATTTGCTAAATATTGTTTTTCTTTCACATTCATGTCAAGTTTTATTAGCAAATGACAAAAACTATTGCTAGAAATATATACAAGTTATGATACATCAGGTTTATTATACATCAGGCTGCAGAAAGTTGCTAAACTATTCAAAGCATCTCCTCTGCTACCTGTTGACCTCACTGTGGGTAACACTTTGTTGCTGATTTGCTTTCATTCTCAATGATTTCTACTTTGCCTCATTAACACCATAGATGACTGAACAATATTTCATAAGGAGGAAATTTCATAACCAGACTTACTGAAAGGTTTCCATCCTCTCAGTGTCGCTCTGGAATTCACTAAGCTCCTAAAAGCAATGCATTTGTTCAAAAATGCTTTTGGACAGAGTCTCCTTGCCTCAGTGTTAAATTTCTAACATGTGGTCATGGACTGGGAGTCACTGGAACACCTGAACTAGATTATCTAAATGGCCAAATCAATACTTTTGGAAATATGGCACAGTGAAGCAATACTTTGTGCAGATGATTAGCATCTAAGGGGCAAAGAAGCAAATTACATAAATATTTATCACTCCTTGGAAAGGAATCGCTGTCCGACAGTGCACATCCAGAGACTCCATGCTTTGCTGGCCAATGGATTGCAGTACAATTTTGATGCAATGAATTGATTCGAAATCTAGAGAACATGTCAAAAACCAAAAAATTGCAGTCATTGAGTTGCAGGCGTACATACTGCAAGTGGACTAGCAGCTTTAAGTTCTTTGTTTTGTTATCCAAACATTAACAGGAAAAAGAAGTAATGTAGTAGGTGTTTATAATAGCTCAAAACTATGCTGTCATTGGCTAACTGGTAAAGTTTTTTCTTCATGAGTATGGAAAACATACAAAACTAAGAATTATTGGATATTTTGAAGATACTGCTATACATCTGCTACTCGGATGACAAAGTGTCAATGCTCAGAGTTTATTCATAAGCAAATCTAATTGTTTCTGAAGTGTCTCAGTTTCTACTTACAAATATTTTTCTTTATAGACATACAAAACCCCCCCAAAATTGGACCGCTGACATCAAATTTGGGAACAAATATTAGAAACGGAACAATAAACCCTCTGGCAGTGTGTGAGTTTAACTACTGTAAGCCAAGATTTTGCACAGTCTGAAATATTCTTTGCACATCAAAGCCATCCAAAGGCTGGGTTGAAGTTTTTTGTATAATAAATCAATGTGCAAAGTGCATGTGGTAAGTGTTAAACTCAACAAGAGCCATAATGTAAATCAGTTCTTCTTAAAGTGATTGCAAGGTCAGATCAAGATGCAACAGGATAGTCTAAGTCCCGTGATTTGCAGAAATATGACTAAACCTGAAGGTCTTTTTGCAGAGAATTATATATTCATCGAAAATGAAAGGTGTACACTCTGAATTTATAGTTGATTAAAAAAGAACATTTGAACATTATGTTCAAATATTGATAACTTCTGGATATAATTTGACATTATATGACATACCATAATTAAACATGTGGAAAAAAAATCCTACACTTTTAACTGAAGAAAGAATCCACAATCATCATCTGCTTGTAGATGAAAATCTTAAGTCACATAGAGATAAACTACAAGTAACATCTGTTTTGACAGGTTATGCATATTTTTCCCCACATGATGTTCCAAGGCAGATGTATTTGAGCTTCTGTGTTCTGAGCTCGAGAACTGTGTTGAAATATATTTCCAAATTACTGTAATCTTTGGAAGAAGCACCTTTAATCAGAGAATCCAGTGCGATTATGCAGTGTTTGTGTATACAGTAAATCTGCAATGACTTAAATCAAACAAAAGCCCAGAAGAAAGCAGTACCTTGACAACACAAAGCCAAATCACACTTGTACATGAAAAAAAAAGCTACGCACAAGTCAGAAAAGAAACACAAATACTGTCAATAGTCACACCGCAGTTTGTCCTATCATATATCCTTCCTACGGCCAAACTACAGTAAACCACAAGTCCACCAGGGCTTCACTGGTATGATTAAATGAAAGTCCAGACACATGCAGCACAAGCATGCACCTAAATCTGTGCTCTTAGTAGAAGTGAAGGCTTCTTTGCAGAAGCAAAAGCCCTTTGTCCTTTTCTCATGTTGTTACATTTTAACCACACATTTCAATGTATTTCATGGCTCTTTTTGCAATAGGCCAAGACAAAGTAATACATAACTAATGTGAAAAGAAAACAATACACAAATGAAATAAAAATATATACATATAATATGAAGACTGCAACATTATATTGTAGTCAATTCTATAACAAACTATCTGCACTGTAAATACACCCTCACGTCTCTCTCTTTCCAAAACCATTCAAGGTCTACCAAATTAGAATAGAAGCCGTGTTCATTGGTTTGACCAGCTTCTAATGGGTTGTTCAGCTGAACAAAAGCATCACCACAGCATGATTCTCCCACCACCATGTTTCAAATGTGAAGAAACGAATGTACTTTTTATGTACGACAAATGTTAAGCTATTCGCTGTTCCATCAAAAGAAAGATCACAATAAGATGTATTGAAGGTTTTGATTTTAACATAAAATATGAATCATATTTTGCAAGTTTGCAATTTTAAAGCCAGGGTATCATGTAAAAGGGAGTTGTTGTTGTATTTTTTATATCCTGTTATGATGTCATTCCCTCAGAAACATACCGTTTTATGTTGTTTGATATACACCGCATTTTTATAACCAATGAAAGTAACACTTACTTCATTGTGTTATAAAATGGCACTGGGTGCCTGAAAGTACATAATAACACTCCTTTAAACAAAGATACAGAAATAGACTTTTTCATTTTAAAATACTCAGCAGTAATAAAAACAAATACATAAATTATCAGGTTGTGAACTCAAAACGGCCATTTTTTATCTAAACCAGAGCTTTCATTGATTTATGAAGAAAAAAAGCAATATTATTAGATTCACGTTGCACCAAAACAGTCATTGGAAAGAGAGATCCCAATCCAAGCCAATACTCGCCCAACATATTGAGCAAAACTGTTCTAACCCTCCTCCCAACTGATGGATACACAGACTTTCCGCTCAGAGTCAGAACGACTTGAAATATGCCTTTTCACTGCCAGTGGTGTCATCGAGAAATCAAATTTATGAAAGGCTTATCTGCAATAACACATTAAACCCAGAGAGATGCAAATTCCTGTCTTCCTTTTTGTCTGCAGGACAATTCCTTGGAAAGCAGAAAAGAGGTTCTGGTTAGAGTCAAAGTTTATTATAAATTTAGCAAAACTTGTTGAAGGAACAGCATGTGCGAGAATTGGACAAAGGTACAGGTTGTATCTCTGAGGAGGCTAAAGGCATTTAGTACAGAGGCCATGCTGGATCAGCGCCAGTGTGAAGAGTGTGCCTTTTGTCTTAGACTGTGATTTGGAGCTGCACCACATTGTTGAGGTTTGAGGATGTGGTTGAACAGTTGTCCTGTGCACAATGTGAATGGCACCGTTTATGTCCTTTATGAAAAACAGCAGCCACCAGTTAGAGGCTTTAAAGATTCCTTGAAACTAAAGTTATAGTTTGTCAGTGCCATGGCTGTGTGTGTTCACATGCTCATTAGTATTTAATTTTGTAATTTACAAAACATCTGAATACAAAGACAAAATATTTTCTAATTAGAACAAAGGACTGGTTAGTCTAGCCTCCTTTTTAAATTGGCTTACCTTTTCTTACTTTACGATTGCACGTAAATATTAAATGACTGTATTGCATTTTTGTATATTTTAAGTAAGTTTACAAACCATGTTGTCCCAAAAAAGTAAACGACAATATCCAAGACATTCACTCTGTCTAAAAGTGAAGCATAATCACACATCATATAAATATTTATTTAAGTTGATATATTATTTGCCCACTCAGCAAACACGATATTTAATTTTTCTTGAGACCTCACATTTAAATTTCAGTAAAACTTAAGATTGGGGCATAGCTTCTTAGTGCAGCACATCAAACTTAAACCCTGAATTACAATGGCATGGTTTAGATGAAAACCTAATCATATTTTAAAATGGCCAAGACAAAGTCCCAGATGCAAATCCAATTGAGAATCAGTGAGAAAACTTTAAAGCAAGAAAAAAAATGTCAAAAATCATAGTTGAATCAAGGGGATAAGTAAAAACGAGCAACACAATTTCAAAAAAACTGTATTTTTAAAATGAAAGCAATGCTTCATGTTTTTTCCACTTCATAGGTGTCCTCTACTTGCATATAAATTCCCAAATAAAAATACACAGTAATGCATGATATTTGTGAAGTGTGGACAAAACTGAAATCTGAAACTCCACTAAACTATAATTCAAATCAAACTGTGAATTATGCGAATCATTTTTATTGCAAGCAATTATAGATTGCAAGTGACTCCTCAAATGTATAATTTTGGATATAACTGTTTGAGCCAGATTAATGAAGCATATTTCACAAAACAACAAATAGCATACTCTTGTTATCCATCTGAAAAGTCAAAGAACACTTAAGACAATAGATATATGAGTATTATGGATTAAACATGCCTCAGATTAGTTGAATCCCACCTGCTTTGAATATATTTAACCAAATTTTTATCCAATCTTCAAAATGAAATTTTGTAAGCAGATTGAAATTTGTCCAGTTGAGTTGAGGCTTAGTGAAAGGAAGTAAAAAAAAAACATTCAGCTAAGGTAGTTGGCATACTTTCACTTAAACTGGAATGCTACGATAGCATCCCTGTCTGTTACCAGAGGAGACCCTGATCCCCCAGGCCTTTATGGGTCAGGGCATCCTTCATTTGGATAAAACCCAGGTAAGAGTGGCTCCATTATCAATTTACAGGGCAGGGGGAAGGGTTTGCATTCTTGGACATTCATGAGATATTTGAGCATGCCCAGGACATACTGATGTTTACAGCAATGGCATTTTGACAAATATTAGGTGAAAAGGAGACTTTGGCTAAAATTTATGTCATTTACAGGCATCTGCAGTCAGACAACTGTCACGCTCCGTGCACAGTGAAGATCACAATGAGGCAGAAGGATGTGGGGTTGGATTTTGGGACAAAGTGGAGCCCTGTCTCTGCAGGGATGATCACAGAGGCATAGGACTGATGGCGCAGTGATGAAAGATGGAGAGGTTGGGGAACAGACATCCATTGAGAGCTGGACCAGTAACAGAGGCCTACTTTGCATCATGGGGTCCCATCATCACATCTGCACTCTGGCATTGGCTGAGGAGGACAGACTGCAAGAGGGAAGAATAGAAAAAATGTGGGAGGGAGGACTCAGGGGTAGAGGGAGTTTGTCCAGTAGGTTTCACACACATCAAAACTCAGTGTGTTTATTATCCTGGCGTGTGACCTGAGCCAGCTGAGCCAGCTGGCCCAGCGTCTACAAAAAATGCAGTATGCCTGCATAAAAGATGCTATGAATCCAGTCCTTTTCTGGATTACCTGGGTTAAAAACAAAAAAAAACACAGCCTCACCACAAATGTCTAAGTCTCACCCTGGTGGGCTGTTGAAAATGATTTACAAAGTGACATTAAAGTTTGGGTTTTAGCTGCTATCACTTCACCCTCACAGGTATTTCTGAACCACAGAGCAGATAAGAATCAACCCACTAAGGTTACATTAGCTCTGAAGATTATTTCTCCATTCGTCTCCAGTAGCCCATCTTCTTACCACATCTAAAATCTGATAACTGCTCTTCAGGTGACTTGCTGGAATCGGGAATATTTGTTTTTCTTGGACTGGTAGATCAATGTGGACAGATGGCAGAAAATGAGAACAGAGTAGATAAGGAATGCCTTCAACAAGGTCTTCTGTAGGTTAGGAACTGAAGACGCGTTAACCTTAGCATCAGCAGGGAGCCCTGCTATGTTAGAGCTTTTGATCCCTCTTCTTGTCGGTCCTCAATCAATCAGCAAAGCCAATATGAGTTTCAATGCAACTTTCAGTCAACTGCATTCACGAAGCGTTTGATGTAAGGATGTAATACACTTTCTCAACCACAAAATAACTAATATAACATGCCCAGATAATTAGTTACAAGAGATGCCAAGAGAAATCAGCTGACAACCAAACGTTTGAGCGCTGATCCGTGAAAGAGTTGAAGACTTGAAAATTTTGTGAGGTTAAAAAAAAAAAATGTACTAGTGTCAACACTGTGTCAAACAATTACTGAGATTAGAAAACTCAGACTTGGCTCCATTTTCAGTGTGATGTGGAAAAATGAAGAACACAGAGTATCATTCTCCTTTATGGTTAAAAAAAAATAAACATTCAAACACAGGGATTTCCCCAAGTCATTTTCTCAAGGATAACCCAAATCATAAATATATTGGCAGAAATTGACATTTTCTCCCTGGGACTGCATATATTATCTTAGCTGCTGCAGGTTAGGAATATAAATCTGGTACTGTTTGTACTCATGCTTAACTTAAGATGCATAAATATGCAAAAAGCTGCTTTATTTTTTAGAAATTTTAAAAAACACAGGAATGCATTGCAGCACAGCTAGTAGCACTGTTGCTTTGCAACAAGAAGGTCCTGGGTTCAAATCATATCTTGCAGTCTTACTGCATGAAGTTTGTATGTTGTCCCCGTCCATTGCGGCTTCTCCAACTTCTGTCCCTCAGTCCAAAAACATGAGGGTTAATTGGTCCCTCTAAAATTTTCCTTAGGTCTGAGTCTGTGATTTTTCCTGTGTGACTCTGTTTGCATGTTTCCACATAAAGAAATATACAACAAGCTAGGTTTGTATGCCTCTGGACACCAGTGTTTTGTTGAGACCTGACATCCGTTTCCATCCATTTTGGGAACCAAGCATGCGTCATCAACAGGGGGCATTAGACAACATGGAAGAAGGACCTGGCAGCAAAATTGTGGCCTGTTCAGTGCAATGCTTGTTATTTCTTTGTCTTCAGTTTGACCAGTCCTCTGGATGACATTATGGTTCACGCTGAAAAGCAGGTATTCCACGGTGCCCAACTAGAACCAGATTTGGCATTCGGGAGCCTCATTCCTCCGATAAAAACAGGCATCACAGGTTAAAAGTCACGTTTGGGCACCAGAACGGGCTCTGAACATCTGACGTTGATGGAAAAGCCCGACGTTGCCCTGTGATAATGACATGTCCCGCCTTTCACCCACTGACCACTGGGCATCGCCAACAGCTCCTCGGCGACCGTGCGAGGTCAAGCAGATACAGACAACAAAAAAGTACAAACTGTACCTAATAACACAAATATGCATGTCTATTGAAAATAAGAAAAAAAAAGTGTTGTATCCCAGTTATCTACACATTCAGTGTTTATTTTTATTTCACTAGAACTTTGCATGCAACAGTAATGTACTGTACATACCATACATGCTGCATCATCATACGACAGCTGGAATGTTTTCCAATCCTGTGTCCACAGCCATATAGAAAGATGTATGAATCGGGTATTGTTTAGGGTGCATCTGGCAAATATGTCAAGAGACAGAATAAAAAGAGGCAGACCCTCTGAACTTCCCCACTCGGGAGCTCAGACAGAGAAACTTTAGTTATGTTCAAATAAATTCTTTCCTCTAAATTGACACCCTTCCGTTGCCATGGTGTGGATTTGGTTTAGTTTACAGTAATTTGGAGTCTGGGTGGCAGAGGAATGTAATAGGGGACAGAGGCTTGTGGTGTACTTAAGATTACTAACAGGTAAATTATGGGTTGGGATTCCAGCACTTATGACTTTTCAAGTATGCCGTAGTAATTTCATGAAAGTTGGTGAAATATAAATCAACAGAGCTATATTTCTGCCCTGTTAATCACGAAATCCATCTTTGTACTTGCTCTGTAATAAAGACAACTTTTCGTCGCTTTGAAAACATAATTACTGACTTATGACAACGTTTTTTTAAGAATGCATACACTCGGTTTTTGAAAAAAGACGAAGAGGATGAATAATATTTGAATCATTTCCTATGTGATACTAATGAAGTTATAAAGACAGAAGTTTGATGGTGGGGCTAAGTGGAGGTTTGTGTCAAACCAAATTCCATCACAGGCTACCTCAGTGCTTTACAAAAATAACCATCCAATGCCTTTACTGTTCATAAAACTAAGCATAAACTTTACCTAACCAGAAACATCCGGCAGTGGATGCATATTTGCTCAGGGCTCACAGCTGGAGAGAAGTTTCACATGGTTGAGAGCAGCAACATTGGCAGACTGGGCTTTAGTCAATTTCAAACAATGAGAGACCTACATGTGGTGCAGTCTTCATTTACAGCAGGCATGATTTAATAAAAGTTCCCCATGTGAAAAGGGAAGATGGACACATGGTGCTCATAAGTGACATAATGCACTCCCCAAGAAAAGGTAATGAAATCCCCAAAGTAAAAAAAATTAAAAACACACACATAGACATGTGCATCCACAGCCAGACAGTCTCTCTGTCAGACTTGCCATCTCTGTTCACTTCTCTTTTCTCCTTTGATATAAGCGTAATGTGAACTGTCAGCCCTCTTACAGAATTCCTCTTTCAATGCAAAAACTTGTTTTGAATGAAAGAGATGATGGGTCAGGATGACAGCTTGTTATAAACTTGGAACGCATCACTCCATTATGAGTAAAGACAGAAAAAGTGCAGACTGTCTGTAGAGCATCTCTGCGTCTCGTATCTGTATGCTCTTTTAACTACAAAGACAAAAAGTGTAGTCAAAAAGACATCTTTGCCTTCCATCTGAACAGCATGAAAATGTTTTAAGTAAAAAACACACAGCTTCCATGACTGAAATGTTGGATAAAGTTCGGATGGGATGTATGAGGTTTGAATTCAAAGCACTTTGAACTGCCTTGATGCTGAAAATGTGCTCTATTAATAAAATTACCTTACACACACATATCTGGTATGGTATGTCTATGGTATGTTATTCCATGAATAGTAATTCCAACACCGTTGAAAAGATGTCTCAGTTTTGAAGGAGTAAGTAGAGGCCTTACCAGGATTATTAGGAATAAACAAAGTCCACTTGCTTTTATGATATTATGACATCTTGCTGGGATGCTAAAGAAAAATATGTGATTACAGTCAGTAAACCGTTCTCTTGCACTGCGATTCTGAGGAAACAACACTTTTAATACCTCTTCTTAAATGGATACAGGATCAAACTAACGTCAAACATTGTGCTGAACAAGCAGCCCAGTTTTAGCACCTAAATTTCTTTGTATATATATATTAAAAAAAAACAACAACTTGAGAACCAATTCTTGCATCAATCTTAAAAGAATTTGTTGAGTCATTTCAAAAACACACATCTTGTTTGCAGTTGGGTGAGAGCATAAGTACAAAATTAAATATGTACCAGAGGAGCAATCTGTATTAGGCCATGTTCACACAGCAGGATTTCCGAGCTGGAAGGAAAAAGATTCAAGATATTGCTTTACCAACAATATGTTACTGCAACACATATTGCAAATGATAGGCTGGCTGATCATCTGGAGTTTATCTACCAAGTTCTATTTTCTGGTAAGCTAATTAAAGTTGAATAGAAATGCCCAAGCAGTAATAATAGTTTATTTACTATGTGAACAAAAATAGCTTATGGTTATTTTGTAAATTTGTTTTGTCCTAACGCCTATCAGAAGATTAATTCTTCTTTTAACAGCCATCAATTTATGTTTTGTTAAATCTTAAAACTAATCATTTGCCCTTTATGCAACAAAACAAGCAGATTTTTAGGCATCAAAATGGCAGTCAAACCTCTTGACTCATAGTTTAAACCAAATCCAAAGCACACACAAAGCCTCAAGACAGGAATGATATCTATAGCACATCAGCTTTTTTTATACATTCTTTTAGTCTAGCAAATGTGCTTTTGCAGTATTTTTGCAGTACAGTTAACCAACTTCAGTAGAGTTTGCGCAGCAGAGAAAAAGGAAAGGGACAGCTCAGGTTCATTCACTACAAAGCCTAGTGAGCTTCAAGTCTGCTTCAGCAGAGTTGCAATGAAACAGCAGATCAGCAGGCCAGAGTATTCTTTGTCTTCAACTGTGTTACAGTAATCATGTCCTAATGCAGCCCTTAGAGGTTCTGCTCATTAGTGAGACCTCTGCTGAAAGTCAACTCTCATAAAGTAGGCTTATTATTCTTATTACGGTTTTGTAACAACTGTATCTGCCCTAGACATGACCTGCTGAAACATGATCACTGCAAAAAGTCTCTCCAAAATTGGGATGCAGAGCTTTTAGTTTTTTTTATGGCCATTGGTCCTCTCTCCAAGAGAGATCACTAGAACGAATGGGAAGAGAAATCACATGTAGTGAACACAAGGTCTGAACAGTTAATCCATATTTGAAAGACAGGAAAAACAAAAATCTATCAGGTCAATAAAAGGCTGAAATAATGAATGCTAGAGCTCAGCCAGATGAAGAATCTGGCTGAGCAGCATGGGACATCAAGGCCATCTTTGGCCTGGAGCAGTTGACTTGGCTGTTGTGTGAAAAAGTAACCCTTGGTATTTCTAATATATGCTAGCAGCAAGACATACAGATAGTTGACAGGTTGCTGCTAGAAGATGGAGTGCTGAGGGAAGCCGGCTGTTGTTTTTGTGATGACAGTATTGAAGCAAACGAGGAGTATGATCCAAACACATGTGGAAACTTGCTGTTCTACTTCACTCTTCTTCAGCGTCCTCCTTACATAAGCTCATGGCTTCATGTAGTGTAAACTGCATATCCACAGGTGGAGACAGAGAAATTCCAAGATAGCAACCCTAAATCAACTGTCAAACACACATGCATGGGGTGTGAAGAGTTCAAGCAAGAGAGAGCCACTCTGATTTGCCATCACAAAAGCACAGAAGTGAATAAAACCTGCATTTCACGTTACTTTTTCCATTATAATTCTTACTCTGGATACATGGAAAAACAAAAGGTGGAAAAGATCTTCCTGATCATCATTCATTTAAAGAACACTTTTTTTTGAGTGAGCTTTAACATCACTTAATGATTGAATTAATGCACTAAAAATAAAAGAATGGCCTCATCTTGAAAATGATTTTCATATTTCCTGTCCAACAAGCGCATTACTGAAAAAAAATGACAAGCCAGCAAGTCTGTGCAAGAAGCACTGAACAGATCAACATTTTGGCAAAAAATATTGAGGTTGTAACAAATGGAGCATCATCTTCTGTCTTGAGCCATTGCTGGACTTTTCTGTGATGGTGGGTGGGAGGAAAGCCCTGCCTCTATGGCTCCATGCAGGATCTGGCTGTGCTTACCAAGTCTTGATGGAGTCCAGATGCAGTTTTGTTCCGAGTCTCCTGTGCTTTAAAGGCTTTCCGAGTCTGGACCTCTGATTCCAACAGTCAGAATGGACAAATATTCTCTCAACTTGCTAGAAGTAGAACAAATGGTTCTGAATGTGGAGGCAAAACAATCGATGATCCACGTGCCTTGGATCCCCTTCGAATTCGTGTCTTTGAATGTCTGGACTCTGATTTAACAGTTGTAATAGAAATCTAAAGTGTACAGTAAAGTTACACATCATAAGGTAAAGTCGTTCATAGCTAGTTAATACAAATAGCAATTTACCCAGTGCAAATTGCTGAAGGTCAAATTGAGAATCAGAATGGGAAAGTGACATTTAAAAGAACATTGTTTATAGTGCCAGAAGGCCTTGACTAAGCAATTTTTGCTAATCTACTCGTAAGATTAGCCAATAGAAAAGGCAGCAACCATGCGGAAAAAAAAATGCCGCCTTAATTGGCAATTGAATGTCTGTGCAATGAGTTTCTAATTCAGTCGCAACACTCATATTATGTCAAAATTTATGTTTAAGTACTTAAGGGGTTAATTCCATCCTTGTCTAAAGCTGTAGCTGGTGGTGTAATGCAGAAGACATTTTCTTCACACAATTTGATGCTAATCATACATATCTTTATGTTTTGAACACTTTACATTATTAAGGGAATTTGAGTGTTTAATCCTTTCTTAAAAAAAAAAAAAAAAAACAAAGAAGTGCAATAGCTTTACATATCATGTCTCATGACCCAGGTTTAACAATACATATAGTTGGGCTCAACAGGAAAACCAGACCTTTTTAACCCAGGACTGGAAAGACAAGGGGCTTTGGAGGAAAAAATAGCCCTGGGCAAAATAAAGGGATTTTATCCACACCTTTTATTCTCAATAGAGAATCCCTCCTAAACCCTCAGGGTAATAGTTTCCACATGGAAAGCTCCAATAATCCAAAGAAAGCTGTATTAAAAACATAGGTAGATTGTCTATCTGATAGACGCTTGACAACTGAGGCTTAGTTCTGTTTGTCAGTGCAAGCTCATTATCCAGGTGTGTTAGTATCTCATGTATATCCTAGTTATGATTATGCCACTGTAATAAATAAAAGTATTTTAGGTCTTTTTGATTATCTCAACCAAAAGAACTAGTAATACTAGAGGGTATTACGTTCACAAATCATCACAAAAACAATTTGAAGTCATCATATTTCATCAGTTAGTATCACAAATAAACATGTGAATTGTTGACCAGCATCTCAGCTCAATAAAAGTGAATTTTAAGTTTGCAATGTAATTGAGGGCGTGTCATCCAAGTTGAGCTTTACATAATGTTAATCAAAAACATATCGAGTGTGTTGTTTTGACTCATTCGGTGTTTGAGGAACCGTTGAATCTCCTATGGTAACCATTTGGAGGCCTTTTAGTAGTTAGTCATACAAAGCACTATCTGTTTACCCAAAACTTAGCCTTGGACCTTCAGTTCCAAGCCGAGCTCCTCCTTTTTTCCACCAGAAAACAATTTTCACTTCTTGCTCAGTCTGGGCTTCCTCCCCTTGACTCACAAGGTCTCTGGTAGATTTTTGACCGGGTTAATCAGCAAACAGAAGGAGAAGTTGTAAACAACGTTGATTTTCTGTGCTGTTTTAGAACTGAAGGCTGCCTGTAGTTTAGCAATTGCAGTGGAGGAACTGAAGGACGCCAATGAGTCCGTGTTGGCCACGCTTGCAAATATTGAACTAATAACAGGTGCATCTTTCAGATCGGCATGTCTCTCTTCACAGTAGACAATGACTATTTGCAGTGCAGGCAATTTCTCGAAAGCTTCTTGGCATCAAACTGATGCATTACATACATCTTTAGCAAACATTAGCGATTGGGTAAAATCTAAAACCTCAACACAGTTCACACCTCCAGGAAGCAATAGTTTCTCAACACTCCAGAGCCTAAAACTCTTTGGATGAAGGACTGGTTTTTATTAATATTAACTCTGAACTACCTATATATACAGTGAAGATGAATGGAGAACCTTCACAGACATGCACCTCATCCATAAAGAGGAGTTTATGTCCTCTTTCTCACTCCTAAAAATATCATGCACTTTAACCTATTTGTCCTACAAGCAAAATTAAATAAAAACACTTTCAGCTTATCTGCTTAACAGAGCGAGTTTACTAGGCTACGGTTTCATACTTTCACTTATGCTATATTTCAGGTATTTTCTACTGTAAATCTTCATATTTCCTGTGCTTTTATTTCCTCTCATCAAGTGTCCCTCTACAAGACAGAAATGTCAAACTGTGACAGACATGAAAACCAAAAACTGAAACTCATCCAAATCAAATCACACCCTTGCTTTGATCTTCAGTTTCCAGCCAAGCTATTAATTTGCCATAAGCTGTTCCTGACGCACATTCCAGCATCATAAAATATTGATACAAGAGACAGAACACTTATTCTTGGCTCTGTAAAAAAAAAAAAAAAAGAGCACCGGTGCAGATACTTAAAAGAAGAAAATACAAGTTCACCAGAGGAACATTCACACATTAATTTTTAGGAAGTGGACGTTTACAAAAACTTGTATACCTAGGTCCTCACAGGAACTCTTTGTATCTGCTGGTTGTGGATATTACTGTACCTTGCAAATGCCTCAATAATCCTTGAAATTCTTCACATCTTGTGATGTTACAAACCAAAACATTAATACATTTAATCTGGACTTTATGTGATAAACCAACATTTTCTCTTAATTACTGAATTAAGAGAAAGCTTTTCAAATATTTTTACAAATGCAGATCTGAAAAGTTCGTGTGCATTTGTATTCAGCACTCTGTACTGTTACAGAACAAAATAAAAAAATACTGCACTTGATTTGAGTGCAGCAGACTCCAATGGCTGGAGAACATTAATGAGCAGACAGCAGCATGTAGACTAAGACATACACCAGACAGATCAGGTATAAAGTTGTGGAGATGCTTAAAGCAGAGCCTGCCAGAATGTGTGAAATGATAGGACCCATGCATACGCAGGAGGAAGGCAGAATCATGACGATCATGAGTTATTTGTGAGGACAGAGATTGAATTTAATAATAATACCAGGATTGGTGGATCTGGAATGAAAAATGAATACCTTAACAGGAGGTATTAGTGGCATGGGTGTGAGTATTGTGCTATAGCTGTCAAATTGGGGGAGCCTAATAAATGACAAACATTAAGCTGTGTAATTAATATTAATCTATCCAATATCCTTTTCTGTCCCAAGGCCTTTTGCTGATCTACTAACCAGGCATGTCCAAACACGAGCTTCTTAATAAGACTTGGTTTGTCATTATGCTCAAAAATTATTTCAATGAGGAGATGATTACAGAAAAACATCTGCAAACACTTCATGTTACTGATTGCACCGTTTCCTCAGAGGATGGACTGAGGAAGCAGATATTCAGAACACCTCTCTGTTCTGAATATCTACCTTCACTTAATACAGCAGGGAAATCAAATTTTTCACCACCGCGAGTGCTGACATTAATCCAGAGTATGCTGACTTGAGCTCATCTGGTTAATGGAGCTGCATTGCACCGATGCTTATAAGCGCCATAGTTTGGTTTCTTCCCGACGCCTGAAACATTTAGTGACACCGGTAAAAGTTAAAACCTCTGGGTCTAGCTCAATTCTGTGATCATTTGTAACATAGAGCAGAAGACAAAAGCAGAATTAGAGTCATGTAACAGAAGGATACTTAAATAACAACTGGTCAACTTCTTCCCTTTAATAAGAAAGAGATTAATTTAACAAAATGAGGCCATATAAAGACATTATTCTCCTGTCGGTGATCAATTGTGATTAGATTGATGTGTTGGTGTCAATATTTCAAAAGTTCTTTGACTAAAAAAAAAAAACTTCTTTCTCAGGGCAGGAATGAACTTGAAAGAAAAACATGACAAAGTGTACATTAGTTCATCACTGCTGCTCAACCTCAGTTCCTCGAAACACAGCAAAACACTCACCGGAGGCCTCCTTCACCAGTCATTCAGTCAAAATGATAGACATGCTTAGCACTAGTCATGCCCCAGAGTAAAAGTGAGAAGAAAACAAATAAACTGAAACGCCATTTCAGTTTAATTGCATACATTGACATTTATATGCATCGGCATATAAGCCAGCTGGCCGAAGGGATGCGAGTGATGCTGGTTTAAATGACATTTTCCATTTCTTCACTACCAAATGCCCATAGGCAGACATTTCCATCAAACTGGACTGCAGCAGAGGCCTGCAGGAGTTTTTAAAGGAATGACGAGGTTATCCTGTTCTATAGTTACACAGTGAAAACACTTTAAAATCAACATATTATTTGTCTTTTCACAGGTTGACATGATTTCCTCAAGTCCTTATTAAATCTTTGTGTTGTATGTCACTCAAAATCTAGCAGGACTGGAACAGCAAGGGTATCTTGTAGATATTTTGCTTGAACCAGATTTTATGGTGCATGCTGTGATCCACAAACATTTTTAGTTCATTTTTGTTCTATTGTCTGGTTTTTCAACCTTGATTTCAAGGGAAATTTTTTGGCTTTATTTTTACTGTTTTAAACAATTGCTATAAATACAAAATCTGGGTTTTCAGCAGTTAGTAGCTACCGAAACATTTTCCTAAGTAGCATTTTTTATTCTGTTTTACATCCTGACTGATTTCATCTGGTTGGTCGCTCCCATATTTCCATCTACGTAGTTCTGCTTTACGTAAAACTGTAAAATCTGGCAGTGATATACTCCAAATATTTGCAGCTATGAAGTCTAATGTAACTCCTAATTTTGACTGATGACAAACATGCTGAACTCCCTCACCCAAACCAACCTAAGCATTAGGGCATGAACATTTTTTCCTTGGCAGATATTGATCCCGAGGGGCTACCTCTAACTCTTACATAACCTCACACTGCCACACAGCTCCAGGAACATTTGTAAAAAAAAAAAAAAAAAAGAAAGAAAGAAAGTACAGCATATGTGGAACAAGTTCACTCTCGTCCAGGTGCATGCACTTCCTCCCCCCTTCTTTCTTTCCTTCTCCGGACACCTACATCATCCTCCTAGATAACAGTGGAATGATTGGGTCTTCCCGGGACACAAAACCTGACTCCGAATTCCATCTGCAGGCGAACAGAAGGTGCATTGTTCCTTTAAAAATCCAAAACAACACAGGAGGTGATCTACACTCTGCAGATGGTCAATACTCACTTGTGTTGGTCATCCATTTAATTAGGTAGGACCAGACCCAACAGGTCACTTTCCAGGCTCCTAATTTGCATTTTCTCTCCACTCTTTGCTTCCAAACTCTATCCCACACAGTCATATCTCACTTCTCTTTTCCTCTCACATAAGATCAGCTCCAAAAGGTTTAACACTCCCTGGTGAAGGTCAACCAGCACCCAGCATTAACCAGTAACCCTCACAGCAGCTGCTACTGTGAAAACCACAAATGCTGTCGGGGTGAGCGATGAGCTGATGAGTTGTAGTTGCTATATGTGCTTTTGTAAGCAAAGTAAACTATTCATCTGTGTTGATCCAGCAAACAAACAAAAGTGTGTCACAAAACACGAGTGCTGCGCAGCCGAGCCTCTGAAAATAAACCCAATCCTACTACTCAATGCAGCAAGAGATCAGTGTTCATATGTAAACACCAGAAAAAAATTGTTTTCATACCTAACTGAGATCATCTTATAAAAGCAGCTTCTAATGGGGAGCATGAACGGAAAAGCTGAGTGAAAGAAGAATGGCACCCGTCCAGGCCCCTTCGATGTGCGAATCAGCAGAGCACGAGTCTGAAAACGTAGTTCAGCAAGTTCAAACACAAATGAAGACGGATTAGGCCGACAGTGATCATGCAAACCCAGGCAAGTATAAAACCCTGCTGTGCGTCTTTCGTCGACTATAATGACGAATCCTTCATAGATATGAAATCACCTAAATGTACCGACCTGGTGGTGGAAATTCCACAGTCTGTCTTTCTTTTATTTTTGTCAAAAATGAAGAAACGCCTCGAGTGATTTGTATAAAAACACATAATTAAATTAGGTCACAAGGCAAAAGTTCACACAGGTCACCTCTTTTCACAGCGATGCTGAAACGGAACGATGGAAAGAAAATGCAAAAAAAAAAAAAATGATCCTGAGAGATAAAACAGAGGCTCTTAAAATGCAACGAGACCAATCCCTCACTTGGACTAACGTCCCAGTTTTCAGCCATCATATCCCTGCCAATGCAAGCTTTGATTCTGCCAATATAAGCCAAAAAATTTCCCTTGAGAGTCAAAGTTGAAAAACCAGACAATAGAACAACAGAAAACAATAGAACAACTTTGGTTTCAAGAAAAAATGTTTGTGGATCACAGCTCTGATGTAACTATAGCGGTGTGGTCTGATCTTGGTGGAAGATTAACTACAAAGACAACAGAAAACAAGTCCGTCTGAAATTTAGGTTAGTAGACAGAAGTAAACTCAGAAATAGTAAATTATTGTGAGAAAATTAAATTCAAAATCTGAAAACAAGTATAAAGGTTTCATGTTGTAGCCAGGCTCTTCCAATTTTTACATAATAAAATTGTTCTGTGATATACTCCCCTACAGTCTAACTCTGTTTTCAACTTCTCTACAACTGTGAGTGTTCAGCAGCGGGCTGAATTTAAATGCATGAAACATTTTTATATGAATATCATTTTGAAAATGTATCATTTTCCTGTCAGTAGTTATTTGCTACTATGTGATGTTATTTGAAGGTTGATATGTGTCAAAATATAAAAAAACATGCCAATGTTGTGTTTACACTTGTAATTTATTCTGAATTTGAATAAAATATAAAGATATAAAATAACCTTCACACATGTGAAGGTTTTTCCACATGTGTGAATGTTGAAGGTTTTTCAACATTTATTGCTCAATTTGATATTTGCTGCAGAAAAGAATTGAGAAATTCTTTTCTTTTCTCAATTTTTTTGTGGCGCAAGCCCACAAAAAAAAACAAAAAAAACACATACACTAACCAATCTCATTTCAGTTGTGATTTATTTTGAAAATAAACTATTGACTGGTATAATTTTTTTTCCATCAACATCCTGAGAGGAAAACATTTCGGTGGTTTTGCATATCAATGTATTCTGAGGCTTAAATGTTTTCCATTTCAGTGTGTTAATATTTCTAAACTAATATGACAGCCAGATCTATTTATCTATTTCAGCAATAATAACAGGAACTGTGTTTTTGCACAACAGTGAAATTAAAGCTGCCTTCACTTTGTCCCATTATCTCACTGAAGCTTATTCAAAAACTGTGACAATAAAGAAGCCCCAAATGTGCTGGATGTCTACCCCCTAGTGGACAAATCACACATTTCTCACCCTTTTACTGAATAGCAAACAGCAAAATCACAAAAATAGGAATGAAAATTGCTTAAGAGGTCAAATCTACGGTTCAAATAAATATAATTTAGCACAGGTGTGAAGGTATGCAACTCCAGCAGCCCCCTCCCTTTGCCCTGAATCTTCCCCTGAATAAAGCTGTCAGGTAAATTTCCATTAACACAAGACAAACATGTGGTTTGGCTGTTTATGCCAAAGCAGCGGTGAAATCCTGCAGGAAAAGTCGACTCCAGAGCCTGTAGGCAAATAAGCCACGCACAATTAACCTGCCACACCTCTGCCCGAGACAAGTGTCGATATTATCACCTTAATGTGCTAAATTTATGATTCGTGTGTGGATCCGCTCCACATAAACGTTTGGTGGAAAAGCAAGTCCTGAACGTTTGAAATTGCACAATAAAAAAAACTTATTTATAGGAGTCTGAAGGAATTTAATGCAAATAATCAATTTTGAAAACTAAAGCTTGAGACCTTTTATATGAAAAGATATTAGTTGATATTTCCTGACAGTGAATTCATCATTGATGTAATGTTCATGTCTGGTCTGAAAGGAAGGACGCTGTATCTGTTCCTAATGAGACGAGACCATTTTCAGAGCAATTGGATCAGGAGAGTTGCCCAGACTATTTAATGTGCCCACATTTCCTCTTTGTTCCTACGCTGCCTCCTCTCATCACTCAGACACAGTGAGGTTGGCATCAGTGAAAATGATGCATGAGATTTTTTTTTCAATCTGATCACAAAAAATTTACATGATTCAGTTTTAAAGAAGGACAATGATATGACCACTCTGAACCAATAACAGTGCCAGACCCAATACTGACATTGTCCTTATTAGGCTGAGTCCACTCATGTAAATCATTTACCTAATTTTTTGCCAAATGTTACACAAAAAGGTCAGGCTTACGCTTCAACATGTCTTTTTGCAGGTTTAGATCATTCTAGACATGCAGCATTTCATTCATCTGTTCCAGTGGACAGTCAGCCCGCTGCAGGGCGAGGACTCTGCTGCAGCAGCTTTGCCTTCTTGGAAATATGTTAAGGATGAGAAAAATAAAATACAGAATTTTCTGTGTGTTTTGGGCAAACGTTCAGAGCTGAAATAATAATTAGAGAGAACATAATAAAACAAGAAAAGAGCAACAAGGAACTTTAGCAGCTACAGGAATAACTGGTGGAAACTTTTTCCCCCCTTACTGTCAACCTGCCATAAAATCCTGATGCAAGACTTTACACCTGTGACAGTTCTGTATATTTAGAAGGTAAACAAATTAGTTGCAATGTAGAGCTCAGAAGTCCAAATAGTCAAAAATGACTAATCCAGTGAACTGCCTTGTTGCTGAAATGTGCTATAAAACTTAATTTGACAATATGCATTTATGTATTTGAAAGATTTAATAAAAAATAAACTACATAATGTGAAAAATGTATCCAACACTGTATAAAAAGTAAGTCAGACACGTTGTGATTATGTTGGTGAGAAATGTTTTGTGCCCTTCTTGGATCTCTATGGATTTTAAAACTGATTTAGTTTTTTATATGCCAAGACACAAGGATGATTATAAGGATAGATTGTCTTTATTTCCATCTATCTTCTGCGACAAAACAAACAAATCTAGCTGTGAGAATAGCATAGTAGTATTAGGAAATCTTTGTACGCATCACTCTATGATCCAAAGTTCAGATTTAAGAGCTTTATAGCTGATGAGAATGTGAATACAGATGTGAAAGGTTCACTTTGATGCCAGTGTCATCATTGATCTTGTTTACATATGCATGTGCAACTAACAACATCACCAGAACTTGCAGAAATGTCTGTGATGTTTATGGTTTTGATGTCAGCTCTTTGAGCCCTATGGCAAAAAATAAATAAATAAATAAAAAATAAAATTAAAAAAAAGTCAAACTAAATGTTTCGGTTAAAACCTTTTGGATCAGAAAGAATAGTTATTGACAGGTATTTCAATTAAGACCCTGGGATTGTATCAGCCCCAAAACACAAACATCTGCAGATTTTCACATAGAGCATAATTGAATCCAAAATAAACAAATACTAAGATAATAAGCTTTATTTGAAAAGATTAATGACCCAATACCACATGAGAGTTGTCGGAATGTGGGGAGATTAAGTTCAAGTATAATACGGGTCTATTTATACAAATAAACGTTTCAGTGGAACCGTTGATCAAATCACTTGGAGAATTGTACTTGTGTTGAAAACAGTTTCAGTTCAAAAGACAATAATGGATTTCCTTCAAAGAATATCAGGCTTTTCAAATTTCAATCATTTAAACTGAAAAAAGATGAACTGATTTGAATTTTGTTTTTGAAAAGTTTTAACCAGCTACAATTTTAGCCAACTTTGCTTTCTGTTTCAGAACTGTATTATAATGAATCGAACTAAAGTCTTTTACACCTACTTTCCCTGAATTCCTTTTAAACACCACATTAATAATGAAAAACCACAATATAAATTTTCACTCAGTCATGTAATAGTGTTGTCAACAGCACAGAAATGGTAGCACTAAGTGAGATTATTTCACTGATTGCAAGATGATCAATGTTTTGGCCTGTGTCTGCAAACCATTTTTCAGAGCATCTCCACAAATTATTTGTACCACCTTGTACTTTGAGGGTCATTAGCCTGCAGGAATAACCACTTGCTATTGAGATTACCGTCGCAAACAGATGTGTTGACATTTTTCTCTTGGAGTTCATCAGGCATCATGGACCAGCTGCACCAAAACAGGTCTTAACCATTAGGTTTCATTAATGAAGTACAATGAGAGGCATAATAATTCTTACTTATTAACTAAAATCATGTGTGTTAGTCTTGCCTGCATACTAATGAGTTTTCTGTCTTTTGCTGTTCAGTTGATTTTCTCTTGGGAGAATAACATAAGCCAAGGGAACATTTTAAACCAATTATAGGCTCTTCCGTAGTTTGCAGATAATTTCTTCATCATGCATAGATGTTTGCAAGGAGAGTTTAATAATAGTCCTGATTTTAATACAGAGAGATCGCTGCTCCGAACGCCCACTCACATCCTCACTCTCCTAGTTAATTAAAGACACCTGACTTTAATTTTTGCTGCACAAGACTGTTGTCTTCCTTCGCCCTTTGCTGTTCTGTTTGGTAGGTTTGGAGGGTGAAATAATTAGGGCTACAAATCTGACAGTAGGTAATCACAGAGGCCACCAATGTGTGTAAAGGAGGACTTGCAGAGAAAAAGTACAGGTTACTATGAACAGCCCTACTCTGGTTCCAGGAGAACACTGTGCTACTTGATGTACAGTGTGCAGTGAATCTGTTTGATCAGTATGAACAAGAAAAGAGAAAAATTGTGAAAAGCTTCCCTGTTGAAGCTTAGAGGTCAATGCATGTTTTGCACACAAAATGATTGGATGAATTAAAATAACGCTGCATATTAATTTGCGTTTTATTTTTTTGCATTTTGCTCTTGATGGTGAACAACATGAAGTACGACATAAGATTTCAAAAGGCAACAAATCTCGCTTTCATCTGAAGAAATTGAACATATAAAACATTTAAAACTTTTTGGAAAGGGTGACAAAGCCATTACTGAGACATTTAAATTACATTGAGTTTGGAGCTGCATTGATTAGAAGACTAGCTTTTCTAATTTAGTCAAGTTATCCTTGTCTATTAAATCTGAAACATTTAATCCAAGCGAAAAACAAAAAGAGAAAATCTGTTTCAAAGCACTGCATGTTTTAATTCATATTTTTCAAAACATCATAAACAAGACTTGCAAATAAACTTTAAAGCAACACTACAAGCTCTTATAGATGGCTTAACTCACTTCTGCTATTGTCCTGATGGTTGGAGCAGCGGCAGAGACTAATTCAAAAATAGACACTAGATTGCAAAGACCATATTGTGTTTCGGCATCTTGATTTAATCAGACAAATACAATTAAAAGCTCCTCCGTCTGAAAGGAAATGGAAGTGGTGCCATTCATCACGCAAATACTGTAGTGCTCTCTCATGTCTACATAAAATCACTTTGGTGACTCATGCCAGTTTTTCTTCTGTTTTAGGAAAAATATAAACAAATGCAAAAAAGTCTGAATATGCAATGTAAAAAAGAAGAAAAAAAAAAAAAATATGGTAAGAAAGTAATAAATATTGCGCAGCATAAAAGTCAAGCATCACTCCAAGAGTTTAAACATAAATTTGAGCAAAATAAAAGGCGAAAGGAAACACTAAAAGAAATGCAAGAAAGTACATTAGAAAACCACAAGATCGTCAGTGATGATGAAGCCGACATTGTGTCAGTGTTTATATTTATAATAAACACTTTGAATACCTGTTGTCCAGGGCTAGATTTGCAAAGGAGTTTGAATACTGCCTTGAGGGACCCACATACCGGCGGAGATTACAGCAGCACAAAAAGCAAAGCACATAAACACCACCAGGAGAGTAAGAAGTACTTACAATCCTTTTTCACAGAGGAGCCACAATAAGCACACAGGGGGACGCTTGGGATCATGCAATCAAGGGAAAAAAAATAAAAAATCTAAACCAGCGCTCTCTTTCCTTGGAAGGCCCCAGTTGTTATCTGCCTTGAAACCAGTGTAATTCATTATCTGAGTCATGGATTTCATTGTTGAGTGTGGGAAAAGAACTCCTCACAACCCACTCAAACTTTAGGAGCAATATTTGTGTTATTTGCATCATCTCTCAACTGCTTCTGGAGTTAAAGGCATTTTTTTTTATTATTATTATTATTACTATAAAGGTGATTTATAGCTTTCTACAACACTAATGCCACATGACACACACACCAAAAATCTGAAAGGCTTTTAGACATTTTAAATGTCCAGGAGTGAAATATTCTACAAACCAAATCCTGAATGGTTTCCAGTGTGCAGCCCTATAAACTCAGGCCTTTAAGCCACTTAGACTGCTGACTGGCAACTTTGGCATCTTCCAAATATCCAAAGAATACAGTAAACTTATCAAGGACAAAACGTTGTAGAAGAGATGAGTTATAAAACTATATTCAATCTCACAGAGAAAGCAAAATAACATTAATCAAAGAGGCCTCCAGAGGGTGGGGTTACTTCTGAGGGATATGTAGAGAACAACAGCTAAAGTGGAATAGGCTTAACAGGACAGCTAAATAAATATGACCTTTAACAAAGAGTGAAACATGAAAACAGGAGAAAGCCAGTGCCGTCCTACTCGATTCTGTTCTATTCTCATCTCTCTTCTCCGTCAGGGCTTTGGTTTACAGTGCAAGCAATTTCCAGTAAACTTAATGTCACGTTAACAAATTGGTGCATTACACAAGTCACAGCTAAACGTTAGCAATAGGGTAAAATTTAAAACTTCAGCAAACTCCATGCCTCTGGCAAGCAATTGTTTCTCAAAACCTAAGAGCCCAGATCCTAAAACAAGAGGCTGCTTTTTACCAGGGTAGAGAAAACCTGTTTTGGGTTGCAAAAGACTTGAGTCTGGGGCATAGACTGAGCCACACATTTTAGATCTTTATTCCATGAATAAACTTCCCTCCTATGTCATAGTTTTACACAACTTTCTGTTGGCCTGTCATCTGTAATCTCAATAAAAATAATGTTGCCTGGGGTTTTAATGTGACAAAATACGAAGAACTGTGTGGACATTTCAGTTGTATTTGCAAACAAGTAGTTTTAAGAGGATCCTATAAATAATGTTTTTTATCAATAAAGAGCTTAGTTGATCCATTGATACTTTTAGTTCTGTTGAATATACTCAGTTGTACAATAAATCATCAATTAGAGATCCCTTAAAATTACTAAGGCTTCTTTGTACTGTATTTTGGACTGTTTTCCCGTTTAACCACCAACTGAGCTGTGAACAAAACCTCAAGATTTTTTTCTGTTCCTCACTGAGGAGCTCCTAAGCTAAAGTGAATTTCAAGTGTTTTCAGGTTAAATGAGAATACTTCTGGCAACAAGCTAAACCTTCCTTTTTCCAAAAAAAAGAAAGCAAATATTATTTTTCCTCTTTAATTGGTCAGGGACTGACAGATACTTGGTGTACTAGACCTCCCCTCAGTGTTTCCAGATGAAACCTCCCTTAGACCTCAATTTAAAATGGCTTTCCGTGTTGCCTGGAAAAAAATATTAATTACCACAGTGTATTTCTGCTCACTGAGAGGAGGAGGAAGGAATTCACAAAATAAAGAGTTGCACAAACACGAAAATACTGTCAGACCAAAGGAATTTGTTTATGCTAAAAAAAAAAGGTGCAAAAATGTAGAGAGGCAGCCGAAAAAAGCAAGATTTGTACAAAACCTTCTCCAGACCAAACAGATGGGAAACGTGATGATCATATCAAACTTGGATATCTGTTGGCATATTAAATAGCCCACTGCTCTTTAGTAAGCACATCTGTGCTTTTCAGGAAGCACAAATCTGAAATACAGTGCAGCAATTGTATATTTAGGACTCCGTGAAAGTAGATAAAACCATCAGGAGGGGGAGAAACCTCCTGTGCAGCTGTGGCATGTCAGCTAAACAGAGAGGCCATGTTGCTGTGATGTGGACTGATAATGTGCTCCATATCACAGGGAGGAAATTGACTAGTTATTGTTATGACATCAAAAGGTTTGGGTGGTCCACACATGGATGAAGACGTATGCATTCCCACCGGGCTGCAGGGACAGAAATCATGCACAAGTAAATCTATGCAAACATTCCTTGATAGGAGCCGTGTGAACACCTGCCATTTTCTTATGCGTCGGAAGCTGCACAGAGATGCATACACAGACCGAGAAGGGCAAGCAAAGGATTCGCCCAGACTTTTATATACAAACCTAATCTGTGGTATGAATTTCCCTCGTAACCAGTGCAAGCTGTTTACAATGTCACGTTAACACAGACAAGCATTTCCAGTAATGACTCGGGTCTTGATGAGTCATTTCTGTTTCACCCTCTTAAAGATACCAAATGAATGCAGAGGAAGAAGTGCAACAGGATAATTTGATCTTCAAGGCAGAACATAATGAGAGCCGATGCTGGGATTCATTGTGTGCTTTTTGTTGGTCATCACTCATTGCATTAGGCTTATATTCAGGTTCGTAGCCTGAAGTAATGCACAGTAAGGCACTTAGATTTGGAGGTCATATTACTTTATTTTAAAATACAATCAATCAGAACAGAGCAGAGGGAAACATTTTTGTATCCCGTTACCAGGAACAAGGCCAAGAACAGGTCTCAGTCATGCAGAAAGGAAAACAAACAGCCTCAGCTACAAAGAGCAAAAAGAGCTCGTAATGGGTTTGGATGAAAGAGAAAAAAAAAAAAAAAGATACAGCAGGGCTGCTTTCGTAGTATCCTATTCACACAGGCTATGTTCAAACACAGATTCACGCAAACAAACAGAGGCAATCACTGTGTATGACAGCCCCCCAGACAGGGACTGCCCCCAGGCACACCGCTGCCCATAAATCACTTCACACTTTGAAGGTAATGAGCCATTAGGAAACAGGGAGGGGTGAGTGGGGTAGAGGGGATGAGGTTTACCTCAAATTTGGAGCCCATGACAGCTCTACATCCTTTGGCTGTGCTGCATGAAACATGATTATTTATCAGATAATGAAGTAGCCTGGACGAAGGTTGTAAGATTTGCATCGCTGTGCATTTTATCTGTGAGAAAAAAGGAAAAAAAAAATCCCCAAGGCCAAATATTTTCCAGTTCCAGAAAATCTAGAAATATTAACAGCATGAGACGTAAATGAACCACAATACATAATTTATTTTTTTAAAGCAGAAAAGGTCATTTTAAAATGCAATCTTCTGACAGAAAACATTGTTTTCATCAAAAGCGGATAAGCATTTCACTATGTTGATGATAATACAGGGTCATTATTAATATTCAATGGGAAGTCTGTCATTACTTGCCGATGGCTACGAAGGGGCCAAATGAAATAGTGGCCCCGTAGTAGTGATGCAGTAGAATGAACCAATAAATTATTTAGCTAGAGAGATAATCTATGCAGGGATATTACATAAACTCAAGGGAAGAAACAAGCCAAATATGGGGGGGAAAAGACAATACAGTTCATCCCAGAGTTTAATTAGTTTGAGCAGCGAGTCAACAACCAGCAAGAGGCAGCTGCAGGTAGAGTTTGTGAACATAAAGTTTATCTAGGAAAACACTTTTTATATAGTACAGATTCACTTTTTCTGTGTCTTCTGTCCATACAAGATAACTTGCTAATGCAATCAGTAATTTCACTCAGATATGTCACAATAATTAGTTGCATATGCCTTTCCCCCCCTGTGTGCCTCAACCAAAAAGAAAAACTGTTGGATAGCAAATGAGCATTTTTACTTCTTTTTCTATCCACCACATGTGTAGCATTGGCTTACAGTGACTTTTTTGATTAATTAGTTTGACAACTACATTCAAGTAACAAAGCTAAACCCTGATAAAAATGTAAAATGATTCTACAGACATGCGTTCCCTGTTTAATGTGAAGTCGATGCAGTATTCTGGAGAGAACTGGAGCAGAGATCCGAGTGTATCCAATCTGGAGTTTTTTAAATTTAAGTTGTTGTCCCATGGGGTCATTCATCAGCTTAGCTCACCACAGATCTCTTAAATCCCACAGTAGGATACAGGTTTGTTAAGTCTTTAAGCTCCTTCTCTGATCCACACTCCCCTTCTTGCGGGAGGAATTGCTTTATAATACCTGAAGGTATGGTAGTCATGTATGAACTGAAATTCTAAAACTTCTCCCTTCCATCTTGCATTTAATTTTTTCATGCTTTTCTTTAAAAGCATAAAATATTTCAAAACATTTTATACATGTAAATACATAACTAAATACTGCATAATTATTTTGAGTAACAACTGATCGGAAAAGTTAAAAGGTTCGGAAAATTCCCAGATTCTTGCGTACATTTTTAATAATATTTCCATTTATTGCATGGAAAAGTACAGATTTGTTTGGTGGTTGGAGAAAGTAAATTTTAAAAAGGAGCGATACATGCACTGTCATAACTTTTCAGATGTTAAGTGTAAAAACATAAATTACAATTTTTTTAAAACTAAATTTAAGGAATATCAATATATGTTACATCTCAACAGAAAATGATGCCCAACTTTTGCTGCTAAAGACAAAAAAAATAATAATTGCTTAAAAGAATCTATACATTTTTTCTCAAATTCAAAATTGTCATTTCAATAATAAATAGTATAAATTTAAGTAAAACAATGATCTTCCGGACCATAAACTAAGAGCTTAAACTGCAGAACTACTCTCTCTAAAACGCATAGCACTGCCTCCTAGTGTCTAGACCAGGTGCAACTGCTCAAATGACCAGCAATATTCTCCAACTGCGGTGCCAAAACTTTACAACTTCTTCTGTGAATAATGATACAAAGAGCTGTGTTGACGTTTTACGGGGTGGCCTGTTGATAACATTCGGCACAAGATAAAAATAAAAATCCTGGCATCTCCATTTGAAGAACATCATGAGCAGATCAGGAATGCAGACATCTAGCTTGCATTGCTTAGCCGAAACCAGAAGCATAACACAATTAACATGACAAATTAAAAATAGGAAAAATATCTGGCTACCCCCTCATTGCCAACTCTTCTGAAAACAACCTAGATGATTTGAATGCATCTCTACTATACTGTCAGGGAAAAGAAAACTCATTCGCTTCAATGTTCAATTTTCAAAATTCTAGATGTTTCACTTTCTTTCTACTAATGGTAGAAATAAAATAAAACCTCTATGAGATTGAGAAGTAGAACAAGCCAATGATCAGCGACTACATGCTGAAAGATTCTCAGAGTTCTCTCAGAGAGCTCCCATCTTAGCCTATATATTCCTGCCAAAGAGACCTGGCTTAAGAGCAACTGAGTCAGCTGCAGAGAGAGACTCAGACAGGAGTCGACAGAAATTCCTAACTTAATGAGCAAATGATTTGGAACCTGTTGCTAGATGTGACACTGTCTTGTAGGGACTGTGATTGGTTGATACACAAGACATAAATAAATACATGTCATAGAAATTAACAAATCATTGAATCTAAACTGGATTTTAAAAAAGGAGAAGAAGCGTAGATAACGGAACTAGGCAAAATTGAATTAGTATGCTTTATTCCATATTATTTATCAGATAAATAAGATGGGATTATTTACATCCTCATCATTATTTTGTTTTGCCTGGTCATTTTGCTATGTCTTTTACTTATTGTGGACCCTCAGACAGCCAGCTTGTGCAAAACTGTTTGATATGACGAAATGTCCAATATAAAAATGGGAAAATAAAGGATGAGAAAGCCAAATGAGACAGAGGAGTATCACCTGTTGTTGGCACAGCTCTAACCCTTATGCAGATAATGTCTCTCCTTTCTGTGCATCTTTAAGGAATTTTCCCTCATTTAGAACGCTCTTACTAAAAGAGCATCTTATAGTAATGCTAAAAGAATTACTAAAATTAAGTTACCCAAAGGTTAGATTGTGCAATGCTTAGAGTAACACCAAAAGAGTACAGTCTCCAACTCGCCAGGCTTCAGGCACCATTAGAACAAGCATGAACAAGTCAGTCTGATTTGGAAGGGATGACAAAGAAAAGCTCTTCTACCAAACAACAACATGGCAGCATTAAGCCGTTTGCAAAGTTGCATTTGAGTGAACCAAAAGACTTCTGGGACAATACCCAGTGGGTAGTCCAACTATATTGTCCTATTGGATGAAAAATACTATCAGAAAAAAGTATAAGTCATCTCATAGCACCTGTAATGAACAGTGATGGAACAGTCTTGAGCTGTACACCATAAACTCCTTTGTACACCAAAGTGTTATGAAGCCACATTTGTGGGCTGACCATTAAACTTTCCTCTTGCAAAAGGATAGTAACTCCAAACACAGCAGGTAATCTAAAATAATAGGAAAAAGAAAAGGCGGTAGAGTTTAGACTTTAACCCAATTGAAGTGTCGTGGTGATACTATGCAGAAAGAAGTACCTACCGCAATATACTGAAGCAAATCCCTCTACAATAGCAGGAAACTAGTAAAATCAGACAAGATGTTGCTGCTAAAGATAATGTGTAATATGGACTGTATTTAATTTATGACAGACTATGCTTAGTGGAGTTCAAAATGCAATTTAATATATCTTCAAATCAGAGAGAAAAACATTCATTTCAAATTCATAGGAACAAAAACTATTTTCTTATAACCGAGATTAAATTTTGACAGTCATAAAAGTTGACAGCAAAATATTACAAGTACTTGACTTTCAGTGACCCAGTTAGGTTTTCTGTCCAGTGCTGTTTATTCCAATCAGGTTCTCCACAGAAGAGCTTTGTTGTCAGCTCTGTCATCTCCCATCTATCTCAAAACTTTAGAAGCAGTGCAGTTCACGATTTATTGTGCTATGACTGACTTGAAAATAGACTAAACATTGTGACAAAGAGTGAAGAAATGGATCAAGCTGCACAAATGTGTTCAGAAGTTTGTTTCAGGCTGAGTGGGAAAGTACTTCAAACACCCATGTTTCTTTGAAAGTGGTTTCCGGAAAATATCTTAGAGTGGAGAAACCCCCTCAGTATTGAGATTTTTTATATTTTTACAGAAATAAGATATTTATGAATTTTTCATAAAAAATTAAATGGGAACATATGTTTTGAATATTCTCATGTGTAGTTGAATGTTTTTTCATATTGCTTGATAAAATTTTAGACATACCATTTGAGACGCAGCACCTTGAAAAGTAATCATACTTCTTGCTGCATTTCTGTTGCACATATTTGTCCTCTTAACTGCACTTTGAAAATTAAGAGCAGCTCATACAATGCGGATTTTGCGATGTGATATTTTTGAAAAGCGTTGGCAAATGTGAGCTGCAACCTGAATGAGAAAAGATGCTGTGACCCTGATTCACAGTATGCCATCAGCAGTAACTTTAAGCAGAAAACTGCAAATTAGCTATGATTTTCATCAGAATCAAAAGTAGCAATGACATACAGACTTTTACCATAATTCCCAAGAATTTTGGCCCATGTAGTTCAAAAAGACGTACATTTCTGAAGATGATTCAAATTGAGGCGGGTCTGCATTCATAACAGAAATTCATTCGGAAGCAGACCAAGACCACCTCAGAGAAAGTGTTGCAGTCCGATTGTTTGGTCCATGCCAGTTTTCAGTTGAGTGTATTCACACCTGCACAAAAGGTCTGAACCAATGGGGGAAACAAACTCTGGTCTGTTTAATGCAGACCAAATGTGTCAGATGTGAATAGGCATGCTGGAGCAGATGAATCTCTGCTCCAGCATGTCCTCAGGCACACCTCCATTAGAACATAAGGGATACATGCATTGTAATAGGAAGAATTTATGCAAACTTGATTAGTTTTGAACTTACAGTTTGAGTTTCTGTCTCATTTGCTCTGCTGCATTGTCACTCCCCCTATCAGAGATAAGAAAATATGAAGTTATTTTATATGCAAAGAGCATCATTCAAAGTAAATTCTAAAACTGGGAGGACAGCTTTGATATGATTTTCCAAAGGCAGAGGAAAACAGTCACACATAAAATGTTGATGTAGACAAACACTTGGACAAGAAGCAATCCAACAACCACTTACAGGATCCAAATTAAAACATTTTTGTTACACTTTAACTGTCATCCATTTAAAATAAAAAAAAGTAAGCTTTCTTGTGTACAAGTCACTTTATACACAGTACTTTTAATAGTTTCATGCAAAATAATTCTGGGAAGACCAGCAACGTAAAATGTTAATAAATCAATAAAATGACAATAGAACAACCACACCCAGCCTCTGCAGCAGTAAAAAGTACAAAGCCAATTTCTGAGAGCACATTATTTTTGATAAAACACACAGGAAGGTTTCCTCATGCTACATGTGGAGCAGCAACTAATAAAATTCAGATGAATCCCATGCTGACGTTTGAAATGAAGGCCAATAGTCTGAGCATTCTGGAAAGATGCACAAACTAAATATATCATGACTTGCACTGACTGAAGCTTTACCAGTTATTTCAATTAGGATACCTGTTTTCATTTATTCAAGAATTCAATGACAGAAAACAGCATGGATTGCAGAGGAACACAAGGCAGTGTGACTTTTTAGTTGCTTTAAAACAGACATTTATTTTGATAACATTATCCAAAATTTGGAGACACCACTTTTTAGATTTACTGCCTTTCAGAGAGACACAGCATACAGTTGTTTGTGTGAGCATCCAAGGCCTTTTGAATCATGTTAGGGTTAAGGAACATGTCCTCATTGCCTCCAGCATCAGATGATGTATTACTGGAAATGCTGACACTGAGACAGATTTTTTTTTTTAAAACCAGCTAAGCCCCCAAGCCTAATTCCAGCTGAACGTATTTAAGCTGCATAGCAATTTGACAAAAAGATCTAAATCAGAAGATTCACTCTTACAAGTAAAAAAAGGGGGTGGGTGGTGTCCTAACAAGTTTCAAAGAAAATTTAGATTATTAAACCTCACCTTTTTGAATAACCTAAGCATTTGGTAAATAAGCCACTCAAAGTTATAATGTATTTGATATAAATGCTCTCTTTCGAGACTTGATGCAAAAAGCTAGGGGGAAAATGACTTTCGATAACGCAGGAAAAACAATGAACTTACAGTACACACAAAAGACAACACTGGAACCCACAAGCAACCAGGGGCATGGAAGGAGAGCAACAGAAGGAGCCAGTGGAAAACAATGAGACAGAGGGGCTGAAATACACCGAGGAAGGCAAGGAAGTGACCGAGAAGCTGAAACACTAATGACAGGTGATCAGATGCAGCTGGGGAAAGGAGCAGTTAAAGGCAAAAATAAGACAATGATTAACAGCTGTGGTCAGGAGAGGAATAGCGAGTGAAGGTAAGGTGAAGACAAACAGAAACAAAAGGAATGCAAGGGGGAAAAAAGAAATCTGAACCATAAACCGAAGTGAACACGAATCTGATGAAACGAATCATAAACACAAACAATGAGAACAGCTGAACTCAAAGGATGAACTTTGAACGCAAGATAAATATGTTGCCAAACTCAGATCTAAGAAAGCAAACCGGAAATTATCAAAACAGAAAATAACAAAAACTAAAAAGTCCAAACACCTATTGACCATGACAAGATTGAACGATGCCAGATAAATTGTTCACACAACTTCCTCCTCAAAAACATCATCTGCTAATTTCTGCAAGATGCATCCCACATGTGAATCAGCCATTCTTGTTTTTCAGAATTGGGCAAAAGGAAGAAAGGACACCATCTATTCATCATGCTGTTCATTCTCATAAGACATCCTACACTCAAGGAGATTATCCAGAGGAGAAAGCTTCAGCAGTAGATTACGACAGTCACATGTGGGAGACATTATTTGCAATTACAGTACAGTAGTTGAGACCCATATACAAGCTATACAATATATACACAGTAAAGCCACAGTGTGTGTCTGAGTCAACGAGAAAGGAGTGGTGTGAATGAGAGCTGCTAAACAAAAGCTCTGGAAAAAACAGGCCTCTTTGTGCAAATGAAGCAGACTGAGAGGAGAAAAACTGAGCGGAGGAAACAATAAAGTCGGGCTTTATAAACAACATTTTCTGACAGCTAAGCATGCGTGGCCTAGACAAAGTGTCAGAAGAATATGATTAAATTTTTCTCACATGCGTGAGTGTTTAGAGCACACATAATCACGCTAGGTCTTTTAGTTGATGTTCTCTATATGTATATGTGTACTAGAGAGCAGCATGTAATTAAAGTAATCACGTGCTGCATGTTTTTCACTCCTACTGTGGTCTGGAAATTCGCCATGTGCAAAAAAGTGTCGCCCTCCTGAAAATGAATAATTTCCACTCAGGCCCCTCCAACCACACTAATGAGAGTCAGAATCTGTAATGACAATTGGGCTGCAAAATTACAAGCTATTTTCTTTATAGCTCACCTCTGAGAGGGAAACATTTTGTTCCTTGCATATGGTTTGAATAAAGGTGGACTGGATACATTTAGTGAATTGTATTGAAAAGCTGTCATTTTTAGAATCCCTTCATTCAGGGCTCATGTACTACTTAATTCAACTTTACTAAGCCAAACATCTTGCAGCATCTATGGGAAAAACAGTCAAAAGACTGGCACAAATACGATAAGCGCATGAGGATACAATTTTTCCCCAACCCATTAGAGGGAACATCACTCTCAGGTTACAATGAGCAGCATCACGACGGCCCAGTTGAATATTTTTGGCTTTATATGAGGGCAGCTTGGACGAAAATGTTCATGCTTGTGTCAACTGGATGGATGTTTTGCTGAGTGTTGCTAACTAAAAACAGAGCAGTGTTCTCTACAGGATGTGAATTAGAAGTACATGATATTCTCAAGGCTAACTTAGAAACCTAACGAAACAGCAACAGATTCACAACCAGCCCAGCGCCAACAAATGTTCTCCATTACATGTCACACAAATTAGTGAAATAAAGACAAGTAATGATGCCGATTTATACTTGGAATGTGCAATGTTCTTTAATCCCATCAGTCTCATCACCTTGTAAAACTTTATGTGCAAATTTTGCTCAAGAGAATTAGCTTTCAAACAAAAAACGTGGCTCACTCCAGACTGATGCTACAAGCCAACGTGAAGGTGATTTTATCACCATCTGACTCGTCTTCCTCTGCTGTAGAGTTTGGGAGGCTCTACGCTACACCTGTGGCCTCCCAACAACACTGCAATAGAAAGTGGGATAACACAAGATAAATATGTTGCCAAACTCATCTTGTCTTGGTCATTCATCTGTGCAGTTTTTTGACAGAAAAGTGAAGCAAGGTTGTTTTTGTTTCTTTTCAAACACACCCAGCTGTTTTCCCCATTTCTCTCTTGTTTTTAACCCATTGCAGATGATTTAGGCAGATGTACTTTGGCCTTCCAAGTCTCATTTTGTTGAGTTACATTCACAAGCCTCAATGGGTTTTGTTTTGGAATTTTATGTAATAGACCACCACAATAAAGTGCACAGTTGTGAAACTGAAGAAAAACATGCATGATTTCCAAAAAAATAATGTAAAGAGTGGTGTGCATTTGTAGTTTGTAGTAGACTGAACCCTCACAGGACTTTGTAAAGTAACCTGTTGCTGCAAATAGGGCAGGACGTCTTTTGGAGTCTCTACTGCCTTTACATTTCAAACGACAGAAGCTTTTACCTTTTTGCAACAAGCTCAGTCAGATTGAATGAAGAGTGCTGCCACAGACTCAGGCAAGACTTTGACCTCAGACTTTGTCCTCAGGTTAACTCCATTCATCTTTCCATAAACTCTGATCAGATTTCCTGTCCCTACTGAAGAAAATAATTCCCACAGAATGATTCGTTTTCTGTCCCAAGTAGCAGTAAGGGGTCAAAAAAGGTAATATAAAAACACATGGTAGGTTTAGTTGTATTACATAAAATATTTAAATATAGGTAGATCTGGCAACCAAAGCTTTATGTTCACTGATATGATTGATATCCTGCCTTCAAGAATAACCCTCTGTGGATAAGCTTCTATGAATTCACTATGGGATGTATTCTTTTAAGAAATTTAGGATATGTTTACATATGAATGTAGTACTCTACACAGAGGTAGCTAGACACACACCATCCAAAATCCTTTCATCAACTCAACAAATCCACAGATGTGTCTGTCCAGATCTCCTCGTTTCCTCAGTCCACCCGATTCATATCCTCCCTCAGTGGTCTTCATAAAATCCCACCACCCACTTTTTATGTGTCACTTCCACTCAATCTAGTCAATCTAAAGGGACTCTGAGTGTCTAAGCTCATTGTGTGAGACTCTTGAGCCCCTCACTAAACCACAGATGCTTGAAGCCTCTGTGGCTCTTAGGACACCGGGTCCCTGACATGTGGAAGCAATCATACAAGGCAAAGATGAAGTGATATGCAAAACTATTGAAAATATGGATGAAGATCTGATGTCGAACTAAAATATAGTCTCCCAGCAACAGCTCAACTGTGTTAGATGTAGGTGTCTCACAGATAAAATCTTGATAATTGATGACGGCAATAAAATGTCTGATCATATTACATAGAAGTACCTCGAACATTCAGTAAATATTAGATAAACTTGGTATTGAGTGAAAGTTATTGCTTCAGGGAAGCAATTTAGCTGACAAGATTAAATTGTTAAACAATGTAAATGGATTAACTGCAAGTAACAGAATGAAATATTTTATTTTATATGCAACACAGAAACCGTTTCTGTGTTGCATGAATGACTTGTAAACTCTTCCATATTAGGACGCAGCCACACAGCTTGGAGTATTCTGTTGGTATTTCATGTGACAGATCAACAAAGACCAGCTCTTTCTTCTTTTGGTTTATTATTTTGTTTGTAATTCTTTGTATTACCTTGTTGCTGAAAATGTGCTATATAAATAAAATTGCCTTTACCTTTAATCTTCCTGTTTAACAATTTCCTTTTTCATTAACAAAGAAGTTAGAAGGCATCAGCACCTCTCCCAACTCCACTAGGGAAAATGGATGGATGTCTAAATTGCAAATCAAAGTCAAATAATTTTGAATTGACTTCGTATGTATAAATATAAACTACGCATTTGTTGTGAATTGGCATTTTAAAAAAATAATTCAACCGAATTTGATTGTCTTTCAGAGGTTTTGTGTTTGGAAATGACAGCTAAATAAAGCTATACTTCAATAACTTAAAATAGCAAGTCAATCAATATTTATAGCATTGTCAATTGATCAATGGAAAGCTTTTGCTGGCATTACAACATTTAAACCCTTTGTAAAAACTGGTTTTTGCATGAGTTCCTGCTCTAATCTTCCCTGCCATCACGCTCATCTAAAACATACATTTCTTATCTAAAGCAACATGTTGGCACAATTAAAATATTATTTTCAGGCTAAATCTGCCAGGGGTATTACTGTCTTTTGCCTCAAGACTTAAAATATTATATCACAGCATCACAAAAGATGTAATCTATATATTTTTTTGAGTTTTCTGGAGTTCTTTCAATATTTTTCTCTCTATTTTGACCCCATTGGACCTATTTTCTTTACCCTCTACAATGGAGGACACACAGTGTAGACGACCTAAAGAACATTGGACTTCATGAAACGTAATGTGAAAAAAGAGAGCTCTTCAGTCACCAGTATATCTCATCTGTACAGCGTTTTTTTTCATATCCATGCACTGAAAGCCTCACATGAGACAAATAATGCTCATTCACTGAGGTTTACTTATTTCACAGAGTGAGAAAAATGTTCATTCTCTACATCTGCAAAGTTGATAGAGTCTAACCTTGAAGTCTTACAACTCAAGTATTGATTATAAATACGTTCAACATTTTAATATAAAGTTGCCCAAATGTATCACATAAAATTGAAGAATGTAGTAGTTATGTGAAGTTTTGAAAGCTGCTGTGTAATTAAAATGAATTTCATCCATTTCAAACAAAGTGAGTTCCATAGGTAATCAGGAAAATAAAGTATAGATTGAAAGAATATTTAAAAAAACTACGCAAAATCCTTGATGACATCTGCAGTGATTTGGAAACAAAACAGAGGGCATAACGTCGTATAACTTTCATGTATTTAAAGTCAATATTAACTTTTACCATCAGTTTTTGCCAACATAGTCTGAACAATAAAACTTTGTAATTTCTTTAAGTGCTCTTCAGGAGTAGTTCTCCAAACAGCTTGTTCAACTTTTTCGGAATCTTGGCTGCAGTTTGTTCCATTAAGTGTCTCGATGAACCCACACACTCCTTTAAGAATTGCTGAGGTCCAGACTCTGGGGAGGTTGATCCGTGACGGAGATTGTTATACGGTATGATTTTCAGTCCAGATATGCTTTTACTGAATTTGAAGTGTGTTTCGGATAAAACTTAAACATTTAGCTGCATAGTGTCAAGACAAATCTAATCTTTTTATAAATGTTTTTGTTGTTGTATTCTTAATACTATTCATTTTTGAAGAAATCGTCAAAGATCTCGAGTTAAAATATAGCTAGAGCCCTTTTCACTTAAAAAAAATGCAGATATAAACCAATTTACCTCTGCCCTCATAGGAGTTCAACTAAAATTGTCACATCTGAATTAAATTGCCCAGAAAAACCTGTTGCTTCCTATTTTCACTTAACATCCTGTTGAAATTGGCATAAATCAGTCTTTCCTCTGTGCTTCCCCTTCTTGAGAATAGCTTTTTGACACCCACGGTTCCAATGAATGTGTTTCTGATGAGGTTTTGGCAAACAGTGGACGGGTCAAACAAAGACCCAAATGAATCTTTCAGGTTCTGTTAAGTTTGTGTTAGACTTTTCTCCACCATCTAAAAAAAATTAAATAAAAAATACAGTTAATTTTCTTTTATGGCACTTGATCCAAATCTTGGGACAGCATTTTATGACTGTAAAACGTAACATACTCAGCAGAAAAAAAAAGAAAATTGCTGAGACTGAGGACACTACAATATTTTTTGACATCTGCAGATTTCTGCATCAGTTTGTTTTTTTTAAAGGTTTTATTGGCTCAGGTGGCCTGTATTTGATAGGGAATTGACAGGAAAGTGGATAAGAGAAGGGGGAAGACATGAGGCAAAGGTGGACAAGTCGGGAATCGAACCGGCACCAGCCACATCGAGGACGAAGTGGCTGGTGCCAGCATCCATTTTAAGCTGATCCATTTGATGAAGATCTGCAACATTTAATCAGTGCAAATTCTAATATCTTCTATTATCACCACATGCTGGTATGTTTGATCCTTCCGCTTTGGATTTGTCGTGTCTTTAGGTGATTTTACTCATATTTCCATTTGAATCCATTCACACTTCTGCCTGCTCTGAGCACTGCAGAGAGCTCCTGTGGGTATGTGCCATGGAAAGGTGCCAACTAAAACTAGAAGCCTTGATAGATACAGTAAAGAATTGCGACGTTGACAAAGTGTTGATAAGAGCCAACAACCACAGAATTTTTTTCAGCTAACTGGTTTCTGGCATGTGTGGCTTGCATCAAAATCCTATTCTGCAGTTTTGGTACTGCAGTCCCTTAAATGACTGCAGTAAATTTTTAGCTATATGGGGAGTAGCATTCCAAGAATTAGGTGTGGATTAAGACTTTTGTACTTTACTCCCTTACTTTGTGAATATTTTCTTCAGTTCCCAACACCATGCTTTGCCTAATGAAATGCACGACAATTTAGAATCATACAGACACACATAAGACACACATGAAACTCACACATTCTCAAGAATTCAGTGCAATGTTTCTGTCAATATATCTGGAGGTAGCACTCACCATCTCATAAACAAGGACTGTTTCAGAGCCAAACAAATAGGGAGCCAGCTCTGTACCTCTCCCTTCTTACTCATCTCCATCTCACATCTGCTACTATGTTTGACAGCAACTGATCCTTATGCAACATCCAGCAATAATGAAATGTGACCTATTTCTTTTAATAAATGAGGTCAATAATTACAACCTGGCAGAGAAATATATCATCATCTGATTCCATATCAAAGTGTATTTATCAAAATTGTTAATTATCAACATGAGTTATTTAAGTAGGACAATCTCTAAGTGGTACAAAAGTAGTTTTAAACAAAAAGAGCCACAATAAATTCACTGACTAAGACTTCTCCAAAGTGGGCTGAAAGAAGAATTGTTGCATATCTTTGAGATGATTAATCCCTGTGACTCAGAAAACATCTGTGCCGTGTTGGTATGAGATCTGACTCAATTCTATGCTTTTCAAGCTGATATTGTGATTTAATAGCACCATTTAAAAAAGGAAATAGAGTTTTGTTGAGTCAAGAAGGCAAAGTAACTTAACCAAATGTGACTTACTTGTTTTTGAGTGTGGTCAGAAAATAACACAATATAGGAAATAGTAACTGTGACCTTTAAGAATGTGTGTGAAAGTCACATTCTGGGGACTGGCCCCATTTCTGTGGTCTAGACAAGTACTTAAATCCTAAGACTAGGTTGAAGACTGTTGAATGGTTAGGCTTAAGATTGTGTTTAGAAAAAAAAAAAAAAATCAAGAGGTTATGGTTAAAAAATTACACTGAGAAATGAACTGATGGAAAAACAAGGGTGCGTCAGTTTAACCAAAGTCTTTTACCCATTGATTATGTGAATGAGAAGAGCTGAACCAGATGGTGGCAAATTGCTCTAAAAATGAATGCTGTCTTTATGCACACGACAACATCATGGTAGCAATTAAGCACAGCAGAGTTTATCACTGCAACATAACATCACCACATGACTTCTTATACTGTAATCAGCGCTGTATATTCAACTTATTTCCCAAATATACAATTTTAATCAAATGCATTCTCTTTTGATGCAGATATACAAAAAGATTCTGCAGCCATTATGCACATCAGCTTGGCTGAAGCACAAATCTGACTCATGCTTTTTGCTTTTGAAACAAACTGGCGGACTCTGATTTTGAGTTGTGTTCTCACATGTAATTTCTCAATGGGCCCTACAAGAGCCAGTGCCAGCCCCACTCACTTCAGCACGTTACTCATCAGTGACAACACGGCCTTTGGGCGTTTTCTGATCTTATCTATCACTCTCAAATTGCAGTGAAGCTTTGCCATGCCAAGACACATCTGCATACAACAATGCTTACTTATTTTTTTAGGTTGAGTACTGCTGAGCTGAGCGATGCTTTCTTGCAATGAAGAGGCTCGGCACTGATTCCAGACACATTCATCAGAGCTGGAAGGCCGTAAAACTCCATGACTCCTCTCTCTCGCTCCCCCACAGCATCCTGCAAACAAAACCCTTTACAACTTTGCATTTAAGAGCACATGGAACAATCTGAACCAACAGTAAAATAAAAAGATGGTGTATGTTCTGAGTTTTTAGAGCTTAGAAAATGTAGTCCTAGTTTGACGTTGACCAATAAATCTCCCCCCTGCGCCCCTACAGACACGAGGTGGCATTGCACACATTTTAAAAATGAATTACACCTGACAGTTATTAGTCCCTTAGATATGACTTACATGAGCATTACAATTGCACAACAGAGGAAACATCAAGAGTAACAATTTCCTTAGGAGCCAAAGAGTCAGACTAAGAAGGTGTGAGGATTGGATGATAGTATTATTGCATTGCACTTTCACCCGTAGACATGATTTCAGCAGGACACAACTACCGTTTTTTTTTTTTTCTACAGTGTTTCTTCGAGAGTTGCTATTTTAAACAATTTGTTGTTCCTTATTCATGAGATTAAAAGGAAATCCAATTCTGATACAACATTTAATGTGGAAATTCAAACTGTCTGCTACAATGCTTTTGTATTTGCACAGTTTGTTTAATCAACTCTTCTGGGTTGCTGTGGTGATGCAGGGGTAAGGCACAATCCACTTATAAAGGCCTCAGTTCTTGATGCAGCTGTCATCAGGCCAGGTTTGTGTCCCAGCCTAATAACCTTTTACCACCTGTTCCACTCTCTCTCAATAGCCACTTTGTTATCTCACCATTCTCAAATAAAGGCCATTAGAGCCAATAAAACTTTGAATATATTATTTCAGACTTACAGGCTTAAATTTATCAATTTGTGACAAGAATGGACAACTGACATTCACAGAAGGTCTCTACACGGTCTGACTGAAAAGCTGATTTAAGAACAACTGACACTAATTTAATCTCAAAATGAGCAAAGCTGGTACAGACAAATTCCAAAGCTGATTTATTACAAAATATCACTAAGTTCAGAGTACCAAAACATTTTCAGATGCCATGAGAATTGGGACTAGTCAGAGTTGTTTCGACAGCAAACATATAAAGTTATGAGTGACTTCAATTTTGCTAATGAGGTACAGATTTGTTTGTCAATTCCTACTGCAACAATGCTTTTCTATCCTGCCTTACTCAACTGTTGTATGGGTGGAGACATTTTTTTTATTAACATTAAACAAAAAAACAGACCTGTATTTGGAGAAGTAAATCGCCTAAATCAGTGATCCCCAAACCCAACCCCGAGGGCCCACTGTCCTGCATGGTTAAAATGTTTCCCCACTCCAGCACAGCTGATTCAAATGATTGCATGTCTCAAAGTGCTGCAGAAGTCTGTTAATCCACCCATTCATTTGAATCAGGTGTGTAGTAACAAGGACATGCTTAAAACATGAGGGAGTTCTGCCCTAAATGGTTAGGATTATTAATATTTCTTACTTACTTAGATTTTAACTCAGTATTCCTCTGGAGAACAACTGTCTGAGATGATACAAACACAAAAAGCCAGAAAACAAGACCAACTGTACCGCCAACAGAGACCATCCCAGACTCTGAAGTGTCTTCTTTGTTCGGTTGTTTTAAACCACAACATAGAAAATCTTGTAGATACCCCAGACGTGAACCCTTAAAACTCCATGATGTCATCTCATATTCACAGAGGGTTGAGTATTTGTTGTCTAGATCTCTTCCTGTCTCTCTCTGATACTAGAGAGCCATGAGAGACAACTAGCTGAAGATTTGGAGGTCAATGAACTGAAGGGAAAGTCAATTCTGACAGAACAAAGATATGACTCTATTGAATTGATGCATGATGAAGGTATGACCTGTTTTCACAGACTGCTTAAAATCGAGTGAAAGAAAAGAAGCTGGGGACCAAGATCCACGTGGCATTGACCGGGATGTGGAGTTTGATATAGTCAAATGTTTTGAAGAATGTAAGACTACCACACATAGACAGGCCAGAATTTGTATAAGTAAGGGGTTAATATCTGAGAGTTCTGCAGGGCACTATCGTTCCACCATTTCATCCCCCACCCTGTATACTCCTCAGACTGCTGAGCCAACTTTTGAGTTTTCTCATCTGCAAACACTCCAATGACTCAGTGGTTGAGGGGAGTTCAAGTGGTGGATGGAAGTCTGAACAGTCACCTCATTTCATGAACATAAACAGGAAGAGAAAGATAAGCTCCAACACCTCTGTATCTCAGTATGTGGAGTACATGTGGGTACTCACCTGGACAACAAATATTGGTAAGAATACAAGACTGAAGCTGTTAACATGAAGGGAAGCAGCTCACTCTATTTCTGGAGAAGGTTTTGTTCTTCTCTGTCAAACAAAAGTTTGAAAACTACAATCTGTCTTCCTTTATCTGCTTTTTGTCATCAGGGAATAATAAAATGTATTGCAACTCAACTCGCAATGAAAAATAAAAGCCACAATCTTCAAGAATAATAAAGCACTTAATCTGAAGACAAGCACTTATTAGGCAAGCTTTTAAACAATACATAAAAAACTCAACCATTCCAACCTCACACTCACTCTGCAACTTCTTCAGACTGCAGATTTGTATCTTAATTATTAGAAAATAAGTTTTAATTACTTTCTAGAAACTGTAAAAACGAGTTAATAAATTAAGAAGATATTCATACTGATTTATTACTGGTTGCAACAAGAGTATGCATCTTCCAAACATCTGTCAGTTGTTTTGCAAGCATCTGTAATCTGTCTGGCCACAGGCTGCACTTTGGCTAAATCGGAAAACAACACTTCTGTTACTGCGTTTCTTTTTCACAATCCTTTAAACTAATAATTTCACACTATCTGAATCTATCACAATTCTCTTTTTCAGATGAGATCCTCTCAATTACTTGAGAAATCACTTTGATGTCAGAAAAAAAAAAAGATCAACTCTTTTCATGGCTTGATTCAGGTCATTTCTGTTACACAGAAGTTGACTCAGGTAACAGAATCAACTTCTTAAGTCCTTTTTGAGGAGTTAAAAGTGACACCTCAAAAACTTGTTTCCAAAAGTGACCAAAGGATCGTTTGCATCGTAGGCCTGTCTAAGACAGTCAGTAACTTCTATTATACAGAAAGTCATTTTGCTACCAGTTAATCCAAATACAAATTAGTCAAAAGATGCAAGACAGTTTGAAATTACGATAGCTAGTATTTTTTATGTAAATACAGACTTTCTGGACAGAAACATTTCTTGCACAATTTGTGGCCTTCTGTCGTGGAACTGTGACATTTTCTAAAATTCACAAAACACAATTGTATTTCTTCCTTCTTCAGTTTTACAACCAGAATGTCGACCAATAACCTTAATAAAAGGCAATTCATGAAAGTCAAAGATAACAATAAATAATATCTTTCCTCATTAAAAGTTACCCAATAAAATGATAAGTTTGCTTTGTATCTTTGTCTGTTTGTGCAGTCGACTGTGCAGCATCTTGTGCCCTTTTTTAAAGTGGAATCAACAAAATAAAAGTGTTTTTAGGCTACAAGACGTTTGTTTTTTGACCGGTTTAACAAAAGAACGCAGAAGTTGTTTTGGCGTCCGTCATGGCAGAGTTCTGTAAAACTTGACGTAACATGCAAAGAGTCTGTACCAGTCCGTGTGCAATGGCTTTTTTTTCCTTCGGTAACTTGCAGGTCTAATTAACTGCTTGTCACACAGGAGGTTGACAAGCTGGGGATCAAATGCAAAAACTAGTCCAAGTATAGAAGGACCTGTGAAGAGAATAATAATTTTGGCCTGTAACCATTTATTCCACCTTAACAAAAACAATTCTGATGAACAAAAGAGCCAAGTTAACTTCCAAAAGTATAACATGTGCCAAGTGAAAATTTGTTTTGCTGCAGTACTGGGAAAATTGGATATTTAAAGAAAATATGGGATATTAACATTACAAAAACTGGATGTTTATCCAAAACTGTCAAAAATACTAAATCAAAGCCAGTCAGAGGTTGCCAAGAGGCCAACGGCAATATGAAAAAAATTATGTCTAAAACTGATTGATCTTCTGTACAATAATCTACTGTATTCTCCATATGTGTGGACTATGATTGGCTCCACAATAATATTTTCTATAAGCTATCAGGGTAATCTTTTATGATTTGATGAAACCAGATAAAAAAATAAACTTAAATAAAAACCAAAACATCATCAGCAAAACATATTACCATTGAGTATATTGTTGGCACTGTCATGCTCTTAGGTTACTTTTCTTCAGATGGAACCAGAGTTTTCTTTATTATTTTTATCCATCTATTTTTTTTATTTTTCACAAAATGCTGATAAAATTAGGAACATTTCCAAATTAAAGTCTATGTTGACCCAAAACCTAGAAGTCTGCTAGAATGTCAAAAATCATTACTTTTGTAATGGCCTAATCAGAGTCCAAAACTGAACCTAATGGGGAAAATAAAAATTATAGGGTCACCTGAGGTCATCAACATCTTATGGATTCTAAAAAACACTATTTACAAATCAAGTAAAGATGTCTATAGGTCAGTTGCGTTGTTGTTCTTAATCAAGTTGAGAATAAATTGTAATCTTTTTTAAAAAAAAAAAAACCTAGGTAACAAAAAATTAAACACATTAATGGCATAATAACATGTCAGCCTCTTAAAGATCAATAATTGTTAATTTTGTAAAAAACAACACATAGCAATGGAACTGAAATATATTTTCAATATCCTAAAAAGCAAGCAACCAAAACCAAAAGTGAAATAGATTATGAAGTCTAAAAACAAATCAGTATCATAAGTATGAAAATGTGACCCGCTCAGCAGTTTATACAGTTCTTTCTCACACATGGTGACACTGTAGTGGTGCTGGTGGGATGATTTGTGAAAATACCCAGAGATGGTGGGATGCGGTGTCAGACACTGGTGTTTAACAGCTTCAGAAATTTCCAATCCCTATTTTTCTTGGGTTGACCTCCTGGTACGGCTGGACCGGAGCAAAACACTCTCTGAGATATGAACCATTTATGGCTCCAGACATAGTCTTGTACCACATGCCACATCTGGCATGATCATATTTTGGAACCATAACAAAGATAAGAGGAGGTAAATCAAACTCAGCTTCTCTCTGAATACTTACACTTCCAAATGAAAAGCATGTTTCCTTTCATCGTGAGAGCTTGCTGGCGTTAACAAACAAGCAATCGTTCTCCCATGGAATTAAGAGTTGGACCGAGTCCAAACTGGACGACCTTGCAAAGTCCCTAACATCTCTGCAATGAAAGCACTATTCTGCCTTGTTAAAACTCACAAAGTGTGAACTAAAACATACAGTGAGATGCAGTCATTTCCTCCTCCAACTTATCGCGGCCTCTTAAGGAGAAATTGCATTTGCCCTCTGATCGTATGCAAGATATCATGGTAATTTCTTTCTCAGAGACCTGACATCTAGAGAAGTATGTTTCCAGTACAGTGGCTGCAAATTAACCTTTCCATTAATTATGAAGCAGCAAAAGCACAGCATGAAATTCACATGGAGACATTTGGTTTGATAGGTCCCTCTTAATACCTACTTTGATTAAATGTAATCCGGAGACTCAAAGTACATTAACATTACAGACATCAGTGAGCAAATTCCTTGATTATGAAAAGATCAGCTATTAAAATGATGTTTGAGGCAATTTGTGTCCCAGAACAGTGTCCCAGTCAACTGTAACATGATTTACTTCAAACCACCCACTCTTACTGCTGTCATATCACAAATACCCACCCACTGTTGAAGCTAATGGCTCGTCTTTTTTTGAACTCCCTTTAAATGTAAAATGAAATGCCATTTACATTCATTTTACTAAATATAAAAAAAAAAATTCCCTTCCTAAAAAACTAGCTTCCAAGAACATGTACCCCTCGAGACATCACATTATGAGTAAGACATTTGGACTTTTCTTTTATTCTTTTATCACAGACATTCAGTGATAATGGTGCAACGGTATAGAAGGTTTACAGCATACCTTTCTGTATGCAATTTATTTATTGTAAAAATTAAAGAGGCCGCATTATGTAAACTAGGCTTTGAGTTTTACGTCATGTTACAGTGTTATCCTCTCATCAAAAACATACCTGGTGTGATGCCTTGATTCTTTCATACATGTTTGAGAAATCCTCTGATCTCCCATGGCAACCATTCAGATGTGCAAAACACCTGGGAGGATCTAGCACCACCTCTGAAGGCAAAGTTCCTCATCAGAGCTGCCATTTCCAAATTTTGGAGCCACATAGATAAACCCTTCCTCATGAATTCCCCGCTCAACTCCTTCAGATTAGCCAGCAGCAATTAGCAAACACTTGGCAGAACTGTAAATCTGCCTGGTAAATTATACAAGCTACAACTCGGTGACATACTTGTAAAAACATTTTTAAAGTGTGAAAAGAGGAGCTATGTGATGACTTCCTGAAGGTGAAGTTTCAGAAAGAGCAGGAGTTTTAAAAAGACAGAGGCCCAAGGCTGTAGAGGATGTACTATACTGTATTTTGCATAAGAAGTTGTGTCAGTTCATCTGCCCATTTCATTAGTCTATCAGATGGGCTTAAACAAGCTGAAAGGATAAAACAAAAAATGAAACACAAATTACATGACAAAGCTAAGCTTAAAAAAACAAATTTGGACATTCTGAAGATCATAAAACTCACCAAAAAGCAACTGGAAATAGAATTAGTTGTCAGGAAGCTTGAGAGAACGACTCACTGTTGCCTTCCACATATAGTGAAGACAAAAACATATTTAAGAAGAATCAATTTTAAAGTCCAAAACTTAAAATGAACCTCAGATTACACGGATTAATTTCACATATCAAGAAATATTTTAAATCATTATTTCTTGTAATTTTGATGAGTATGGCTTACAGATAATGCAAACCTGCAGTTCAGTGTCTCAGAAAATTTGAATATTGTAAAAATGTTAGATATTGGGAAGCTACGGCGTCATACTCTAATCAGCTAATTAACTAAAACCACTGCAAAAGTGTCCTGAACCTTTGGTTTCTCTGCCTGGGAGAGTAGGCTGCACAATCATGGGAATTACTGCGGACATGACAGAAGTCATAAACACCCTTCACAAGAAGGGTAAGCCACAAACCGTCATTGCTAAAGAAACTGGTTGTCCACAAAATTCTGTATCCAAGCATATTCACAGAAAGTATAATGGAAGGAAAAAGTGTGTTCGGAAAAGGTGCAGCAGGAGCATGGTTAGCTGAATCATTTACAGTATTGTGAAGCAAAATGCATTCAAAAATATTTAGGCACTTGACAAGGAGTGCCCTGAGAGTGGACGTGGAACATATAAATTTACAAAGGATAAATTCCTCTGTCCAGCATCTTACCAGGGCAGAAGAGAATCAGAAGTGGAGTGAATTAACATCAGTGTTTCAGAGTGCCACCGGACAGAGCCTTGGTATAAATCTGACATGAGAATCTGCAGGTTAGGCTAAATATTAGGATGAAGGCCTTCCAACCGCAAAGAAAAAGCTGGCCAGTAATTATAAGGTTTTGATGGCTGTCATGTCAGCTTCTTGATCAAAAGTAAATAAAAACAAAATATGTTTTGGTCCCATTTTTATCAGAAACAAGTTTCTCGGTGGAATAAAAATGATTGCAGATCAAAACGTGCCACAGGTATGAATAATTTTGGAGCCATTGATTATTCTTGACACCAATTACACGGGGAAAAAAAGTTCTGAAGAAAAAAACTGTCGCCCTACATTATGTTTCCTAATACCAGATGACAGATTTGATTATTATGCCTTTTGTGAGCTTGAGCTCACTAACCCAAATACACACAAAGCAGAATTGGCAGTTTATCTTCATGTCTTCTTTAGACAATGTTGTGTTTACCTAATTAACTGTTGAAATCCAAACTTGACCACACAGCTGTGCATTTGTCAGTGAAAAGGGAAAAATCCGACTGAAAGCCAACTTTAAAGTCCCATTGTTTGTGTTCAATTAATAAGTTAGTGCAAAAACAAACAAAAAAACAAACACACACATAACATGGGCAGATAGGCGTGGCCTCCCTAAACCTACTGCATGTTTATCTCAGCTTGCCCTGGGCAGGCTGCACCTGCTCCTTGCGTGACTTTTGCATTTTGACGTGCTGTGACTTCAAGTGTAAAACGAAACGCAATGACACACTGGAAATCTGCACTACAGATACACAGCGTACAGATAGCAGCTGGAAAGCAAATCAGGACTCCTCTCTCCCCGCGAGAAAGAGTTACCTCCTCGTCCCACCGTCACGTGAGGCGGTTCAAACCCCGGACACGAAGCACAACAAATCATTCAACAAGACAGAAAAACGCGCAACTTATATTAAACTTACCGCAGACGATAAAATCTCGCGAATGCACAATCCGAGCTGCCAAGTTTACAGTTTGTTTTTGGGGAAGAAAAAAGGGGTTCTCGTTGACCGGGAAGGATTTTGTAGCGGCTGTCTGGATGTCTGTAACCCACTTCTCTCACACATCTGCGCCCCAAAAAAGCCGAAGGAGTTCCTCCCATCCAGGCTGCTTCAGCTGGACTCCATACTCCCTCCTCTGACTTTTACTGCTTCTCACAGGGCGAGGGATTCCCTGCGCTGTCTGAGTGAATTATCATCCGTGTCTTTGAGGCTTCAATTAAAGCACGCTGTTACAGGAGAGCCACTCTTAACTCTGAGGATGGTTGCCAGGTGTCACGGTCACCGGCGTGCCTCACGTGCGCGTCCGCCTCAAAAGCCCCGCGTCCACCATAATTCACGGTCACTAATGAGTGCAAGAACATCCCCGTGAGTTCATCTGAATGCGGGTCATTCATGGTAGGATGTGGATTACATTTGGATGGGAAAACATCACATGAAGAATAGAAATATACTGACTCAAATAGCGAAGTATCCTGGACTGCAGGTGTGTCCAGTTGTAGTGCTCAAGAGCCTACAACTGGACAGGTTTGGACCTGAATCAAATAAATGTCTCATTGTCTCTTCTAACAGGGGTATAATTTATTTTTATTTTTATTTTTTTTTTTTGCTTAAATAGGTGTGGTCACTGGGACAGACTGCTCTCAATCTTTCATGCAATGTCATCTTGACACATCCTTCATAATCATCTTGACCCTCTTACTTGTACTATACTTCTCTGGCTTAGTACAACTTCGATATTTCAAATCACTGTGTGGAGCCAAACGAAAACAAAAACATCAGTATCTAACTCAGTTTTGTATGTGTGCTTCTTTTTGTCCACTTCTTCACCCAGTAGTGCTGTTATTTCACATAGTTGTTTGTTATCCCAATAGTTATTCCAACTCTCCTTTGCTTTGTTGAAGCCACATTGATCCATCATCTCTTATTTCCAGAACTCAGCTGCCTGCATTTTTACATCCATCCATAAACAACTGAACTGACTCCCTCTCTCGTACTGGAGCCTCTCACCGGTTCCAAAGCCCTCTATGATATTGTTCCTTCGTATATGCTCCAACTGGGAATGCATTTAGAAACTGGCATTGAGCTATCAGGCACTGCCTGCAAAAGATGGCTTTGTCCCACAGCTCACTCAAGATCCAGTTAGACCGATTTTCAGTTGTATGACCAGTTCTATGAACAGTCCCTTGCATCCCTGCGTTGATTGACAGTTGCGATGTGCAATACATGCTTATTGCCAGAGCAGCTGCTGTGAGGTCGAGCTAGTATTATCAGAAGGCAGATAGCGATGTATAAACGTACTAAAAAGAAAAGAATGTGCAGCTACAACAGATGATTGGAAGAAAAACACACATGGGCTTAACCTGTCACCAACGACTACCATAAAACAGAAAACCTTTTTCTGTTTTATGGTGTGGGGCCCCGAGGAGGTGAGAATGATTTAATGAAGCATAAAAATGATAAATGAGAACTGCTTGAATCAGCTTGGAAGATAAAATTATTAGATTAAAACGACATTTGTGCAATTTTTTTTTCTCTGTGTTATTTTATTTAAACAAAAGTATCTTTGAACATTTTTTGTTTTGTTTTACCAAAAATATGGACATTCAGATTTTTTTAAATCATCTTTTAATGTGCTAGATTTTAGAGAGAACTTTTGACCCACTGAAGTGTAAAAAAGAAATATTTGGTTTCTCATGTCCACCACTGTATTTTATGCACAAGATATTATGCAAACAGTGCGACTTGAATAATGTGAACTAGATGAGAGCTATAATTAACCTGTCCTTCTTGATTTTTGGGACATAATCAGATATATTTTGTGTTCTCAAGTAGTTGGATTTTACATTCTATTTGTCTATACCAATGTCTATATGAGTTTGTAGATGTTGGTTGGTTAGAGTATCTAACCAAGAGAAACCATGCAAGAGAAACCAACCTTATCTTTTCTTTTACCCGTGCCTTTAGGACCTCTGTAGCAGTTTTTATTGTTTTAGGTAAATTTTTTTCCCCTTTAATTATCTAAAAAAATAAAAAATGATTTCTATGCATTTTTGTGTCAGACAAACTTAGTTTGTTTATTGTGCATCTGACAGTCCTTGGTCCTTGGTGAATAATGATGCCACAGTTCTTTGTGTTGTGGTTTATTCAGGTGCAGTTTCTCTTGTATTATAGTTCTTATAGAGAAATCTGAATCATCAACAGGTCAAAGGTTTATGGAACCCTGGAATGCAAATGGGTCAAGAAACTCTGATAGTTAAGCTCCATCCTTTCTCTCTGCTCACCTATCCTGAATATGTTTAGGATTTTCGGTCTGTCTTTTTTGAGCCCTCAAGACTCAATCCCACAATTCCTTGACTGTTTCTCCAAAGTCAAGTCATACAACTGACTTCCGTTGACTCACATGTTTCAGCTGAAAGATTGCTTTAAAATTTACTTGAAGGTATCCGTTTTTCTTTTTTATTTAAATCCAACATTTTGTGTATTTTGTTTTTGTAACTCGACTGTAATGGATTTACCAGTGGTCCTGTGGAGGGTGGTCTGCACAAGGAAAAAAAAAGACTACTTTTTCTGACATTAAAGAAAAATTGCTTTTAGATGTATTTTTTCTTAGTCGAGTCAATATGGTCACACACGTCTGCATGTCCTCTAGTACCTCATCTGATGCCATTAAAAGCTTGAGCAAGACTAGACATGCAGATGAAGTCACGTATAAAGGAGCAGTGTGCATGTTGCATGAGGAAGGAAAGGATAACCTGCCTAGTCTCACTCCATCACTCTGCTCCCTCTCCTCCAAAATACTTCATCTTTCCATCCATCACTCATTCTTGTTTTCTGCAGGTTCTCTTAGAGGCAGCCAAGCAGAGGGCCTTTTACCATAGTAACCAGTCGTGCTCCTGGACTCGGCCAAGGGTTGTAAAACTGAAGAGTCGTGTCTCTTCCTTTCCAAGAACAAGATTTAATGGAGGGCTTTCTGGCAAGGCTACAACATTTCAACTCAGCTGCGGCAAGGCATAGACCCCATGGACCATCCTATGAAATATTAGCCTGGCTTTGCATACAATTTTAAAAGGGGAGTAAATGGACTTTAACAGCACTTCCAAAGGGGGAAGAGAAGTGAAAACACAAGTTCAGAGGGAGTGGAAAAAAAACAAAGTAGATGCAGTGAAGAAAGCTTTTAAAGGGAGTGAGAGACAGCGACACCAGACTCAAAGGAAACAAAAGAAAGCAGCCAAGACCAAAGATGTTGTTTTATCAAGTTCATTTTGTCGCCTGGTTGACATCCTCAATCCAAAATACACCATGACATCACACTGAGCATGGGAAACATGCTCTCAGCAACACATACAATCTTGAAGTGTCTGTCTTATCTCTGCTCTTTGACTGTATGTGTATATACATCATTAGGGAAAATTCTCTCAAATACAACACATCCTCTACATTCATACAAAACTGTGGCAGAAATGCATTTCCAAGGAATGTAATCATAGTTCATAAACAATAACAAGAAAAGCATTAATTACACTGAACAAAACATATGCTGAGCTTATTTTGCTGCATTCTTTTTTGTCAGGACTGTTAAAAGTACAGTAGCCTATTCTTCTGGTAACTGAAGTCAAAATGATTCATATATACTTCAAAAACAGGATAAATTAGCTCAACATGTAACCTCAACAACCTCAAACCGAAACGATCAACTCAGGGAGACTTCAATTGTCTTTCCACGGTGGATGTAATAGAACTTTGAAGGCAAATTGGTGGTAATTGAAATGATAAAGACCCCCCCAAAAAATAAAAGCACTTTTTTTGGTGGCCACAAACATGTTTTATTCGCAAAAGTGGATCTGTCATACAGACAAAACTGAGACAAATAAACAACTTTAGGGTTTCCATGGATGTCAACAAGCTTTATGTCCTGTCTATCCCAGTACTGTCTCTTCTATTTATGGTTTTCTCTAAAATTAAAGCTTCTCAAATTTCACATGGTGTAACAATTACATAAATAAAAGAAGGAAAACAAAAATGTAAGACTGTGGTGATATGAAAACAAACCAGACAAAGCCAAGAAAGGTTCAGCTCATGGCTGGGAGACATAGTATGGACTGAATTGTTGTCAAGGACAAGCAATTTCACACAAACAAGAGTAGCTGTCCTTATCTACATTCACCTCTGTATTCGCATACACTGGGGCAAGTAAGGATAAGCAAAGCCAAATATTAATTATATCAGATTTTTCTAAAGCTGATGAAATGACAGCATACTGAACCTCCTCCATGTCCTGACAGTAGTCCAGTCCTTCTGGTTATAAAAGTGCAACAATGAACACAGTTGATCTGGGAGTGTAACAACGTCTTAAAAATATCATCTCATTGTTTACCACTTGGTGTAAAAAATAAAACTAAAATAAAAAAAATAATCCAGCAGTTTGCAAAGAAAAAAAGAAGAAATAATTCTTTCTCTCTGTTTTATCAGTGACCTTAAGAAACTTTCTAGCTTGATTGCTTGTCAGACTTTTCCACAGAGACACACTGGGCCATGCTGCATGGCAGAGTTCAGGTCTGCGATGTATCAAATGAGATCTCAGGTGGCCACAGAGCTGACGATCTGGACAACCTCGCCATTGTCTCCATGGATGGCACCCTGGATGGCTTCTTTCACCTCCATCTCAGCCTGCAAAGCCGGTGCCAGTTCAGCAGCCTGTGAAACAGAAGGGGAAAAACAGAAAGAGGAAGTGTTGTTGATGAGGAAAACATTGAGAGGCTGCAGCTAAAATATTATTTATGTAGCATACTGCTCTGAATCAAAGCTGATTCAAAAATAAAGGCCAAGATCACAGTTAATCAAAAAAAAAAAAAGCTCTACAGACCTTGAGGCTCAGGAACACCTTAGAAAACATTTGTCAGCATACAAGGTTTGTTGTGTGTGCTGTGTTTCATGTTACACAAAAATGTAACATGAAAATGAATTAGACAACATCGAAGCAATACATGTATGTTATTATGTGGAGAAACTTCCAGCATTTTCTGGAAATGATCTCATCTCAAAGAATGTTGGTGTGGTGGTAAACACATGTTCTGTTGTCAAACGAGACCATGTGTCAGATTTTATTTAGTGAAAAAAAAAACGTTTTTAAAGAGTTTTTACGTGCCAATGATGGAAAAAAAAACTTTTTGTCGGCACAAAAATACAAAAGACAGCTCTAGTGAAAAATTAGGGATGGATTTTTATAATCAAGGTTTAAAAGCAAAACAACAGCCTCAGTCAAATGTAAGATGTCCTCCTAAGAACCGAGGCATAATAAAAATGAGAAGACTGGCTCAACACAACTGCATATGAACAACAACAGAAACACGGCGTTGCCAGATGTATTCGATCATCTGCCTTCATACACATAACTTGGGTGACATCCTATTTCTAATCCACAGAGTTCAGTTCGATGTCAGGCCCACCCAATGCAAATATAACAGTTTCAGCTCATCTGGAAAGGCAGTTTCAATGTTTATGAGAAGTTGTGGCCATTCTTCTTCAGGGTTGAAGTCTTCTTAGCAGTAGCTTCCATTATTTTACATTACCACAAACAGCCAAGTGTGAAATATTTAATAGGGAGAAAATGTTTTGACTGACATCCCATCACTGTAACATGGAGAACTGATTAGGCTCCTGAGAGCAACCCATTCCACACTTTCATTTTTCCCATAAGACCCATTTTCAGTATCTGCAGTAAAATTAAATCATAGATAGAAATCAAATCAGATGAAGTACAAATAAGGAAAAAGCTATTTAAAAGGAAAAAGTTTATTTCAAGAATTAAAAAGAAGCCTGAACAGAATATAGAGACTTTGCTCTGGCTTGATCATTTAAAGCTTTCAGCATCTTGTAGAAAATGCTGGATTTGTTAACTTTTTGTAAATCTCATTTTTAAGGTGAACATCTATGTTCTCAGGAATGCACACAAAGTTTAACATTGCAAAACTTCTTGCTGATTATGAACATAAGAAGTTCTTTACAGTTTGAAATGAGAACTATATTCATTCTGTTCTTCCTTAAGATTCACATTGAAGTTGAAAATATCTAAATTATTACTCTGAAATATTTATTTTTCAGAGAAATTTCAGAATATTTTGTTCATAAATTAATATTGTCTGGTGAAAAAACAGCGCATTGGAACTCTGATAAGTGCGTCTATTTCAGACGGAGCAATGTCTGGTAATCTTGAACTTATTTTTTAAATCACGGTTCATGACTCAGTCCTAGATGATGACCATGGAGAGTGACTCACTCCTTCCTTGAACTAATGCCAAACGTTTCCTCAAAGACACCTGCAGCATAAAATCCTTCCTCCAGCCCAGCATGTTGTCGCTACACAACAGCTACAACTTGAATCCAGCTGCACCAAAGCAAAACACAAAGTACTATGACTCAGGACCCCAAAAGTTAATATTTGAAGAACATATGTTGTTCTTATCATTGAAATTTTGATTATTGTGTCTGTCATACTTATGCTTACAACACCCTCAACATGTGTAAACTGTTTTGTGTGACATGTTTATTACCGCAAGCAATTTAATATAAAGTGCCTTCATATATTTGCATCTACAGTGACTGGTTAAAAATTGAGTGACGTGAATGTGCTTGGCTGGTGTCAATCTCCAGAAGACAAATAAGTGTTTCTAATTAGAAAGAGGGGTTTATGTTTCAGGATTTCAAAACCTTCTTAAAGTTCTCATTTTTCCCGCAGTCAAGCTGATAATAAACCATGAGGCAGAAACTAGCCAGACAAAATCCCTAGATTGCAGAAAAGGTCTTTGAACTGCACAAAATATCTCTCCGGTAAGCTCCTTTCTCATCTGTGTAATGGAAACAATTAAATAAAAAGAAAGGAAAATGCAGAGACAAACACATCAGAGTGAGTAATTTTTCAGTGAGTTGTATAAGTGCAACCACATGTCTGGAAACTGATGTGAGCCTGTCTCTTGATATAACAGTACTCTAAACAGTGTGCTAAGGAACAATGCTAACCTTTCTCTGAACTTTAACCCACAATGAGGATACCGTAAGATACCAAAACCGAGCTGTGAGAACAACATGCCTGGTACCAGGTAGGCAGATCCATCTATCGTTAAAATCATTAAAACATTTGGCTGACTCATTTACTATTTGTTTATTAAGTCCGTCCAAAGATTAAATCATCTTACCCAAATGGGTGGATTTTGATAAGAGCTGTTATGGCTCTGGCTCTGATTCCAGCGAGGTTACATTTTGTTTGGTCAGTGAACACTTTACAATCAAGTGTTGAACATTAGCAGACACATGGCTTTACTGAGCCCCATTTGTATTGAAACACACTGATGAATGATCAGTCCATTTCAATTCAGATCTGCACCCAGTCCCACATAAGAAAAATAAATGTCTTTTTATGCAAACAAGCTGCTTGATTTGAGAATGTGCCAAACTTCATGAAGCAGAGATGGAACACAATACATAGTCTGTGATCACTCCACAGAGCCTTGCAAAAGCATTCACACCTTTCATCTTAGTACAACCGCAAACATTCGTGAATTTAATTAGGATTTTGTGTGATAGACCAACATAACGTAGAATAGAATTGTGAAGTGGAAGAAAACAGATTTTCTTTTTTCACAAATGGAAATCTGAAAAGCATGGCGTTCTTTTCCTCTCAGCCCCTTTGAGTCATTTCTTTGCAATTACAGCTGTATGTCATTTGGAGTTTGTGCTAGCTTTACCAGGCACAGACTGAAGTCTTTGTCCCTTCTTCTTCACAAAGAAGCTCAAACTCAGTCAAATTTCACGGATAGCATCTGTGGAGATTTTTTTTTTCTTTTTTTTTTTTTTTTTAAGATTTGCCAACAATTCTTAAGTAGATTTATCTCTGGACTTTGACTGGGCTGTTCCAACGCATGAACTTGCTTTGATCTGAGCTATTCTATTGTAGCTCTGGCTGTACTGTTGAGGTTGTTGTCCTGGTCAAAAGTGAGTCTCTGCCCGAATATGCATTATTATATAGCTAAAGCTGCAGGTTTTCTTTTGGGAGTGTCTTGCATTTAGCTCCAACAATCTTTCAACTCTGACCAGCTCCCCTGTCTTTATAAAATGTTGCTTCCAACACTATGTTTTATCACAGGCTTGGTGTGTTCAGTGAGATTGAGAGTGTCATCCATTTGCAAAATAAAGCTTGTCACCAAAAAAGTTCAATTTTGGTCTCATTTGATCAAACCATCTTCTTCCCTGTTTGCTGCCCACTGTGGGGCTTACAGCACACAGCCAGAAAAACTTTTTGAATTTGGCTTTCAGTGACAATGACCATCTTTCTAACACACCTATATAGAGGCCAGCTTTGCACAGCTAATAATTGTCTGATTCAAAAAGTTTCCAAACTGAACTGTGGTTTTCTCCACTTCCTCCAGATCTTCCAATGAGCTCTTGGTCATTGTCCGATTGGTTTGCCAAGCCTGTCAGTATAGTTCTGAGATTAGCCATTTTTACCCTAAGAGTAATTTTTACAATTCGTTCTTGATTGCTGAGTGTCATCGAAGAGTCGACCACAACTAATGTGTGTTCAGGGTCCCCCCCGGATTCCCATATGAATGCCCAAAATAGACAGGAACAGATCGTAATGAGGCGCTCACAACTGGGGTAGAACCGAACCGCATATTAACTGCTTAGAGTGCGACTTGCCAGTGGAGAAGTGCCTTGATGGTCTCTAACAAGGCTCTGAGACATTCATAGAATAACTAAATTTACACTGTGGTTTAAAGTGTATTACACACTGGTGGATTTTATTTCTTAATTGGGTGGCTTCTTAAGGCAATACTTTCTTCCCACATTTATTATGTGGCAGTCACTTAAAGGCATCTAAATAATAGGTAAATAAAAACAAAAATTAAAATATGTGATTAACCATCTTGTGTTGGTTAATCACAAAAATCTAATAAAAGTAAATTGAAGTTTGTGGTTGCAATGTGACAAAATGGGAAAGGGCTGAAGGAACCTAAATATTTTTAATGCGAAGACACTTAAAGGATATCAGTAATCTACTCCGAAAGACACAATCAATTCAGTTGTCTCCCACTCACAAAATCATGGAACCCATTACCTAGCCAACTATGGACAACAAAAGGACAACAAAAGGGGCTCATATGAACTGGGCGAGGTCCGACATGGGAAATTCCTGATTTGCAAGCATGGCTGGACAACACATTTGGAGTCTGCATTTCTTAAGAGAAGGTAAATGTTATCTGGGTATGCAAGGAGATTCTTATCTGTACCAAAAAGGCCTTTTCAGACAGTCATAAATCATCTACAGTTTTTCTTTTGCTTATGTAATGACAAAGCAACAAACAGTTCATTCACTGAAGAACTTGAAGGAAACCATCTGAGCTTACATTTAAAGGGAAAGACACCGCAGCAAGAAGAAAAATGAAACGCAATCCATGGTATATTTAGGGGGAAAAAAGAAGAAAGAACAATGGGATTGTGCTGTTGCTTTAAATCTCTTGCAGGGTTTAAATGACCACTTCAAAGGCTAGCCCCCATGCGCCTGAACACCATCCTGATCCAAAATGTGGTTGCTGCTTAATCATTTCAATCATAGGGGGATTTGGGACATCTTACTAATTACTACCCTTTTCGTTGTATCACACCATGAGACTCAGTACTTCTTTAAATTTAATTACTGGTTGTCCAACAGTCTGGAAAAACTACATCAGATGGTGAAATTGCCAACTCTAAACTCTCATGCATCAACATTTAAGGTGTGATTCCTGTAGCTGCTTATGAAATAACAATCTAACAGTTGGGAAGAGCTTCAGAGCTTTCTATTCAACTAAAGCTGTGAAGGTTATGCAGAATGTGTGTGCCTAGCGTAGTGACACTTTAAATGACAACTTTTCTGAGTCTTCTTTTGTCAGTCGTTTTGTTAACAATTGGTTCGTGTCAGCAAATTATGCACCCATTTGAATTGGGATTAGGTGAAGTCCCCACAGAGAGGTGTATTTACCTTTTACTTTTATGTCTCTAGATTATTTACGTGAACATGATTTTTATTTTTTTACATTTTTTAAAATGAGGAACGCACAAATGTCTTACTAGTTTTAAAAAGTTCCGATATGTTTAAAGGATGCAAGCTGGACTGGTACCATTTTAGTGCTTTAGGACCAGCGATTTTTCCACACCCATTAGGGGTACAATGACATATCATAACACAAGAGATAATGATATTTAAACCCTGCAATATTTCTGCCTGTCATTGTAACGCTGTCTCACAACTGCTATCAACTTACTGGCAGTATGTAACTTTGTCTGGTGAAGTAAGTTTAGGCTATGAATGAGCCTCAGATATTACAGTATGTACCTAAAGGTCTACAAACTGCAATGCTTCCCTACAATAAACAAGCAGTGAACATGAATGTAAGAGTCGAAAAGAGCTTGATTTGTTGTTTTACCTGCACAGCTGCTGCGTGATCTGAAACAGGAGCGAGCTGCACGTATTGCACTTGGATGTCAGGTGGGAGGGCGGACCCCTCTACTGCTGTGGCTCCTCCATCAGCTGAAGCAACGGCTATCAACTGAGCTCCACGCAGCACCTAGAGCATTTATCAAGAAAGACATAAGGATCAATTACAGTTCACCACACAGGCCCTTTTGTTTCAGCAACAGAAGTCAGTTTATGCTAATACATAGTAAATGCAAATGTAAGCCGGCTACTACAGTGGCATAATTTCCAGAATCAACTATCGGTGTGACATAATGAAACCTCCCAGTCAAAGACGGCAATGAGACACATTAGAGAAAGAGGAATACACACTGTGCACAGAGATGCATAAAGAACACACAATCATTTCATTTGCTGGAATAACAATGCATTTGGAGTGTGGATATGTGAATGGGAGGGAGGGCAAATAAACCAAAATAACCGTGTCAAAAGATGCTGCTGATCAGACTTGCTGCTTGTTCTTAAAAACAGATTTGCATGGTATGTCTGATTGTCGAAGGATCTACCCAAGGTATGCTGTCACTGTTTTAGTCAGACTTTATTTGTGCATCATACATTTGTTCTGTAATCTGCAGTATTTCACTGTATTTGTAGATTATTGTGTGTGTGCAGTGAGAACCTTGGAGAAAATGCTTTGGTTGAATTATTCTACAAACATTTTTCTGTTTATTTAGATTTAACCATAAAGTAGAAAATGTTCTGAATGCCTTCAATTATGCTTTTTAAAGATTAATCTGAATCAGCCTACGCATCACCAGTTTAAAGTTTTAAAAGTTTGACAACTGGAAAATTGCCACAAATGGATCAAATCATAAAAAAAATAAAATAAAAAAAAACATAACCCTTATGTTTGCAATAGATCCAGCAACAGAAAACTCACTCCATTTTACCAAATGTGTGATGTAGGACAATCCTTTAAAGAAACCTATCAAATCTTTCATTGGAAATAATATAACTGTAGATTTTTATGCCAGCAAGTAGATCAAATGTGACTGTAATGGTTTATAAAATAGCGTTTCCATGAACCACTAAGTTTTTGAGACTGAGATTGTTTCTACATGGCAGAAATTTGCTTTGGTTTGCACCCAATTCTGACTGCTGTGTATTCTGCAGTGGTCTGAATGTCTTTGTCTTTATCCACACTGAGGTCACTGAAAGAGCTATAAAATGGAAGTGAGAAAATAACAATTCATAAACACTTTGCAACATTCTTATTCAAAATATCCTAACCAAGTAACCGGGAATCTGCAGTTTGTTCTGAAGAAGAGTTGCAGCAGCAGACTGATACCATTAAAATGCACTAAAATAAAAGTCACATTATATAACATAAAAATCTAAAACAGTAACACTGTCTATCCATACCTTAAATTAGACTTGGTAGAACAAAACCATCAATGTATGACTAAAATATAAAAATGCATAAAAACAGTAAGACTGATGCAATTATATCCATTTTGCCCCATTTTCCTCATTCATAGACACCAGATTATAAATTTAACTTTATAATCAAGATTGCAGAGGAGAAATTTATTTAATTTAACTAAGGTTTGTATGCTTTAAAAATGTGTGCTATTTTAACTCAAATGTGAACATAATGATTAACATGTATTTAGAAAAGAAGAACTCAAATGACTGTTAGAAAGGTCTTTATCTCCCCTTGTGTAGAAAACCAGATACCAGCGTTGAAGTTGTATAGTTTTGGTGCAATAATTACAGAACAGTGGTGTGTAGCGCCGTCTCTTAAAGGCATGTTAGCATCTCTCTGTGTCCCCTGTGTCCTGCTGCCATTCTTGGCCAGGATTCATTGGCAAGAGATTTTTAATTTCAATGGAATTTTCTTGGTGAAATAAAGATTAAGTGAAAGTACAATAAAACATTTCTTTATACTGGTAGATTCGCTAAGGCAGAATCTAACAGTATAAAAGAGCTACATCGAGATCAGCATGGTGCTGCTGTTAATTTAAAACAGATAAGTTATGCGTGACAACAGACACACATATTAACATGCAATCATGCTGTCAACGCAACACACAGAAAGACGGATAGAGAGAAAACTCCAGTCAGCTTAGCCCTGGTGCACTTTAATTAGCTCAAAGACTGAGAAAACACTGTTAGGCTCTAGTGCGGTCCGGAGCCTCGCAACTATAATAGGGATACTTTCTGTTTGAAGTGAAGTCTTCTTGCCTGAGCTAAATAAATTTTCTAATTTGTATTCTTTTAATTTTTAATTTCATGGCCTTAAGTTAAACATAAGTCTTCTTCAAAAAATCCCAAGTCTCATAAGTTTTTTTGTGCATTTCGCGATGTGGGGTCTCTGTTTGCAGGACTAACCTCAGACATGCTCAGCAGACTATAAAAAAGTTAAAGATGAATAAGCAAGCCCACAGAAAAACAGCAAACCTCAATTGCACATTATGTTTGTTGCCCTAATCTCTGAGTCCCACACTGTTTCACTGCCCTCTTGTCCGACTGCTGCTTTGAAGTTCTGAGTTGATGACTGGCCTCAAAGGTTCGGTTCGAGTCCATCAAGTTGACGCTTTGCCAGGGTTGCCTCACATTTTGCTGCCTCATCACCAGCCCCAGTCAGCCTGATGGAAGCCATTAGCGTTAGCAGCCCATCTGACTCATTGGATCACACCACAAGGACACTTAAAAGAACAAACTGGGTTGGATGCGACTGGGTTAGGCTCTGTACAAAGCCAACGGCAATTACATCTGGGTAAAATGAATCGCAGTTTGGTGACCTATAAATCTGAACTATTTGAACCGCTACACTGGTGGGTTGGTGTAAACAGTAATCTAACATTTAAGAAATAATTTCACATGTTGAGAAATACTCGCATTTGCTTTCTTGCCAAGAGTTAGAGGAGAGTATCAATCCCTCTTATGTCTGCCAACAGCCGTTTTGCTTTGCATTAGCAGAAACAGCTGCGAGCAGACAGTCTCCATTTGCCTCCATGCTTCGACTGTTTTCAACTCAGAAAATATGTATAACTTGTAAAAAGAGATTAATAGTTTTAACAAATTTTCCGGCAATTAAATAAAATCTACTTCAAAAAAATGTGGCTGCAATTATTAAACAGCATTGTGCAAAACCAGCGCAAACAGTGCTCAGTGTGACAAGTCACTCGAAGGGTGAGAAACCAGCTGCTCAGACGTTTGCCATGGCAGACATCCACAGAGAAGCATCGTTAGCTCCGCTCTGTCACACTGTTACATTAGGCAACAAAAGCAGCTTGTGCCAAGTTCTCATCTCTTTGTAATCCCTCTGTAGGAGTGTTTCTCTGCAGTCCAAATGGTATATCTAAGAGTACAATTACTGGAGTTTGGGGAGGAGGGATGGGTTAAAAGAGGAGGGGATGCGGTTGAGATTCGAGACTGTAAACACTTGTCTCACTCAATTAGAGTCTCATCCTCCTTTTGAGAGCAGTTTGCATTCTCAGCTGCGAGGAGCAACACACAGAGGTTCAGAGAAGCATTTACAGAGTTGGAACAGCGTGTGAGATCTGCGGAGGGATTGCACGGGAACTTTTCGGCTTCACTTCCTGTCCCAGAAACTTTCTCTAAGAGAACAACCAGTCTCTACTGTTTGGCATTAAAGTCAGACCAAGATGAAAACAACACAAAGACAGACACAAACTATCTGTGATTAAATACTTTTTGGCCTTTTGAATTAAAAATTTCATTACTTTGACTATATGATTAAATTGAAGCTCATATAAAAAGAGATAATTAGGTGATTCGGTGAGAGCTAATGATAATTGCTTCTTGCTGCTAATAGGATATAATCATCATTTAGCTCGTTAGCGCTCATGCGACAACAGAAATAATTACAATGTTGCATCAAAAAGAAAAGGTCTAATGAGGCCACAGTGATCTTGCTTGTAGATGAGGTTTCATTAACAACAAAATGATTAATGGTGAAAGAAATGCACCGAACAACAAGGTAACAAATGCTATGAGTAGCCTCTTTTTCAGCATAAAAGTTACTTGAGTCTGCAGAAGTGGAGAAGCGACTGAACTTACTCAATCCAGCATCAAGCCTGATAAAGTCTTTCCTTGACTGGGTGTCAGGCTGAGGTCAGTGAGATCTGGATGCTGTGGTCTTTTGTTGGTGGAGTTTGGGGTGTGGCTAATTTTATTCTCAGAGTTTAAGTTACAGGTCAAAAAAAAAAATAGTTTAATGACTTAAATTCTGCACAATTACATGTGCCTTGCTCACGTAATTGACTTTAACTGATAGATAACAAAAAGCAAGACATTATTCTAAAGAAACAGGAAAACATTGAATAGTTTTGAAAATGTTTAACAACTGAAAAATTGCGGTGACTTGTGATCATATCATTTATTTTGACGTCTTTGGTGATGAGCTCCAAATCTATGAGCTTTGAAAGCCTCCCTGTCATCACTCTAAGCATTAGCTATTTTATTGGATTCTGTATCAGATTTAAGTTTAAATTCCGACTGGACCACCATTACAGGAAGCATGCTGACATCATTAAAAGATTACTTTAACCTAAATCGGCTCTGCCAGAGCATTTTGGAAATCCTGTCCATTTGCTTAACATTTTATTAAGGCTTTCATTGTGACTTAATACCTTAGACCTCAGGCAGTGGACTCAGTTTGTGAAAATAAATAGATCTGTCAGCAGATTTTAAATGCTTTGCTGCTGCCCTTCCCAATTAGAGATCAGTCGATTGGTAATCATTGTTCTGCGAGGCTTAGAAGCAGATCAGATTAGCTGGAGTAAATGGAAAATAAACCGCAGCAACGGAGAAAAGAGCTCTGAAAAATCAGCATTTAAAATTCTCTGGAGGCATTGTCAGGAGACATAAAGAGGGAAAAAAAGAAACTTTTACTTATGCTGTAATGCTTTTAATAAGTCCCACAGAAAAGTAGTTAAATACAGCAATACTAATCCAAGGGCAAAAACAAACAAAAAGCTCAAACAAAAATCAAAGGGAGAGATAACCAGCATGACTCAATGTGGCTGTCTTTAAGGCTTAAAGTACAATTGTCTTCTTTCACTTGATGTAACCATCGTAACCATAAATAAGAGCTTTTAGAGGACTAAATCATTAGTAAGACTTAATACTCCTTTAAACTCAGCTGTTCAACAACTAAATCCCCTCCTTTTATTTAAGCACGTGTGAATCTGTGGGAGCTTATCCCTTTGTTTAGTGTGTTCTGAAACCTGACTCCATATAGATAGGGGAAAAAAAATACTCTCAGAGGTCAAACCACACAAATGTGGTTCCTATCACTTCCAGAGAAATACCAGTTCTTCTTTTAGATCTTTGAAATACTAAACCAAAACAGGGAAGAAAAAAAAACATTTGGAGTTTGTGGTGCTTGAAACTTCCTCCCCATTTAGCAGCAGTCAACAACATCTGCAAAGCCTGGGCAGATGTTAAAGCAGGAACACCAGCTCTGGCTGGGTAAGCTATGTCTAACTGGAAGGGAAAGAGAGACTAAGGCTTGGCTGAAACTTGGTTGTGAAAACACACATTTATACCACCAATTGTCCAACAGCTTGTTTTGTGTGGGCTTGGAAAATAAAAGAATGCCTTAAATATATCTCACTGCAGTCGTTAAATTTCTTGGTTGATTGTTTTTCTTATTTTGTCTCTTAGGCTGGGGGCTTTATGTGACTGTAGCTGGGCCTCAGCAGAATGATTGAATGGAAAACGATAAGCTCTGTGATAGTAACCAAAACCTGTATAAATTAAAATGCAACAAATGAGAATATCATCTAAAATTTAATAATGTAATTCAATTTTAAGTGAACTTTTATGTTTTATAGATGATGCATACTATTTCAGTGTTTACAGAATGCTGTATCCATGGACATTAATAAAACGTTTAGTAGAAAGAAAAATTAACTTTGGTTGTGAATTAATTTAAGTCAGTGGTTATCCATAATAACGGAGATAGATGCTTGCCATGTAAAACACTGTGGGCATGGGCTTGCTCGACCAGCAAGTGCTTCACTGGTGGAGCAAGAGCACCTCAACACAGCTGTCCCTGGTTTGATTCCGGGCCTTGGGCCATTCACTGCATGTCCTCTCCTTTTCTTTCTGGCATTCTTCCTGTCAAGCTGCTAATTAATAAAGGCCAATGAAACATTTAAAAAAAAAAATTAAAACCCTGTTAAATTTTACTTTTTGTATTAAATTACTAAAATAAATTACAAAGATGTAACTGTATAAAACCAGTAAAAGTTCTTGAAGCTTTTGTCAGAGGGTGAAAAGATAAGAAGAACATGTTTTTTTTACACTTATCTGCAGATAAGATAAGGTGGGCACATGGGCCAACACATAAAATGCCCATCACCATGTGATTCTGTAGAATGCTTGTTTTATATGAACTTGTGACCTAAAAGCTTCCCATCTTTATCTCAAACACAACTGTTTCTGCACCACAGCTCAACACCTGCAACCAATCAAACCCTCCCTTGTATCCTTTGGTTTGCAACTCCCACCAACAAACGGGGAGTCACAATAAGGACTGACTCTGGGAGATTTTTTATGACCAAACTAGTTTGAACCAATTCCTGATCCAGAGTAGGAATACCAAAGGAGTCTGATGGCAATAACAACAGGCCACAGAGAGGGGTCGAGCTGACAGAAAAACAAAAAAACACAAAGTGCCATGAAGACTTTCTCTGTTCTCAAGCTCAAATAAAACCCTTTTGTGCCTGATTGGCAAAGGCATTTTTACAATGCCTGTAAATTTTGTGATTTAGGATGTTGACTTTATCATGTTATCATGTTTCCAATTATCCTGTTTTATTCTGTGGAGCCAGAGACGATGATATACACAGGTTGTAAAATTTAACCAACAAAAAAAACACCCCTCGTAACAAGTCACTTTATCTCATGTTGATTCAGAAACTGCAAATGAGTCTTGATGGAGAGAGAAGTTTCTTAAATCAAATATGTCTTTACTGACACCAGTGAACATGAAGCAATTTTTTCATGTTTTTCATTCTTTATCACTTTAAACACCCATAAATACAAGTAAAGTGATATGTAGACAGAAGATATTCAATGACCTTTGACCGACCTACATTTAAAGCTAACAGGTTGCTCTGGAAGATGACCCCAAATGTACTCAACACCAAGAATCCAACTGTTCCAGCTCTGATTTCAGATTTGCTGTGGTCTGTCATTATCATCATTAGGAAGCTCATGAATAGGTAGATTTTAATTTATCAGTAGACCACATCTCTCAGGAAAATTCAGTCTGACTGCTGGCAAAACACTTTTAAACTTTATCAAAAGATTGCTTGGGGTCAACTCCCCATTGACATGTATCTTGGTCTCTGAGAAAGATTTCTTAAACAGCCAAAATAATAAAAGCCAAAGGCTGTAAATATTTTATGCTGCTTAGTTATTCTCTTTATTTGTTTTTGCAAAGATAATTTTTTCAAAACAAAAGTGTAGTTCCAACGCTGGCTTTGGTACATTCCCAAGTCCGTTTCGATATTTGCAAAATTCACTGATAAAGATGTTTGCAGTGACTTGATGTGAACCAGGAGACATAAACTCAGTGACCACATTAGAATAGGTAAAAGCGGAAATGCAATAAACAGACCTGAAGCAACTGCATGTTGCTATTATGTCAATGTTGACAAAAATCTCTGTGGAATCTCTCTGATTCAATGCTAAGTCAATGCAACAGAGAATTGGGGCTCTGTTTGCAAAAGTGGAGCCAAATGAGTAATAGCAAGGTGTACCTAATAAAACTAATTGTGAAAGAACAAGTTAAATTATATGGGCACTAAATGCACTAAAACTAAGAAATCCAGCACTATTTGATTCAAACCTGTCAGCTCTGGTGTGGATGCTGACTCAAAGTAAAATCCATCTAAAACATCTGCTCCATCTTACTTGGAGCAAAACCTTTCTTTGCTTTGCCCCGAAAGACAGACGAAAACACAAGTGGGGGTACCCTCCTCTGCACAACTCTGAAATGCTGACTCAACCATATGCATCAACATTCACGTTTAGAGCTTGAAGGAATTCCTCCAATCTTTTGCCCTCTATCTGCAGGGCCTAATGCCACCAGGACACAAAGCAGACCACAACTCCTTTGAAACAAAATCCGCCACTTGATCCCTAAATCCTCAAGTGTTTATGTACATCCCACTAATACGACAGATTGGTCATAAAACATCTTGTTTGCATCATCTCGTCTCAGTGTTATTCTCCCAGAGCTCTGTGAATCACAGGCATCATAACAACCACTTCCACACCAGAAACAACTCTCTGAAGGGAACAAAAAAAGGGGACAAGTGAGCAACCCAGGCCACATGCCAGCAGTATGACTCCAGCACATATCACACCACACCATGTTTCTGCAAGGTTAAGCCTACACATTTCTCATCTGCTTTTTGTTTGGAAAGAACAAATCAGAACAAAGTGTAATTTCCATGCCAGACCCTTCTCAGTGGAGCTGTCTTTTCTGGCTGTCGTCATACAAATGCAAACAAGAGCATCCCCATTTGTGTTACAAAATGGTTTGGGAAGAGTTGGGGTCAGACACAATAAAAAGTTATATCTTTTTACAACCATTTTGTCACTTCATTCTCATGCATTTGGTCTTTCATAATAATTTGTTCCTTTATTATCCTCTCATAATCTCTTAACATAACACTTTTTCTTTTCTTCCGGGTGCTGCTGTGCTTACAAGATCTGGCAGCACGGCTGGATGGACCAGTGCCGAGCTGGATTCTCTTCTGTGACCCAGTTCCCATACTGACCATGAAGAACATCAATTGGGATGGTGCAACAGATGCGGGGAAACATGTGCTGACCGAAGAAAATGGCAGCAGTTCAACTATGGTGAGGAAGAGAACTGGTGGGACAGTGTCCAGACTTTAGAGAAACATGTCTAAAACCCATAACGGACGGCTGTCAAATCAGTCACTTGTAAATGATGCGAGTTGATGACAAGATCAGTGAAATTAGAAAAGCCTTTTAGGGCTCTCTTGAGATGTGCCGAATTTTCCCAGATAGCCATGGTAGAGGGTAATGATATCTAGTGGTGGAACTTCTCCAACACTGCTGGCTTAATCAACATGGGATTTGATGCCTTTCTGAAAGTTTTATTAGATATGTTTAGCTATTTCCTGCTCTCATAAATTAGATTCAGAAGGTCTTTAATGTACATATTTTCTCATCAGTTCTTGAAATCCCAAACTATTGCACAACAGTAGAATTGAAAACTAACAACCAGTCCATTAGTGAGGTCATTTCTTCATACATTCAGTATCTATGACCTTATCCTGGACACTATTTTTGAAGTACAGTTTTTGTTGTAAAATGTTAATTTCTAGATTGTTGGGGATTTTATTGCTCTTAATTTAGAAAGTATTTGCTTTAATTATATGACGTGTCCAAAAGATCCCTGAACTCCAACAAGGACAAATACAAGAGGTTTATAGATTGACAAAACACACTTAGCAAATAGAATGGACGACCGTAGCATGAAAAACAAAAAGCATAAAATTGAAGCAAGGTGCAGGATCCTCCATCTTTCAAAAAGCCCAAAAAACTTAAATACCCAGAGTTCCTGCCAAAGTTGGTCAACTTGCAAATAAGGTAACTTTGGAACTTTGGGTATTAAGTCTGACAGCTCCAGAGCTTATTCAAAGCACTGAAACCACCTCATCTGGCTTTGTGGCAACATGATTATGCACAAGTAATTCTTGGATTTAAGGCATGAAAGTTCATTTCGAGTTCCCCAGATGACAAAACAATAAAAAACTGCTCTCTGGTTTGACATAGATAAAAAAAAATACAAGTCTAAAAGATCTTAACCTTGCTCACATCGTCTCCAACACACAGTAGTGCTGTGCCATTTCAACAGCAAATCAATGAAACCAATATGCTTTAAAGATAAAGCTAGCTTTAAGATAAAAACATCCTTAAGGTCATAGGCATTTTTAGACTCAGTTCACCTTTCATTTAAACAGTTGCCAAGATAATGCTGACGTAAATGCCAAGAAAATGCTAATTTTGTTGGACACAGTAATTGAAGAGATTCCATCTGGAACTGCTGTCAACTGAACCCAAACACATGGATTATCGAGCTGTGCTTTTGCCAGTACCACTTATTTTTTTTCCATTTTCAATACTTTCAACTTGGTGTTTGAAGTCCAACATAAAAACCAGAATGCAAATCGACATGCTGTATAAGAACAAAAGAAACCAAGTGAACAGACATTACATTGGGGTCAGTTTGTTTGAGTAAGTGAACCAGCAGAGGGCATAATCTCAAATTCCATGTACTAATATTACATCCTGTAACATTACTCCGTATTGCTGCGAGTATTCTCTATCAGCTATTGTCAATTTCTAGCCATTTTTAGGACATAACATGCAAAACAGACGTCTTTGTTCTCTCTCCCCTAATGTTTTTTTTTTTCCATCTTTTCACTTCAGCCACTCCTCCTAATCAGTCTTCTTTCATCTTCCAATCTTCCCATTTGGTCTGAATCAACAGGGTAAGATCACAGCACAGACAGAAGAGCTCCAGATACTTACGAATGGGGGAGAACAGTAAAAGACTAGTTATTTTATAGTTTCATGAGTCTGCCTTCTCTTTTCCTCAGACAGATTTTATTATGTAAACTAGGTCATTTGGTTCTTTGTAGACCAGTTTTGCTTTGACCTTCAGCTGGCAGAGTTGCTCTACGTTTAGGTTGTGAGTGTCTGTTTTCATCTGCGCAAACCACCTTAAACTAAACTACAAAGCTTTAATTTGTACCCAGGCAGAGGGCCAAGAATACACAGCTTATGTTCTGCTTATTTAATGTGCTCAGTCAAATGGTTTCATTTTGACTGAGCATAAATGTGTCCACACAATGGACACATTTGTCTCTGTGTGACAAATTGTACAGGCAAAGGTCAGTGTGCAGCCCTTTAAGCATTTTAGTTTAGCCTCTCTTATCAAGACCAAATAAACTGTTACTCTTTTCACAAAGCTGGACCTTTTATTCTCTCTCTAGGGTCCAAATGTATTTATTTATTTATTTTCATAGGGAAAATGTGCTTCAGATTGTCAATTTGAAAGATATTGTGGAAGGTAAATTCCGTGTTTTTCTTATTTTTTTCCTCAATGTGTTGCAAGATTTGCCTAAACATTTTAATAAAAAAGAAAAGGCAGCACAATGAGGTCTATATTTTCTTATTTATTCATGGACTTTATGATCGTCTACTAGCAAAACAAAAGTAATGGCCCAGGACATGCAGCGTTAGCCATGCGCAAACGACTTTAAATTAGTGATTGTCAAGGATAGAATGACAAAACAACACAAAACTTCACATTTTTAAAAACAAGAATTAGGTGGACTTGTTGAAATAGCTTCATGCTGAGTATACATTTAGCTGACAAAGCTATGGGTCACTGCATAAAACAGATGGGACATTAAAAGAACCATTTGCAAATTCTTCAACTTCACCTCAAATGAACAGCTAGATTATTTAAACTTGGATAGAATTGGACGTTCCAACAGGACAATGACTCTAACACTCGTCAAAACCAGATTTTGTAAGCTATAAAGCTGGCCAATATTAAACTTTTGAAATGATCCTGACATGAACCAATTGAAAATGTGTGGCTTATGTGAAAAAGCCAAGTCAGTGCCGGGAAAACTTATTTAAATATTTCAGTGAACTGCGCCATTAGTAATAATAACAGCGGTCAAACACTTTGCCAGAATTGAAAACTTGCCGAAGGAGATTAATCCAAATATGGTGATTGGGAGTATATTACAGAAATCTGAATGCAAATCATAAAAGCATTAACCTAAATGTTAAAATACTTGCAAAGTATCTACTACAATTTATTATCAGCATTGTGACATGGCAACAGCTTTGAGGCAAACTAACACCAACTATTAGAAAAACAAACAAATTAGGATATTGTGACTGATTTTGCAAAGGACTAAAAACAAGCATTTGCCTGCACCTATCCCCAGTGGAGATAAAAGGATTAAACTGACAGAAGTAATTAAATTGCTCTCCTCATTCTGAAGCTCCTTAAGCCAGGGTTGGAGCCATCTTTGTCCTTTAAAACATAACACCTAAATCTGACATAATATGAAAGATGCTTTAGTTTGGAGACTGCGGCCAGTCACATAAACTATGCATAAATTATCTTGATCTGACAGATTAATGTTTGCCAATGTGTATTTTAATACTTGATGTCAGTGGGTAACATCTGAGGATTATCTTTTCAGAGGTCTTTACAACTTGCAAGACCTCTGAACGAGCCTATTGTTCAAAACCCCATCTGTGGGAAGCTGTAAAAAACTCCAAGCCTCCAAATACGGCAACAAACATTTGTTTAATAGATAACAAATCTGAAAGCAGTCAACATCCAACTTGTGGATGAAACTATTTGTTGGTTAATATAACCTGGAGTTATTAGAAGTGTCAGGTGGGCTTTAAAAGACAGGTGTAACCACAGCTACACCACAGGAACTGTTTAACAAGAGGAATAGTCTCAGAGAAAGAAAAAAACAAGATTTGGGGGGTGATGAACTGCATAGGCAAAGTTACACCAACACAGCCTCAGCACTATTCATCCATAATACAAAAACAGTGAGATCATGCCTAAATGTAAACACACAAATTAAAACATCCAAGGAGGAATAGATCGGAATAATGTCCAATGATTTTGATGAGCTTTGTTCCAAAACACACAACAGTTATCCTGATCAGGGAAAATATTTTATAATTTTGCAGCTTGCAAAAGATTTGCTCAGTGTCTTATCTGATTGACTAAACTTTAAAGCTACTATCATGCTTGCTTAGGCCCAGTTCCTGTGCATGTCATGATCTTTCTGTGTGTAATTAGATTTACACTTTGCCCTTAGATTTGCCTGCCCCCTGGTCCATGAGAATCTGAGAGCGGAGCGGCTGCCATTGTTGTACTCAATCGTTGAAAGAATGGGACGCTCTGATTAGGTTTGCAGAGTTGAATGGGCATGTAGCCAAAACAAACACATATCATGAAAAACAAAAATGAGAGCATTTTATTGGAGAGAGCTCCCAGACACTGCCTTGGGAGTTTTGTGTTTGTGTAGTGTTAGGTTTTTGCATGCCTTTAGAGAGCAAAATCCTACTCACTGTAGCCAATTTACATATAAAATGCCTTAACTTGTAAATGTAAGTAGTCATGGCATCATTGCACGGTATATCTGACTGATACGATGGAAATCTTTTAATGGGGAGTTCATGAACTCTTTTGAGGATTTGGAAATGTGCATCAGGACGTTAAATCTAAACCAAATCTGATTTCAAAACTTGGTCAGGATCCTAAAGAGAGGAAAAGAGAGAGAGACAGAGAGACACAGGAATGCTACCATAAGGCTCAGCGAGCGGGTCATTCGAGGACATCAGCATGCATGTGTGATTGAGTGTGTGAGAGAGGGGGAGCTACAGGATGTGCGGTGACTACCTCAATCAATTGAAAACACACGCGGAGCTAAACAGCCAGTAAAGAATACAAACAACAACAAAATCTCTCATATAAAGCAGATGCATTCACACATCACAAATGTGTGCAGAGCTTATAGCATCTTGAATCTATAAGGAAAGATAATCACAGAGATCCTAAAAGGCCAATAAAATGTGGGAATTTTTGGGCAAAAGTGTGCGTTTGTGGGTGGTTTGTAGCTCCTCTCATGCAGAAAGCTTTTATATAGGGAAGTGACCACTAACTGAATCCATGAGTTGAGAGAATCTAGTAATTAAAACAGGCAATCTTACTTTGATACCTTCATAAAAATACAGTGCTCATGCAGAAGTCATTCGTCATTTAAGAGAGAAAAGATGGTATTCAGCTGTTACATAAAACACCTGCTGTGGCAAAATAACCCAAAGCAGCACAGGCCAGCAGACGACCAGCGTGAGAAAAGACTTCCTCTCCTAAAGCTCTGTCTCTAGACAAACAGGACCGGATCATGAATGAGAAATTATAGCAGACTTCACGCATCCATATGTGACCGGCGATGGTTGAGTGCAGGCCAAGTCAGTCCTGAATGACACAAACTTGGACTGTAAAAGAGGGAACAGAGAAACTGCCTTATGTACAAAAAGAATGGTAAAAACAAAACAAAAGACTGAGGGAGATACAAACACACTGCAAACCATGTAGGTCATTTGAATCTAACTGGTAAATTTATATTATGTCGGACTGGTAGTTATGAGTGGTGGGAAACAAATTACAGACTGGTCATGTTAATTGGCACTCCTGGTTAAGTTGTGGAAAAAGCTTTAAAATAAATTAATGTTTACTGCTGTAGCAAAACGCACTGAAAAATGTAGGAAAATCGTCACTTTCTTTGAAGCATGTTTAGTCAACTGGAAAAAAAAAACAACAGAAAAATGCACATTCAGGAAGAACTGTTTTTTACAAAATCACTAGTGGCACAAATGTTGCTGCCAATATTTTGTATAACCCCCTTTTGCCAACAGCACAGGACGTCAATTTCCCCTATAAACATTTCACAAGGTTGGAGCACAAACAGAGAGCGATATATTCTAAGGCTTTTAGGGCTGGCAATTGAGACAACGATATAAGAGGGTTGATTTTGTGACAGTGACCCATTTCTGCATTGATGTGGTCATATTCGATTTGGATCAATATCCTGTTGATAGACCCAATGACCATGCATTTTTAATTTTCTGAAAGAGACCGCAGGATTTTTACTCAAAATAGAACATCTTAAAACCCTTTAATTACCAATACTTCATGAGGCTAAGCACTCAAACGAGCTTCCATAAGGTTTAATATACTAGCTTTGGGACTAAAGGCCCACAGCATCATAAATATACCACCACTCCTAACAGTGGGCTTGAATTGCTTTTTCCAATATTTAACCTTTGCTTCAAATTAAATCCAGTAGTAGTGTTGGTCAGACTCAGAGCTGATGTCTCAACTGTGCTTGGCAAACTACAGAAAAGTTTTTTATGGTATTCCACCCTTTTATGGAGAATAGATGAGACAAAAAAATAGCCATCTTTGGTGCAGTTCTTTAGCTGTGATCTTTTACTGGATCAATGCCCAGGCTAGCGACCAGTGCTTAAAAGAAATTGTCTCTGGGTCACATCATGGACCCAGAGACCCATGACTTTCTGGGAAAGTCATGAATTCATTAAGTGGAAATTCTTGGGAAAATAAATCAACAGCAAATTTTGGAGGCATTGTTCGGTGTGCCGCTACTAATATTGTTTAGAATGAGTGTTTCTCTGTGGACTGAACTAACTGAATGAATATTCCTTTTGACTTCAACCAGTGTATAATGGTACTATTCCAGAGTTTTGCAACTTCTTTAGCATATTCATCATCTTGAGCTGTTTTAAGTTTAACACCTATTGGGCAAGTAAATGGTGGATGGAAGGATTTCTTTAGAGCGAAAGTAAAACAAAGAAGAAATGATGAAATAATTAGTCTTTACCCTTACCTGTCCATCCTGGCCGACGTGCACCTGATGAATCTGGAGGTTTCCCTAAAATGAATAAATGAAGCATCAAATAGTGAGTCAAGTCATTAAACACTGCCAAATCTTTGATTTCCTATGAACTAGATGTAAAATGCCAATGGTGATGGCTGAAAAGTGTCAGACCAGTTTGTTTTTGCCAACTCCTACACGACAAGACAGCTCTGTTTTGCACACCGAGAAGTTGCCCGTGTTTACACTGATCATAATGAGAAGGGAATGAAATGCCCTTGTATTGATGTCAGCGTCTATATTATTTCTGGCTACATCAAGGCTTCTGTAAACAAAAATAATCTGCCAATGACACTGTAACCATTGTAAAACCTCTGAACGCCCACAATCACATTAACAAAAACATATGAGAGGAAAACATCCAAGGCTCAGCTGGGTTTTTTTCCGTTTTGCTAATTGTATTCATGTACACATGCAACTCTGTCTGAGCTTCCATATGACCAGAGTTGTACAGTCTCAGAGGCAGTTCATTTCCTTTTCAAGCGCGCTCAAACCAATGTCTTTGATGAAAGGGGCCCGTTCCTAATGAAAACATATTCTGTGAGTGGCAGCTGGCAGAAGTGGGATTTTGTTGCTAAGCTTTGAACTCCGAAAAAACAAATAATATCTTGAAATAGGAAGAAGGCTGGACGGAAAAAAAAAGCTGGACTCAGCCACAAAGCGCAGGAAAAGCTTTAGAGGTTTTCTGCCTCCAATTTATTGTCTCCCTCACTCAGTTTTGCATTTCTCACAGAAGGTCCTTTAGCACTATTACTGAATAGGAAATAAGAAAAACACTTGGTTGAAGTGTCAATTGCTTTTGCACAAATGTCAAGCTGTCACCCATGTACAACATGTATCATGTTGAGTATTTGATTACATGTATGTGTGTGTGTATACTGAGTGGCGCCATGAAACAAATCTTTCTCCCACAGCCTTGTAAAAATCATTAAGAATGATGCTGATGCAGGAATTTTTCTCCAGCAGTTTGTGTGGTTTGGGGGTAAAATATGATTTTAACTGGCAAACTATGTGTGCATGCTGTGATGTCTGATGGGGGTACAATGAGTCACACGAGCACTGGACAGAAACAAAACTCTGCAGAAGCTGTTACAAACTAAAAACGAAAAAAATCAGACCTCAAGGTAACGAATTTAGCTGTGCAGTTCAACTCATTGAACTTTTCACTTTTTACCACATCACAGACAGGCTTCAATGATCTTACACTGCAAAAACACACAATCTTGCCAAGTATTTTTTGGTCAAGTTTCTAGTGAAAATATCTTCATGCAGTTGAAATAAGAAAACTAAATTGCAAGTAACTTTTCAGCAGGATATACAAGCTTGTTTTAAGGCAATAATTCCTTGATATTGATAAAAAAAAAAAAGTCTTTTTTTAATCACTTTTTTGATACAATTGACAGTGTATCAAAAAAGTGATGAGTACATCCCTCGCATTCCTGCAGATATTTAAGTACATCTTTTCATAAGACAACACCAACAACATATAGCTCTTGATATAGCCATTAATGTTTAACCCCGCTATATCTATAACTGAAGCGCAATATCTATGGAAAAATAATTTCCCCAAAGTTCTTGAAGGGTTTAATGTTTATCTTCCACAAAAAGAAAAGAACATTTCTTAAATAAAAGATATGATAGTCAAAAATAGAAAAGTCAGTTGGATATTGTGAGTTCCACAAAAAACTCTCAACAATTTGGCTTCTAAAACATGGCAGCTGTAGATATCATTAACTTTATTTCCAACCAGCGTCTCAAACAAGAATGAGGTGTAACAGATATGAGATGGTTAAAATAAAAAATAAAAAAACAGTGATGAGGTGCTTGTATCATTTAACAGACAAAACGAGTTTGGAAAATTGGACCAATGTTTGACTTCTGTCAGACGAACACTGTTAAAAACTTGCCTCACTGTCCTGTGTGATCTGCACCTCTTCACCTTGTGGCACCTGGGCGATGTGCAGCTGTCCCTGTGGAATCTGAGACACAAGAGGAAAGGGACACAAGTTTTTATTTAAAATGCATGATTTTGTGACAAAGTGTGGTTCCAAAGCCAGTAAACACTGGCTTTTAACTAATTCAATAACTTTGTGATACAAGTTCAAATAAATGAGAATAATCAGAGTGTGTGACATGTCAAACAAACACCTTAAAATTCAGACGTTCATATAAAAATGAGCAAGGTCCCGAAAAAGAAATTTTTACATGATTGTTACTGAGACATCATTTATAAAGAACCTGCCTGACATGTCGGCTAAAATATCTAAAAAAAGATCACATAATATGCCTATATAAAGAAATTGAAGAAGATTACAATAAAATCACTACACCATTTGTAAGGCTTTAGGACTCTAGAAAACATCAAGCAGTGGTGAACCTTCCCAGGAGTGGCAGGGCACATCAGTTAGTCGTCCAGGAGGTGACGAATAACATCTCAAGCTCTGCAGGTCTTACTAAGCTCAGTTAAGGTCAAATTTTAAGATCCAACAATAAAAAAAAAAGAGAGTGGAAAATTCCAAGGCTTATGTTGTAAAACTAATACTGCATTTGTAAACAAGATCATCAAACAATCGAATCTGGTGGTGGTAGTATGACGGTCTGAGGCTGATTTGATGCTTTATTGCCATGACTTGATAGAGATAACCACAAACTCTGCTCTCTACTAGAAAATACTGAGGAAGAATCTACAGCCATCAGTTTATAACCTCGTGCTTAGACATTAATTATATTCCATACTGGCACAAAATGCAGCATCTGTTTTATTTCAACATACAACTGTTTAACCAGATTGTCATTTCATTTAATCTACCAAACGTTTCTGAAGCATGATCTTGCTCAGTCATTTGAAGTTTTAGATGTCTTTGATTGCTTCTTTACTTCTTACAGGAAGAAAACAAATCCAGAGTTATGCTTTGTGAGAAAACTGCTCATAAGTTTTCTCATAAGGTGTTTAATCTCACATCTATTGTTGTAGCTCAAGGGATGTTTTAAATCAAAAACTTTAAATGATTTCTGGACACTGGGAATTTTGTTTATTTAACAGCCCACACATATGTCGCACTGGGCCTCAATGTGACCTTTGGCCACGGCATGTGTTAATGGCCAATCCATCACTCAGCATCCGTTAGTCTTTTATTAATTTATAGGTAGGTCAATATTTCCCCAGTGTCACTCTAGTGGGTGGTATGAACTATCCCAGTGATGCTCTGTGGGATTCCTAAATGAAACTGAAACCCAGGATGTGGGAGACAAAAAGAGGATGGAAAGCCAAATTTTAGAAACTAATATGTAGAGATAAAAAAGGAGGTCTTGTAACTAAGAAAATGCTTTCCGAAAAATTTACAGAAAGTGAAAAATGGAACATTTGATACGCACCACCTGGACCTGTCCATCTTCACCAATACGATGGAACTGGACCTGCTGATTGGCCAGTGTGTAATGCAGGGTCTGCTGGGTGGCGGTCTCTATTTGAGCAGCTTCATCTGAGATGCCTTCTTCTGCACAAAACAACAAAAAGAAGAATCAGTGTGGAACTTCAGAGAACAACGTTCAGTAACCCAGGACAATTATATCAACTCAAATATGAAGGATCTGTAGCCGGAAGGCGTCATAAAATTACAAAATTCCAAAGCTCTCTGGTTGCTGACAATTCAAGATTTAAACATATTCATGGTCTAGCAACAACATTCTCAGGTTAGTGATGCACTGATAAATAGGTTGGTTTTCACTGGATCAGCAAGTCAAACACTGAATATTTGGATTTTTTTTTTTTCAGACCACTTCTATGAATCAAAACTAAGAACTTTTAAACTTTTCAGTCAACAAACATCAACCTCCTGCATAATCTTTACATTCGAATTTAACAAAAAAATCTGACAAAGGTCACAGACACATACCTTGGATCATAAATAACAATATTTCTGTTCTTCCATAACTTTCTGCTAGATTAAAAATTACTACCTCTATCCAAGGACTTCAACATTGGCCAAATAAAGCCTGCAAGTTATCCTGAAAAAAAAAATATTTAGGCAATAAAAGTCTATTTAAAGAAAAAAATAAATGATCACTTCTTCTTAGTGAAGCCAGACTACCTTTCTGTAATAGTCATTTGTTTTATTTTCCATACACGTCACTACATAATACAGACATTTTGAAGATTAACACTCCCTGTTGTCGTTCATTATTACAGATGTGTGGTGAATTACATTTAAAAAAATGTTTCTCAGTACTTTAGCTGATGAGGGATGGGAGCCCAGATGGCTGATAAAAAAGCTAAAGAGCTTGTTTCACACAAATGAAAATCCTCTTTTTCAGTTCATTAGGATGGAATTTGAGTCCAAACTGAATGATTGATTGGTCCCTGTGTGTGTGCTACATGTTAACGGATGCTCCAACTGAACTAGCATTTGTGTTGAACACACTAGGGTGTGCATGGCTTGAAAAGGCAGGGCCTGACAATCCGCCCCTATGGTAGTATGGGCTCACAGGATATTAGGCTTTCCTCCGCAGGCCTGCTTTTCTCTGGTCAGAGGTGAGGGGTGATAACTCACAAAAAGTGGGAAATACAGAATGCTTTGTGTATGGACTCTAAACAGCTGCAGCGCTACACTACACAGCTACCCATTGGTTCTGGTTGCATAAATGCGTTGATATATAGTTGATAAAATAAGATGTATTTGAATTCACAACCTGTGACGGCGTTGATCGCATTCAGGTTGTGCTGACAGCAGAAGATTAATGGTTTTTGTAATATAATAAATATATTTTGCACCAGTGGAACTAACAAAAATAAGCTGTGCGTTTTCTGTTTTTTTTATATATAAACAGAATCTGGATTTAATTTTTCTGCAACTGTGCACACTTTTCCTTTTCAAAACATCACACTTCCCAACACTCAAATTTCAAAAGCCGTCAATCTTTTTGTCACATTATGTATAAAACCAAAAACTATAAAATATACAGTTATACAGGCACTTGAGATCTATATTTTACCTGCCACCGTACTGCGTGGAGTGCGTTTGGAAAAGCTCTTCACTGCCAGGCTCTGGCCCCGCTGTTTGCGTCTCCAGGCGGTACGACACTTTGAATCGATGCTTTGCTTGATCCGGTACCAGTCTGATTCAGAGATGCCAAATTTGTGGAACAAGTGGCCTGAGAAGACATGAAAACATTACATGTTGCAAGTGTATATTGGTCATTTCACTAGTGAATCATTTTTCAATGATAAAGCATGAGGTTTATACCTTTGAATGCCTGCACCAAGTTAACAAACACTCACCACATGGCATAAATCTCATTTCAGATTTTGGAATTGAGATTTATTTTTATTTTATTAGCACTATTATTTTTCCAATGTGGAAAAATTATAAAAGAAACAACTTCACATTGTTTTGAAATGCAAAATGATTGTGGAATTTCACTAATCCACATGGCTAAATTTATACATGGAGGCTCAAATATATTTACATAACCTGAATACAATTTGTGGAAAGTCCCTGTCCAAGCTCTATATTAACAGAACCCTTTTGTAGCCATAAACAAGTTTCTAGAATAACCCTAGAAGAATATTTCTTTTTTTGGTCAAATTTGTGGAGTTCATTTAAATTTGTTGGCTGTTTTTTAAGCTTATGATGAACAAATGTAAACCACTAACACCATGTGTATGCTACGGCTGTAGCAGTACACTAATATCAAAACACAATACAATACGCAATATTCTGGTCACAACACAATATATATAAAACAATATTCAGATAACAACATGATTCGCTACAATTCAATACAGTTTTACGATTTTCTGAAAGATTTTATCGGGACAGACATTAAATCAATATAAGTGATGTAATACTGGTGTAATAAATGTCGTTTTTGTTAAACATTTGCTTTGTTTAAATGCTAATTGTGAGGCTTTGTGTATTTGGTTATGCAGAAAATGAACCTTTTTTTGTCTTATTTATTTATATTAGATAATGTAATTTATCTATGCCATTATTTAATGAATCGTAATTGGTTGTTTCATTACATGTCATTTTTAAAGTACACGTGCAGTTGGGTAAAAAATGTCATGTGTGATAGCTGTCATTTAATTCATGTGGATCTGACGTAAAACTCCAAGTAGGATTTAACATATCGATCCTCGCAGATGAACAATCAATACTTTCTGAGGAAAAAAATCAATAAATATTGTAAACTTGATAAAATTACACAACCCTAATGTATATGTATATATAAAAAACAGCCACCAGAAAACTTTTAAATTAAATGTGTTGGTAAAAGAAATGCCGAAATAGTCTCAAAATCTGCATTTTTGAATAATGCAGAATGCAAAAAAATAAATGTGACTCAACATCAATTTTTAACCACCACAAAATCTACAGGTTAAACATAATTTAGTTTAAGTATATAATCAGCACATTAGCTTTTAAAAAGTGAATGTAACCTCTGTCTGAGTCCAGTTTCCGATTCCACACCTTTTGGCAAGTTAACACAAGCCTAACTGTGACTTTTTCATCTCCATGGAGATATGTACAGGTGCATTCACTAGATGACTGGAGCCACATTATAAACTGTTAAGAGGGAGAGGGCCAACTGACAGCTCATTTCTATTTGGGTTAGCAACACAGTTACAACCTTTGCTACTTGGGGATAGAAAATGAGACAGTGGGGTTATCTGATGCTACTGGTATGACACTATACTGCAGTCCTTCTGCACCTGATGGGTCTTGCACAGGCAAGTCAAGCAGGTGCTCTTTCATTCTTATTTTATCTTTTTTCCTCCCCTTCAAGGCATAATGAGTCAATCAAGAGTGAACTAGCCCTGCTCTTGCCTTTGCATACTTCGGTGTCACACCGAATCCGCATGTAACTGCACATATGATGTGCAAAGGTACAAAGGGAATATAGCGACGAAAGAAGAAAAACATCTTTGTGAACAACGCAAATGGAAAACGAAGAAACTCTGGAGGAAAAAAAGCAACAATTGTGTAAAGCAAGATTTTTTTTTTTACGCCATTTTTAAAATTACACATTTAAATGTTGCACATGGGTATTCACAAGAAACACAAATGTGTGAAAAAGAAGCGTTTCGAGCTATAAAGAGAAGTTCAATGCATGTCCCCAACTTGACCTCTGCACAGCTGGTCAACTGGCCAGAAGTGGGTGTGAAAGACAGATGTTTATCTATAGCAAATGGAGAGTTAAAGAGGTGTATGGAGGTCTGGCAGGAGGGGACATGGAACAATGTCCAACTGAAGTGAGATGTACTTTAGATACACGACGTGGAAAATAAGCACTGAACATGTTGTTTTTCCCAGTAAATATGTCTCTAATGAGGCTATAAACATGAAACATGCATCAGCTGTAAATAAGAACCCAACAATTCCAGACATCCAAATAAATAAAAACTGATTAAATTGCAGGTAATGAAGCAGAATGACAGAGAATAAGCACTAAACACATCCAAAATGTATTCAAAACTCAGTAGAAAAGCCTTATTTGGTAGCAAAACCTCAAGACGTCTCTCTTATGGAGAAACTAATGGAATACTCAGCTGGTAATGACCCATTCTTTCTCACAAACTGTTAAATGTTTAAAGGCCCCTGGGCCTCTCCTACGCTCTCTAATCTTCAGTTCTTTTAATAGATTTTCAGTTGTGTTCATGTATGGTAGCTAACTCAATTATTCTAGCAGATATTCTGAAATCAACTAACATCTTCAGATTTTTAGCAGACTGCCTTGGTGCATTTTCCTATTCATACTTCTTTCAATTATGCCTCTAAACATGATATGTGGAATGACAAAGAGCTCAATTTTGTAGAACTGTGGCAGTCAGTTAGCAATGCTGACTGCCTCTATTCTGTCTATATACCAGAGTATATTCCCCCAGTATTGTGTTGCTTTGTTCAAATGTTGTGCAGCAAACACTGAATAAGCTTCAACATACTTTTTCTTCATAAGTGGGGTCCTCTGCAGTGAATTTTAAAATGAATCTATTGTGATTCAGTGCATTACCAGACTTCATTAGAGAAAAATTCCAGGTCTTTCTAAAGCTCTTTCCAAGTGCTCTTTTGATATTGGACAAGTTTGTCATTAATGTTTCGATACCTCTGTCAGAAACCATCCCAGGAGCACTGAGTCATAGCTGCATTGAGGTGAAATGATATTCTTCCCACTTCATGATTATTGCTCCAACATTTCTCACTGGAATTGTCAGAAGTGCAGAAATACATCTGAAACCATCAGAATGCTCTTCAACAATCAATATTAAGGCTTTGAGAGAGCTCATTGATGCTTCTTGTGTGATGCCTTGGTAATAAGAAGCCTTTTAAAACAGGCCATTAGTAAGGACTCAACCAGCTGTACTAACTTCATATGTCAGACAGCAGGATTGTTTTCTAAAAACTTCCCCGGCCTTCATACCTACTTCTCTTCATGCGTTCAATACTTACTTAATATCATTCTACTTTAATTCACGCAACTTAATTTATTGACCTATTTGTTTGGATTTCTTTGGATGTGTGAATTACTTGGTTTGGAATCAACATATGGTTTGAGTATTATGTCAATAGCCTCATTACAAATATATCTACATGATGTGTTCAATACTTACTTTCTGGCTTTATGCCTCATTATGTCATGAAGGAATATTTCATTAGACTATTTAAAAGAGGCATAAACTGTTAGAACATGTTACAATTGATGACACTGCTGTTATGACGGCATTATGAGGCTTATAAATACAAAAGTCTATTTCTAAAAGAGTCACTTTAAGATAAATCTGTCAACCACTGAAGGCCCAACTCTTCTCAAAGATCTACTGAATTGAGAGTGACTCCATTAACATCTTTCAACCAGACATGTGCATGTCATTTAGAGTTTGGTATGTACTAAAATGTGGTGCACATTAATGCGTGTATGGGATGATGAATGTATGTTGTTGTAAGCCACCATGGGAATACAGACTGTGGTTTGTTTCAAAGATCCATTCAACTCTACCCTGAAACGGAACAAGGACGAAATGTGGGAAGGTCTCATAGAGTTAATTTATTTCTACAAGGAGCCATGATTTCAAACTAGGTTTTACTACCTTTACTTCTATTTTACAGAAATAATGTAGTAATCAAAAAACAGAAGGTAGTCTGGGCCACTTTAGAGGGCTATATTTTCTGTTTAAACACCAACAGATACAAATCAGAATCACCTACAAATTCAGTGGCCTTTTATATGAAAATTGTCAAAACGTTTCCTCTACTCAGATGAAATTAAGTGTTTTGGATTACTTTTCACAATATACTCTGAAAAGACGGTGAAGAATTAGATGATGCAATGACATGTCAGTAGTAAAACTAAAAATCCTCCTAAGTTACACTGTATATAACAGGAAAAGATATTTGGCCTCCATGAAGGAACACTGTATCAACTGTCAAAAATGATGCACTCTTTATCATGCAGCAATGCCATTTCACAACTGGTGGTACTGTTGGATTGCATAAAGGTTATTAAAGGAGGAGGACTCCCTTTTTATTATTCACCTTAAACTCACCTCAGCATCCAGATGGTTGGAACCTGTACACACGTAAGTGAGACCAAACTACAATTGTCTCTAAAGAACATAGAAACTGCTGTGGCACAGACTGCTGTGCTGGAAACCTATTACCACAATCCTAGATGTTCAGATGTTCTGTTTAGCCACCACAAATTGCTAAGATTGTGCAGCTCAGATGCACCTTCTAGACATTTTCCAAGCGCTCCTTTTAGGATGCCTAACACTTCTGGGATCTCAAATATGCAAATTAAAGTATTGTGAACTATTTCTCAGAGCCTGCTCTATCTTCTGCTTGAGGTAAAGTGAAGTTAAGTGATGTATTTCCCTGTCAATAATAAACCATCAACGTTTCATGACTTACATCGGATGCCATAGATCATGAGAGGATCTAGTTGCTTCTTTCCATGTTTTCCTTGCCCGGAGAGATTTGACATTGCCTGGACCTCCCGGTGGAATAAGTAGTCCAGCAGTGTCAGAGCCATTTTCTCAGCCGTGCGGCAGTTTGTACTGATATAAAGCATGTCAGAAGGAGAAATTGGACAGCGAACCCGCATCTCCGAGTTGTTTTCATCTCCCAACCAAGTACCTTCTGGATAATCTTCTAAAAAAGTAAAAGAGAAATAAAAAGGAATCAAGAGAAAAGAAAAGGAAAGGCACTTATTGAGGCACAAGCTTCAATATTCTGCTGCAGTAAATCAATGCGAGATGTGAAGCACTTAGGAAAACCTGTCCAAATCTCTATATAAATAAATTTAAAAGCTTAATTTATATGTTCCACTATAGGCTTTAATTCGCATGTTGACAAATATTACAAAAGGTATTCCCTGTCAACATAAGATTATGTAATACAACAGCACCCCCATGTGGTTGTATAAAATAAGTGATTCAATTCTGGATTTGTAAGTTATGTGAAATAAAATAAATTAAATAGGTTGATTTCCCTTTCTTGAAAAATTACCCAAAAATCATTAATAAACTAAATATAATCAAGGTTTTATTTTTGCTTTGTTAATCTAAAATGAAGCTGCAATCGCTAAGCTGAAGCCAAGCCACTTAAGCTTAAGCATCAACATGCTAAGACAACATATGAATATGGAAACTAGTTAAAATAGTCACGTTATCCTTTTCAAAACAAAACACTGAAAAAAAAAGATCTACAGAGGTTGTTTTTGGGAAATTTAGTGATTGACATCAATGCTGTAGTAGTTTTTGCTTATGGGTTTCGCTGCTAAAAGGAAACAGATGATGTAAAGATGCACACCAACATAAATCACTAAAACCTGGAAGGAACAACAATAATACCATGAAGATCATTATCATTATTTAGCAGAAAAATTTAAAACATAATTTTTATGTTTTATTTTATTAGTTGTGATATTTTAAGCCTTTATACATTTTAAGTCTGTCTTAATCATGGAAGCCTAGCTAGGGGCAGAGGTTGCAAATTAGCTATTGCTACAAACCTGTTTAGTATTTTTGCCCTTGTTAAAAAAAACTAATTTAACAAAAAGTTGAGATCATTTAAAAGAGCTTTTTTCAGCACAGTAATATTTTAGAGTTAAATGTTGTGATTCTTTGAAGGCAAAAAGAAAGAAAAAAAATCACAGAAGTTTGTAATCATACATCTAATTTAAATTTTTACTGAGAATGGTAATCATTTGTTTTCTTTGTATTACTAACTATCCTAATCAAGACTTAATAAACTTTCTGTGCCTAAGCACAAGCCTGCCTTCAACATTATCAATCCATTCATTCAAATCCATTTACAACCTTAAAAGCAGCAAAAGAAAAACATTAAATATAAAGGGTGAGGGCAGATTGAGATTTCTGCTTTAACAGACTAGGTCTTACCTTCTGCATTGAGTGTGATAAGTGTGATATTTTGACCATTTTGTGCACCACCTGACTGACCACTGTTAGAAACAGAGTCACTGGCCTCTGAGCCGCTTTCTTGTTCCTCCTGACTCTCTTCAGCACCCGGCACTTTAACCAGAATGGTATTCTGTCGCCTCCTGGCCACTGTGCTGCAAAACCAAAATAAGGCATTTGACATGCTGATGCATCCCAGTTGTAACAGGCTAAATATACAAGAGGATGACTTGTAAAAACTAGGGATGCACCGATTGCAGATTTCTAGCTGATCACTGATTATCAATCCTTAAAAAGCCCGATCTACCAATTCAGATTTTGGCCGACACCATTTTTTTTTTGTCTGAAATGTTGCTAAATATAGCAAGAAAGTCTATCAGTTGGCATCAGCGAGGTGACTATTGTTAACTGAAAACTTGCAGACATGACCTGGTGGGCCTGTCTGTCAGTCAAACCTCTCTCACAGCAGAGCAATAAAGGGCAGTGGTTAATTTTTAGACCTTTACTCAGGTATAGAAGCTGGGGGGCAAGATCAAAGTCACATGTAAGTGTCAGAAAGTCACCAATCTCCCAAGACTAAGGAAATCTGGGCCAATTAATCGGGGCATCCCTAGTAAAAAACATTTTTGAAGTTTTTTTGAAGGTGGAAACAACCAAATTCAACACTTAACTCTAGATTCATTGTGAACTCTCTCTAATCCACAGTTAAGACTATACATATTGTCTCAAGTATATACAATCTCACTAATATTTGTTGTGGGGCTGTAGCCAGTCTTACACTTCTAGCATATCCATGGATGGATATTAATCTCCCTTGGTAGATTGAATTGGTAGATTGGTAATTGGTAGAGTCTATATAACACATTGGTTTTCTGGGACAGACTTGGCTTTAAGCAAAGTCAGGGAATTTCAACTAGACTTTAAGGGTCTTTCCAAACATATAAAGTTAATTCCTCCAATTTTTATGTTTGTTTGGAATAATTGTCCTGTAGAAAAACCCAATTGTGTTGCTGTTGATTTGAGGTAACATAGTTGGTTAAATGCTCGTGGGTTTGAAAGCTTTAACTTGACCTTTACAAACATGGTTCTCATCACTGACACCAAATAGCTCAGTTCTTATCTCATCTGATCATAAATCTTTTCTCCCTTAGACATATGAATAGTGGATCTGAGCAGTTGGTTAACTCAGTCAAGCCCAAACGTGTCAAATTTGAAGCAGGGGGCAGCCCATGTTGAGTCATTGAATGTGGACAGCACTTCCCAGTCAAAGTCAAATTCAATAAAATAGCAAATTTTAAAAACAACAAATTCTGACTAAAATGTTATATAATTTTATCAAAGAGAAATACTAAAGCATGTAGAATAAAAATGTAACAAAAATAATAAATTAACTTTTAGTCCCTGAAGGGAGAGAGAGTGAACTATATTTTATCAGCACAGCGATGATCGGCTTCATTCTAATCAATTTCTTTCAACAGAGAATAACAGTTGGAGAAAGTTTCCATACTTGTACCAGTACAACAAATATCACTGAACAAGGAGGAAAAAACAGAATACTGACAATTCATACTCAATCAGATGACGTTCCCCAAACATCCATCTATATAAATATAGATCAATATAAACGCAAGCTGCTTACTTGCTGAGCAGATTTTCAAGAGGAGTGTCTTCCTGGTTTAATCCCTTTGTGTGTTCTCTGCTAACAATCACATTTGTTTGGGGGACAACGCTGAAAAGGAAGATTGAAACAGACATGTATAAAGCAAATTACAAGACTAAAGCACAAAAATGAAAAAATAAATAAAAAAAAAAATACTGGGGAGTTTACCATCGAACTTTGTTCCACGTTTGAGTGGCACCCTGAGGAGAACCTGCAACCATAGGAACTTGCACAGGGCTCTTTGCACAGGGAGCCATGCTGTCAAGTTTGCGGACAAGGACTTTGCACGTTGCGTCCAAGGACTGTAGCTTTGACTCAATTCCTTCCAGGCGCTGACTAATCGACTCAGTGAATGAAACCAGAAGATTCTAGGTATAGAAATGGTGAAGAAATTCATACATTTAATCAATCCAACAGGAAAATTAATAAAAAGTCTAGATGATTTAACCATGTAAATAATTTATGATTTATTAGTACCTTAATAAAAGATAGTTCTTGATTACTGTTGTTGTTGTCCTGACTGCTGCTTAGTTTCCTCTTTTTCTTCTGTGGCCTTTCTTCACCATCTTCATTACTGTCCAGCAAATCTGCAATAGATCAAATACAGAGAAATTGCCAAAACATTTCAGCGAGTTCCAAAAACCTAGTTTCATCACATTGAAAAGAGAGAAGAAAGCGCTGAATAAGTCACCGACCAATAATTACAGAAGAGATATGTCTCTACACAGTGTCCTTACCACCACGGCCATCCTGGTTAAACTCCTCCACTGTTATTTGTACTATTTCATCCAGAACTTGTCCAGACATTGTTCACAGCTGAAATAAGACAATGAGAAAATATTTACCGTCAGTATGTTGTTGCACACTTTGTAACTTTAAGACAAACGTGGTTTTACATTTAGGCTTTAACTGGATCTCCGTTTCAAAGACCTTCAGCCATTTCCAGCCCCATATTATTTCAGCCATTTTCTCACATTGACAACCATCCTCTGATTACACCTGAACATCTCTAAAAGCACTATCTTACAAAAGTATTAAAATCTTTTAATATTTTATTACTTTATAATCAGAAATTTCAATGTATTTTGGGGGGATTTTTGTAATGGATAATCAGGAGCATACCTGTGAAGGAATGAAATTGACATTTTTAATGGTTTTAATGAATAAAGATCTGAAAAGCGTGCCAAGCATTGGGATTCAGTTTTTTACTTAAATACTCCTAAATACAGTCTAATTACCCCCAGAAGTGATAATGTTAGTAAATAGATTTTGAGTTTATTCTACAAATAATAATAAAAATAATAATGAAGCTATTCTCTAAAGTCTACAGAGGTTTTAGAACATCAGTGAACAGCTTCCATCATGTAAAGAAACAATCGCACGCCATACTTTTCAGAATTTTATTTACAGACATACGTAGTTATTTCCCTTCCACATCATAATCATGCTCTACTTTGTGCAGATCTATCAAAGAAATTCTATAAAAATGCACTAAAGTTTTTGACTGTGTCAAGGCAACACTTAAGTGGTATGAGGAGCAATGAAGTTGTAATTAACTTTTTTGAATGCACTTTGAAACATACTGACAATGATTGGGGCAGCGTGTGGAGTAATTGTGGGGCGGACACCACATGTGACAATTGTTGGTCAGTAATATTTCAAAAAAGTTTTTTAAATAAGAATGCTATATCAGATATAAACTCTGGAATAAATTTAGAATGTAATTTATATGAATAGTAAAAACTAAACATGAATTTGTTTGATTTACACATGTGAATGACCCAGACAAAAAGAGAACATATCATGGATACATACATACAACATATCTGCATCACATACATACGTATATGATGTATTTCAAAGCAGTTTTCAGTTGTTTCAGAAAAGCTCTGGCTTCGTTTAACACATGTGCCTGAATAATTCGACACAGATCTTTTGCATTAAACAAAAATCTAAATCATAATTTATTTGACATTTTTCAAAAATTACATAACAAGGCTGTGTTGCCGAGTCTGTGCGCAGACATAGTGTGGTTCAACTATGAACCACGCTATACAGCAACGATAAATGGTTACAGCTTGTAGTTTGCAGATATTTGGAAATGTTTTATAAGCAGTAAAACCATGAGTCAAATGACAAACATTTCTCCAAGGTGTTGAGAAAAAAATGACTAAAGAAAAAGAAAGCAGTTACTGTCACTAAAACTATATATATATTAAATTACTTTCAGAACTTGACAAAATGACAGTGGTCATGATGTGGTTGATGAGTGGCTTGATACCTATGATTGGAATGCAGCACATCCTGCAGTAAAAATGATGAATAAAATATTGGGTCCCTGATAAGTTATGTTCCTGGATCCATATCTAACTTGCAGTTAGCTATATCAGTGAGTTCTGAAAACTACAGAAAAGGCCCAACCTGCAGCTTATTTGTTTTAAAAAATACATATAACGGATGGGGTGGGAAATGTTTATTGAACTAAATAACACGTACACCACATAATATAAACATTGGTCATAAAAAGTCCAAGTATATCATACTATATATATAAAACTTTACAGAAAACCCCTGCAAGAAAAAAAATAATTTATAAACAATCACCACTTACATTATTTATGCATGAAAAAAAAAATGTCTTAATTGTGGAGTAATAAAAGGTATTAAGTATATTTTAAAGGTATGATTTTTCTTGCTATCATGTTCAAATGACAAAAAATTAACACATATGAGCACATTGATATTAATAACCGTGCTGGACTTTTATTGGGTTATTTTTGCCAACTGTCCGGACTGGATCAGCCTTGCATTGTATAATCAACAAATTCAGCTCTTACTGTCAGTAAATAAAATCAAGTCTTTTGACAAACCCTTATTTTAAAATAGATCTCCACAGTTAAGATTTGGGGCTAACAGTGTGCGGGTACTCTACAACCAACAGGAGTATGGGCGGAAAATAAACATCTACTACTCGTGCATTGCTAATGTTGTAACGATGGTAAATTTGCCAATGTTTCAATAAATGCATTCCCTATCAAAGCCAAAACTAGACCCGGAGCTAGCGGCTAATGTTAGCAGGAGCGCCACAATCCTATTTGTGAGCCGCCTTGCTAACAGCAAAGCTAAGGTATGAAACCAAACGCTATTAAGGCTAGCTTAGTAGTTAGGATGCTATGGGGCCTAAAGGCCGCTGGACTGTAACTCAAGAATCACATAAAGTTAAAAACAGCAAACAAATGACATTTTAACTCTGCATCTTCGACCCTAGCTCTCACACAGCGACATGCACCGTGTAAGATTGGGTTATATTACCGTGTGAATGACGAATTCTCGTGTTGTTTGTAGAGATTCCGATAACGGCGTCGTTCCTCGCGAGAGATGGAGCTTGTGCCTCTACCTGGCTGCTCCTTCACTCTGCTCAGTAATCTGCAGGGGCCGCACTAAACATTCACGGCCGCTCGATCGAGAGGAAGGTTAGCGACCATCTAATTGTGGAGACTATTTAATGCTGTTTAGAATGTTGATCAATTAATAATGTCGACAAATACCAACTGCATGCCTTTGTTTTATTTATGTTACCACATAAGATGTTTGCTTAAAGTGTTCTTCATGCTTTTCAAAAATCGTTCTGTAATTCCTGGTGGTTGCGTTTACAGTTTTTTTCACCCTGCTGAACGTTCTCCCTAACATTCTGCTAAAGGTTGTAAAAGTTGTACTATTTAGCAATATATGACCTAAATTTTCTTAAAAGGGCTAAATAAGAAAATGAAAGATGAAAGCTTAGATAATTTACTTAGCTATGTGGTGGCAGTCGTTCTAAACGAGGAAAAATATTTAGTATATTTTTCAATATTCTGCTTATAGTACACTGTAACGAAATCTTATTTAACTTTGACCAGCAGGAGGTCATTAAGTTCTGATCAGGGGTCATTCTCTGACCCTTGTCAACATGACATTGTGTGCTATGGGCATGATGCAACAGCTCTCAGATACAATAGAACTAAATGAAATTGAGAATGGAGCATTTTAATGACCACTATCTTCATAAGGTAGTTATAAAATAATTAAATTTGTTACCGACAACGCAATTAGTTAGCACTTGATGACTTAGTGTAGTGGGAATGAAATGTTTTGTTTGATAACTAGAAATTCAAGTAGAAATGAACAAAATGGCAATGCGTGAGTGTGAAATGGACGAATTTGCAAATGCACAAATTTACCATCTGCTGCTTGAACAAGCACTGTGTGGGGAAAACGAAATTACAGCTGACTTTAAACGTCGGTGTGTTTGACCCAGAACCCAGAACTTACAATATTAAGATGAATTAAGAATACCCATTGTATTTACAAGTCTCGGTTTGTTGCGCTTTCGCCGATAATTTAAGGAAATAATCACTAATATGGAGAACGTGTGAGGACACCTCAACTTTCCAACTGAATAGTTGTTGGTAACATGTTCGTTCCGGGCCAGTGGCGCAATGGATAACGCGTCTGACTACGGATCAGAAGATTCTAGGTTCGACTCCTGGCTGGCTCGTGTTTTTTTTTTTTTATAGTTTTTTTTTTTTCAGTGTTAGGTTTTGTGCGATACGTTTAGCAGCCTTCACAGAAGAAAATCGGATTCGTGTCAATACAGAGAGAGTAAGACCTAGTAGGTCCTATATTCACCATAAACAACTTTTAAACTATTTTGATTATCAGTTTTATTTATAATGCCCTTTATATATTATATATCAGTTGAAATCTCTGGATTTACTGTTGATAGGCTGGATTTTATGAAAGGGGTTTTTAAGGCAGTAGCCCAGGGCCGCAAGATTTGGGGGCCTCAACGGTTTAGGATGTTTTTGTAATGAACGTATTATTAATACACCTTACATAAAACTCATTAAAACATATTACCCGTTTTTTATAGTTTCTTCCTGTAAAAGGGTTGAATTTCCTATTAGTTTTGTTTAAAATGTTCCTAAGTCATTATACATTTGATAATGGCCATAATCAATTGGAGTATATCTATGATTGATTTAAAATGTCGTTTTTGTAAAGTGATATTTTATATATATATATATATATATATATATATATATATATATATATATATATATATATATATATATATATATATATATATATATATATATATATATATATATATATATATATATATATATATATATATATTAGTGGATAAACAACAGAGGAAAGCCGTTGTGGTAGATGTAGCAATACCAGGGCCTCAGGGAGGAACTGGAGAGGGCCTGGAAGGTGAAGACCACAGTGGTGCCTGTGGTCATCGGGGCCCTCGGGGCAGTAACCCCCAAACTGGATCAATGGCTACAACAGATCCCAGGAACAACATCAGACATCTCAGTCCAGAAATGTGCAGTCCTTGGCACAGCCAAGATACTGCGCAGGACCCTCAAGCTCCCAGGCCTCTGGTAGAGGACCCGAGCTCAGAGGATAAAGAACCACCCGCGGTGGGTAAGAAGGGAATTTTTTTTTTATATATATATAATAATAGTATATATAAGACATTAGCGCAAAAGAAATAAACTGAATTAAATTGTTTCCTCCTGTTTCTATTCAAGAAATTTATCTGGAGGTTTTTAATGATAAACTTTGTGGTTGTTGTTTGTTTTTCCAGCTTCAGTTTCTATCTAAAGCAAACTGGGCAAAGATCAAAGTGTCTCCTCGTTTTCCCATTCCCCCTGGGTGTTCCCACAAATAAAAGAGAAAATAAGCTGCAGTTTAAAGCCCTTGCAAAGTGAAAGGTTGAACTTAGTTTCAGTTTCTCAGACGTTTCCAGATGAGGTAAAGATGTTCAGCTCCTTTTCGTCATCTGGCTGAAGATAAAAACTCACTCAGATGTTTCTGCTCTGCTTTAAAGGTGCAGTGCCTGACTCCACAGAGACGCGTCTCTTTCAGTAATAAAGTTTTATTTCTCTCTCAGCAGAGGGAGGTGACCTTTTCTTAACAGGCAGCTTCTTATTCCACATTTCTGCTAATTAAACGCTAATTAAACAGAGTGCCGGCATGGCTCGGATCAGACAGGAGGTTCTGGGAGAGCTGCTCAGTCTTCCGAGGCCGACCCAATCCATTCGGCTGTGACGCAACAGCCGAGGCCTCAGAGCACGACTGCCAATCAGCCGCCAGTATTCAGCGTTTCTCTGGCTCTTAAATTGTGGCCAAACCAAATCTGGGGAAACATTTACATTCTGGACTGCAGGAGAAAACCAGAGTACCAGACCAAGACAACACCACTCTAAAGGCTTCTAGAGGGATTTGAACCCACAACTTTCTCTGCGTAACCACCTGCTCTATCCTCTAAATCTTCCCAACAGTTTCTATTTTCACTAAGACCAGAGAAAGTCTCTCGGATTGCCGTTTTCTGTCTTGTCTGCCCTAACCTCATCCACTATGATCCACATCCTATGAATGGTTAACAAAGCAGTAGGGACTCTCTTCTGAAACCATGAATTGAACACAGTTCATCGTTAAAACTCTGAGCTCGTTAGTGGCAATAATTAATAATTGGAGACTGTTTAATTTATAGAAGACATTTCTGTTCCACCCTGCTTCTGAATGCTGAGAGAACAAAATTACAAAATTAGTGTCAAACATTTGTACAGCAAAAATTTGTTTGTGAATTATATTAATAAAAGTTTCTAGAGGTCCCAGGTCAACCAGCTCCTCCACATTTACAAATATTTATTGAGTAAGCTGAGGAGAACTTCTACTTAGATCCAAAAACACACACTGTTCTGACCTCCTGTCAATACACACAGATACGTTACACATTTACTCATTAGATTTATGCAGACGGGCTCAGTGTGTTTTTAGTCCTGAAGCTGCAGAGGCGAAATCAGAGACGGAAACAAGATGATCCAGGAGGATTCCTGAAGGATAACAAGATGGGAGGGCGATGACAACAGAAAAGGAGGGCGATGACAACAGGACGGGTGCAGGTTTCAGGTCTAACCCTTTAATGTCTCAAAATGAGACCACATTTTTTCAAAAACTCACACATGTAAACATCAGTAAAATAACAACAAGATACCTGCAGCATTTCTTGAGGAAGACTGTGAAGAAGGTTCCAAGTCAAAATGGAGAACTGGATAAAGAAGAGTCATCCGGGAACACTTCCAGGGTTTTCTCCAAAACACCAGCAGAACCTGGTGGTAGCACTGCTGGGGTCACCCATCAGAGCCCATTGTGGGTTTGGGTTAAAAAAAGTCAAGTTACCAAAAGTCAGAGGTGCACCAACATGCATCTTGATTAAAAAAATAACAGTGTGTGCAGCTGAGGAACCACAGCCAATCAGAACGCCAGACCAGGAGTAGCTTCTATGAAGAGAAAATAACTGAGAAAACTAAAAGTTCACAGTTGAAATAAATATTGTAGTAGAAAAAGACATTGAGGAAAAAGTGATTGATTTGTCGTAACCTTAACCTGTAGCAGTATAACTTTAAGGATAGATCAGGATAGCCTAAACTATTCTAAGTCTTTTCTTAATCAACGCCATAACCATGGTAATACCATAATGCAAGAACAATAAAGATCAATAAATTCTAACAAACACTGAAACTGGAAAACATTTTAGATATCTAATATAAACAAGCACAACACATGAAATGAATTACAAAGTCTCCAAACAAAACTGTTCTTCAAAAATGAGAAACACCAAAACCAAAAACCAAACATGGCCGAATGAGAGAAGATTAACTCAAGGGGTGATATAAGGCTTTTTCTGTCAGTGGTTGGGAAGGCGATGCAGGGCTTTTCTGACTGTCGGTGAAGGGTGAAATCAGAGGTGAAAACAAGATGTTTCAAGAGGATTCTTGAAGGACGACAGGATGGAGGTCATACCCTTTCAAAAATTTATGCTGGTAAATATTGCTTAAATGCTTGCAACATTTCTTGAGGAAGAGTGCTTAGAAAGTTTCAAGTCAAAATGGAGAACTGAATCAGGAAGTGTCTTCCTTATGTGCTCGCCCAGGAGCACTTCCAGGATTTCCTCCAGAAAACCTGCTGAGTCCAATTGTAGGGTCACTGAGGTCATCCAACAGAGGATCTAGACGGACAAGAGGACAGAAAGACAACAGGACGGGTGCAGGTTTAAGGTTAAACCCTTTAAGAACTCAGAATAAAATCGTCACTTTTCAAAAATTCATACTTGTAAAATATCACTTAAATAACAGCAAAATACCGGCAATACTTCTTGAGGAAGACTGCTGAGCCCCTTGGTAGGTTCATTAAGGTCATCCATCGGTGGGGGGTCGATAAAGGCCTTTTGTGAATACTTTTGACACATCTGGAAAGAATAATTCAACACGTTTGCACTAGTGTACTGAATCTTTGTGATTTTGTGGGGGGTTTTTCCGTGGTTTGTTGAGTTATTGCTCTTTTCTTGTTTTTTAGGGTTATTGTATTTAGGCAGATTTTTTTTTTTTACCTGTAATTCAGACTTTTTGACTTCCACAACCGTCATGAAGAAATGAGCTATTCAGTGATATGTACGTATTTATCCCTTCTGAAGTTTTTACAGGCTAATTTTTCTAACATGAAATTCTAATAAAAGTTTGTGGTTGGATAGAGGAAATGTATGAAAAGGTTTTTATGGACATGAATACTTCTGGAAGGCGCTGGGAATTGTTTGTTTTGAAGAGTCGACGTAACTATCATATGACAAAATGCCTTGCCATAGGTTGATCCTCAAGAGAGCAGTGTGACGTCAGCTCATGTCTCTCCCTACGCTCGCGAGGACAGAAGGACATGACTGCAGTTTGATAGATGTGTTGTAGTGATGTAATTTTAGCCGTTTGTTGACTACGGATGGCTGTTTGTGCCAGGCTTTGCGGAGTCGGACAGTCCCGAAGGTGCCGGAGACGACAGAGGAACGACCAGCAGGACCAAGGGAGCGATTCTGACATGGACGAGGAAGAAGAGGAGAGGATCGTAGGCCAGCGGAGAAGCGACGCAGGTAGCTGTGGAGGCCCCGGGCGCGTCGCCGTCGTCGCCGCCGCCGCCGCCTCGGCCGCAGCCACTGCAGAGCCAAGTGACGCTTGTGAATATGGAAGCGGTCGTAACACCAACAGAGGAGCCTCAAACACTGGACCTCCACACCCAGAGTCATTAATGGAATTACCCCCGGAGCTCTTAGTGGAAATATTCTCTCTGCTTCCTGGAACAGTGTTACCAAATGTCGCCCTGGTATGCAAAAAATTCAGACAAATCCTCAACACGGAAACCATATGGAGAAGACGGTGCGCGGAAGGTAATGACGATGATGATGATCAGACCTGAAAACTGCCAACACAGTCCACTGAAACATTCAGTGACTGAATATGTCTTTATGAATCCTGTCAGCTACAACTTGCCGCAAAAATATGCTGCCATGGGGGAAAAATCCCCAGAGAATATCAAGTAGAGTACAGTGACAACATTATTATCTAACTGCCATAATAGCCGGCTGCTTTACTGGCACCTGCCAGCTATTCTCTGCAGTTGATAAGACCGCTGATGCAGGCCTGATCCTTTTTAGCATACACGTAATAACTTAAGACTGTTTGCTTAGGAACCACATGCCACAGACACCAACAATAAACACGTCGGGAAGCTGTTGATGTAATGTTCATCGGTGATGCGTGAACAATTTGTGGGAAAGATACCGACTTTAAAATCTATATGTGGACTTTTAAGTAATACAGATGAAGAGTTAAGTTGTAAAATTAAAACATTGTCAAATTAAGCTCAGTAAAATCACCCAAATTAAATGTGCTGATTTCCAGATTGCTGAATCTCACATCGGGCAGTGTTGTGAAAAACAAGTGGAGCTCAAACTTAACTGATCAACTTTTCAGTCATTTTTCATTTTCATAATAAAATAACACAAAACTGAAATCATTAGGTTAGATTTAACACTGCTCTTACGATGCGATTTCAAAATGTTTCACAGCCTAATTTTTACAAAAAGAAAAACAATCACCATAATCTTCTTTATATATTTGCTTTTTGCATAAGTAAACATGTTGCACAACACCTTTTATGTGCACAGTAGAAGCAGTGCCTTCTACAGCTACAGTCCCAGTTTTTTGATTCACTTTCCCTTCTAGAAGCACTTTCTTCCTCCAATATGTCACGCTGCTATTTTGACTTCTTTTCCTTGAGTGTGTTGCAAAAACACAGGTGAGCAGGAACATCTAAAAGGAACATGCATTTACATCGTTATGAGCTTGGACAAGGATCGTTTTTGGAAAACATACCTTGCTTTGATAATCTTCACCCTGCCACTTACAGAGACATTATGGAATGACTGCAGAATTGGTTTTTGCAAGACAGTGGTATGTTTTAAATATGTTAAATAAGCATTTAAAATATTAAGTGAAGAAAGAAATGTCCATATTTAACTTTTTGCTAATCTGTTTTGACCACAAAAATGACCTGTATTTAATTTAACATTTTAGATTCTAAAAGGAAAATCAAATTATTTCAGATTTTTCCATGGTGGGTTCTGATGAGAGCATCCAATTACCAAAACATGCACAGACCCATCCCTCATGTTGTTATGAAAGTCCTTGTCAAAAGACTTTCTATTCATTCTTCAGCCTTGTTTGACTTTAGAGATGCATGATTGGTCTTTTTGCCAGGGGACTCTTCCAGGAAATTACTAAAAATAAAATCACACTTTACTTGCAATGCAGTGGGGGATATTAAAGCACCAGCATTTAGAGGCAAGCTGCCCAAAGCATAGCAGAAATATTATTCCACAACAAGCAGGATTCACAGTCTCCATGTGAGGTTGTTCGTCTTCTCTCAGGATTGGAGAGTAGCAATCAAGTTAAAAGAAACCTAGTGGTGCACCGATTGCAGTTTTCTAGCTGATTGCTGATTACCAGTCTTTAAAAAGCCTGACCTGTTGATTCCTATGTGGCTGTTGCTGTTTTGTTTTGTCTGAAATGTTGCCAAGTATAGCAAGGAAGTCACTGAGTTGGCAACACTATTGTTGACTGCAAATCGGCAGACATGACCTGCCAAACAAAACTCTCTCACGGCAGAAAGAAAGAGGACAGTGGTTGATTTTTAGACATTTTCCAAGATAGATAAGATCAGTGAGTAAGATTGGCTTCACATGTAAGTATTGACGGATCACTAATCTCCCAAAATTAAGGACAGTGAGGCCAATTTATCGGCGCACCTCTAGTGAAATCAATTTAAAAAGTTACACTGGTTTTTATGTTTGTTTTGTCATGTCTAAAATGTTGAAGTATGCAGTTACATTTTTGAACACTGGCAGCTTTTTGTCTGGTAATGGTAATAGTCCATTTTAGCCTACTTTAGTCTGCAGGAACTTTACCTTTAGTTGCATCTCTTAAAAATTCCAAAGTTTGACATGCCTCAATAAAGTACCTTATGAGTTTTAAACACTTTTTAGGAAAAACTGGAATTTGCACATCAAACTTTAAAGAAAACCAGAAAGCAGGCGGTGAGAGGTAGATTAATATTATGTAAATAGCTATGTCTTGGTTGGCTTCCTTAATTTTTTTTCTTCTTCAGGTGAAGGATAAAATTCTGAAGATTATATGGCACCTATAGTGACAAAAGAGAAAAATACCCCCACTTTTGCCTTTTTACTATCATGGAAAAACCAAACAATAATGTTTTTTTATTATTATTATTATTATTATTAAAGCTGCAGAATATAACTTTTTCAAAAATATTTTGTAAAATATTTCCATATTTGTTTAAACTGTCACCATGTCAGCTATGAAAAAAATCAAGCAAATTTACCTCCTCCCACTGCCACTGTTGTGGTCTGCAAAAATGCACCACTGCTGGTCAAAAACAACCAATCAGAGCCAGGAAGAAGGTCTTGTCAGTCATGCTCCTGTACACGCCACTCAGTGAGCTTATGGGAAAGAAACGACTTACCGTTTCAAGAAAACTGGTTATTCGCTGTGCTATGCTAACTAGAATTAGCATTCATGGCAGGTGAGTAGCATGTACACAGGAGTGATAGAGGGCGTTAGAACCCTCCTTCTGGCTCTGATTGATTGTTTCTGACTGAAATTAAGACTGTATGTTAATGTCCATGTTTGATGTTAATTTTGACAAAAAGTTTACTTTGTGTAACACTAAATGTAATATACTGTTTTTGTTTCAGAGTTTGGCATGAGGGAAGACCTGCGAAAGATGGAAGTGACTGGAGTATCTAGCCAAGATCTCTACGTTAAACGTCAGTTTCACAGCTTTCTCATTGAAACTTACTGAAGTGCTAAATCCATCACTATTTTATGTCTTCTCAAGCATCTCTTTCCTTCTCCTTATGTACAGTCACTGTTCAGACGGAACAAAGGGTGAAAGCCTTACTTTTTCATAAAGTCATGTTTTTCTCCCTCAGTCTGTTCCTCATTTGTGTACTGGTAGGAATTATAAGCATATTTGCCTTTCTTTTTTTTCTTTTAACGTCAACTGTTTGCTCCTAAAATGAGCTGTTTTCCCTCAGTAGCCTAATTCTGGACTGAACCCGCTTTGGTTCTGTTGCTGTTCTACACATACCTGTGTTGTGCCTGTGCAGGTGTCATCCCGCGGGTGAAGTCTGGGCGCTTTATGAAGCTCCTACCTGACTACGAGCACATGGACTATAAAGACGTGTACACACACTGTATGTGGGTTGTTGCATCATGACGGATTGTGTGTTTGGGTCTTCATAATGACACGACTTTGAAGCAAAGCAATTGAAGCTGTACTTCCTATGATAATAGTTCATTTGTTGTTTACTGAACTGCCTGTTTGCTGCAAAAACAGAAGGCAGCTAAGTTGGTGTGCCACATGTGCTGTTTTGAAACTCAACTGTCTGGAACATAGAGTTCTGCTCTGAAGCTTGCTCATTGATTTGGGGCTCTTAATGATTTATTTAAAAAAAAAAAAAAAAAAAATTCAATGTTGCAATGCAACACACAAAAAAAAAATTAATAAAAACTAAAGCGTGCATGAAGTGGGATTTATTTAGGCTTTTCTCTAATCCAAACATGGCCAAAATTATGTATGCATGCAGGCTCCAATATACGTACACACCCTCAATTATCTGGTTTAAAAATCCCTTAACAAGTTGCAGATGGACTTCACACCTTTTGCAGCCGTCAACAAGCTTCTGGCATAATTGCTCAATGTTTAACCGCTCTTTTTGCCAGCATTAGTGGAACTGGCACACACCTGGCTTTCCAGTCTCCTTCTGTTTCTTCCAAATCCAGTTTCGATACGTTTTTGGAATATTTCTCCTGTTGGTACACCTAATTATGTCCAAGTTCCAACCACTTGATTTGAACTGACTAAAAGAAAATAGATTATAATGACTTGGCCTCGGTTAATTTTCTTGACTTGGTTCATTTAGTCCAGGAAAAGAGCCTGCCAGTATCTTGAAACTGCTGAAACGTTAGTTTCACTGACCAGGGTGAAGCAAGGTTCACATCAACGCAGAGTAAATGGGTGATTACAAAAATGCTCCAAAATCAGCACCTTCAAGTTTCACTCAGATTTGCGTTTGCTCACGAAACATGCTTAATGCCTTCTGGAGGAAGCATTTATGGTCAACATAAAGACTGAGCCGTTTGACTTTACTGACTATAAAAACGTTTTAAACTCGAGATCATTGTACTGACCCTCACGCCTGGCGGTGGAAGCATTTTGCTGCGGGACTGTTGTGTTGTACAAAATGGACAGAATAATGAAGACTTCTTCTAAATATTTTATTTTACCTCAAGTCAGCTCTCTCAATGACACTTTTTAAAAATCAGATCTGCTTCAAGAAGCAAAACGGTTTTAATAAACTTGACCTATGATGTAAACAAGAGTGATCAAAAATCCAGCCACAATTATGCAAGAAGCTGAGTGAGGTACCACATGCCATGTTGTTTTCCTTAAAGTCAAATATGGACGTATACTTTTGACACCGAGAGAGAAAGTCAACAATTGTGGATCCAATTTTTGATTTTTAGAATTCATTCATCGCAGCCAGTAAAATCTATGGAAGCCCATTACTGCTATGAAAGGCAAAAAAAGCCCAACAGAAAGTTGTAATTATGAGTTTTAAAATCATAATTACATGTTTTGAAGTAATAAGTATGAGAATAAAGGTTGTAATTGTGAGTTTAAATGTCATAATTTCAAATATTAAGTGGGTCGTGGGTTTTAAAGTTACAGTTTAGAGATCAAAAGTGGGTATTGAAAGTTTTAACAGTTGTTTTTTCAAACTGTCCACTCAGTACACTTAGAACTAGTAATTATGACTTTTATTCTTGTAAGTATGACATCTTCATGTGAAAATGGGCTTCCATAACAATCTGTGCAAACGCATCTTCAAAATCCCAAACTGAATGTGATTTTGACCATGAAAAGTGAACATAAACGTCTCTGGCAATAAATTGACCATAACTCTGTTTAATTCTTATTGAACAACATGATGCAGTGAGTGGTTTTAACTTCACTTTTACCACCTTTAACCATACAGCATTAACTCTCAGGTGATTAGGAGTGCAGCCCTGCTGAAACTGATTGCAGTGTTCTGTTGTTGTTCTTTTCTTTTCCAGTGCTTCACCCATATAGGCACATTCTAGGGCTTTGGCAGCCTGACATCGGACCTTATGGTGGATTACTCAATGTCGTGGTAAGTATTTCTGTTACTGTTTGACTCTGATTACAGTTAATTGTTTTCTAGATATGTTTGCCTGAAGATGAATTGACAATTTGAGACTTTATTAGATTTATTGTTTGATTAGGGTGATTAAATAAAGTCATATTTCATCTAGGTGGACGGGTTATTCATTATTGGCTGGATGTATCTGCCTCCTCATGATCCCCGGGTGGAAGATCCAATGAGAAGGCGACCGCTTTTCCGCATTCACTTGCTGGAAAGCAAAAAAGCCACTGTGGAGTGTATGTATGGACACAAAGGTCCGCACAAGGGAGACATACAGGTGAGAGCCGTCAGGAAAAAGCCCTTAAAATAAGCTCTATTGAATATGCAGGATATTGTATTTATAAGCAAAATACTCCTTATTTAAAGATAGCTGCTTAAAACAAGTTGATCATTTATTAATAGACTCCATATTCTGTTATTTTAGACAGTGAAGAAAGATGAATTTTCCACAAAATGTAACCAGACCGATCATCACCGCATGCCAGGAGGCAGACAGGAGGTACGACTCTGACTGGTTCTACAACATTCTGTTAATGATTTGTTTTATGGTCTGAGCTACTGTGCCTTGAGAAACATATTTCCTCATTAATTAAGCTTTTTCACATATCACACATATTGTGAATTACAATCCACAAACTTTAATGCATTTTGATTTTATGTGACATACTGTACCTCGAAGGACAGCTTTAAGAGATTTTGCTGCTCTGGATTTTATGCAGGGAGTTTCCAATAAAGGCAATTGGATAAAAATGCATGCCAATTCCAAAAAATTCCACTTTTGTGCTCAATTCTGTCAATCTATCACTTAAAAATCCCAACAAAAACATGGTAGTGTGGCTGCACTCTGACAAAATGTGGTAACTTTCACATGATATTAAAAGTTTTTTTCTGTGCTCTGTTGAATCTTATGAAATTCAGAGTTCTTTATGTTCTTTATGTGTTCATGCAGGAATTTAGGACTTGGTTGGAGGAGGAATGGGGTCGCACACTGGAAGAGATCTTCCATGAACACATGCAGGAGCTCATTCTGATGAAGTTCATTTACACCAGTCAATATGAGTATGGCGATTTTTCTTGCACACATTTATTCTGTCTCTATGAAGCTTCAATAACAGCTTGGTGGCGTTTGTCTTTTTTTTTTTTTTCAGCAACTGCTTGACATACAGGCGGATCTACCTGCCTCCTCTGATGCCTTCAGATCTGCTGCGGCCAGGCTTGTTCAAAGGCACATATGGAAGTCATGGCTTGGAGATTGTCATGCTAAGTTTTCATGGGATGTCTGCAAAAGCCACTAAACTCACTGTAGGTTTGGAAATAAATGAAAAAGTTCTTGTAAATATACCTCAGCTATGCTTTCTTACAAATGTGCTTTAAAAATCATGTTTTTTTTTCTCGTTGTGAATCTGGAAACTGCCTTTTAGTGGAACCAATGTCCTTAATTACAAATAAAATTGTTCTCTTCCTTCTTCCGTCTCAGGGAGACCCAAACGTTCCTGCGGGGCAACTCACACTGGATGTTGACCTGAGTCAGCCTGTGGACCTCCCAGAATTGGACCAACAGCGCAACATAGATGTGCTGTCACGGATTATATTGGGAATACATGAGAAAGTGCAAAGGAAGGTGGAACAGCCAGCCAGCGACACCTCTGCTTGTGTCAGACATGCAGAGGAGGAAGCAGATGGTGCTGCTCCTGAAGCAACGGAGGTCGACCACGGTGCCTGTGGAGATGCATGCCAGTCTGGCCCCAGCGGTAGTAGCTCTTCTCCTGAGGCTCAGCCCTTTGTTTTGCCTTTAGGGGTCATGGCTCGCAATGAGGTGTACCCTCGCACCTGCAGGAAATGGTGAGGACTCAAATAACAAACCCAAAATCCACATTCTTAGTCCTCATCCTTAAGTCTCTAATGGATAGGATATTCCAGAAGGTTTTATGGAGTAGTGGGAGAAGTAAGGAATATTTTACAGCTGCACATTTGAATGTGAAGGGCTACTGTTTGTGGATGTTAGCCTTTTACATGATGCACAGTTGAATAATGTGTTTATAGAATAGGAGTGTTTTAAAGTCTGATAGCTTTGCTCTTTCATTCATTCAGAAGGCTGTTAGGGTTAGGGTGCAGTATGTAACTTTTGAAGTTTTTAAAAAATATATTAGCTAAAACCGTAATGGCTGAGTAATATGAGACAGATCACTTGTGAAAAAATCTGAGCTTCTTCACCTCTTTTGCCCAGGATCATTTGTTTTTGCCAATTCCAGGCAAAAAGAAAAAAAAAAACAGCATCAGAGTGTCTTCACACCGTCTCACTCTTGTGTATGCACTGTTTAATGTGTTAATGGTGGTGACACGACTTACCATTACAGGAAAATCATTTATCCACATCTGTGGCAATGCTCTCAAGCCAGAGCATTCATAGCCTGCTTAGCTGTAGCGTAGTGGAATGGGAGGATGGGAGCTGCATGAGGATGATTGACAGCGCTAAGACCCTCCTCCTTGCTCTGATTGGTTGTTTCTGACGAAACTATGGACAGCAGGATCATAGAAGGCAGAAGAGCTTGATTTTTTTTTTTTTTTTTTTTTTTCACAGATTAGCTGTCCAGTACTTACGACATAATGATAATACGTAAAAATAGATAAATAAACATTTGCTTATAAAAATTGCGTACTGCTCCTTTAGTTATTTTGATTAGTTTCTTTGTTTGGCTAAAATGCACAGCTTATTATAGCTGTAAAGGATGTTGATGAGTTCTGTTTGTGTTTCAGCTTCTATGGAACAGGTCTGATTGCTGGACACGGCTTCACGAGTCCAGAGCGCACGCCGGGGCTCTTCGTGCTCTTCGACGAGGACCGTTTTGGTTTCATCTGGCTGGAGTTGAAATCTTTCAGCCTGTACAGTCGGCTGACGGACCACCTGCCCAACTCCCACGCACCGAGCATGGAGCCCTTTGAGGCTATGCTGCGCAACATGCAGTCTTGGACATCCTGATGAATCGAGCTTTTAGCACAATAACCCGTACACATGAATCACCTCTGTCGAGATCATCAACGTCCCAGTATCATTTACCCTAACTCTTAATGGTTGAAATTGGGTTTTCCTGTGCTACTATACCTGCTTGTGTCTCACCCTGACCTAACACACTTATATTTCCCATATGCACTCTGAAGGGCCTCTCATGTCACTGTTTATCACCTCAGCCTGGTATGACCTTAATCTAATTCTAGTGCAGCATGATAACGGGTCACATAAAATGTTATTTATTCCCTGCAGACAAAGGAGAGCAATGATACCACTTATATCACCTGTTGAGGATCAAACTGTATGTGCCTGTGATTCCAGAACCATGTCTGTACCCGATAGTGCTTGAAGCAGATAAAGGTGTTCAGTGTATTCCATTATATCACAGTATTATACCAGCTTTAGTGCCGAACATGTTCAAGTGCATGCTGCGTTTATTTCGATCTAACAAGCACTGCATCCATAACCACTATCTAAACATGATTGGTTTGTGAAAAGCAGCATGTTTTTGTTTTTTTTCCAGTAGGTAAATTAAGAAATTACATCTCAGGTGCTTCTCTTAATTTCAAGTCCAAAAAACAATATACAGATACATTAAGTTTGTTCAGGAGAAAAATGCAAGGAATTATTTTAAAATTGGCAAACATTCTCTATCTTCCATTTGATCAAACCTACATTAGCTAACTTTTATTGATTAATTGGTCTCTGAATCATTTTCATAGGCGACACAACACTTAATGTGACCCCACCAAACATATTAGCCTATTATAAAAGCTGGAAAAAATATATTGTAACGCAATAGGTCATTTATACAGTAGTTTAAATTGAAATATCCAAATATGCTGTTTTTGTTTCTGTAAAAATGTCTCCATCTTTAAAATGTGTGTTTTCATGGCTGACAGTGTTTTGCCTGGCTTTGTTAGCTGCAAACCTTTCACCGCCAATTCCCTCTATAATGATTTCTAACTCGCTGATCAGACCAACGGCTCAAAGTGCAACTCGAAGCTCAAAGTAACTCTCTGTGTCTCATTACGGCCATGTGATGGTGATGCCCAGTAGCTTTCCTACTCCAAGTGCACTTTTCTGGGCAGGTCAGTAAATCATGAAGACCAGCGGCCAGCACTTTTTTTTTCTTTTTTTCTTTTTTTTTTTTTTTAAACCAGACTGCAGTTTTGCTAACATCTGCAAAACAGGTGTCTGCTGAACCATCCTTGATATGTCACATTTTATTAACTTCATGTCAACTTTTTATTGAAATTCTTTGATCTGTAAACCCAGCTATATGAGTGATTTGCCTTTGAAAAGTGTTGCTTTGTAATAATACCATATGCTTGGTTTCATTGGAAGTTTTAGGTTTGACCTTTTGAACTGCTCACAGACTTCAGGGAGCTTTTCCGCTTAAGCACTCAGTAATAAAAATAAAAATGTAAATCTGTTTCTCATATCTTTTGTGGGTGTAAGTGTCCTTCGCGTTTTCATAGTGGTGTTTGCTAAAACGTTGTAGTGCCGCGATAAAATATTTGCCGCCCTACAGATTTTTTTCACACCTGAATATTTCAGATCAACCAAATATTCATAAGACAACCCGAATACATCCAAAAATCTGTTTCCAAATGATGATTTCCCTCAGGGCAACAAACAGTCTGAACCAACCTGGCCCTGTGAGAATAGAAATCCCTCCATCCCCTTGGGTAAAATATACATTAATTTAGGCTATTCAAAAAGCTTTGTAAGTTACAAATTACTTGAACAGAACCCGACAACATAAAGAAGACAAAAAGTAAAAATAATCGTAAAATCAGAGAATGCCAAGCAGTAAGGAAATTCAAGAGAATTCCCAGGAGTGAATTGTCCACCAGAATTACTCCAAAAATATCATGGCCAAGATAAGGATATTGTTAAATAAATAAATAAAAGAAAGTACATACAAACTCCAGTTTTAAATGATGACTTAATTTATGAAGTGAAAACCTATTCAAGCCAACCACACATCCTTAAATCTCAGTTTCACAAGCCCCACCCAAATCCAGATTGTGAAATAGTTCTTCTCAAAAACAGATAGCTAGATGCTCAGAGGGCTGCAAAACCTAGGTAATATTTTTAACAAAAAATAATAGTCTGTAAATTCAATTATTTGGACACACCAGAACAGAGAATATGGTTAGCATAAACCAAACCCAGAATGATCTCAGTGAATCATGGAGGTGGAAGTGTCATGGTAGGTGAATGCTGTGCTGCAGGATGGTCTGTCCAGCTCACATTCACAGAATCCACCATGAACTGTGGCGTGTATCAGAGAGTCATTGAGGACGACCTGTGCATACAGGAGATAAAATAAGTATTGAATACATGAGGGAAATTATGTACTGCTACTTTGAGCAAATCAATCTCAGCTAGTTCGATATTACTGATGGCCATTATGGTGTACGCTGCTTGACAGAATATGGGACTAGAAAACTTATGCAGCTGAGTATTTTGGCTGAAAACCCAGCAGATGAAATGAGTGTGGATTGAAAAGATACATAAACACACATATTTAAGACAACATTTCTTACAGGGAGCTTGGCATCAGGAGCTTTATTTGCAGGGCTGTACATGTTGAGGTACAGACAGTCTTCTGAAAGCTCTGGGACTTCTGATATCAGCAAACCGAGTTTATCAATCAGTTCATTGGCAACAACCATACTGTGAACACACCTGCAAAACAAATATTTCTTGTGAGCAAACAAAAGATCAATTTCAGGCAATTGTTGTTAGTATTGGGCTCTTCTCGATCTGACAGCATTCCATCTCCAGAACCTTTTACATGTCTTAAGCTCCTAAATGAACTCGGAGGTCAAACAAGAAATTATTCCTTGTGGTTTCCAGATCCAAATGAAAAAGCAGCAACAATCATGTATTTGGACAATAACCCAAACCTCTAGAGTCTAGGACAGCCCATGAGGGCTGTTCACAAATTCAGTAATTTCATGGAGCTCTTAAATACCCGTTTCTCTTCAGTTTGCATTTGACAGTAGTGAAAATTCATCACTTTATTCTGTTACTGGGCTGCTGTTGTCTTCAAAGAATTTCATAGTTTCATCGCTGTATTTTTTGCTCTTTCTCATCTATTTTGTTTGCCCTAAAAGGACTTCGGTGCAAGTATTATCAAGTATAAAAATAAAAGTATATGAATAAGTGCACAACAGTTACTTTTGAATTTCTGGGTGGCTTATTTCCTAAGAAAAACAGGCTAAAGATATTCAGGATAGGTCATAGACTCAAAGCTCTGAAATAAAACATTTACAAACTGCAGCAGGATATTTTTTTTTTCCAACTCTATTTTCTATTGATTCTTTTCATTGGCTCCGTTATACTTTGAACTTTGGCTGCTGCACAGACAGAAAGAGCAGAACAAGGTATTACAACATTACAGTGTGGGTTATAGGTTTAAATCTCTATGAAATGATTGAGACAGAGCAATCAATTCAAGTGTGTATCTCGGAAATCTGCTCTGTGCAGCTCAGGTTACACAATCTTTGTACTGAATATCTGCTCAACTGGAGTGCATGAAGTGTCCATGTAGGACATGTCTCTGAACTTATACTTTTTAAAAACTAGAACTGAAATTGTATTTACTGAAGCAACATAAGAATGGTCTTACTGCACAAAGGTTGTAAATAAAGAGCAAGAATGGACAATGTCCAAAAACACTATTTTCAGGCATTTACTACTTGCCAAAAATAGATCAAGTAAAAATCGATAGAGCAGTCTTTCCTACTTCCACTTGAAGAGTGAATCATTTCATTAAAAGTAAGTTTAACATATTCGACATAAGCAGATCAACAGCTTGTGCATAACTTACCTTGCAAATCTGCAGTAACACCAAGAAAAACAACAAACAGAAGACAGCCAACTTGTTTTATGTAGAACTTCATGTTGGTCCGGATGTGAAATCTGACACTAGTGAAGGCAGCAGCAAAGTAATCAGAAGAACTGCTGCTGCCTCCTACTGACTTTTCATCTAAACTCTTAAACAGATGCAAATGTGCTGGAGAGCTGTTTGTGGAGAACTTTATTACTGCTAGTTTATGCACAAGTTAAATGAAAATTAACCATCTTTATTCAAATTTTCTGTACCACACTGGACTCTTCTATTTCTTTTTTCTCTATTATTGTCATTTTTGCACACCCAGTTCTAACACTTGTATTTGTCATATATATCAAAAGAAATCTAACATTTGTTTTTTTTTTATTTTCAGAGATTTAAGAACAGAAATGCATTTTTCCCCACTTATTCTCTCTCCTTGGAAGAGACTCTTTATCATGTCATTTACTCTCTCTTTCAACAAAGAAAGGCTTTGATGTAGATTTAGAATATCGTTTCCTAACTATCTTGCAAATCCTCTGAAGTAATGTATGTAAAAAGAAAATTTCTTTCTCAAACACTGGCAAGACTAACAGGTGTTCAAAGATGTCAACAATGTCTTCCAACATAAGACTACTTTTTTTCGGGGGGGTTAGAGGCAACTTCCATATGATGATGTACTACAGCTCGCTGTGCTGCACGTTCTCCTGAAGCTTCTTGATCTTTTCTGGCAGAGTTTGGGTCACAAAGATGAACCGGTCCTTCTTGAGGGACTGACCAGACACCTGCTCTTTCAAATCGAGAGACAGGTACCTTTCCTCTGCTCCATACTTGGGCCACTTGACAAGGCCATCGCCATTAGGCGACCTACAAGCAAATATGGTTTTCAACTTTGTATTATCTGTGTGTACTTTGTATTTTGAATAATCAGTCACTCTTACCCTGTGCGAGCGAAGTTACCCCAGTAGTTCATCATGATTCTGCTAAACTCTTCCTCCTCTTTGGGACATGCATCTAAATTAATCAGTAAACATTGGTAATTAGATTCACTAGGTAAAAAGGCACAAATATATTAAATATCTGGGGGTAAGTTTGATGCACTTACCAGCTAATTTTACGTGGGTAGTTGTGAAACAAAATCCCAGCACTGTTAAGATTTCATCCCCATGGTCACATTTAACAAAGCTCGGCCTTATTTTCTGCAGGATTGTGGGAGCGTGGTGATACTCGTACAAGAACACAGCGGCGCCTGCATCTGGTAGAGGTACATGCAAGTGTCAATCTTTGGGAAATACAACAATAGAAGATACCCGGTGAACAGATTCTAACAGCCTCGCATGAATAAATACCTCTGTGAGCATTTGCCGTTTTAATGGCTGGAATAGTAAAAAAGAAATCTCCGAGCAGCTCCGTATATCCATCTCTGTTTCGGATTCGGTCTTCACCAGACCCGGTGTATTCATTAACAATCAAGTCTCTGATGACCGCCTGCTCAGGCTGAAAAGGAAAACAATTTGTGAAAAAAAAAGCTGATTGTGCGAGGAAAGAAATGCTAAAGTATTCACATCCCTAATATTTCTTCATGTTATAAAACAACAAATTGTATGCATGTTTCATTGTGATTTACATGATCACCTCCCACAAAGCAGTACATAATTGGAGAAGGAAAACTGTGCCTGGAATGTGCACCAATGTAGAGTCTGTCTACCAGCTTTGCTCATTTAAAACCCAAATTCCAACACAGCAATTTGCTTTGATCTAAACCTGGTCATTGTTCTGCTTGCACCTCTGCCACAATCTCAAGTCATCAGCAGCTTCTAACAAGATATCTTCTAGAAATACCATGAATTTAGCTCAATCGATCTGATCAGCTTCTCTGAACAGCTTCCTCACAATATGATTCTGCTACTACCAGAATCATATTGTGTCTGGCAATGTCTCCGCTATGTCTGGCCACTGAGGAGCAGTAAATCCCATTAAAATAGATTTTTAAATGAAGGGGTTTAAATATATTTGCAAGTTACCACAACAGACAACAAGAATCTTACAAGGGGGTAAAAGATAAACAGGCTGTTTCGGACAGGCTCTTGATCCATTCCTTCTGTCCAGTTTGGTGGAGCAAAGTGCTACAGAAAACAAGACTTAGAATTAGCATAATAAAAAAACAAATAAAATAAAATTAGTGGTCTGAAATGCCCATAAACATTGAAAACTTACATCAGAAAGAGCAAAACCTCCTTCATGATTATTAATGCCAGTCATAAATGGCACAGTGAGGAGTTTGTGCTCCTGGAACAGCTCAGGCACGGGCTCAGTCAGGAAGTGGCCATCAACATTTACAGGATATCTTAAACTTTGGTCCTTGGGAGCACAAAATGTGTTAAAAAAAAAAAAAAAGTGGCGAGGTTAAGAAAAAAACCTGTAGAAACTGAATTTTTTTTTTTCTCCTTCCAGCATCTCACCTTCCCTAATGCCAGTATAGTGTCACTGTCCAGGTTCCTCATGCATTCAGCAATCTTCTCTGTGCTCTCGAGGCTACATCCTGATGCGTTTGCAACCGCCTGAAGAACGATACACTCATTTCTTTGGAATCAAGAAATTAAATCATAATACACAACGAAAGCAACAACACAAAATCTAACCTGCATAACTGGGACAGGATCATTGAAAACAAGGACATCCATTGCAGCTGTTCCACTCTCTGCAATGGCTCGGTGGATCAGACCATCAGACAGCGGAGACAGAAGCTGAAGATTTAAATGGTAGAGAAAATTAGAAAGTGTGTTGATGTTGGCAATGACAAAAAGAAATGTTGTCAGATGACTTCATACCAGGAGTGAAACACTAACACCACCAGCAGACTCTCCAAATATGGTGACCAAATCTGGGTTTCCTCCAAAGCTGTGAATGTTCTCATTGACCCACTTCAGGGCTTGGATCTGGTCCAAAAGGCCAAAGTTTCCTGGCAAATGCTCGTCTCCAGTGCTGTATAAAATAAAGTCTTTCTTATATACAATCCTGGTGTGTTCCAATCATGCTTCAGTAACTTATTTACCTGAGAAAGCCCAGAACTCCCAGTCGATACTGGATCAGAACCACAACAACATCCTGGTATGCAGCCAGAGCAGAACCATCATACGCTGATGCGGATCCAAGAATAAAGCCTCCGCCATGGATCCACACCATGACCTGAGAAAGGAGTAGAACTCATTTGTTGGACAATTTTTAATATTCCAGAGCATAAGCAGATATATCTCAAAGCAGAAAATAATTAAAACGGTGACATATTTCAGCAATACAAACAGTGTTTTGCTCTTTACAGATTTATTCTGTTTTTCCTTCTTCTTAAATGTTAAAAAACATAAAACAACAAACTTTCCTAAATACAAAGAGTAGCTAATAAAGAAGCTATTGTACCCCTTATAATCCTTGGTAAGAAGGGAACTTCCTCAGTCAACCTAAAATCTGGTGTTGCCACCTTTAGCCTTTCTCATGACTAGAAACATGACAGGGTCATTTCATGGGAAATCTATTATGGAAGTCTGTGCTTTGACTATGCCACTCCAAAACCTTCTTACTTTTGGGTCATTCATAGGTGGGATTGCTGATGTGCTCTGGATAATTTTTCCAGCTCCATAACTTATGAGTGTTTGACCTTAAGGTCGCCAACAGATGGCCATAAAAAGGCCTTTTGCCTGAAAATATTAGAGTGCTTCAAGTCTCTTTCTACTGACAGGTTTTATAATAATGTCTTCATTTTCCAGTAGGATCGGACACCTGCCCAAACTGCAAGAAGCACCAAAACCTGCTTTCATCATCATCACCATCAAACTGGCCTGACCTGAGTATAATCATGATGCAAGAAAATAACGAGATGCAAGAATCAACAAGTCAGGTGAGCTGAAGACCAAGATCAAACCAACCTGGGATTAAAATTAACACCTCAGCAAGCAGTCACAAACTGATCACCTCCATTAATCCAGTAATCCATACAGAAAGAGTTTAGAGTACATATATTGTACAGTACATAGACATGCTTTTAAGTAAACTGGCTTTCCTCAACTAGAAATACATTTTTATATCTTATTTAATTTATCCAGACACCGAGAGTTTTAATTTTCAGTATCTGTAAGCCATAACCAAACTTAAACAAAATAAGTTTGGTTAAGTTTGATTAACCAAATCAAACTTAAATTGATCTGTTTAATTTTAATTGAAATTAAATAACATTTTCAGTGATAACCCTACTTATTAAGATCTTTAAAAAGTCTACAACTGAGGAGGTTGGAACCACCAATATGCATGTTGTTTAGATAAATAGGGTGAAGCCACATCACAGTTTAGAGCAGAAGAAAAATTTCTTTTCTTTAACCCAAGCCAACTTTAAAACATGCTGCATTCATGTTCCTCAGAATCTGAAACTTGAGACTTTTGAATTAAATGTTTGAAGTTTAAGCAAATGTTTCTTACAGGGAGCTTGGCATCAGGAGCTCTGTTTGCAGGAGTGTAAATGTTGAGGTACAAACAGTCTTCAGAAATATCTGGGATTTCTACTATTAAGCCCTTGAGTTTTTCAAGCAGATTGTTAAGGAAATCCATATTTTGAATGCATCTATAAAAAAAAAAAGAAGTAAATTCTGGTGAATAAGAACTGCACAGAACAACCAGGTCCAGTGGATCCTAACAGAAGACAACATACATGCTGGGTTGCTTTGTGGCGTCCCTCAGTCCCTGCCATCCCTCTGCAGGCTGAGGTGCGGTCAGTCTCAGGGTGGGGCCAAGCGGAGGCTTAGCAAAGGGGACGCCCAGGAAGGCGTGGACGCCGGTCTCCTTCCCCTTTACGCTCACATACTGACCTTTCAGTCTGCCAAGCTTTGTTTGGACCTCAGGTGCTGTTAGGATTTTGGAAATTAATCAGAATTATAATTTAACACTTTTGCTTTAATTATTGTTTGATCATAAAATCTCAGATTATACACAAAGAAGAATAAAAGATAAAGGTATACATTTATTGTTCTCCACATCCTTCCTATGCTGCTGTATCCTTTTTTGCAGAGTCTGAGTCATAAAGATGAACCGGTCCTTCCGAAGCGACTGCACTGGTACCTGCTCCTTTAAATCAATAGACAGATACTTTTCTTCTGCTCCATATTTAGGCCAGTTGACAAGGCCATCTCCATTGGGGGACCTACAAACAAATAACATCTTAAACTTTCCATGATCTGTGCATTCTACCCTTTTAGTAAACACTCACTCTTACCCTGTGCGAGCAAAGTTGCCCCAGTAGCTCATCATGATCTTGCTCAACACCTTTTCCTCTTCAGGGCATGGATCTAAATTGACAATGAACCAGTGAAACTGTTTGGCACTTCAAATATTTTGTTGTTCTTATAAATGGCAAACTCCACGAATATTTATAATAGATTGTAAATATAAATATACAGACGGTTCCTTAGGTTCTCTCTGCCTTCTGGCCCTCAGCCATTGACCACACAGATGCTGTCTAGTGGGGAAGCCTGATACTGGAATGCTGTTGGACATTTGGCTTTTCCTTTCTTGGAACTTAAAACTAAACTATAAGCAATTACAAAAAATGTCATGTCAAACTGCATGTTTTTTCTTCTTTTTGCAGTTCTTCTGTGAAAACCAGGGTTTATTACAATTGTTATGCCACACAAAGACCGAAAATATTACTGTTAGTCTTTTAAGCCCTTTCATTTCTACTTTTGATGGAAGAGACCCTTTCAAAATTAAATATCACTCGAACGTCTCTGTCTGGTGTAGTATATTTATTTAAGGTCTTACATAGTAAGAAACAAATAAATGGCATTCACATGCATTTAAATGCACGTGAACATCTTTTCTGAAATTTCTATTCATTACATTTAAATAATCTTAAAAATAAAATCTGTAGAACAGAAAAATATTTAGTTTAAGATAGGTTTGTGTGCATTTTATATTAGGTAACCACACCAGTCTATGTGAGGCTGACACATTCTCTACAGAAGCTCAGCTGAACTTACCAGTTAGCTTCACATGGGTCGTTGTGAAGCAAAGTCCAAGCACAGAGAAGATCTCATCTGCATGGTCACTTTTAACAAAGCTGGGCCTTTTTTTCTGAAGGAACTTGGCAGCGTGCTGATACTCATACAAGTATACAGCAGCGCCCGCATCTGGAGGGGCATAATTTGGTGTAATATTTGTTTGAAAAGAAAAGAAAACAAACAAAAAAAAACTTAAACTATATTAAGTGTCCCATACTGGGTTAATTTGTATTTGCCTTAAAGAAAATACCTCTATGCGCATTTACTGTCTTAATGACTGGAATGTTAAAAAAGAGATCTCCAATCAACTCAGTCATTCCGTCTCTGTTTCTGATGCGGTCTTCACCACCTCCAATATATTCGTCTAAAATTAACTCTCTGATGGGTTCATCTTCAGGCTGAAAAGAGCAGGAAAGTGTGTCAGAAACCGTTAATAATGTAAACTAAATATAACATTGAAACATAAGACAATGAGAGTCTCACCAGCGGGTAGAAGAAAAGCATCATGTTTGCCACCTGCTCTCTGTCCATTCCTTCTGTCCAGTTTGCAGGAGAAAGTTGCTAAAGAAATAAAACAAAACTTAAGCACTTGAGGCCTTTGTGATTACAACACTAAAGAAATCCTTGACAGTAATCTAAAGTATGACCAAAATCATATATCTTACACTAGGCATGAGAAATCCCCCTTCATGATTATTAATACCAGTCATGAAAGGTATAGTGAGGAGTTCATCCTTCTGGAGCAGCTCATGCGCAGGTTTGGTCAGGAAGTGCCCATCAATATTTACGGAAAATCTCAAATTTGGATCCTTGAAAGAATAAAACATGTAGAAAAGATTATCTGAAGAAAAAAAAATTCTACAATCATAGAAAGGTTTTGCTGTTTTCACCAACATCTCACCTTCCCTAATGTCAATATGGTATCAATACCAAGGTTCCTCATGCATTTAGCGATCTTCTTTGAGCTTTCGAGGCTGCAGCCCGATGCATTGGCAGCAGCCTGAGGAAAGATGCACTTTAGTTTGTTATCAACAAAACATCATGTGATCAGCTGATATTTCTGTTAAAAACATAATATTCACATACAAACAATAAAAGACACCCTGCCTCTCTCCACTGAATAAAAAAAAATTGTTTTTTTTTTTTGTTTTTTTTTTATGAACTTCTTCAAAGTCTGAAGATGTTATGCATTTCCTGAACATTTGACACAGCTGTTTTATATGTAATATCGCTGGTCAATCACTACACATTTCTATGACGGTGAGATCTTTACGAAGCTGCTTTTGAACTACCATGGCGGTATGCTTGGGGTCAGAGTCCATTTGGAAGAAATATTTGATTGAAGGAAATATTGTTTCTTTGGTATTGACAGAAAGATTATTCACATTTCTATAATTCTGTTATTTGTGAAATGTTCGGCCATTATCTGTTGGGGTAGCATTATCAGAGCCAGTGCTTAAAAAAAAAGAAGCTTAACAAGCTAATAAAGAAGGCTGGTTTTGTTCTGGGAACTGATCTGCCACCTATGGAGATGATTGTAGAAGGATTCTACATTCTTAAAATTAAGAACATAACGATGCATGACACAGAAATACGCCAGTGTCTCCAGCCAGATTTTTTTTCAGGTCCACTGTTACAAAAACTGCTGCAGAAAATCAGATAGAGTTGAATTGAAGGTATTGCGATTTAAGCATGTCTAAAATTAGTCAAAAGTAGTGATAGAATCCTCACAAAAATGTTATTATTCAGCAAACAAAAGCTATTTTGGTAATTCCAATTGAGCTAAAACCAAAAAAAAAAAAAAAAAAAAAAAAAAAAATTTTGGTCTCTGTCTCATTTAGTATCTGACAGTGAAGGGGAGAAAAAGAGATTTTGTCTTTTTATACAATGCATATTCACACCTGGTTTTACTGTAAAAACTGACAACTAACCTGCATTGCTGGAACGGGATGATAGGTAAAAACTGCATCCATTGAAGCTGTGCCACTCTCAGCAATGGCATGTTGAAACAGACCATGAGACAATGGAGACAGGAGCTGAGGATGTAAATTGCTGTACAATTAAAACAAGGATTTGTTTGCAAAAACAACATTTTCTCTCCAGATGATTTCGTACCAGAAGGGACACGCTAACTCCACCTGCAGACTCCCCAAATATGGTGACCAAATCCTGATTTCCGCCAAAGTTGTGAATGTGCTCATTGACCCACTTCAGGGCTTGAATCTGGTCCAAAAGACCAAAGTTCCCAGACACATGCTCATCTCCAGTGCTGCATTAAACACAATGTGGCAGAATGTGCTTCGATCAAAGCAAAAGTAGCAAGGAGTAATAATTTCTTGCGTTCTCATGTTTTAGATATTCATTTACCTGAAAAAGCCCAGAAGACCCAGTCGATACTGGATCAGAACCACAACCACATCTTGGTAGGCAGCCAGAGCAGAACCATCAAACATTGAAGCAGACCCAATGGCAAAGCCTCCACCGTGGATCCACACCATGACCTGGATATATACAACATGTACAAATATTTAAATCCAGTTTTGTGATTCAAGGCAGTTGGAAAAGTTATCTAGTTAAAATTCTGGAGTAGAAAAGTAACAAAACTTAATCCAGTCACTTGTTTTCCCACCTCTTCATGTTTATCTCAAACCAATTTGAAGCCGATTCTCAATGACCTAACCACAGACACATGCACTCCAGACCAAAGGTTTCTTACAGGGAGCTTGGCATCAGGAGCTCTGTTTGCAGGGGTGTAAATGTTGAGGTACAGACAGTCTTCAGAAATATCTGGGATTTCTGTCTTCATTCCATCCAGTTTTTCAAGCAAAACTCCAACAAAGTCCATATCTTGAATGCACCTGCAAAATATACATTTTCTCAATAATCACTTTAACAGACCTTGCAAGTCTAGAGGTTCCTAAATAGAAACATGTGTCCTACATGTTGGGTTGTTTGGTGGCATCTCTCAGTCCCTGCCATCCCTCTGCAGGCTGAGGTGCGGCCAGTCTCAGGGTGGGGCCGACGGGAGGCTTTGCAAAGGGGACGCCCAGAAAGGCGTGGACGCCGGTCTCCTTCCCCTTTACGCTCACATACTGACCTTTCAGTCTGCCAAGCCTGGTTTGGACCTCGGGTGCTGTTAGGATTAAAAAAAAAAAAAAGAAAAAGAAAATCAACAACCTGAGTCATTATTTAATAGTTTATCACAATTTTGCTTTTCAAATTAATGCTTAGATTTCTGGTTGTTTCCTTTGTCATATTTAAAGGAGATCCCCATGTTTCTGTTGTTCCATGTCTGGAACAGTGAAATATGCAAAACGTTCAGGAAAAAAGAAAAAAGGGGTAAGAACAAGGCAGTTTGGGAATGCATCCAAATGTGATAGTAAGTGTAGAAAAACAGAAGTTTACACCTTAAATATAAGTTCGCATCTTAATTTATTTAGGAGGAGGTCAGGTGAACTGCTATCTGAATGGAGTAACTAAGCAGCACTCAGAAGAGGGATTTTGAAAACTGCTCTGTGGTGAGCAACCTCTCTGTAATAATCCATCCAGTTGGGATGGATCATTTGTGACAAATGTAAATAGAAGCATAAAATTTGAGGTCGCTTTCAGACAAAAAGTTGTTTATGCTCAGGACAGACAGACTTTAGCAGCTCTACTGTCACAACTTCATCCCCAAAATTAAATAAATATGCAAACAATGGACTTCAAATCAGTCAAATCAAATGGTAAAATGTCTGGTTTATGGTTAATTTGCATGCTTTTTCTGCAGACCTTCAGATTTTTTAAATTTCAAGTCTACACCTGTGGCGCTTTTTGTTGTTGTTGTTGTTGTTGTTTTAGACCGGATAGATTTTTGCTGATCTAAATATCTGCCAAATTATATAAACTTAACACTGACAAATATGAATGAAGTCTATGTAATCAGACTTGTAATGTAATCAGGCTTGTTGCACAATGGGAGGGGCTCCCCCAAGCTGCTAATCATGCGGCTGTGACTGTACTTGTCATAATGTAATCTGTCACCCTTGGACACACCGAAGCAGTGGGTAAAAGGTAAAAACGGACAACAATCAGCACAGAGGTTAAATCAAATCAAATCAGTATTAAGTTCACTACTGCCGTCATACGACACTGTGCGTGCAAAATCACTTCTTTCACAACTTCTGACTTGCTGCAGCTCTACAGGGAGGCAACCTTTAATCGTGAACGCAACACCCTCGGTACAGGCTTGAAGAGAAGAGAAAAGAAGAGAAGAGAAGAGAGGAGAACAGTCTGCGTCTTACCTTGTAGATCCGCGGTGGCGCTTAAAAACAAAACGGACAAAACGAGCAGGAAAACGCGGAACTTCATGATCTGGAAGTTCACTGCGAGGCCACAGACTGCTGAATGGAGCAAAGAAAAGCCACCGCCTCCTGCGGACCTTGATGGGAGGCTCTGAGAGGTTCAGAGCTGAATATGTGCAATTTACCTGCAGAAATTGTCACGTGACTGACATCACACAGCCCCCCCCCCCCCCCCCAACAGATCAAAGTCAATCAGGTCAATAGTTAATAAGATTAATGAGGTTTTGTCGTCCTCTGAAACAAATATGGAAGCGGAAGAAAGACAATAAAAGCCTGACATTAATACCAAGAACTAACACTTATACTTAAATGGTGTTGTTTGACTAATTCCAATTTTTGTCCAACAACCAATGGGAAGGTAAATATGAATCGACTTAAGTATTATAATCGAGGTGTCTTCTTTGAATCACAAAACTTAAATACTGATTTTTTTTTCTTTTGTACACCAAACAGAAAAAAAAAAATTCCATTAACACAATTTTTGCATTATAATTAATGAAATTGAAAACATTACTTTTAGCTATAATCCATCTATAATATTTCAATATTTCCTGCTTATACATTTAATAAAATGTATTAAAGTATCAGGAAACACTTAAGGATTGATTATGGCAAAGCTTATATTTGCAAAAGAATAATTAAACATAAAAAAATGTACAAAACTTTACAAACATCTGATAAACATTGGCAATAATTTTAAACATCAAGGATAATGTCAAGCTTTATCCTTGCTTAAATAAAAAATCGGGGACAACGTTAAATATCTTAGGTATTAAATGCAAAACAAATGAGATAAACTTGAACATTCAGTGAATAATTTAAACATCCTGTTTTCAAATGGTGATTAATGTGCAAATATACTTAAAGTTTAGCATCAAGTGCTCGTTAAAGGGATTTTAATAAAGTGCAAAGGTGCTCATAAAGTGGCTGTACAAGTTAGCTCAATAAAACGTGGTGGCAGTGATGAAGACCTCTGTCCCATTTGGGACAAATAACTATCCACACCTTGCTGCCATCTGACTCAAATGATGGGTGGGACCCTTTGTTCATTTACAAACCAGTCACAAATCCATCCATCTGTTCTGTAGAAGATTACGCTTTAATCAACTGTCCAACCTTTTAAAAACAAAATATATCTTCAGATATTTTCTTTTCTCCTAATCATGACTTTTAAACCTGTTTGCCCTGTTCTGTATTGGTCTTGTTTGAATATTTCCTGCCGTTTCATAGCCATGTTATTGAGCAATATAACTTTCTCATGAAATGCATTTTAGAATATTTGCTTCATCTTTTTTTTTTTGTGCTGTATGGTGTTTATTTTTACAGTTTTGCCTGGGAGAAAAGACATATGCTCACCTTGATACAACTGTAGGTCACACCCATCCACATTACACAAATATCTGCCTGAGAGTGCTAAAGTCCAAAAGGCATTGTAACATTGGGTAATAAAACAGTAATAATGATGCCAACAGTGTATGGGGGAATACCATGGGGCAAAATTTTACCCATGACAGTATAGTACTTGCTGTTTGGCAAATAATTTTTGAAACACAGAGCCAATATAACTAGTATAAAACGTCATTGTGACTTAAAATATAAAACTTGCAAAGATGAACCTCCTTAGTATCGCAATGCATTTGCAGGGTTGCATGTTTTACAAAGCCAATAACAAAAGGTTGAACAAGATCTTAAAACACCGTACAACAACATAGCAACAACCCATATTAATCAAAAATTTAATTGGATTCTATATCATTGCGATCATGTGGGGACAATGCAAAGCAAATGTAGTCTATGTTCCCCAACAGGTTTAAAGTTGCTGTTTCTGCTTACAGTCCTGGAGGACTGAGTTTATCTGGGACTGTAGCTGTTAAACAGACCAGAGGAGAAAAGGTCGCCGGTTATGAAGTTATGAAATAAGCAAATTTGCGGCCATTTTACTAATTAAGCCCTTATAATACCTATTTAACTAGTGGTGGAGCCAGAGGGGTGGCAGGGGTGGCACTTGCCACCCCCAACAGAGCCCTTGCCACCCCTACTGCCACCCCACTGGAAATGGTCATTTTAAAATATAATACTTATGAGATCGGCAAAGATTTGCCAGGAAAACTGTAATTTCCGACTGTCCCTGAAGGCAGCCCGATGCCCGACGCTGTTCATTGGTTAAACTGACATGTGGGTCCTGCTTGATCCAAAAGACATCCGCGGCTTTAGAGTTACACGGTCGAGGAGTTCTGCAGGTATTTACATTTTACCGCTCAGAGGTAACCGCTGTGTTACCTTCCTAATGAGAGGCGGCACTTGTCATACATTTCTAAAAAGAAAAAATAAATAAATGGTTGTGCACCGCTCCGTAGTGCCTCGTTTATGATATTAGCCATGCTAGTGCAAAAGAATAATCAAACATAAAAAAAATGTACATGCTAGGTTAGAGGCTGTGACAGAGAGTTATTAAGTAGTAAAATCTAATAAGCCTAATTCTAAAGGTTAGCATGATGCTTTTTGCATTTTTTATTGTGTCTGTTTATGCATTTCACAATGAAGTTCCAGAGAGAGATGAGGGTCATATAGATTCAGAGTCAGACTCTGGGGAGGAAGACAGTGAAGCTGATCAAAAACCACCTTAGAACAACTAAGGCTGATGACACGTTAAGTCATCTTGGCATTCTCAGTGTTGAGTCAAGGAAGGCATATACCCTCAGCATGGATGACTTTGTAAAACATTTTGCTTTTTCCCACCAAAATCAGAGAATTATGCTCTCTTGAGTGAATCCTGGCTTTGAGTTTGCAGTATGTTGTTCCCATTCAAAGCTTATTTGACCATAGCAGTGTTTCTCAAACCTTTATAAATACCACCAGGCTAATGCTGGTCAGCTCTGGTGGTATTGTCTTGCAGTTTACTATTTGGAGCCAGTTTTATTTATTTATTTTTGAGAATTTGTTTTTGGTCATATTCTGGGCTCTGAGTTTACATTTGCATGTTCACTGTTCCATAGAGCCGTTTAACGTCTTGTTTGGTCATGGCAAATCTTTGTTAAATAAACCATTTTAATTTGAGTGTGTGTGAGAAAATATTTGTTTCCTTTCGTTCATCATTTGTATATGGACCCCTCTGATAAAGCCTTGCTCACCCTTTGGCCACCCCTTGAAAAAAAGTCTAGCTCCGCCACTGTATTTAATCTCTTGAATAAGTTGGCTGCAGACTGATTTATAGATCAAAAAAAGCTCAAAGGGCTTCACTCTATATCATTTTTTGATGTTAGCGTCTCTGAGATCTAGAATTGTAAGGCTGGGATATCAAGGCAAAGAAAACTCAGTAGCTGCAGGTAGGGCCCTCTAGAGATTCAAGGGCCCATAGAAATGGTTTAATTGTAACACAAACCATAGATCTAAACCTGTAGCATCATTTATAGAGAATGAAAATGTCATAAAATAATAAAATTTAATGCGTTCAGCTCAGGAAAGAAAAAAACACATTTAGGATTTAATTAGGAAGTTTACTTTGTAAAAGTTTATAGAATCATCTTGATAGTTTGATTGTTGAATTACCATGGCTACAATATGGTGTCATCTTAGAGTTTGAATTGGGTTCACAAATACATCGCAGCAAGTAACCAATGATCAATGATTGATTTCAAAATAGGGAAAATGTAACTTCGAGCCAGCCAGGAGTCGAACCTAGAATCTTCTGATCCGTAGTCAGACGCGTTATCCATTGCGCCACTGGCCCGAGATACGGCATGGGTTCCTAAACCAGTTTTCGATAATTGAACTAATCAGAGACTGATTTTCTCCTGGTTAACGTTTACATTTGCGTTTACATTTGTAGCTGACATTTGTAGCTCACCATGTCAGCTATGAATTACTGACATTGTAATTTATAGTTAATGTAATTCATTTATTTCATACATTTTAGAACAAAGGGAAAGACTTAAATTATCCTTCGTCGTGTTCCAATGCGTAACGTAAATAAACAACCACAACAAAAGTTTATATAGAGAATTTAGTTTTTAATGAAATACTTAGAAGATGAATATTTCGGTATACCGTTGACAAATCTGGCATCCCGCTGTTACACCTAGTGGCGTTACCATAATGTGTTTTATGATAACACCGCTTGTTGTGTTATCATTAGATAACAGATGGTTTTGTTGTAGTTTGCTGTTTAGTTTTATTAAACAGCAAAACTACAGATAGCATCAGGATAGTGAATCCTTGAGAAAATGTTTGGGATTCAAATCAAGCTACTTTATTACAGACGAGCTTCATGTCTCTGTATTGTGTACGAAACATTTCTATTTTATGCTAACATTAGCTATTAAATCCTATAGTCGTGTGTTGTTTGTTTCGTCTGTCAGTATATGACATAATTATACAGTGTGTATTTCAAAATAAAACACGGATTTTTGATATATTTGAATTCTACAATACATTTGGCAATCGTTGATAGTTAATGGAGCAGAACGTGTTTGAGAAGAGCATAAAGGTGTTTTGGCATTAAAAACCTACATCTTGTTTTGACGGATGTGATTAAATAAACTCCTGCTCGTTCTGTGACATGGTTTCCTGAGGAAGGCATGGTCAAGTGTACAAACAGGAAATAAAAAAATCAGACATGGCAACCTCGGACTAAAGCAGGAAGTGTTCGGTGGCGGGAAATTTGTTATTATTATGAAAGCGTTGCCAAAGTCAGCTCGTTCTCAGACCGACGGAGAGATTCATTCCGTCAGAATTTCAACTTTTCAACAGCAGGTAAATGATTCAGAAGCTTGCTGAGATTGATAACGAACAGGGTTTCCAGCCTACGTTTAGATTCCTTGTGAGATTTGTCACTTCGAACGGATTATGAAGGCTGAAATGGATAAAATCGTCTCTTTATCCGATGGAGAGAGCAGCGCTGAGCTGCAGAAGTACCTGTCGTCCCTGACAAGTGACCAGGTAGCTGAATTACAAGGTGGACTTGATTCTTTTTTCTTGTCATTATTGGTTAAAATGTTGTCGCTTTATTTCCCCCTTGAATGCTTTCCTAGCTTATGACAGCAATAACCAACAGTGCACTAAAGGGCAAGAAGGTCGGTGCCATGCTCAAAGGGATACTTAAAGGTAGGCAGTCTGCTTATAATGACACGTATCTTCAGTTAAATCGAATTTGAAGCTATATTGAAGTGGTTAATTGTGCAGCATTATATGCAGTCTGACAAGTCTGTGCTTTCTCGCCTGTAGGATCTCCACCTGGTTCCAGTGAAGGGGCGAATCGCAGACTTCTGGTGTATGAGCATCTCATTCCTCTGTGTGAGTCTGGGGATCTTCAGGCTGAGGTGGCAGCTGATGTCATTGGTCTGCTGATGCTGGAGGTAAAAAACAGAAAATATTGGCAGTATCTTATAGTCTAAAAGTCTCCTATTTGGCATCTCTACTTCTGTGCCTTGTAAAATTGATCCCTTTGAACTTATTCTGTGAAGGCCTCAGAGGTTTATTAGAGAACTTACAAAGGACAGGGAGCACATCAGACAGGTCAGGGAGAAAGTTGTGGAAAAATTGAGCACAGAGATAAGTTACTATCTAGACATCAAAAGATGTGTTTAGATTAAATTGGAAAATTCCTTCCACGTCAAAATTATACGTTACTTTTTGTCTGTGTATTTCATAATAAAATGATAAAATCCGTTGCAGTTTGTGGTTGTAACGTCTTTCTGTGGTTGTAACACAGACTCACACGCTGTCAGGATCGTCTCTCGCCAAACTGGCTGCTCTGTTCGTCGACGCCATTAAAGTGGGGAAGATGGGCAGCGGGAAATCGCTGGAGCTGTTTCCTACAATCCTCACTGCACTCGCAGCATGTGCAGCCTTGTCTTATGGCAAAGGTAAACCCTAGTCAGTTTTGTGAAAGAACACATATGTGGGGCATACATTTCAAAACATGACTTGCTGTAATTACAGGGGAACTCAGTGGTGAAGAATACAAAAAGCAGCTGATTAACAGCCTCTGCTCAAGCAGGTAAAGACGTGTCGGCTCTTATCTAACGCCAACCGTGTTTCACTAGTTATTAGTCATCTAAAGAGCTCATAGGTTGCCTTCCTACTTTTCATGCAGATGGGATCCGCAGTGTGTGATCCACCTGACAACTATGTTCAGGTAAGCAACCTTTTACTGGCATTTCTTAAGCGGATGAAAGTCAAATCAAACCAATGTAACGGATCTTTTGTTGCACATGGAGTATCTTTTTCTCCTCTGATATTGCAGTTTTTCATCTTACCTATTCTCAGGGACGTGCCGCTGTCAGCAGAGGAGCTGCAGTTTTTGGTCAACAAAGTCGTCCGAATGTTTTTAAAAATGGATCTGCAGGAGATCCCGCCACTGGTTTATCAGCTGCTGCTGTTATCGGCCAAAGTGGGTTTGTTCTAAGTTTTGCTTTTGAAAGAAATGTCTACATGAGTTGCCCACTTCTAAATAAATGTAATTTCTTAAATTCCTTATTTAGGGCTGTAAGAAACAGATCCTGGACGGCATCGTCGGTTACTTTAGGGACCAGGACGATCGGCAGGAAGAAGAGCAGAAGGACGGAGAGTGAGCGAGTTTTTTTTCCTTCCTGGATTCACTCTCTACTCTCCATAAATGCAGCATTCACTCATTGTAACTATTTTAATCCTTGTTCTTAGGAACTTGCATCTGGAGGTTCAGTCTATCCCACAGGACCAGTTGAGGCACGTGGAGGGAACCGTTATTCTGCACATCGTCTTTGCCATCAGACTGGATCATGAGCTCGGGAGGGAGCTCCTCAAAAGCTTTAAGGTTATATTCTTTGCTATTTGTTTTTCATGATTATTTTCAACATTTTGATGGAAAGCGTTGTGTCAGCTGTGCTATAGATTTGTTTGTGTTTCTGCAGACATCGTACGGGGACTTGTGTCCTTTCAGTGTCGCCCTGTTGCTCTCAGTAGCACGCATCCAGCGATATGAAGAGCAGGTGGGAACAGCTCCCTTGTATTTTTCTTTTTCAGATTAAAATCTGTGTTAAATGTATTTTGTTTTATTTATGTATTTTTTTTTTTCCAATAGGTGTTTGACCTTTTGAAAGGGGCGGTGATTAAGAGCTATAAGGACGAGCAGCTTCAACAAGGTTCAAAGTTTCTCCAGGACCTCCTGCCGGTCCACTGCAGTGTGGCGAAGATGATCCTGGACACAGTGAAGAACAGGTGAGGAAGCGTCTGTTCTTCCACCTGAAGTCTTCAGATTTGCTTTCATTAATGTCTGAACTTAACTGAACTCTCCTTCTGCTTTTGTGCAGTGTGTTTGGATGGGATCATGTCACTCAGGGATTAGTGCAGCTCGGGTTCTTTCTTATGGACACATTCGGACCAAAACCTGGACCGTTCGGGAAGTCCACAGAGGGGCCCGTTACTGCAGCCCGGACCCCATCTCAGCAGGCCTGCAAGCTGGGAGGACAGATGCTCCTTCAGGGCTTTAAGGTACAGTAAGGTTTACTTTTAGACATCAGCTGTGTCAAACAAAAAATAAGTTGAATTTGTTCACATTCTGTTAGCAAACTTTAATGTTCCCTATTGGGATTTTGTGTGATACACCAACAGAAAGCAGGACATACTGAGGAGGAAAAGGATTTGGTTCAATTGGACGGACATGTCTTTGTAGTTTTACTCTTTCCATTTTTAGATAATTGATTGAAAAGTGGTCCAGGAGATGTTTAAAGCCCAAGATGTTCTATCATCTATTCTACATCGGGATTAGGTGAACTCTGAGGAAAACTGTTTGTGCTCCATTTTATTTTTGGGAACCAGAGTAAGTGGGGCTGCATATAGTCAGAACGCTCCATCTTTTCTCTTCTGTTTCTGCTGCTCTGTGTTGGTCTGTGACATCGAATATATTGAAGGTTGCATCAACTGTGACAAAACATTTGCTGTAATTGTGTCATAACTGATCCGACTAAAATGTTTCTTTACTTTCTCACTGACCTGTGTCCATCTACAACAGATGCATGAGCCAATCAGAGGAGAGATACTGGAGCAGGTCCTGAATCGTCTGGTCACAAAGACTGCCTCGCCTGTCAGTCATTACTTGGGTAATAAGCGTTTCCAATAGTTACGTTGGCGTTTAGATTTAGGGATGACTCCAGTTTCACCTGAAGACGGAGAAACTGCTTTACTAACTAAACATATCAGCAGAAAATTAATTAATCCTTACATTAGCAGTTTTTTTTCACTCTCTTTGTGCCTTGGATGTCGTTGAAGTTGTTCCTCAAACTTGGTTGGATGCCTGTAACTAACACCGTTTTGAATGTTTTGACTTTTCAGACCTTTTCTCTGACATTGTGATCTCTGCTCCCATGATCCTCCTGGAGTCCTCCTCCAAGGTGACGGAGACATTCGACCACCTGACCTATCTGCCTCTGGGGACCGTTCAGGGTTTTCTGAAAGCTGTCCAGGTACCTAAACCCAGATCCACGTCGAAGATGTAAAGGTTTATGCAGTTAAACCATTTATTTCTGCTTTCTTTTCCAGCCTCTGCTCAAAGTCAGCATGTCTCTGAAAGATTCTTTAATTTTGGTGCTTCGCAAGGCCATGTTTTCCAGGTATGAGCAGCTTTGCTGTTAATCAGTTACGTGCGATAGAGAAATGAATTCCCTCCTTACACTGTTTTTTCCCTTTCTATCACCCTCCACCAGCCAGCTGGACGGCAGGAAGTCTGCAGTGACTGGCTTTTTGCTGTTGCTGAAAAACTTCAAGGTGTTGGGCAGCTTGGCTTCCAGTCAGAGTAGCCAGGCTGTGTCCTCCAGCCAGGTATTGATCCAACAACTTTACTCACTGACACAGTCCGCTTGTTTGTGGGGTATTTACAGTCCTTTTAAAACTATCATGCAGGTCCAAGTGGACGTTCACTCTCGCTATAATTCTGCTGCCAATGAAGCTTTCTGCCTGGAGATTCTCAGCAGCCTGCGCCGCTGCCTGGGCCAGCAGGCCGATGTGCGTCTCATGCTCTATGAGGTAAACATCCTTTGATGGCGTGTTGTTTTTTTTTTCCTTTTTCTTTTTTTTAGATTATTATTTTCCAAAACCTGTGAAAAATTTTCAAATTTTTACTCTTTGAAAGGCTTGTTGAAGGATTGAGGGATCCAGTTTTTTCTTATTTTCAGGGTTTCTATGACGTTCTCCGTCGCAACTCTCAACTTGCGAGCTCCATCATGCAGACCCTCCTCTCACAGGTTTGTACTGCGCTCTCTTTTATAAAATAAAGCCGAGCAGCCCCTAAACAAAGATATGATACAGATTTTTAAAAAAAAATTATAAACATGACTTTTGGTAAGTAGCTATTTTCTTGCAGCATCTCCTGACTTTTAAAGATGAACAAACATCTTCCATTCGTGGAATGACAGACTCTTTTGTCTTTGCCATTTCTCAGAAGGGATAAAGAAAAATTGTGTTTGGGTTGCATCACATTTGTTCCTCTAGGAAATGAGAAGTCTTTGATTGCAATTTGATATTTTATTAACATAAAAAAGTAAACATTTAGAAAAAAAAATAATGTCAGCTTAGTGTTATACAGTAAATAATTACATCTTTATTCAATGTTGGATTAAAATTGACATTAAAAGTCCATTATTAAGAGTAAACTTTGCATTCAAAGTGTCATTACTTACTGAATGACACGTCATGACAACAATCATAAACATCCAGAAAGTCTCCTTCATGTTCATAACAGCGGTTATGTGATGTTTATGACAGTATCATGTCAGTCTTCCATGCGCCCCTTCAAATAAAGTGTAACCAATTAATTTTTTTTTTTATGACACAGGAAGAAAATTATTAGGAAGAGCAAATATTTAACATGTTTCTACCTTTGCAAAGTAAATTTACTCGAAGTAAAAGTTGATGTTTTCTCAAGTATGAGACATTAAGGTTATGGTACCAGCATATTTGGATGGCTCTTTGTGTTTAAAATGTGAATATTAAGTATTTGCGTCCTCAGGTGAGGCGATACTACGAGCCGGAACAGGACCTGCTTCCTCCTGTCAAACTGGAGCCGTGCATCACTGCTCACGGTGACCAAGTCTACCTGCAGGAGCCGCTGGTAGCCGACTGTATTTGTTACGCTTCGCCGTCACGTCTTGCTTGTGTTGATGAGTCCCTCTGAAGCACTTTCCGTTGCTTTTCAGGCACATCTAGTAAGCTGTACTGTTCACTGCCTGACGTGGCTGCAGAACTCACACCAGGCTGCAAACCTCAACATGGATGACAGCGATGATGAGAAAGAGGAGGAAGAGGATGAAGGATACAAATCTGAATTACAGACAATCTTGGAGAGCATGACAAGGCGCATGATCAAATGTGAACTGGAGGATTTCGAACTGGTAGGAAATGGAGAATCCCCCCCTCTAATTACGACATGTCCTTTCAATTAATAAGCATTTATTTAGTCATTTTACTAGAAAGCGCAGCTTTGGGATGGATCCATTTATACAACAGCAAGCCTTTGCTTTCATAGTTGTGTGTCTCCATCCATTTTAGTCTTTTATGATTAACTTGTGAAGTCAAAGCGCTTTTTGAATCTGTGCGTTGTCTACATCGATCAGGACAAATCGGCAGAGTTTTCTCTGGGCTCCAGCGTCGGAGTGAAGAATAACATCTACGCTGTGCTGGTGATGGGACTCTACGAGGTCCTGATGGAGTACAACTTCATCAGAGCAAACTACAAGTAAACTACAAACTACAAAGCTCAGAATCCCACTTTTCTCTACTTGGGCTTAAATTTAATTTAGTAAAGTCTTACATGTTTATTTTACAAGCTGTCTTGCTGTGTGTTTAAGCAGTTCTGTTACAAATATTCTTGTTTCGCTGTCCACTGCTTGTTAGAAAAGGGTGTAGCTAGCGATTCTTTATTTGAAAATAAATAGTCAGAATGAAGCTGACTGGATGTGGTGTTAAACTCTGGCAATCAATATAATCACTTGCGTAACAAACTGGGATCAAAAAATTCTCAAAAACTCAAGTCAAGTTTTATTTAAATTTTAGATCAAATGTAAACAGTTTTATGTAAATTTCTCAATATAAAGAATCCACATGCCGTGCAGTGATGTAGTTAGAATAAAACGAAGTGCAGATGCTAGACTGTTGTCTCTGTCCTGCAGTAAAACGCGCTTTGAGGAGCTTCTCGAACTCTTCCACCGCTACCACAAACTGTCTGAGATCCTGAAGGAGAAATCTGGGAAAGGTCGAGGGCCGTCGCACAAAACGCCTCGCAGTTTGCTCTCCATGGGCTTCGTGTCAACTCTCATCACCGTCCTCTTCAGGTAAAACCTCTCAGGTTTCCACGCACAGAGCATAACGCACAATCTTCTAGTGTTACCGTTTCATAAATTGCTTTTCAGCACTCTGTTATTAGTGGAGCCGTTAGTAAAGCTGTATGAAAAGCTTTCAAACTAACGTATCCGATCTTAAACTGGATCATTGCACTGACCTACAACGTTCAACCGAGCGAATGTTCTTCTTTTCCAGAGATAACAGTCAAAGCAGAGAGGAGGCTCTGTCCGTGTTGCGTTCAAGCGGGGAGTTTCTGCGTTACGCTTTGAGCGTCGCGGTTCAGAAGATCCAGCAGCTGGAGGACACCGGACACACGGACGGTCCAGATGGACAGCATCCAGATAGGACTTTCCGCTTCCTCTGTGACATGACAAGGTTCAGCATCCCTGCGTCTTTAAGAGCCTTTTGATTCTTGTTATCGGTTTCTTTTGCTGTGTGTAGTTTTACTTCTCCCTGCTGGAACAGCTGCAGATGTTGAGCGATCTCTGTGTCTCGCAGCGTCCTGATGTGGCGCTACACCAACATCCCGCGTGCGGTGGAGGAGGCGGGGAAGAAGGAGAAGCGCTGCAGCTTGTCTCAGCTTTGTCTGGACGGTCTGCTCAGGATCTTCACAACCTGTCAGCAGCGCTACCCGGACAAGATGGCCCATTTGCTTTCGGCCATGGGTTAGAGATGCACTGCAAACGTCCGGAAGGTCACAACTGGGGAAAAAGTAGCATTTGTTCATATTTAAATCTCTTCTAGATGTTGAAGATGAAGCTGAGCAGGACGACGTTGCGGAGATGAACTACTTTTACATCAGACAGTTTCAGGTAGAGGCCTGAAAATTTTCTCTTCCTTTACTATTATTTGTGTCACTGAAGTGTTTATGTGCAAATTTTCATTATTTCTGTTGCTTATTGACAGAGGGCGCTGTTCACGCAGTTGAGTGGAGGTGAGGAGGACTTCAACAGCCGAGAAGCTCAGGTGCTGGTCAGCATTTTGGCTGTGCTCTCACGTCAGCTAAAGCCCTCTTCTAAACAGGCAAGGTGCATCGTTACATGGACACCGTCTCACCAAGTGGTGGAATATTTGATCTAAATGATCTACTTTAAATTTACAGTTTGTTCAGATGATCACCTGGACTGTGAAGATCTGCAAAGAAACTAGTTTTGGTTGGTGGCTTTTATCTGGGAGCTTGTTGAGTGCACAGAAACTGATCTGGAAGTTAACTCTCTTTCTTTCTTTTTTTTGTTTTAGAGGACTCTGCGTTCTGTAAGGGGCTTCTCTCTCTGCTCTTCAGCCTGCAGGTCCTCTACAAAACTCCAGCGAGTTTGTTGCTGGAGCTTTGTCAAGACATTCACAGCCAGTTGGGAGACATTGATCAGGTGACGGATGCTGCTACACTTTTTCAGGGTGTGGATGTTCTTTAGAGCAGTTTTTAAGTGTAAAACTGGGTGATGTATTATAAAATATAAGGCTTTTGAACTGTGTAGTTTCCTGTCAGTGCTCTGTCAGAGATCACAGCATCATGTCACTCAGTGGGTGTAAATTATGCATTAACGCTCCTTGTGTTGTGAGATGTGATGGGAAATATTCTAAAACACCTGAGTTTACTTCTTAAGCAAGACGGTCTTTTTTGTGAAGATATTAGAAAATTCATCCAGGATTTTTAACCTATTTTTTTCTTTTTCTATACATTTTATTTCTATTATGATTTTTGTTCCCATCTTACAGCGCCATCCACTCTAATTTTCATCCCTTGCTGAATGTTGTCCCTTTAAAAAATGAATCTTCAAATGGCTTGTTAAAAAAAGCCATTTTATTTTTCTAACATTTACTCACTGCATGAAAAACTGGTTCAGTGTTATTTTTTTATGGAATATTATATATTTAATTGTTAAAGTAAATCGGCAATGCATGTCTCTGGGGAGCAAAAACCTGCATAAGATGACGTTGGAGCAACAACCAGGTTTCGAGCTCCAAGCACAGTGAGTAGGATGTGATGGAGGAAGCAGATGGATGCTCCTGGGTCAACAACACCCCATAAAAACAGTTTGTTTTTTAGGGGTGATGCCAGGAAAGCATTTTTATCGCTTAATAAAACTCTTCTGGGACTTTAACTGGAACATTTTGTTTGGTTGGATACGACTGAAGCCACAAGAACAGAGAAATTCATCTTGGAATTTGGACTATGGGAGATTTCTTCTGACGTTTTAATGGTTTGTTTCTTTTCCACCTGCCACAATGAGCTAAATCCTACAGAAACCTCATGAGGTGTGGATCGTCTACAGATCTATAACTGTCTCCAAAGAGTTGCTGGAGATGTAGCCAAAGATCCAAGAATTGTGGGAAAGATAATTTTTTTCAAATCATAAGATTTCGCTAGGCATTTCCCAGAGGAAGGTGCCAGTAAATGTGGAGGGCGCTCCACCAGTCAAACAATACAGCGAACAGTTATAACTGTATTTGTTTTTAATCAACCCTGCTTTTTTTTTTTTTTTTTTCCTTCTCTCCAATCAGGATGTAGAAGTGGAGAAGCAGTGTCATTTTGCCATTGTTAACATGAAAACAGCAACAACAGCAGCAGTAAGTATCCATTTTCCAGCTGCAGGTTTTGGATTTATTGTGAAATTCCTCCTCCAGTATCTCTAAGCCGCCTCTCTCTTTTTGACTTTTTAAATCTCTCCCCAGCTGCTCGTCCTGACTCAAGTTGACCGAGTGCTGGATGAAGTGGACTGGCTGATTGCCAGGAAGAAAAGTCAAACAGCTTCTGAGAAATCTGGCTCTGGTATGATCCCCTTTTCCAAAGACGCTTAGTTGGATTATTAATCCGCGTTGCAGACAGTAAACAGAGCCTGAACTTGTCTGGTTGCAGCAGACGCCTCCCAGACTGCAGGCCAGCAGGACCCCGTTGAGAAGGCGGTGACCCTGCAGCTGGGAACTCTACTGACCGCTTTAAACGAGCTGGTGCAGACAGCTCTTCTTCCCGGGAACTGCACCATAACACTGCTGAGAGAGCTGAGTCGTACTTACACCACCCTCACCACCCTGGTCAAATACGTATGCATCGGTCTGGTTAATCATTTCAGTGACTGTCAGTTTCCTGCTCTGACTTTTCCTTGTCTGTTAAATCTACACTGTAGTACATTCAGGTGTGTGCCAGCCAGATCGGGTCACTGCCAAACAGATTTGAGAAACTGGTAGGTCTGAAGTTTTACTACTTGGTTTTAATTTGCTCAGTTTTTAATTTAATGCTTCCTTAATGCAGGTGAAACTATCTGGTTCCCACCTGACCCCGCAGTGCTACTCCTTCATCACTTACGCCCAGGTATAGTCACAATCAGTCTGGTATTATTGGCCTCATCCTTCACAGGAAGCATTAAGCTTTTTCTGTTTTGTTTTTGTTTCCTTGGTTAGAGTGGAGAGTCCAACCCTGGCGATGACAAGAAGAAGAAGAAAAGGAATGAGGTGAACGCCGCTGCGTCGGTAAGGACTTTAACCGTGTAGAAATGAATCGCCAAACCCGACGTGGCTGAGAATATGAATGGAAAGTTGAGTTTAAAAAATGGTGCGAAAGCAACAATGTGAAGCAAATTCAAGACTTTTGTAAAGATAAACAGAACTGCGGTTGAAACTAACTCTCAAGGACTCGAGTTAGCCAGATAATGTGCCTGATCAAAACTCAAAGAAAATCTTTGGAGGACTTTAACAGGAAGTTTAGAGACAGAGCAGTGCAGACGAGCTGAAGGCCTCCAGAAGATACGGGTTTTGAATTAATGAGATCAACTTTGCAATGATTCGTTCACAGGCTTTCTTATAGCTGAACTTGTTGATTTTGAATATGGACTTTTCTCTGGACAGGCAAAGCTTCTCCGTGAGACAACGGCCATCCCCAACCTGATCTTCAGCATTGAACAGTATGAGAAGTACCTCATCACTCTCTCAAAGAAATCAAAGGTCTGTTAAAACTAGTTTAATAAACAAAATACATAAATATTTAACAAGAAACAGGTGTGTAAATTGGGACTCAACCATTGTCTTATGATTTGTGCACATTTCTCCAGGTCAACCTGATGCAGTACATGAAGCTGAGCACTTCCAGAGATTTCCGCATCAACGCTGCCACCTTGGACGCGGCCCTGCAGGAGCAGGAGGAAACCGGGGAGGTTGGTGAAAACCTCACAGGATAAATAAAATAAAATGTCAAACGTCTTCCTGATGTAACAAAAACCTAAAAGTTTTAAGTTTCAAGAGACCGGTCCGTCAAATGCGGTTCATCTTTCTTATATCTCAGACACAGGAGTCGCAGGACGCAGAGGAGACCCAGGAGCCCAAGCGGAAGAAGAGAAAACAGTGAGCTGGAAACGGCTCCTTTCCTCGACATCATAAACCTGCTGGTCACACTGGTCAGCAGGAAACGGCTACCTGCCTTTGCTCAGAGAGCCGTTGGTGATGCTGAAGATTTGGCTCATGTCCAGGGCCTCACCTGTGGAAAGTTTTGCACACTTTGTTTAATAATCTGTTATATTTATGTCAATTTATTAAAAGAAGCATATTTTAAATATGAAGCAAACAGTTTTCTTTAATTAAAATAGGAATTAGTTTCTTCCTATTTTACATAATTGAAACGTTTTTCAACAATTTAGCTTCCTTTGTTGAATAAAGTGCTTGTTTGTGACAGAAGATGGTGTAAGTGTAGTAGACACTCATTTCAGGGAAAGATTAGGATGGAGACACTTTTTTCTCAAGTTTTCTTTTAATACTGCATATTTTATTTACCATTATCAGTAAAAATTGTTTAAGGAAGCCAATTTAATCAAAATTAATTCTGTCGTTCTGTTCCAGAAAAATCTTTCAGTGCAAATAAGCTCAGTAAGAGTTGCGAATACAACTCCAAATCGCTAAGCGGCTTGGAGTTTTATTCTGGATCCTTTTGGCAAAATAAATAGTTCTTGTTACATTTCAGGCTTCCTCTTGTCTTTTCTGTACTCTGCATGGATTAAAAACATTCTTTACTGAACATAATGTTGGCATTCAAAGAAAAAGGACCAGAGCTCACCAGGTGGAATACCGTATCGCCTCTCCATACCGGTGGGGTTGGAAGGAGTCACACAGTCCATCGTAACTTCCTTCCTCAGACATTGGTCAATGTCAACTGCACTGAAGAACGCCACCGATTGTGGAAGGTCCTGCATGCCTAACGCATGGGCAAACATACACCTGTAATTTACGATTAATAAATAAACTGAAGTGATAATAAAGACAATCAGAAGTGTTCTGCACAATGACCTTGTCAGCAGGTTTGTGATCTGCAACGCCAGCGCTGCTCTGTAACGATCTTCGCTGCGGACGAGGTAACGCACTTCGTCGTGGATGCTGATGCAGAAACGGCCGTCGATGTTGTACTCCTCGAAGAGCCACTTCATGGCCACCAGCATCAGATGCAGATAGTCCACCGCCGAGCTCTGGACCGCCCAGTTCACTCTGCTGGTGATAAACTGGAAAATCAAATTAGGCTTTAGATGAGAATAAGGGGTCAAAGAGAAATTTGATTTAATGCTGGTTCAGTCAATGCAGCATATATAGGCTGTACCTCATCTGCAGTGTGGAAGATATTACTGAATAAATACAGAGTCAGCTACAATCGCCATCAGTGAGACAAAGCTTTAAGCTTTAAATGCATTTTTAACAGTGGCATGTCTGCTGTTATATCAGACGACCACAAGAGGGCAATAGATTTTATTACAGAAGGCTCCTTATGAAAAGCCATGCTTTGATTGTAAAAGATGCATTAAGAAACACTGGCAGCTTCAGAGTCAGAGGTCAGGATCCACAGACAGAGAATACACAGACTAAAAATTACTGTTGGCCATAAGCTAGTGGCTGATATAAAAGACTAAAATATTATCTTTGTGATTCTTCTGTCACAGTTGAACAAGTTTCCACTAGTATCCGAAAACACAGTGCGACTTCACCTGTGGTCCTAAAAAAATAATCTATTGCAAGAAGAAGCTTTTTGTACAGTCGTACTAAATAATGAAGGATTTAGCAATCTTAACACACGACTGGTTGGCAAATGTTATTTTTTTAAAAGAAACTATTTTATGAGAATGTTGTGGCAAACTTTACATTTTCAGGGAAGAAAAAAATAAAAGTGAGGTCGAATCTGTCCAGCTTGGAGACACGACGGAACTTTGTGTGATTCAGAATAAGTCATCCCTGTAACTGTATACTTTTATTCAGCAGATAGATTTTATTGATAAAGTTTCAAATATCAAGAAAGGTAAAATACGAGCACATTTGTAAAGAGAAATTGGATGAAACTGGTTTTAACAGGTCAAAACTTTGAATTTTTGAGAAACCTTTGCTCAATCTGTAACTTCCCGTTTCTCTGATGTTTAAATACAATAAGACGCAGAGACTTATTGTTATATACTCTCTTAAGCAGGAAAGACATGGGAACGATCCATTCTATTAAAGTGTGTGTTCATCTTCAAATCAGGAAACTATAAAAACAGCATCCAATTCATAATACAGAAACAAAAACACATTTACTGCTGATCAAATCTTTTTGGTTTAAAGTACCAAAAATATTCTGTATGACATATATGACAGCCCATTTATATTAACAATGAACATAAAGTTAGTTGCTTGTTATTTTTAACTGTCTCACCTCATCTTTTACCGCCTTGGGCTCCAGAGCTCTGCTGATCCTGCAGCCTAGAACAGGAGTGGCCGGCTGTGCTGAATGAGCTATACTCTCCAACTTATTGAACATGTCCGACTCCGTGCCTCCGGCCCAGACGCGTTTGGCCACAACATCCCACTTCTTTCGCCGGGAGCTGAGACGTTATGGCAAGCACACAAATGAAAATGAGAGGCGATGATATGCAGAGATGGAATATGGAAAGCTGAGCTTGGTTGGACTCGCTCCGTTACCTCTGCGATGCCAGTCTACTGATCCTCCGCAGCTCCTCCAATGAGACGCTTCCATTCTCCTCCCTTTGCACATCTATGCCCAGCTCATTGACGAGCCACTCGCCCTCCTCCGACAGATGGTATCTGACATGAAAAATATATCAACCGCAATCGCCTCCAACTAACTCCAGCTGAAACCTTCTCCATTCACGTCGCTGAGCTCACCTGCGTACGCCCTTGGTTAAAGCATACATCTGCCTGGCCTTACTGGCAGCTTCTGTCTGATTGAGGCGGTGGTTGAACTGCATCAGCAGCCTCTCTGCAAATGGCTGTCCTGCCCCGTATATCCGCCCGTAGTTGAACACCTTAGCGTGCTCTCTGCTGATGCCCACAGCTTCTGCGGTCCTGCTGTGCAGGTCAGTCCCCTGACTTTTTTTTCCTTGAAGGGTCATCCAGCCAAATGCTGTGCAACCTAGACCACAGGCAAGATTGCAAGTGAAAAATAAACAAAACAAAGAAACATGCAGCATTTGTTTTTAGTAACGCAGCCCAATTTTACAGGGATTCAGTTTACCATGCATGCCAGCAAAGTGAGCCTCTCCGAGTACAGCAGCAATCCAAAGCTCCTGAGAGTCTACGTCTGCTCCAACCAGGTGATATCCAGGTGGTACCTGAACCATGGCTTTCATTTCACTGCCGACCCGGTCCCTCTAAGGAGGAAACGAAAGCAGATTTTAAATATAATCTCATTTAGTCTAAAACTGACTAGCAAATTGATAATTTTACACTTCAAACAGACATATAATATAAACTAAAACATAATATGGCCACCATCATGCTCAACAGCTGGTAATATAGCTTAGAAGTTTAATTTTTTTTAATTGATTTTTTCTTTCCAAATGAAACAGTTTGAATCAGATGGAAGTCAGAGACACAATGCATCATTCCTACAGGAAAATGATCCCAAACACATTCAATACAATTAAGTAACAGGATAACATTAAGCTTCCACATCTCCGCCGTAGGAAACCCAACAATTTGAATGTTGTAAAATCATCTGAGAAAAAGCATCATTCAAACTGATCTTTAAAATGTTTGTAAGCTTCTTGCAGACATTGCCCGATTTTCTATGTCAGCTCATCTTCTCACCCGAGCATTGCTGGCGGTCAGCCATGTTGGCTCCACAGCCCTGCGGGTCACAGTCCCAGCTGTGACGACCTGAGGCAGGATGGCCCCATACTGGCCCTCTTCATCGTAGTCTTTATGCCTTTTGGAAGACCCAAAATTAGACACATAATATTTAGTTTTTGTTTCTGAAATGCAAAGCGCCATACATACCTGCTGACATTACGAGGAAGTTCTCCTTTCCTTAGCCACAGCACCATCTGAGAACTTTGGGGAGACAAAAGGACCAAGTTAAACCCACGTTCAGTTCTGACTCAGTCAGAACTGAAGGTACCATCTGAAGGTACCCATCCGAACAAGATGGGTACCTTATCCGTTTGTGAGCGTTCCTCCAGAAAGACATCATCTTGTTGATCTCCAGAGCTCGTGTCGCGTTGGTTTCACCTCTTCCAGCTCTTAACGTACCATCCTCCATTTTAGCCAAGAAGTCCTTTGAAAAAGGACTGCCTACATTGTTGTGATTACCGTCCTGTTGGAGCGATTAGTCAGAGTGAAAAAGAAACAAAAAAAAACAACAACCATGGAGCCATTAAGGGCACCAAAGTGAAATTCAAGTTGCCCACCTTGTGAGGTAATTTAAAAAACCAGCAACCTGGAATATCTACGTCATTGTAGGGGCCGTTTCCATGGTGATAGTGGCAGTGACTCTCCTCACTGAGACAAAAGGGATCGTGGGACTGCTGATAAAGGATACAATGAGTGAAATAGAATAAATCCCAGTTAAAAACACAATAGGTCAACAAGGCTAATTCCATAACAAGAAAGAACTGGTCGGTCCATACTGACCGTCTTTAACTTTTCCTCATTTTTTACCACTCTGGCTCCGTTTTCTTCTGGGAAATGTTCCAATGAGCCGAACTCCTCCACCTTCAAGTGCAGGAAAGCACAAACATATCACAGTCAGTACAAGTCATCACAGAAAATGATTAATTACTCATAACACTACTGACTGAAGAACCAGCAGTCAAAATGGGCAAAACAATCATATTAGTGCTTCGTTGGAGGACAAATATTGAAATGATGACTATTTCTTTATTTGTTAAGCACCTTTGTCCACACTGTGCTGTCGGTCCACACAAGCTCATCTGAAGGGTTTAGATACTCGGGCTGCTCCTTGCTGTTCTGCTCACAATATTCTTTATATATCCGTTCAATGGCTCTGTGAAAACACACGTTTACAACTGAGGTTAAATGATCAACACAATGGTAGGCAATGAGTCTCACTGCAGAATATCCTTAGACGAAGATGAATATTTATGACCGAGAAAAAAAAATTCACAAAAAAATGTGCAGTCCTTTCTATTCTTCATGCATTTTTCCTAAATGTTTTTTTTTTTTTGAAGCAACATGTTAAGAACACAGCTCAAAAATGAAGGTTGATATACTGTAAATATTTCTGCTTTTTTTTGTATGTTTCAGTTGAACTATCTCAGTTATGAAATGTTTTCCTTAGTCGACAGCAGTTAGGCCATGACTGCAGGTAGACCCAGTGAAATGACTGCTCTGCTCTTTTATAGTCTACATTAGAGAGTTACCTTACTTATTATTGTCCACTGCACTCTGTCCACTTTGAAGATAATCTGGTACAGACGATTCAGACTTTTGCATTTACCATATACTCATCGTCTTGCATATCCTCAAACTTTAAAAAAGGCCTTCTCTTCTAGAATGTGTGTCGTGTCTTTTTACTTGAAGAGCACCAAGTCATGCACCTGTGTGGGCACAGAGACTCGTGATTTTCCTCCAGAGAATTCAGATTATCCCTCCGTCCGGGAACCAGATATCCCCAGCCATGTTTCTCTGTGTAATGCAGGGGGAAGCCGTCCCACGTCAGACCCATCAGTTTCGGCGTCAGCCTCATCTGCAGGCTGATGAGGCTGGCTCCCGGCGACCAGCTGTCTTCTGACATCTTCTCACACAGCTTGCGATACCACCTAGAGAACATCAGGTTTTCAGAGGTTTTCAGAAAGAAAAGAGTGAAATGTCCATCAATAGATGACTGTGGTGTTCTGGAATAAGCTTACGCTGGATGTCCAGGAAGATGTTGCCTTCTCTTAGGAAGCCGAGCCACAGTTTCCTTGAGTTTCTCAACGGCCAGCCTACTAGAGCAGGGACCTGCCAGCTCCTCCTCAGATGGCGGGCCTGGGTCTGAACAAAATAACCAACTGCTTTAGTTTTTTGCATCGTCATTAACTTCAAAAACTTGCAGTAGAAAAATAAAAATTGAATAGAAGAAATGATATACCATCTTCCCAGTCTGGAAGGGGAGTGGAAATCTTTGCTTCAGCTGCTTTTTGGGAGTTTTTTTTCTTGCTAGCAGCGACTTTCTTCTGCTTGAACTCCTGAACGTCCCACTCAAGATCCCAAAGCCAGGGGTCTTGTTTGTACCTTAAAATATAAACCAGGGGATTCTTTTATATTTTAATCCATAACAGTGGTACATAGAGAGTTAGCAACCTAACAACCCGGAGAGCCAAGCCAAATAAAACTGGTCTAATGCCGTGAGGGCTAAACGCTTGAAAATATTCAATGAAACCATTTGAAACTTGGCTTCATTTTGAAAATAAGGAGCCACCATGAATGTTCCATACTTACAAAAATAACATCAAAAAAACTAATAACAAAAGTTTCAATCAAAACAAAACTACTAGTTTTATTTTGGAATTTCAATTTAAATATTGCATAGAAAAATCCCCAACACAAACATTTTATAAAAATTATTTTCATATTTGGAAACATTGCTTGGTTATTTATTATTTCTGATAAATAACCATCAGAAATAATGCATTTCTGATCCCGAGCTATTAAGAGTGGAGGGAACTGATGAGGAGATGAAATGTAAACATGTGGCTTATCCACAAGTATTACCTTAAGCCACAATCTGAAATAGAATAAAATGATATAAGACAGCCAGCAGCATGAGACCTTATCAGTTACTCTCTGACCTGTCGTCCTGCAGAAGTTGACAGGCGTCGTCAGCGAGAATCATCAGAGATTTCTTCATCTCCCTCTCAAGCTCTTCGTAAACGTCTTGGGAATCCTCCAGGTAGCGGTCCCAGTTCTGATTGACGGGAAGGTAGCTAACACCCATCTCCAGCATCCCAGCAAACGTCACTGGATGAGGACACCTTACCAAATGCAGAGGAGGCAGTTAAGTTTTTAACAGCAGCGTAAGATGACTCTTCAAACTAGATACATCACAATGCACTCCAAGACATCTAGAAGGACACCAAATAAAAACAATCAATACAAGGCACAGATCATCTGGCTCTGCCCCTAATCTAATAATAAATCTGACAAATTTACTGCCTTACGAACTTAAAACTTTTCAACAATTTGCTGCACTGCACCCCCCAAACTTTAACATATTTTATTTGAACTATAATTTACGGGACAAAAATGCACAATTTTCAACATTTGGTTTAGTTGAACCAGACCAAAACTGAGCTTTACAACCAACACACAAACCAGAAAACTAACTCTGCACATCATACTGAACACACAATACTAACAGTGAAACATGGCAGTGGTAGCATCCAGCTGTTGGAATGCTTTACTTCAACACAGAGAGTAACCCGAGCACAGATCCTCTCCATTCAGTCTGACTGAACCTGAGTGATTTTGCAAAAAGAGAATGGTCAAAAATGTCCAACTCTAGATATGCGCTTTCAGCTGGAAGTACAATGAAATATAGTTCTGCAAAGTATTGACTCAGTGGAGCTGAATACAGCTGCACACTTAATTTCTCAGGTTTTTATTTTTCCACCACTGTGCAATTGTGCATTGCTCCTCATTGGCCAATCACACAAATGTGAGTCAAAGAAATGTGACAAAATGTGTACAACTGGAAGTAGCATAGATACTTTTGCACAACTTGTGATGTTTGTGGGTCTACCAACCTCTCCATGAAGAGGGGCAACTGCTCTGTAAAGACCTGATGCGTGGCCTCTACATCCAAAGCACAGTACTGCATTAGCTCCTGTAGATGGCAGCAAAATCACATTAATACTCCATAACTCCAGTTAATATTAAACTTTTTATTTATTTCTAACCTGAAAGTTGTTCCTGACATCAAGCATAGTTCCTTTCACAAAAATGTCTCTGGCCTCTTTCCGCAGTGGCGGCCCTCCCACATATAGAGCATGGACGTCGGCCAGATTGTTAATGCTGCTTATGTCCACCCAGGCCCAGGAGCCAATCTATCAACAAAACATGGAATTTTTGAATGCCAAAAACAACTATACAAATCAAAATTCAATTTCTAAGTATTACAAGTAAATTAGAGTGAAACAAAGGACACAAACCATTGGGCCTTCCCTCTTCTGTCCAGTTTTCTTAATGTGGTTCTTAACCTCCTGAAGGCCTCTCTTCTTACCCAGCTTGTTGGCCATCCACAGCGTGCGCTGGAAGGCCGTCAACCCAGAGATGGCCATATGAAGGCTCATGGTGTCCATGAAGCGCGTACTTGGACCCTGAGTGCAACAAAAGCGATGCCTTAGTTGATAATAAAGTGACAGATTAAAGAAAAATACAAAAAAACCCAAAAAAAAAACATCACACCTAACCTTCAGAAGGTACTGCTCCTTGATGAAAGATCTATCAAAGCTAACGTTGTGACCCACTATGAGCCTCTCCTTCCACTGACCGCCTGGAGGGCGGGAAGAGTTGAACGGTGTCTCCAGGGGAATGAGGTCTGCGAGAGTCAGCTGGTTTGACCAAGAGTACCGCTCCTCAATTAGACGTTTACTGCACCAGGAGTACCTGACAAGACAAAGCATCATAGCAGCACATACAGTGCCTTGCAAAAAGTATCCACACTAATTAAAGTTGTTCACAATTTATCATGCTATATCTAAAATCTTCAATATATCTTATTTGGATTTATGTGATTGACAAAGATAAAGTAGTGAATAATTCTGAAGTGGGAGGAAAATAGTTTTCAAATACATTTGAAAAGGTTTGATTGAGAACAAATGGCATTATGAAGATCAAGGAACCCAGCAGACAGGTCAGAGATGATGATCTGTCTGCATCATCATCTTGAATACTTCAAGGTATTGAAGATTCAATATCTTAAATCTTCAAGCTATTGACTATGAGACTCAATACATCAACATTCCACATATTGTATAAGCAAGCCACATTTCAAAATAGTTATTTGTAAAAAAAACATAAATAAATAAATAAAAATGATTGAAAACCATGATTTTTTTTTTCTGTCAGCTTCATAGTTATAGGTTTTCTCTATCACACAAAATCTCCGTTTAATACATGAACTAGTTTACAAGGTAAAATAACCATAATGGTTTTCCCATTTTTACATGTTATATATTGATATTTGTTTCTCACCAGTTGGTAGGAGAAAGAGCGACAGCCAGCGTAGGGCACTGCCCCTCCGTTGTGCACACCTCCACATCAAACACTAGCGCAGACTCATCTGGGAAATCCACTTTCTGACTTTCCCCACCAGGCCCATAGCGGGTCCAGCCGACCTCCCAGCTCCATTCCTGAGGCATGGGTGGAAGGTCGGCCTGCTGCAGCTTTGAGGCGGCCTCAAGGTAGGGCATGCTCTGCTTCTCAGCCAAGATGCGAAAGTGATCGTCTATGTTTTTCCCATACATCCGCGGAAGCTTAAGGTCGACATCAGGCAGCAGTGAGGTTTCCTTCCCCCACAGATTGTGATTCTGCAAGTGCCTTATGCTGCGCTCCACAGCTTCCTCCCTGTACTCGGGCTGGATGCCACGAAAGATTTGCTCATGGAGGTTTCTGGAAAGCATCTGAATGTTAAGGGGGTTCAGGCGGGTCTCCGTCGAGTCCTCGCCCTGCAGCGAGCAAGGTTTGGTGGAGTAGAAGGACCTCAGACGCCTCCATCGCAGAGGGAAAAACGTCCTCTTGAGAGGGCAGCGTGACAAATGCAACATCACCTCATGCAGATGTATCACCAGAGCTGTAGGACAATCAGAAAACAACAAATTAACCTCACGTGACTTCTTTGAGAATGAAACAATATCCAGAAGTTTGGATATCCTCTCTCAGGTTTCACAAAGAAAAAAAAAAAAAAAAAAGCTTTTGAAAGCCTACTGAAGAAACACAGCAAATTCTTCCTTGGGTGTATTTTAGCAAACATCAGATCCATGCAGACTTTTGACATATTTCAACATAGACTCTGAAGCATCTGAGCTGTGTTTAGGTAGAATGGGCTCTGCTCTACGTGTCTGAGCCAGTGGTTTGAATCTGATTAACCCTAATGAAAAGCCGAAGCTGAAGCAAACCTAGACGGTGACAGTAATCACCACTTGTACAAATCTGTTGATATACTTGGTCGAATTTTTCAATATAATTCGCATGATTATTTGGCAGCCATAAGATCTATGACAGCCATTAAATTGAAATCGCTTCACAACCCTCTTAAGGTTGGAGTTATCGCTGTTGCTTACCAGCTTTTTTTCCACCACACTTTTTCCTTCCATTCAACTTTCTATTAATATAACTGGATGCAGCTGAAGACCAATGGAAATAGGAGCAAGCCTCGCAATTCTAGGACGTCTGCAAATACAAATGAGTCTAAATTATTTTTCACCAGTGTTTTCAAACACTGCTTCCACGTGTTCATCTGTAAGCAACGTACTATATAATCATTAAACGTAGCTTTTTTAACTCGGTGACAGAGGACATGAGAGAAACGCACGCTTTAGCTTACTTGTTTCAGGTGGTAGGATTTGTTGTGAAGTCCGCCTCTAACCGAACGAAGGCATCTTTGCGTCCCATCCAGTTTGAGCTTCAACACCAAATCCTAAAGGTTAAACTATAGCGACACCACGCGGTCTGGATGATTCATAAACCTTTAAATGCGTGAAATAAATGCATAGGATAAAGACTTGTACGAAGATGATGGTTCTTGTTTCTTTTGCAAACCACTTCATACGCACGTAACCCTTTGTAAAAACAAAACAGAGTAAAGGAAACCGACCAAACGTCTGGAAGGTTGACATTGATGTCTGTCAACGTTCTACATTCGGAACGTCGAGGCCGCGTGGCCTAATGGATAAGGCGTCTGACTTCGGATCAGAAGATTGCAGGTTCGAGTCCTGCCGCGGTCGCATTTTTGTTAAGTTAGCGTGTTAAGCCTTATTATTGATTTCAATAATCCTAGAGCTGCATATTGAAACCGCCAAGCATTTGACATTAGAGACAGTTGAAACTGCAACAGCTCTTAGATTTATTTTGACTTGTCATGTGGACTCAATGCGAAGGAAGCCTGGTTGTCGGTCTTGTTTTAGAGCTGCACTTGGCCCTCTCATCCCACTAGATTACTCTGTACATCATATTTGAAATTCAGGAGCGAAATGCATTTTCTGAACTATAAATGCTATTTCAAATAATTTGTAGTCATTCAATTTTTGTGAGGTTGCTTCTTTGAGGACCATACTGCTGGCGGGCAGCAGGGGGAGTAGAGAGCCGCGGGGATAAGCGGCACTGCAGCATATAGACTGCTAAAAAAACAACAACAAAAAAACCTGTCCGAGCCATTTAAGTCTTCATTTTCCTTTATCAATCACTGGTAGTTTTACTTTTTTAACAATTGCTAGGGTTTTCTATTATTTGTGTTTTTTTGGAGGACCACACATAAGTGAATGGTTTTCATTGTCCATTTTACCACCTTTGTAGGGGGAGAAAAGAAGAGTTACTAACATAATATGCTTATGTGAGCTTCTCCAATCATTATGTTCAGTCATATTCTGTTTTCAGAATGACTGAAATTTGATTGAATGCTGTCATTTAAATCAGGTGTGCTGGAGCAGAGTCATGTAACACATCAGCAGCATTGAGAGTCAACAAATTTGATCTCTAACTTTTATGGCCATTGTCCTGCTGGGTGGTGTTTACATATTTACATATTATTATATAGCTTCCAGGATTGCCTTGTATTAGCTCCAGCCATTTTCTTTAACTCTACCCATATTTTTACTGTCCCAGCAACGTGATGCTCCCACCACCAGGAACAGAGATGGTTTGTTCAGACTCGTGCACAGTGGTTTGCCACCACACAGTGTTTCGTTTTTAGGCTTGAGTTTTTAGTCACAGTCTCATCTTATCAGAGTTGCACACTGACCAGATTTTTAGACTGGACAACTATTACTTACTTGGTTGTCCAGTTTCTCCAAACGTAACTCTTAGTCGTACAGGATACAACACAGATCTATTTGTCTTTTTCAGTTTGTGGCTCTATCAAGTATTTCCCCAAAGTGGCAAAACTCTTCTGTTTCCTTTTCTTTAAAGGCTGTGTAACTTGATTTCCGACCTCCAGACAAGCTTTCCTTGAGACAGAGCCTCCTCCAGCGTGTGAGTAGCTGCATAATTCACTGCCTCCCATTGTCCTGTTAGTATGCCAGAGAACATTGAAATAATATATTTTCTCTTTCATCCAGACAATATCTTTGGAATGCTATGAAGAGTGCCGCTCTGCAGTCACTCTGTTGTGTCTGTGCGTGAGAAACAGGAGGCATCGGTTTACCTTGCAACTTGAATGCTTTAAGTCTCATAGATGCTTCTATTTCGTGCTTTCCAAATATTAATCATGGATTAAGTCAGTAAATGGATAGTTGCATTGATTGTTGCTAGCTTAAAACATAACTTCATTTTTATTCATTTGCCCTGTGTCATGCAGGTCTGCGCGTCTGAGATTACCGTAAAGAGATAAATAAATAAAAACATAAACAAGTTAACAAGTGTACTGAGATCTTAATTACTAGACCTAAAATGATTTTCTGTGAGTTTTAATGACCAAATTATAACAAGCAGTTTAACCTACTTGTTGGGCAGTTTAATTTGTCATCTGGCAGGTAGGTACATAGCCTGAAATAGACATTTAAAATAATTACCAAAGATGATTTAGAAGGCATTTGAAATTCAGCATACAATAATAGCTCAAAGTGTATCAAGACGTTCAAAATATAAGAATCCCAGTCCCAGTCACATAAGTGAAACACTTTGGCCTAAACTTTAAATCTGACTATTCCTGCTGGAAACTTAACGCGTCATCATTAAAACTACTCAGAAAAATTCTCTTTTTCTCCTCACACAAATTTGGAGGGAACTTTTCAGTCCAATCTTGGCAATAGTTCTTAATGTTAATTTGCCCAAAGAATACCCCCCCCCCCCTCTCTCAAACCTCAAAGATCGTGTATTTTTCAAGAGAGCTCACGCTTAGTTGCAACCATTTACAGTGTCTTTAAATAAGTTAAATATTGACAATCGTGAGAAATGTTTTAAAACTAACATTGGGGCCTCGTAATTTGTAATCTATAACTTCACAAAGTATAACAACTGAATGGTGTCTTAAAAGTTCTCTTTTTATTATTATTATTATTATTATTATTATTATTATTTTGGGTTTTAAATTATGGACCAAAGAAAAGTAGTGGATAATTTGAAGAAGAAAAAAAATTGGTTTACAGACCTTTTTAATAAATGAAAATATTACAGCATGGCAAGTTTATGTATTTAGCACCCCTAACTCTGATGTTTCTACACAAGCACAACTGTTTGGCTTCAGGCTACCTAACTAGTTAATATGATCCACTTCTATATTCATTATTCTCACATCTGTTTTATGAAGGGCGCAGCACCTGTTAGAGAACATTGCGAACAAGCAGCACCAAAAGGAGCACAGCAGTTTAAAGGTTAGGCCACGAAGCTGTGTCACAAGATCCTGCTTTATAACTGCGTTCAAAGAAGAAAATCTTCTATGGACGGGAATATTTTGTGTCATATAAAAGTGCCCAAAAGAAAACCGTAAGAAGTCCCATTTCCAGATTCCAGATGGTGCTCTGCTCCAATGAGACCTAAGTAAAACTTAAATGCAAAATGTTGCGTGTTCCAGAAAACCATCACACCACATCACCCTGTCCAGACCATTCCCATTGTAAAACATTGTGGTGACTGCATCATGCTTGCAGGACATCTATTTTTTTCTCAGGGAGATGGTCAGAGTTCAGGGGAAGACGAGGAGTTCAATTCAGGGTAGATGATCAATTAGCAAAGCATCTCACAAGCATGTAAAGCTCATGCATTAATTTGCAATAGCTCTGCTGGAAAAAGTATCTAAAAAAATATATTGAAGTCAGTGGTTGTATCGTGACAAAAAACAGAAAAAGTTCGAAATTGTTCAGCAAAAACTAAAACGGAACTTGGATTCACTTACACGATTCGTGCTTAATTAGCAGCGCAAAAATAAATAAATAAATAAATAAATAAATAAATAAATAAATAAATAAATAAATAAATAAATAAATCGCGTGAAAAACAGCTCGGAGTGGAACATCAATCTGTAATTTGAAGATCTTTGCAGAGTTCCTAGTCTGTGATTGGTCAATTCGCGGCCCTGGTCCTGGCATGATGTCAGTGCGGGAGCTGGTTGTCAGACAGTGGAGGAAGAGCGCAGGCTGGAGGAGAGACACAAGCTGGAGGACTGAGGATGGAGCAGGATCTATTGACTCTGGCTGCATGGAAACCAGATGTAAACGAGGGGAAAATCCACCTGGAAGACTCGGCACGACCTCAAACTGAAGACATTTTGGCTCCAGAGTTTTGCTCTGCTTGCGACGCACAGGTCAGAAACGCCTCTGGAAATCGGCAAATCTGCTCGCTGTATCCGCACATCGTATTTGTATTTAATCTTTCCAGGTTTAACATTTCTCAACGATGATGATGGATGCTTATCACAAATTATTTTATTTAATTTTATTTTTTTTTACAAGAGCAGACATCGTATTTAAAGGGTGGAAACACCCTTGTGTCTCATTTACAATAAGAGCGCACACAGCGCTGAATGGTCTTTAAACAACCCCTAAAAACCCCTGTTGGACAAATCCCCCAGAATGTTAAAGGCTTCTATAGGATCCCAGGCCTCCTGTTATGTTCAGGAACAATTTGGGATACAATTTTAGGATATTTTTTTATTTATTTTTTTGGTAACATATGTGCGGATTAGTCCTTGTGATGTGAAATAATCTAGTTTCAGAAGTAGGCCAATCACAACTCTCATTAAAAGTAGGGAATCTTGGCCCTCGGGAGCACTGAAGAGCCAACAGATAATTAGAGCATCTTAAAGCCCAGTTCAATTTAGATTGGAAATATTTTTTGTTATTATTAGGAGGGAAATTGCTGTTTTTGTTTTGTTTATTTTTGTTTTTTTAAATTATTATTCGAACATCCCTTCGCCTGTGATGATATCAGCTTCGTGTTAATGCTTTTCAGATCACGTTATACAGTGAGGTGAAATACCCTTTCAATGCAAACTTAAGTTAAATCTGAAGCACCATGATGTTGCTCCAAAATAGTAACCTAATAAATAAGAACAAAGCATTACAGAAAGTAGAATTAAATTAACACATCAACTTAAAGTGGTAGGGTGTTACAACGCACTAAGTTACCTTAGTGAAAACATTTTAAAATAAAAAAAAAAGAAACGATGACGAAAGAGAAGTGTTAACACGTCACAACCCTCCTGGAATGTTTACTTGTTTTTTTGTTTGTTTGTTTTTATTATTGTTAATAATAATTATGTAAATGAAGATAAGATGCTATTTTGCATTTCTGATACGTTTTCTTTACACTTCGCGATTAGTATGAAAAACGTCAGCGGGCCTCCGCTGGGGCACGTTCTGACCTATCGCGAGAGAACGCTACAATCGCCTCAAATACTTGTTAAGGCAGAATGTTTTTGTTGTTGTTTATGGTGATGATGCAGATCTTTCATCGACTGAAGGTTGAATTAACTGGGGTTGTATGAATATTGCAGGCCTTGTGAAGACGCCTCATCCTCATCATCATGTCAGAAGACTGCTCAGCATACCTGAAGTGCAGAAGGGGGGCGGGGGTCTGTTTCTGTCTTTGGTTATCTAGCTGTATGAGTTTTAAATACCTGTCATAAAGCTAGATAACCGAAAGTAGAAATGACTTCCATCAGCTGTGTGTTTGCCCCTGAGGAAGGCGTGTGTGTGTGTGCGTGTGCAGGTGTATGTGTGTGTGTGTGAGTGTGGGGGAGGTTATGTTGCTCCAGAGGAAGATTATCATCTGGGAAAGGTAAGAAACATTTGTTGCTGCAAGGATTGTTGTTGATGGATGAAATAATTAAACATAACAAATAGCATTTTTTAAATAATACATTTTAACAGGCTTTTATTTCGGGTTATTTTTGTATTACAAATGACAAGTAATTGTCTCCCATAGCAAGAATGCACATCAAATCATGGAGTGTAATGCTATTATTAGCGTTACACTCCGCCATTATTATATCAGGTAATCGTTCTCTTGTATTTCACTCAAATATGTCGTATTTCTACGAATTTCCTAGAATTATTTTTAATTGACTGAGGCCTCAACACTGACAATTTGACCCTATTTTGTTGTAACCTGTTATTTATTCCTGAGGAATCCAAAAATAATCCCAAATTTCAAGAGCCAAGTTAAAATTTTGACATTGCAAAAGAATTTCAGTTTCACGTAAAATTAAATATAGAGGGTGATTATTAGTAAATGCACAAATTCAGATTGTATTGATTCAAGCCGGTTTCCAAGTTTATTTCTGATATGATCTTCTAATTAACATTTTATTTATTCATTCTCTTTTTATATTGTCCTGTTCTTCCTTTTAGTTCATCTTGCAGTGTAAAGACTAGTGATTTTACTAATCAGTTTGGAGTTGTTTGTTGAATCAGCTTGAAAAGTTAGCAGGAAAACAAACACTGACCATGATGAAACCCAAGCTTGGTCACAATGCGTCAATCAGTGCTGATTTTACTCCTATTAGCTTGTAAAACAAAGGGATTTTAAAAAATCACTTTTTCCACCTACTTTGTAGTTGATTTGCTCACTTTTACGAGCACAGTGGAATCCTTTTTTATTCTCATTTTTATATTTTTAAGAATCCCCATTCTTAGAAAGTTTGGATTTTTCCCGCAGCTCCTAATTTTTTCCCCCAAACTCCTTCAATCAGACAAACGTTTCATGCAGACCTTTTTTTAAAACAACACAACTAAACATGACTTACACAGACTATGATACTAAATCACTAATACTATCTTTTTCAGGATTATTCTTTGTCTTCTTCTTACTAAGCTCCAAACAAACTGCATCAGATAACTTGCTGTTGATTTATTTACCAGTGGAATGAAAATTTATTTTAAATTTTTGATCTTGACGCATGAAGATCAAAGATCCCCTCCTCAAAATGAGAAGGGGGGGGAAACAACAATCCTTTGGTACGTAACCTTGTGATCACCAGACAGACCTGGTAATGGCCGATCAAGTGAAAACTAGACCAATTGATTGGTGCTGAAAGGGTAGAGGTGAAGAAACTGTGTCCCTCTAACAAGAGAAGAGATCTCTGCTAAATTATTTATTTAAATCGCCCCGAAATCTGCCTTTGGCCAGTATGACATTATTAATGACATTATCTATAAAATATTATTATTATTTGTATTTTTGACTCTTCCCAAACACATCTAGTTTTTCTACTCTTCCTTTCAAGCTTGTGTTTAGGAGTTATTTATAATTTTACATTTAATTATAAATGAGTTACTTCTGATTGCTATCTGCTCAGATAGCTAGTCTGCAATCAGCTCTCTGCAGATATTGATAGCTTTTGTAGTAACGATAGGTTGCTCTTCCATGATTTTTCACACCACACTTGTCCATATTTCCAGAATTTGGAAACTGCAAAACTGTTTTTTTCTTGTAAGCCCGCTGTAGGACCCGTCTTTAAGCCAGCTGACCAGCAGTGTCAAACAACAGATGAGCCTTTGATATGGCTGTTCTGTATTATTTCTTAGTAAAACTCTGACCATGACAGAACTTTCTCTTGTATTTTATGAAAAGAACTGTAAACTGAAACAATATCACAAAAACTATTAGTAGTGTTAAAGCATGTTTTTTTTTTTTTAAATCTTTGGTATTTATTAATTCTGTTCCCCCATGTCTACTCAGGAGACGTTGCCCTTGTCGGGGCTCATATTGATTTGTCCTTTTCGATACTATTCACATAGCAAAGAAAACACAGCCTCAATTATAACTTTGTTTAGATAAAAGAGAAGAAACGCTAATGCTTTGTCCAAACCTTCCAGAGCCTCTAATAAAGCAGCTGACGAGTGAAGCACAGGGTTAAAAAAAACACTTAGCGTCTGTGTTTAAAATCTCGAGTTCTTTGGTGCACATTGTGCGTTGGCTCAATGAGAAGGCCAAGGCCGTCCTGCAGGCAGGAGCTGAACTTCTCAACTTGGTACTTCAGCTCTATACGTGTTGCGTGCACTCAGTTCGGAGAATGCCACTAAAGCCTAAAGAGCCCCAAAGTGAGATGAGTTTTCATTCATTCTGTTGACTAGCTGTTGCTCACCGTCAACCCGGACTAATTGCTTCGTTTCTTAGTCAGGTATTGGATATATGAAAAGGCTGTGGCCTGAGTCCTTTCCGGAGCATTCCTCTGTTATAGGTAGCGTGTGAACCTGGTGTGCCTCTTTAAGAAGGGGAATAAAAAACACTTGAGGCTTATGTGTGGAATCAGGTCGTCCTTGATTTTTACCTTTGTACCCGTATAATGTGGGAGATTTTTATTTTTTTTTTCCGGGGCTTTTATTGCAGAAGAATACACACTCATGTCCTGAAAACAAACTGGTCTTTGTAGTTGCTCAGAGCTTTAATAGTATGCACTGCTGGGGAAAATATCAATGTTTTTAGTAATGGCCCTTCATTTAAATGCTGTCCACAATTACAATGATTCCCCTGAATGAATAGCACTCTCATGTTCCCTTGTCTGTGGACATCAAAATTCCTTAACAGAGACAGCATCAAGCAAAAACAAGAAGGGGAAAATGGCTGGTCTGAATTTTCCACGTCCTCCGACACCCTCGCCTGTTTTTACCCAGAAGCCCCCGATGCCATCTGTATCGCCAGCGGAGACACTCGGCTGTGCCAGGAGATAGACAAAGACCTGGAGCATGGGCATGCTCAGAGGAGCCATCTTGGGAGATCGTTCATCGAGACATCTAAAATGGCTGGGCTGGCGCTTGAGGTGAGCTGCATCATGGTTTGCTGTTGGGTACCAGTGATGGTCAGTGGGGTTGGGGAGGATACGACTTACGAGGGGAAAGGAGAGAAGAAGAGTTTCCCCCCATTTCCTCCACAGTCAGACATGGCCTCTCTCTTGTCTGCTGCAGTCTGCTCCTGCTAATTAGCAGTTAAGGGGGTGATGTGGGGAAGGGGGGTGAGGATTGGTGGTGGTGGTTGGTGTAGGTTGTAGGGGGTGCTGGGTAGCAACAAAATTAATGAGCTGGCACAGGTTGAAGGAAACCTGCCATCCTCTCTTGTCATGGTGCTTCTTTATTCCCCGGAGTAGACCATGCAGTTCGGCACGGCATGTTTCCACCCGATAAATATCGCAGATTAATGCATGCAACACTGAGGTTTTTCTAAAAAAAATTGCAACGTTTCAAAAAGTGTCTTTATGTACGTTATTGTGCTGGAAAATTTCTGATGCTGATAAAGCAAATAGGATATACTGGAATCATTTAAGGTAGAAAAAAACAAAAGAAAATCTGTGCTCAATCATGCTCACTCGTTTTCTTAGATATTTGTTTGCTACACATTTTCTTGTGTGTTAAATCATTAATTTTTGAGCATGAAGCTGCATGCTGATATTCAGTAAAAATTCTCTTCTGTTGCAATGGCTGCAGAGTAAATCAAAAATGTTTGCACCTGCATCTAAAAGATACTCCAAATATTTCCCAGTGGATCTTTGCCATTAGATTTAATTTTCAGCTCCTTGCCTTGTAATTGTAACTAAACGATACAAATACGATTAGAAGAATACGATTAGAAACCTTTTTCAGGATGCAGAAATCTCAAATCTCAAATCATCACAGATATCAAGGGTTCAGAATTTTACAAGCGTCACGGCTTTAGCCTCATGCCCAAATACACTTGCGAAGCTCTTGTTATCATGCCGCTTAGCTGGCCTGTAGTGGCTCTGGCAGCAACCCGAGGCAGAAAAGTGAGACACATGAGCGTGTGTGTCCGGGGCCAACATGTGCAGCTGCAAAGCTTGTGTGTTAATGAACAGCGCCATGCATTTTCACATTATCATTCAGCCTCGTACTCTCTCTCACTCTCTCCCTCCCTCAATAGCTGCTCGCCCGACAACACCCCCCATCACCACCCATTCCCTTCGAAAAGCCTGCTTTCTCACCATTGTGGGAACTGGTGGTGCGGCGGGCCCGGGCTGGGGGGCAGGGTGGGAAAGGCCCTCCAGACTAGACATGAGCAGATGCCTGAGACATTAGACCGTCGTGCGGATCACCAGGGTCGGACGAGGCGCTGAGTTTTAATGTGTGGGCAAGTGTATGTGTGTTTGATATGTGTGTGATGGTGACGGGGAAGGGGAAGAGGAAAAGAAAGGGGGGTTAGTCCAGGCCCTGGAGTGCCACCTGACTGTTCATTAGTCTATTCAGCCGACTCTGCATGTCTGAAAAACATGGAGATACAACATTTTCAGCTAAATGAGAGGAATTTCCCAGGCACTAAACAAGCATTCAGAGATAATACTCACATGAAGTCCTGTTTCTTGATAAGACGTCTTTGGGTTGCAACATTACCACAAGAGAACGATATTTGTACAATTTCCTATAAGAATTTGATTGTAATCTTTGCCATGTTTCCCACACTTACATTTCTTTATGTTATATTAACATAATATGGGTTCTTGTGTCAGGTTCTAGAAAGATACCATCCAATGTTAAAACTAACAAAAGTTTAACCCATAAAATTAATGTGACAATTTGGCAACATTTTATTTTTGCATTTAACATATATTTCAGAAAATAAACTATGGTTTACCTTAAGAAAAATAACACTTTAACTAGATTTAAATTGATATTTTTAAAGCATGCACTCAGCAATTCTTTTGCAATCATTCAAATATTTTTTTCTCAAAATTCATTCAATTAATTTACCAACTTAAATGCATTTAATTACTCAAATAAAATACATTATTAGGCAAAAAGTTGATAAATTACAGGATAACACAAATTAAATTTTTTTAACTTGTTTATAAAATGCACAGAAAACATGCAAGTTAAGATCAATTAACAGTGAATATATCTGTAATTATACAAGCAAGCTTTATGGATTCATTTTAGTCACACACTTTCTCTGGGTCTTAGCTCTTGCTAAGCTAATTACAGCTGAGATCATTTTTGCTCCAACAAAATACTCTCAACCACTTGTCATAATTTAAAATTTTACATACTTTCCTCTCACGCTCCTGTGTAAGGTATAATTTTCACTCAATGTTTTTAAAAAAGCACTAGTTTTCAAAGTAGTACTTAAAGCGTGATACAAAAAAATCCTCCAAGACATAAACTTGTCAACCACAAGTTTATGTTTTGCAAAAGTTAGCCACAACTTAACTTTTGCTAAGTTGGTATATTGACTCACAAAACAATAGGCAGCATTAGATGGGTGACGATAACAGTTGGGTGAACCAATATTTCAAAGTAAATTATTGTCAGAATCTTCATATAGGATTGTTTAGAAATAAAAGTAGCAATTTTTGTTGAAATGTAACATTTTTGTATTTTTGAGGACTTTTACATTTTGTCCTCCAGGTTTCTCTTTTGTTCTGTCTTGAAAGAGGTCCAAATAAAATTGTTTGTTTGTGATGAAGGCATAAAATGTCAAATAGTAACAAACTCTTTAAATGCACTCCAAGGAAAAGACAAATTCTTATAAAGTCTTATATTTTATACCCCAAAGAATCCTTTCTTTAGTGTAAAAATCCCACCAGATAGTTGGTGGTACCCTGTAGCACTGACTGATTCAGCTGAAGTCGGGGCTGCGACCAGAGGAGCTGAGTGACGTAACCAGCAGATAAAAGTCATTAATGATATCTAACTCTGTTTGTGTGGCTCTACAATGTAAAGCATGTGTAGCCCACATGACAGCATATTATTTCCTCTACGGACTAAACTATCTTCACAGCTGTATTAGAAAAGCTCAGCTATGATGTACAGTATTACTGCTTCAGGCCATTTCAGGAGAGAAGAGGAAGGTAGCTAAGAGCAGAGCTTTCTCTTTCCTGCTATGTGTGGAAATGCAGACATACAGAAGGTTGAGTTTAAAACAAGACTGAATACTAATCCCCCATGGAAAGGTAAAAAGAAGGAAGGCCTTAACAGAAAAGCGATGGCAGCCATGTTGGAGAGCCATGCCATCACATTCAGGAGCTGATAGGAGTATGTGTGTGTTTGTTGGGAAGTTTGCAACACAGTTTTTCATTTTTGCTGAAGAGGTATTTAGTCCCTGTTTCTGAGTTGAAAAAAATGAGTGACAGATATTTTTATCCACTGGAGTAAAACCAAATTACACCGATAGCATAAACTCCTCTGTGATATCCTCTTTTTACACTGGCTAAAGCTGCTCTGCTTTTAATCTGCTCTGCAACAAAGAGTCTTTAAACCAAGACGGTCTGAAATCAGAGCGACTGGGGGAGCGAGGTCAGCAGGTCTGGCAGAGTCGGAAGGATTTAGGGCGTTAACGCCTCTGAATCAATCTCTGCTTGTACATATCTTTAAATTTGACTTGAAAATGCATATCCCCCTAAAGAAAGTGGCACAATGGGACAGACGATTACCTGGCCTTTCTTCTTCCCTGCCTGTGTTATCCATTATTAACTATGTATTACCTCTTCTTCACTGGATTTTCAAAGCTGTGGGAATTATAATGTGTGACATGATGAAGTGACAACAGCCACTGCTCACTATCCGTTCTGTGTGGGTGCAGCTGTGTCGCTATAGTAGCGATAAATTGTTAATACCACACAATTCCTGGGTTACCTTGTCACTATGTGTGGATATATAAGGCATAGCTCATAGGCCGCACATCGTCTTGGATGAGGCTCCAATGTGGGTCAATCGAGGCTCACTGGGTGTCTTTACTGCAGCTTCGGCTAAGACTAATGTAGGACGAAGCTGAACGTTAAGGATATTAGAGGAAGATGGAGAGATGCTCCCACATCGCAGGCTTTTCAGGGGGTCCTCTGTGCTCCAATGAAAGGAGAGAAGAATTAGGTGACTGAGCCTTTAATGCGGCAGCCCTTCGTAATCACAGCGCGTGCAATGAGGTTGTGGGGTGAAAAGATGGTTAGGAAATCCTTGATGTGACCTAATTTTTCTTTTCCTCATGTTATCTTGTTTTTGTAGCAATGAAGTTTGAGATTAGGCTTTAAAATATGCCATACTTTACACATTTCTAACTTAAAAGCTGTGCTAAGAATCAAGTCAAGTTCAAGTTCATTGGTGCTGTTGTTCCGTCTGGGGAGAGTTGGGAATGTCTGTGGCCACCCCGGAGTCAAAGAATACAACCGAGACGGGAACGAGGAGGTGGTGTGTGAGGAGTACATAGCCTTTGACCTCTTTTAGGGTTGCTATGGGATAGAGGCCGCTCAGTTCAGCAATGTAAGTTTGAAAAGGCCAAATTGTCAGAGCTGTCCAGCAGACGTCAACTAACCCACCACCCCCACCTCCTCCCCCTGCAAAACACACACAGACTCAAACCCATTCACACCTACTCACAGATGGCACGGGCCAGCTTGGGAATGTTAGCTGCAAGAGAGGGAGAGAGAAAACACTTTATGTTCATCAGAGACTGCGATAATTCATCTAGTTGAAAGTCTGCAGCCCTTTTTTCGGCACATTCTGCTGGATCATTCTGCACCTCATCCTACACAAATTTACACCTACTTGGGGTTTGAGTTACCGTGATAAAACATTTGTTGGACCTTATCAAACAAAATCTTCATAAATGACATTATTTTCTTTATTTCTTCTGCCAAAAGATACCATGCATGCAATTTAAAGGTGTACTTAACATCATCACACCATTTGTCACCATTTGTGAAAAATACCCATTCTATCCATGGTTTCTTCTAAATCGATCCAAAATGAGGTGTTACATTAGTGGATCGCCCATTTCTGCTCCTGCACACAGTCGCTGCTCAGCATTTCGTGTCTGATTCATTGCATGTCAGAGTGGGCATGCAAATCCACGGATCGTAATGCGTGCACGTTCCACAGCCCCTCTGCAAACGTGTGCGAGTGTGGCCTCATTTAAGGTTGCATTCATTCGAAGGAGGCGTCCGGCGAATAAAAGAAGCTGTATTTGCATACGCTGCATGCCGTCTGCAGAGAGGGAGCAGCTATCCCCTCCCACCCCCCACTACCAAAAAAAAAAAAAAAAGATATCAGAGGTGGACAAAGAGAACGAGGACAAATCCTTCATTGTGGGCACGGTGGGAGAAAGGGCTCATCTGAATTGGGGAGTGGGTGAAAATTGGCAGAGAAAGAGTTTGCGCTGGTTCCCTGCGGGGATAAAAGCATTAAGCGTTACTGCCTGAAAATGGAGGAGAAGAACAACACGCAGAGCTAAGGAGGCTTTCATTTTACAGTGCATGAAAAGGAAGTTTTTTTTTTCCCTGAAACACTTCCTCCACTGTTTGATGTGCAAAATAAAAAATCATGCACAACATGTAAATGTGCTGTTGTCAAAACAGACTCATTACAATTTTGTAAAACCGAACAACTTCAGTTTTAATGACTTCATATTGTTTCCCAACAAATCAGCGTTTCTATAACTTCTATGCTTCATTGTTTGCTTTTTATGTGCTGTTTGTGTTTAACTGTGAATTCTTGACATATAAAAAAAACAAAACTCTTTCAATGAATGCTCTAGCAACTCCACTTAACCTGCCCCAATTAAATTTTTATTTTGTATTATCTTCTATGTTGTGATGTTACGAAACATCTTTTCTATTCTGTTTTTTTTATTATTCTTATAATAGTGGGAGGCATCATTTCTTTCATGGGTAGTTAAAGAAATTGACAAACTAAGTTAGATTCACGTGTTAATGATTCCCTCCATCTTTCTTGTTCAGGACAGGACCAGAACTCTGAAGATCTCTGCTCCTGGCTTTGGGGGACCAAACTCAGCATAAAAAAAAATAAATAAATAAAATTAAATATCACCATACCTACAGGACTCTGAGCACTGAATCTGAATCTGACTTTGTGAATGAATTGTACTAGTATGAACTGTACTGAGTTGAATTTGCAATATAGATAATTAAAGTTAACGCTATGCTGTTGTAATAAAGTGTATAATTGAACATTTTCAGAAACAGAGTAAAATGAGTAGATTTCTTACCCAACATAATGTGTATCACTGTAAAACAAATGTACTGTTGAATTCTCTTTTCTATCTGGTGTAACGAGTTAATAATAATTTATATAATATAAATGTGAAATGTGTATAATTAAATGTATTCCTGCCAAGAATAAAAAAATGGTAGATGTCATATTTGTGCTTTACTAATTTCTAATATACTTATTTTTGATCCATTAGTTATATTTTGGGATGTTGTTCTTTAAGTATGCAATATGCAATTTGATGAGAGGTTGTGTTATCTTATGTTGTATTGCTTTGCAGTATTTTTGTGTATTTTAATGGTTAACGAGTTTGTCTAAATTATTTAATTCATTCATTACGTTATAGCACTAAATACATGCATGTCTACATACAGGTATTTAATGTTAGCCTTTGATTAATATTTCTGAGTATAAATTTTAGAAAATAATCTCAGAAAATGTGAAACCAAGCATTTATGAAAATGTCCTCATCCAGACATCTTCATTTGTTTTATTTGAACAAAATTCATTCTTTCAGAAATGACTTGGCAGAAGTTAGTCATTGTTATAACATGTCCAAAAAATATCCTATGATTATTAGGTTATTTGGTCTCTGAATTGTAAAAGCCTTTGTGTTGTCCTGCGATGATGCTAATAAACTCAACAGAAAAAATATCTATGCAACCCACAATTAATAAACAATTACATTTTACACAGATACAGGGGATGCTCTTTCTCAAAAAGCACCACCTGAATTGAATTTTATTAAAGAAAAAAAAAAGTAGAAATAAGAGTTGACTTGTGATGAAAGCATAAAACAGTGACATATTTTATAAGTGACAGCTTTCCAGTTTGCCTGTAGCTTTACAGAAATGTTGCTTCACAAGCTTTGACAGGAACAAGTCTTGCAATTCTTTGGATCCTATGTTCATACTGCTGTTATAAACACACAAACCTCAGCAGCTATGAACAGCATGCTTAAGAATCATCTTTAGGGTGTATTTTGTCTCAAAGTTAAAAATTCAAGTTCCTAGAATTTGAACTAGAATGGACTAAAATTTATTTTATTTTTTTTTTTTAACACACATGCTCCAAAACTAATTTTTTTTCCACGCTGTATTATAATCCAAGATTATATCCACATGGTGGTGTGCGTGTCGGCGGGCTGGGGACGCGTTGGAGTGACTGACCCCTCATCAAGTTTTAATTAGGAGAAGCAGACCGAAGGACGTGCGCTGAATCGCCCAGTAAAAAGTTCAACAGCCTCAAACACTCAGCGGGAGGGGAGATGACGTCATCCGTTGTTAAACGGGCTGCTGCAGCGGTACCTGTGGTCATTAAGTCCTATTTCAGCGGCCCTGATCCGCGCGTTGAGCCCGTTTTGCGGCGGCAGTCCGATGAGAAGCGCTTGCTCGCTCAAACGTGTCCCTGCCCAGCGGGGGGCCCCCGGACCTTTTCCAGATTAAATTTGGATTACGGGCTGTCCTGAGGTCAGCGACCGACTCCTGGGTCCGGAGTCAAGCAACAGATGGACACGCGTGTAAGGTCACCGGGGGATTATTTCCCTGGTATTGTGTGAAAACAAGCAAAGAGCCCGAAAGGGACAATGGAAAGTGCAGTCATGGTTTGTGTGTCCATGAAGATGTGTAAATTCTTCCATTTTGAAAAAGATTGATGTCTCTTTTGTTGTTGTTGTTGTTTTGTATGTTGTGTATTTTTTCCATTCTGTTCAGTTCTGAGAAATAAATGCAATCTATGTATGTTTTTTTGAAACGATTAAGAATAAAAGTTCATATTTAAACAGTAGTTTACCTACTATATATTTTTAATGAAGATAATCACTTTAGTATAACAAAAAATATGTAAAATATCAACACAGTAAAGCTAAAAAATATTTAAATCTACATTGTTTGGACCATGCCTGGTGTAATAATTGTGAGTAAAAATATAACATTATTGCACAAAGACTATAAACATAATTTTCAGGCTTTATTTTCATCTAAAAAGCAGCAAAAATATTCATATTGCTACAAAAATAATGGAAAAAATACAATCATTAATACAGTTTCAGCGATGCATAACAGAAATTGTTTTGTTTTTGAAACAACATTGGTGAATCTTACACATGTTTAGTCAGAATAGTCAATCTTTGCTTTTACAAAAATATAAAACTGCCAAAAATACAAAACTGCCCAATTGTCCATACCTGAAGAAGAAAAAAAAAGAAAAAAAGTTCAATACCTGATTTTCAGCAGGGTTATAGACATTGCTTAGCTACAGGTGGGGGAGGGGCAGTGATGTTCTACTCTGTGCTCCATACAGCAGGAGAAAACTCTGGTTACTACAGCACCTTCCTTTGTATCTCCTGTGAAAGTGGCAACCAAAGTATGCTTATTGTAAAGAAACCATCATATTGTAATTGCATGAAACACTATCATATGAAAACTAAACACGAAACAAATTAGCTCAAATGGGGAGGCTGACCAGTGCCTGAACAACGTGTGTGTTTTGCAGCTGCATCCTGAATAGCTTGTTCAAGCCCTGTTTGTTCCACGTCTTTTAAATTTTAAATCACACACTTTACACCGGTGCAGTTCTCACTCACACAGGCCTAAGATGGAGTCAGCATGTTTTCAATCCATCTAAACACCACAACAGCGGCTGATCTCTGTGATTAGTTCCCCCTCTCTGGATGAAAGGAAAGCAATTAGTGAAATCAGCCTCTGTAAAGGCTGGACTTAAATGTTCAGATGATTTTGTGAAATCCAGTCACGCTATTGTGAATTTCATCATTAACGGAGAGCAGTTCGTGTTGGTTTTACCCAGCAACCTCAGCAAATGTGTACTTTACATCAGTTCCCAGTCTAACAAACAGAGAAATCCATGTCTCCTAATTAAAGCTTCTTCGGCATCCTTTCCTCGTCTTGGTGGAGGTAATTGCTGGGATCTCCCAGATGAGGTAAACATTACTCTTTGATGAGCATCTTCAGCTGAAGATGGTCCCCGGCCGGCTAGTGAAGTTCCCCGGCCGGCCGGGGGTCAGAAGGGTCAGGATGCGGACAGTTCCCCAGAGGACAATAAATGGGCCAAAGGGAGACAGAGGTCAGGAGCTCTCTGAGGCGGGCTCAAAAGGTCAAGGGCAGCTAATTAAGTGGCCATTTCCGCCTTTTCCCAAGTGACCACTGGACTCCAAGTGAGACAAATAAATGGGCAGAAAAGTTCATATAACCAAGTTAATACAACCACATTTTCTACATGTTTCAGAAAGCTGTTGAGCAGAATATAATGAGAAAAATACAAAGCATGCACCAAATCAAACTTTGCCTAAAAGATGACAGTGTGTAATCTTAGTGCCGAAACATTTTTCAGGGAAAGGAAGCGTCGTCTAAAAGCTCTCTGTGTCTTGCCAGTCTGTGAATATTCAGCCATGTGCACAAATCTTTTTGCATAAGAATGGAGACGAGGGCCTGTGAACTCCTCTGACACTGACCTCTCTCCCGGGAAGTGAATAGTTTCACTCCCGGCGGCATTTCAGTCAGACCTGAGAGCCTTGCTGCAGCTTGCCTATAATCAGGCTGATTTAATGCATCCTACAAGTCCCGTCTTCCTCATCATGCAGCTCACAAATGTTGCCTCAGAGGAGCCACTGTGTGGCTTCTCACTGCATCCAGGCAGCTAAACACGCACACACACACACACACACGCACACACATGCACACACATGCACACACACGCAGCCCTGCCTCTGGGCCTGATGCCAGAGGAGCCAGTTTGAAACAACAGAGGGGGGTTTCTCTTCTGAGGTCTCATTAAAATCAGCAAGGTCCTCTTCAGAGGAGATGCTGCTCTATCAAGAACGTTTAGGAGTTATCATCTCCAATTCATCTAAATTAATTTATTACATAAAGGCCAACTGTGTAAATTTTGCACAGTTGACACTGAAATCGTCATAATTTTCTTTTGTAAATCTGCAGTGTGCATGCATTAAGATAAATACACTCGAACCTTATGCACTGCATTACTGAAACTTCATAACAAGTAATCCAGAAGCTGAGCTAAACTAAAGAGAAACGACATTTGGTGCTACAATAATTGTTACTTTGGTCTCTTGAATTAAGTCAATATTTATGTTCAAATCAGTTGTTTGCAAAGAGCGACCTTTTTCTATTGCATTGTATTTATCGTCAGGGAAAAAAGTGAATTATTATTATCTAAGTTTACTTTATTGATGAAATGAATTTAGTCATGAGAAATAGAAAAACAAATTATAAAACATGCACAATTGTTGGTTTCAACGAGTGGAAGCGGTGCTGAAACCGCAGCGCCGTGGCAGACGTTTTCAGGAGAGATTTTATTTTCTTCTTTTTTTTGAAACCACAACATGAATAATAAATCACTAATTAATGACTGATAATAGTTGATTTAAATATATAACCTGCAAAATCTTGCCTTTGTAAACTGTGTATAAATATCTTCCGTCCTCTCTTTTTAAGGTTAAGAGCTTCATATGTGCTTTTATTAACATTTCTGCGCACAGGTTTTGGTTGAAAGGCCTCTGCTGATTGGCTTACGCCTCCCTCAGTCCCGCCTCCTGATGCAAATTGATTCTCTGGTTGTATTTCGGCGCCTCTGCTGCAGATGAAATTCTGCAACATTTAAATCCGTCAGGTGAGATTTAAAGGTTTAAAACCCGATAAAATGAATCAAATTAGACATGGTCTAAAAAATAAATTAAATATATATTTTTTTGTCTTACCGGTGCAAATAATTTACACAATTTGCACTGATAATTATTAAATGAATATACACACATACGAAAGCTGCACAAACTACTATATTCTCCACTTATAGAAGTCAAACCAAACATGCTGTGCGTTTATTTTTTCCTCCCAACAATTAAATCAGTCAGTTCTGTCTTGACGTGAAATCAAGTATCCGCAATTCCGTTTTTGAAGTACTTTGATATCCTACAGGAACGTGAAGCATCATTCACATCTTTCACTTTTCAGGCAAAGAGCTGACATCTCTGGCGCTTTGACTCTTATTCAGAAAATATGTTCAAGTGGCCTCATGAAGCTTCTTTTAGCAACTGAAAGAAAAAAAAATCTTTTTAAGACTTTAGTAATTGTCAGTGTGCGATAATGATAATGCTTTGAAAACGAGACAAAAGTAATTTTAATTAAAAGAAAAGAACAGCAAAAAAAAAAACAATTCTACAGAAATGCCAAGGAAAAAACTGTAGCATTGAATTTTCCTAATCTCTACATGTTATATCACATTTTATTTATCTAGCAATTAATAATATTTAGTTATTGCAGTTTGATATATTAGTATTTTTTACTTACGTAAAAACTTTGACTGGGTGCCTTTTTTTTAATTTTCTTTTTTACTTATATTAACTTTTTTGATGTGAAAGAAAGAAGAAATAAAACACATAATCTTCAATCAACCTGTTTGTTTTTCTACTATGTTTTGACATATGAAAATTTAAGATAAATTTGAACAAAATAAATAATTTAAAATAATATTAAAAATAATAAAAAAAAAAAATAAACCCAAAGGAAAGACCTTTTCAAATTTATACAAGGTAATAACTGCGATTTCTGGTGAGGAATAAATTATGGCATCCCAGATTTTCTTCAACTTAAAAGTAGTTGTATCACATCATGTACACGTGATTTAATCATTACCCAACATTTTCTAGGACGTTTCCCTCCCACCTAAACCCATAACATTTATTTTGGTGTGCTGCAGTGAAAGTAAATACCATAGTTTTCACAAAAAGATCAGACTGAGGCCTGTGAACGTGGCTGAATCTGACCGTCCAAGCAAGTTCACCATGATAAAAGAAGCAATGTTGGTTTCATAGAGTCTGAAAAGGTTGTGATGGGATGTTTTGCAGACACTCACCATTGATATAAAAGTGCATGTGTTTACAATTGACAAGAGACTCGATATCTTTAACGTTCTTAAAGTGTGCAAGGTGGAAACATTTGGTGCCGGAGACAGCATGAAGTGATGTTTGCCACAGATGAGATAGACCAGGATTTCTCTACTAATGTTTTTGGACAGATTACTCTAAAACTGAATTATTTGGACACCAGAGCAGGTGGCGTCTGTTTGGCCTAAAAAACATTTGACATTCAATGAAAAGAACCTCATTCCAGCTGCGGAACATAAAGGTGGAAGTGTCATGGTTTGGAGATGCTTTGTTGCAGTGAGATCTGGACCATTCATCATCAAAAAATCAACTTAAAACTTTTTTGTGTCAAAGAGTGCTTAACAAAAATGTGAGGAAATTTTCAAAAAAAAAAAAAAAGAAAAAGTAAAAAAAAAAATGCAAATGTAACTGAACTGCAACTTGCAGCAAAATGACTCAGAACTTACCAGTAAATCCAAAAGTGTATGTTGTTACACTTTTGAAATGTTGTGAGTTGATTTGAAACAGGCTTTACATGATACCACCTCCAAAATCTGACAGAATGCGAGTAAATCGATCTTCTTCTGGCTCTTCTCAAAGAAGTTTGTCTTATTCCTATATTTTCTGGAAAACTTTTCCTCATGAAGAAATGTCAATAACATGAATGTACAAGATTTGTGTATGTGCACTATTCTGTATGACTGAGAAACAATTTGCATATTCAACACACTTTGCAGTTTTTTTGTTGTTTCATCTCTGCAGGAATTTAAAGCCTCATTCCGACAGCCTGATTTCTGGGTGAGTCACCATTTAGCCTTCTTATGGACTCAAGGGACATGAACCTTGTCTGATGTGTGGCTGCTGTGTTAACCTTTGACCCCGGATTGTCTGGACGGAGAGTCAAGGTCAAGGGGAAGTGGGTGTGGTGGTATTGGGGGTTAGACGAGGGTATGGGGATGGGCGTGAACAGAATCTGATGGGGTGGAAAGGGTTCTCTGTCTGGGAGAGCAGAACCCAGACGGTCCCAGACGTCTCGCGAAGGGGACACAGTGTTGTCTGCACAGCCTTGTCTGTTCCCACTCACCTCTTTGGGCCTGGAGGGGGAAACAGGCGGTGGATGTTTGGGGACTGTCAGGGTGATGGTTCGAATGGGTGTATGATGAACAAACCAACAAATACTTATCATTAAACTGTAGAGACGCATGAGAATAAAGATGAAATATCTATTTTAATAATCTGATTAACTGCAAAATGTAAAAATGTTTACTTAAGTTCCATTTTTTTGAAGTTTACGAAATTTAATACAGATATTTTTTGTGTATTTTTTATCTTATCAAACTGAATTTCTTTAGATCGGGATATAATGTATTGCTGTTCTACGTCTATTAGCCTAGGTTCTGTTGTCAGATGGGATTTAGCAAAGTGATTTTGGATTGTACAGGCCTGGCATTAATTAGCTCTGGTGTGGGTTGTGAAACAGGACCAAAATTATGGTTTTATTACAGTTAATTCATAATTTAACAAACAGGAGGTATAAAAATATTATTATTTTTTACTTAAGGTCAGACTGGCTTTGATACTTTTATTCCCATTTAATAAATAAAAAGGTTAACAGCTTTTTTGCTCAGATTATCATTGTGTGATTTTTATGCTAGTGTGATGATATGAAACATTCAAGTGAAAAGCAACAACAGAAGTCTTTTGCAAGGAGGTAAATATGTTTCATTGCATTAAACATTACCAAGAAGCTGCATTTTTATTTGTTTTTTCATCCTCTTTATTACACGTCTTCTCAGCACACCTGCAGCAGAGAAAGTTCATACCTTCATGCAGAAGTAGCGCCCTCTCCAGGTATAAAGCGGCTATTTCACCTGGGCAAATATGACCATCCTGCAACCCCACTAAGCCTGCAGCACCCTGTCATCAGAACTCACATTCATGGTCACACATACGAGGCCTCACAGACCACCGGCCCCACAGGGCGATCTGCAGTGGAGCGTGTAGCCACCTGTCAATCACCAAATCTCTGCCGTCTTAAGAGAGACATTTCGCCTGGGATAACGGCAGCCCGTCCCTCCCCATACATTCTGCCTCCCCTGGCAACCATTGGCGGATGACTGAGAGGCTTTGTCCCCCTCACAACAGGAGTCCGCCATTGAACCCAGAAGCCCCGTAGCAACGAGAATTAAAGGGTGTCAGAAAGGGGGCTCCTTTCTGTGAAACAGGGGTGAACGCTGTGTCCTTGTCCCCACGTCTGGGATTCATATCACAGGCCTGAATGGCATCAGCATCTCCTTTTAAAAGCCAGTGTAACGGAGCGTATGAAGGGGCTAGCGCTGAGCAGATAGGATCATGGTTAATCTGCTGTTCTTCGCTACTGTGGTCCGATAGGGACACTTAAGCAGCCTCTGTGGCGTGGGGAGTTTCTGGAGATACCTGCAGTGGATGAAGCTATGGATAGAAAACGGGGATGGACAACAGGACAGGAACAGCAACTTCTCGACTATCTAATTAACATTAAACATTAAAAAGTTTAAGAAATACTTTTAATGATGAACCACTTTACCTGCCTGTAAGAGCAGACCGCAAGAGCTTTAGTTACTGTAATTTAAAGTGTTTGTACCCCTTGAATTTTGGCACATTAAAGTCACAAACTATAAAAGTGTGCAGTTGTAAAGTGGAAGGAATATAATGTTATTTCCAAAATTCTTAAAACAGTATCATGCGTGTTGAATATTCACGAAAGATTGATTTAGTACGATGAAAAAGATTAATTTTGGTCTCATTTAAACCAAACTTCAAATGGGACTTCTTAGGGTTGTGTTTCAGTGATGACCTTCTTTTTACCATCCCTAAAACAAAGGGATGGTCCTTAGTCATTCTATTAATGACTACTATTAATAATTGTCATTAATAGAACTACTATTAATGACTAATAGTAGTTCAGTTGATAAATCTCCACACCTCAGCTGGGGATCTAGTTACCATGAGCTCTTGTTGCTTGCCTGCCAGGTTAGTGGACATGAAGCCACTTCTTAAAAAAATATATAGCAGAGTTTTAAAAGAGCTTTGTAGATTCATTGGTAAATATCATGGATGAAATCTAGATACCGTAATTGGTAAATGCAATGCATAGATTAGGGAAGAAAATGCTATTTTCTATGATGTATGGGAAGTCTAGAGAGGAACATGTGACAATGTCACAGAAAAAGTTAATAGGGTTAAACTGAGCTCTCAATCACTGAAGTGTTTGATATTCCTCTGAGTATGGCTAAATCACGGCTGGGATTTTATTTTGTAAAAGGGTTAATAGAGTACAAATTTTCTCTAAAGCTATATAACAATTACAAAATTGTACTGTGTACATAAAAAATGTACATGAACTTTGTCTTCTTGGATTTAACTGAGTATCACTTTGCAGAGAGGACTTTAAAAAGTTTTTGAATGCTTCCGATTTCTCACTGAGAGATAAATTATGGGGGACCCTTGAGCTGCATAAGATGTAAAGAGCTGAGGTAAAAGAGAGCCTGAAGGGTTTATTAACAGGTTTACAGACTCCTGGTTGCTTTCAAAGTAGCTTTTATTGCTCAGTTTATGGCGCCGTGAACAAACAGCTCTGAATACTATTTGGCTGCTGCATATTCTTGTAAAACCTCAGTGAATTCAGGGTTGTTGTGATGTTGTGTAACTGCCACACCACAAACGTAATGACCAGACAAAGGACGCAAGCAAAAGACAAAGTTGCTGTAAGATCAGTTTCCGAGTCCTGAAAGATGATGACAAAAAGCAAAACAAATAGCATCCAGCGTGACCTCCCACGTTGTGTTTAGATCTGCACAGCTCTGTAAATTTTGCCTTTACTTGTATGTTCTTTTACATTAATGAGCTTCATGGCGGACCCCTTGTATAGGTCCATGTTTTGTGCAGCTCCCATTCTAAGCTTCCATCCTTCACCCGTCGTTCCCAGTTCCCTCCTTCACTGAAGCTGTCAATCAAAGATCATGATTGAGTCAGTCAGTCAGTCCTCAGCAATGAAAGAAAGGCCTCATTCCCCTTTTTATGCCCCCTTATGTCTCCAAGTATTCCAGCTCACCTTCTCCATGGCCCCTATTCTTACTCAGTTTGTATCTTGTTTATAAAGATTGGATTCGTCATGCAATAAGGCCAGTTTGTCTAAACACAGAAGTGCAAAATTAATACATTTTCAAAATAGTTCTGAATTTGCTTTAGCAACGTTGAATTTTGGCCTGTAAGTGGTTGATGAATAAACATGCAGAGAAGTTAGGGCGGGAAATACACGAGTGGGGATGGTAGAAGAAGACGAAGAGGCCCCGTTTTTGTGTGTATGTGACATGAGGGAAGTATAGAGGGCAGCGGAGCAGCCTTTCTTCCCAGCAGGGCTGCATCGCATTTAATTGGAGCACTTGTGGCACCATTACCTCCTTTACTCAAACACGTTCCTGATGACAAAAGAAAACAGCACTAAGCCTGCCTTTGTTGGAAAGGAGACTGTATGAGGAGACGGATTCCTCGCTGCTTCTCATGTGTGGGAATCATCCACACTCTCCCACAGCGAGCTGCTGCTGCCTTCCACCAATCAAATGCCAAGGTTGGGGAGGTGGCTTGGTGAGGGGTTGATGGGGGTGAGACTGCTCAGAAATTCAGCCACCAGGGGTAAATGACTGACACTGGCGCTGCTAGATGTAGAGAGAAAATATGGCATCTTCCGAAAAACTAAACGTCTTGCTCTGTATCTTTGCAAATGGCCACTTTTATGATACATCTAATGAATTAATGTTTTCCTAATCAATGCTTTTGAAATATTTGTCTGTGTTTTGCATGAGTGACAATTTGCTCCCCCTTAACTAAGTAACTATGATTTGCATAGTGTAGTTTGTTTTTAGTCACCACAGTGTCATGAGTACTGCTTCCCTCTGACTTATTGTTCTTTTTAGTGACATTTGTTTATAACCATTTCTTTAAATCAAGATGTAAAACTTCAGTGTAAATGTTTGTTAATTAAATAAATCAGCTAAATTAGACACCACCCTTTTCATTGGAGAATATTTATCAATTTAGGATTATGAAACTTCTCAAACAGCATCAAACATTTTACCTGTAGCAGACGAAAATCATTAATTTGTCAATTGCAAACACTTTAACCCTTTGGTTAGATTTAATTAAGAACACATCACTGAAATGCTTATGGAACATTATTAGTATTTCAGGCACATTTATTTTGTGTATTGGACAAAAAGTAGGATTTCCAGATGGAGGAGATTAATATGATACAAAATTCACTACTTGTGTCTTATTAAGCATTACTAAAGTTACAATATAAAATAGAAGCCCTTCAAGTCACAGCATTAATTAGTTTGTAAAAGTTGCAACATCCCATGGCTTTCACAATCAGGAAAATAAACATTTTTTTTTTTTCAAATTATGTAAGAAATGTACATGAAAACACAGAAAAAACAATAAATGACAAATAAATCATAAGACGTGCCTGTAAATAAGAGACAGTGTAGAAAAAAAAATTGAAATAACTTTATTAAATTTCCTAATTGGTGTTAAATGAGGTGCTAATATTTATCTTTTCTAATAAAAGCTGTTTCACTATAACAGAACGTATATTGAAAAAGAAAAGAAAAAACAAAAAAAACTTCACATCATAAAACTTCTGAAATGAGGCAATTTGACTTAAAACCCGTAAAAATGTTTATATTTCTCATTATTATCTTTTAAAGCAAATTGTTTTCCACGTATATATTTTGTTTCCTCCAGAAGAGAAATGATAAAATGAAATGGGGAACGGCCAATCAATTCAGGAACCATTCATGATCGGGTCCTGGGAATTGACTCCATGGGGAAATTTGTATCAGCACTGAAAAGAAAGCAAAGTTTCATAAACAATCGTGTTGAATGTTTTGCTCCAAATATGTACGAAGCATGCAAAATAACCTGTCCAGACTCTTAGATTACATAAATTTCTATAAGATTTGATCAAATCCAGAGTTCATCTTTCTATAATAGAGTGACTAATGGTAGATTTATTATCAGTGTAAACATGAAAGCTGTTACATAAACACAAGGTCACTTTGATGAGTCGAACACGTGAAGGTGTTCTACAAAAACCCCCATCAACAAACAACATGAAAGAGAAACTTCACGCTGAATTACTGAGCAATGGATCATGTCAGTGTTTTGTAATCAAGCCCACAGTTCGCGGCAGAGGCCTCTGTGCGAAGCTGCACTTTGTTCTCATAGTGAATCCCTCACATTAAAACATTGTAGTCCCAATCAAGAGCAAAAGCAACGACCCATATCTTCTCCTTAAAGTGGACTGTGCTGCCACCAAGAGGACAGTAAATGCAACACGATTTTAACTGTACGACGTGGCTGTTTTATGAGATAATCATCTTTATGACCAGATTAATTTTAGCTAATATATAGATGAATCAAATACTCACATGTCTTTGTTCCGCATGTGGTTGTTATATTGCAGGATAGGTGGGATACTCTCCTCATCTTCTGGCAACTGGAGACAAAGCAGCAACCGTCACAAATGCGAGGCATCAAAATCTGAGATTTTTCTGCCCATTTTGTTCAATATTGGAAACCAGAAAAGTTTGTCACTAGAGTATAGCAGGGATTATTCTGGGCGACCTGGTTTATGCAAAAAAATATATATATATTTTTTAAAAAAAAATCTTTTTTTTTATGGGCATTAGGATAAAGGAACATCAATATGAATCCATGCCACACTGCAATTACAATAGAACATTTAAAAAATTCAGATACCATTTTCTTCACTATTATGTGCTTCCAATAAATTACAATGAAGTTTGTATTTGCAATGTATTTGCAATGTAACAATATATATATATATATATATATATATATATATATATATATATATATATATATATATATATATATATATATATATATATATATATATATATATATATATATATATATATATAAAATTATGATTTTATTTGATTATTTTCTTTTTTAAATTTTTAAAAAAGTATAAACTGCCCACTTATTACCTCCCAGTAAGACTCATCATCAAAGCAGTTGTCATCTGCAGGATCTCCCCAGATGGGTAATCTCAAGATGGCGCCTAGAATAACAAATAAAAGACAAAGCTATAATGTAAAAATATACAATTTGTAAAGTGAAGCCATTGTGTTGCAAAACAGGGAGATCCCAATAATTGTTTTTAAAGTTATTCATTCCCTACCGACTATCACGCCTCCTCCTATACCGAAGAGGAGAGCCACACAGAGGCCTCCGGCCTGGTGACCTCCCTGCTTTGTGGGCACCATATTCGCAAACTCCTTTTCGAAGTCAAAAGTCTTCACCAACCTTTAAATGAAAACAAGATTTTTAATTATTCTCGAAATTTACACACACAAAAAAGTCATTCACAGCTTCAATCTTCAATTTAAATTGAATTAAGTTTCTGTTAATCTGTCTTTTTGTTTACGCCTTGTTAGACAAGGAAACATACCCTTCATGTCCATAAACCGACTCTGTTGCAGCTGCAGCGGAGATAGCTCCAACTATACCACCTATTACACCTGGCATGGCGTGGAGATTGTGGATTCCACAGGTGTCTTGGATCTTCATGTACTTCTCCAGGAAAGGCTGATGTAGGGATAAGAAGGTATTCACTGAGGTTTATAAAAAATCACAAAACACTGAGCTTCTATAATGCTTTATGATGACTGTCAAATAAAGATCTTACACTGATGTATATGTATCCAAGTGTGGAGATAATACCACAGCAGAAGCCAACGATGAGAGCTCCATAGGGCATCAGCATGAACTCAGCTGCTGTTCCTACTGCAACGCCTCCAGCAAGTGTTGAGTTCTGGATGTGAACCTGGGAAAAAGGTGAAGAACAATTTAATTTAAAGCAAAAGTATTTAATTTCAGTCCAAGCGTTTACAATGAAATATCATGTGTTGCTTTCTGCGGTCAACCAGTGAAAATGGTAAAGTGTTCATTCATCATTCTGGGATGACTTCTCTAGCTTTTATTCTAAGAAACATAAATATATCATGCCTTCCGTAATCATTCTTGGAAATACTAATTCTTCGCCATTTTATTTATTTTTTATTACAGTTTTATATTATCTGATATGTTATGATTGTTAATGCAATTCTGGCAGATTTCGGTGTACTGTTATTGTTCTTAAATGTAGTATATAAATTAATTTGACACTGATGAGTATTTAAATCTCTCAAACCTTTTCATATTTTATCTTGTTCCAACTACAAACAGCAATGGGTTTGATTTTGATTGGATGCGATGAACACAAAGTACTTGGTAACTATGAATTGAAAATTAGATGCTTATATAAATTTTATACTGGACCTATAAATAGTGACTGTATTATAACTGTTTATTGTTTACACAGTTGAACAAACACGAAAGTCTTTAAGGTACTGTCTCTTTAAGAAACCTTTTCTGCAAGGCCCCGTTGGCTCTGATTGGTTTAAAATAGGCCACAATTGGCCTAATGAATTATAGAAGAGTATATGGTTTGGATGTCATTTTGTGATAGTTTGGGCGCGTAGTGTTTTATAAGAGAAAATACAAAACTTTTTGTGTTTGCTAGGGTTTTGTTTTTTATTTGCTTTTCCTTACCATATCAAGTTTTCCATGTTTCTGGAAGAGACTTGACACAGCCACTGCGGTGAGCACAGTCGAGGCCAAAGCCAGGTAGGTGTTGATGACCGCTCTGTGCTGCCCATCACCATGATCTGTGATTGCTGAATTGAAGCTGGGCCAGAACATCCACAAGAAGAGGGTACCTGTAAAAAAAAAAAGGCAAAGTAATATGCGTGGACATAGTAGAAAAAGAACACAAATAGAAAAAAAATCAATGCAAAACAATCTTTTTTGCTAAACCCAGCTTACCAATCATAGCAAAGACATCTGAATGATACACAGAGCCTTGTAAGCGTGAGCTCTGGTCCAGGTTGGGCCGATAAAGCATCCATGATATGGAAAGTCCATAGTAAGCTCCAAATGTGTGGATCACCATGGAGCCCCCAGCATCCCTGGCCTTAAGGACGAAAAAGTAGTTTGAGGTTTACAAAAACTGCATACGTTTATCATTAGGATAAAAGGAGATTAAATCACAAAATCTTAGACTTGGATATCTTTGTTTATATTGCTTTCATAAAAGACACATTGAGATGTGTATAATTATTATAATGGAAAGGAGAGAAAAAGTATATGGTTATGTTTTCAGTTTGCCACAGCAGGAGACAGCAAACATGTTGAAGAAAGTGATTTGGTCAGCTCAGACCAAAATGTAACTTTTTGTCCTTTCAAAAAACACTATATGTGATGACAACAAACAGCTTTCATCAGCCTCTAAATATCATTCCTGTTCTGTTTCAGAACTTCATATAGTGTATAAAGTACCCCAAAAAAAGTCTTGGTGCAAATTTACTAGCTTAGATCATATCACGCTAAATTGCAATTAATTACGTTATGGGCAACGCTTAAAAACAGATTTTTTTCAGAGGTGTTTTATCTACTCTAATAGAATATGAGCTATTTTGGAACATGGGTAAAAATTTCAGTCTGCAGATGTGCAAAGCTGAAAGGGGCATTCACCTGAAAGACTAGTAATGCAGCTGTTTCCACAGTTTTGTGAGTAAAACGCACATCCTAGTCACAGTTTTCGTACTTTTAAAGGTAAAGGAATGATTGAAAAACGTACTTTATTCTACTCTCCTCTTACACACTGTCTTTCAAATAAATCCTGTTAACTACACAGGATTTAATTGTATTTTCTAAGTGATATCAGGTTGTAGATGGGTGAGCATAATCATTGCTTAGTCTACAGTAAAAGGACAGATGTAATAAGAATCATTAGCAGTGTGTATGAAATGCTACATTTATAAGGTGCAAATGTATTATGCCACCAAATTATTATCAGTATCAAATAATAGTTTTACCCCCAACACTTTCTCCCCTTTATACATCTTGGAAAAGCTTCTTATTTCTCTCCGTTTGAGAGCATGGCTATGCAAACTCAAGCCTGATTGTTTGCATGTTGATGGTGACATGCAAACAAATGTCAGAGAAAAAAAGATAACTTACATGGATGAGATTCAAGATGATAAATTCCTCTACAGCAAAAAGTGTTATTCCAAACAGAGTTAAAACCATCAGCTGGACCGGGCTGACCTTTCCCAGCAGAGCTCCATATGCGATCAGGCAGCCGGCTACACAGAAATCTGCATTGATAAGGCTGAGGAGAGAAAATAAAGAAAACAAGCAAGGCAGCAGGAGATCAGCAGCAAGCTCATAGTATCTGTGATGGGCTCTTTATCTTCAGCAAAAGTCCACACTGAAATTCATTAGCTATATGTTTATTTTTTTAAGCTCTGAAGTATAAAGCATCAAATTTCCATTATTGTTTCTGCGAGTGAGGCAGAAAACACACCTCTCACTTTGTTTGGCACACAGGGAGTTGGTGGCTCTTCAGCCATATCATCATTACTCAGCAGTGCAAGTTTTTGTTTACCTTAAAGCCACAAACAGAAAAGGACAGGAAATATTTCCCTGGGAATCTGCCAATTAAACTGGTTCCTCCACCCTCATTTCTTTCCATCTATGGAAACTATGCGTGTCAAAACATATTCCCACAGGATGCATTTCAAATAAAGATAAAATCAAATATCAGTTTACTGGATAACCTGATTAGGTTAAGTTTCGTAATAGCACTACAGTAAACTGCAAACACTTTAAAATCAGGCAATTATAGCCACAGTGTTCACCTTTCAATCCCAATTTTGATCTTCCCATCAGTGTAGTCCAAGGAGTGGAACCAGCCCTGCATCAGCAGCGCCCACTGGAGGCCGAAGGCGGCAATCAGGAAGTTGAAACCCACTCCACCAAAGCTGTAACGCTTCAAAAACGTCATCAGGAACCCAAACCCTACAAATATCATCACGTGTACATCTTGGAAACCTGGGAAAGGAACAAGACGAGGATGGATGAATTGAAGCAATAAAATTAAAAGGTCCTTAACCTTCCTGTTATGTTCGTTTCTGAGGTACAGCAATAATATTCGTGGGTCAATTTGTCCCCGGGAGTGTTTAACCATGCCATATTGTCAGAAACCAAAAAATCCGTCCAAAATATCTGATTCTTAACTCCAATGCTAGCCATTTCAATCAATATTTGTGCAATGACGTTTTTTTATTTCTCACAAATAAAGGATTAATGAAAAGACAACCTACTCATTTACTCATTTGGACATAAAAAATGTGTCCACAGAAAAAACCTAGAAACCAAAAAACAACAATTTCCTTGAAATTGATCTTTGGTCAATTTTCTTATCTTACATTTTATTTTATTTTTTTCAATGGGCGATCTTTATAATTTAATTTGAGACACATATACTGTTCAATGTCAAATTGACCCGCTGATTAAAATTAAGACAAATGTAGTATTTATGTTTTCCTCCACTTCTGCTGAGTGTCCACTCAGTGTGGGTGGAGTTTGTCCAAGGGAACAGAAAGTTGCTTGAACACCTGCTTTCTCGCAGTTTCCTTGTAAACAGAACAGTGAGAAAATGGACTTGTGTGTGTCCAGGTGAAATATAGAACATAGAATTGGAATTTTTTTCAAAATCTTTTTTTGCCTTCAACTTAACTGCCGGGTCAAATTGACCCGAACAGTATCCATGTAAAAAATAGTTGCAAATATGTAAAATAAATACATTTTCAATTTATATGAAGAGTGCACCAATTAAGACAAATAGAAAACGGTTCATGCAAAAAAAAAAAAAACTTCTATTTTTTAAAATTATTTTAAAACTTTAAAAAGAGTACATTTGACCCGTTTTAAAGTTGTTCTGAAACAGGATTTGCAACAAGCAATTTTCCAAGCAGACCAGTCTGGTTTCGAAGGTAAAAATTTGGGATCCATAAAAAAGAACTTCACTGAACATAGAATGAGCAGAAAAAAACTTCAAATCAGTTTTCACAGAATTTCACCCATTATTTGTTTCACTTGCCTTCTTTGTTCCTGTTCTAAATCTTTTGGATTTCTTTCAACGTATTTATCTGACCAAACAGAAGCAGAAGAATCACATATCTAGCAGGATTTCAGAATTTATAATGTAAAAAATATGGATTTATCCTTAGTCAAAATCATATTGAAATTACAAACTACTTACTAACAGTGCAAGGTGTTAAAAATATACATTTCATCCTATTGACTGTAAGTCAGAACTGGAAAGACAACTGCTGTCAGGTCTTCAAACAAAGACGATTGTAATAGATATGCCCTTCCCAGCAAATAAAGGCACGCATTGTCTGTGTGCCGACTAACCTTGCTTAGAAAAGCATTGCTGATGTGAACTACACCATAGCATGAAACAACACTGAATGCAAAACATATCTCCTTGTAAGCCTTGTGAGACATGTTCCAAAACAAAATGCAAGGAGAAAATGTGTCCAAAACTGACTCATTTGTCAAATGTGTACAGTGCTGTCTACCCAACACAAACAGAATTTCCCACCAGTGAGACATTATTACAGAGGCATCTTATTTTTGCTTTGAAACCTTGAGGATTGCATGACTGCAGACCTGCTCATGGGGGAAGTATGAATTCAAAACAGTAGCAAGTTGTTTAACAGAAAAATGTCAGGGTTATTTGGAGATCACAGTAACATAATGACCCAAAGTTTTGAGTCCAACAAAAAGGTTGAAAATGAAAGTAAATTAGATTATTGATTAAGTGGATCAGCTTTGTTTTGAGAAATGGTTTAAAATAATTATTTTTGGGGGCTTAAAGGGGAAGAGAAGCCATTTTAAAAACAAACATCTCAGCTGTTTTTAAAACATATCTCATACCTGGTTTCAAATACATTGAAACTACTCTAATTTCTTTCTGATGTGCTACCAAAAAACAAACGTTTGTGTAATGGTCCAGTGGTTCTGCCCAAATCTAAAAATGCAATATGAGCTTGAAAATTGGAGAGTAGACTAAGAAAGGACCAAAGAAGGATCTGACCCCAACGTTTTTTTAATATTACATCTGAGAGAAATATCTATATTGCGGGTATTCCTCTTTAGTGATGAGTATGTTCCTTTTCAAATGATTTTCCTTTCCCCACCTACAAATTAGAAAACATTTTGAATGTTATTAAACTTTGCTTTTCCTATGTAAATGCTCTTACCAAATGTGTTTCCTAAGTACATACAAATCTATGTTCCAGCAGATAACCAGTTCAGACTCCACAGACGGTTTGCTTTAATATCGTGCCTCTTCAATGCAGGTTGACACAAGGGCATGTTAGATATGAGGGAGGTATCATGTCAAGATGACTCAAGGACTCATGGTTCTTGTTTATTTTTCCATGATTAAAAAAAACCCATTTAAGATCATGGAAACTTGTGATATAGCACATTTAATTTAAATAGGTGTTTTAAAAAAAACAACAACAACAAAAAAGGAATTTATACATTGATGCACCAACAAGACAAAAACTTAAAATGAAACGATAGAAGGAAAAAAAAGTTAGAAATAGATAAATGCCATTAAGGACTCTAAATTGAGGGGAAAAATGAAGTTGAAACATGATGAGACAGTTGGATCTTATTTTTAGTACAAACAGTATGAATCAAAATATGGATGTCGGCATCTGCCTGTCAGTTTTATTAGAGTCACAACATCACAACTGCCTGACACGTCTCTCAGCACTTGCCCTGTGAAACACTATCGTCTGCATTGAAAAGCCAAAAAAAAAAAAATTCTCCTACTGCTTCAGTTTCCACAGATGAAGGCTTCTGTTTGGTTTAGAAACTGAGCTCCATGGGATTATGTTTATGTTATACCATGTCAGAATGCATCATGGAGATAGTTTTATGGTAAACAGAAATTGACACCGCAGAAGTTTTGTGTAGAACAAAACAACCACACCCATATAAAACAGTCTCAAATGGACACTTCTGCAGAATCCAAACAAAAGTTACTTAAGAAAATTGAAATAAAGAAAAAGCAGTGAGTCTGCAGATGTGAGGTGTAGAAAATATAGAGACAAAATCCCACAGGAATGAAAATCCCCTGGGCGATATGCAGAAACAGGCATCAGATCTTAGTCAGCACTTCAGAATAATATGAAAGGTCATCACAGTATTACACCTGGCACTAGTTTGACATTACCAATGATAAAGTAATAAATAAAAAAATGTTTAATCTGCAATATGTGACAATTTTATGGCTCCTGTGTTAGCAAATTATAAAATAGAAAAGAAAACTCAGAAAATGCAGACTTGAGTAAATAGTTAAATAGGTTTACTTACTTGGATATCTGAAGTAGAAGTCATTCTCTATGTCACTTGATATATTCTTTTCTTTTCTGTGCTCAGCCCAGTGTGTATCTGATTCTTCGTCATATCGAATAAAAACCCCAAACAGAATGATCATAGCCGTCTGCCACACCACACACACCGCTGGCAGACTCAAGCGAATATTAGTATTCTTCGTGCGGTCGCACATATCCCTGAAGCTCTGGGCAGCCCCCATGTTGGCTGCTCTTCTATTGCAAATTTTCCAGGTGCCAGAGATCCCGAAAGCTTAAATGTCTCAGCTGAGCTGCTGCCTGAAAAGCCCAGAGCATCTTCAAGAGGTATCCAGTCTGAGGACACACCCATAGTCACTCCTTCCTCCATGCATATGGAACCTAACTCTAACTCTTTTCTGGGACACTTTTCTTCGCTTGTGATATTGATTGTACAGACATGTTTTTATCATCAACAGTGATGAAGCCTCAACATTTTTTAAAGACGTTTTGTTATAAGATAGATGGTTCACGGTTCGATATAAATGGCAAAGCCCATACTTTACTCTCAACATATGAAGTCATGTGGTCAACTACATCTGACCTCCTCCCTTAATACAAACAACGATTGCATGTCAGGAAAGGTACAAAGTCATTTCTTTGTTAACAGCTGTTCACTCTTCCTGCATGCATTATTTTTTTATTTACCTTTTAGACAAAGAGAAAATCTCCATTGTGAGCATGCTGTCCTGTAAAGTGAATAATACAGTGAATTATAATTTTCTGTGTTGACTGGAGAGTCGTTATGCTAAGCTGAAAAAAGAAACATAAATTGTAGGCTGGCGACTGAGACATTTTTCTGTACCTTAAGAAAAGAAAAATGTAAAGTAAATTAAAAAGAGCAACTTTAATCCAATATGGCCATGACCAGGCAATGCTTGCCATTGCAGACTAGTGGTTGAGGAAAACATTTTGGGACACAAAGCACCAGTCAAACTTTGTCACCTTTTACTTTTAGCATGTTGACGAAGTCTCCAAATTTTGTTTAGATAGTGTACAAAACAGAAATACAGTGTACTATTTGTGCTACAAATAAAGGGACAGGATGCAGTACAACGGGTAGTGTCACCTTTTCAGTTAGAAAACAAATTTTGTTCTAAATTTTGATTGATGACTACAACAAAACAGAGATCAACATTTAAAAGATTTGTCCTAATTTTTTCACATGCACAATGGCGGATTATGCACAGTGTGTATAATGTGCAATTTGTTGATATGCTGTTTTCTTTCAGATGTAACAGATCATCTTCTGACACGGCAGGATGAGTTGCCAGAGGTATTAGTGTAACTGCTTGTTCTGCAGACGAACACAGGGGACATTGTGATTCATTTAGCCAAATGCAAACTTACTAGTCTTGAATAAAGAAGAGGCCGCACCAAATTTGCACACAACCAGTATCAAAAGCGACGACAAGAAATAAATGAAAATTTGTTGTATTCTTCTGACACCTGATGTCAATAATTATTTTTAAAGACACAAAATAACTATGTCTCTGTGCATTGGAGGCTTTAAAACGTGATTACTTCAAGTATTAAAATAATTTAAACTTAAGAGGTGAAAGTGGGTCAACATGTCTCTACGTTGCTGTTATTGTAGAGACAACTGAGTTATTGAAGAATGTCTGTGTACTAGAGAAAAGTTTAGAGCCCATAAAGCTTAGCATGAAAAAATAAAGCTGAAAAATCTTTACATTAATAATAATAATAATAATAATAATAATAATAATAATAATAATAATAATAATAATAATAATAATAATAATAATACTTGTCTCTTTTTTTAAGGTATTTTTCTTACAGTTTACAGTTTTAATTTGCTATCCAATCAAAATCTGTGTGCATCTGGCTTAATTTCAAACAAGGCATCAGATCAATCAATCGATCAGATGAAAAATGACTCAGATGAAAAAATCAGAGAAAAATAAGACAACTATATAACAAAAAGAAACAGAAAAACAAACTTGAACATGAATCAATCACTTATTAGTCAATGATCCACCATTTATGAGAAGTCATAAGGCATTGTCTGTTAGCTGTGCTATTTCTATCGTTTTACACAACTATGAGACAGAACACTGTTCACCTCGTCACCAGAATGTCTTTATGTCCTACAAGTAGGTCACAGTTACTAATGACCTGCCAAAATGTCCTGACGCTGTTCCTTCATCAACTGGTAACCAGCAATATTACAAAGAACATATAATGTAGGTTTTCTCTGAATTATTAGGTAAACACACTCACCATGTTGATGTCTACTAGCTAGACATCAACATGTTGATGTCTGGATGTTTTTGTAATTTTTCAAAGTGGATATATAGTAAATCCAGTTTTGCATTACTCAACATAAAAGGGCATGGATGTTTACCCATAGGCTACAATGTACACCAGGTGTTACGTTAGAAAAATCAAACAAGTGGGACTTTGAAAAGAACCACAGGTATCACAAGTTTGTTGTTTTTCCAATGAAACTGCAATGGTTACAATAAATCTCCGGAGCTGCTGAGAACTAATGAGAAGAAAAGACAAAGCAATGTTAAACAACCAGCTTATAGTAAATAAAGTCATTACCTAGTGACTTTTATGGAAGAATTCAAAATGTGATACGGTCAACTCTTTTAAATGGTGCCAAAACAAATCTGGGAAGTAACTTTTTATTTTTTTTCTTTGTTGAAAAATCATAATGTCCGGCTTATTCTGATTGAACAAAGCATGTTTAAATGGGTAGTCTAAAGTAAATTCTTGCGGGATCAAATATGAAGCATAAGGATTATAGTGTTTGACTTGAAAAAAAAAATTAGAGTAAACGCAGAGTAATCAGTGAAGTCATTAAAAAAAGAGAAAGTCCCAAATGCAGATACCCACTGAACAAAGAAACAGCTGGCCTCTCTTAAACATTTAAGTACTAAGAAGTTCAAGGCTGATATATATACTTTTCTGTATTAAAGAAAAAAGATTTAAATAATGAGAAAAATACACTGCTGCTTCAATAGATAAAGACCATGTTGAGAGCTCCCTGGCCCTCATCAAAGTGAGCAGCTATGTGCTCAATGATCCAAGAAAGTCATGTTGTTGCCTAGGTGAGGTCATTCTGGCAGATAATGTGTTTACCTGGTGATAAGTAGATGTTCACACGTAACAAGAATTTCTTCAAAAATGGTATCCATAGGAGTTAGAAGCCAGAGTCTACGGCAGACCAACAAGAATAGAACGGCAAGGCATCTTACATTTGCCAAAAAACATCTAGATGATAGTTTATAAAAATATTTTGAGGGCCGTTGAGACAAACGCATAACCTTTTAAAAGGTGTAGGTTAGGTCGCAACTGGAAAAAAAAAACTTAACAGAAAAAAATATACTGATAACCACACCTCATGATGATAGTGTGGAGCTGATCTGATGGCTATTAGAAAATCCTGAAGGAGTTTTTATTTTTTTGTCAATTTACACACTGTGAAGCTTTGGTATATTTACTCAAGATAGTAATAATACAAAATTATCATACCAGTCCATGTCAAGTCATGAATTTCAGATGCTACATTATTAGAAACAGTTATTTAACAATAATGTGATTATGCCAACAGGTCAGCAAAAAATGTTGTTTAATATCTGTCAGTCATAAACCATTTCCTAACAATAGCAGCTTTCCCCTTTTCTACAATGCGGTCCTGCATCAACACAACCATCCACATGACAAATGGCTTTCCATTTGCCTGTTTATACTGTACATTCACAATCAATTAAACATCCGGGCTCCTATTTGTTCAACTGAGTCATTTTTTCAAGTCTCATATGACTTTTGCCTGGAGAAAATGTTAAGAGCACTACATGTACTTCATGTCCTCTTGAAGCAATGGAGACGTCTCCTTACGCTTATTAAACAACTCTTAGTAGAACTATGAGGTTTCTAAGTCAGGATAAAGACCTTATATACAACCAGCTTCCTTAAGCTTTTACTTAACGGGATAAAATGAGTCTGTAAACTAAAAGTGAATGCTCATTATTTTCAACACCAATATCCTGTTGAAAACACCAATTTTTTTCTATACCATTTTATCAAAATATATTATTTCTAATATCTTCAAAATTAGAAATAATTCTAACATATTTTTAGAATGAAATTTTCTTTTGGGCTTATTACTTTTACTTTTTCCATTTAAATTTTCAGACTTGAATATCTTGATTTTTCTTTCAGTTTATTTATTTACTGTGCACCTTATTGAGGATGGAGGACTCTTTTGTGTCTGTTGTTTATTGTATTATAGTGATACATTTAAAAATGTGGGTTCATAAAAAAAAATAATAAAATCCATCAATACTTATTGTTCAGCTTTATGGTCCAGTTTTTTGTTTTTTTTTTGGGAGGAGTGGGGGGGGGTCAATTTTTTGCTTATTTTTGCCTCTTGACTAACCTACATAAGTCCAGTTTCAAAAGCTGTAACACTTAAGAGTTTTCAAATGAAGACTAGATTATTGTATATCAAATAAAATTTTATTTACACACAAGTTTCCAACCCTGATCTAAGGGGGTCTTGGTACCCTCTTAGGTTAAATTTGACATTTAAACAAAAGTGCATTTATTAATAGACTTCAGTCAGTAACAAAAAAGCAAAAGCATTAGCAACTCATTAGCTGATGCTGATGTTTTATGCACTGCGCTGAATCTTTAAGTCTTTCAAAATGTATTCCAGACATTAATGAGTCAGTATGTGTTTAACAAGCTGTTCTTCCAGCTTGTGAAACTCATCATCAGGCAGAAGATACTTCTGAACTATACTGATGACCTCTCTCTCAGTTGTACACTCAAAGTCCTTTTTGTTTTTAAAGGGTAAATGCCCTGCTAACTCGCAGAGTGCAACATTAAAGGCAGATTCCTCTTTGGCACCGAAGCAGGATGTTCTGGGCCAAATAGCTATACGCACACCTTTTCTTAAACAGCGCTCCTTTGCAGTCTGCATTTGACCACTTGGTGGGCATCCTCTGGTCAGGAACAGATTATGAGCGATGTTTTCAGCCAGAAAAAAGTCTGTCACTTTACAGACCGTTCTTGCTGCCGTCTCCACTTCTTCGGATTCTGTGTAGAGCAAAAATCCAACCGGAAAATCTTGGATGCGAAAAAAATTCATCTCGGGTATCAAAGGCTTAACCAGACTGGATTCAATCTTCAGCTCGTGGTCCAGGTAATATCCATGAAGGTGTAAGTGATTAACAGAGGCAAATGCTCCAAGGCTGTTAAACCCTACACGGAAACCTGGGCTGGAGCTGAGGAGCACAGACTCGATACCGACCTGGACAGCAGCTCTGGTCAGGATCTGTGGTAAACAGAGAGACGGATCTGGAACAAGAAGACAGTGTCCAAACTCCAAAGGGCTAACATTGATCAACACAACCGTCCTGCAAGTTTGAGGCAACTGGTCATCAGGTACATCTCTCCCTCCACCTGTGTCCTTCATCATCTCAAACATAATTTCTTCTGCGTTTATTTTGTTGAAGTTAAACTGACTGGGGTTAAACTCTTGCTGAATGCTCAGTATCTCCTGGGGCTTCCTCCTCTCGATTCCACGTTGGACATTGAGCTGAGCGACGTAACCATTTGACCCTGGTAGGATACGCGTTTTTAAATCCCCTAGATGGTACCGGAAGAGTCCTCTGTCCATCCTGTCTGTCCAACCATCTCTGATGAGCGAGTCAAGCTTGGAAGGTGGCGGACGGTTTTCTCTTTTCTGAAGCACATCTGTGACAAAATCCTGAGTGCTGTACACAAACTGAGGCAGCATGGTGGGATCTGTTAGTGAGCAGAACAAATTAAATACACGATATTCAAGTGGTCGGGTAGTTTCTCTTATCTTAATATTAATATTTTACATTCTGTTAAATCAGGACGATCTTGAACTGTATGTGAAACTGCTGGATTTTTATCTAGCTAAACAAGCTGTTTCAATCTCGTCTGTTTCATTGACTGAAACAAAACGAAGTTAAACCTCTTTTTTTGTTACCTTACCTTTGTGTATGGACACCAAGAGACTGCTTCATGGATACATAAACAGATGTAAAGCACTTCAAAATTCAGAACTGTCTCCCATTCCAATTAAATTAAGCACATTTGATGCGGTGAGTGTAACCAGGAAGCGGACCCAGCTACGTCTTACGCTTTCCATTTCCGATGTTCACTTCCTGTCTTCAGAATAAAAGCTCACTGAAGGAACATGTACTATGATTTGATTATATTTTTCAAGTTAGTGTTAAATCTATGTTATCAGTAACAACTAGATTTACATAAGAGAAAATGGTATAGATCTTAAACTCCTGAAACATTTTTATTTTATTGCCAGCCAATGGATTCTGTGCTTTTAGTGCAGATTAGCTGTTTTTGTGGATGATTTGTAGACAAAATAACAGTCCTGCCAGAATTAAAGCAATATTTCTTTATAGCATTTGAGACAAGCATATTTCCAATTGAATGCATTAAAAATAACTTTGGACTATTTTATCAGTGTGTATATTTGTGTGTGTGACTTCATAAAGTAACTTATACAAAGCCAAAATTCCATCTATGTTTAAGCTATACTGTTTAGATTTTAAGTCATCTTCTATTTATATGTGAAAATTATCTATAAAGTAATTCCTGTTATCACAAATCCATCCATAACAATGAAAACCTTTTTTTTTATTTATCATTTTATATTATTAATTACTTGTAATATATTTCAACAGCACTGATATTTTAACATTTTGTTTTCAGGGTGACTCTATCAAACAAGAGAACCTCAATATTCAACTGCTATTTTAGAGTTGATTCATATACTGTAGGGTTAACTAAGTCAAAAAGAATGAGCAGCTGCCCAGTCAGTCTCCATGCTTATTTTAGTCACTGCATGCTTCCAAAGATAAAGCAGGCAGTGACTGGCAGAGCTGTGTGTCTGCTTAAGAGATTTGGAGTTCAGGACACTTCATGTCACTCGACTAGGTTTCAGAACCCAAAGGATCTACATTCACATTTAATTCCAAATTTGAGGAGGTGAGAGGATGGAAAGAAGTAAAAATAATGTAAGTACGGCTGTGTTTTAATTTTTTTAAATGTTACGAAGTAAATTTAAACAATTTTGTTGGGGAGCTTTTTACTTTCTACGTATTTTTAAATGTTTGATGTTTAAAGAGAGTTTTAGAGTTAGAAAAACAAAATGTAATTTCATCTGTTTTTTGACACAATTTAGAAGAGTTTTAGTTGAAAATACATGTTTAAACATGTAATATGGATATAAAGCCATTTTCCATATAGATTACTTGTTTGAAGATTTGCTCATACTTTAAAACTTCTTTGACACATTTTGAATGTTGTTTCTTGTAGATGTCAAATGAAGCTGAAGAAATGCCTCAGACTCTAAATATAAAAATGACTGAGGATTCTGATCCAGAGGTTTCATCATCCACCTCGGTCACTGCCCAAGGTAGAGCACTTCCATCTTGCTGATTTTCAGTCTGGAAAGCTGTATTTTAAATTAACATTGAATCAGAAATGTTATCACGTTTACAACATATTATTTGAAGTTCTAAATTTTATGCCTTCCTTTTTTTTTTTTTTTTTAATGAACTATGCCAATTACTGCCAGAGTAGAAGCAGAGTGAAATAGCACTTGAATAGTTCAGTGCACCCTTTCTTCAAGCGTCTATTTCATAAATACAAGATGATCAAAATCTAATTGAAATCATAATTGAATTTTTTGGAAAAGGCTCTTTCTAAAAATACTTGGAATATACCATACAGTGGATTTCCAAAGGCATACATCCCTTTTGCCAGGGTAATTTCATAAATACATGAAATTGTGAGAAAATATTTCTAAACCTTTTCCACCCTTAATTTGTCCTTAATGTTCAAAACATTTCAAATCTGCTAGAGAGGTAACATGTACAAATGTACAAAAATACAAAAGCTCTAAAGCCCTAAATTCACAACACTGTACAGCCTCAATCAAATACTGTTTTATATGCTTTTTCATCCAATTTTAACATTTCATCTAGTTGAGTTTCGTCATCCTTCAAAGTGAATCACAGCATTTTATCTTGCATCAACTACTTTTGAGAGCCACCATATGCCTTTACTGGTCTGTGGTTTCCAAGCCTGTCTTTTATAACTGGCGGACAAAAAAATTGTTGGTACATTTATTAATAATTCACTTAGCAGGTTTCAATTATAAATTTTTATTAATTAACAGTTTTTATTTGCTCATTCCAGGTCAACAATCGTCTTCTGCAGAGAGTGAACAAAACAGGGCAACAACTGCTTCTGCAAAAAACAAAGAAAATGCCATCAGGCCAAAACTCCAGTTAACATTTAACACATTCACAGTCAAAAGTGGTGAAGATCTAAAAGTAGAGATCGTTGTGGTTGGAGACCCTGCACCAAAGATTGAATGGAAAAAAGAAGGTCAGGCAGTCAAGGAGACATCAAGGCTAGAGATTTTAAATAAAGCCTCTTTAACTGTCCTTCACATCAGACATGGTGTCAGAGAGCAATCTGGTCAGTACTCTGTCACAGCAAGCAACTCTGCCGGGACAGACACAACAACCATCACGGTGGTTGTTCTTGAAAAGCCAGACCCACCCAAAGGGCCCGTGAGGATTGATGAGGTTAATTCTGACTATGTTATTATGTCCTGGGATCCACCGTCATATACAGGAGGCTGTCAGTTGGAGAACTATGTCGTGGAGAAACGGGAAACAACAAGCACGGAGTGGCATACTGTGTCTGCAACAACAGTTAGAACCACCATCAAAGTTACCAAGCTGAAGACAGGAAATGAATACCAATTCAGGATATCTGCAGAAAATAGGTATGGAAAAAGCGCTGCAATCACGTCTCCAGTTGTGACAGCAAAATATCCTTTCAGTGTACCTGCTTGTCCTGGCACTCCCTTAATATCCACTGTGACAAAGTATAGCATGGTGGTTGAGTGGGAGCCACCTCTCAGAGATGGAGGCAGCCCCATCATTGGCTATCACATTGAACGTAAAGAGAAGAACAGTATTTTGTGGACCAAGCTGAACAAATTTGTTATACCTGACAGTCGCTTCAAAGCAAGTGGGTTGGAAGAAGGCATTGAATATGAATTCAGAGTTTTTGCTGAAAACATTGCAGGACTGAGCCCATGCAGTAATACATCGGAGTGCTGTGTGGCAAGAGATCCCTGTGATTCACCTGGGAAACCTAAAGCAGTTGTGGTGACCAGGGACAGCATCACACTTCAGTGGGCAAAACCTAAATATGACGGAGGAAGTACTATCACAGGATATGTTGTAGAAAAAAAGGAGCTCCCAGATGGCAGATGGATGAAGGCGAACTTTACCAATGTTATTGACAATCTTTTCACAGTTTCAGGACTGACAGGAGGGCAAAACTATGAGTTTAGGGTAACTGCTAAGAACAGTGCGGGTGTTTGGAGTGTACCCTCAGAAAGCATAACCATTCTTGCTCAGGATGTTATTGAAGCACCCACTGCATTCATTGATCCTAAGTTTAAGAGTACTATTATCATCCAAGCTGGAGAAACTTTTGTTATTGAAGCTGATTACTTTGGGAAGCCTCTCCCAGAAGTTGCATGGCTGAAAGATGGAAGAGAAATTGAGAAAGGTACACCTAAAATAGAGGTCAAAAACACAATCACTCATACAACTCTCACTGCCAGAGACAGTACACGTATGGATGGAGGACGCTACGTATTGAGTCTTAGTAACAGTGGTGGAACTACAACAATTTCGGTAAATGTGAAGGTCTTAGATAGACCTGGTCCTCCTGATGGGCCACTGAAGGTGAAGGTTATAAGTGCAGAGAAATGCAACCTTAACTGGAACCCCCCTTTAAATGATGGAGGTGCCAGCATCACCCATTACATCATTGAAAAAAGGGAAACCAGTCGTGTTACATGGACTGAGGTTGAACCTCACATTGAAGCTGTAAGTTACAAAGTGACAAAACTGGTATGTGGCAAAGAATACATTTTCAGAATTGCTGCTGTAAATAAATATGGGGTCGGTGATTTTTTAGAATCTGAGCCTTTTGTTTCACAAAATCCCTTCAAGCCACCTAGTGCTCCCTCCACTCCTGTAGCCAGTGCTGTGACTGGAGACTCAGTCGTGCTAACATGGGAAAGGCCTGAGAGCGATGGAGGCTCTGAGATTGATGGCTACATCCTTGAGAAGCGTGACAGAGATGGCGTGCGATGGACTAAATGCAACAAGAGAAGATTAAATGACATGCGGTTTAGATGTACTGGGCTTGCGGAGGGACATTACTATCAATTTAGAGTTCTGGCAGAAAATGCTGCTGGTGTGGGTGCACCCAGTGAGTCTAGTGAGTACATAAAGATATGTGAAGCTACATATCCACCTGGCCCACCTTCCAACCCAAAAGTAACAGACTATTCCAGCAGTACAGTGTCTCTCATCTGGTCAAAACCAATTTATGATGGTGGAGATACAATCAATGGATATATTGTGGAATTGAAGGAAGCCACAGCAGATGAATGGATTGCATGCACACCAAGCACAGGAATAGAGGACACAAAATACACTGTAAAACGATTAAAAGAAAATACAGAGTACAATTTTCGTATATGTGCAACAAATTCAGCCGGTGTCGGAGAACATGTGGATCTACCTGGTCCTGTAGTAACAACTGAAAAAGTAGAAGCACCAGAGATTGAACTGGACAATGCTCTGAGAAAAATTGTAAGTGTTCGAGCCTGCTCCACCTTACGTCTCTTTGTTACCTTAAGAGGACAACCAGAGCCTGAAGTTAGGTGGACAAAAGAAGATGGCACTTTAGATGAACGTGCTCAAATTGAAGTAACAAACTCCTACACTGTGTTAATGATAGAAAATGTCACAAGAAATGACAGTGGAAAGTATGTGTTGACTGCTGAAAATTGCATCGGTTCCAAATCAGCATTCATCAATGTGAGAGTACTGGATTCTCCCAGTGCTCCAACAAATTTAGAAGTGAAAGATGTAAAAAGAGACTCTGTCTCCATCTCCTGGGAGCCACCTCTTATTGATGGAGGAACAAAGATTTCACACTATATAGTTGAAAAGAGAGAAGAGGCAAGGAAGGCATTTACCAGTGTTTGTAGCAACTGTGTAAGAAATTCCTACAAGATTGACAATCTACATCAGGGAAGCTTTTATTATTTCCGCGTGATTGCAGTTAATGAGTTTGGACCTGGACAACCAGCAGAGACTGCTGAAGCTGTTAAAGTGTCCGAAGCTCCTCCGCCTCCTGGCAAAATCACACTGAGTGATATTACTTGCAATAGTGCCAGACTCTCATGGGAGAAGCCTGATCACGATGGAGGAAGCAAAATCACCAACTACACTGTAGAAATGCAAACCAGAGGAGACAATACATGGACAAAATATTCAGAGAGTAAAGCACTAGAGGTGACCATTGATGGGATGACAGCAGGAAAGGAGTATTTCTTTAGAGTGAGTGCTGTGAATGATAAAGGAACGAGTGAACCAAAACCCCTGTTGACACCTGTTGTAGTAAAAGATAACAGTGCTAAACCTGTTATCAATCTGTTAAATAACACATTTAATGTAAAAGTAGGGAATGATCTAAAGATTGATGTACCTTTCAAAGGTATTCCACTGCCAACAGTAGTCTGGAATAAAGAGGGAACTATGTTGAAGGAGACAAGCAGAGTAAATGTACAAACATCTGAGTCTGCATCTCAGATATTGATCAAGGATGCAACAAGATTTGATGCTGGGATGTATGAGGTAATCCTGACTAATGTTGCTGGAACGACATCAACTGAAATCTTTGTGAACGTTTTTGAAAGGCCTGGACCGCCAAGTGATCTCAGAGTGGAAGAAGTTAGTGCCAACTTTGTATCTCTGACATGGGAACCTCCGCATTACACTGGTGGGAGTGAAATAAGTAATTACATCGTTGAGAAAAGAGACATAGGCAGTTCAGTATGGCAGAGTGTGTCTGCCACAGTTGCAAGATCATCAATCAAAGTTTCCCGTCTGACTCAAGGGACTGAATATCAATTTCGAGTTGCTGCAGAGAATCGCTATGGAAAAAGCCAATATCTTGAAACAGAAACAGTCATTGCCCAGTATCCCTTCAGACCACCTGGTCCACCAACTAACATTCATGTTGTCCAGGCCTCAAAGTCTGTAATGATCATTGCTTGGGGCAAACCAGACAGTGATGGTGGCAGCCCTATCATTGGTTATCATGTTGAAAGCAAAGATCAAAGCAGTATCCTCTGGACAAAAGTAAACAGAAGCCCAGTGAGTGAGAACCAATACAAGGTGACAAATGTTGAAGAAGGTCTGATATATGAGTTTCGTATCTGTGCTGAAAATTTAGCTGGTGTTGGACCCTGCGGTAAGCCATCTGAACCTGTCGCAGCAAGAGACCAGTGTGATGCACCTTCAAATCTCAAAGTTACCAATGTAACCAACACTTCAGTTTCACTCTCCTGGGATAAACCACACTATAACGGAGGAGCCAAAATAACAAGCTACATTGTAGAGCGCAAAGAACTGCCAGATAGTTGCTGGTTGAAGTGCAACTTTACAAATTTAATGGACACTTTTTTTGAAGTAACTGAGCTCTCTGAGGGTGAACAATATGAATTTCGTGTTACTGCAAAGAATGCGGTAGAGTGCTTTAGTGCACCCTCTGAAACCACTGGACCCATTACAGTGCAACATGATGTACAGCCGCCCATTATTATCTTAGAAGACAAATTTAGGCAGGTGGTGGTGGTCAAAGCAGGAGATGTACTTAAAATAGATGCTGAAATTTATGGTCGCCCTAACCCCACAGTGTTTTGGCTGAAAAATGGAAGAAACATAAGCACCAAGGGAAGGGTTGAGATATTAGCAACAAAGTCCCATACATCTCTCCTTATCAGAGAGAGTGTCAGGAAAGATTCTGGACAGTATACTTTGACCGTACAGAATGCAGGCGGTGCTACATCCAGGGCTGTTACCTGCAAAGTGCTGGACATACCAGGCCCTCCTGCTGGACCTCTGGAAGTGTCTGGACTATCAGCAGAAAAATGTACCATATCCTGGGGACCTCCTCAGGAGAATGGAGGTGCAGAGGTCTTGCATTATGTTGTTGAGAAATGTGAAACCAGTCGTATTTCTTGGACCCTTGTGTATGGTGACATGAAGGCAACCACTTGCAAGATAACCAAGCTCCTCAAAGGAAATGAATACCTTTTTAGAGTGAGAGCAGTAAACAAATATGGAGAGGGAGAGATTTTGGAAAGTGACCCAATAAAAGCCATGGATTCCTTCACTATCCCATCTGCTCCAAGAGATGTTGAAGTCACTAGTGCTACCAGTGAATCCATGACTATCTCCTGGAAGAGGCCTGCTTGTGATGGCGGTAGCCGTATCAGTGGTTATGTTATAGAGAAAAGGGAAAAGCATGGTGTCCGCTGGGTTAGAGTCAACAAAAAAACAGTCTATGACTTATGTGTCAAAGCTTGTGGCCTGCATGAGGGATGTGAGTATGAATTTAGAGTATTTGCTGAGAATGCAGCTGGTCTAAGTGAACCCAGTGCACCATCCCCTCTTGCCTTGGCAGAAGATCCAAAGTTTTTACCTTCGCCTCCAACAAAACCCACCATTACTGATTCCTCCAAGTCCTCCATCACTCTGACCTGGAATAAGCCACTGTTTGATGGTGGAGCACCAATTACAGGGTACAAAGTTGAATTTAGAAAAACTGCAGAGGATGACTGGACTGTAGGTGTTCAGAACACAGATAAAACAGAGTTTGCAGTGACTGGGCTTACAACGGGGGCAGAATATGTGTTCATTGTTAGATCTATTAATAAGATAGGCCTGAGTGAGCCCAGTCCTGAAACAGAACCTGAAATTGCCCTGGAAAGGGAGGAAGAGCCCGCGTTCAACATTAACCCTGAAATGAGAAAGACTCTTCTTGTTAAAGATGGATGTAGCTTTACTTTGACTGTACCTTTCACAGGCAAACCTGTTCCTAGTGTGTCATGGGAGAAAGCAGATGTTGATCTAAGGGTCAGGGGACTTATCCACACCAGCAGCTCCATTACCTCTATCACAGTAGAGCAGGCAACACGTGATGACTCTGGCAAATACAAAGTCAAGCTTCAAAATGCTGCTGGATCTGCTACTTTAGTCATGAATGTGAGGGTTTTGGATTCACCAGGACCTCCTATCAACATAAGAGTCAAAGATGTGACTAAGACCTCTGCCACTGTTACCTGGGACATCCCTGAGAATGAAGGAGGAGGGCCTGTGAAGAGCTACCTGGTAGACATACGAGACATAAGCAGAAAAGGTTGGACCAGACTCACGGACAAATGCCGAAGACTATCATATAAAGTGTCTGATCTGGAAGAGGGAGGAATCTACTTCTTTAGAGTCACTGGTGAAAATGAATATGGGATTGGCGTTTCAGCTGAGACGAAAGAAGGAACAAAAATGACAGGTAAAATTTCACTAGCATCTACAAAACTGCAACTTTTAATCATGATCAGTGCATTAATTTCTGATAATGCTGTGCAATAAAGCTAATCTAATTTAAAAGCTGTTATATAATTTAAAATAATGTTATGACCTTATTCCAGGGACAACACATTGGGAGACCAACGAAGGAGCGTAACCTTTCAAGCCTGTGTTGCAGCCTGACCAGATCAACTTTCTTGTGCTAGGAATTTTGATTTGGAATAGCCAATAATTTACATATTAAACCTTGTCCTTCAGATTTTTTTTACATTTAGAGTTCTTGCTCAAATGAACTTTCTGACTAACAGATTTTTGTTTACCGTATATATAGAATAAATGCATCAATGTATATATATATATTTTTTGGTTTAGAAACAATAAATTGACTATAAGACAATATTGCAATGAATTTTGTTTAATTGAAAAGTAAAGAAGTGGCACATTTGCTTTAGAATTTCTATGGCAATACAAAATATTGTATCACAAAAGTATAAAAATCTTTTAAAGTGTACAGTGTACTTCAAATAGTTTGAATAAATAAAACCAAATAGAATCATTTTATTCAAGAAAGAAAAGTTTGGATTTTGACTATTTGCTTAATCACAAAAAAGTGTATTAGGGGAGGTGACGGTGCTTGCATCTGTGTTTATACAAATCAGTAAAATGATTTAAAATACTTTATGATGACAGTAGTTAAGGAAATCCTTGCGTTTTTGTCCGTTTCTTTTATCTTTGTAGTTACCAGTACGACCTGTAATTAATAATGCATAATCACACACACACACAGATATATATATATAGTTTATTAATTTAGTTATTTTCTTACAAAAGTACAGAGACACAGGCTACGTCATTTGAAGCCATTACGTTGACAAACGGGGGCGGGGCCACGGGTGGGACAGGGCAACTACAAGAACCCGGAAGTTGGCCGAAAGATCACAAACATTTCAGCTTCGTTTTAGATCACGGTTCTGACAAAACAGGATTATTGGTCTGTCAGTTCGAAATGGGGGCAACAGCAAGTCAGCTGGCAAAGGACTCGCTTTCAGAATATCAGGTAAATGGTTACTTCTAGAAAAGTTTTGTTTTACACTCGTGGAAAAGCGAGAAGAAGCGTAACAACTAGGCCAGCTGTTTTACAATGTGAAAAAAGGGCAACTACCTCAGATCAAGTAGTTAGCATTACTAGAGTGGTTGTTTTTTTTTGTTTCAAACCTCAACTGGCGTTTATTTTCTCCACCTGTTGTAAGCTTACTGTGGCAATGTTACCATGGCTCTCTAAAGGACTTAGAAACTCGAGGAGGGGTTATTGTTTTCTTTAATCGTTGGCTTTTTATTAATTATTATTATTATTGTTATTATTAATCTTTCGATCAAATTTTAGGAGCTGACCTTTCTGACAAAACAAGAAATTCTCCTGTAAGTGGCAATTTTTATGCACGTTTTGGGAATTTAAAACTACGAGAGCTTCCGATACATGATTAAGTTGTTTTTTCATATATTAGTGCGCACAGGAGATTCACAGAACTGCTGGAGAGAGATGAAAGAAAAAATCCAAACTCCAGGGTACCAATGGATGTCGTCCTCACTCTACCAGAGCTGAAGGTGACCATCATTATTATATACTGTCATGTATAATAATGTTTAATCTTTTTAGTTCTTTTAGATAGTGTAATAAATGTGAATTATATTGGAAGATACAAGCAATGACCTTTGAACTTGCTCTTGTAACAGTCCAACCCTTTCAAGACAAGAATCTGCCAAGTATTCTCCACATCTGAAGATAGAGATGGAAGCCTGACGTTCGAAGATTTCCTGGATCTTTTGAGTGCCTTCAGCGACTCTGCCACTCTTGAAATCAAATCCCACTATGCCTTCCGTATATTTGGTAAATAAAATGGCTTGAGCTGGTTAACTATATGTAGGCGGACAGCAGTGTTAAATAATACGCATGATTTTTATATTTTTAGACTTTGATGACGACGGAACTCTTGATTATGGTGATCTGGAGAAGTTGGTTAACTGCCTGACCGGTGAGACAGAGGACACGAGACTGACCAGTGAAGAAATGGGACAGCTCATAAACAACGTGAGTTCACGTCTCTTCGGGGATATGAGGAGGAAATCTGGGGGACTAAAACATGCTTCTATAAGTTGATACACTGAGGCATCATTGGATTTAATTTGCTTTTCATTTAGATCCTTGATGAGTCTGACATCGATAAGGATGGAACGGTGAACTTATCTGAGTTTCAGCATGTCATTTCAAGATCTCCAGACTTTGTCAGGTTTGTCTTATTGCATTTGCCTCACAAATGTTCATTATTCACTCATTATTATTCACTCCCAATATTTAATTTCCCCACAGCTCTTTCAAGATTGTGCTGTGAAGACTTACTGCTATGCAGTGGAACTGTATCTGTCTTTAATTTTCATTTCATTTTCATTTTAAGCTAAACCAATTTTGGTCACTTTCTTTAAATTATATTTTCCTTTGACTTTTTTTTTAATCACTTTCACAGTTTTATGAATGAAAAAAAATTGTATCCCTTTTTTTTTTATTAGCTTTTCCTGAATAAAAAGTTTTAAACTATCTGTTCGCCAAAGTGTCTTTGAATATGAACGAAAATTACAAAAATTATTTTAATCATAAATGTTTGTTGATGTTTCCTGGCATGTAGTCCAAAGTTCACTGCCGGTGCTCTAATTCTGGGACATTTTTCAATCCAAGTACTTCCTTCTTGACAGCTGCAGTAAAAGTGTTCCACGACCCACAAACCACATCAACAACATGCAGCTTCTCTTTCCTGAAAAACTCCACACACTGAGGCTCGTCCAAACTGGTAGTTGTTTGGTGTCCAAGCTGGCCGTATTCTCCTGAAAATAAGACAAAAGAGAATTAGGAAAGCTCATTATTAACTGGTTAGTCTAAAAACGTCTGTCTGTGTCAAACTTACCCCATCCCCAAGTGTAAAGACAGCCTGTTGCTGAACGAGAAAAATATGCATGAGTATCAGCTGCTCGTTCTAATACAACAATAGGCAGCACAGTTAATCTTCAACTGTATTCCTTACTTGTTACTGCAGCTGTGTGCCGGGATCCACAGCTAACTGTACTGATCTCACATGACGGACTGACATCGACCAGAGCTGGGAAGGCCTGGATTGAAATGAACACTTCTTCATTTAGCTCTTCATCAGGAGATGTGCTGAAACTGCTGCATTGTTCTCCTGTTCCAACAATTGAAGGATTTTACTGTTAAATGAGCAACAAACGGAAAATTGAATTTTACTGGAACTGAGTTGGAAAGACGAATGTTGATAATCTGAATCTAAAATATTCTGACAAACCTGCTTGCTGGTCACTTTTCTGTTGTGAAGCTTTCCTCAAAGCACGTGAAGGAAGTCCAAGTTGACCGCTTTCATTCCAGCCCCACACATAGAGGTCACCGCCATCTGAAATAAAAGACATCTATTTTATTTTTTTTTCTCCGCTTGGGGGGTCTGTGATATAATTATGTGATTTAAAACTTACCACCCACACAGACAGAGTGCCAGCCTCCTGCAGCCACAGACCTCATGCACATCCCCCACAGAGCCTCCACTGTCCTGGGCTCCTCCTCAGGGATGAGTCCTCCGTGCCCCAGCTGGCCGTGGCTATTAAAGAAACATGTCTGCTGACAAACCAAACCGTGCACAAGAGAGTTTAGATCAGAGGTGTATGAGCTCTACCTGCCCTGACCCCAGGTGTAAACAGCTCCAGCAGCAGTCAGAAGGATGGCGTGTTCTCCACCCAGTGCCAGGCTCTTGGCTTTGAAGTGAGAAGACAAGGAGCGGAAAATAGGGGGTTTAGAGGAAATGTATCCTCCAGGCACCAATGGCAAATTCACATCTACATCAGAAGACAAAAAACAAAAATAACAAAACAATTACTGGGCAGCTATTTGATGCAAATCTTTCCCAGTTGTACAAACTCGAAAAGCAATATACCAGAGCTCTGTGACTGAGTCATTTCCATGCTCCATGATGGAGTTTTATCCTTGCTTTGCAGATCCCAGGATTCAATTCTGTCTGGGAAAGCAATGGTAAGGTGCGTCTCACTGACTACTGCATCTTGACAGCCACTGGTGTTCACTGCAACAGGACTGAAGGACTCATTGGAGATGGACGCACAGAAACCAGCCAAGCGCACACAACTGTCCTCTGGAGGATCAGAAAATACAGCAAGTTCGCAGTCAGTCGCTTTCTGCTCCATCAGTTAAAACATGCATTAAAGACGAGGCGTTTTCTTAATAATAAACCTACCATCTAAAAACAAAGATGCTCTCCGACTCCAACTTGCTCTGATTTTACTTCTACCTGTATGATTCACTAGCTCCACGGGAACGCATACTTTCTCTTGCCCCACAGCGATGTTACTCTCTTCTTTCTCCGGCACACATATTTGAGCAAACGCATTGAAGCCAAACCCAAACCAGCGCATTGAGCTGGCTTTACTCTTTTTCCTTCGGAAGCTCCACGCAACGCGGATTCTGAAAACTGAGCAGGAACCAACTGGAAGGACTGCGCATGCGCTTCTCCGACCACATGACAACCGTGTTTTCGTTTGCAGTTGTGATCAACCACACGCAGAGAGTTTATTGTCATGATCTTCAACAATTCCTGTGAAAACGATACAATGCAAAACACACCAGGAATGTAGTGATTCGGCAAAAATTGAAACCAAAAGTGACAATTTCAACTGGTGCAAAAATGGTACATTTCTATGCAGGATTTAGGAAAACAAAAATCATGATTTGTATTCATAAAACAGAGTAGATCAATAACTAACAACCACATAGGTCAAGAACTATAGGGCCCCTTTGACAACCAGCATCGGTATCTACAGTAACTTTTTCATGTGCTTCAGCATCAGCCTATTAAAAGAAATACAGGTAAATGAAAACGATCACACCGAAATGCTTTGGACAATTACGTGAGAATGGAGTGTTTTTCAGCTGGCTAGCTATTATATTAGTCATTTCTGTATTTCCAGTGCAGTATTTAATCAGATCACAATAATTACCTGTCAAGATTTACCTTAAACGGATTACCTGTGATCCTTTTACCTGTGAAAGGTAAAAGGAAGTATGAGCGAAAATAAAACAGTTTTATTGTGTTAGTTTGTAAGCAGTGAGTCCTCAACGATTGCGTATTTTTGGTATAATGCACATCCTGAAGATGAAAGGATTAAGAAACTCTGAGTGCATTAAAGCATCTATTAAAGGATATTTGTGTCCACGTGTGTTTATATGTTGAAATTGTAGAACCTACTTTAATAAATCTCCTATTGCTTTTTACCATCTTTTGCTCAGATGAGATGTCCTTTTAATAACTCACTGCAGGCAAAAATTAAGATTTCTTCACTTTTCAACTCCAAAAGGCACATTCACACTCTGTAGGAGTGTTTTTCAGGGCTCAGTTCCTTTGCCCTTTTTCCTCTTCTATCCTGTCTTCTCTGCTCCGAATGATGCCATATTCCACTGCTTTATTCAGACAGTTCTGAGCGACCTTGGAAACAGGATCTCCTGCGCCTTCTCCTCCCTTTGCAAGGACAGTGAGTATCTCCAAAGCTTCACTCTCCATAAGAGTCTCAGCCAGACCTTTCTCCGCCTGCATGATATTCTGAACTATGACCACGCCGCGGTGACGCAGGTCAGATATTTCACTGAGCAGCAGAGCCTGGAAAATCTCCAGCCAATGGGTTGTCTAGGAAAGATGGAGCACAGGAGTCAAGCAGAGAATAAGTGCAGCATTTAGGAATACGTAAGTAAAGGTTTTCTTACAGTTCCAGGGATTCGAGGGCAGAGCTCTGGTTGTTCGGCAGTCAGCATGGCCAGAGTGCCTGCAGCAGCTTTCCGGAGCCTTTCATCCTCTTCTCCGCAGTAAAGCACGAGAAGCTTCAGGCGATCGTTCCCTGTGGCTAAGAAGAGCTTCTGCACCTGAGGAAAAACGGCATGATTTTATTTTTCAGCCTTTCTTAAGATTTAGTTTGACGGTGACTTGTGAAAGTATACCCCAAAAACAATTTGACTTTTTTCTATATGTATATAAACTGGAAAATTAAAATATATTTCTTGGTATGTAATTTTAAATACATTAACACAAAGAAGCGCATTGCTGTGCAGTGGAAGGAAAATTTCAAATCTGAAAAGTGTGGCTTATTTTTGTATTTTGTCTCTATTTGCAGTTTGGAAAGCTATGCAGGGGGAAAAATGAGAATAACCAGCACTGCTCAAAAAAATAAAGGGAACATTCAAATAACACATCCTAGATCTGAATCAATGAAATATTCTCATTGAATACTTTGTTCTGTACAAAGTTGAATGTGCTGACAACAAAATCATTGTTGATTGTCAATCAGTGTTGCTTCCTAAGTGGACAGTTTGATTTCACAGAAGTTTGATGTACTTGGAGTTATATTGTGTTGTTTGAGTGTTCCCTTTACTTTTTTGAGCAGTATATATTGACATTGGTGGTTGTTAGGTGACAACATGTGAAAAAGTTGAAGGGATATGAACACTTTTGGTGGTTACTTTTTAAGGTGGTGTTAAAGATATATGTGTTACCTCTGTACTCAAAACTAAATTACACATGCACTCAGTGGCAGCAGCTCGGACCAGCTCATTCTCTTCAAACATGTAGCCTTCGATCTTTGGCAAGGCTTTTTCCTTGATGATCTTTTGCCTGTGGAAAGAATATAAAAATGAAAGATTCTAAAAAAATATCTGTCAAGGCAAGCATGGCAACATACAAGATAGCTTAAAGGGGAGCAAAAGAGTTTAAGAATTTAAAAGGGCATTATAACTTCTACTTAAAAATGGACATTGACTACAATGGAATTAAGTATAGAAAGAGATAAAGTGATTCTAACTTAAAAAAAAAAAAGACCAAACAAATTTGAACTGAAATCATACTCATATTGATTTCAGTAATTCCAACGCCCTTTGTATATTTATTTCTAGGGAAACACTTCCCCCTGGTGGCCAACCTGAGTCTTTCGCTGATGCCGGCCAGGTTGGTGAGAGCCATCAGAGATTCGAAGTTTTGCAGCAAAGTGCACTCCAGCTGTAAAAGATTCACGAGGGGTCGCACCACCTCATAGATCTGCCAAAACAGGAGGAAAATTTCAGGCACAGTCAGTGTTTGCATTATTATAAACAAATCTGCTTTTGTATTTCTTTTTTACCCGCTCTCCTGGAAAGGCAATCTCTGGGTTCGATGTGATGGCTATTTTTGCCAGGGCTTGTGCAGCTTTGACCTTTCCTACGTCTGTGTTGTCAGTTGCAAGGGGGATCAAAGCCTTTTGAAAAGGATGATCAATAATTAATCCTTCTAGCACAGAGACTGGATTAGAGTGCAGGTTAAAGCAGGTACATTGGCTCGCAAAAGTATTTCAATGGGATTTTATGTAAAGGATCAACATAACACAAAAGGAAATGACAAACAAAAAGTGTGGTCTATGTACATTTGATTATAGATTATTAAGAAAATAAAATGCATGGAAAACCTCAGATTGTTCTTTGTTTACATTTTGAAAATATTCTTTTTTTTTTTCAAAATTAAACATTACTTTGTGTTAAACTTTCATGTAAAATGCCAATTAAAACACATTGATGTTCCTGTGATGAAATGTGACACTTACAAATTGACACATTGATACAATTTACACATTTATACATTGCATTATTGTGTTTTACCTTTCCTCCACCTTGTGCCACCACTGTACCTCTGTCCTCCTGTCGATCAACTAAAGCCAGGAAAACCCTGCAAGGACAAAGGGTGTTAAGAAACCTACAGAAAAACTGCCTAAAGAAGAATGTTTGCTTCTTTTGTTGATACCTGGCAATAAATTCCCTGCAAGCTTCTGTGAGGGCAGGACTCTCCTGTTTGACCATACACACCAATGCTGACACAACACCAGCTTCCAGAAGTTTGCCAAGCCTTTTTTCCACAAAGGTTGGTGCATCCTAACAGCAAAAGAGATTCACATTCAAAATGATCACCCTTAGTGATGATACATGAGAAAATATAAAGCAGTTTGGCATTACAACTAATCAGACCCTAAAAAGAAGCAAGTGTGACACACCTTAGGATGCTCCTCAGGCACATGCTGCTTTGCATATTTGGCCAGCTCCACCAGCTGAGGGTCTGGTTTCTCCACGTCATAGCTGTTGGTGCAATTTACTAATGTGGAGCCCACAGCAAAGAGTACCGTCTTATCTTCCGACTGCATGAAACCAAAAAGAATCACACAACCAGAATGTGAGTTAGTGGTGTAAGTAGATCCCTCCATAGCTCCTTAAATATCTAAAAAGGTTTGTGTTTCACTTGTATGCAAAAAACTGAAAGGTCAGTACAACCTTTGCCAGATCAAACATGGCCAAGAGAGCATTTTTGTCTTCGACTAGGTCTTCCTTTACGTCAGCGTCAAAAGTGAGGTAGGCAAGACCTTCCACAGACCAACGTCGAGACGTTGGGGGAAGAGACTCATTACACAACCACCTAAGAGGAACAGAGATGGTACTTCTCTTTAATTTGACAAGCCAAAATCCACTGTTATATGTTGCTAGGAGAAGAACATAATGAGGAGCACGAACTTCCTGCACTGTTTGGCGAGCTTCAGCGTGGATCCCTCTGCAAATTGCTTCATGCTGAAATCTGTGCCTCCTGCTGAGCCAAGCTTACACAAGCCCTGCATAACAACCCACACAAGACAGTAAGTTTTTCTTCCACTAGATAATCTTTTTCCCTCTATCAGTTTGTGACACTTACCACAAGAGCTCTCACACGTATCCTGTCGTTCTCACTTTTCTTGTAGAGGTCCTTCAAGAGCGCCACGCCATTGGCTGTGATGAACGAGGCTCTCTTGGCCTTGCCTGCAGCATGGATGAGCGCCTCCACGGCAACCTGTTGGTGAGTCACATCTTCTGAAGCACAGAGAGAGATAACGGCGTCCATCATTCCAGACATTTCCAGAGTGATGTTGCCCACATCACTCGGTCCTTGGAGGAGCACAGAAACTATCTGAATGGCACGCAGTTTGCCCTCTAGGCCAGACCGTCTGAAGTGTTCCCTATCAAGCAAAAAAATCTGTGAATTATTTTTCTTTTTCTAGGGAATCTAATGATGAATTTCAGGAGAAGCTTTAGAAAGATTTGACTTACTGAACGTATTCTTCGCAAAGTTTACTGAAGTTTTCTCTCTCTTTGTCGCTCTTGAGGTCATCATAGAGTTTGCTAAGCAACACAGAGCAGCTCATGTGTGTGTTTTCTGTAAGAGGCGGCCCCTCCGACAGCTCAGCAACAGTCCCAGCCACCTGCAGGATTTTCTTCAGCCCTACAAAAGAACAGTGTTCTTTTTTACACACTTTTATGTCTGTAATCAAAATAAATATTATTAGAGAAAGATAAACTCAGTGACTTGAAAAAAAATGTTTTCCAATTATGGTTTCATTTATCAAGTGATAAAGCAACCTGGTCCTATGTGAACAATCATAAATTAGTTGGGATTGACCACATGTCTGATTACTCCCTGACCCACAGAAACAAGAAATCATCTAAACAGAATCTGTCTGAAATTATGAAGTAGGCTACAAGTTTCAAAAAGTGACAAAAGAGCAAAAAGACTTGTCTCACAGTATTCTGTAGAGTGACAAAAGAGGAACTTTTTGGAGGGTGTGCATCCCGTTACATCTGGAGGAAACCATAGTTATACCCAACAAAGCATTTTGGAACCAACATACCAGTCAGACATATTGCTGCAGCCTGGAACCACTTTGCTTTTCAGCTGAATCCACCAGACCAACAAGTCAAACTGAGATGCTGTACTCCACAGTGACCTAAAAGACTTATTGCCAATTATCTCAAACTGTTGATGGTAGCTATCAATGGTAGCTAATCCGTTATTAGATTTAGGGGGAAGAAACCATTTCTTCCCCCTAAAGAAGGGATGGTTTTGACAGACTTTTCTCTTAATACATGAAACCATCATTTGAAAACTACATTTTATATTTCATCAGATCATCAAACAAATTATAATATCAGATAAAGATAACCTGAACTATTTAAGCTTGCCGTATCAACTAAAACTGAAGACCTCCACTTAGAGGCAAATACTTCTTCACATCACTGTTTTACCTTCTCAATATAATGCGATGCAACAGGAACATGCAGAAAACACTTGTTATGCATCTATAAAAGCATTGATATGGGTTGTTTACATGCAGGTGTTTCCTACCTTGGTCTATCACCCATAACGAGAGGGAGTTGTCAGGGTTCTTCAGTGACTTGCGGGGTACTTGCTTGACCAGGAGGTTGATGGCGCTGTCTCTGCCTGGCCCGGACACATTTTGGGCTGGAATCATTTCCAAAAGGTGGCGTAGCATCGAACGCAGCTCCTTCGATGGTTCTGTGCCAAATTCATAAAGAAAATGACCCTAATGGTATAACTTAACGGAGTGTTGCCAAGTCCACATACTCACCAGGAAGTATGGCTTCTTCTTTGCCTCTAATCTCTCTTTTCATGCCCTCTGTCAGGGCCTCAAACATCACCTGCAGCAGGTGGCATGCAGCCAGAGACACAGTGGAGGCTGCTGACCCCATTACTGCACACAGCTGTTCCATTCCCAACTCATTCACGATAGCCATGGTCTGAGAATAAAACAGCAAATGTCAGCGTGTTTCCACGGATTTTATCGTCTGAAGAACAAATGCAAGACAGTGTCTTCTTTCATTTTAGTCCAATGGAGAAACTATAGCAGAAGTTTGTTTGTAATTTTAGAAATTAACTAAATGTTCTACTTTCAGGTTTCTCTTAAAACTCTAACTCATGTTAAATTCGGAATCAATACTAGTATTAAATACTAAATTAAATTAATGCTAGACTATGAGCAATTATTAAAGGACTAAAGATTGATGCAGATATTTTATTTTTGTGGAAATAAATAAAACCTCTAAACCTATTAAATGGTAGTGACAATTGTATTGCCAATGACTGACAAACTGGCAATCAGTATTTTACTTCACTGTAAAGGAATACATTTTTGTTTAAAAAATTTGAGACAGGCCTTTGTGTGATCCATTTGTCCTGCTGTGTTTTTTACCTTTACATGGATTTTACTTTAAGTTACCAGCAAAGTGAACACATTCGAACAGCCAAATGAGGAGTTAATCTTTTGGTATACAATCAATGAATGGAAAGAATTAGCAGGAAGAGTTAACATTTTTGACTATTTTTTTTTAACAAAAGTCAATTTTGTTCAATTCAATACCAATCAATACTTACTCTTGATTGGTGTCCTGTGCACAATCCTACTAAGGTCCTGAGACCAGAAAGGACAACAACTTCCTGCTTTGATGACAGAAGTTTCTGGATCAGCTTCACTCCATCATTGCGGAAGATCTGCTCAGCTCCTCCCTCATCTCGGGACAATACCACTAAATTTTGAGCTGCCTGAAAAAAAAAACAAAAAAACTTTTTGGTGAATCCCATTTTTAAAGATAAATAATGAAAATGTGAATAGATTGACAAGTAAGAAAGAGAAGTTTACTCTAGACTACACGAGCCATGTGTACCTTCTGTCGATCGGAGTCTTTAGCAGACGAATCTAAGAGGACGGAGAACATCTGCTGCACGCGAGCATCTGTGGAGTTTAGCTGTGCTGACTACAGATTGAAGGGAGAAGACTTGAATCAGCTTCAGTTTCACCAGGATCCAGATTTAAGACTTAATCAGCCTCACGTCACCTTCTGCTGGATCTGTGCTCCCAGCTGTCTGAGCAGATCCTGGAAAGCTCGGTTTTTGGGCTCCAGCTGGGCACACCTCTGAGTATCCAGGAAAGCTTGGTCGAGCCGACCGAGCTTCTGGTATGCCTGAGCTCGCCGAAACCTGGCTTTCACATCGCCGGGGTCCGTGTCAAGAGCTGAAAAGAGAAGATAGTGGTAAAATTGACAATTTTACTACTTTCTGAACTAAAATAAGAATTCAAAGAACAGTCAACCATCCTTTCATAACCCATAACCCTGTACTTGATCCCTTTTGATGCAGTGGGTGAGGAAAATAACACAGATAATATCTAAAGCTTGTCCAGTGGGCTTTGTTGTCTTCTATCCAGATGTCCCAAATTGTTGAGACAAGATACCATAGTAAGTCATCCATCCATCCATCCATTTTCCGTCACCCTTCTCCCTAACGGGGTCGGGAGGTGCTGGTGCCTATCTCAAGCTGCGTTCCGGGCGAGAGGCGGGGTACACCCTGGACAGGTCGCCAGTCTGTCGCAGGGTAACACAAAGACAAACAACCTCACACACACACACTCACACCTAGGGAGAATTTGGGAAGGCCAATTAACCTGACAGTCATGTTTTTGGACTGTGGGAGGAAGCTGAGCTTTTATAAGTTAGTGAAAATAATAAATTTAATCTCTATGTCTGCCAATAATTAGGTTCACTGATACATTTGTTTTTGAAGGCTATATGATATTAAGAAAACATACAATCGAGAGATTATTGTTGATGTCAATTGCTAGAGTAATTAACTCACTTTGTTGCCCCCCTTTCCCACTATATTTTTTAATCTACATGAACATCTCAGTTGCTGAGCTCTAAAGCAGGTTCGGCTCCTAACAGCAGTGAGAAACAGTTGAACCGAACCAATAAATTATTGGCATGCAGAGCAGGAAAAGCAAAGCATAACACTTGAAATATGATTGCCTTCCGAATTCAGTGGCGCCTTAGAATACAGATTGAATTCATTAGAGCAGGCAGTTGCCTAGATAATGTGGATGTAGAAACAAGTTTCCACAGCTAAAATAATTGGTTCAACATAGAGTCACCTTCAAAACTCACATAACAACCAGCATCTATCATAATGAGCGTAATATATGCATCATTCCTTTAGAATTATTTTTTCAAGAGGCATTGCATTGTGCCACATTAATAAAACTATAAATAATATAGACAGTTTCTCTGGGAAACTGTCTATATTATTTTTTATGTTTGAAAAAAAAACAAAATTGTTGTATAAAAATAATTTTATGTTTGTTAAGTTTAGCAGGGAGGTTTTGAGAAAGAAAATCTTACTTCCTTGTGCCTCCAAAGAGAGCATCATTGCCACTGTTGGCTGTTTTGCTTCAAGTACGCAAAGTGAAAACAGTAAGACAAAGTCAGGCATAGGGACGGGCAGCTTGTGTACTTAACATAGCCATCCCACACATTCCTCTGAGGAAGAAAATGTGTGTTCAGGACAATCCTGAGTCATTTCACTAAAAAAAAAAGAATAAAACAAAACAAACTCATATTAAGAAGAATAGTAGTATTTGACTAATTAGAGGTTTAATTTAATTAAATTAAACCTGCAGAGATTATCAAAATTTTTTATTCAGGTCTAGTGAAGTGAAGTTAAAATAAAACAAATAAAAAACATTCAATGGGGACCTAAAAAAATATTCCAGGTTTGAAAATGTATATTTCATTTAAGTTTTTAAGGTATTAAACTACTCTGACTTGTTCTAAGCTACACTCACTTAGTTGCTTATTTTAGACAAGAACCTCTATGTTCTGCTCTCATATTTATTGGAGGTTTTAAGTTGTTTACACCAACAACAAGAAGGTCTATGTTCAAATCCTGACTCGAGGTCTCTTTGTCCTTTCCGCATCTGCATAGTTTCTTTCACAGAACTTCAGTCTTCTCAAGCAGTCCAAAAGTATGCATGTCAGGTCAATTGGTGGAGAGTACAAGTGTGTACTTGGCCTCCATGTGTTGCGCTGTAAAGTACTTGCAACCTGTCATAGATTTACCCCACCTCTCTCCTAACTAACCTATTGCATTGATAATTAAGGAACTAATGGATGGTCTTTCACAATTCAATGTTCTTGGATACCTTTATATGCTCAGTTTTAGTATTTTCCATGCTTTTTATTCACTTTCATAGTTATCTTTTGTTTTGTGCATTGAAAACATGCCATTGATTCTCCTATGTAGTACTTTCTTAATAAGTCCTGAACAGTGCAACCTGGCTTTGACCACCTTCAACACTGGACATTAATGAATTTTAGCAGGCTGCATGAATGCTTTGTAAACTAGCTGAAAACATAGAATGTCTGCAACAGTTACCAATGCGACATTTTTGGTGTTTTAAAGCAGCGTGTGATCTAATAGAATAGAAATAGTCGGACCTTTGGAGGCATCAGCCTCTGCTTTGCTGTACTCCTCCAGTTTAAGGTAGCAGGCAGATCTGTTGCGGTATAATACAGCGCTGTCTGCCTGGCTGTCAGTCAGCTTCAGCGCTTCGGTGTAGCAGCAGAGAGCTCCCTGCATGTCTCCCGCCTTGAAGAGGGTGTTCCCCTCCTCCTTCACGGCTGCGGGGTCCTGGATTCAACAGCAAAGGTGAGCAACGGACTCCCAGAAAGCTTTCCAAAATATGCTGAATGAAATACAAATCAGCCGAACGGCTCATTGCAGCTTCCTTACCTTCTGCCTTTCACTTTCACTCATCTTTGATTGATTATACACAGCACGATGTGACTTTATATGTTGAATTTGTATTCAAATATCGCTCATATTATCGCGCACGGTGAAAACTCCTAACATCTCCCAGTGCTTCCTGGTGTACGTAGCACGTTCGTGACGTTTACGCGCTAACCACGCCCCTCCTTCCTACGCCGCTTTACCATAAAAGGAAGAAGGCAGCCAAATCATTCCTGTCTCCATCTCTACTTTATTTGGTTATGTTAACTTTGTGGTTCTCTTCAGTGCACACAGACAAAGCTACATGAAGACACATTTGCGTTTTAACCTAATTGAAACAATATTGCATAACAAGGTACAAGTACAATTTCTAGCATATTAGGTGTCATAACGAACAAATCCTTGGTTAGTTAAATGCTTTACACTATAATAACACTCCTGTCAATTAAACATTATTCCTCAAAACACAAGCATTTCATTGTGACAAGGGAAGAGCATATACTTATCAAATTAGAATAAAATAAATTGTTCGTTTTGGAAATTAAAATAAAATAAAAACACTCTAAGTGTGTATCTATTCATTACACACTTCTGATTTGACAGTTATCCAGCAGACAGTACATTGGCACTCTTCACAAGAAAGGTAAGCCACAGTAAGCCATTTCTGGAAAAGCTGGAAAATTGTTTTGAAGGAAAAACTGCAGCAGGAAATAATTGCACAAGTAACAGGAAAACCACTGGCTTGAGATGAGTTGAAGGAAGGCCCTTTGGAGGGTTGAAGCATTTTTGTACCTGGCTTGTTTTTGGAGTCAGTACTTCAAGAGTCACGACACACAGATGTGCCCAGCTTTGCAGATAAAAGAAACTTTGCATTTATTTTGGACCTCAAGGATTTAGGATCTTGGAGGACAGCAAAGAGGAGCATTGGAGTCTGAGATGCTTGATCCAGTGTTGAGTTTTTTCAGTCAGTAATGATTTAGGAAGCCATGTTATTGACTGTGTTGGTTCACAAATGACTTGAGGTGATCTTGAGGATTTATATATCTTCTGGGCTCATCTATTTGGTGCCCAGAAGTTAAATAAAGTCCCATTATATATCTAAATCTGTGCATTGGCCTGGGTGTACAGGCTAATCCACAGATGGATAGACAGATTTGGTGACAAGCAATGGAGATGCTAATTTTATTTTCCAGCAGGACTTGGCAACTGCCCATAATGCCACAATTACCATACTTACAACTTGACGAGGGTGTCAAATTGCGTGTTGGGTGTTGTCAAGAGGAAAATAAGAGACACCAGACCTAACAATACTGGTTAGGTCAGGTTCCTGAAGGCCACTGTTACAGGAATAGAATAGAATTAGAATAGAATTTATAGAATGGAATTTTCTTAGAAATTCAGCAGTTAGGATGATACCTACAGTGTTGTAGAAATTAATGCCAAGGAATTACTAACTACTGAGTGCTTAAACTTAAAATATAGATATTCTTTTGTTTAGATATTTCTGGAAAAACATTTTTTTATGTTATGTTCTAATCCCATCATCAAAAATGTATTTGCCACACTCGTGACAGTAACTGTATATTACCCCCTTTGATGGTAAAAAGCTTCCCAGGATAACAGTGTGGTTATTGCTGAAAAATAATAGTCTCTCTACTCCTGTAGGGACATAAATGCATCACAGAATGCATTAAACATATCATCAGATTTTATTTATCTTCATAGCACTATTAGGTGATATAATAGTGTTTTATATAGCATTTACTAATTTGAGCTTTGCAAAGCTACCAGGAAGGGTCCTGTTTGGTATTTCTCATAGTCCCCCAGTACCTCTCAGTCAGACACTATTTTGTTTGTCCTCTGTTGTCTTGGAGACCAGGTAGTTCCCTGCAGGCGTTACGCTCAGTTACACCTGTTTAGATTCTAACATTACCCTGGCACCTTTGTTAACTGGGCAGCCGAGATGGTCGGTTTATGTTTCCTAGGCTGAACTGTAAGAAGTTGAACATAGCAGATCTGCAGGAGCTCTCTGCTCCTTAGCAACGCCACCAGGGATTCAAGAAGATGATTTTTATAACTTTTTTAAACTTAATCTAAAGCAGCTGGGTAAACATTTCTTTCTTATCACCACAGTGTTTTGCAAGAGATTATGCTGTCATCACTGGTGTGTTCCCTGGGGCCAAACATAATAACACTGTGATACAGCTTCATCACCGCCCTTTGAATGTTTTTACACATCATATTAAAAATAATCAGTCCCTTGTGCCTGGACTAAAACCAAAACACCACAGTTTGTTCACGTCCTATTCAATCTTCTGATTAATTATTGAAGTTAAGGTCATCTCTTGTTTCTAGAAATTAACCAACAGTCATTAAAACACAACAATCACCTGCTAAGGATTATTATATTTCCCCTTTATGGGTTGCAGGTGTTGTTTACCTGCATAGTGGTTCAGAGGAGGAGTCAGACACATGATAGGATTTTCAACATAAAGCTTACAGATAGACCTACAATAGCAATTACAAGAACATTCATCTTTTTTTTTTTTTTCACTTTGTAAACTATATAACACCAGTAAAGGTGAGCCTGGTATTAGATTGATTAGAATGCTCTCAGTGTCATCTTTATGTCACAGTATGTTTGCATGATAATTTTATGTACAAATAATTTGGTTTATTTTATGTTCCACTAATTACCTAGGGTTCAATACAACTACCGTACATGAAAAACGAGCACTGCATATTTTAAACAGCTAACAATGTAGGTTATTCATACTGGAGTTGCAAACTGCAATTTGGGTGTTAATAAAAAAAAAATGACTGAAGTGGATCTTAAAAGATTACAAGTTTTATTTTCAAAGTTTAATCCTTAAGTAAACCCAAATAATCACTTTTTAAAAAAAACAAAAAACTAAACAAGACAATTAAACTAATAAATTGAATGAAAAAGAACCTGACTAGTAACAGGAAGATGTTACAAAATTCTGATTTTAGTATTATGATGATTATTATTATTTTTATTTATTAATTCATTCATTAATTATTATTATTATTTGGTGGTCCTCTTCCATAAGCTAGAATAATAAGTAATTTGACATTTGTACTGTGCTTCTTGTGAGCATATTCGACTGACAATCCTACAATGTATTAAAACACCAATTTAAATAACTCCATTCGATTATTCTGAATGTACTGCAGACTCTGAAATCATAAATTCCAACATTAGGACTGACGAGCACAGCAACCGGCTGAGGCTATTGGTCAATCAGCTATGCAGCTCATTTCTTCCCAGAAGCCTTTGTGGCAGCTCAGCGGTGCTAACTGCTAAGCTCAAAATGCTACTTCATTAATCCGTCTGCCTGCAGCGGAAAGCAGAAACCCCTTCGCTGCTGGGCTTCTTCACTCTGCTGGAGGACCGCTGTGTGTCGTTAACGGGTAAGCGTGGGTTTCTTATTATTCTTTTTTTTTTTTTTTTTTTTTTTAATCTGCAATGAACCACGATCATACGGAAATGTTGGTTGAGGAGGTTTACATGGAAAGTGAGTTGTTAGCTAGAAAAATACCATCAGCTTCGGTTTGTCTAAATGTTAGCAAATTTGTACTTGATGTCGTTTGTTATTTTCGAGGCGTCTGTTGGGGAGAAAACAGACGCAATTGTTTATCAAAATGAAAATGTCGTTTTGAAACTTTAAACTACCCGTGTTGGACGCATGAATTGAATTTATTAGCCAGTGTGAACGCTACACTGATATGTACAGGGAGCTAGCGCTAGCTTGTTTGGCTGTCACATCTATCGTTTCTGGAAGTGACTTTAAGTTTGACAGAGGCTGTTCCTTTCACCTACGCCTTCTGGAGAACTGGTTTGGCACTTATATTGTCCAAATAACCGCGATTACTGTAGTTGGCTCAAGTTTGAAGCAACTGAGCTTGTCCCAAATGCTAGCTGAGAGATAGCAAAGTAATATTAATTCCAGTAAAACATTTACATAGGTGTCACAACTCGGTCAGTCGTCCGAAGAATACGATTCAAACGAACAGATGCTAGCTAAACAATATGCTCTTAGTATTAGGTCGACATATTTATTTTGCTGCTTGAATACAGGCTGTAGTTCTCTGTTGCCTTTGTTTACACATATCCATCAAATCGGTCCTTTTTGGTCCAGATGGTCTAAGAAAATATCATCTTGTGGAACGAACGGCCATTTTTGCAGCCAGCCTTAACTAATGGCTGTGCCAAGTTATTGTCTCAGTTCTTTGTGGTAATATTGATATGTTTCCAGCCTATGACGTTGGAAGATTATGACCATGGCTTTACACAAGGAGAAAATATTAAAAACCTAATAGAAGCAATAGAACATACTCTGGGTTCTCTGATAAATGGGGCATGAAATTAGGAAAACAGGACATTGCAATTTTGTGGAGTATTGTGTGGCAGTCGAAATTGTGTTTAACCCATATTTTTCTCACTTCTTGCTTGCTTGTTCATCGTCAAGATGTCACCTTTATTCTTCCAGAGCTTAATAATGTTGGTTACCAATATCTATAAACTTAAAGGCAGTGAATGTTCACCCAAGTGACCAATTTAGATTTCTGGCAAGTAGACTTTTAATGCTTGGCACTGTTCATTTACAAACCTATTAAACATTGCGTCCAAGCAGTGTACTGCTATAGCAATGTCATACTTGATGGAATGGAAATTTGATGCAACATGTTGTGCAGATCTATTTTCATATTTCCCTCAGAATTTTTAGTTTTCTAACTTTTTGTTATCTTGAAATGGTATTTAGAAAAAAATCCCTAAACACTGTTAGATTAATGACACACAGAGTGTTATGTATTTAAAACATTAATTTCTTTTACCTTGATGAATATGGCTTCCCCCAAATTATTAATGACTGTAAAAACCTCACACTGGACCTGAAACAACCTAGTCTATGTTCCTCTGGTGTGTCTGGTTCACAAACCATGCAGAGCTTGTAAATGACCAAAGTCTTAAAAGAATGTTTTATAATCCTGTTGAAGCTGTGATTAGCCTGTTGCTGAAACACTTTTTCTTTTTTTTGTTTTTTCAAACACATTTTTCTTTCACCCAACTTGCCATCAGTATGGTTGGCTACAGCACTGTGTAAATCACAAACTTCTTTAGCAATGCCTTGTTGTGATTTGCCCTGATTTTGAAATGTTTATGAAGTGTTTGCTTCTTCATGGTTGTGAAATTAAAATGTAAAAGAAACTGAACTGTGGATTTTATAAGCTGAAGGCCACAACTACAGAAATGGCCAAAAACACAAACTTGAGAGAAATTATTATGATTATTATTATTTTTTTTTAATATTAGATGTGACTTTTACATTTTTAGGAAATTAAATTTTCAATATATTCAGATTTTATGAAAATGCACTTGTATTATACCTTTTTGCATTTTTTTTCTCTCCCTGCAGCTGGAGAGGACCTTCAAATGTGACGTTGCCTCTGCATTTGTTATCCAAGGACAGACACTGATCGTGCTGCCAGAGTCAATATTTATCCACAATGCCACAGAAAGAAGGATAGCAGTTGTATCATTTCAGTTCTTGGAGCTGCTTTGGAGTGAAGCTTGAGTTTAATAAAGGGGAAGAAAAAAAAAACTGCTGTGACATTTAGCCAAGTTCTTTCTTTCTTTTTTTTTTTTTTTCTCTTTTCCATTTGCACTACCAGTACTACTGCTCGGTGTGCAAACTGTAATGGCAGACGAAGCAAAAGGGCGTTGACTCTGGCTGTGTGGAGGATTAAAGTTTTCGGTGGGAGTGGGGACTGGACCAAGAGGGCAGGTGTACAGCAACAACAATCATGCTACAGGGACACTAGTCTCACTATTTGTGCCCCTACTGTGTCTTGGTTTTTCTTTTTTTTTTTTTCTTTTCCTCCTTTTCCTGCAATCTCATCGGTTTGGATGTTTGAGCACAAGGGCCACTTTGAAGGAGACCACTGGTGACTGTGGTTCTGGCCAGAGCTGACAGACTTTTTGCCAGCATTTACTGCTTTAGAAGCTTCTCCACAGCCTCTACTGCAGGAGCCTCCTGTCACTGTGATATCCGGTGTGCTGAGTGGAGGTTGCAGTCATCACAGCGTCTATGCTGGCGTAGATGCTTAGTTTCCATCATTACTTTTTGCACGGAATTCCAGTTCTCTTGGACCTTTTGCCTTTGCTGTTGAAAACACTAGATCTAGTCAAGGTCATTTTTTTTTAATATATCTGAGTCTTGAGGAAACAAAGGACCACTCCAGAGGAGGATGAAGCTGAGGAAACAGGTGACGGTGTGTGGAGGGGCCATATTCTGTGTGGCTGTGTTCTCTCTTTATTTGATGTTGGACCGAGTCCAGCATGACCCTGGAAGGCGACAGAATGGAGGAAACTTTCCACGGGTAAGAATTCCTGCTGTAGCCTGGCTGCATATTTACTTTGAAAACCTAATGAGACCATTTATTTTTTTGTTTTACATAAATTGTTTAGTGTGCCAGCCCTAACTTGGATGTTTCAACATCTTTTAGGAATGATGTCTAATTATTCAGATTCATTTAAATTGTCCTGTAGAAACGAGGCTTAAATGGGTTGTAAATCATTTTTATACAGTCTCATTAACTTTAAGCATACTGCAGTAATAAATTACATTTACTCAATTTCTACTGTCAGCCTATGGGTACTGTTAGATTAGGAGTGCACAGCTTTCTGGTTTATGATTATTTTCTCTTTAGAGCCAAATCTCAGTCCTCCAGAATCGGATAGAGCAGCTGGAGCAGCTCCTGGAGGAAAACCACCAAATAATCAGCCACATAAAGGACTCTGTGATGGAGCTCACAGACACAGGAGCTGTGTCTCCCAGCGGCCACCTGCCGTTCAGAAGTGCCAATGGGTCCTGGGTGCTACCGTTTGATGGTCGCCCAACTTTCCTAGCCGTAAAGCCTCAGGACTGCCAGTTTGCTGTTAGCACCCGTGCTCAAACAGATGTACAGGTAAATATTCCCCTCTTTAAAATAAGACGCCAAAATCAAAATTTCGCAATCACTTGTTTCTTTGCATTGTCATCATGTCCTTAAGAGTCTCAAATGAGATGCAGCAGATTAGGGCAATGAGTGTCCAACCAACATGGGATAAATATGCTGACACCCAGGTTGTGCATGCAGATTACAGCAATCCTTTGCAATTGCCATATTGCAAATATTATTGTTGCAATAACTTTTGAAGTTTAATCTATTTACCATCTCCAACATAACAATCATCCATGCAGAGTGGATTTTAAAGTTGGTCTTTGATATGTGTTTTATGAAGTGAACCTGCTAGGACATGGAAAAATACACATCTGGAGGTGTTCTGAAGTTTCCCAGCAGAAAACGCAATATAGTAGAGATATTTCTACAGAGCTAATTAAATCCACCCCATTTATTGGCAGGGGAGTTTGAATCAGAGATTTTCCCCTGTTTTGCCATGTCAGGCAAGTTTTTACTGAAGCACATGGGTGAGTCACCGAGGGGCCACCACTGTTGTCAAGAAGCTCCATTTAAATAGGAACGAATTTTTATAATTGACAGTGCCTCCTTATCATTTTCTCTACTATCCCCAAATAAACTCAGTTTATTTTGACCGTTGTCAATAATGGGTAAATGTTTTGCTTTAGATGCTGGATGTGTACTCCCTTCTCAAGTTTGACAACCTTGATGGAGGTGTGTGGAAGCAGGGCTTTGACATCACTTATGAACCTGATGAGTGGGACAATGAACCTCTGCAAGTGTTTGTGGTTCCTCATTCTCACAATGATCCGGGTGAGTTGCGCTTTTGAATGTCAAATATTTATTGGAGACTGTTTTTGCAAGCAGAACTTGTCAACAAGGTGTAGAATGGTCTAATTCTCACAGTGTAAGGCAAAATGAGTCGGGCCTCATTTTGTTTTCATATTGAATTTTATTGATTTACGTGTAAATAGAAATATTTTCAATCAGACCAATCATCAGCCTTCTTTCAGGAAGCTGATGAGCAGTGTGCAGCATTAGGTGGGAGAGGGGAAGTCCTGATTTACTCTAAGCTCCATACAGCTTGGAAAAAAAACACCTTTTTCTGATATTTCATAAAAGGACTTTTAACTGTAGGAAAGGTATGAATTATATTTGCAGTTTTTCTAGACCTAGTACTACACCAAAAATTGTCATTAGGTCAACCTTTAAAGAGACTAAATCTCAGGTCAAGTTTGTAGGGATAAAAGTCAAGTCAATTATGTTTGACCTTACCTGGATAGGCCAATAGAATTAGGGATTCGTGAATAAATTTGATGCATTTGTCATGATTATTCTAGTCATAATGCTGACATGACTGATGGTTTGGTCCCAAACAATGAAATTAGGATGATATTGGTATTGAAAAACTGTAGCTTGTTAGAGCCATGATTGGCTGAGATTGTATTTAAGACTGACATTTCCATTATACTTGTTTACTCATCTGCTTGCTAACTTGACAGTTATTGATGTGTTGACAGGCTGCAGACTTGAAAGTTGTCGATTCAGAGTAGGAACAATATTTATTTATAAATGTAAAGTTTTCTTAACTCTTATGTGAAGAGTTTGTGGTACAAATATGTTTCCTGAATATTTGTTGTTTTATACATAACACTTGATTTGGACATTTAGAGTGCAAAAAATAGCTTTTTTTTTATGAGGCGAGAAGGCTTTCTGAGTGGACCAGCTGCTTTTGAATAAAATATGAGCTTTATTTTTGGTGCTCTGCAGCACTTTTATGTCGGAGTTGTTTGTTCACCTGTGCTTGGTTTTTGTTTCAATTGGCTTGATAATCATGGCAGAAGGGTTGTTTCAGAGAGATGGATCAGTCTGTGATGAGCCATCTGCATGTCTCTGTCCTCCTTTGTTGCTAGGTTGGGTCAAGACTTTTGACAAGTACTTCACAGACCAGACGCAGCATATTTTAAACAACATGGTCGTGAAGCTGGCCGAGGATTCTCGGAGGAAGTTCATCTGGTCAGAGATTTCTTTCTTCGCCAAGTGGTGGGAGACTGCAGACGTCTACAAACAGGAGGCCATGCGCAAGTGAGTCACAGCTTTGCGAGTTTTGCCAATTATCTTCAGAATTAGTCGATGCAGACACTCGAAGCCCTCAGCACAGTTCCCTTCACAGAGGGTGGTATCTGCTGGCAGATTATGTCAGCTCTATTTATAGCTTGTCATATGGTTAGTGGGACTCTCTCACATTAGGGCTGGATTATTCTCACCTCGCTCTCCTAATCCTTTCTTTTTAACAGACTGATCCTTGGAGGGCAGCTAGAGATTGTGACAGGAGGCTGGGTGATGACGGATGAAGCCAACGCTCACTACTTTGCTATGATAGATCAACTCATTGAAGGGCATCAGTGGCTGGAGAGAAATCTGGGTAACGCACTTCAGCACTTTCATTTATATTTCCAAGATTGATGCTGAAATTTTTAAGACGCTCCTCTCTGAGAAGTTTTAGTAGTTCTGCCTTCACATGACTATAAAATATATCACCCCTCGCTGTGCTTGATAGTGAAACTTAGGCCCCGACATCCTACATTTCAGCTGATGTAGCGTCTTGCTCAGCGGGTGATGAAATGATTTCCACCACTTTCAGAGCATCTAGCTGTGGAATGTGATATCTTTAGAAAAAAAAAATGCATTCCCTTCCTTATCCAAAGCATGGAACTAAAATATTTGCTTACTGCTATAGGTATTACTCCTCAAAGCGGGTGGGCGGTGGACCCCTTCGGTCACAGTGCCACCATGCCCTATCTGCTGAAGAGGGCCAACGTGACCAGCATGCTGATCCAAAGGATCCACTACTCCATTAAAAAACACTTTTCTTCAACCAAAAGTTTGGAGTTTATGTGGAGACAGGCCTGGGGTGAGTGGACCGGTGCCAACAACATCTTCAGATTTTAGTGCTAATACTTAAGAATGAGCTAAAATGCTTGTTAAAGTGGCTTTTTTTGTACAGTGTATCCTGCAAAGACCTAAACAGAGCTGTTTTTTTCCCCTCATTTATTTGTGCCTACTGGAAATGTCATCAGTAGTAAATGTGTTGTTGCCAGTACTTACGGGGGTTCATTTAGCCATGTAATGTTAATCCCCAGACAACACTTCCGAACACCAAGCTCATAAATTTGTATGCAGCAATGCTGGAGGGAAAACTTGCTTTCTGTGTCAGCCATGTTTTTTTTTTTTTGGAATGTTGTTAATGGTGAAAGTAATGTGTTTTGCTAAACTGTTCATACCCATTGAAGTTTTCCGCATTTTCTCACATTACAGCCTCAAACTTGAATGTATTGCAGAGAGATTTTATGTGGTACATAAACACAGGGAGGAAAAAGATGCATATTTTTTAACAATTGCAGTAGTTATCCTGTCAGTAGTTTCTTCTACTGTAGCTGTGGATCACTTCCTAAAACATTTTTTATTAAGACTTTCCATCATTTTTCTTCCACTTTAGTTTTGCAAGAATTTATTGCATCACATAAAATCTGAGTGAAATAAAGTGCTGCATTTTAAACTCGTGGTTTGCCTTCTGTTACTGTGTTGCTCCGTCAGACACCGGCTCCAGCACAGACATCTTTTGCCACATGATGCCCTTCTACAGCTACGATGTGCCTCACACCTGCGGTCCTGATCCGAAGATCTGTTGCCAGTTTGACTTCAAGAGATTACCGGGAGGTCGGATAAACTGTCCTTGGAAAGTGCCGCCCAAATCCGTGGTGGAGGCCAATGTTGCAGAAAGGTGAGGATTTGATTTGTTTATCTTGTAAACACTGTCATAAATTGCTGAGGGGTGTGTAGGACCGTGCAGTGACTGCCACTGTGGCTTTTTAGAGAGCTGTAAATAAGCATTGGATGGTAAAGTTGTTTGCTGCAGTCCAGGATTGGTTGGGGTGTCTTCTCCTTATTTGAATACATTTTGTACTTTCTGTAGGATTTTGGTTTTCACCTCCAGCAAGACCCACAGCAGATTTGTCAGTGTAATGTTTTCTGTAATGGTCCCTTAATAAACTCAACTTGAACTCGTGCCAGTGACAACAGCCAAGGAGAAGAAATAAACTGCAGGAGGTGAACGCTGAGCGCTTATCGCTCTGGAGCCATGTTATCCAGCTTTCAGAGGATGTGCTTCTTCAGGACATGAAAACTCCGTTTTTATTTTCCTCTCTCATCATGCTCCTCTTTTCTCATTCACAGAGCGCAGTTGCTTCTGGATCAATACCGTAAAAAGTCTAAACTCTACCGCAGCAAGGTGCTTCTGGTTCCATTAGGAGATGACTTTCGCTATGATAAGGCTCTGGAGTGGGATCAGCAGTACATCAATTACCAGAAGCTGTTTGATTACATGAACTCGCACCCTGAGCTGCACATTCAGGTGAGGGAAGGCTTTATCAGGTGTCTCAAATTACCTTATCGAAGGTCAGCTTTTTTTTTTTTTTTTTTCACCTTTATGCATGAAGTGTATTTCAGTGAACGACTAAATTATACAGCTGTACATTAAGTCGCTGCCTGAACAAAGAAGCTGTCAAGACTTGATGCTTCAGATAAAAACCCCAGACATTATAATAATGAAAGACTTCTTTTGTTTAGCTTTCTCAGAATAGGGTTTTATTCTTGTCATGTTGTCTCCCTCCTCCAGGCTCAGTTTGGGACTCTCACAGACTACTTCAGTGCTGTGTACAAAGCCTACGGCGTGCCTCAGGGATCCAGACCTGGTGACTTTCCTGTCCTCAGTGGGGATTTCTTTGCCTACGCAGACCGTGAGGACCACTACTGGACAGGCTATTACACCTCCAGACCCTTTTACAAAAGCTTGGACCGTGTGATTGAGTCACATCTGAGGTGAGAGAGATTTTATGTTTAGTAACAGTTATGTGAATTAACAATAATTACAAGGTTCTTACGAGGTTGGGAAAGAGTAATGCAGCATTATATTAGGTATTTTCCAGATGGGTGTTTTTTTTTTTTTTGTTTTTTTTTTGTCCCTTATCCTATTGTCTAAATAAAGGTTGTAACTGTCCATCCGTTTAACCAATCATCCATCCTTCCTGCCTTCAATTTTTTTCATCCATTTGTCTATTATCTCTTTCTGTCTCGTTTGTCCTCCATCTGTTCATCCATCCACATTCCTTCCATTCTTCCCTTTTTTTATGTCCATCCATCTAGCAATCTGTCCATTATCCATCCATTTAATCTTTTCATGCATTCATTACCCCCTCTCTGACTACTGTGGAAAAATCTTCATAAAATTTTGGCATTTGGACTTAAAAAAAAAAAAAAGCCTGAAAAAACTGGAAATGTGTGTAATGTTGCTATAAAAAAGTTTATGAACTGTGTAACTGGACTTTTAGTTTAGACTACATGTCTTCCATCAAACGGTTGCTAAAAATATTCCACTAAACTGCAAGTGGTGTTTAGCATGACCCACTTGTGTCAACGTGACTGAAGCTCAACAAAAATTAAGCTTTTTCTGTTGCAACTGCTCTGTTGCTTTTTTTTTTTTTTTTTTTTTAGAGGGGCAGAGATTCTCTACAGCCTGGCAGTAGCAAACGCTCGGCATGCTGGGATGGAGGGTCGCTACCCAGTGACTGACTACACCCTGCTGGTAGATGCAAGGCGGTCAGTCGGCCTCTTCCAGCATCACGATGCGATCACTGGCACCGCTAAGGAGAATGTTGTCATTGACTACGGTACCAAGTAAGACCATAAGGGATAGAGGATTTTTTTTTTCTCATAGTTGGTATGAAAACATGTTTTTTATTTAATTATGTTCCCCGTCTTCCTCCCCTCTCCCTAGATTGTTACGTGCACTCATCGGCCTGAAGAGAGTTATTATCAATGCTGCTCATTTCCTGGTGATGAAGAACAAAGAGTTTTATCGTTTTTACCAGACAGAGCCCTTCCTGGAGACGGTGAGAGGAAACGTGGACTGACATATCGTATCAGAATCCTGCATACACTTAGTATTCTCACTGCCTTATATTTCACTTCTTTAGGATGACAGACGTGCGACTCAGGACTCTCTGCCTCAGCGCACTTTAATTGAGCTGGACCCAACTGGACCAAGGTAAAATGTTCATTCCTCACATCTTTTTTTTTTTTTTTTTAGTTCCTTCCGTCCTCCACGTTTGATGATGTTTTTATTTCTCTCTACCAGATACCTGGTTCTGTTCAACCCCATTGAGCAGGAGCGTCTCTGCGCCGTCACCGTGTTGGTGAACACAGTCAGGGTGCGGGTGCTTACTGAAGACGGACAGACTCTCCCTGTGCAGCTGAGCGCTCAGTGGAGCTCTGCTACTCAAATGAGTGCAGAGGTATTCGAGGTAAGATGAATAATTGATTGACTGCTCTGAAAAGTGAAGGAAAAAAACTTTAGAGTGAAAGTTTATGAGAATTAATCCATATTTACAATAAAATATTGAACACAAAGTTATAATTTTTACATTTTCTTGTGCTGACCACAACTTTTGAGAACAGATGGCTCTTTGACCTTCTCTGTCTGATCTTCGCCATGTTTTTGTGAAGGATCTTAGAGCACATGGAGACCAGGCGACGTTTAACTAAACAAGACATGTAATTTATCCCTGCAAACTGATGCCTTGTGGTCTCCACCTTTGTTAATTAATATTTTGAATGAGCCATGCTCAGCTGACCTTTTACCATCTATGCTGGAAAGCAGGAGTGACACAACTTTCAGAATTAAAATCACCAGGGAATATAAAAAGATTGACTTTGACTTGTGAGTGTAGCAAAATGCAACATATTAACCTACTTAAACTCTGACAGTGTCTAGTTAAATAAACTGGAGGAAGATAAGAGACCGTCATCTTGTGTTGTTATGATGCTGATTGTCAGTGTGTATTTTTATTTTTTTTTTTAATGAATTGCTCTGTTCAAAATTTAACCTCCAGGTTTTTAAACAGGAATCTTTTGATTGGCTCAGCCTGCCTGGTTTAGCTCCAGGCAGGCTCCTGGTTTAATCTGACTAACAAACAGTTTCAGTAGAAGTTCTGGTAAAGTTTAACAAACTAGATGTTTGTAAAGGTAGGACTGAAAAGAAATGAAAGGGGTAAAAAAAATGTTTTCATTTCGTTTATTTAAGGTTCTCAATTATGCTTCAGCTTAATTTCCAGTATTTTTTTTTTCCCCCCAGTTTAAAAAAAGCCTCTGTTTCAGTGTCAGTCCCAAACTGAGCACATCCTAGATTGATTTATTTGCACGTCATAATGCATTGAACCTGCATTTTTTTATTTTTACAACCAGAATAAAGGTTTCAGATCATAAACCGTGCATTAGAGAAATTCAACCATGAATCAGTTGAAAAAAAAACCAAAGCGGCACAAAAGTCCCTAACTACCAGCTGACAAATCAGAAGCCAACTTACATATTTCATGCAGGTAATAAACCATGACTATAGTACGATTGCCAGGTTCACACATGAAAGAATTTATTTATTTATTTATTTTTTTTTATGAACCTCAGGTGTGAAAATCCCCATGGTTAACACCTCATGGTTGATACTTGGCATCCAGATTAATAAAGACAAATGAAGCCAGGAATGTTTGTCTTTCTCCAAAATAGCCGGATATTAAAACTTTAACTTGTCTTCAATATATCCAGGCAACATTCATGGTCCGCCTACCTCCTCTCGGTCTGGCTGTTTTTCATCTTTACGACTCGGCCGATTCACCCATGACGATTCGCTCAGACACTCTGCTCAGGCTGTCGGGGCGCAGCGTCTCTGCTCGGGCTCTGGACCCTCTTCCTGTCCGCTCTCAGCTGGCTGACGCTCAGACCTTTTACATCAGCACGCAGACTCTGACTCTGGGTTTCTCTGGAACCACCGGCCTGCTGGAGGTTTGTGTTTCTCCTGCTTCTGTTGACTTTAAATCTGTTAGATTTACTACCATCAATTCTGGACTATTTTTATTTTATTTATTTAATATATTTATGATTACTTGTGAATCAATCTTTCATCTGCTTTCTTCATTTTTTTTGCCTTGCCTCAGTTTGTGTCATTTTTCATCTGCAGAGTATCAAGCGTAAGGATGATCCATTAGAGGTTAAGATTCAAATGCAGTTCATGGTCTACGGCACGCGTCCTTCGAAAGACAAAAGTGGCGCTTACCTCTTCCTGCCAGACGGAAAACCAAAGGTATCCTTGTGGTTGCATCTCACGTGTTAACTTGCCTCTCCAAAGGCTTTGATGGAGTCTCCCATGGATATCGTCTCATTTTATCCTGCTGGGTAGCTCAGGGCAGGAATGCAGGCAGACTGAATTTAAGAAACAAACCATACAGGCAGAGCTCTGCACTGTTTGATTGCCTGTCGTGTCTCATTTTTGGCACATCTTGTCTGACTGCTCTTTGTTTCCAGCCCTACAACCAGAAAGAACCTCCTGCGGTGCGCGTTGTCGAAGGGCCTCTTTTCTCTGAAGTGGTGGCACAATACCAGCACTTTCAGCAGACTGTTCGCATACACAACGTGCCAGGTAATAAACACAGGGATCGACTTAATAGATACAGCTCAGATTATTCTATTCAATTTTTTTTGGCTCATTTTACACCATCTGGTGCAAAGTGATCCAGAATATGGAGTAAAATACCAGTTTTATTGTCTTCTGCCAGCTAACTGTTGGCAGTATTTTTTTTTATAAATTAAGAAGTTTTTATGTGGGTACATACTGTATCAGCAAGCTAGAATTTTAAAAAACTTTTTAAATTTCTAGCTTGCTTAGTTCTGCGTTGTGATGCTGTTTGCAGGGGTGGATGGTTTATCTGTAGACATCACTATATTAGTGGACATCCGGGATCAGACCAATAAGGAGCTGTCAATGCGGCTGGTCACCAACATCCAAAATGGCGACGTCTTCTACACAGACCTCAACGGTTACCAGGTCAGTCGCATTCTGCGGTTAGAAACAAAAAGATAAAATAGAGTGCCTTACTTGATAAAGCTTAGGAGCACAACATGCTCTGATTTATTTTATTTTAATTTTTTTTTTATAGATCCAGCCCCGTCGATTCTACCAAAAGCTTCCTTTGCAAGGCAACTTTTATCCAATGTCCAGCCAGGCGTACATCCAGGACAGTCATCACCGCCTCACGCTGCACACAGCTCAGGCTTTGGGCGTCTCCAGTCTGGACAGTGGTCTGCATCTCATTTCTAGCCATTTGTTGTTTCTCATTTCAAGTTTAAATGGAAATCCCAAAAGCGTCCAGTGTTTGTCTGTCTACATTTCTCAGCTTTTCTGCTCGTCTCCCTCCCAAGAGTTACTCAAAGAGAAAAGCAACTCGTACTCTGATATTGTAAACTGAGCGGTTTGTAAATAATGGACCATTCAAACAGTTTGCTCTTATTGACTGAAGCCTCTTAGTTCATTATAGGGACTTGGCTGTAAAGCTGTTGCCTCCGCTTGCCCTCTCCTCAGGTCAGCTGGAAGTGATTATGGACCGGCGGCTGATGCAGGATGATAATCGAGGGTTGGGTCAGGGGCTCAAAGACAACAAGAAGACAGCGAATCGTTTCCGCTTGCTACTGGAGAGAAGATCAATTGATAACAAGGTCAATATCACAATTTTTTTTGTTGCGACACAAATTCTGTCAAAATTCCAGTTAATCACATCCGTATCAGGGTTGAATGACTTTCATCAAGGTTGTTTAATTCACCGCAGATTTACTCTTCTTTCTCTTACTGAACAAACCTTTCTCCATTCTTTTAGTCCCACCCCCACTACTCATTACCCTCAGCATGATGGCTTCCTTGCCAAACTCTCATCTTTGTTGCGCTATTTCTTCTCTCAAATCCCGAGCGGCGGAGTTCGCGAGGTAACGTTGCCACGGCAACAGCGAGGATGCTTTTAAGCGTGGATCGTAGTCGTAGCTCCAGTTGAATCTCTTTGCCTCCTTCCACCTCGTAGCTGTAGTTAAACTTCATTATGACAGAGCGGGTGAGAGAAAGTAATGAGGTGATTTGTGATGTAAATGTATTCAAATTAGCAGAGGACGGAGGACTTTGGTTGTAGTTCCATCATCTTGCTGCTGTTGTTGCAGTACATCACATCCTGACAGACCTCAATCCTCTTTAATTCCAAATTTGACATCGCGACGACGTGATTGGTGCTGCGTGCGTCAGGACTAGAATTAGAACCGTTCCTCCTCCTCTGACAGTGATTACATCTTGTTCCTCATGTAATGGCACAGAGCAATCTCCAGAGGCGAGCCGTCAACGATCGTAATCATCACGCTGTCATTTAAATCTTCCCGCTTCCTCTAGATGATGGACAGCGCAACAACGAGCTTCCCGTCCATGGTCAGCCACGCCACCAGCGCCCTGCTCAACCACGAGGTCCTGGCGTTGCCGGTTCTACCGAAAAGACGCGGCATCCCTCCTCTTCAGACGTTCGCCCCGCTCAAATCAGTCATTCCCTGCGATGTCCACCTGGTGAACCTGCGCAGCATCCAGACGCAGGTCAGTTGGAGGAGGTGGTCGAATCTTTTGGCTTTAAATGTTCTGCGCAGTTTTTGGAAAAAAAAAAAATTCTGTGTTCATGCGAGCAGAAGGATCCCGAGTCGCCATCTCCCTACACCGCCTTGATTTTACACCGCCTGGCTACGGACTGTGGATTTGAGGGTCAAAACCTCGGCTTCAACTGCAGCACAACGCAGGGACGGGTAACTGTCTTAATGAAACTTGTTAAACCTGAACTAAAGTGTTTGAATTCACTCATCTGGTAGGTTTTGTCCCACACCAAGGAAACATTTTGAAGGTCTAGTCTTGTTAGCTGTTCAATGTCCAGCTTTTATGATGAGTTTTCATTTAACATATAAACTAGTTTCACTAAAAGCTGCTTGCTGCACAATGGAGATGTTTCTCTCCAACTTTGCTGACAGGACATTTAACCAAATATCAGCAGGGCTGTGTGTCTTTGAGCCAATAAATGTATACTGCTTGAATTTAAGAAAATGTACAATATAGTCAAACTTGGGCTTCTAGATCTTGTTTAAAAAAATAAAAAAAAATCAGTCATTTTGTGTGAAATGGGTCATATAAATTAAAATGACCACATGACATCTGTTCAGTGCAGCCTCTATGAGAAAAGTTCCATTTATGAATCATTTCTCTCATTTTAAATGGGGACTGGATTTCAGATTATAGTACATTTTTTGGGCTATATACATTTATTACATGTTTGTCCATCCTTTTTAAAAGGGACGTTGGCGCTCCAGCGGACCTCCCAGCTTTTTAATGGATGTTCAGATGCATTTGTGAACCCACATATTTCTATTTTTATGACCTAAATGTGTGAAAGCTTTTACTGAAGTGCTAGTAAACTTGCTGCTACTCTGACACATCACTTTGGTTTTTATCACTTCAAACAATTTAGTTTCTGCTTCAGACACATGAGCAGAGAGGGGGACGGTTTGGATCCAGCTATTTCAGCAGATACAGTAATCAATTATCCACCGTGAGCTAATTTAACCAACAAGGGGATGTTGCCTCTTCCACACTCAGCTTCTGTCCAAACTCTAACCTGATTTGTTCTGCTTTTGTTCTCTCTGCAGCTCAGTGTGTCAAATCTTTTCAAGAATGTGGACCTGCAGCTGCTGCAGCCCATGTCCCTGACCCTGATGCATTCCAGCATGCCTTTGGCCAACGACTCCATCATCAGCCTGGACCCCATGGAGATCTCTGCCTTCAAGCTCAAGCTGCGCTAAGAGCCGTAGACGCACATCGGGACTAGCGACATCAAGAACCAGGGTCTCGGTTTCCCTGCATTGTTGAGCTGAACTCGGAGAAACAGGGTCCGCTGCAGTGGGGCTGACTGAACTGCAGGGGGCAGACATCATCAGCAGCTGCTGCTGTAGCTCTGAGGAGAGGCAGCAGAACTTGAGGTGAATTTGAAGTCGTTCCATATCTGGGAAAGACTGCGAGTATTTCTCATCAGTCAAAGCTGAGTCTGCAATCGGATATGAAAACACTTTCTTTTCTGCTTTGTAAGTTTTGTTTGTTTGTTTTTTTTTCTATCTTCTCATGGACTCAACTACTGAATGTAAATATCCCAAATGACTGGAGGGGGCCGGGAATGGTGACGCATCAGAGTGCAATTTTCAGAGCTTTATTTGGTGTCAGAGTTTATGATTTCTTTTCCTTTTTTTTTTTTTTTCCCCTCAAATCTGGGAGAAAATCAATCACACCAACATATCATTTCTTTTGTACCAACCAATCAGCCTAATGTAGTTTTTTTGTTGTTGCAGGAAACAGAATGTGTGGTCCTTGTTGTTAGGCCTGCGCTGTGTTTCCATGAGTGCCCACTGTTCTCATCAATCGCAGAGGACGACTCCTCCTCTCCGCTCCTCACTTTGTGCTTGTAGATAGTCCACAGATTCCCTCTTCCTCTTCGCAGATGAGAAAAGTGTGCAGGGTTCCTGCTTGTGTCCATCATTCTCCCGCTTGTAGCAAACCATATGCAGTAGACTAGGCAAAAGACTATACCTCATGTATACCAAACAGCAGATATATTGGTATTTATGTCTGAGCATATTAATGTGAATACTTGAGGTTGATTGTTTGTTGGGGTGGGGGTGTACTCTATCAGGGACCAGTCAATACTTTGAGTGTCATTTATTAATATCAATTTGCATCAGAGGGCCAGATTGCAAAAAATGAAGTATGCGTCTCTTCATTCCAGATTAGAAGGATCTAGCATTTGAAAATGACAAAAAAAAAAATCCTGGTTCTTGTGGTACAGGGAGTTCTTTGTCCTCATTTTGGGTCATATAAGAAAAGTAAAAAAAAAAGAAGGAAGAACCCTTCAGACTGTTGGGGCCTTGACTGTGACTACGATCAGATACCGCTTTGTTTGGACAAATATCACGAGTTTATACGGGAAATCACGCTTTCCAAAAGTCTCTGTCTGAGCTGGATGCTTTTTATTTTTGATGCTTTAAGGCATTAAAATAAATCAAATTCCAATCTTGCCACAAATGTGTAATTTTCTGCCTGATGAGTCACAGCTCATCTGCCCCAATGTGACCATGAAACTCTGTCTACACTTCTTTATGTAACATCCATATTTCATCGTTTCGTTTCGTTCTTTTGGGTTTTTTTTTTTTTTTTTTTTAATATATAAAGAAATCGGATTTCTTGACCAAGAACACAATGTGTCAGTATGTCATAAGGATATTGAACACAGTAAAAGTCTGTATGGAAACATTGTTTTTCCTTATGTTTTAAACCACTGATCTTCGTCTGCTGCTCCATAACAAATCAAAAATGGTTCTTTAATAGTTGATGCAAAGTTTCTGCTGGGATCATAGTCATGTTGGCTTCTTTTTTTTCTCTCTAAAAGAGACAATCCCAGGAAATTATCTTTTTAATTAGTTTATGTTAACCCTGGAATTTAAGAAAAAAAAAATCTGTCGTCGCCTGATTTTTCTTCAGGCGACGACAGAAGAAAAATTTGCCGTTTAGCTCCATAGCCAGTCACAGTGAGCTATCAAGCTTACTGTGACTGAAGGTGTTGAAGTCAGGTAACCTATAAATGGAAAAGCAGTGAGCTTACACGGCAGAACTAAAAAAAAAACAGCAAAGTTAAATGCTTGTACCCGGTAGGTTAGACGGGGTGAATATAATCTGTTTGGTATGCAAGGTGTTAAACTGAGTGTTGCAGTTTAAATCTAAAATATTTTTTATATTGGTCCTTTAAAAAAAATTACTGAAACACATATTTTGTCTGATTGACCTTCTTGATAAGTAAAGTGAAGCCTCATTCAGGGATCCTTGACTTGAGGAGGAATCTAACTTTTTTTTTTTTAAGCAGTTTTAAGAGCAGCCTCAGCTCTGCGGTGTTCTTTACCCCCAGGCTGACTGCAGGCGCTCCGTCTGACTGCCATTTACAGCATCTCAGGAGGATCCTGTCATCTCGCTCTAAGGCTGAGGCCATCATCTCTGTCGCTCTCTGAGCTGTGCCGCCGTGTCACCTTGCTTCGCCTCGTCATTTCCCACAGTGGCTCTGCAGCTTTAGCCCCGACCTTCAGCCGTCTGGCCTGCCAGAGGTCAAAGATGCGGCTGCTCACCTATTTCCCTCTGCTGCTGCGAACATCTGTCAAACCAGATGTCGCCACACCTTCAGTTGGGTGTTTTTTTTTTTTTTTCCCCCCTGCCGACTTATTTTCAAATATTTCTATTGCGGGGCTCCTTTTTTTGTTCAAGGAGAAAGATGAGAAGGCAGACAGATTTCCACTTGATTCAAAATACTGAAGAGTTTTTGAGAAAAACTGAAGATTGATGTTTTTTCCCTCAAAGATGTTCTTGAGGAGTTTAGTTTCCATTCTGCTTTACTGATGGATAGTTGAGTGGGTGAGTCTGCAGAGCCACCAGAGTAAGAACAAAATGTTTTGATTCTGATGAAAAAACAGTGGGTGTCAAAATGTTTGTTTGCGTTTATCTTTGCAGACGGACGTCGACGATTCAGTGATGATCCAGCTCTCATTTCTGTCTTTGAGAGCTACATGCTAAAGATGGTGGCAATACAAAAGGGGCCCTGTTCAGGTCTAGAGTACATGCACTGCTCACTTCATGGACATCGTAGGCTATTTCTTTATAGATTTATTTTATTGTTCAGTTAGATGGTAACTCAGAAACCCAGTTTGGGACGTTCATTACCTGCAAGCTATTGTCAAAAATCCACTTTCCGAACCGAATTCCTTTTAACAGCTGCAGTTTTCTGTGATCGAAATACATCTGCATGCAATTGATTTTTGATCACTAGGGGGCAACATTAAGTCAGGCTGAGAAGTTCAGTCCATTTCTTAGAGATGCCATCAGAACTCAAGTGTCCAGCGGCTTCAGCTCTCATTACTGTCTCCCTGCAGGAAACGGAGCGTTCGGGTTTCACGTCAGAGGTTCTGGTTAGTTTAACACGGGTAAAAGAATGGGCTGCAGAAATAAAAGTGGCGCATAAAACGAAATGTCAGTTCATGCTTTGGAAAAGCGGGTGAGACCGACGGGCGGGAGAAACGGTGAGTCAGCGGGTATTTGGAGTTGGTGCCTGAAGAAGCTGCTCTGCTTTTCTCTCCGCTTTTCCCCAGCAGTTTCCTGCGTCAGGTTCAGGCGTCATGACCCTGAAACGACTTAACGTTGAACTTAACGCGAGGTCAACTACTGGGCTTCTGATTTATTCCCATTGAACTTATTAACGCACTACGTCTTGTTGCCAAACAATAGCTCGCAGTGCATTGTTGATTATTACAGTCTGACTCACTACACTGTTAATGGTCGTGTCAATGAGGAGGTGAAGTGGCTCCAAGCAGAATTTAAAACGCGGAGCTGGGGCCCTTTGTGAAATGTGTGGAGTTTTCCCAGCAGATCTAATTACAGAGTAGAGAATAAATACACTTTTTTTTTTCACCTCTGCATTCAGTTAGCTGCACCTTTCTGGATGAGGAAGCTGCTGCTAACAAATAAAGGTGTTTTTTTCTTTTTTCTTGCAGGTGCGTAAACCTGAAGTTCATTCTAAAATAACTTGCCATGGTGCCACAAACTAATTTATCAATTAGTTTATTTTTACTTGCAATATTTTAATAAAACATACTTGACATTTTTGTGGGAAAAGGTTCTGTATACAAGTCCAATTTACTTCAAAATAATGGGGGAAGACTAATTTCCGTTTTATCATTTGCAGGGATTTGGAGGTACTTCAAGAAGCATTCTGCATTCACTCCGTACACTCACAGCACTGTAAGGAATATATATATATATATATATATATATATATATATATATATATATATAATTATTTATTTATATTAGTCAAGATTTTTGCTTAAAAAATTATCCACCTTCATCAACTGCTTGAGCCGGGAAGCCATAATTGTACCATCCTCAAAATACAAAAGTAGCCCAGTTGCCACATGAGAGCAAGAAGACAAACGAGCAGCTGCTGATATCTCTGCTTAGCTTTTTTGGCTTCCACCACTTTGAGGCGATGCTTCCCATTTCTCTTGGCAGTATGGCACCTAAGAGAACTGCTAATAAAATCTAAAGAGTTTTAAAAAAGATGCTAGACGCCCTTTGGTGTGTTTAAGGAACTTTGTGCTGTTGAAGTTTCAGGAGTGTTTATATATATATAAAACACAATGACCTCCAAATATTTGTGAGGTATTTAAACAGATACATGATCCTTGGTTTGTGACAAGCCCACACAGTATCAGGAGACACTCCCACACCATGATGCCTATCCACCATGCTTAGATAATCCCCCAACTCAAGAGTTTGGGGATTGTCTAATCTAGGCCAAAAACTTGCTTTGATCAGTCCACAAATTGTTGCACCATTTCAATTTACCCATAAAATGATTCTTCTATGCAAACTGTAACCTCTCCAGCCCATGGTTTTCTTTTTTCATAATATGACTTCTTGGATGTGTTCTACTGACATCTTGGCGTCACATTGGTACCTTTTAATAATTAGAGTACATAAAGGTGACTTTAGAGGTTCTTTGATCACTATGGATTGATTATTATTGGTTATTTTCCTATTTAATCCATTTCAATGGCAGCATTTTGTTTTCTACAACATATTTCAGATTTTAGTTTTCATGTTAATGCACTTTATGCTATAGATTATTTATTATCTTGACCCCATCCAGTCAACTTACAGTTCTGATGAACATCACTTTGAAAAAAAGCCAGCTTTAAAATAGTCGCACAAAATCAGCAACTTGCATGTGTCAGGTGTTTGGTCTGTTCATTTTCTACAAAACCTACTTTAAAATTAATTACCACGTAGAGATATCATTTATACCAGAGGCAATGATCGAGCTGGTCAGCGTTGTTAAAATGCTGTTATGTGGACACAACTGTAAAAAAAAAAAAAAAAGATATTTATAAATCTACCACACACATTTAAACGCCCTAGCAAGACACCAAAGTCGCTTAGAAAAAAAAAGGTTGAAGTTGTCAGACGAGTGGATCTGCTGACACTTTGAAAAACCAAGAAATTCCCTATTTGGAGCTGAAGAGAGCAGTTTCTCGAAGGCGTTCTGGCAGAGCGCGGATCACTGCAGCTGCATACATGTCACAGACAGAATGCTGGCGCCCTGATAAAGCCTGACGCTCCGAGTGAAGGAAACACATTTGCAACAGTGGCGTACGGCAATAAAGAAGTGATGAACCATCTGCTCTCTTGTGTGGCGTTTGGCGCAGCCAGGGAAGAATTTACCCTTAAAGTTTCCAAAGCTGGCAGTAAAAACAAACACAGTCACATTTAGGCAACGGCCAAAATCTTTTTAATCCAGCATGAAACTCGTCTCCACAACTTTAAACAACCATTATTAGTTAAATAAAAAAAGAGCTATAAAACACACATAGAAAAAGCAATACAAGATATCTCCTTTTTCCAGTTACTGCAATTATTCCAGCCTTTAGATCCAAAGGCTTTGATTCAGCCTGTGTAGAGCCAAGTCTACACAAATGGGAAATAAAGCATGTGGATGCCTGTTTAATGTATGGAGCTGACAATAGAAAGGGAGGGAACTTCACCTTGATGAAAATGTTCTGGCAGAGCAGCCCCCCAAAATCAATATACCGCACGCTCTGTGGGGAAAATGAGAAGAAAATGATCATATTTCTTTCCAGCAGCAACCGATTGGGACGGAGCGGCGAAAGGTCGGCCAAGCAGCTTTAGGCTAACTGATTTCATAAAGTTATTAAAGAGAGAGAAAAAAAAACAAAACAAAAAAAAACAGCGAATATCTACGAGTCAGTAAGTTTTTCTGAGTGATACATCAGATATGTGTTCCTACTGTGGCTCGACCGAGAATGGAACATCCTCCACATTTTTCTGCTCAAACAGCCAGAGGGATATTTTATCACGGCGTCCCACTGTGCCCAAGAAATCTTCAAATTAAAGTTTTGCAACTATTAATGAACAGCAAGCAAACCTCCTAACTCCCCGCTCTGCAATCTGCCAGGAAATAAACATATATGCGAAACAGAAATTTATCAAAGCTCGGCTTGGAATTTGTGATCCATCAAATGTGTGCTTGATAAAGTGATGAGCTCCGTGGTTTAAAAGGTTTCATCTACATATATATATATAAGATATTTTTATAGTGTATATTTTTGCCTCCTTGCTGCTTTCTTCATAGCAAACTGCACTGACTCCTGGAGTCTCTTGGAACCTCTGCTATTGCCCCCCAAATGTGGCTCCTCCATGGATGAAGTGGTTAGAATGGTTACAACATTTGCATAACACCTCATACAATGCATTACAAAAGTATTCATACCCCTTAAACTTTCCCCTCTTTTGTCTCATACTTTTAATATGTTTTTAATGGGATTTTATATGACAGACCAACCGAGAACTACGGACAACTATAGGGGATACATTGTAGATGGTTTTAAGGTTTTTTTCTCACAAATACAATTTTAAGCATGCAGTGTGGTGTCCATTAGTATTTCAGACGCCTTTTATAGTGCAAACCATTTGCTTTAAAAGTTACATTATTAGTTAATCTGTTGACAGGACAATTGTTAATTATGCCCTTAGAAAATCTAAGGGCATTCATCTGTTAGGGAAATCTCATCGGATTTTCCTAACAGAGGGAATCTGATGAGAAAAATGTTCTAGAGGGAAAGCCATTAAAAGTCCAATTTAAAGGTTGCAAAACGGTGTGTAGAGGGAAGACAAAAAAACATGTACTCCTAAACTACTTTGTGAAAACACAAAGGTCAGATGAGGCAACAATGTAAGTTTCTGGCCTACAAGAAAAATACTACATGTGATGTGATAAAAAAAACAAAACAAAAACCCCTGACCCTCTCTGTGACAACATTGCGGTGGTGTTATCATGCTGATCGGATCTTTTACATCATAAAAGGACAGGAAAACTGATCAGTGTTGATGTGAAGACAAAATGGAGCCAAATAAAGATTGATCTTTGAAAGATGACACACCCCATAAAACTGGGCTGTAATTTCAGCTGGTTTCACTAAATAGTCTGGGAGCTCCAGGTCTACTTCAGAGCTTTCAGGTATTTTATTTATATAAATATGTACCCTCTTCACACATATATGCCACTTTGTGGTCTATCACATAAACATCCCAGTGAAATACTGAAGTTGGTGCTTTTACCAGACAACATGGACATTTTTTTTTTTTTTTTTTACTTTTGCAACACACTGTATTGGTGACAGAATTAAGGACATAATGAATATAACAAATAACATAAGTGATCAATGAAATCAGTTAAATTCCTGAAAGGTAAATAAATAGGAAATGCATTAGGATGTAGTGCTGATGGGACAGTAAGGCCTGTGTTTCTATCACCTCCTCACAGTCAGATCTCACACCGTCCGAGCCATGGTGTGAGAACCCGCGGCGACTGAAGCTCATCCAGCTACATCAAACTCTGCGTCTTGATGAAAGCTGTCCTCTCGCTCTGACCGTCCACTTCCTCGCTGTCTGATTCAGACTCACAGGCGACGGTGTCCTCGTCCGCCCACACAGTGGGGATCCCCTTGTAGCATATCCGAGCCTTCCTCTCCCGTCCCCGCTGGAAGCCCAAGCCAAGGCCCAGCCGTGTCCTCCTGGTGTCTGAAAACACAGAGGGCAGTTTAGTCCTCCAGGTCAAAGCGGCGTCTCCTGAGCGCACTTGAAGCAAGAAGAAGACCCCGACGAAGGCAGCCAGGATCAAGGCACAGCTGAGAATCGCCACGACGACAGGAAGTTGAGAGGGCGGAGCAGCACCGATTCCTGGCAGTTCTTCAGCCGGTCCGCTATTTATGTCTGCTCCTGCTGCCGCCAGCGCTGCTGCTGGTGTCTTCACCTCCAACTCATCTTCTTCACCTTGCAGGCCTCCAGTAAGGGGGGATTTCCTCTGGACCTGATTCTGGTGCAGGCAGGAGGTGAAAACTAGGTGGCTGTGAGTTGGACAGGAAAGGCAGTCTGTAGGTCCAGCGCCTGAGCAGGTGAGGCAGGATGGGTGGCAAGACAGGCAGGCCTGAACGGAGGACAAGTCCACCCAGTTCTCCAGAGAGAGGTTGAGCAGTTGTGGGCCTGACGTGAAGCCTGGGGGGCAAAACTTCACACAGCCCTGGAGGAAGAGGGAGAAGCCCGGGCTGCACTCTGGAAGAGGACAAAAAAAGATCAGGGAATAAAAAAAATAAAAAAATAAAACAACTAAAAGAACAACTCAGAGAAAAATACACTACAGCATATTTTAACAGGTAATGTGAACATTAACCTAGAAAGTTATCTCAAAGGACCAGAGATTCTGTCAAAACAAACTCTGCTGCAGTCGTCGGGTCAGCCTCTCCAAATATGATCTTGCCAAGATGTTTTTCTCTAGAAGCTATTCCACACATACAGCCATCTGATTGGTTAATCATCTCCCACCAAACACACCAACCCAGCAATAACCTGGACACCAATAACCTGGAGGCTTTCTCCTGGACTCAAAGGAATTGAGTCCATTCCCTCACATTGGCTGCATTAAATGTTTTTTTTGCCCACATCATATCTTTTTTTTTTTAAATTTTGTATGCACTTTTGTGTAAAACTGCTGAAAGATTAAAAGTTTCCCCACACAGTGTGGCGGCATCCTCAGCTTAACACAGTGGTTTATTTTAAGCTGCGTTCTTCATTGCATCAGCCTCCAGTTCCAGTGTAACCCAAAGTTTGGACCATCCAGGCAAACTGGCTCCCAGTGCTGGAAGGAAGAACAACACCTCCCATCCTTGGAGCAGAACCAGGCAGTAGTGCAGCTCTTGCAGTTTTATTCTGACCTTCTGCTCTCAATATGCAAGGACTGCAGTTTGTGCCAAGACACCTCCATTGGCCAAAAGGAGAGACAGCCTGGACTGCAGGCCCACGGAGACCCGGGCTGCTTCAGCGTTAGCCGACAAGCAAGTTGGTTCTCAAGTAAGGCACTTTCCACTGCTGCTGCCGTCAAAGTCGGGGAGTCACCAAGGCGATCCTGGGATTTTGATTCTGTCACGCTTCCATCTTTCCCCCGTAGATCAACATTAAATATTAAGAGTTCAGAATTATCTAATGATAAGACTCCGAATCGGTTTTAATTGTTGATTTTAGTTTCTGTTTTCCTGTTAAATATTAATTCTTTAATGTTATGTGTTTCTTAATTAACAGAGAGTAGACACTGGTTGATAATTTAAAAGCAAAAGATTGTTGATTTGGTTGGTTATGAGCTCCTGTCAGGTTTCATGTTGAATTGAAATTAACTATGAATCCTGAGAAATACACAGAAAGTTCAAAGTGATTTATTTTGGTGTGATGTCCAGAGCTGACTGGAAATGAAATGTTTTCAGCTTTCAGGCTGATTCTGTGAATTTATGAGACTTTTTGACATTTGAACATTAATCAAAATGCTTTTTTCTACTGGAAAATAAAGAAAATCTAAAACTTTGCCTTAGTTAATCTTAATTAATTTTTTTTTTTTTGCTAGTCAAAGATTGAAAAAAAACTACACATAATTGTTAAAAGTCTTAAGCTACAATCTGTTTAATATATATCTTCTTATTCTGCTGAAGGTCATTTAAAGATTTTCATTTAAAACTGGATGAATATTTCTTTCTCATTTAATTCCAGTCCCTGATCATGCAGTTTGTTCCCAGCAGCCTGCCACAAACACAACCAAATATGTTTCCATTTCTTAAGCTGAATCTGTCAAAAAATAAATAAATAAATAAATAAAATAAAATACACTGGATAACAAAACCCTGAACCTAAAATATTTCTGGACCAACAGTGTTGGCCAAAGAGATATTAGCTGAAAACAAGGGATCTGGAATAGTGACAATATTTGATGTATTTATTGTGATAAAAAATGATCAAACAAAAAATAATTATCATCATGTTGTATCTTAGGATACGGGTTAGCGTTAGTCTATCAGCCTATTAGAGCTTCAAGCAAATAAAGCTTTAGAGATAAAATCTGGTATCAAATTGGCAAGAGGAATAACATTATGTTGTGTAAATGTGCTGCTTCACAAAAGTCATATTTAATATTCTCTGAATATAAACCGCATTTGCAGATTTTTCAGAATGGAAAATGAATTAAACAGCATGGTACATGAACAACAATCAGTAATATCTTTAAGAAACATTGAAACAGGAATAGTCCAGTTGATGTCGATGAGGTCAATGTGTTCTTGACACACAGTTATGATATTTAAGAAAAAACCTAATGCAATAACACCACGTGTGTCAGATTGTGATACTATGTTGTTTTTTGTGAACATATATACATATATGAGGCGCTATGTTCATTACACAAGCTCAAGTAATCACAATGCCAAAGGGGGGACTCTTTAATACATTCTAAACAAATTTCTGAGAATGTTCCTCCTTCTTCATACTGGTTTTACCTTGAAATTCAAATATTCCCCCCTCACCTACACAGTATGTTAGGTTGTCAATATGTCTTCTAAAGGCCACAGCCAGCCACTGACGCAAGAGTAACTGTGCTTACTGAATATTACATCCTTTTCAAGTATCTTTATTGAAAAACACAATAAGAAGAAACATATAGTGTGCTCTGAATGACCTGGTTTGAACTAAACATCCAGAAGTAGAGTAGGTACATTTATTGACATTAACATTCTGTTAGTTAAATAAATGAATGAGCAGTTTAAGTACAATCAGCTAAGAAAGATTTCAACATGTCAGTGGAATCAGCTTGTCAATCTGTTTCCAAACCTTCTCTTGTAAAGTTAATTTCTCAATTTTTAATTAAAGTCTAATTCTGTCTGAAGAAGCTGAGCCTTATTTAAACTGAATGGACAACATGATGAATGATTTAATACCCTCAAGCCCCCATCAGATGTAATCTTTTAGTGAGATTAAGAACAGAAACGTCATCCGTGCAAAACATCTGGCTTAAAAAGATGATCTTCAAATGGCTGACCAAGACGAGGATGTTTTTTCTCTGCTGCAGTGATGATCATCAAGAACCTTCATCTAACGTGTTTGTTGCTCTTAGCTAATCAATTTTACTGTGATCTTGTGTTTGATGTTCATTGCTTTAATAAATTAAACTTCTGAGGTCATTAGTGGGGTTTTTCGTTGGTAAATTAAAAGAATCACTGCATGAAATACAAATGAGAAAGCATACAATCATATTTTACACTCTGACACAATGGAAGCACTGAACAGTAGACCGTTCCCTCTAGGTCAGAGGTCAGATAGTGCCTGAAGCGGAGGAGCCTGGTTTGCACTAATAGGGAAGCTGCTCTGCTCTGTTGTGGTCAGCAACAGGCTTCCTGCAAGTTCTTCATTTTCCAGGCTCAATTTGATATTTTTTCCTGCAGTTTCTAAAACATTCTGGACATCAGAGCACAAACCTGGTTGGGTTCAAATCTCTGGACGTTCCACAAATCAAGAGGCAACAAGATGCTGAAGATATAGCTCTGATTAAACAGTGTGAAGAGATTGTTTCTCAACTTTATGTCATTCTGACTAAGATAGATTAGATCTTCTGGCTGCAGACCCTGAACTCTCCCGAGGGAAGCCTGAGTCTCCCTCCTGAACCTGTTATACTTGTGACCCAATTTGAGATAAGGTGAAATCAGTGGATGGATGCAGCAACAGATACAATATATCAGTAACACAACCTTTGGGCTATCTTATCTTTCTCTGGGCTGCTGTTGTTATTTAAACCCTTAAATAACAAAAGTTGATTGTCCGCTATCCCTAAATGAGAACATTTATAAGAAGAATCTGGTGTAGTAGATCAGAGTTTAAGATTATTTCGCCTAAATTCCAAAAATAAAGTGTAAAACAAGAATAGAGAAAACTTTATTTGTCTTCATACATTGCTGGGAGATATTATTTTATTGATAATCTCAAGACATTTACTCCTTTAGCAGTGCTGAGATAATTTAAAAATTTATCTTTTTGCGCTGACAGAAAATTTCTCTTTTCTCTCTTCCTCTCATATATTTAGCTTAATTTCTGGCACTTCTGGATTTCATGTCTGGGAAGTCATTAGGAAACTAGTGGTGGGGGGTGTGAATGAAAGGATTAGCAGTGAGAGCAGATTTAATCCGGATGATAAAGGAGAGAGAGTCTGACGGATCAAAGGGAAAAAATAAATATTTCTGACCTTGTGTGTTTCTGTTAAGATTGTCGTAAGCGCTTGCATTATTGTGGTTTTATTTTCACCTGCTGTTCCCTCTATGCCTAACACGCTTGTATGACATATGGCGACGTGCTAATTTATGGTGCACAAGGGGGGCTGTGAACGCCTCATCTGTATTCACAACATTTGCGTTACAGACGCCACGACACCCGACACATGCAGACCTGAGGCCTGTTTCATAATAGACAACAATACTGAGACAGTGCATTACCAGAGTAATGTCTTTACATCCCTTAAGCTTTTTCGTGTTTTCATGTCAGGTTAAAATTATGAACTTCGAAGTGGAAAAAAAGATTAGTGATTTGATTTCCTTTGTTTCTATAGGAGTTTACACATGTAAAAGCTGAATTTTGCTTGCTGTTCAGTTTTGACGAACATTTACAGTATAAGTTTAAGTTCAGATCTCAGTGGAGGAAAGGTTTAGTGAATGTGAATTTTCAAGACTTGCCACATATTCTGTCTTAGATTTCACCCAGGACTTTGGTGATATTTTCAGGGCAATCCATCCACATGTCTGCTGAAATCCTAACTTCTTATAATTTCTTATTGCCAGATTTATGAAGGGCAGGGCTCATAGTTGTCCTGTCAACATACTTTCCCACCTGATCCATCTTCCCTGCTTAATCTTCTACTTGCCCGTCAGTTTCAGTTGAGACTAAATCTCAAAACTGAAAAACAGGTTTACCGTTTTGCAGCACTGCGTTTGTTACATTAAATGTTCAAAGCTTATATTTCTTGGCCTCCCTCTGTCCTCATGAAGCTATTTGTTCACGTATGTTTTATCTGGACTTACAGTCAGAGTAAATAACTTCAAGGTGGACACTATTTACTAATTACATGACTTCTGAAGGCAACTTATTTCTCTGGAATTTATTAAGTGGTGTCAGAAAAAAGGGGAGAGAATACATGTGCATACGTTTCAGACTTTGAAAGGTACATACACTATTTTTCTTCCACTTGGTAGTTATGGTCCACTCTGTATTGCTCCATCACAAAAACCCAATAAATTATTTTCAAGTTCACTTTGTAGCGTAAAAAATGCATGGCTATTTTTGAAACATGTTCTTTGATCCAGTTTAAATTCTGCGTGTCAGCGTATTCTCACCAATACAGATCTGCTGGGCATCGAAGGTCTTGCAGCTGTTGTTGGAAGGTCGAGGGAAGTAGGGTGACGAGGGGTTAACAACGCTGGGTCCGGTACCCCACAGGGTGAGGGTGAACTGACTCAGTACACCTGTGGGAAGGAAACAAAGAAGTGAGGAGTTCAAAAGGAGATGGAGGTAAATATCAAGTTAGCAGCTCTCAGTGGGGGAACAGAGTGAACTGGCTGAGAAGAGGATGTGGGGGCGGAAGGAGAGGAAACAAGTGATGCGAGCGGGGCCAAACACAACTCAGGAGGAGGATCGACACCAGCCGAGGAAGAGAAAGTACACCCATTTCATTCCTACTGCAGCTCTAAGTAAACAGAACCACAGGATAAACATAGAGATGTTAACTCTCCTCAACTGTAAGCTGGATTCTGAGCTGAAAAAAAAAAAGCAGCCCTCAATGTTGGAAATGAAAACCTTGTTCGGAGGTTTTGATCAAAAAGATGTAAGATATTTTCTTGTAACGGCCGTCGACATTTAATCTGGAATGTGCTTCTGAGAAGCTCCTTTCTGGGCAGCAAAAAAAAATTACACACCCTGTCATTAGACGAGGAATAAAAGAGGAACTGAAAAGGCCTTTTTAATAAAGCATGAAAACATGCAGCGAGATTGGAGCTGGCAAGGGGCCAGCAGATGCTGACATTACTGTGGTTTTGAAGTAATGTATAATGAGATTAATGATAATGAGCGATTTACCATAGTCACGTCCATTAGATGCAACGTTTTCTATCTCTAGGGTCCACTCTCCCTGCGGGTCCTCGTCCCACGAGTGGGTGGTCATAAAGGCCCAGTCGCTGAACCCCTCCGAAGAATAGTCATTGGGCCTTAAAAGACAACAGGAGAAAACTTATTTTCTGTTTATCTTCATGTGTGGAAATCGCTGAATACAGCCCTGTATCAAGTGAACACACACACACACACACATGCTGAGTCTGTCTAAAAGAGAAAGGTTTACGTCATGAAGCCGCATCAGAAATGAAGCCGCATCAGAAGAGCTGCGTTTAACTGTGTACCTTGGGAACAGCAGGGTGGAACGTGTTCCCAGTGGGCTGATTAGATGAATGGCCAATTTTCCTCGCTGGTTGTGGGAAAGAGTGAGGCGAGCCTGAGCGTGCTCCAGAGATCGGACATACTCCGGTCGCCCCCAGCAGGCATCAACACTCTTGCTGAACACCAGCTTGTTCCCGATGTCTCTGCAGGGTTGTCGAGAGGAGCGGAGAGTGGTTAATGTTGTGTGTCTGCAGAAAACGGACACAGGCAATCACACTGTGCTAAGAATCTAAACGTCTTCAACGCCCTCAGGGCAGATGCTGGGAGGGATGAGGAGCCAGTGAATGGATTTAATAAAACTAAAACCCTCTGCTGTTCACACACACATATCTTCCTCCCACAGAAAGCCAAACACTGTTTTGCTCAGTAGCAGGATCCACTGTTTTCCAGTGGTTCTAAAACTTTGAAAATAAGAGAAAACCTGAATCTTATGTGGATCACATAACTTTGATCCACATGGTAACGTTTATTTATCGCGTAAGACTAGGCGATAAATAAACATGTTAGTTTTAAAACAGTAAACTGTAAATTTTCAGGCTTTTGTTTTAAACAAATATTGTGTTAAGCTTTACTCAAATATATTTGAAAAATAAATTTGATTAAATTCATATTAGGTAGATTTAATACACAGACAGATAAATGCAAAGAGATTATTTCTGTTAATTCAGCTGATTATGGAATACAGTTGATGAAAAAACAAAATTTAGTCCAATAAAAAGTTAGAATTGAGTGGACTGGATAGATTTGGGGTTAAAGTCAAGTCAGTTATTCAGTGAAACGTCATCATAACACAGCCATTAAAGCAGGTATAGGTACTTTGTAGTTTAGGTAGAGTGGGAAGGTGCCAAGTTTTACTGAAACGTAAAATCAGCATCTCCAGAAAGCTTGTCATCAGATCGAAACACAAAGTTATCAAATAAGTCCTAGTAGACAACTAAGTTAAACAAATCAACTATGTGTGCATGTAGTCATTAAAGAGATAATCATAAACATTTAGCAGGGCTTTATGTACTACATTTTTATAACTTATGAAGTAAACCAATAACTGAATAGCCTCGCCCTTACCCTACACTATTCCTAACCAGTAAACGCCTCACCCTAAACCTAACCTACACTCTATTTAACCCAAACGCAGCACCTCTTTTTGTGGGACCTGGAGCAGTGAATGTATTATTTGTTGGAAAAATAGACCTCACAACATGAAATGCTTAAATACACACACACAGTTTGAAGTCACTGTTCTAACCTTGGTTCTGTAAGCATTGTCAGAACGCATTGGTGCTGTGGTCCCACTGTCGTCCAGTTCTGTGCCAAACTCACCATAGCGCCTGCATCTAGTAAGCCATAGCCATACGAATGACTCACTGAGGAGAAAAGAGAGTAGATAGACAACATTGACAGTGAGAGAATGATATAGGCAGCAGCTTTAGAACTTCTTTTCAGAAACACAATTTTGAGCTTTAATTGAATGGACTGTCTAAAATTCCTAAAATGCTCCGCCGACCTTTAACAGCACTATCCCGCTACTTCTCTCTATCTGCAGTCACCGATAATACAAGTATTTTTTGGCCCTTTTAATAAATGCAAAAGATCTTTAGGGAGACGTGAAAACATTTCCTTTTATCGGAGCAGCCTGAATGTTGTGTGTGTCTGATTGACAGACACTGGCAGGAGAATAACAGCCAAAGTAAACAAACATCCCCTTTCTCACAAGACATGGACAGACAGTTTTATGTGCTGGAGCCGAGCATTAAAGATACTACTGAGGGTGACATAAGAAGCTGGCTTTTGTTGCGTGAAAGCCTTTTTAGTGTCTCTTTCCACAACATTTTCCTACTGGTAAACATGGTGTGTACGTCCCTGAACATTTTGAAAGAAGCAGAGTTGATGGTGAAAGCCACAGTGGTCATGGAAAGTACACCCTCTTTTAACTTTGAAGGTGAGTTATTGTGCTTTCTTGAACAGGTTAGGGTCGTTCTCTGGGCTGTATGAAACATGTTCATGATATTCTTTGGGCTTTGTAGGGGTTGCTAGGTAACGGGCTAGGCTTTGATGGGGTTGCTAAGTGAGGGGCAGCGGCTGCTGATTTGTGACCTTACATTCCAAAGGTTTTTGAAATAGATCATTTTCCAGACACCAAAAAACTTTTAATTTATTGCTAAAAACAGCTGGATGTTTTTGTTTTTTTTTGTAAGTACTTGGGCTACTTTCTGAAGCAGTGGAAACCAAAAATGCAAAAATGTGCAAAATGAGAAATACATAATGCATCCTATTTTATGTGTTCCAGACATAAAGAGGATCTAGTCTGGTTTGGTACAACTTTGCTTCCCTTACAGGAATTAAGAGGAAAAGTAGCAGCCAGGCGTTGTTAATTAAAACACTTGATTATTGACCACTAGTAGGTGTGATCTTATCTATAAAAGCAGGATAATTAGCATTTTGCTGGTCTGGTGGGCAGAAAGACGTCAGCAGTATGCAAAGAGAATTGCTGCTCCTGAATGATTCTTGTTGCAATGGCCTTTGGACACTTGAGATCAAAGTTGGGACATAATCTGCACCAAATAGAGCACATCAGCACAAACACTTCAGAAGGTTTGTATCAGACGGGGCTGATCTAAAATGGTTATGCCCAAAAATAGTGACCTCAGTCCTGTTGGCGCAGGATGTTAATAGCTTTCCATAACAATCAGCTACTGAAGATGGTGCTACAAATCATACAAGTGATACTACATTTTGTTATGTCAACCTAAATAAAAAGAAGTGTAACAAAACTATCTTCAGACGTAAGGTAATTAGTAAACACTTAACCTGTGTCCACCTTTAAAGTTTACGGCCTTATTCAATATACTACAATGTGTTCTGATGAGGGTTGTTTGACAGATTGAAATTTATTTTTGAACATAACCTTTTATGTTCAAAAGTATTGAACATGCTTTTCTTCAAGCTCACATTTCTGTGTTTAATTTTTTATTGCTCTGATGTAATGTTGCAATCTTAAGTGTTATGTTTTCATTAGCTGTCAGTGGGAAAACAAACTAACAGAAATACAAGCGTGAAAACGTCAGTGTATGAACATTAATGAACAAACAGCAACATGAAGACAGTTCATGATGGTCAGGGATAAAGTTGTCAGGAACTTTAAAGCAAGGTTAAATTATAGTATACTGTCACAAGGATCCCAATCTAATATATCATCCTAAAAATAAGTTCCTGGCACATCCAATTAATCTGAATGGCAGAGCAAGAAGAGCATTAATTAGAAGCAACCAAGAGGCATAGGGTGACCTTGGAGGAACTGGAGAGATCCATGGCTCAGGTGGAAGAATTGGATGACAGAAGCGGATGCTGATTCTACAAATCCAAGTTTTATGGAAGAGTGGTAAGTGGTTAGTTAAAGAAAGACAAAGACAAGTCTCATTTGAAGTAGATATGACTACAATGGAGCTTTTTCACTGATATTCCACAGGGCTATGTGTGATGCAAAACTATCATCACTATCAGATGTTCATCAATATGTTCCCCCCCACGCTCAAGATCTTAGGGGGGGTTTCTACATGTGAAGAAAGTGAGTAAGTAAAATCTAAGTACGCATTACCTTTCAAAATATAAAATCACTAAGTACTTTGCAGCAGTATGACACAACAACCTAAGACCCCCCAAAATCATTTGAAATAACCCTGAAAACGCAGCAAGAGCAATGGAATAAATAACTAGATTAAAACATATAGTGTTGAAATTATCCACTGAAAGTCCAGACCTAATTTAATTCAGAAACTTTGGCAACACTTTTCTTTGTCAAAACATATTATATTATTAAAAGTGCATTCTAGTGATTAAAAAAATCAAAAACAAACTGAAGAAGGATAAATACATTTTAAGAGCATTCTAAAACTTTAGACTTTATAGAGGGAAAGTTTATATGCTACAGGAAGCAGCCATACATTTTATAAATGTGTTTTATAGGCACCTTGTGTTTCCCAGGGACACTGCAGCATGTGAGGAGTTGCAGATTGAAATGAAAAATCTGTGATTTTTAGAACCCTGGCTCTACCTCCGGTGCCACAGCTGCCAGTAGTTTGTGAAATACTGAGGAAAAACATCTGCAATTTAATCTCAGATGGGCTAAAATGACTGTAATGCTTTGGCTCTGCAGAGAGAGATTGTTATTGCCAAAAAAGTAATAACATTTTTGGGAGACTTAATAGATTTTTCTTTGTACAAAAATTACATATACACATGCAGCAGGGAAGGATAAACATAACCCCCGATTATAAGATAACATCTGTGCTTTATTTAGATGGTGTAAAATAATCAGTATATACCAATGCGTCCCACTCCGTTGGTCTTCCAGTCTCCGGCGATAAGGTGCCCAGGTAACGACGTCCTCACCACCAGGTGCTGCATGTCCCTCCAGGTCAGGTTCATGCTGAAACACCAAAAGCAAGAGAGCAATTTAACTGCATCGACTTTCTGTCATGTAACAGATGAAGGTAATAATTTCGACATTATGCACATCATGAGTAAAGTCAGGTTTTGCTGACCTCAACAGCACAATAATGTAGTAGAGGAAATGTGAGGAGCTGAGGGACATGGAAAAGGTCAGGGGACTGCAGACACGACTGAAATGTAATCAATCCCAGCATGTGCAGCGAGGACAAATGGACACCTCTGAAAATAACACCCTGAAACACGAAGGAGTCTGGGAGGTTTACTCCAAAGCATCATAACTAAGCAGCTACAGAGTTTTTCAAAACTAAACAAACACTCTTTGAACTTTTTCACATTTTACCATGTATTAACCACATATTTCACTGTATTTTACAGGGATTTTCTGACATGCCAAGAACAAGTAGAGCATAATTGTGAAGTGGAAAAAAACATTGGTTTAGTTCTTTGAACTGAAAACCATATATGCTTTTATTTTTACTTCCTAATTATGCCACTACCTTGAATTGGCCTGTCACATACAGTCCTATTAAATTACATTAAGAGTGTGAGGTTGTAACATAAGAATGTGAACGGGTTCGAGGGGTAATGATATCAAGGCACTCTGATACCATAAAATATCAGAGTTAAAACGGTACTGTGAAACTTATTATGCTGAGAGGTCAAAGAGCACGATAAACAGTAGCTATAAAACCAAGGAGAACAGCATTCATCCTTTCTCCAGAAGCAAGTTTTAAATGAGGTTTGGGACTCAAGGCCAAGGTCACCTTCTACACAGGACTGGCTTTCATAAAAGCAAGACCTTTTTCTCTCATTTAGATATAATGAAGAGACATTGATTAGAACAGCCTCAGAAGAACCAATGAAGACATACTCTTCAGCAGGTTTGAATAACAAAACGATGAATCACAGTGCTTACTAAGCTCAGCACCACAGTTGACTGAAATAGAAGCAGAACTTCGCCGAGGCGCATCTCCTCCTCCCTCCATACAAATCAGCATCCTTCCCTCACATCCTCTCATGAGTTATTAAAGTACAAGATCCCCCTAGATCCACTCAATGTGACATCAACCAAGAGCAGGGAGAGGGATGATAATAAAATTATAAAACAATAGAAAGCCAAAAAACATTCCGCCTATTAAACGATTCCATTTGCGCCAGTTTCAGTGTGGGCCTAGTCTGATAAAGCAGCTATGCTGTTATTACTGCAGCCTGTCAGGAAAGGGGTGCCTGCTGGGATGCACCAAGCACTGCCTGATAACTGATAGTCAACGCGGTGAAAACCCGAGTTCTGTCAGTTACTGGCCATTTCTCATGATATATCACAGCTGACAGCGCCGAGATAAGCCAGGGAGGCTGAGGAGGCTTACCTGTACTGTAACGCTGTGCCGGATTGGATTCGACACCTGTCATCACTAACGCAGACATGAGGGGAATTATGCAAAGTGGAGAGCAGCTGAGTGATAAGACAGACTCAAGACATGCAAGATACAAGTGCAGATAATGCGGATAAGGGCGAACGCGTGAGATGGCTCAGGAAGCTCGGGACACCTGCAGTCCTGCGTGAGCAATAATGAGAAAGATTCTCTGGGATATGACTCTTCATGAGCAGTCCTACAGGTATTTGAAAGTCAGTGTGGGCTGCAGCTGCTGATTTATCTCACTAATTAAGTGATTATCAAAAGCTTAATTTGCTGTGGAAAGAATTTCTGCTGGGAGTCAGTCCAGCGTTGATTCCCGGAGGTGTCTGTGAAGTCGCAGCTGTGAGCACACACCTCCCATGGAGACAGGGTGGAGAATGGTGGTAAAGATAAAACCAACAATATTCTTGCACTTTAAAAGTCGAGCGTGCTCAAAGATGATTCACAAAACTGTTTTCGTTTTCATTAGTCTGATTCTTCTGAAAATTTCTTGAAAGTTTCTTTGAATTCTGAAGTTAGCATACACTCAGATCACTGTGTCTTTAAACAATTTGGGAAAACCCAGATGAAGAAAACGTAATGACTTTGAGAAAGTGATTTCTATTCATTGGAGGCACATTGGTGAATGTCATTTAAAGAATTGGGGACAAAAATAGCTCATCTTCGAACCACTTCGAAGATGAATGCACAATTTTAAGCCTGCATGGATTAAAGAAATAAAACACTGAATTTAATGTTGTGCCACAACTTCTTATATTTAAAAATTTGAGGTTTAATGCTGTATATTGATGTCCCACTCTAAAGAGACCAGTTCAAATACATTATTAAAACCCTAAAGTTAAAATGTCCCTGATGACTGCATGTAGACATCTGACAGGTATTGTATGTTAAATAATAATAATAAAAATAAAAAACAGATGGGAGCAGGTCAGTGGCGCTGCTGTAAAAGTCATCTGTCATTCCAACTCACTTTGCCTCCAGAGCCAGAGCGATGATCCCAGCAGCTAGTGGAGCCGAGGCAGACGTCCCCGTGTGAGAGTCAGTGCATTTCTGCCTCAGGTCTGTGGTCACCTTAGAGAGAATAAGAACAGAGGGAAGTGCACATAAATACAAAAAGAGAGAGACAGAGCTAATGTGACACTTCACCATGAATTCACAGCGAGGAAAGCTGAGTGTTAGACAGGGAGGGACAGAGATAATATGAGTTTTCCCTGCAGCTATCTAAGATGGAAGAAGAATGAGAGGGAGGAGGAGAGAATGAGTCGGTAGGTTCAGTCTCAGGTTTATGGACGCCTGCCAAGGGGTCACAGGCGGGACAGCGAATGTCAGCCAAGTCGGCCCCAGCCAGGTCTGTTGCTGGTGAGACGAAGGGTCTTAGTGCTCCATGCACGCTTCTGATCTTCCTGTCTGTCACTACCAGGAAGCTAATGATGCCTGTCTGGGTCACAATGAGGACACACTGGTAATGACAAAGAGGCCGGAAGCAAAGACCAGCAGTGAAGGTTAGAGATGGAGGATCTGCTTGCAACTTTTGGCCTGACAGCTTGTGGCACTAATGACCATTATCAGCTGAAGACGTCTCTGTGTCAGAGGCGTAAATAAAACCGGTCAGGCGTCCGAACAGGACAACTGTTCCACTTGGAGCTGGACCAAACAGCCACTTCATAGATATCTGATAACTGAAAAATGTTTTCTCATTAAATGTATTAATTTAGTGCAAGGTCAAGCATTTTTTATAAGACTCAGCAGAGGTTTTATTTTATTATTATTTTTTTTATGATAATAGAAAGTGGTCAGAAGGGACATAGGGAATAAAAAAAACTTATTTTTGTGCAATAAAAAAATATCAATCATGCAGCTATAAATGCTGACATGATAAACAAAATTTAACTCATAAAATGAGGAACCAAAAACTATTGCAGATCCTGATCAGAAAAGTCCTGTGGCCAAACATTTTAGGGATATGAAGTCTGTAGTCAAGCTTTTCTTGGCCTGTATTTATCAGTTCTGTTCAGCTTCAGTGACTGTTCTAGACATAAAAAGATTCCCACAGAATGATGCTGCCACTACCATGTCTCATGTTTGCAGGATGGTGTGTGTGTTCAGAGTGACGGACTTAGTTTTCTGCAACACAAGTTGCAAATATTCAGTCTGTGGGCAAAACAAACAAGCAAACAAAAATCTGCTGTAGTTTCTTCTGGCCAGATCATCGTCTCCTTTCCTGAAAACTCCATGAATTTCACATATGAAAATGATAGGTAAAAAACATGTACCACATAAAAAAAATGCATGTGGTGCACACAAGTTTTCACTTGTAATTTGGATGATAAACGAAAGAGTCCTTAAAGCATGGGAAATTGTTTTATAACCTAGCGAAGCATTAAGCTAATCCACAACTTCATCCCTGCACTGCTATGTGTATTCACGGTTTTATTATGCTGTTTGCTCACTAATAATCTCAACCAAAGCTCTAAGTCCTTCATACAACATCTGTATTTATGTTGAGACTAAATTACTTATCTCCAAGAGGCATTTGGATTTTGTTTACTGATATTTGAGTACAGTAAAGGATAAACACAGAATTCTCAGAAACCACACGTATTGCCTCTTCCACTTCACACCATGCTTTACTTGGTGGTGGTCGATAATGTGCCATATTCATATGATACTGGCATTTACAACTGATTTTGATGCAATAATCAAGACTAAAGTGAAGTTGAGCAGAGCGAGAGATTTTTTGTGACCGGTTTATCTTTGTAGTGTCTATACAGCTGCAACAGCCTCAGTTTCAGAGTGTGTATTTTGACTAAATATTTTCAGCCTCCACAGGCACACTTGGCCATAAAAGCTCTGCAATTCTGACTAATTTAATTATGCAAACAAAAGCCAGGGGACTTCCTTAAAATAACATTATTACAATGATTATGATTAAGCTTTTTTTAATACAATGTGTTTTTAAACATCTACGTGCTAATCTGTTGGTGTGGTTGTGCAATAATCATCCCACCTAATAGCAAAATTGTTTCTCTTTGTTCAGTTTTTCGCCAAGCATGTGTCAGTGCCCTCTATGTTGTTCATCTTTCAACCCCGATCCAAAGGCAAGAATGTTAGGCTAATTGGACAACCTAAACTGCCTTACAGTGTGAGAGAGTGTGCATGGTTCTGTCATTGTGTCTTTGTGAGTGAGGAAACTATCAGCGATTTTCTGACTTACTAGAAGAAGGAGTAATTTAAAAATTGTTTCCTTTTCTCATGAAATAACAGGTCACTAAATCCCAACCCCAAATGCTCCGAAGGTCATGCTGGATTGCTGTGAAAGCCGCCAGTGCAACTGTGGCAATCACAGCTATGTGTCACTGAGATCATAAATACCAGTGTTAGACAAAGAGACGTGGCATGAAATAACTTTCAGAACAAACACCAGCAGCCTCACAGTTGCAAAATCAAGTCAGTGCTGCTTCACCTCTTGAAAACAAGTTTAATTTCACATATTTTGGTGAAGTGCATTTGTTTGCCTGTAGCAGCCCTTTGGTGTATTTTGGATAAAAAAAAGTTAGATTCCTAGCTGTTTCATGTTATTGTGATCCCTGGAGGCAAACCTTTCATCAGCTGAAAAGCAGCTTGAAAGAAGCATGTGACATTTCCAGGGTTTGTCCGCTCTCCTTGTTGGATGTTGCGCATCAGACGCTCTGATTTCTGACAGCTTGATCCTTATTTACAACATGACAGACAGAGGCTTAATGCGAAAATACGCTTCAAAAAATGTCAATTTATGATGCGTCTGCGTCAGTGTTTGGTAAGCAGACAGTTTTTTTTAGATTGGCAACACAACAGCTAATGCGTAAATGATTTTAAGGAACAGAGGTGTGCTTGCACTCACTATCTGTTTCTCCCCTGGATTCCCAGAGCTAAAGGTTGTAGCCAGGGTGGAGGAGCAGGGTTCACTGTACCACGGCACATTGCCCGACTCTGTGGTGCTGCTGATGGACAGCGTGTAAATGCTGTTGGTGTAGCCGTCACAGTTGCAGCTGTCCTGTTCGCGGCCACCGTTGCCTGAAGCCCAGACGAAGATGGAGCCCAGTCCACTGCGTCCCTGCGGTAGAAAAACATAAAAGAAAACGTTGATATAGTTGAAACCCAACCAACAGAAAGAAACTCGCTGAGGGCTCGCTGAGGTGTGGAAAGCTGCCTTTGACAAAGACGTTTGTCTGACTGCCTAAACAGCATGCCATATCTGAACTTTCTTTAGAAACTCTAAAACGCTGGAGGTGCAGATCCATGTCAAAAATTTCAGATCGCAAACATGGCGATTGTAATTGCGACACGCACTCAAGCTGACTGAGACTGCGAATACATGACAGCATCATTTTAATTGAAGCATTGTTCAGTTTAAGATACACATACAGTAAAGGCCAAATTCCTCTGGCAGATTTAAAAATAATCTGTGAAAATAATTAAAATTACATAAATCAAACAATTGCTATATATATTTGTTAATCAGCTTTTTGCATGTTGTATTCTGATAATTTGGACGATTTCTTTGTTGATGAGCTTAAATGATTTGAGGTTGGAAGACCTGCTTATCATCATCCTAATGTTTAACTCTCTCCACAGATTCTCCATCAGATTCAAATTTGGATTCTGGCTGGGATGCTTCGAAATGTCATGAAGAAATATGTTAGCAAAACATTAAGCGATGACGTAAAATCAAAATTTGCCAGTGGAATGAATATTTTTGTACTTCTCTATATCTGTGTGTATTTCATTTCACATACATATAGTTTTCATCAGCAGGCTAGGAGATAGTAATGATGTATCAAACAGAAATTTGATTTTCAAGCATCTTTTCAACAAAGACCTTTTATTATCTTTTTATCAGTACCACGATTAAATGGGTTTATTTGTTCCAAGACATACACCACTTTGTTCACGTACTCGTCTCCACCGGATTAATTTAAGCTCTGTGACAGGGTTGATTTACTTCTTCTGAAACGCAAATGACACTGAACTGCATACATTTCTGTGTCTCTATTTAATTCATTTTTTCTCCAGTTAGTTTTATTGCTTATCTCGAAGCCAGAAGCCTGCCTGCTGACCTCTTTCACTGCTGACCTTCTGCACCTCAAAATATTGCTGATTGTTACTGTAGACCAGTTGTTGCCAGAGTCCCTGAGGCCTGAATGGAGACGAAAACATTGAGTGTCAGGGCACCAGATGTCAGGGCTCAGAAACAGCCTTAGGGGTGGAGATTGACCTCTGTATCCCTTTGCTGAAGTTAATGTTTATATTACAAAAGATTCTGATTGGTGCAACAATATTTGCTGTCGGATTTGATTCTTCATTTATATCCGATTACATAGTACATACTTGTGTGGCTACAAAATACCTTTTCTTTTTTTATTAGTTTCATCCTTTTCTAAAAAAAAAAATAATTCAATAATGCAACTATACTGAATAGCTTATTGTGAGAAAACAGGAATGCAGGTAAACAAATATTTACAAGAATGACCTGTAACAAAAAAACATCTTTTTCTAACAGTTCAGATAAATAACAATAACTATCAATATCCATGGAACCTTTTCACATTTTGATACATCACAAACACAAACTCTAATGAACTGAGTTGACAGATAAAATAGTATATGAATAAGAAATGGACTATTTACTTTTACCAAATAAAAATATGAAAAATTAGCTTTGCATGTGTTTTCAGCCACCTATGTTCTAGTACATTTAAATAAAATCCAGCATATCTTAATTACTGAACAATAATTGAGGGCGGTAGCCAAGAATCCCCTCCTAACTTAAGAGTAGATGCACAGATCCACAACTCAGGTGGGAAAATCTGTTGACAAGAAAACCAGCAGCCATGAACGCAGATAACATGGCCTTCCTGGAAGACTTCCAAGACACGTACTGTTGAAAAAGACAGCCAGAGCCACAACTGGTTTGATGAAACCGATCTGTTAGAATGGCCAAAGCAAAGTCAGGACCTAAATTTATCTGAGAGACTGAGGCAAGGCTCGAAAATGTATCCTGCAGGCACTCTCTAGTCGAATTGCCTGAGCTTGAATGGACAAATATTTCATTTCCTTCATGTGCAAAGCTAGTTAAAGCAAACTATTAAAGACTTTCAGGTGTAATGGGAGTGAAAGTAGCAAAATAGGATTTCTGAATATGAGATGCCCTTCAGACTTTTATTGTCAAGAAATTAGAAAACGTCTACCTACATAGAATTATGTGGAGGTTTCTATTTGCCTATGAAATGATATCTCATTAAAAACTGACTGTACAAACTGAGGTTTGTGGTTTTAACGTAACGAAATGCAAAAAGTTCAAGGAATGTGAATACGTCTGCAAGGCAGAGTAGTACTATCTCCAGATTGTTGATCAAAATCGACAACCAAAAGAATAGGAAAAAAAAGGATTCACACTAAACAGGGAGAAAAAAAGCATTTGTCAGTTGGTGTGCTTGTCTAGTTACCAAAGATTTACTTCCTTATCAGTGCTGCTATGATGCTGTTTTCGCTGGCACATTTAATCAGTGAAATGTTAAGCTCATAAGTCTACAAAGGGACCTTAATTGGACCCAAAGACAGATTTTAAATGAGCTGGTACAAGCTTTTTTTTTTTTTTTATAAGGATTATCCATTTAATTTTCTTAATTGATTCCTACGCCCCCGTCTCACAAATGATCTCTCTTTAGAAGATGGGATAAATGAGCTTTTGCTGAGTGTTGGATGCAGCTTTCATTGAACGGGATGGTTACACCGGACTGTACATAACACTCCTAAACGGTCCAGCTCAATTTATGACCCGGCGCCGCCTTTTGCTGCGGTTTACAGATACCCAGACGAGAACAGTTTAGCGCCAGCCGTTATCTCGCTGCCAGGAGAACACACACTGAACCAGAGGGCTCCTGTTGTTTTCCTGTCAGGTAATTTATCTCCACTAACACGCCATAGTATGTGGAGCTGCACACATTTGGGAATGTGAACTATGAGTCATACGTTGCCACGGAAAATTTGCAGTTTCTTTCATTTGCATGACAATTATCACTGCCTTTCAATCTCACTCCTTCATCAGCTTTGTTTCTGTTTTCTCTCATCTCATCTTTCTCGTTTAGCTGATCTGCTAATGGTCTATGATGTTGTAAGCCTGACACATGAGGAATGATGACATTAGACTTGGGTAATAGGCTCAAACTCTTTCATATCTAATTCTGCTGACTATGGAGTCAATGACAAATGAACAAATTCACCTTGAGTTTGTCCTCTTCTCATGGAAAGTAGTGTGATTAAAGTGAGGAAATTCTGCATGTCTTCTCTGATATTTCTAATGTAAAATAAAAATTACTTTAATATTTCTAAAAATAAAACTTTATGACAACTCTCTTTCTACGGAGAGTTTCTATGTTTCTGGATTTGATTTATAAAGTGCCTTTCAATGGTATTCATTTCCTCTTAACTTTTCCTCAATTTGTAATGTAACATACCAATACACCAATGAAATAGACCATAACAAAGTGCTACATCATTTTGAAGACAAAGGGAAATTACACACAAGTTTTGGAAAAAATTTTGCAAGTCTAAAAAGTGTGGCATGCACTATGCCACTAGTAAAACATGGCGGTGCCTTCATGTGAATGAAAATGTTCTGAGTCAATTGAAAGATTGATGGAACTAAATGGAGGGCAATAGTTTAGACTGGGGTGGGGTTCCAATTCCAGCAGGACAGAAATGTTACAAATACAGCGAGAGCCATAATGGACTGAATTAAATCAAAGCATATCAGGTGATAGGATGGCCTAGTCAAATTCCAAACCTGAATCCTACAGAAATGGCACGAACATAACAAACCAAATGACATTAAACACATTATAGATATATCGACTTTTCTTCAGCAGAAAACCTAAGTTACCAATATATGTTGCAAAGAAGAATGGACATTAAAGTTAGTCTCAAGATGTGCACACATAGTAGACAAACCCCAAAAGATTGGAACCTGGAATTGCAACAAAATTGCAACTTTGATGAATACAAAGGGTTCCCACACCTTTCAGATTTTTATTTGTAAAAATCCCAACTCCATTTTCTTCCCCTGCCTTTATCTGCTGTTTTGTGTGGATCCATCATAAAATTTTTTTTTATCACAATACAATACAATGCGGCTGCAATGTGTAAGAATGTGAAAAATTCAAGGTGATTAAAACTTTTGCAAGGCTCTCCATGTCTGCAAGATGAAGCTGATATTTTTGGTGTCATGGTGAGCTGTGCTTTAAATAATGTTAGTTTTCTTCTACTTAAACAATTCAGATCATATTTGCTGCTTATAACAACTATTTATGCAAACAAATACTGAACAACCTCTAAGCAGTCACCTCAATAATTAATATTTGCACAGAGCAATTTCAGAAGGAAACAGCTCAAACTACAGAATAAATATTTGAGTTTTACACAAGACTGTTGTTGGTGTCAACAAATAGATTTTATTTATATGCCATGAGGTATATAAAAAAATGACCCAACATGACTAATAACATTTGTCTGTTTGGCCATGTTAATTATGAAATACAGCACATGCATTTCCAAGATAAAACAGGTGGAAAGCATGTTAAAAATGAATAAGAACAGAATGCAGTGATCTGTAAATGAATCAGGTTTCTGCAATATGATGAAACATCTGTGGAGGTTTCAACTGCAGAAGCTTATTTATAATAATTAAAATTTTATGTGTGAATTCACCCTGAGCCTCCCAGAGCATGTTTACTACTGTGTTGCATCACCTCCCGTTTTAACAGCCCCTCACTGTCTTTGGAAACTTAGCAGACCAATTGATGTATGTCACCTCCCTCTGCTGTTTGCTGCTGTCCTCGCCTCCCAACTGTGAATAATTTTGTATTTCACTATGCAAATGGAGCTGCTTACAGGGGCTTTGAGCACTAATTCTTGGATGTACTTGCCCTGTAGGATGGCTCCTTCCCTTTGGCTCGTCTTTAGTCGTGGCTGATGGGACTGCAGTTTTGGCCCGAAAGTTCAGCAGGTAAGCTAACCATCTTACCTGCTGTTCATGCATAGCCAAGCTGTCAATCAATGGGGGCAGTGATTAATGTGAGCGGCTTGCTGACTTAATTCTAACTTGTGCTCATAACTTCTCTTTTCTTTGTTGTGTAGGATTAGGGCCTTATGATACAACTTTTCCTCATGTAAGACTTAATTACCTCTTGGTTGCAATTTGTTTAAGTAGTCTAAAGAAGTGGCAGACATTATTGTTCTTGGAAGCAAAGGACCCAATTATAACAGGGTCTACACTTTCTACCCCTCGCTGTTACTTTGTTCTTCTCAAAAAGTCCATAAGCTGAAGAGTGATAACTGCTCCTCTATGTGGATTTGAAAAGATGAATAATTTTTTTTTTTTTAAACCTCAAGTTATGGTTGCTTTTTAGTTGTACTTGATGAGTCAAGTATCCTTTCATGGTACCTCATTTTCTGTTGTGATGCAGCCATTTGGATATCTAATCCGCAATAAGCAGAGCTGCTTATTGTGGACACTATATGTCCACAATAAGCAGAGCTGCTTGTTGTGGATTATACTGGAAACAGATTTTTCCAGGATAAAGTTTCATATTTTTACAAACACAAATTTCTTACAAACAGACACACACACACACATACCCCAAACACACACACACCAAAGCACACACACACATACACATGCATATACACCCCCCATACACACACACACACACACACACACACACCCCCCACACACACACATATATATATATATATATATATATATATATATATATATATATATATATATATATATATATATATATATATATATATATATATATATATATATATATATATATATATAGGGCTGCACAGTGGCGCAGTGGGTAGCGCTGTTGCCTTGCAGCAAGAAGGTCCTGGGTTCGATTCCCGGCCCGGGGTCTTTCTGCACGGAGTTTACATGTTCTCCCTGTGCATGCGTGGGTTCTCTCCGGGTACTCCGGCTTCCTCCCACAGTCCAAAAACATGACTGTCAGGTTAATTGGGCTTTCCAGATTCTCCCTAGGTGTGAGTGTGTGTGTGCATGGTTGTTTGTCCTGTTTGTCTCTCTGTGTTGCCCTGCGACAGACTGGCGACCTGTCCAGGGTGTACCCCGCCTCTCGCCCGGAACGCAGCTGGAGATAGGCACCAGCACCTCCCGACCCCGTTAGGGAGAAGGGTGACGGAAAATGGATGGATGGATATATATATATATATATATATATATATATATATATATATATACTTATACTTATATACATATATATTCCTAAAATTAATATTTACAGATATAAAAAACAGGTTTTACATGCATACAGCAGGTTGGTTGGTCACTGAAGAAAAAAAAGCAGGCAGTTTTGAGTGAATAAATTCAAGATCTGGCAGACATAGAAAAAGCTGTCATTATGGCAACTAGGTGCATCATTAATGCATAAAAGCACTTTGATTGGAACAATCTATTTTTAGAGCTGCAGACATTTCTCATGCACAGTCTGCAGTCTGGGACAGTTTTTTTTTTTTTTTTTTTCCAGATTTAGCTTTCTTTTTTCATTCTTACACATTCCTAGTAAACAAATAAAATGAAATGCCACACTTTTCCATTTTTCTTTACGAGGGTGTAGGAAGCCTGAATGAACACATAAACACTGTTTTTCTTTATGGTTTTTTATGATATGCCTTCTCATCCTGTTTTGGGCCTGTGATTTTAAGCATTTTAGCTTATTCGCAGTCTGGAACACTCATATATCTGTTCCCTTGCAAGCCAAAAGGTTTCAGTGTGCAGCAGCTTTTGATTGCAGATAAGAAAGCTTTTCATTGAAACTCTTGTAAAACTGATGATTGTAAGCAACAACATAGGATTCATGTTTCCTCTTATGGTAGAGTTTCAAGTTACCTGTATGGATGCGGTAATGATCTGTGTTCGCTGACACAATTTTTCAGAAGTGTTCGTTCGTTAGACAATGCAGTGATTTCATCTTCAGAATTGTGTCAGAATCTGATGCAATGTTGCGCAAGAGCCAGAACTCCGGTCTCAGTCAGTTCTCTGAATCTCTGAATAGTTCATATTCCTTGCTATTTTATGTTTCAGATATTCATCTTCATTTAGTAAATGAAGCTCATTAAACATCTACCACTTAAAAATTCAATCTTCTGTGATCCACTTTTATACCCAATTAAGTTACTTACCCATTTGTTGCAGAACTTCAAATTCATCTTGAGATGTTTTACCATCTGCAGCTTCAGCTTTTTATAAAATTTGTAGCTGGAATTAAATCTAAAATATTTTAAGCTATTTTAGAAATTAACTTTACAGTTTCACAAGTTATGTTCAAACCAACCTTGGTTATGCCTTGAAGGAAAGCCTCCATTGCCAGTTTGGCAGGGCCGTCCAATGACTTGCCATCATCCTCTGGGCCCCAGCTGGCACTGTAGATGTGGATATGCTGAGGGTTAAGGCTTAGGGAATGAGCCTCCACCACATCTGTCACTTCCCCATCCAACATACGAACTCCTGTGGAAAAAAAAAAAGAAAAACAGAAAATGTCCTGCAGGTTAGATGAGGTTTCTTAACTATGTAGACAAGGTTGTGCCTTTTCTACACAGTTAAGAAAAAGCATAAATTAAGTTTTATGCTAAGTCATCCATGCAAAACCCTAAGGGATACTTTGAATATGGATATTCTTTAGATGTCCACGTCTAATCTTTTGGTTTCCAAAGTTCAGTGATATTACTCATGGTCACAGTAGGACATTTTTATTGATACATTTATTTCTTGGAGACTTGATAAATTCACCTGCCTTATCAAATTAGACAATTAGCAGGCCGCTCAAAGTGCTGCTGTGATATTTTCACCTACCCTCTCTCAAGTCACACTGTTTCCTGTCCTGCTATCCTGGCTACGTGCATTTCAGAATACAGTATTACAAGATCTTGGTGCTTCCTTATAAATTTCTAATTTGACAAGCATTGGCATGCATCTCAGAAGCCTTATATCAGTATGCATCTAGTATGTCAGTGAGCAATTTGCTATGAGTGTCTGCTGGTTATGTTGCAAGGCCGAGAACTAAAAGTGACATAGCCCAGGCAGCAATAGCCCAATGAGTTAAGTCCTATTGAGAACTTTAGACTGTTTAGTTTTTCAAAATGCTACATAAATACACCATATTTCAAAATTGCTGAACTATTTATTATTTATTGATGTTCTATCAAATTTCAAGACATTTTTGCAGCTCATTCTGGCTGTAATAGAACAAGAGAGAACAAAACTTTCAGCAAATATCAGGAAGGTTACAACTTGCTTTGTTTCATTCTCTTAAATTTTTAACATCTGTCATAAAACTTGCCAGGAGGTTGAGGAAGTTTTTTTTTTTAAATCTCAGAAGCAAGGTAAAGATCTACATTCTCCAGGAAAAACATACAGACTGTGCTGCCCCACCAATGTTATGTATCCCAGCTGTGCTAATTGTTAATAGAAGAAGGCTGAAAATGTCAACTCCATAATATTTGTATTTATTTTAAGACATTTGTAAAACTTTGTTTTACACTAGTTGCATTTTTATAAATACAGTAAGACTTCCCTGGTGGTTTGAAAATAAATAATTAAGGAATGCTCATTGCAGGAAACTAAAATTTATATTTCGTTGGTCTTCATATTTTTTTATATTAGAATTTTTAAAGCGGAATATAAACTGTATAAACACAGCCAGTGTAGGGTTTGCAAAAGTTTTAATTGGACACAATATTCTGGTCGCTGCATCCCTACCAACAGCAGAAAACAAAAGAATCAAACCACTGAGGTTTTAATGATTTAGCGCACAAGGCTTTCTGAGGAATACTAACAGAATTTTATCCTCAAACAACAATCCAGCTGTTAAACCAAGGACAGCTGTTTCTTCCTATTTAAAAGAAGATACAGTGATACAGGAAGGATAAGAAGACAAATCTGACACACTGCTGACAAAAGAACCACATACCGAGAAACAAGCCAAACCTCCAACGGACCAACATGTCCACAGGGTAGCACTAAATGTCACTTTTCATCATACCTGAACACGTTCTGTGCCTTTGAAGTTCACAGCCTCAGATCACTCCTCTGAACATTAACAGCTGTAGAAAGCCATGAAATGCACCACCCTCAAATAAGGTCCATTACCGGCTTGGGGCTCATGGACATCAGAAGCAACATTATGAGTGACGACGTTCACATTAGAGTTTTTAGATGAAGTAAGCTGGTGGAGAGGCAGACAAGGCAGTAATTACTCTACAGGGGTGTAATGTGAGTTTGAACGCTAAAGAATATGTAAGAAACAGAAATGGGTAACATAAAGCACATTGTTGGCTTTGTAATCATTATGCAAGAGCGTTACTGCAAAGTAATGATGATTACTGTCGTAACAATTGCCATCAACATCCTGCAGCTTTACAACACCGTCTCCAGGCACTGCTGTTCAAGTCCTCTGCAACTACGCTGAGTCACAGGTAGCTGGGAAGGGTGTAGTGAATGCGTACGTGCATGTGTCCGTGTGTGTGTGTATGTGCAAATGTAAGGCAAATAAGGACAGAAGGAAGGAGATGCCGAGTAAGTCAAGTAGGGTCAACTGCACAGTTTTTGGCCCAAATCACTTATCATCATTATTTCTTAAGGGCACACAGACACATTTGAATACTTGGGCAAACCCAAATGCTTCTCTCACAGGTACACACCCGTACACACACCATAAGTGTCTGGGAGGAAATTGTGGTTGTTTATAAACAATTCACTGACCCTGTGACGTGAAGAGATTCACTGAGGAGTAATTTATGAGATCAGGGCTAATGCCTGGTTCTGTCGGGAGATGAATGGTAATGAAGACAAAGAAGGGGAGTTATGAGTAACATCTGTGAGCGGGACTGCTCAGAGCTGCACAGGCTCCACTGAGTCTTGTTGGCTGCCATTTCGGCAGTGACAGATTGCTTCATGACAAAAGTTACTAAAAGCCTCCTTGGAATACTCCATCAAGTGTAAAAATGTTCAGGAAACAAAGCAAACAAAGATAAATGTTTAATTTGTGATTGACATATCATCTCTCTTAACACAGATTGTTCCATGCTGGCAGGTTTATTGCATTTTGAATAAGCGCCTGCGCTAAAAGTTTGAGCAGCTTCTGAGGCGGGTGATTTACAGCCAGATGTCCGCTGCATTGTGAATTCATTTTTCTTGGCATCAGCCACAATTTAAGATACACACTGATCTGTGAGGAACTCAGCTAAACTCTTTGAAAATTTAATTAACCGTTTACCTACTTAATAAAGAAAGACATGACATTTGATCCAAAGACAAATACAGTGTTGTTGTTTTTTTGGTTGCCCATAAAAGTTTATAAACAATATGTTTGACATAAAAGCAACAAAATAACAACACAAGTTTGGTGATCAACAAATACAATCAGACAGAAACTACAGCAGAAACTCATCAGGCTGAGAATTTTATTTGCAGCATCAGTGAAGTCATGATCTATTTAATCAACAAACAACTGCGGCATCTCATGATTCGCTGGGCCTCTCCATGGTAATGGTTTAAGCAATATTCATTGCATCCCACTGCCTTGCTCTAAGGTGCAGTCACACTTCAACTGCTGAAAAATACAATCACCCAGTCAGTACTCGGCTTCCTATGGCGCATAAAGTCACATTAAAGATACCAGCTATAAACGCTACCACTGTGTCGTTAATAAAACCTGAAGAGAGGGAGCTGACTGTGAAACTGTGGTTATACCTAACGCATTAGACACCAACCAAGACATCCCTATCTCTGTGAATTAATGTAAGTCTTAGTGTGCACCTCATCTTTAATTAAATTATAGAAACCTCATTTAAGGTAATAATACACTTGTTACTTATGCTGATTAAATACAGTACCCACCATGCTTATTGGCAACCAGCGTGAAGGTGTGTAAAGAGGCTTAAAATATATTCCACAGTTATTGCATTGGGATAATCTCACATTGTAAAAATGTGAAGAAAATAATGTCAGTGCATTTATTCAATAAGTATACATATATGCTTATACTAGAGCTATATTTAATGGCTGATGTAAGCCTTAACGTAACAATTCCTAAATTAGTTCAGCATAAATCTACCTGATTTATGCTTAATAAATATTTGGGAGGCTCTCCAGAAAAAAACATTTCATGTTCAACATTGTAAACGTAAAGGAGATTTTAAAGTTCAATCAGTCTTACTTGGTTAAATAAAGTAGTACAAATGTAAACATAAGAAGGTTGTTAAATGCAACTGAGACCTCAACTGGAGCTACGGCTGGGCAAGAGAAAATCCTGATAATATTTTGAAAAACAGAAAATTTCAAAAACAATTATAAAAGCGGGTTGTAAAATTCAGTGAGACAAAGTCCTAAAAGCAGGTCAAACTCATGAGGACTGATTTAGAGAAAATTTTATCATCATGTATTTTATCATCCTTATTCCTGCTCATCTTTTACTGTTTGCATCTGTGTATTTCCATTTGCCACCTACCTGCCTGTGTATTCACTGAAATCCCCCAATGGATGGACAAAAAGAGGTTGGTTATTTGCTGTTGCATTGATTCTTTTCTTATAAATAATAGATTTTTTTACAGTGACAAACAGTGCAGGTGGGTTTGGAGTAAAACAAAGGATAAAAACTCATGCCCACCATTAAGCACCGCGAAGGATGGGTGATGCTCTGGGAAAGCTTTTCTGACAAAGATTGTGGGAACCATAGACAAGAATGAATGCTAATTCCTACATTATGTCGCTGAAATCTTGGATGTGGATGTGATGGATAATTTGTCTTGTATCTGTGGCTTTAGCCTGTGTGTGTGATGTTATACTGTTAAAATAGTAAAAAAAAAAAGGGACTTGTTTTAAGGTCTTACGTGTGACTACTGTTAAAATGAATTCCTCTCACTCACCTCCAATTTTTGCGTTAAAGGCCACACCTGTGCCACATATTCCGTTGTTGGCTATAGCTGCGACTTCGCCTGCGCAACGAGTTCCATGTCTGTAAAAGGAAAAAGGAATATTTCCATGACAAGATATAAACTAAAGGAAGACAATGACAAAACCTCTCATATTACTGCTAGATACAGTTCACAACAAAGGATCTTTCTAAGTCCCTGAACTGTGCAAAGCCTTTCAAGAAAAGTGCAAAAAGGAAAACTTCGCTAGAGATTAAAGACAAACACTGACCCATCAGTTCTTTTGTAGCTGCAGAGCTTTTGTTATTTTAGCAATAACAACACAAAGAGCTTTGACTTTTATAAAGAACATCACAAGTAATTTGAAGCATAAAGGCAGCAAGATTTTTTTTAATTCAAGACAAAGAAGACAACAAGAAAGAGTCTTATTGTACTGTTGCACAGCATTAAACTTAAAACTTGCACTGAAGTTGTACTGCATGCACATAGTACCATCATCAATCTTCAATCAACTTGCAACATAATATTTCTCATTGCTTAATGAGTTGCAGAAGTGTTATGTATTATAATCTTGCTATGCTACATTTTCAAATACTTTAGTTGCTCTAACAGCTTCAGTTTTTACAGAGTTGATCTGCATATACTAACTTTTAGTTCAGCGTGTGGTGACAAGTGAGCAGAAGAAATGGGTGAATAACACCAAAGGAGTTGTCAAAAAATGCAATAACTGTGAATAATGGATTTTGAATTTGAGTGACATACTTTCAAAGTTTCACCTTTCAAACAACTTTCAAACCAACCCACAGGTTTTAAACTGTGTAGTTTGAAACTACACAGTTTTTAAACTGTGTAGTTTAAAACCTGTGGGATGCAATTTTATTGGTGACCGGTTACTTTATGAGAGAAATCAAAATGTGAGATCTACAGTAAGTACTTGTCAGACATCACAAAGATAAAATATTTAGAAATCTTCTGTTAAACACGAGCACTTCAGGGAGTTTGTCTTTCAATTTCTAGAAGAAAATATAGGAAATCATTTTCTCCGTTATGAGGGTTTATGGAGGAATCCTCTTCAAATCAAAAAGAACGTTGGGCAAACACACAAAGAGCTGTCAAAAACTACCTAGACTCGGCAGAAACTGGCCACAGGCCATCCAAAATGAAATATTTATTACTGGTGAAGTTGAATTATTCACAGACCTTCATTAAATCTTTCAACCATGAGCTGTAAAGATCAGGCAGGTTTCCAGGACTGAATCTTCTAGCTGTCAGATTCGCCAACAAACAAAATAACAACACTGCCTTTAAAGTTTTTGCTGAAAGCTGTGATAAGTTTATGCCCTTCCAGATTTTTCAGTGGGATAAAAGTGACAGTATCTGATTAAAAAGAGGGTGTCACGTCCTTTTATCAAAGATGTGCTCTGTGAATGTTGTTTGAACAAAGCTAATTACATTAACAGTACATTTCAAGATGAGCCAAGAAAATTACCTCCATATTAGATGAGCCAAAGAACATCACCTCGCCTTTTGTTCTGCCAGCCTCCCTGATGATAAGGCAGAGGACAAAGTCTTTTCTCAGGGTCGGTGCCCAGCTACACCTCCAGTTGGAATCCTGATTAGACTGTACGGCTCGGTGATGTATAATGAACTTCTGAAGTCAAAATCCTTTAGCCACAGAATTTATTGCTTTATTCTACCGCTCGGCTTTTGTTGAAAACCCAAGAAAAAAAAATGTGTAGAAGAAGTAAAATCTTTCTGCACTATAATTTAAAATGTCATCTGAGCTGTCAATAATCAGAAGCGTTAAAGTGACTTTAAAAACAAGCAATCAATGTGCATCACAAGGCTTATTTGCTACTTACATATATGGCCCTACTCATTGAACTATGGACATATGACAGAGTGTAATACATCATGAATGCAATTAGAAGCTGATCATTCTCAAACAGAGGTTAAACGTTTCACTATAAGCTATTTCATACTGCATTAATATCAGCACATGATCGAGAGTTGACATCTAAACTGAGAACAATCTTTGTTCCCATGAGTGACATATGTTAGATGGGGAAGACAGTTAACTAGAAATGAGCAAATGTTTTCAGTGAGTGAAAAAAAGAAGGTGGAGAATGTCGATCTTAGTGAAACAGTCTCCAGAACGGGTCTTTTCAGGTCAGGGCATATCTGTGTGTATGGGAAGTGACAATCAGAGGTTTCAGAGGATACCCGCCTCTTTCCTGTTTAATCAGAGACAGAGCCGTGCCTACTCACCAGATTTAGACACATAGTGGCGGGCCTGATAAATGTCTACAGTCCTTACAAATAAATCTACAAAAATTGGACGTCTTGGGTGCTGTGGTGGCGCAGGGGCAAAGCACAACCCATGTATTGAGGCCTTAGTCCTTGTGCCGGTGGTCGCAGGTTCGATTTCCCCCTCTCTCATAAACCTCTTTTGTCGAACTGCTTTCAAATAAAGGCCACTAGAGCCAATAAAGCCTTAAAAAAAAAAAAAAAAAAAAAATGGATGTGTTATTATATGCAAAGATGTGCATAGTGGGTGGTGAATTATGCTTTTCTACAATTTTAAATTTCTACAACTTTTTTTCTGCATAGAATAAGCATGAACAGAAAAACTTTGTCAGTGGTGGAGTGTATTGATAACAAAATTTATAAACAGAATTCTAATCTGCTGTCACATTTTTTTCTGGCCTGTGCATATGTTATTTGTTTACTTACAATTTACATTAAAGTCAAGTCAAATTAAAATTTTCTAGGGGGATGAAGCATGTAGAATTTAAAGTTCTACTCAATAAGTAGAATGTTTTTTTCATTTTTTAAAAGGAAAAAGAAATTCTCATTTCTCATTAACGTGTGCAGTACAATCATAATAATGTAATCAACATAACAACATGATCCAGCCATTGTAACATCTTTTATAGCAGAAGACTACATAAAGTAATTTGGGTATTCTGCAGCATTTGTTGCATACCAGCATTTTGCTGGAGCGATAACTTACTGCTTCATATTTTTGTGTGTCATTGGGACCCAAGGCGGATCTGCAATGTCATCATGGGGTTAATAGATTTTGTTCTTCCCATTAAGCATGTGTGCACTAAAACCAAGCAGTGCAATACTGCTCAACATTGTTTTCTGCCTTTATGAAGAAGTACAGTTTCTATTTATACATTTGTTGTTTGAAAAGGGACAAGTGAAAACTAAGATTTTCTATGTTTTATGTGCAGCATAATTGATTTATTTGCTTAAGAATACAAAATGAGTGTAAAAATCTGCTCCGACTTCAAATAATCTCACATTGTTTAACTATTATTTAGCAAAGGCCAGAGAGCTTTCAATGTTGGCAAAAATAAGATCTACCATGGAGTGCTTGGATATGTCTTAAAATCCTATGAATTAAGGACCAAAACTAAGAGACTATATACAGTTAAGCACAAAAATATTTCTGCTATTGAGACATTCAGATTATTTTTTTCATTTAATCAAAAAATTTGATTCTGATAGAAAATGAGGCAAGCATTTCTGTTCCATTTGTTTTCTATAAAAAGCTGAGAATTATTTACATCCTTCTCAATAATCAGCATAAAAAATCTATCAGGATTACACAAATCAATCCCTTCTTATATTTACTGGTTTTTCATGTTTCCATAAATAGTTTCATGATCAATTCATGTTTCCTCTGCACCATCCCAAAATGCTGTGGGCTTAACTGTCTAACACATATTTTCTACATTGCCAAATATTTTTAGGAAGTGCTAATAAAACATTGCAGGAATGACCTCCATACCTCTATAGACTTCTCATATGGTCTACCAATAAAATCACAGTTATTGGTCATTGGGGAGTTGAGTTATTAGCCTGCCGGGAGGAGGCAGAGCTGATATCCACACGGTGTTGAGACATTAACCAGATCCAAGAATGAAAGAACCAAAACAGACATTCAAAGTATGTACCCCAGTGCACCAAAATGCTGATTTTTGGGTGTCAAGTTTGACAAGGAGCTGATAAATGTTATGGATTTGATAAAAAAAAAAAGGAGCAGCAGGCTGTATTTCCTCAGTCGTAAGAAGGAACCATCTCTCTAGGAAGCTGTCGAGGGCATTCTATCATAGCTCTATTGAAAGTGTGCTCACATACTGTGACACCTCTCAGAAAATTATTGGCTGTTCTGTTCCCACCTTGGAAAAATTTTAGGCATACTACTATCTGTCTGAAGCAGAAAACACACTTAAGGATCCGACACACTGATTTTAAGAAGCACTTAAAAATATATTTTTAATCCAAAGATAAGAACAAAAAATCTGAATGTTCCTGCACATTATCCCAGACTACAAATGTAGTCTAGCAAGTGTGACGGATTGCTCATATTAAAACCTTTTCTCATCAGGGGGTGCAATACTGTGATCACAAGTATTTTGTTTTAAGTCTATGCTTTTAGATCATTAAAGGTAAATTCAACCATTTTAGCTGGTATTCAGCATATTTTTGATCAAGCCCACATTTCTGTGCAAAAAATATATTGATGATGATTGAGTGATCTAAGCTGCTTAAATGAATAAATTTTTCAATAATATTCTAATTTATTAAATACAACTGCATATTTTATCAGTTGGATCGACTTCAATGACTCAGAAAAGCCCAAAATTGTTTATTCTTAGTGTCTGAGGTATGAAAGCTTACTGAGAACTCTGGACATTTTATTTCATTACCACTGCATAATGGTAATGAAAGAAAAGAGTCAGAAAAATGTGGGCTAATTATAAAAGATAATATCATTCCAATTTTCAGCAATAGCACAGCAATTATAAATATTCTTGATGTCATGCAGTCACAGACATCATCTCGATACACACACAATACAAAAAAGCTGTGAATCATAGATACTTCATTTACTAGATTTGACTTGATGTTTCACTAAAAATTTCTTCTTCATGTTGATAAAATATATTTTTAGGTGCGCCAAAGTACGTCACAGTTACAGGAGCTTAAAATGCTCTTAGATTAAATATCTCCAGATTCATTGTTTCATCGACAACGCCACAAAAAAGGCTTTGTGCTTCAGCCAGCACATATCTTCAGACCAAGGAGCCACAGATGTCATGCCAAGTGGAGGATACAGTCAGGACCAGCAGCTTAAACATGAAGCCAGAGGCCTGAGAAGAAATGTACAGAAAAAGACCCACACATCAATATTCATCCATTTTGTATATTGTCATAGTGTTTACACACATGCCGTATGTGTGTGTGAGGGTGATTGAGCTGCACTGAATTCAGCTAAAACAGCCAGACAGCTTTATTTATCCTGGAAGGCAAAGACATGCCAGAGCAGACAAAGGCATTTATGATAGAGCCACAATTTATTTCTTTGAAATGTCCGTGAAATTAAATGGTTTTCAGGACACTTTTTTAATGCATCCACTATGTACCCATAAAAAAAAAAAGGTGTCAAAGGAATGAAGGAAAGCATAAGTTTAGAATGACAATGTTTAATTTCGGACAACAGACGTGGCGAGAAAACAAAACACTTCATCATCATTGTAGAGTAAGACAACTACAGTAAACAAATCATTAATATGTGAACTGTCTGCTTGCAAAAGCTAAATAGATTTACCTAGTGGAATAAAGACTTATCAGAAAGTTTAGAATAAAGGCTGCTGAACTATTCACACAGCCAATGTGACCTTCCTTATCTTATAAGTAGGAGTAAAAGTGACAGAGTGAGGTAATGCCTTTATCTCTCCTCACCAGGACACCCCACAATATTCAGCGAAGTCATTTACTGGCCACATTAATCAGGGATGGAGACACATCAGACAGAAAAAAATCACTCCTGACATGATATAAAGTGACCACACACAACAGAGACAGAAAACAAAAAGAAACTACTCAGTCTAATCACGGAAGCGGATCGATTCAATATTTATATTCTCATAGCATTCTCCTTAACAAAAAAAGTGGAATACATGGCGGAGATTGAATTTCTTTTGATCCTGTTAACATCAGAAATGTGACCTGCATCTCTAGTAGATCACTTTAATACCTTGTTCAGACCGAGAAGTCAGTGGATTACCTTAAATACAGGCTTGAACACACTAAACTTTACTGCAGGATGCATTTACTTTTGAACGGGCCGATCCTGCCACATCAGTGGGGGGTCTGCAACACAATCAGCTACATTCTCAGAACACAGTGAATGTAAATACCCACTTGGTCATCCTGATGTGCGATCTACAAACCTGGCGTAAGGCCACACACCAGCTGCATAGTTCCCAGAAGAAAGAAATCTTTAGAAAGCAGGGCTCAGATCAATTTGATATGACCTATTCATTATTATGCTAATTTCTCCAGCTACTGTGAACAAAGCAGCTGTGATTGGAGCCCAAAAGACATGATCAGTCCTTGTGGTCCTCAGACTTACCCTTTCACTCACCCCCAATGTTAAGTCACTGCAAATATTTCTGTTTTGCAAAGTGGGTGTGTCAGTGCAATACAGCATAACTAAACAGGGTGCATTGGAGCCTGAAGCTAATTTGTTGTTTAACATTAAAAAGGGCACACATATTATGAACACAATGTACTCCAGAATATGGAGATGCAATTCAGATGGAACTTCAAAACTGATTCTGAACTCAAGCTGGAGTTTAAAAGCTCCAGTTTTTGACCTCTGCAAAGACAATTATTGTTACTCCAGTAAGATCAAATGCAGAGTTTCATCACACTGTTTTCCATCTAAATATATCAAAAACATGTTAATTAAATGTGAGAAAATAGGGCACATTTTGTCAAAAATCAAGTCTTATTAGAGGTATGTTTCACTTCTGCTTTGGGTTAAAAGGTGCAGAGTTCAGCATTTAACTGCATGAAAGTGAAGAATGCTATAGTTGTCACTACACAGAGTTGTAATTTAATTTAAAATAGTTAAGTTCAGGTAATTTAGCTAAATTAATTAAAAAGAAAGTCAAGTTCCCATTAGTTACAGCTGCTTCAATCTTCATTGGTGCAGACAGAACTTAATAGTATCATTGTTTGGTATTTGCTACAAGATTTTAGCAGACGTTAAGGACAATCTATTTCAGTAGTGCATATTTGCAGAATATACGGCATCCCTGAGTTGTAATTCTCGTGCCTTGGAGTTTTTAGTCAAGTTCAGAAAAATCACATCTATGGTGATTTTTTAGATGCATAAAACGGTGATTACCTAAAGGATTAAAACATGGACAGATATGCAGTAGTATGACAGGGGTGTTAATTATTTCATTCTTCTTTTTTCTATCCTATATGTGTTCAATAAACAAGCTTAAAAATGTCTGTAAGAGGTTCTATAATAGTTTCCATCTTGTTTAATCTGAGACACATAAATGCTTAAATAAGAAAGCCAAGACACTATGCACTATTATGTCAATTAAACATCAGTAGACTTGTTCTTGTCCAATTGTTTTGCTCAGCTGACAGCTGACAATGTGACAAAGTGTCTATTTGCATAGAGAGTAACATGTTACAGATGGTGATGCATTTTAATGCCAGGTGTGAGCTCACTTTCATAGCTGTATACCTGTGATTTAAACTACCAGGATTCATGATGAAACCATGTCTAACGGTCTTTGTGCATAAAGATGAAAGCAGCCAGGAAACTTGGAGATGTAATTGCTAAAATCACAAGGGCAAACAATGAGGAACCACAATTTTTGCACCTGGTTTGATATTCAGGTACATAATTAGTCTTTTTTTTTTGCACAATACTGTTGGTCAGTACACATGCCAAATTTATCATTTAAAGTGAGTGTCTGGGTAGAATATGTGTTTAATTGAAGGGGGTATTAGCCACCTGAAGCAGATCCAAATTATTATAGCATAGCTGGCTCAGTTATTAAACTATATGGATACATGTGAATGCTGGTTTGACAGAACAATGGACATGTGCAGGATTCTGCAAAGAGAATAATTTCACTCACTTTAAATTGGGTTTTTGTTCATTTTGTTTTCGTTGGCTTGTTTTAAAATTTAGAGGGGGAACAAAATCCAACCACCAAATTGATTTGGAGTTGCATTCTGATAATATTTGTAGCTGGAAAAACTTTGATCTTTTCATATGTGATACAATTATGAGCTATTTTCTGTTCTACATGCTTTCTATACACAGAAGCACAGAAGCCTGCATGTAAGACATGTAGCTACATGTCAAAATGCCATATTGTGTGATAGCACTTTTGTAGCAACTGGTAGTTTGAACCAATCTTCCTGAGCAGACTGTCCAAGCTGTCTCAGGTTTGAAGGGTTGTCCATCCGTTCATTCGTTCATCCATCCATCAATTATTTTACATGCTTATCCCCGGTAGGGTTGTGATAGAGATAGGGTTGTCTGTCATTTTGATTGATGGGGTCAAATCTAACCAAGCCTTTTAAACCTTTACCTCTGTTATAATGATTGGGGAATATTTCAGAATTTATGTTCTTTCAGCTCTCTTACTGATCAATGAACTTTTTAAAGCCGGGTTTAAAGTGGCTCTGCCATTTTTCGACATCTTGCATGAAAGCACAGAGGCAGAACAGGACATCATACACATTCCACCAATCATATTCCTCTTTTCTGTAACACGTATGTTATGAAGTCAATCTGATGTGTTTGTGTGATGAGGGGGTACCAGTGCGTGCTGCACACTGCTGGTACCAATGACGTTAATGTCACTAAGCTGATCCTGTGACGCCTACCTGCTGTGCAAACACCGTCTGCGCTTGGTGCTGTGTAAGAAGTGTTGCTATGACATTTATAGACACAGCACTGTGTGTACAAAAAGGGGCAGGCACATGTGTTTACATTTCTCATTCACAGTTCAGGAATCGTTATGTACTGTTACAATGCTAATTTCATACAATACAGACACAAGATTTTAATTGATTTCAACCAATTAAAATCACTCCTTTTAAAAAAGCTTCAAATGCAACTCAACTGCAACAAAGTTAAGTGCAAATATTCAAGTTGATGTATACAAGATGTCCAAACTAAAATTACAACATGCTTTTTCAGTCTTTAGACATTAGACCTTTTGTTTCAGCCTCAGAAATGAAATGAGGATAACTTTCTCATTCATATGACACATTTTGTCTTTCATTGAATCAGAAATATTTTTAAATACATATATTTTTTTAAATACTTTAGAAAATAGACCACTGCTGCACAAATTGCACACTCATTAAGTGTTTGCTTGTTGCTATACAGGACATGAATGTTAAGATATGCATCACCATGTGTGACTAATGTCTAACCAATGCTTGGCCAAACAGTAGGATGTGTCTCTTGGCATTGCTCTGTTGGTTTATCCGTTTCAGAAGCACTGAATAGAGTCCGTTCATTGAAGCTGCCAAAGTGATTAGGCTATTTTCTGCTTTAAGTCAGCTCAGCTGTGGCCTTAGGCAGGTCTGTTTTGAATGGTTACACTGAAGCGCCAAGTAAAAATCGCTTCATTGCATGGGTAAACAGGTTCTGAAGTCGTTACATAAAAGATGAGATATGACAATCACAATTAAAACATGTCAGATCACAACACTTTTTGTTTGCATCAAGGTGCCAGATCAGAACTGACCAAGTTTCTGTATCAGTGCAACTGAACTGTGTTACCTTAGATTGAAAATTTTTCTCACCATTAAGCTGTTTCCTGAATGTAATTGCATTGTTTTCTAACTAGAACTGCACTATTGAAATTGGGAAAAAAGAAAAAAGTGATTGAATCCTCAGGGATAATTGGATCGAATGGATTTACACACACAAAACGTAAAATTATCACTCTTTTCTGACAAACAGTGTAGGCTTAGTTAAATTGAATGAAAAACATCCATGGACATCAATTTTGGAGACTTGCCACAGAATATTTAAATTGTGTTTAAGTATGAACTTTGATCTATTAGATTTCTAATACATGAATATGCTACAATTTATAACACCATTTCACTGCAGCATACAGCTCTGGGTGTATGTTTAGGATTGTTTTCTGCCTGGAAAATGAAGCTCCCCCCAACCTCAAGGTTTTTCTAGACCTAGACCTAGACTACATTTTCATGTAGTGTTACACTATATTTGCCTCAATAAATCATCAAATCAACTCTGATCTATTTCTTTTTCCTTGTTAAAAAGGGGGAACAAAAATCTCTACAGCATGATGCTGCCACCACTGTGTGTCACAATGGAGGTGGCACGTTCACTTTTGAGAATTGCAATTGTTTTTTTCCATATAACTTGAATTACAAACACATGCACTCCATTTACAGATAAGGTGACTTGTTACAATTGGTCTGGGTTTTCAGGGTGTTAAATTATTATTATTATTATTATTATTATTATTATTATTATTATTACATCAAAAACTGAGTACTTTCTTCCTATGAGTACTTTCATAGTGCACCAGTTATGCACTATTTTGATTCAAATGGTATGAAAACCTTTGCAAAACACAGTAACAAGCAGCAACATTAGAAGTCTGGTCAGTTCATCATCAAGCAAAGACAAATATTTACTGTCTTTGCAAATGTAGTCATTAAAGTTTAAACAAGAGGCAATTTTGTCTTCCCAGGGTACCTGATTTACACACTTCCACTTGTTACCTGCAGGGAACATGAAATTTTATTCTAAAGGAGGAGAAAAAGACCAGAAATTTGGGAATGAAATGTATACATCCTGCTGTTTGCGGTGTGAAATAACTCTTCTAAAAACAGCAACCATTGAAACAAATGAAAAAATTCAAGCAGCAAAGGAGACTTAAATAATTTCAAATAGCCTCCTGCCTTTCAATGTGGCCTACAAGGAACACAGAAATGCCTCAACGTACAAAAGGCATGTGTAAACAGGACCTTCTTCACTCTGAACAGACACAATTGCTTAAACATCCCATTCATCAGTATCTAGTCTGCAGGGCAAGAGTAATATTGACTGACTCTGGGTGATCAGTAATGCTTTGCAGAATGGGGTTCGACTCAAGACTGTCACCTCCAATCACCATAGGCTATTTATTACCAAAATGCACGAAAAACAGTTGCTTTAAATCACGCTGTTCTTTTCTTTGACAAGATTCCAGTGAGCAAAAAGACAGAAAGCCAGAGGATTTTGGTGTAAGAATGAAGCCCCTGCCAACATCCCCTATGTCTGCCTGGCAATCTAGAAAACAAAAAAGCTGTCCCAGATAGAATAAACAAGACGGAGGCTTACAAAATTACAGCATTCAAGCAAGACAGAGGATGTCAGCTTTATAAATAATAATTGACAGATTCAGCATAAATAGGGAAAAGCATTTTGATTTTACACACAACTCCAGGAATAAACACAAGAAACATGCTGTGTGTGTTTACGTCGTGGAATGTTTTCACCTCACTGGAGTGAAATAATGAACCTAAAAATCTCAAAAACACTTTTGTCAAACTTTTAGGTGTGGTACCAACTCACAAATGAGGTCTCATTAGCTAAGCAAGATTTGTTTCTATATTTCAGCAAAGACCTTACATACAACTCCTACTAACCAAACACACAGACACACATTGAACTGAAGTTTGTCTATTTAAGAATATCACCTGGTCTTTGAACACATGAGGAAAGATAATCTCTTATGTAGAGCCAAGCAGACATTTGATGTAAGTGTATAAATGTGAATGCTCGAGGAATTCCAATTTCCTGAAAAACACTGCATTGTAAAATGCGTCAGAAAAGAAGCCAACAGCACAGAACTTGTGCAACCCAGCACCTCCTGCGTCAAACACTGAAGCAGAGCCGCAAAGGCAGGAGACTTGCGAGGAACAAGTCTCCTTTGACTGTGTACTCCTTCACTGTGTTTCATCTTGTATCACTCCCTTGGTGACAGATTTATTGCCTCCATATAGACCTAGAAATTTATGCAGCCATCGCTGGGGCATATTGCAGCAGGGGGCAGCGATTTTTATTTATATTCTCACAAATAATACGGATATTATTTGTGTGAATATTATGTCACCAAGAAAGAATTATTCAACTCCTGTTTTTGTATAGATTTTCTGTTGTGTAATGTGGTTGGAACTGAGATGGGACTGATTTTCTGGCAGCTAAAAGCTATTTGAAGATGACTAATGAATTTTAAATGTTTTAAGAACTATTATACTTTAGAGTTCACGACTTGATACCTTTTGATTTTCTTAATCTGTATTGGCAGTTGTTGGCAGTCGCTGTAAAAACAATAATATTTTATTGCAGCATCATAATCCTACACTGTAGATGCTAGAAAAGTTCAACCTTTAACCTGAGTGCATCAATTCAATGTAAAACAACTTTTAAAATATATTTTATTTTTTGATATTTATTTAGCGTGTCCAGGAAGTCATGTATGACTCATCACAATTCCCTGGACTATTCAAATGAGGTGACACAGACGTCTGTTTCTTTTAGCCACAGGTCATTAGGCTGGACAAGGCCCCATATTTATCCCACCAACATGCAGAGTGAGGCGTGTCTTAAGGTCACAAAAATCTTTAAAATTCACTGTGAGAACAAGTTTGGGGGAGGGGAGACAAAGAAGGGCTTCTCCAACACTCTATATAGCATCCATTAAACACATTCTACATGCCTGGTTATTTGGGAATCGGCTATAATTATGTGGAGTTTAACAAATTGCATTGGTATTTAAACTGGAGCCGCTAATTTCAAGGTCTTCTGAAACAATAACTCCCAGTGGAATTAAGAATGGTGGAAATATGTGGGGCTCTTTCTCTTCCAATGCTCCTGGGAATCTAATGCATCATTAAGTCTTTGAAATGAATGACATTTTCAATAAAAAAAATAAAACATCTGGTGAATTTTAACTGAAAATTGACAATGGGAGGTTATTTTGGTAGTAAAACAAATCAACACAGAAATGTTTCACCAAACATAAAATCAATATCCTTCTGTGACAATCTCAATACTCAGATCAAAATCAGAGAAAGAAGATAATTTGAGGATCGCTTTAAAGCATAGTTTTGCAAATATTTTTTTTTTTTTGCAAAAAATGAAATTAAAGGTTCATAAACGTTTCACTTGTGATTTTGTTCTTAACATAGGATTTAACAACACTAATAATGCTCTCATTAAAGGTTTGATAATTTTTTGTGACATAATTGTTTATCATTATCACAGACCTTTACCAAAGGTGTCAATAGATGTGGCAGCTAGAATAAGTTAAAAGCACAATGTGAACATGTTTAATCATCATTTAGCAGCAGCTACAGAAAGACAACTGTTAATGAGGATGTTAATTTTTTTTGAACAAACAAACATTTTCCACTTTAGAAATAGGGGGAGTGATGCTTTTTCCTCTCCATTACCTAATCTCGGCATTTGTTAATTAGTCAATGCTAATTCTTCTTTCTACTCATTACTGTATCAAACATGTTTAGGTCACGTCAAATGAAAAACAGCATCTTAAATGTCAACTGTTATTGCTTCTTTGAGTGCCTGCAAGGCTTAAAATATTTCTATAATTTAAAGAGAAATGTTATCTTGTATCATAAGGCTGGTTTTCAGCTACAGACGCCTCCTATGCATGTTTTCTGGAGCATTTCTGAAGCATTTAATGTTTGTCTTTTTGCTGATAAAGCACTTTCATGGCCAGTGAAACAAACAGCATTATGCCACCAAGGACAAAGCAATTTGCTGAAGCAATAGAAGCATGAAAACACCTTTCTCGGTGTATCTTTATGCATTACATATTAGCCGCTGCCCCTTTAACAGTAAGACTGTAGTCAGCATTAGTATTCAACTGATGACTGGTTCACTTAAAGTGAAGGATGCCAAGCTGTGTGGCATGCCAATCACTTCCTAATAAAGGCAGTTACTAAACCTGCATGCAAGCATGTGGATCTCAATTATTGGATTCCTAAGGAAAGTTCCCTGCAGGTGCTAATAACTCTCCATAGGTGAGCTAGTGGGACAGCTAGGCAGTGTATGCACTGAATACAATTGAGCAGAAGAAAGCAGTGACCAAATAAGCTAAATTCTGTGGTCGTACATAATGAATGTGATTGTAGAAAGACACAAAACACGCCCAATGATAAAGTGAAATCGTAAATTACTGAAAGACTTTGAAGAGTTTACGGAGTCTCATTCTAACAGTTAAAGTGTTTTGTTCGACTTCTGACGGTTTATAATTCTCTCGGGGTTTTGGGCAGCCTAAAGTCACTAATTGGAATTTGTAGATAATTCAAGGGTAATCTGTACAAACCCAACCCAAAGTAGTTATTGGGAGAGGAGCAGGGTCTGTCCATCAAAGGGTAGTAGAGAGGCACACAGAATACTACCTAACACATGTATGATCTGGGGGAATATGCAAATGCCAAGCAGAAAGATCCCAGACTGGAATTTGAACTGGTGCTTTTACTATTCCAGAGCAATAAAATATTTTGAGGATTTTTAAGTTTGAATTAGTTATAACTCGAAAGCCGAACAAGTCATTGAATAAATGCTAGAAGAAAATAAGTCTGTGTAACGCATAAATGAAGTTCTTTATGATATTCTAATTTCTTATGATGTACATATACATGGTGGTAAACAAATTGGCTAGAAATGGCTCAACATTTCTTACAAAAAGTGTTTTTGTCAACCTTGCGATAAAACATGAAAAAATGAAAAATGAAAAATAATATCTGGAGCTAATACTGCCATACAGCCTTCTGAAAATAGCTTTGCTTCCACAGCTGCTGTGGGCAGGAGGTGAAATCAATCCTGATTTCTTCCACCTCAGCCCAGTCCAATACATCTGTATCACACTGACATCACAAAGAAGAAAAGGAATAAAAAAAATAGAAAAGGACAAACATTTTCATGATGAAGCACAAATTGATTACCTCACCATACTTCAGTCTGTCCCAAACTAAGCCTGTTCCTCTTTCAACAATAACTGTCAGCTCAAGACAGAGCATCTCCAGAGAAAAATACTTGGAATGAGAATTGAAAAATCAGTCTAGCGTGTCACCAATATAAATGAACGTATCTGCGTGACTCTGAAAACTGCCCACCTCTGACTTTCCTCTGCTTTTTGTTGTCCCATGAATATATTCATGTAAACTCTTTTTGAGGGGATTGTGAGCATTACTCACTGATGACCCGTTTCACTCTTTGCTCATTTACATAACTCAAAGGGTATCATTCATGGGGTCTATCCAAACTGTAACCCCCCATGCTGTACACAAAACGACAACCCTGTGCTTTTAATTTCATGCCTGTAAACCAACAAAGGCTAAAAATAATTGCTCTGGCAATTTCACTGACAAGAGCAGAAAGAAGCGTTTGATAAGTCGCTATGTGTGGATATGAGAGTGTTCTGCAGTAATAGCTGGGCACACTTTGGGAACTTAAGTGAACCAGAGTCAGGGAGTTATCCCTCCCAATTGCACTTTGTTCCATCAGCAGGACAGAGTAGGACCTACAACACACTGACAGAGAGAGCCGAGGTCGCTCTGGATGGCTACTCACACTGTTGTCAAGGGCAAGAAACAAAGCATTTGCTCTAAACCGGCAGATACTACTAAGAGAAGAACTCACAGCAGAAACGATGATTAAATGTCATACATGGGCACATAAGGACCAACTGCAAAACAAATTTTCAGTAAATAATGCATTAAATCATGAAAGAATGAAGAAGTAAACAGCCAGTGTGGCATTTCATTTTCAACATTTGTACAATTTCAACAAAAAAAAATAGACAATAGAAAATATAATTTATACTGCAGGATCTCACAAAAATAAAAACAAGTTTTTTCTAAAGATCACAAAAATATAGTCAATGTTCAAGCCACTCAAGTGAGAAGAGACTCATAATGACTGACACAAAAAGACCAGAATAATTGTAAATGACCATCAATACAGAGATCTGAGTTTCAGGTAAATTTGATGGCTTTTGTAATAACACTGGAGAAGTGACACTTAATAGATTCCAGTGTTGACTCTGAACCATTTCCATCAAGTCTGTTAGACTTTTGCTGCAGGGATTACAACCCAAAGATTAAACCTAAGGAGCATTTCAGCTAAAAGGAGTTCGACCTTAAATGTCTCACAGCCAGAATGTACCTCTGACAGTCCACAAACCGTGATGGATGATAACGTGAGTGGCGAGGCTGAAGCAAACAGTGATGAGGACAATGATCGTCCTTCACCAGGAAGATGAAGAACAATTTCATTTTTTACCATCACTGTAAGTCCAATCATTCATCCAAATCAACAAAAAATGATTTCACTAGAAGAAGATTAAACCTTTGGAGTCATGTAGCCTGAGTGCAGGGCTAAAGCTGACAGAAAATCTATGAGATCACATGAAGAAAGCTTTGGACAAGAGATGTCCTCGCAATTTAAAAGGCCTGGAGATCTTTTGCAGGGAAGAGTGGGCATAAATTATTACGTAGAGATGAGAGTTGCTGATAGTCTGAGACCAAAGACCGCAGAATGCACCTTCTTAAATGTTTATTATCTTCAAGCAACTGTGAATTTTGTTTTGTTTTTCTAGTATTTGAAATATATCAGACTAGAGGTAGAAAAAGTTTGGAAATGATTCATCATAGTCACAATTGCGGAAGTCTCAAAAACACAATCTTAGCACCTTTCTGTCCACTGTAAAGAACCACTGAATGGGAGACAGCAAAACCGCAGTCATAAAAATGACATACAAATCTACTGTAAGATCCATTAGGCTCCCTGCAAACTGCATAAAAGGTACCAAATGCTTTGCCAACATTCTTCAAAGTTGTGGGAGATGATGTATTTCCCAGCAGGATACACAGTGGCTACTTTAAAATCAAATCTGGCCATTGCACTCGTCTGCTCCCAAGTGTTTTTTTGACAAATTATACATAAATCAATCAGAGTTCTTACAGGTTTGTGTGTTTTATTGCAGCTGTTGGGAATACATATAAATTAAACTGAAGAACAAACATGAATACAAATAAAGCAAAAGCATGACTAGCACTTTTAGCACAGTAACCGTGCTTACGCTGTGATCTGCTTGTCTTATAAACAAGACCATGGAGTGACAACATCTTGCCATTTACCATGAAAGCAGATAGCAATCAAGTCAATTTCAAATTTCTCTTCAGGAGTTTATAATTAACCTTTTACCCTTTCTTATTTGGATTTTTGCCTGAAAATTGTTTGGAGTTATAAAGATATACTACACACTATGTGTGCCACTGGTTTAATGAAGTACAAACCATTCAAAATACAAAAGTAGTTTTAATGTGAGCTTTTTTTCAATTCTTTTTAAAAAAAATGTGGTCAGCAATGAGTGACACAAAACTCAAGCCTAATATGTCTCTATTTCTCTTCAGCTATCTCACAGCTTGTGACCAAATGCAAGTGAAATCTATAGTCTGAAGCCACAAAAAGAAATAAATAACACAAAAAGAATTGGTGGCAGGCACCCTAGAAAAGAAAGAGAGTGGGGTAAATCCAGCAGTGCATTTTGGAGGTGGGAGTAGCTTCTCATCAGTGGGGGACCACAATGTTTGCAGAAAAAGAGAAGATGGATATTTCAGATTGGTCCTTAGTGGAGCTATGGCTGTGCATGATTTAATTGGGCCAAACATGTTTCAGTGTGATCACCAAAGGCTGGAAAGGGAAAAGTGTGAGGCACAGGGAAGGGCGAGAACAAACATACACTGTATATGCAAAAAATCTGTGAGAATTTGGCTCCAGGGCTGTAAGGACTCTGTAAGAAAAGGCTGCTACAGAAGCTTGGCTTGTGTAGAGGCGGAGAAAAGAATAGAAAAAAAAGGGAACAATCTTTTAAGACTCAGCTGAAAGGATGGACCAGTGCTTTACAACAAGATGATGCTAGTTTGTAAATGTAAATTCAGATGGGAGAGCCTGAACTACAACCTGAATGGTGTAGTCCCACTTGGTAAAACAACAAGAGAAGACTGCCCAGAAATATATTTATTCTGGTTAGAAATATATTGCACCCACTAAAAGCAAAATTAGTCATATATGTCTTGTAGTGTTTGCTGTTGAATTACCTGTTCTCATTTCGTTGTGTGTATCTCGGCTGGGGGTCAGCATCTCCATCATTAACATCGTAGCTTGCCTCAGGGTCCTAAAAGAGACATGAAAGAGAATAGCAATCAAGTCATTTCAAATTTCTCTTCAGGAGTTTATAATTAACCTTTTACTCCTTCCTATTTGGATTTTTGACTGAAAATTGATTGGATTTATAAAGGAAGTTGCATACTACACACTGAGCACAGTGTGTCATCCACTTCACATTTTATTCGCTAATCAAATTCTTTCATATAGTGCTATTGTAGCTTAAAGCAAGTACAGAGGCAAAGCTTAAAAGAACACACTAAAAAGCAAGAAAACAGATTGTCCTTGCAAAATGTACTTGCAAAAGTTCAAAGCATGTAAAGTTTAACTGATATAGTTACAAATATGAATGCTTTTCATTGACAATAGTGACAAAGTGGTGCATAACTGAAGTGGAAGAAAACTGTTCAGAAGCTGAAAACAGATCAACAGTTCATGTAGAGGAATCAGCTGGCCAACGAACAGCCATTGGTTCCAGAAATCAGAATATGGTGTGTTAAAATGTGTTGGAAAAAAAATCAATTATTATTTAAAAATTAAGGTCTACCAAAAGCCATAAAAAGAAACCAGAAACACGAGGAACCAGATGTTCTGGTCAAAATAAAAAACTCCTTAAGTAAAACCAGCAGAAGCTGCAGAAAATTTTAAACTGTGCCAGAGATTCACCTTGCAGCTAGATTGAATTAAATTGCTTAAGTCAAAGTATATTTACAAGTGCATTGCAAAGAATTAAAAGATTGTAAAACTGTTATTTTTTTAAAAAACTAATTTCAGAAAATGAAACTCAGTAGTCATAAAGATCCATTATGAATTCAGTGAAATATTTCAAGCCTTTATTTCTTGTAATTGCTATGATTCTTACAGACGCCAAAGCCTCCTGGAATCTGCCTGAAAAATATTGAATCTTACATAATATTATTACAAGGATATTGTAATCTGAAAGGTCAGGCTTTTAAAATGTAGGTCCATGCATTCAATAATAGGTGTGACCTCTTTTTGCATGAATTACTGGATCAATAGAACAAAACAGAATGAAGAATAGCAAGGGATAGAACAGAACAGAAGTAGCCCTTAATGTTTCTTAGTGTGGAATCTCTCAGGTGTACAAACAGCAAAGTGAAAGAAAATGGAAGTATATTGATTCACTCAAAAATGCCTCCTAATACCAGAAAAAAATAAAATAAAAAAAATGTTCAGCTATTAAAATAAGCATTTTTAGGTTGAAAGAAATGTGCAACTCAGTAGGATAATTTAATTAAAAAGTACAAAAGAAGATTTACAAAAATAGAAAAACTGCCATAACACCAGTTATGGCTGTTATGGCAGCCATAACTGATTGGAGCAGCATAATCTTGACTTGTGCAGCATAATCTCAAGTAGACCTGTGATTGTAGTACCTTGTGCAGATAGGATGCATCAGTCTGTCATTGAACTCCTCAGTTCTGTAACAGCTTCATGCATGGGGTGACAAACATTGTGCAAGACTGAGGCTATTTTTGGCCAAAAGTCTTTCTGTCCTCCACCTCCTGCACTTGATAAGAGGGGCATTTTAGGTCAGTCCTGGCCTTCCAGTTTGATGTATCTTATCTTTCTCAGTAGTAGATTAGCTGCTGATCCATCAAACTACACCAAAAAACTGCTGATGCCACCACAAGGTCCAAAACTCCAAAAAAGGTGAGAGCCCCCTGCACTCCAAAAGATCTCAGTCTTAGTAGGTAGGGTCTGCTCTGACATTCCTGAAAAGAGCATCAGGACCTCCATGGCAGATCACCATGGAGATGATCTGCCTGTGGCTCCACCGAGGTGAAATGGAAGCCTATGTTGCCAAAGCTGCGCTATGTCATAATTCTGGCACGCCCGACTGCTCTTTCATTCATCGTCCCTCTGCTACACCTGCAAGCTGCTTTTCTGCAGTAATCAAGTTATTCCCTGCACCTGTTTTCCTAGGTGCAGATGCACAGATCTCCAGCATTTCTTTTCTGCCTGATCACAAACAAGTTACTTTATCTGTTTTTTCTTGGTTTGATCTTGTAGGATACCTCACTCACTTCTGTTTTCTTGACACCAATCTTATGTCTAATGCCTGATTCACGGATCTGTTTGTCTGCCTGACCCTTGCTTGTTCCTCGGATCTGCCTCTCACCTCAGTGAGATCTAATATTGTGGTAAAAGATGCCTGTTCCACTCAACACTGTGGCTGTTGAAACATCACCATACTCCCATCTTACTTTATCTAGGAGCTAAAGGCTGCTGCTCATTATCCCTATCCCTCTCCTGATCTCTGAAAAGGTTAGTGGCTCACTTTTCTGAGTTTTCTGCTCGTCACTGGATCTTCAGCAGCCACTAACCCATGTTTCCTTTTTCCAATTCCCCTGAGAGTTTCTCCAAGAGTTTCTTGTTCTTCACCAGAAAACTTTTTAATAAATCTTTGAAACTACAATTAAATTTTGGCTCCTCAAACCTGATCTGTTAAAATTGAGGACATCTACATTGTTGGATTTGGCGTCTCTCATCTTCATTTTCACAATATCCCATAAATTCTTCATACAGAACACTAAACACTGCCAATCACTGTCACTGTTTAGGTACATTTGGCAATGTGGACAGATGCTAAGTCCTCCTATAAAAGGAAAATAAGCATCTCCATAATGCTTGTCAGCAGAAATAAGTTCTTTAAAATGTTCTTGTCGGTGGCTGAATTGACTGTAGACTTCAGGGAACAGCAACACCAGCAGATAACAAGACCCCAAACCATCACTGACTGTGGAAACGTATGGGACCTTGATTTGCAAGTAAAATGTAAATTTAACTTTCAATAGTCAAGAGGACTTTGGATCACTGAGCAACAGTCCAGGTAAGATACTGCTGCAATTATCTGCATTAATATGACAAATGCAACATTTGTAGTTCCTTTGAAGGATGCATCTCTGTGTAGTGCCTTTTTCTGAATTTCCCCCAAATTCTTAAACTGACTTGTGGTAGAGGAGACTTCTCCCACTCAATTTTCTATGAATATAAGTAGTTTTTCAAAATTCACATTTTCTACAACACAAAATTATAAGTTTCCATTATCTGAAAGTCATAACCACCAAAATTACAACTAAGGCTATCAATACATTAAAGGAATCTATGAGTTTAACTTTCTGAAATGAGTGATTAAAAACATTCAGATATTTGAATGTACTGTTGTATGTTAGAATGATCCAAGCCTAATTGAAAACCAGTGGCAAAATTTGAAAATGTATTCTGAGTTTGGGCCATTTTGCAAAGAAACACATCTTGAGATGTGCAAAGCTTGTAGAGGAATACTTTAAGAGACTTGCAGCTGAAAAAGCAAGATAATTGGGTTTTACAATGTATTGATTGGGGGTTGGATAATGAAGAATTTTGTTCCCATTTACAATTCCGAGCCACTTTGTGTTGGTCCAACACACGCACAAAAAAATCTAAAAGGGGTATGTATACATTTGTGAGGTGCCTTTCGTAAAACCAATTAGCTATACAGCAATATGTGTAAATATAAAGCCAACAAGGCAAAAGAAAAAAAAGAAAAAAATACAGGAAAAGCATTTCAGTATTGTGCTCCCACACTAAGAAGCTTGATCCACATGAAAGGATCCAAAAAGCTGCAAACTCCCATCCTCCCAGTCAGGCTTAAAAAGTCTGGGAGGAAGAAATCCTTTGCCCTGCTGTGAGCATTGACTTATGGTGTAGAGATAGGAAATAATGAGATTTTTAATGTAGGGTGAAAACTGGCCATTAAAGGCTTTATATGTGATAAGTAGGATTGTCATAGGGAGACAAATTGGGGATGCTAGCACAGGAGATAAGTGATCACTCCAGAATCAGTCAATACTTTAGTTGGGCAACTTTAAGCCTGTTGTGTGGTATTTAGGGAAATAATTGGTCCCACAGCTAGAGCAGAATTTCAGATGTCCAAAGTAGAATAGACAAAGGTATCGACTAGCTTCCATGGATCAAATTTGGACATTTTTAATTATTTAAGTTATATAAGTGTGAAAAAAAAATCAATATAAATGGGTCAAATTCATTTAACAATTGTTCCACTTGTTTGAAAATATTTAATAAATCATATCTAACATCAAACAATGCACTATTGTTTCAGTTCTGTTGACTTAAATTTTACCACGTAAAGACTTGGATGTTTATGTCTGAGTTGGAAGCAGAAAGGGGGCTCTACCCAGGACCTATTTAGGAAACAATCACCCCTGAGTGCACTGTCAGCAGTACACTGAATATTAACAACAATGTTTACGCACTTTCATGCACTTCATGTCTAAAAATAGTTTGTGCTCACTTGTCCAGTGACTTTTTGCTTTTCCTAATTTATGTCACTGCATAAATTCAACTAAGATGTTTGCTTAAGCAACAAGCTCCCTACAGCTGTGAATTGTTATCACCAATATAAATTTTGCAAACTAAAGCTTTTGCAAAGTGTTGCCTTTTTGCCTACAATCTGGAGCTTATATAACAACAGCCTACAACTGAGGCAGTAGAAAGGGCAGCTGAAAACACGTGTTGCTCAACCGTTAATCTTACATGTCTAGCAATACACAGGGGTGTAAATACTCATACTGAAAATAAATTAAACATGGCTGTAACATATGAAATTAATATTATAAATAATGAATGTTTAAACCCTAAAGTCACTAATACAAAAATTTTGACTTTCATATCTCACAAACCAAAAGTCGTCTTCTCTGATTTCAGTTCTGTTTATGAAATTAGAGGATTGTTGTGAACTACTTTATCTGAGTACATTGTAATAACTGATTTGGGACAAACTAAGCTGCAGCTGCATCTGGTGCATTTAACATTTTTAACTTACATAATTGCTGTGGAGGTCAGGATGGTCCTTTTCAATCCCATCATCCAAAATGGTCACCACTACACCTCTCCCAGTGTAGCCTTGAGCCCAGGCTGCTTTCGTATTCAAGTCTTGATGTGTTGTTGGATTGGACTGAAATAAACAAAAGCCTTTTGTTTAGGTGTCTATTTGCTTTAAGCCACACTTCTCAAACAAAAACCCACAGAAAGTGTTAGCGACATAAAAGCTCAAATCATCTGCAAAAAACCCTTTATTTGGATCACTGAATAAACACAGCAATGTTTAACATGAAAGTACAAAATGGAAAGAAAAAAGAAAGACAACTTGGTGCAGTTCAGCAATCCTTTTGAAAGTATTTAGCTCTTGATATAAATAAAGTCTGTGAGCTTTTGAGTGGAAAGAGAGGGACACAAAAAGGGGTTAGAGAATGGTTGCTGAAAGTCATACTGTGAGAGGTATAAGGGAAAGTAAGCACTGTAGGTGGAAGAGGTGGTTAAAGATAGACTCACACTCAGAAAATAGAAAAACACCCTCCTAAAACTACACTGTTCTGAGCCGTGCTTTGTTTGTAGAGTTCATATAAGTCTTTTATTTAATCATTTCATTTTCAAGCGATCATATCACATTGGTGGTATAAAGACATATGGAGTATATGAGGCAATACTCAATATTGGGTTTGGAGAATATTGGGGGAATGAGAAAAAATAAGACATAGTGAATATTTTTGGTAAAACTAAGAAACACATAATCTTAGAGTCAACTCAGTCAGCCTCCAGTGATTATATCACTGTAAATATCTCAGTTGGTTAATGTTTGCTCTGCTCTGCGTTTTATTTCTATTTGTGTGTAGGATCATAGTGCAGGAAGACATTTTGACGACTCAAATCACATTATCTGTCTTTCTACATCAATGTCGCCAGTTTACTTGGTAGAGACATTTAAGACAAGGTGATTTAAAAAAATGATTCATAATTGCAACCACTATCAAAAAATCACTGATTTAAAACTTGTTTGACAACATAAAATTGGAAAAAAGGATAATGGAATGTAACACATTATGTTTCCAACTAAAGAAACTAAAGGGAGAAAAAAGTCTCCAAGACTGCATTAATGATTCACGTAGAAATGTAGAAAAAAAAAAAAAAATCCAATGCACTGCAGGACCTGCCTCAGGTTAAGGCCAGTGTTTTAACAGTCTGCTGAAAAATGACATTCACAGGAGGTCAAAAAGGCCAAACCTCTTCAAATCAAAAAGGAAAAAATGCCTGTCTCACATTTCACAAACAATATCGTGATGGTCTCCTGAATTTTATTTGAAACATGTGGAAAGCACTATATCTGCAGACATATGGCGATAGAGTGATGGTCTGGTAGGCCTGGGCAATAATAACCAGATGACGCAATAGATAGGTGATTGGTACTAATAGAAAACTGATGAGATCAATATCAAAAGAAAATACAGTCAATAAAATGTTCAATAAATTCATTGAAGTCCGAACCAGAACCACACAGAGATCTTGAGGATGTAGGCAGAGGAAAGACTTTAGTTTCTATGTTGTGAGCTTTAACAGGCAGCAGTAGGTCCAAAATCCTCAAATATGACATTAACAAATCAATTCTTCAAAGCCAAGTGGGCTAAAAAACCTACTCAGTGACTGATTGCTGGTTATTTCCACCAACCAACTCTTTAGGTTGGAGACAGTTAATTTTCAAATAGCGCACATTTGGTCTGGATACCTTTGTAAATTGAGAAATGGGCTCACCAGAAAACTGTTTATTTATTTTTTTTGCATTTGCTCTGTTACCTTTGTCTGATATCCACATTTGATTGATTATCTAAAACATTTAATTAATAAAGCAAAAAATCTGCAAGAGAGGAAAATGTTGCTTCACAGCACTGAATCAAACACTAATATAAAATAACTCGCTATTGTAAAATTGTTGTTATGCCAACAGAGCTATAGTGGCTCTGTGGCATGAGGCTCAGACTAAGGAAGCTTTATTATCCTCTTATTTCTGAAGTCACAGTTGGATAGAATATTTTGAAAGGAAAAGCATGTTAAGACAGTCAGACATTTTAAAGTCTAATGCTAAATGTCAGAGCAGTTTCATGTCTTCCATTCACTGTTGTCTTGTGCCATGTTTGGTCTGCTGCAGTGACAGCAATTTAAGGTAAATGGACAGGAACAAAAAGGAGAGATTTGGGGGATAATTGGAGCATTTCTAAGAAGGGCTGCGAAAAATGAAAAGACAGCACCAACAGCAAACAGTATTAATGTTTTACAGGTCATACATATACAGTCAACACCCAAGATGCTATAAATTATACACTTCACCCCCAAACTCTTGCTGGTGATCAAGATAACAGATGAATGGGTGAGCTTAATGTACACTGGGACAATTTCTGATTAGCTGACTGATGACAAGGATTCATAAAATTCAAATACAAAGCATTTTATAAATAAATGTACACATCTCTATTATTTAGTTTTCATACTTTATACCTAGATATATTTGTTGATAGTACTGTACTTCAGTGATGTTAGAAGCATATACTTGTATACTAATATAGCGACATATATTTAAATGAGAAGGGAGGTCAGAACCTACCAGGTACCACTGCTTGGAAAAATCTGGGTCTGTGGGGTCTTCAAAGATATCTCTCTTCTTTCTTCTTTTCATCACTTGCTGTTCCGCCCACAGGACCTGGAGTGCCCAGACGCACAAACACACACAAACAATAATAAATAAACCCACGCACAAAGAAAAAGTCCCAGTAACTGCTGCCCTCATATCATATTTGTTTTTACTAATGTTCCTGTTTCAGATGTGATTGCAGTGTCAAACAAGACTAGAGACAAGCGAAAAACATGGTCCCAACTTGGCTCAGAAAGTAATAACTAAAGAGAAAAGCAGGGATGTAGAGAAAATCGGATTTACTTCACTGCTCAGATTCCAGAAGAACAGTGGCTCCTGCACTGTTTTGTGTTCTTTAAAGAATAGCCAGTGCATTAAACATATTATATAAATAATACTTGTGGTGAAACATGGTTAAATTAATTTATAGTTCACATACATTGATCATGGGCATTAATATAATTTTGGTCTTTGAAAAAATTAATTGAACTCAGTTTATTTATTGTATAACAAACTACTTCAATTAAATTTAAATTTGAAGTTAAATTTAACTATCTCTAAGACATAGTCAAAAATAAATATACAAATATTTATAGATGCCCTCACTAATATTTGCTTTAGAGTCACCCAGTTTTACCTTAACCACACATTTTTATATCAGTTAACACACATTTGGCATGATTCTGGGTTGATTTTTCACATTTTATTTTTGCAGGTAGAGTTCATTTAAAATCTTTTGTAGATTTTTTAAAACTTAGTTTGTCTGCTTTGTCTATTCCAAAGGTCCTGCTGCATTTTTGTGATCGTTGTCCTGCAGGATTCTAAGGTTGTGTCAAAGTTTGATTTATCTGCTTCAATCTTAAAACTCAAAAATGACGCTACCTTCAAAAATAAAACGTCAAAAATGACACCATCAAGAACCACCAAATTTGTAGCTGCCTTTATGAACCAGCCACCTGCCTTCTAGAAGACAAAATCTTTTGCTAAACACAAAGATTAAGAAATTCGGCCTGTTGTAATGAGTTTCAGTAAGCTTTGAAACTTAAGAAGCCCATACAATGCCAACTATTGCTAGCAGTATTGTGTGGGTCCATTTCAAACCGTTAAATTGCATAAAGTTTGGAAAATAATGAAAACAGAGAACTGCCTTTGAATTCTTGAATCCTTCAAATCAATGACCAATGACCAACAGATTTTAATGTGTGGCTACAAACACACATTAAAATGGGTTTTGGAATGAATAACAAAAACAAAACTTATGCTTATGGAGTGGTTCCAACATCAAGACTATTCAAAATGTATGTACTGTGCTTAAAACTTAGGTTCATGCCAGAAACCAACTAATTTAAATTAACTTCAACATGCTGATTAAAGGAGTGGTAAAAAACACACACCCAGAATTAAGAAACCACTTTATTAAAGACTACAAAGAATGAATAATTGCGTAGAGGACTTACTATTATCTAAGGGACATTTACTCAGAGTGGCCATCTCCATATATATGAGCCAGCATTAATAATTTAGTCTTTTCATCCATTAGAAAAATTCACAATTTTAACTCATTCATCCAAGTATTGTTTTTAAAATGCATTATGCACAAGTGAAATGCAATCAGATTTGAATACATGTGTTTGAATTGATATTATTATTCCATAAACAAAAAAGTAAAATCAAGCATTAAGAGAATGGAATGAAGTTGACCTTCATTAATGTATGCAACCTTCTGAAAGAACCAGCAAGTGAAACAGATGGGTCTTTTAAATCCTTGCTGTAAAACCATTCAGTCTGAAAACAGAACAAATGTGATTGTATCCTGAGAATCAAATGATTTATAATATTTAAGAACAGAGAAAAAAAGCAACCTGAGGTCCAGGGCAAGGACAAAGACTTGACATACACCAGCGCACAAAGCAGCAATCATAAAAGAAGAGGGAGGTCTCAGCATGGGTTAGGAGGGCAATTTGCATGAGCAATAAAATTGTTCTTTTATTTTTGCCAAGTGTCCTGAGGATGTTTACCGTTTGATTACTAAGAAGGGATCATGCTGGTATTGTTTGTAATAGAAATAGACTGGAAACAACAGAGCTGAGGTTTTGATTTGTAGCTGGAGTACTGTGTTGGAAGGGGGAAACAAAAAACATTCACCAGCAGTTTTACCCACAAAATGGACCTCACTAAAAGTGAGATGACAGTAAGTGAGAGGAGTAAATTCTGTGAACAGACTGTTAGTCCATCAGACAGAGAGGACAACCATTTATACTCGTATACACATCTATGGTCAATTTAGAGAAACTGGATTCTCAATGTACACACAGTATTGGTGGCAGATGTAATGGTGAGTGTGTGTACATGTCACCAGTTAGAAAAGGGATCAAATGTATTACAGACTTTAGACATATTCAGACTTTTTCCTGAAGCCTCACTTGTTTCTGTGAGTCATGTTCTGTGCAGGCCTAAGCAACCCTCCACCTAAACCCAATTAGGGCTTCAGTTATCCATGTGTCTAATTATTTCTATTTTTTTCTATATTTTTATATTTGGGCAATCTTTGGAAATCTGTTCATTTTCTTGATGACATTAAAAACCAGGTACAAGTTTTTAATGTACCTGCAATCTGACTCTTCAGCTACACCTTTTCTGACTTGTACAATTTATTTCTGGTCCATTGCCCTAAGAACTAAGAGGCCATTCTAGCATTGGTGAAGAAGGAAACTGTTAAAAAGAAAATATTTTTTTTTCTACTGAGGCATGTCAACTGTTCACTCAGGCTGCAACAACTTAGAACCAGATTTCACTGGGTGTGTAATTTTAGGCACTTTGTACCCAACCATTTCAAATGTACAAAAAGGAAACTGTCTTTCTCAAGAAGTATACTCTTAACATCCTGGAGACATTTTGTCAAATTGGGAAAGAAGCAAATCGACTTAAAAACAGACCTCATGAAAGTAAAATGTTTGTTTTTGTGGCACATCTTTACCTTATTTTGAAGGAATATGTAAACGTTACCATAGCGACCAGAGTCAGAGAGCGTTAGGTCAGTGGGCAAGATGAGATGAGAGGAGTGGAGCTTGTGAGTTTTAGGTCTGGTTCACACGACACGATTTAAGGATTGTTGGTCGATTTTCCAAACTTCTGTGACCACAGAGCCAATAAAAGTCCAACAGGTTCGATCGGTTCGTGTGTCTGATTCCACTCACGAACATCCCATTTCCAGAAGAAAATCTGGTAAAACCCCCAACATACAACACGCAAATTTAGAATAATCAAACACGGATAACACATCGAAGCAGTAGTGATAGTTTGTGGACTCATTTCAAGCAATAAAAGACGTAACATAAAGAAAACTCATTTGAGAAAAGACGGCAGGAGCAGCTGCTCCATTTGCTGCACTGTAATTTGGAGTTATGTGTGTTTGTAGTTAACATTTTTAACTGAATAAACATAACCACATATAAAGAAATGACCTTTACATATAGTAATAAACATTTCCACATATCACCTCCGATGTCCATTGAACTCTCAGTTGCCATGTCAACTGTTTGGGATTCCCCTCCGTTCTTATGTCACTGCACTTTTTGATTGGCTGCCTGTCACATTCAACAGGCTGCGTTCTCGCTCCCAGATTTTCTGGTAACTGCACACGCTGCGATAATCCGGCCCGAATATGCCCAATTTTATATCGATGTAACATCAAGTAACATACCACACACTACAGGATGTTGTAAGATTGTCGTAAAGATTTGTAGAATGGTCAGGTTTTAAATATACAAGTTGGATCAAAACAGGTATGGACAGACAGATTTTTCCAGAATGCATTAGAACCCTCTTTAAAAAACGTAAATTGCATTTTTGATCATTCACCAAGGTAGGCTCACTTTGACCTTAACCAATATAAGAAAGACTAATAAATTATAAATTATCTGCTGAGCTAAATCCTCATTTATTGGCTGAAAAGGTCTATTGAGCACTGAACATCAAGGCCAAATCAGTCTTATTTGTGTTTTAATTAGTTTTTAAACTATCAAAATTCATCAAAGGGGAGAATGGGGCCACTTAATGTGTACAGAATGTGCACTCAGCCTACCTATATTGTTTAACAACTGTTTTCCTTGCTGTCCACTAACTTTTTCATACAATGTTCTGTGTTTATGAGAAGTATTGTCATCTGCGAATAGTTCATAATTAAGGATTTATATCATTAGCACTCAATATCACAAATGACTTGAGAAATTGAAAAAGTTGAGCGATAAACTATAATGTGATTAGAACTTTCTAATGAAGAAAGTTTTACTTTCCCCATTAGATTTTCTGGTAATAACAAAGTTAGAATATCACCATCCATATTCACTATATTGCTGAAAATAAAAATATGTAACTTTTGGAGTCAGATACACGTTGTTGCAAAGATTAAAGAGAAGAGAGGAAAGAGCAAGAAAGAGTCGTGTAAATATTTCCTAAAACACTGCATGCAATAAACTATACTAGATTAGATTTTATGCAAAACAAATAGCAGTAAACCAAAAACAAATCAATTCTTTCCCTCATAAGATGGAAGGGTTTGCAGAGCAAAGATGACAAATGACCCTTACAAACATAATGGTAAAAGCTTATGCAACTGCCAATGTCATCTTACCACTGCGTGATAATTCAAAGGGGACGGTGATAAGCGGCATGCTCGTACCACAGAAGCAGAGGAAAGGAGACAATGGTGGTTTCGTGAAATGCAGCCTCTGGATTAGGAGGAGGAAACAGCGTAACGAGCTCAAAGCTTAGCAATGACTAATCCAAATCCAACCTTTCTGTTCCTATTGCCTTCTAAATCTGTTTTCTTAAACCACATGAAGCATAACCTTTTATTCTTTCTTACTCGCCGGATTAGATAGTTGCAATTCAAATACAGTTGAACTTAAATAAACATGGAAGCACAATCCCACTCACCTATGCAATGGAGTTGGTTTTGTTGGCAGCAGCCATGCTTTGCCAGAGGTTTTCTCTGTTTTTTGGTTGTGTAGGTGTGGAAGTATCTGGTGCAAGTTGTTGTTTTTCAGCCAAAAACCTAATGCCCTCAACAGATCAGAGTTCAACTACCGAGTTACAGAAACTTGAACTACTGACTTCTGATATGGAATCTCCATTATAAAAAAATATTTTTTATCACTTGAGGCTTTAAATTGACAGCTTTATAACATGTTCCACTTCTGAATGAGATGCTTTTATTTCGCTGTTCAAAATAAACATTTTTAACATTTATAACATTTCTGAGTGCATCTTGTTGATGAATTCCGGTCCATGTCAGATATTAGCAGCAGAAAACCATCAACTATTAATCGAGCCTGTAATCTCAGCAGCAATTTGGTCTTTGTTCATTGTGCATTTCGTCATTTGCTGAAGCAAAGCGATCTATAATTGAGTATTGCACATCATTAGTCCCTTTCTAGTGACAATGACAAAATGTTTGCATCTGCCAGCACCCTTGCTAAACCTCATTGATTTCTCATTGTAGGTCTGTTGAAAACAGATAGTATAATCACATTGCTATGGTGCTCTAGCAGCTCATTGGAGCACCGTAGCATATGGTAAGTGAAAGTTCAGTGAGATTTCAATTCAACTCTTGACTACTGCCCACAGTAAATGTCACCGTATCTTAGTAATATGCCTTAAAGCCTTGGTGCTTGTCAGAGCACATGAGTGCTTTCCTCAGGCTTCAAGAAAGGGGATCAAAATAACTAAAGAAAAATCTTTTAGCCACTACTTGGGAGATCTATTTAAGTACATTTGGGAAGCCTCAGATCTCATTTGGTAAGTATTCATGTTTTCATCAGTAGTCAGGTGCTGCCTGAAATATATTTTAGATGAGCCATTACCATTGCTGTCTCCCTCTTTTTACATGTAAAAATGCAAGTGGCGTGAGGGGCCTAGTTCCCTGCCAGCAACACTGACAAAACAGGATAGGTAAGGCAGATGTGTGTACAGAAGCTAATAATGCAGCACCCTGGGTCTAGTGGAATTTGAATTTATTAGCATCAGTTTGTCTTTTGGGCAGCGACCCAGAGAGATGAGGGTGAGGGTACTGTATGTTACTTCAAAGCACAAAAGCATTTTTTAAGTAGGGGAAAAAAAAAAAGACAATAGAAACTCAACCTGGCTTTTTTCTTTGCTCCACATTAGCTCGGTAACCCACAAGAAAGAATTATTGCCATATTTATATCTACAAAGGAACAGGGCAGGAATAGCATATGGTCCGAAGTCTGTCTGGGTCAGTAGCGTTTGTGGGGGTGGGGATGATTGTTGCATCTTGGGGCCCTGCTGGTTTTTGTTATTTTCCTCCTTTGTTTTCTCACAACCCACACTGGGCATGGTTGGCCTAGTGTGGTTGGCCATCTTGCTTCCCAACAGGGGACGCAAGATGAAATATCCGTGCAGCAAGTATGTCTACTTTTTTCTCTTTTTTTTTTAAGGTTCAGTATTATATAACACTGACTTTTTTTGTAGTTTTATATCATTCTACAGTGTTATTCCCTCATCAAAACCATACCTGGAGTGTTGCTTTGATTATTTTATTGATGTTTGAAAAATCCTTGAATCTCCCATGGCAGCCTAAATATCTGTACTCTCCACAAAGCTCTTCCTTGGAGCTGCAATCTCCAGTTGAGCTTCATGCCTCACAGAGCACCCGCCCCTTGCACTTTCCTACTAAACAGAAATTAGCAAAAACCTGGTGAAACTACGCATTTACTGAGTGTTTAATTTGTTCTACTCCTTAGTCCAATTCTATTAAAAATGCTTATAAATGGCATAAGGAGAAGTATTGTTGTGATGACATGATGAAGGCGGAGTGCCGGAAGGAGTTTGAATTTCAAGGCATCCAATTGTCAAATTTCTTTTAAGTTATGCTTGATGTACAGCATTTTTTAACTGAAGTAACTTGATTGCGCTTTAGAATGGCACCATGTGCCTAAAAAATAAATATCACCTTTTAATTAAATATTTAATTTGTACTCACCTTCATATTCAAATATATTTTTTTCTTTGCTAACGGAATACTGTATTTGTGCTTTCATTGTCCACTTGTTCGAAAATATACATTCCATTTAGCAGGTAAAAACAGTCAATATTCTTTACAGTTCTCCTATATTTTACTCAAAGCAGTCTTTTCTAAGCTGGGTCCCAAGTTCAGGAGTAAGTTTGCGGTTTTAATAACTATATACAAACTGATTTAAACAAAGATATGAACTAATGCTATTTGAAGTATTTTGCTCCATATTAGCTGCTGGACATGTGAATCCATTCAAGAACGTATGTGGTTTTTTCTGATTGCTTTGTTTTAAAAGCTGACCTCCTGACCAGCAACATGTTACCTTTGTGAAAGAAAAAAGGACAAAAAACTAAAACTAAACTAAAAGACAAACATTATCATCATATGTTGTTGCTTTAATGTTTAGAAGTAAAGCAAAAATCAAAGCATGGCTTTAAATAACATTTTCTCTTAAAGTGCCTTGAAAAAGTATTCATACCACTTTAACTTTCTAACAATCTGGTATCTTATGACAGCATTCTAAGCAGTTTATTTAATACAACAAAAATGTATACACAGAAGGTCAAATGTTATTTTCCAGGTTCTACTCGTTCCATTGTTGACATACTGTACTTTCATGGTGCAGAGAAACTTTCAACTTGAATTACCTGAGTAAATTAACATTTTTTTGACCTGCACAAATTTTCAGACTTCACTCAAAAAAGGGAAGAAGCACAGCTGGGGGTCTAATGTGGTTCAAAGAAGTAGTGGAAGCAGGGGGCGTTTAGTTGATTCCAATCTTCACAACATACAAGTACTATTATCCCACCTGTAAAGAAATCTACACTTAGGCAGCCCATTAAAAATCTAATTAGCATTCAAACTGAAGAATGTTAATAGCAAGGCCACGTAGCCAATTTAAAAAGCACATTTTTTCTAATAGGAATCTTAATTACTTGGTTCTCAATACTGATGTTAAGTGCTATTTAACACTTCATTATTTACATTTGATTTCTGTGTACTGCCTTGTTTTTGAGTTAGAACCAGCACAAAGCTCAGTAAAAACTGAAAAATATTCAATAGGATGAAGATTCTACCCCCATTTTTCTTCATTGTTTGTGGTGCCAACCAGTTGTCTAAAATCAATGTAGAATGGCTTGAAATATTTTTTCTAAAAAAAAAAAAAAGAAAGTTTTTTTTGAGAAATGTACTGGATTGTCGAGAGGTTTGATCAGGTTAATATACATAAAACAGTTCAGTAACATGTCTGATTTGATTTGTCTAATTTTTTAAGGTCAACTTCTCTTTGATAAGTACAGGATACAATTTAAGCCAATGTCACTTCAAAACAAATTCTCTTGTTACTTCGGTACCTGGTCAGTTTGCTGTGTAAATAGCAAGCTGACCAGGTATTTAAACAGCAATACCTGTTTAAATGCCTGGTCAGGACTATTATTATTGTAGTCCTTTTCTACTACAAAAATAGTTTTATTGTTTAAAACAAAACATAAAATCTAAACTGTTGGCATTTCTGTGGACTTGAATAATAAAAGGCTATGGTTATTATTTTCAAAGGATATATGAAACCGTAATAACATAAAAAATATTTTTGAAATTGAAACGTAATATTCTTTGGAAGAAGAAATAAAATCAATATAAGCTGCTGGTGGCTGTCTGGGACTTTCTCTTGTGCTGCTGCAGTAAATATACAACATTGATAGGTTTATTTTCTGGCTCTTTGTGGCCAGGAAAAGGAAAAATATAACTTCTCATTTTCCCTGGCCACTGCTGTGATTTTTAGAAGCGTAATATTCACACTATAGGGTAATATCAAAGGATATATTGAATATATGATTTAGAAAATATTTTTTGACAGTGATCCTTTTTAGTTATGTGCACATGGAAAAGTTTGAGGAATCCTAAAAATGCTCCTATTTAGCATAATTACAGCTATGTGGTGTTCTGAAGTGTCAGTGGGACAGATGGAAAGACAAATGTGGACTACAAAAAAATGGTTGACAAGCTGTCACTGATGCTGGCATGCTTTTCTCTAGTGATGTATACACATTCACTGTGTAATCCAATCTGTCTTCCGGCTTTTTGTTGCCAATAAGGAGAGCCGCAGTGAACTGTGAGAAAGCTGACACCAGTCTTACCTGTGGTTCTTTTTGCAGTCTGATGTGCATTCCCATGTGGCCTGACAATGCCCTCTTCTCCACGGCATGGTGCCTGAAGTGATAATAATCTCCAAAAACCTGCACAAACACAGACAAAGAGGCAGTGAATTTACCTGCAGGAATAGCATGGGCAGATAACACTGTTTACAAGAGCACCGGAACAGAGGTGAATGTGCAGAGAATTCAACTAAAACTGCTGTCACACTGAATGCTGTCACAGACTGTCTTTCTCTGTTAGTATTAAAATAAATTAGCTTGTGTTTGTTCATCTAGGAGCAAAGGATTTGATTCAAATTATCACATGTAAAGTTCCAACCGGGCATTTACACACAATTGCTATGAGGATGAAGGTTGTATCAATTTATTTATTTACACCAGCGTTTCTCTTGTCCCCACTACATTGGAGTTGTATGAATAAGACACAGTCATATTCATAAAACTCCATTAATATTTAGATATATGTTCCTTAGCAAGTTGTAAAGACACCACACGTCTTTATGGCTTGACATTTTACTGCTTCCTTTCAGAAATGCAAGAGGTTTCCAGTAAGCGTAGAACATTAATTTCTAATTGTGTTCAGATTTTTTCACCAATCTTATTACTATATCAATTCAAATACATTTCGAAACTGAATTGGGTTTTTGATATAGATTTTTTTATTTTGTTGAAAGAGTTAGTTGTTGCTAGGTTTCCACCACCAATATGTTGATTTTAGGGACAGTCGAAGAATTACTTATTAGCCTTGGTCTTCAACATTCCATTTTTTTTGTGCAGTGGACAAAATTGCACAATGTTTTTTTTAATTGGCAGCAAACCATTCCCACAGCCCCAAAGTGCAGTTTTCTTAGGTTTGAAAGACTCGCCTTGACTGGTCCAAAGATATTTTTTGCCACCGAGGCCAAATGGATCTTTGCCTCCTCTGACTCACCATTTCAATCATCCTCAAAGGCGTAGATTTAGAGAACGACCCTGTTAATCCATGTTGATATTAAACTTGCAATGGTACTGGCATCCCACCGTTTTTCAGCTTATAATTGAGCTTTGATAGTTCCAGGGGTGTTACTGAACATCCTGACAAAAATCCTTTTTGTGGCATGATGACAGTTTGGGGGACATTGTTAAAACACAGAATCAATTGGGTGATTCTAAACACATGTGAAAACTGAAAGCTGGTTTCTGGAATGAACTTCTCAAAGCTCCAACCTCAAATATAAAGAACATTAATGGGCTAATCCTAAGACTTGGTTCCAGGAAATGGGTGAATTTATAAATTCTACCAATTCTGCCAAGATGAATGTTCAAATATCCAGTCAGAATTTGCCAGAACCTCAGTAATGAATAATAAAATGTGGTTTTTGCTGAGATACATTTATCAAGCAGTTGTTTTAGCGATTACTTTGATCCTAAATAATTGTGTGAACTTCTAGTGATTACTTCAATCCTATGTAATAATAATAAGTCAGTTGTACACCTAGTTTTTTTAAAATTTAAAACATGATATTCATAGCCACGATGAGTGGAAGTTAACTTGTGATCTGAACTATAAATCAACTGATAAAAGAAAAACTGAAGCTAATCCAATTATTTGAATCCTAATACATTTATTGTCCATCTCCACTTAGGAATTAAAATCTCAGAAAGTGGCACAAATGTTTGTTTAACTACAATTACGATAATATAAATTTATGATGAAAAATGACCTTATTCTTTCTGCACAGGAAGAAATGTAAAGCTATGTGGCTAGCCTGGAAATGAGCTTCATGTAGAGTAAAAATACAAAACTAGCTCTGAAAAATAACATTTACCACAAATCTGCAGATGGACATAATGAAAACACACATGACCTTCAGAGAAAGCGCTATATAAAAGCTGTCTGGAGCATCCCTAATACTGTTGTCATTGCTCTGCTCATGTCCTGCTCATAAAGGAGCTTTTAGGGACAAGTAATGGGATGACAGCTGTCACCAAACTGGCCTTAAACCTCAGGGGAAGTTTATTTTTCATTAGTCTTGCTGTTAGGTGACACATCGAGCAGCCTGAGGCTCCTCTGCTTGTCATGTCAAGGAGAGCTGACCTAGGAGAGGCCTAGAGACTAAATAATAAGGACATATAGAAGTAAGTTGAGTCTAGAGATAAAAATAGCCAAACAAAAGATTAATAATGGAGAAAGATGAGGAACAACGCAGCCACTTGTTGAAAGGATGTATTCACAAGAGAACAGCCACCATTGGAGGATGAGGCATTGTGCCACTGGGGAACAGGCTCACCTTCACTAGCCCAGTGGAGCGAAGGAAGAGAGGGGGAACCTGAGAGGAGTGGCAATGGGGGGAAACAAGGGGAAGGAAAGGGAAGCTGGGGGTTGGGGTTGAGGTGTTGCTGGAGGGGACCCAAGGTTTGACAGGCTGAGCTGGTGGGATGGATGTGTGTGAGGAGCAAGAAGAGCAGACGCAGCAGGATATAATGCTCTCCTGGGGCTGCAGGCATATTCTGCAGGCAGCACTGTCTGCGAGTCGCCCAGACTGGAGGCTCCGGCTTAAAGGCCAAACCTGGCAGCAGTAATATAGAGATGGCGTCCTCCAGCAAGCCAATTTGAATTCATTTGTTGAATGTTGTGATTAAGAGCTGGTTCTAAATCTCCTGCTATGAGCTTGCATATAAACCAAATTCCTCAGTTTTATACAAAAATGATTGGTCTTTCAATGCATGCAATTATGGGTAGAAATGATGAATACGACTCCTTCAGTGTTTAAAACATCTTACTGTATTGATGAAAGCATAAGCTAAAAAGAAGATGTAAAAGCTCCTTTAATCATGAAATTAAGAAGAAACAAGTTGAGATTTTGAACCTGAGATGGGCTTTGAATGGTTTCTTTGTCTGGGTCAGCAGGCTACACAATGGGAATACTGCTAACTTGGCAACTGTCCAGATGACAGTTATTGACACCCTCCACAACAAGGATAACTCGCAGCAAAACATAATTTCTCATGAATCTGGTTGGGACATTTTTTGCATAAATTACTCAATCAGTGAAACATGGTTTGGAGCCAGAGGCTCTGCTGAGGTGTAAAGAAAGCGCAGGTTGCTTTGAAAGCGACAATCATAAGATCTCTTGACAATACGCCATGGATTCTTCATGGGGTACATGTCAGACGAGGTTGCTGGCCAATCGAGCACAATAACTACACTATCATTACACCAGCTTTTGGTACTTTTAGCAGTGTGGACAGGAGTCAATTCCTGCTAGAAAATGAAATCAGCATCTCCATGAAGCTTGTCAGCTGAAGGAAGCAAGAAGTGCTCTGAAATTTTCTGGTAGGTGGCTGTGTTGACTCAGGAATTCAGAAAACACAGTGGATCAGCAACAGCAGATGACATGACACCCAATATTAATCACTAACTGTACTAAACTTCCTGCTGGAGTTTAAGCAAGGTGGATTCTGTACCTCTCCACTTTTTCTCCAGACTCGGGGACCTCAATTTCCAAATAAGATATAAATTTTACCTTCATCTGAAACGAGGACCACTTAGCAAAAATCCAGTTTGCATTAAAAGACATAATGAGCAGACCAAACTTATAATTTAGAAGCAACTTTGCCAAAATATGACATATGTAGCTCATGTGTAGGATTTGTCTGTGCATAGTGGCTCATGATACACTGACTCTCACTGCACCTTCACTGACAACAGTTTTTACTTCCACTTAACTTGCTATGAATATGGTTCAGAATAGGTTTTTCATCAGACTAACATGTCTGATCATATGTTACGAAAGATGAGACTCTGAATTTGGAGTTTTCCTTAAATGCAAGCCACAATCATCAAAAAATAAATAGAGGGCTGATATATTTCACTCTATGTGTAATAAACTTAACAAATATTTAAGTTGCACTTTTTGAAATGAGTGACAAAAAAAAGTAATTCAAACTTGATAAAGGCCTGCATGGTGGGTCTGGTTCACATTGTGTTCAGCAGGACAACTATAAAGACAGAATAATTACATGTGAGATGAAGACAAAGACAATGACACATATAAAAATAGAAAATATACATATTAAGACCAACCATTATTCACATCTCTGGCAGATTTAACTTAACCATATTGCCTGGCTGACTGGCAAAATAATATTTAAATGTTTTTAGTGGCCTTGCCAGAATCCAGACACGTAAGTGATAAAAATGTTTAGAGAGCTAAACATTAGAGGATAATAAGAACTAATTTACACCTTCTAATATGCTCTCCCTTTTTAAAAGCTTTTGGGAATCTGTACCTAACTGCTTGGGTCAGCTCAGGTTCTCTGCTGGTTTCTGGGTTTTTTGGAAACATTTTAGCTTCGCATGCTGACAGAATGTGGCAGGTCAGTTTAAAGCAGAAGAAAAAAATTCTGCAATAATGACCGCTTTTAAAAGATACCTAAGGATCCATACCATGTGTCTTTAAGAGGCAATGATGGAAAAAGTTACATTGATATTCTGGTTAGAAGTTCCTTTTTATTCTTTCACTCTGCTTTGAATAGACACATTAAAGGCCCTAAAGCCTTTGTAGTGAAAATTGTAACTCTGAGAGGATTGTGGTTGCTCAGGTGAGCTAAAAATAATGTCAATAGGGGAGTGTACTTGTCTGCAAGTCCAGTTGGCTCGCGTGCACAGACCCTGAGAGAAATGTCAAAGTCCTCAGGAGGTTTTTAACATCAAAGACTTGGAGCTTATTGCAAAAGCAATAATGGTCAAATAAAGGTGAAAAACACCCAGCAGAAAGCTTGTCAGCGATTATTAAAAGCATTTGACTGCTCAGACACCAATGACGGCTCTCTCCATGTTGTATAAATAATTTAATATAAGCTAATTCACTTAAAATGGAAATCAATTAAAAAAATAATATATTTCAAAAACGATGTCCTTGAACACTGTTATTTTCTTTCATGAGAAGCCTGTGTCATTTTCAATCAGACACCAACCTCTTGGTACAATTTAGAAAATTTTAAATTTAAATCTGCCAGTGGCTTGAATAATTTTGATCTGTGTATTCAAGAAAAAATTGCCAGATTTGGTTTTTTTGTGATCAAGAATTCCACAACTGCTGTAAACCGTTTGTGAATGAATACATCCAACAATGTGGTTGTACCTGTGTCCATGAACCTTGGATATTTTGTGCATTGAGTCACAGGCAGGTCAGCATACCTGTATAAATGTGTGTGAAGATATGGAAGCAGATATCAACTGAAATTAAAGTTAGGAGGGAGGAAAGTCCAAGCCTGGGAGCAGGCCCAAGAGAAAGACACACAGATTGTCCAGCAGCAACAATGGCCAAGACCCAGCAGGTCTCCTGGCTGACCTTACAATGCTCCCTATACACCCACAATATTCATGCAATGCAAAATCCCTAATAAGCAGAATATGAAGTACCACCATAACCAGACTACCAGGAGAGGGTAACCTACCCACAAGACCACTGGAACACCGCCGTACCCAAAAACTGCAACCCCCATTTTCCAATAACAGCGATGCAACCCATGCCTCAGCCAACAAGATGGAACCCTAACAATGATGACCTTTTAAAAACAGAAAATACTGTTTAGATAAACGGCTATTCTTAACTGATATTAAAACCTTGCAGTTTCTCAAACATGAAGTCAAACCGTAAGAGGTAAGAGCACCTTCAATATATAAGACTGCTGCGATGAAAGATATGACCCCAGGAATTAATAAGACCCATTTTCACATTGATTGTGGCAGGGCAGAAAGCTAATTTGTGCTGCCCAAGGGTGGCTTTTCTGTGGGACAAACCTATTTCCCAGAGTGCTGATGTCCTCATTTAGAACTCGAGTCTACGGGTCTTGGGAAAATTGAGATGGAGACAGAGAGCCGCAGCTGAGTCATACTTCTACAAAGCTTTAACTAGAGTGAATCATATGGGGTTTGGGTGAAGGTGTGTGTGCATGTGTGTGCAAATGCGTCCAAGTGATAATAATTGAGAGCACTGTAGGTCATTAGTCACCCTGCCAGTATGCTCTGAATGTGCATTAGAAGCGCACTGCCCTTTACACCCCTCACTGGACACTGCCAGAGGTTGTCTGTCTCATGCTTTAGCCTCTTCATTCTTATTTCCATCTTATATGTACATTCATTTATTCTTGGAATGTCAGCTCCAGGGAACTTCAGAGAAGTCCCCAGCAGAGAGCCACCCTTTTTATTCAGGGTGTTCAGTCTCTTTTAGTCACTCTGTTCTGATTCTGCTGCCCCCAACAGATGGCTTCAAAGAAATTTGTTCATTTCACCAGACTCAATGAAGATATGAAACATTTTGCTGCGAGCATTAAAAAAAACACCAATGATTTTTCAAGTAGTTTTTGCTCCATTTCATCTTATAAACAGCCTTAGTGCTGCATTTTTAGACCAATATGTTGTCCAGACGAACACCCAAATATGTTGACTATTCCACCACCACCTTTGTCCCTTATAGCACAGAAACATGTGTTTTATTCCCGGTTCTCTAAAAATCTCTGTGTGCCCCATATCACATTTCAGCAGGAACTGATGTTTGTATTCCTGCTCAGTACAACAATATGACGACTGCAGAGAAGTGTGAGTAATCCTGCAGGGGACGTGACGCTTAGCCTTTTAATGGAAATCTGCGACAAACAAGGAGAAGAGAAATGTTGAGCGTTCAGTGTTACTGTATCACTAACCACCATGTCAGACAGCCTTTTAGTCTTATTAACTGGTGTGACAGGCAGGTAGTCGATACTCCAGACAGTTGTAGGGGCATCAAGTCCCTTTTTTTTCCTGAAAGTTCTCGCATGCACTTGAAGCTAAATCTTGTTAAATTCACAGGGGAATCCACATATTATTGCAGATTAACTAAAAGTAAAAACATCTACCCAAGCCCTTTATGATGGATGTTGACTTCTAAAAAGTTCTCTGTAAAATTTGTTTTAAGACTTAAAGGAGCTGAAATAAAGGAAACTGCTAGAGGAAACTCTTACACATTGTTTTAATTTTGTAAAGCTCTTGCTTTGTGCAGCAACAAATGAGGGCTTTTAGGATGCTGGGGATAGGATTATCTGGACATGCAACCTTGTTCCAGTTCAGTCCAGCAGAGTCTGATCTTTACCTGATTAATGAAGACAGACAGGTTCCATGAGGAGGGACAAGGTGAGGGATTTTTGTGTCCTGATGTAGGCGGAGATGTTGATGAGGCTGTCTTAATGTCAATGAGATTGTGACAGGAGAATGTATAGGTACAAAGAGGAAGTGAGGTTTGTGTGGCAGAGCCAAGGAGAATGCTAAGCCTTAAAGCTGAGTCTATTGAAAAACACATTCAGACTGAAAGCCCTTCACATTAAAGTCTACAAACCTCAATAACAATGAGTCAATGTCCTTCGAGGCTTTCTTTTTGTTGTTCAGCAACTCACATCTGTGGTTATCTTGTGATTTCTTTGTGGGTGAAGCACATCGCTTTTCTAGTAGATGTGACCCACAATGAAATTTATTTAGTCTGTCACACAATCAGTCACGGCATTTATATCATCTCCCCACGGCTCACAAAGTGCATCCTGGCCTTTGGCTTCTCAATGACCTTTCAGGGTTTCTTTAGTTTCTCAGAATGCCACCTGAAGGTTATTTTCATCACAAGTTGCCAATGAACAAAGCATGGGTATGTTCACATAGAATATAATTATTTCCAGCTCCTGCAGATGGAAAAACCACAAAGACATATACACCTTCACCATTTGGATAAAGACAGAAACTCTATTTTGTGTGGCTGAGAAATTGAAAACACATAACCTTTTCTGTCATTTCCCCCCTCAGCTACGCCTGACAAACTGGTGGTTGTTGTTTAAGATAAAATCAGGATACTATAGAAGTGATTCAGCTATAACAAAAATGTCCCTATCGATTTTAGAAGAATGTTTCCCATATTAATACAAGCCACTAAAGTAAATAAATAAGATAAAAAGGAAGAAATGTAAAAACACTGAACCTAACTTATTATGAAGATTATACAGAATACTTGATGTCGTCCAAAACTCCACATGAGTATACTGGACTGAAATTGATTGTAGCTAAAAATAAAATATTTCATAATAAATTTAACTGATGTTTACAGCTGACACATACAATGAAAATTTCACATTGACAATTGAATTTTAGGGTAATTAATTAAGTGGCAAAAATAAAATATGCACATCGTTGTATTTTACTTTACGATAAATGTTTTTCAAATAGGATCCCTATTTGAGTCTGCTCTTCACACATGATAACATTACCTCATACTTTAGTAAATTAATATAAGAGAAGGGTTACACAATAGAAGGATGTTAAAGTGAATCTGCATAAAATACATTTTTCTGGATATTGGTCTACATGAATCAACAAATAATTATTTTCTGATATGCCGCTCTGATAAAACTCTTCAAAAAAGATGAGAAAATTTAGAAAAACAGCTCCAAATTATTTCCATTTTTAAAATATGCCTGAAGGTTACCCGTTGGTGCCATTCAAATTTCCATATCACACAGGAAGAAGTTCTGTACCCTCCAGAAGTATTTTGCCAGAGGCTCGTCCTTAAAGCGTACAGAACGAGTACAAAGAGTAAAAAGCAAAACAACTCTGCTGACCTCAGCACAAGGTTTGTGTAGCTGAGTGTGATTATATTGTGTATCACAAGAGTGCTTTAGAAACAAAGGAGGAAAACATTGAACAGGAGCTTACTTGTGAAAAGCTTACTTTCGACATCTTTAGATAAAATAGATTAAATATATTACTTCTCATCTCTGAAATTTACATATATGTACATTTCGGAACAGTAAAAGAAAAGATAGCTTGGAGAAAAATGATCATTACTATCTGAACAAAAGCTAACAGTGAAATTAGCTTTTGTTCAGATAGTAACAATGGATAGTAAATGGAGCAGAACAAGACATTACAGCCACAGTCCATTAGAGAGAGTCACCATTTTATTTTATTTCATCTTACACCAAATTTTATGAGTTTTTTTTTTGTTGTTGTTGCTCCACAACATGAACAATGAGGGAAAAAGCAGCGTGGCATATTTATTCGGGATATTTCTCATTTCCTTGTGAAACCTTAATTAACACAAAAGCAACTGTATTTATTTATTCTTTAATTAGGTTTCTGTTAATTCTTTTTTAATTGCATGCAATAAACCCCGAGAACCAGGCACTTTTTTTAGCTTTTGATTTTTCATAATGGGTACACCTAATTCTGGAGGGACTGAGTAGAGCTACTGAAATAAGATAGTTAGTGTGTCTTGGGAAACATTTCTTTTTATGGAATAGAGATTTTTGTCAGACATCATCTTTGTCAAAACCCAAAATCTTTCAGCATCTTTCAAATGTGGAAAGATTTTGGGCTTAAATTCAAATATTCTGAAAAAGGTTATTGTTAAATAGTTGTATGTTAAATAACGTCTAAAGATGTAAATACTTCATGATTTGAAATCATAATCTAAAAGCGTAATTTTAAGAGATAATGTTAGAACAGTTATTACATGAGACTGGACAAAGACGATAAGTTCTGCACTGATACATAATTTTATTTTGATCCCAACTCCACACTTGGATTTTCAGATCTGTGTTCTACAGATTCTGGTAATTTTTAGTTCTTGCAACAACTACTTATTTCAGATTTTAAATGAAACTGGTATACGTTGAAAACAATACTTTCCTCAATGGTTTAGAAAGTAAAATATAACTGTGTCGAAAACTTCAAACTGGACTAATTTTCTTCAGCTGAAGAAGGAAACAGAGACATAGCTTCACATCCACCTCATGTTTTCTATAATTTAAACGTTTATGGTTTGGCTGGCTTGAAAAAAAAAATGGAAAGAGATAAAGCACACTCTGCCTGGGTTCTCTGAGTTTAATTTTCTAGGAAGTCATCTCCAAAGATTCAGACATTTGATAAGTGTGACTACAAGGATTTTCAAAGCAGGTGCTAAAATATATTCTGGGTGATTGGATTCCAAGGGAACAGAGTTGGATAAAGGAGTCAAACTCCATTAGAATTAACTGGGACTGCAGACACATCTGTCTACTTTTACAACTGGTCTATGTTAATGCAAAGCAGTCTGATCAAAGCACTTCTGAGCAAAATTAAAGGGAAACCAATAAACTGTATGGTAAGCTAATTTACCGGTTGTTTTTGATTGTATGTTGCATGCACGTGTATATGTATATTGTTTTTGTAATATTTTGTACTTTTGTTAATAGCATTATGCAAAAACAGCTGATGGTTCCAGTATTTGTGTACATTTGTGATTCTACAGGCTTAAATGCCAAGTATATTTATGTTAATTAGCATTAAGCATGGAAATGTTCAAGTGCGCCAGCCTTTGGTTGGAAGCTTCTGCACCGCCGCAAGACGAAATCAAATTTAAAATGGCATTATTTATGAAGAGAGATTTGTCTAAATTGGCATTGGTTGATATGAATGTCAAGTATTTCAAGCTAGTAATTTCAACAACTTTGAACTAACAAGAGTGAGCACTTGTGTGATACAGACGGACGTGGGAGTTTTACACGTTGGCTGAACTTGAGTGCAACTGACATTAAGATTGCTTATCAAAAGCATTCTGTCAGTCTGAGAGCTGTGTGAGGCATCAGAGCGGCATCAACCAGTTGCACAGCCCACTCACCATGTCAGTGATTTTCACTTGGATCCTTATTTCTCTGTCAGTCCTCACATACCTTGTATTTTTTTTTTAATTTTTTTTTTAATGTACCTCAGCGTAGGGCGGTGAGAGTTGAAATACACTGTTTACTGCAACATGTTATACACAGGTCACACCCTCTCTCCCTCAACAGCCCACAAGGGAATTCTAACTATATGCTGACATTATTCGGCTGCATGGTTTTTGAGACTTTAAGGTGACACTAAGTTATGTCACGGCATGTTTGCTACATCCCAGAATTCTGCAGTGCCCCTTTCTGCTCCATGCCTTACTGACTGTCACGGTCTACAGCAATCTTAAATGTGGTTGTTATCAATATTGGCCCAAGGAGATCAGCCTTAGATCAGTGGGGCTGAAATGATAAGTAAGTTCTATCCAGGCTGTAACCTAATGCTCTAATACCAGTGGCTTAGTAAATGGGGATTTGACAATTCACTTCATTCTGAGATATTATTTTCTGCATATGTTAAGCATTATTTTTATACCAGACACTCTCAGGTTGTCTCAACTCAACAGAAAAAGTGTAGGAATTCATATAATATACACACATTTATTTATGCTGAAATAAATGTGTGCATGAAGTACGTGGGGACACTACTTCATGCATACATTCAAGTCGACACATGCAGCAAATATCTGAATATTTCTGTGCTTTCAGCATGCAGACTGAATACAAATACAGACTGCAGCAAGGCCTAGTGTGCTGATGTTGACAGTGGCAGAATCTGAAATTAAGTGTATCCTCTTACGCTCAGAAAGGTGTGTAGAACCATATGAGAATAAATGGTTTAAACAAGTGGCTTAAAAGTTTATTAGTCACAACAATAAAAGCAAAAAATAAAAGTAAACAAAATACAGTTAATGAAAATCTATTTATATCAAACTAACGATAGAAAAGAAAGAGTAAATTAAGATAGCCAAGCAAAAACATAGGTCTTATATTTAATGACATGTCCAATAAATTCTGGTGCAGCCTGGCTTAGTTGGAGATCAAATTATGTGTTCTGCAGTATCAGATGAATTGACAAACAATGATGGAGTGTTGTTCATCTGAGGAAACATATCTTCATATCCCATTCAAATGTAAGGTAGATATGCCAGGGGCAATGAAAGAATGCTGGAAAAAAAAAATCTCAAATGACAAGTTAAACACAGAAGCAGAAATGATGTACAGGAATACAGGAATTTGAGCATTCATCAAATTGTGATAGTTAAGGCATACAAATGAGTGAAACACACAACACTGGCCTGCTTTCCAGTGCTGCTGCTGCACTGTTAGAGGCAGTTTCTGTTATACATCTAAGATAGAAACACACAGCAGAGTCCATTGATTGCCATACAGCCTTCACGTCTCTTATACTTTTCTTTTTTATGAATGTTCTGTTTCTTTTGTTTGTGCAGCTCATTCACACAAAACACACAAATTCAATTATCTGATAGAAAATGGGGCAGGCTTTCTTTGTTGCTTTCTCTTTATAGACAAGCTCTTGTGTATTAGTATGGGGCTGGGGGAGAAGTTTCCTACTTGGCTGATAAATCAGCCATGTTTTTGGCGTCCACTGAGCCACCAGTCTGTCATCTTTTGGACTAATTAAAGCTCCAACTTTTGGGTAGTGCTTATTGGGAATAGCTCATTATTTTCCATTGATAGATAAACTAATAGTGTTTTCAAATGAAGGGTAATTATTTGTTTTTTTTAACTTAGCTCTAATTCTATTTACCAGCTCAAGACATTCACTATCTTGGCAAAGACTCACCCACGAAAAACAGTTTTGTTCAATTATGTGGCTGAAAAACAAATATTTAACAAAAAACCAATGGAAATCATTCCTGTTGCAGTTGTGAAGTAAATGAAACAGAGGTGGCACTAAAAGGTGAGAAAATTGATTCAGGTTTTTGAGTTCGGTACATGTATATGAACAAACTGCTTAAAAACCTTTGAGGTAAAAAGCAGCTAAGTTGTGCTGCTCCTGTACAAATCTATTCCTATTATGATGGAGGAGTTCACAATTGGGATATAACCGAAAACAGGATGTGCCTTGGGAGAATATATGAATTGAAAATGTGCAAAACTAATGACTACAAAAGGCAATTGTCTCTGGAAGAGCAGAAATACCAACCCCTATGGATGTCTGACCTTTAGTTTGTATCACCATTAAGTAAATGTATATAAGTTGTGGCTCTGTAAATGCCTGGTGCTCTAACACACCAACCAAAAATAGCACTGTGTGATAGCGCAAACCGAGTATGCTTAAATGCAGCAAGTTCAGAGACAGATTAAATGAGAAAATTAAATATGTTCTTAAAATTTTTGAACCTGAAAGGGTTTTAAAGGTGAGTTTTTGGAGAAGTTTTTACCAGTAACAGTTCTTTTATCAGTTACAGGGAAGAATCACAGATAGTTTGCAGAAAAAAATAAGTCATTTGTAGAGTGGTTAAAAAGAAACAACTTTTTGCAGTCTTTTTTCTTCTTCTTTTTTTTTAAACTATTTATAACAATTCAAACTGAAAATGGTCATAGCTGAAGGACATAAGATTATAAGGCATTATGTGTAATCAGAGTCTCACCATATAATTAGCTGGAGATACTGGTTTCATGGGTAAAACAACACAATAAAATGCTTCAAACTGTCTAACTGCTGTTCTTTAATATAGCAATCAGATTACATTTCTACTGCTAAAATAAAAAAGGTATAATATAATTATAAGAATGTTATCTATAGTGACAGTTATGTTCAGCTAAGAAAAGAGTAACAAATCAAATCATCTCTTGTGAAAGTGTGGCTAATATAGCTAGTGCTATGTCATTGTATGGCCATTTTTACATTAATTTAGCTAAAACTGGCTTCAGCAAGTGATTCATCTATGTTAGCAAAGGCTCAGCCACGATAGACGTAACTAGCCGCCAGCCTTTTTTTGATGTAATACAATATCTTTCCACCACTAGTATGAGTATTGATACAGACAAGTACCTCACAGAATGTTAAAAAAATCTAAACCAAGCTAACTCTTTAAGCATCAGTAAACTAAAGTAAAAAAAAAAAAATTCTGTCTCAGCTTATATTTGTGGTGTGACTTTTCAGAGAACTGATAAGAGAAAGAGCCGGGAGAAGAAACTTATCAAAAAAGAAACCTGCAACATGCACAACCGCGTGCACACATATACAGAGTGAGAAAAAGGTCTGCAACAGACTTCACTCAGCCAAACCTTGCTAATATAGACTCAGAGATCCAGTTAGTACTCTGAGTTCACAAGCATGCTGGTGTTCAAAGGCAGAAGCACACAGAAAATGTAAAATATGGGGAAAGAACGAAAAATTGATAAAGAAGATTGAGAGACTGAGGTATAAGACGTGCATGTGAATGTCAATGTGTGAGAGGGAGAGACATCAAATATTTCTATCACTTTGACTTAATGAATCTATCTTTTGGATGGAGCAAGGTGGAAAACAATTTAGTGAAGCCAACTGCTCCTTACTTATAGTCAATACCCATCTAGCTAATAGTTTCCTTTGTCTGACTATCCTCAATAATCCTAAATCTAAGATCCTGCTGTGATCTTAGAAAGCAGAGCTCTGACAAGTTGAAGGGAAAAGGAAGCTAGGCATCACTGCATAAAAAATTCCTGTAACCTTTTAATAGGTAATAAACAGAGACAGAAAGCAAAATACAGTGGCAAACAGAGCACACAGTAAAAGAAAAAGAGGATGAAAGAAAGACTAACACGCATTGAAATTCAGTGGAAAACAGAAGCTTTTCTAAATCTGGAGCCGCAAGGGGCCTCTTCCTCTTACCCCAGGGAGGAACAGAAAAAACGTTACGACACATGAAAACACCAACTGAGGAAAGCAAAGAACTGAGATCAAACTGGGTTAACGTTCTGCTCTTTTGGGGAGAGGGAGAACAAACAGACATTCTAAGCAAATGAGCAGGATCTGTGCTCTGTAGATGCAAAGCAGCAGTAGAGTAAAGACGTCCCAGCAGAACAAATGTATCCGATAAAGAGCTTGGTCAATAAGGCTCAACACTCAAAAAAATGCACCAGAACTAGTGAAAAAAGGCACAAAAAAAAGAGGGACATCTTCTGAAATGCTGATTGTGTAGCTCTGCTTAGTATTCAAAAGCTGTGCAAGTACAACATGAGTGCAGTTAGCCTTTAGTTCATGCCTGAAGATGGAAAGTCACCTTGATTGCCATGTCATAAAAATTTAAAAGCAATTTTCTACAGACATGATTGGTCCACATAGGCACCATTTGACTTTATCTTCTTGATAAAATACGCACACACATATATGCAATCAAGGACGCACGCGCACACACACACAAATAGAAACACACAGGAAAAGCAAAAGTGTGAATTCTTTAAGACATCTATGTGTCAGGAAAAAATTAAAGTCATCTGCTCTTTATCCGATTACAAATCCACAGTGAAATACACAAATTCACTGCCCTGAAAAATTCCTGGTTCAGTTTTTTCATAAATATTGCCCTCTCATATCCATAAGCGACATCTATTCAGCCTCCCACTAGACTCATGTTGTGTTATGTGAGTTTTGTCTTGTGCTGACATTTAGAAAATGGCAGTGAGCCAGGCCAGTAACTATGACCGATCTAGCTGCTTTTTTAAGAGCACAGTTTTGTTTTCCAATATAAAAATTTCAGATTTAATAGTAGCACTTCTAATAAAGGCCCAAGACAATGCATGAGTTATTTAGAACAAATTTGTGTTCATTCTACAGGTTAGCAAAAATTGTTGACATTTCAGTAACATTGAAATAAGAAAGAGGGAATTCTTTTATGGCATACTTTTCACTAAGAGATTGATTTTATAAAGCTGCTGCTACTGCATCTTTCCACAATATAAAAATAATCTAATATGATTTGACGTATAATAAATTTTTACATGAGAGTAATGTAAATTTGTTACAGAGCTGGAAAGCTGATGGAACGTGAGATAAGATGAACTACCCTGCATGATTTATGCTTTATTACACTTGAGTCATGTTTTTCATTATTTACCTCTAATATTTTTTTCTGACTTATCTGTAACCAAACTCAATGTACAAAAATTGTTCACACAAATTTTATGGTAAATCCAAGAAAAAAATACTCTGAGGTAATAATATGATTTTTTTTTGCATGTGGTACAAATTTTTAACATAACTATTATATATTGAGCCCCAAGATAACACTGTAACAATTACTTTTTTATTTTAAAAAATGGGAGCTATGATAAGTCTACTTGTTTTGATGAATATACTTTGTAAGGAGAAATTGATCTGAGTCCTATTAATGGGTTACAATCTGGCAAATATAGTCAATTAAAAAAAATTATATTCTGTGTTTGTTAATAAAAAACAAGTTGCACACATGGAGTGTGTAAGAAAAGAAAACTAAACATTTGCACAATTGTATAAGCAGCCAGTCAATAGCCAGCAGCCATGTGAATCTCCAAGTGCATGCTGCTATCCAATACAAATGTAAATTTCTCAATAAAATTGGCCGTCAACAGTTTCAGACAATAAGATGTGTAATAAAACGAAAGGAACATTTTCATGCTGCTAAAACAAACAAACAAGCAAACAAAGCTCTTTAAAAAATACTTATGGAGCAGTATCGGGGACAAAGTACTTTGACAATGACCACATTAAAAACAAAGTGGGACTACCTTGCAGGGGAACAAAGTGTATGAGAAGGTATGAGAGTTCCAATGTACATTGAAGGAGTTTTATTGTCATACCAGCTCACACTAACTGATGTTTATGATACAAAACAAGTCACAGTTTAAGAAGCCTAAATAAATACATTGATGGGTATATATATATCTATATATATCTATATATATCTATATATATATATATATATCTATATATATATATATCTATATATATATCTATATATATATATATATATATATATATATCTATATCTATATATATATATATATATATATATATATATATAGTCAGTCAAGGCCTATTATAGTCACATGTGAGGTTATCTGTTCAGCACAAGGTTTCTTGAAAGGGGGTTACACAGAAAACAATGATCCCATGCAAGACAGCAAATCCACAACATAATTCCAGATAAAGAATAGCATCAATGGCCTAGTAAAAGAGCAGACTGCAGCTTCTTTTTCATAAGCTAACACAAAACTATACTGAAAGAACAATATAAATATAAAAGGGCAAACATTTTTTATCTTAAATTTTGTCAAATATGATGCTATAGGTGTGTGCACATTTTTATTACAACCTGCATAATTCAATCGATCAAGTCAGTGGGTCATCAAAGATGACACTTTCCTAAAGAAGGAAAGTCCTTCTTCTTGTTAGCACAAAACTACTCTCCATGAAAAATCAATATGGAGAGCACTCAAAGCTATGTCCTATTGATTTTTTATAGACCCAGATCAATCAATCTATCAGTGCAAGCAAGAGAAAAATCAGAAGTACTAGAGAGGTACCATGGGTGTATGGCAGCAGTGAAGTACTACTGAAGAGGAAGTGAGTAAAATGTCCTCTACCCTGTAACTTCAAGGACTCAGCTCAGGAAAATGGAAGCTGTCAGCATCTTCAGACATACAAAAAGAAGATGCAATTCTGCTGCATCAAAACCCCAAACCACAAACCCTTGAGAGACAAATCACCTGGCACTCTCACTTATACATCAAAGGACACTAAAGAAACACCTGTGAGAAACCAAACGAACACACTCAATCTTCTTCATAACTGTCTTTGTCCTACTGCATGTGACGGGGTCAATAAAAAAAGTCAACTTTAGCCTCAAGCTGTTCTCCCTCCAGTACCTCCATCCAAACCCCCACTGGGGTTGTTCATCTGAAGATGGCTTGATATGGAGGCTGAAATTCAGTGGCACTGCTAGATTATTCATTTGCAAAGTGTAACTGAGCCAACTACCCATTTTGCACATCACCTATGCTGAATTCACTGGTGCCAGTACAGCTTCTGTCAGGCTCTGTCGCACTAGTTTGCAGGAACTGAAGTAAATACGTTCCACTTGCATTTCAATTTAATCCCTTTACTCTTTTTTTCCCTCTAAACCCCGGTGACTCTTCCTCTGGTTCCATCCATTAATACAGACAGGTTCAGTGGTTATATTTTATCCTTCCTCTAAGGTTTATACTTCTGTGTAAATCACTGGTGTCCTCCTATCTACTGACAGACTCAGACTGTATGTGAACACATTACCAATGATCACATTTATCTTCAGCGTGCCAAGGCATTGTGGATTCTATCTTTGCAGCTTTTTCCTGAGTTGAACTGATGTTTTGCACCTTGCCTGCATCACTCATTGGCCACAGCATTTTGCTGCACAGCGAAGTGGGTGGAAAAGTGCGGTAGGTTGGCCGTGTCATTGGTCATCTAACTCCACACAGCAAAGATTACACTGTTCACTGCTAAAGGTCAGACATGAACAAAAACCTCCATTATCTAGTCCTGTCTAGTGATTTGGCTGCATATGTTTGGTGAACCCAAAAACCACACAGATCAAAATACTTCTGTGCTGAATCTACTTTTTATTTTTTACGTGGTAATCACTGAAATAAAACAAATTAATTATTATTACAGTAATGGAGATTGTGTGCATTTCTAAAAAGACAAGGAAATAAGTGACAATATATAATTTCATGTTGTTCTTTTTTTTTAAGGCCAATATGATTACAAGATTAAAATAGAATAGAAATAACCTTTAAGGTCTCTCAGTGGGAAAATTCATCAGCAAAGTGATAGGCAAGTAGGAGCATCCTGATTCACACCAGATGAAATTGTGATCTTCTTATTTCCATACTAATAATCATAATGTGCAACATCTCTCATGTTTAGTTTGAAGATATACTAAGAAAATAAGCGTAAACAAACAAAAAACAGGTTGAATGATACCCATTAGTCTCTTACTGAAACTGGAGTAATATTTACTTTAAGTGTTGTATCACATAATCAGGTTGAAATATTTCCATTTAAAGTCTGCCATAAGCTAGAAATGCAATATTCATCTCTTTAATTAATTTCTATATGAAAATGTTTCCAGTCCTTTTACTTTAGTTCCTCATGATAATCGATGCTGACGGTACTGAATTTGCTACATCTTTGTATGCATGATGTGCCTTAGAGTGTTCGACAGATTCATTCTTGAGCAGACGATAAATGCTCCATGCTGGTTCAATAACTGTTTTTTTCTGTGTCAAACATATTAATGAAAAAAATATTCTCAAATAATCAAATGAAAAAAATCTAAATATTCTTGGATGTGAGGAAGAATAATATCTTCCTCACATCTTCCTCACATCCAACTTTGATAAGAAAAAGAATATTCAAATGGTTTCTCTTCAAAAGATAAAAACTGCAACAGCCACTGAACTACAGGAATGAGTTGACTATAAGATTGGAGGTTGGGGCATCATTGAACCAAAAGTCATTGAAATTCATGGAACATTACAGTCTGCCTTGAACCACTGAAGTACAGATACTTGAGGACATCAAAACATAGTGTCTTCCATTTGAGAATTGCGTTTCACTGTGTACTGACACTGGGAGTTTGAGTCTTCAATATCCTCGCTGCAGTCTGAAATATCCTCTGTAAAGAAGCTGGCTTTGTGCCTGAACCTGGAGGGCTGGCACTTTAAAGTGCAGAATTATTATTACTCACAGCATAAACAGACTCAAAACAACTAGAAATCAGGAACATAAACAGGTATACATAGATATAAACCGAGGTTGGCAGCTACATCAAACACCCATAGCAATCACCTGCTAAGGAAATAAATCACACTTTTCCAAGTAGACAAGGTGTCAAAAGTGATAATCATCTCCATTTTGTGTATATAGAATATTGTAAGAAAGCACATAACATCAAATCCCATGTTGCTCAATGACTTAATGTCTATTTCCATCCATCCATCCATCCATCCATCCATCCATCCATCCATCCATCCATCCATCCATCCATCCATCCATCCATCCATCCATCCATCCATCCATCCATCCATCCATCCATCCATCCATCCATCCATCCATCCATCCATCCATCCATCCATCCATCCATTTTCTTTCGCTTTATCCGGGTTTGAGTTGGGGGGTAGCAACTTAAGAAGGGAGGCCCTGACTTCCCTCTCCCCAGCCACTTGTTCCAGCTCTTCCGGGGGAATCCCAAGGCGTTCCCAGGCCAGCCGTCAAACATAGTCCCTCCAGCGTGTACAACGACTTATTTCCCACTTGCTTAAAGGCTGCTGATGGCATAAGGAAATATTGCTGCAAGTACAGCATGAGCAGCACATATACAGTAGCACATCATATTTTCAATTACAGCTGCTAATCCAAGCATGAAATCCTTGCCCTTCAAACTTACATAGACAACAAGACCGACAAGGGGATAGATAATAGGTGTTTCATCACTTCATTATTTTCTTTGTCTGTGCTTATTCTCAGCAAGAACATAAGATGTAGGAGTTTTGCATACGTATGCGAAACACATCCGCAAGTGATGATTTTTACAGTTACTGCAATGTTTTAGTACATATTCAAAATTGACAGTAGAGAGAATCAATAGAAAGAAACTCGTGTGGGATACTTCTAGTGTTTTTTTAAACAGCATCTTAATTTTGTGTTTTCTACCTCTGTTCTCAATAGATGTTGGACTTCTTCCTCATGTCTGCTTTGTAGCATCAATCCGCTGTTGGTCATAGTACTCGTCTGCTTGTACTATTCTTCCTGTTAAAAGGTAGTCCTTCGTTTCCTCTGTTGCCAACCGCTTGGATGAGAATTGCTGTAAAGTCAATAACTTAAAACAGTTGGCTTAGATTGTGACTATACTGTTTAAGATGGAATAAAATACAGTGGACCTCCAGTATTTGCTGGGGTAATGGAGCACAGCCACCTGTGAAAAGCTGGAATCGTAAAATACTTGAGATCCATTCCAGAAATCTTTATAAGAGTCAATTTTGAAAGTTCAAACACTAAATATAGCTTAATATTCAAAAATATGGATTATGGAAACCGTCTTGTCACAAAAGCAGTGCTAAGACTGAGATGAGAACAATCTTTCTCATCTCTGCTCTTGCGGGGAAGACCCAAAAAGCGGCAAAGAAAATGAATGACAAACTCTTTATTGGCAGCTTTGTAAATGTCAGCTAATAGCATGTCAAGCAGGATTTCAGCTGCAGAAGCTACATTTTGTATTGAATATCACACCTAATGCACTATGAAAAATCGACATACATGAAAATTTTATGCAAATAAATTGGAGATAAAATCCTCAGAAAAATTTGCGAATGGTTCAATCTGAGACTACCTAGCAGTGAGTAAGTTGGAGTCCTCTCCATATGTAATAGAATATACAGCATGTCACTTCATCTAGTAAATTAGTGCAAACTTTTAGTAGGAGCCCCAGATATGAAGGTGAGTGCTTTAAGCTTGACACTTTCAATGCTTATTGCAATTATTTTGACCCAGGGAAAAAAAGCTGTTTTTGACATTTTCCCGGTGGTGTGAAAAGCTCCATAATAAATCTTACTTTTCTGGCTGGCTAAAAGGACTCAGTTATATAAGCATTAATAACGACCTTACATGTTATTCATTGGTATTTTGGACACCCTGTAGAAATGTGTTGTCTTGTTTTTGTGAACCTATAAATTGGCAAAGAAAAAATTACTTCGATGTATCATGGCATCCCTACTTTCTAGCATTGCAGGTGTTTATGTGATCTGCCACAGGTTTGCATTTTAGTTAGTATTGCTTAACAAGATGTAATATAACAGGCTTACTACCTAAACTCATAGCAATAGGTTTCACATTTCATGAGCTACTTAGACGTTAAGAATGTTAATAAAATAAAAGACATTTTAATTTTAAAGAAATCAATATGTACTTAAAAGCAGATGTGACATTTCTGATATGGGAAAAACAATGTTCAGGCATGGCAGCTTTTTCATTATGATTTAACAGCGTGAAGTCATTATATTACTCCATGGTGTGTAAATCTAATGCAGCAGAAAGAAAGGAACTAAACTACCTACCATTTTCAGCAAGGGGTGCAAGGATTTGTGTGGCAAGACAAAAAAACATAAGAGAACAGAGCACTTACAATAAAAGACTCTTGTGCAAGGTCCCATGATGGCTTTCATAACAATGATAAATGGCTGAAGCATTTTTCAGCATAGGAACGGCACATTTATGATTTTTTTTGTTTGTTAAGCTTCAGATGGTTGCATAATGGGAAGAATCTTTGCAAAACAGGGAGAAGGAATTAACAGCTGGATACCACTGAGTCTTTGAATCTATTGTCAAATTCAGCTCTTGCATAAGGGTTAACAAAATGAAATAATTTTTTATAGGATGTAATATAATGAAGACAATAAGATTATAGTGCTTGTTACTCTGCTCGACTTCCTAATAGGAGACATTTAGGCAGTGAGTGCATTACTCTTCTGCAAGATCCATTAATATGAATAAATACATTTGCTCGTCCAATCTGTAGGTTAAAACAGTACATCATATGCATGAACATTTTCCTATCATAGATGGGGAGTACAGTCTGAGACAAATGGATGCTTTAGTTGGGACTGTGTTGCAGAAGAAAAGAGAAAGTAATGTTGCAGAGAAACAGCAGATTTGTTTCTTGCAGGAGCTCTCTACAAGTCATTTTCCACAGTTGCAGCTTAAACTGCTGACTATCTGAGACCAACTCTTTATCAACGGCGACTATGAGCCCTGAAGGTTGTAGAAGTATTTGAAACCAAAACCAATGATAAGTTTTGGGTCAGTGCTTCATTCTTTCATGTCAGTTTTAGTTTGGAAGAATACAGTCTGAAGAACATCACCAGCCTTTAAATTTTAGAGTGAGCTGTTCACAAAGCATCACAATGGATATTGGAAACGGGCTGAGCACTTCAACAGTGTTTCACATTCATCCAGTACTGCGGTATTCTTTCCACATGGCAGGCACACATTCTGTATTATTCAGGCTGAGAATGATCTGGCCCCATTAAAAGCCCAGCGCACGTCTTCCATATCTGGGCGCATGAGGGGGCTGCTTGATGGCACCTACGCACCCATCATCCACACATTCAGAGGAACTCTAATGTTTCCACATGGATCATTAGCTCCTAATTATACAACTGTAGATATTTTATTCAAAATTCATAATTAGAAACTGAATGTAATCTGCAAGTATTCATATAATTCTCTCTATAATAATAATACTTTTGACTTGAATACGCATGATATGACAGATCTCAGACATAAAAAGTTACTGATAATTAACGAATGCACTTATTTTCAAACTAATTCAGAAAAAAGTTACTGATCTCTACCAGTAAGGCAGAGCTACCTTGTTTTTCACCATCACTATTGTCTTGTCTCTGGAATATTACATTACTCAGCAATTTAGCAAGTGTCACGCTTCAGAGCTGGCTTGATAACACCAGCTTCAAGACCTTTTACTTCTCCATTTCGCTTTCCTCAAAAGGTCAAACGTTTATTTATTTTTTTCACAGTGGAACAAAGTACACATTACTCTGCCAAACTTTCTCCAGCATCACATCAGCATGTCAGCAGTTTGTTTAGAATGAAAAAAAGACAGAACAAAACAGCCCATGGTGTCACTGTGTGTTATAATAAATGCTCCATGCTGGTTCAATAACTGTTTCAGCTGATTTAGTGTCACATTTATTACCAAAAAATGTTGGTTTACACACAAAACATTGTTTTAAGGCCAGAGAACAAATAAATTTTGTACATATTGATCTTCATCTTTTATGAAATATACTAAGTGTATGACATGAGTAGATACTTTATGTTTTTATTTGATTGTACTACATTTACAACTCACACTCATCAGAACTGAACTTTGGCCATCTAGAAACCTTAATGTACCAATTGTTGGCAAACAAGTTTTTTTTAGATATATAGGAGTAATAACCTTTCTCTGACTTACACTCTGGGCTCTAGAGGAGACTATGACTTAATTAGGTCTACCTTTAAGTCAACATTTTGCTGGGTTGATAAGTTATCCCAGAAATTATTGTGATAATCAATAATATTGTCATTTTGAGACAAGTTTCCACTAATATAAAGATAACGGAAAATTAATGCAAGCACACTCTCTCAAAGATAAATAAATACATTTCTAAAGAACATTTCACAATGCAACTGCAAGACATTTTAAATATCCAAAATAAAGAACTTCATAAAATGGATTATCAAGTTTCTGAAAACAAACCTGCCCTTCAACATATATTATTCATTAGGCTCATATAAGCAAAACTGATAGTTAGGACTTTAGTGGAAAAAAAAAGTATAAAATTACTACTTTGAACTCGGTGTCAAACATTTGCATCATTTTCCAAAATGCTGGCTTATCAAAGAGATTCTATGGCAGCATCTATGCCATTGATAATGACAGCAACAAAACTGGTCAATATGATTAGTAAAGCTCTACATAAGTTCTGCCAATTTACTATTTTATTATCTCTCAAAAACATGGTTCAAATACATTCACCTGTAGTACATCATCGACGTTGGTGGACAAAATGATGGTTTGTTGGCGGAAAGGACAGACTGCTGATGGACATACCTTTTTGTCTGGGTTCTAAAATACTAATATTTTTTACATCCTCTTTTTTCTTTTTCCATCATCAACCAGAAATAAAAAGTACTAAAATCAAATTCCAGGCTACCCAGTCATTCTTCTGACAGCATAATGACGCTACAATAATAATAATTTTAAAAAAATACAACTCTTCTGAATGAAATTCAAACATAAATCATAACCTCTGCTTATATTATTCAACAGGATTTCAATCCATTGCACTATTTTGGAGGAATGATAAATGAATTACATTTTATTAGATATTAAATTATGTATGAAAAGCTGACTACGTATTTAAAGAAATTGTGATAAATAAAGGGCCCTGACAGGAAACAAACTGTGTTTGCAACAAATAGTAAAACATATCTTGAGATGTAAGAATTGCATGCTAGTTGACAGAATGTGGGCTTTTCACATAAAAATCCCACCAGATGTAATAACTTGCAAATATCCTCAGTCAACGTCCAATTATATAGCATTTGTGCATTCGCACATTTTCAGTGAGGAGTTCAGGGGGTCTGACAGCAGAATGTAATATTGGTTGAGCACTGATCTGATCTCTAGCTCCCATCTGTGGGTAACAATTCTCACTCATCTACAACTTGGCTGCGTTATTGCTAATTCTTATTTCATTTAAACCCTCCTTGATGCCCACACTTATTGCATTTCTAATAAAGAATTCTCACAGCAAGGACTAGACTGGCTCCTGAGAAAATGTATTTTGACCGCATCATGTTATTAGAAGAAAAACAAAACGTAGCTGAGTAGGACTTCAGGAATGTGAAAAAAGAGATTTCTCATGTTAAATTGAAAATACATTGGAAATGATGGTGGTGCAATAGGTAAGCAACTCATTTGGCTTTCCTGCTTGAGCCGTCCTCTTAACATGCGGACGATGTGGAGAGCCAAAGGCTTTCTCAAGGCCTGTGCATTTTTATCCTGAAGGCAGGAAAATGGCTGAGATTTATTCTTTTCATTATAAAACCTGAAAGAATCTGAAAGATTTTCTATCAGACATTAAATATGATTAGTATTTCATTTTAATTTCATTAACAAAGATGCCGATTCACCTCAAAAAGTATTGTGGCTATCTGAATTTGAGTCAGTAATTATACAATCAGTAAATATTAATATTAGCTAACATTAAACATTATTTACCTTTGATTGTTTTATTGGAATGCATCTCTAATATTACCTTGAGAAGTAACAATCATTTCAGTTTTGTTTAGTGTCAGGAGTAGATGCAGCAGTGATAGCAGTGATGTTAATAACGTTTACTGTCAGTGGCAGCAATAAATGTAACTATGATAGCAATGATGATGGCACTCAGAGCTCCAATTTGTTGAAATCTGGCAAAAGTGTATCTTCATTTTCATTTTATTAATGCCCCCCAGACCATTTTGTACTGATTGCTGCAAAAAACCAGATGATTTGGACTACTCTGCTTTGGCATTTTGTGCACTGACTTGCAATGATATAAAATTTATTTTTGCACAACTCTAACAAAAGGATGTCACAAGCATGATTCAGATGCAGTACTTTCAGTATTTCACCGAGATACTGTTAATGCAGACAGCCTGGAGAGGTGAAATTGAAAAGCCAAATCCACAACAGCAGCACTTCTGTGATCACACACCATGTAGCCTCTTTTTAAAATGTCATGCTGTCGCTGTCTTTTGTTGACCTGAATGCTGAAATGACCGGTTTCACAGATATGTTGCTTCTGGGCACAAACAATCCCTGCAGCAGTTAGGGATATGAGCGAATGTGAGGTACAAACTTACCTTTTCTCTACACATGTATGGACTTTGGACACTTCCTTATATGCACATTTGAAACATGCTATGCATATCATATTTAATTGTAACAATTAAAAATGACAGTGTTGAAGTCCATTCCTGAAGTCCTACTCAGCTATGTGCTAATTTGACATCCTTCAAATTAGCACATTAGCTAAATCCCATTTTCCAGCTGCATCCGTCACTTGTCTCTTTCTTCAAATAGTGGTCCAGATAATCTATATGGAAATTAAACACCCTTTCAAGAAGCCTATTATCAGTTCATACTGACTGACTGTAAATGCAAACATGTGACTAAATAAGACCCTATGTGTCTTATATGTCTTACATACAACCCACAACATGTTTTTTGTTTTAAAAAACCCCCCACAAAAAACAGAACTGGTCAAAATAAAAAAATCACTGACTCAGACTAAAAAAGCAAAACAGAAATTTGTATCAGTCAGAAAACACTTTGGAGGACTGGTGTAGCTCTGTTTACCATTGACCTTTGTGACATGCACTTTTTATTTTGCTCATAAAAAATACTAGTTTCCCAATGATTGCGCTAATCTACTCCTTTCTAGGAGTAGCTACTCTACGCCTTTCTAGGAGTAGAGTAGCTAAGGTTAAAAATAAGGGATAAGTGCCAAATGTTATAGGTTGAAAATAAGGGATAAGTGCCCAAGGTTATAGGTTTTTTGGTTCTTTTTCCATCCAGGCCTCAAATAATATACTGTACTTGGTAAATCAGTTAGTACAACAATATGCAACTAAGCAGCAAATCTTACGTAGCATTTACTGCAAGTAAGGGAAAATGAAGGCATTTGCAAGGATAGAAGTTGCTGGTTCATACTCTTTTTAGTAGTTTTTTTTTCGTGCTGACCTGTGAGTTGTTTTCTTCGCTTTTTGATATTGTGTATTCATTCACATACACACCCAATTCCCACTGTATTGAAATCAGCACAAAGGACGTTTTCAGGGAGGCTCATCCATCATTACTGATGCCTTTTAAGTGCAGGGATTTCCACAATGTGCTTTTGCATCATATCCTGTGCGCTCAAGATAAAAGCTCCCCTGCACTCCAATCCCTTGTGCTTCCTGCTGAGAGAGAGTGAGCTCATCTCCAGCAAAAGATATCCTGCTGGGACGTACATATGTGAACAACAACTGTGGAAAAAGTCTGATCCAAGTTGTCCGCACATTCTTTTGAACATCTTTGGTGTTCATGAGTTCAAACAGCTTTGTTGTGGTTCCGACTGTGAAGCACGGACTTGTGAGAACAGAAGGCACCACAAGATGGTGAGACAAAAAACACACCTCCAAACTATGTGGGGTCCAGGCAATCAGAAAAGAAAAAAACATGGAATGATGGATTTATTTTTCTTGCTTTGAGATCTTTGTTGTTTTAGCTTTTTATAGTAATTAGAATAAATTACTTTACTTACTTTTTGAAGTTTGTATTGCCTCATTCTGCTGCATTAAAATTGCTGCACATTATTTGGGCTTGCTGTTGCCTGGGGGAACAGCATCTCACGTTAAACTATGGTGCAGACCTTCTTTGAATAAATTTACAATTGTGTAGGTTCATGCGGATCTCCATTTTGGTAACTCTGGAAACATGGCATATGTAGTACACATCAATAAGAAAAAGCAGCAGGATAAACTGTGAATGCATCTCCGTCTGTACAGATACAGTTCAGTGGCTTAAAAGAAACACTAAAGGAAATATTTATTGGGGGAAAAAAATGCTAAATCTATCACATATCTGCCTTATTCTCTAATCTTGTGATGCATCATGAAACGTCTCTTTACATGTAAACAAATGGTCTCTTATACAGCAAGTACAGGTAAAAATCATAAGAGAACTGCTCTGACAGCAAAGAGCTATCTCACAGTTTCTGTCCACTTAGTTGACATAGAGTGGCAAGTAAATCTTGCAGTCCTTCTCGCAGACAGTGTATAAACATCTCTCTGTTAAGTGTTTCATGTTATTTTATTCTTCTCATCTTTTACATTTCTATTCAACAACCTAATAGGTTCCTTTTTTGTTATATTTTTCAGCTTAATAATGTGAGAAAACCACAATTGTCTGTTTATCAATGAGCATTTAACACTGATGCTGACAGTTGATGATATGATTCTTTTCTGAAATCCTGCATATTAGATTATAGCTTAAAACCTAACAAACATGAAAAAGACACTGTAATGTCTCTGCTTGTTATTCTGCCTTGCAAAGCAGACTAGAGTAGATCATGAAGATTCTTTGCACACCTATAGATTGAAACAGAAATTATTATGAATGATTATTTTGAATCGAAAATGTATTTTCATCACATCGTGGCCCCCAAAATATGAATTGAATCATGAGATAGTAAAAATTCACAACTTTATCCAAATGTACCTGTCATTTAGGGTTGGATTTTCTTCAGACATTTGACTGTAACCCATATTTTTGTATCTGAATCCACAAGAGAAATAACACCCCTATTCAGAGAATAGCACTAAACGCACAGAAGTTCAAGAAACCATGAATCTGATTATGTCAAGAACACGGAGCACAAGGACTCTTGTTTTGAAGAAACACAGAGAAGGAAAAATTCTTTTGTTCAATCTTTTCCACTTTTCTTATCTTGTATGTGACAGCCGAGAAAACACTGGCTTGCAGCAAGGTGGTAAGAAAAAAATGTAGGCATAGTTCTGAGTGGATTTCTGTAGTTCAACTAAAGATTGAACTATAGGGAAGAATAAATAACGTAATTACTGGCAAAATCCTTGAGGTTCAGCTTTAGTTGGTATATTTACACATATTAAATTTTACTATTTTATCAAGAACATTTCTGACAGTGAAAATATGCGAGCTAGCCGAGAGACCAGTGTGGTTGAGGAGGAATTATATTCTTAACTCTGAGAAAATGCAAAGGCCTGATACCACAAACATCCATCCTCAATATACTCACATACATCCATAGTAAATAATAGCAAGATCAGGAATGGGAGCAGCTCTACAAAAATCTTCCTGAAAAGAAAAGACTTGAATAAAAACAGAGTATACACACACACCACTGGTCCCATATCTCAGAGGCACACAGAGCAGCATACCATTTTTCCAAACTCCTTATTTATTCTCACTGCTCTTTCCCTCATTGAGAAAGAGCGCTTTTCTTATAAACATCTATTTGCAGAAATTCAGACTTATAACCTAAAGCCATGAGAATAAGAAGGATGTGTAACTTGGCTTTCATAGGTCAAAACACAAACACAATTTTTTGGAATCCTTTAAGTAATAGTTTCTGTGGCTTTCAGTGGAAACTCTGTTTCTATTATATATTTTGGATCAACCTAAAAGGCTAATCTGTGCAAGCTTTATATGTTCAACAAATAGGCTGATAAAAATCAAGGTGACTGTGTATTCTTCAGTCATGAACATAATAATAAAGGAAGTACCCGGGTAGATGAATTGCAAAAAGCAAGAAAGGGAAACTAGATTAATGCAAAGCAGGATTATTTTATGGTTTCAATAATTAAAAGATGAAACATCAAAGAAGCATTGAGTACATGTAAATAATGAATAATTATAAAACTATGTGCAAAGTTTCAGCTTCTCTTAAATCCAGCTGACATGCAATGGCAATCTTATACAGGTGTTAAAATAATCAGTATCTCTTATGGGAAGTTCTCCTCTAGCACTGGAGAAAAGCTGCTAAAAATATTACACTGCCAATTTTTTTCATGGCAATCTAGAGTGATGCTATGAAGTCTTGAACACAATGGAATTTATTTTAACCTTAGAACAAATCCAATATGACCAAAAACATTAGCATTTTACAAGAGAATAAAAACATGATTGGTCAGAAAGAACTTCTTTGGATTAAACTAAAAGTAATAGTAGGCATCTTTACAAATAATGTACACTGCTAATTTTACAGTGATATAGTTAAGGCCAATAATATTTAAGCCTCATCATATTTAGTTTTAAAATTATTACTTTCTATCCAAGAAATCCATTTCTGTTACAAAAATGGAAGAGCTCCGCCTAACCAGGTAACAACAGGTACGACTGTGGCCCAGCTGAGAAGCTTCTTCTTTGGTTTGTGGTGTTTGGTAAAGAACCTGAACAGGAGCGTGGACCACATTCCGCATTGAGCTGCACAAGTTAAGTGAGGTCATAATTTGATATTGCAATATTAATATTTTCACCTGTGTCAAAAAAATCCACCAGTGTTACCGTAAATGAGACAATATGACACACCCCAGGTGATAACAGGGGTTCACTATCAATAGTTTTTGAAAGAGTTCAGACTTTCTGAGTCGAATCATCTAAACTTTTTTTGCACTGCTCTTATGAGTGGCCAAAAAATCAAAAGTTCTTTGATGTTTCTAACTCTCCACCTATACAATATTTCATATAGGATAAAAGCCATCCTTATCTTACTTTATAAAACACCCTGTCTGCATATCTGAGGTTTTCTTTTCCAGCAACACACATCTCTTCAGTCTTCTCCACCCCTTTCTGCTGGCTCTAAATTTAACATGAGCATAGACTACATAAAACATTTAAATATGTAACATTTTCTATGTCGTCTTTGTTGTAGTTGCTTTTAAGATTAGGCCTAAATGATTAAAAAGTAATTTCTTTCAGTTTTTATTTACTACTTACACCAACAATGCCCTCGTTAAAAACAGTTCTTGGAGGAGACTTGTAAAAAAAATAAATAAATAAAATAAACCTTTTACTTAAGTTTCACGTCCTTTATTCGAGCACTGCAATTGTTCTATTTTTTATTTCTCTATTCAATGTGCAAGCCTAAGAACAAAACAAAGCTTCCGAAGCTCTAACTGACATTATATGTTATAATCATGCTGTTTATCGTTTGATCTGCCGTTTCATTAGTTGTTTGGTCTGTATTTATGAGGCATATTAGTCTTGAATAAAGTAAACAAAAACAGCTGGCCGGATAAAAGATTTAATGATAAATGGAAGGAAATGATGCAGGGGAAAAAAAATAAAATAGGCCATGACCTGTCAATCTAAGAGTTGGAATATGAGTATTATTTTTTGTAATTAATAACAATAAACTCAGCCACTTCACATAATTGCATTATTTATTTCAGCTATTTTAGATTGTGAAAAACAGAACAAAGTTTTAAGATGCAGTGCTGAAAAAGCAGTTATGATTAACGTTAAATTTATTAAGGAGCACCTGGTATTTAATGTCAGTTTGATCTTTTTTTATATTAATCGTGAGACAAAATTTAGGATCCGGTTACAGAATTCTATCATCTTCACCCTATTTCACTCAAGCTTCATTACCTAAAAGGTTATAGGCACTAAAACTGATACTAAGAAGATTCACGATTTGCTTAGAATAGGTCAAACTTCACACTTTGGAGAATAATAATTTGAATAAATGTAAAATTTTCACTCTCTGTTATCTTTTGTGAAGGCAAAAGTAAAACAGGAGAAAAAAAAGAATGAACAAACAGTTACATTTGACTGAATCCCCTGCATTACTGTTGCTGTGCTATAGCGTGGGCTATCTTGTGTTACCATTTTTACATTATTCTCTTAGCACCATTATCATGCATTAGCACTTCAGCAAACTCTGTCTCTTGAAATTCATCACCGCCCCTGGCAAAACTGCATGGCTTTTCTTCAGAGCAGTATTCCCTTTTTTTAGCTTCAGTCATGTCTGAAACAGAGAACAACAAATTCTGCAGATGGAGGCATTGCTAGTCAGTAGGCTACAAAACACTGGATGAGTAATGATGGTTTATATGAGCAAGAGTAGAGTTTGCAAGTTGAAGAACATGAATCTGTGCACAGGTATCCACTGAAAAGAAAATAGCAGTCGAGTCACAAGGAAACATTGAATGCTGTTAAATCCATGACTGTTACTATAAGAGGTGATGCAGATAGAAAGTTGTACGTTTTACAGCTTAACTTGCTTTTTTTTCACAGAAAATTATCTATCAAATGAATATGCCACTAGTTGTAATTATAACTGATAATTTGGAATAAAAGCAATTTATAGTTATTCAGCATCATTTTTTGTTAGTTAATTTATATGTTGACTAAATCATATAAAAACACCCATGAGGTAGAACTGCCTCTTTTCTGATTTGACGTTAGTTAAAGTATGCTTATTTGTATTTATTCCCTACAGCTAAGTAAGAATGAATCTCTTAACACAATTTACAAAAAATGACTCACATAGATTCTGTTTAGAAAGCTGATTCTATAGAAAAAAATAAATCTCTTCCCAAAGAACAACCCTCCACATTTGACTAGAGCTTAATTTAGTCCCACATGTGCTTCTGTCAGCACAAATCAGGACAATGATCCTGTATCCAGAGCTACAATAGAATAGCTTAGATAAATGTTTGGATCCATATGTTATTATGGCCCAATAAATGAACAAAAAATGAATATAAGTGAACATCCGTGGCAAGTCGATAATTCAAGAATGGTCAGTTCATGGAGTGTCTCCAATAATTGCTGTTTATGAATGGTGTTCATCCAGTTTGACTAAGCTTGTACTACTTTCTGGATGTTCAAAATTTATAGACACACATCAAAATAATTGCATCTGTTCTTGCAGCAAAAGGCAGCTCTACAAAGTACTCAATGCAGTTTTATGTGTAAAAAAAAAAAAGTAAAATAATAAAATCAAATCCACGTTACTTCATGATCTCATTACACAATTCTGTACCATTTCTGTTGTTTTGTCACACAAAATCCCCAAACAGACACAGAAGTCTATGTTTGTAGAGTGACAAAATTTGAGAGGGCCCAAGAGGTATGAATATAAGACCAGGCAGCTATAAATAGAAAGAGACCTGTAGATCAAGATGTTGAAGGGTGAAAAAGAGGCACAGAGATGAAGAGATTTAAAAAGGCTCTGATAGACGTCGACTTCAGTGATTCAGTCAGTCAACGCCCACAGAACATGCCCATTCTCATGAAAACAATGATTCTGACTCAGCTCACCAAGAGCACAACATGACATTTCACTGTAAACTCTGGGATGTCTTAGAACTCCTACGCAAACACAACAAATTAATGAAAAAAAAATATTGATCGCATTACAAGGAAAATGATATAATGATGTTATATGACAACTTGTTAACTGCTTCTGGCCAGTAGGTTGTCTCGATGACATTTAAACTCGATTCCTGGGATTCAATAAATTCACACACTAAAAATGATGAAAACGTACTTTATGACCCCTGAAATCCATTTGAGGGAAATTAGGTCAAAACATAATGACAATTTCTGTGGATACAGAGGGACACACTGAGAAAAAAACAAAACAAATGATAATTATAAAGTATTACATATTTTCAGGAACTACTGTGAACAAATAATCAGTGAAACGGTGATCCCATAATCACATTAGTGATAAAAATCCCATTACCTTCTCATTATACATCAGCCTCTTTTCTCTCCTCAAGTGTCTTTCAGAACAAGCATCAAAGATGATGGGGAAACGAAGAAGCCATTTCCCCTTTAAGAATGCAGCTCTACAACTCCACCTAACCCATACCCCCATATAACCTTGCAGTACCCAGAGTACAAGAAATGCACACAGTAAATCATCACTGTTCATCCTAGCATCCACTTAGGAGTGGAATGAGTAAATTGTTTGTGATTCAGAAACAGTGGATCATCTTAATTAATTAACTAACTAGCTAATTAACCACAAAGACTAAAATCTCAATGTAATCTCACAGAAAATGGGCAGAAGATGTTTGTGGTTTGGTTAAAAGAAATAAACAGAAAAATGCATTGTTTGTATGTAAAATTGTTATACAAGAAGAGCATAGAAATAAACAAGAATTGCGTGGGGTTTTATAGTTCATAAATATTTTTTTCTCTTTAGCATAGGGTCTGGAATTTACTTTTGCAATGTGGGTGAAGAAACATAAGCATGCCAGATAATCTTATTCAATAAGACTGTAGCATTATGATGGTAACTTTTCTTTCACTGTACAGTGAACTTTAATACTAAACTTTTAAGACGAAAGTAACTGCACTGATCAATTGGAAATAAATTAAAGAAATTAACACACAAAAAAATCACTTTTTGTCAAATCTTGGGTGAATACTTTAAGGATTTAAGAGGAGCACATTTTACGACTGACACAAATTGGACACAAATGTCCAATCTGTTATTAGTCACTATGGCAACTGCTTAGAAAGGGATCGAGAGATTAAAACACCCAAGAATAACCTTCACATAATAAATAAGATAATATGAGCAAAAATTAATTATTCAGGGCTGTTTGTTGGAAAATCCTCTTTGGGTGAGGTGGGTAGAGGAGGGAATGCTGAATCTGTTTTTATTCTTAAAACGCAGAAGTCTGTTCACTGGTGTTTGTAGCACTCATGCAGCTCCACAGAGACGCATGCAAATGAACTTAAGTCTCCAGAAAAGCAACAAGGGATGTGGAAACCAAACAACAACTTACTGCCAAGTACTGAGTATAAATATGTGAAAGTTTAGCTTTGGGAGCATTTTGATATTCAAGTGAATTTAATGCATGCCACTGAGAGTACCTCTTCTCCCTTAGCATCTTCACCTATCCTGGTAATTATGTTTCTGTTGTGTATCAAAAAACTGTGACACATTTCAATTTGAATGAATTAGAATAGCCTAAGAAAAACAACAGGAAGAGAGGTTTAAGTTCTCTGAATAAAATTTAACCATGTTTATTGTCAATGAACTTAAAATTTTTCCTTCCAACTCTGAAAAACACAACTGTGTCTTTTTTTTTTGTAAATACAATTGTGAAGAGTTAGTGAATCAGGTATGCTCCAGTCAAGCTCGCAAAAACGACAAGAGGTTACACTTCAGCGATGTGCAGAACAATGGAGCAGAACAGCCTGGAGGTTTTTGTGCTAGACTCTGTGATGTTCAACTTTTCATGTCCAGCAAATGTAATAACTAAATCTGTCATTGTTTAACTTTATGGCTTTATCACAAGTAATACCAGAGGATCCCAATAAATTTGACTATTATGCGAAAATAACTTTAATGATTTACATAATTTAATCCAGAACATGAAATTTAGAACACTCATGAAGCCTACATTTGGTGCACATTTCAAGACATATTTTTTATCAATATGACATTATTTACTGCATCTATGTGGTGTGGTCTGGTGGCAATCAGCCTGAGGTTCAGCTGAGGGGTTGTCTCTTATCCTCACTCTATGTGTAACAATCCCATTAAAATAACAGTTCCACAGTTTGAACTGAATTACTGAAATGAATTATGAATTAACTTCTTAATTGATATGCACCTATGCTGCTGGGTGTGCATACAAGACAGATTACTGCAGACACTTCCACACAGAGCATTCACTGTACAACTACATAGAAAAAAAGTATCTTGGTATGAGAAAAACTTACATTGCCTTGGTTGATGAAACCATGCTCTCTGGCGATGCGGTCAGCCTCCCCAGGACCCCCATTGATCTGGACAGCCCATGTGTTGGTGAAAATCTCGGCAGCATCAATCCACTTCAACTCGGCTGTCAGAAGGACAAGACCTGTCCACACAATCGGCAGAGCCACCCGGGCATCCATTAAAAGGAGAACTCTTCACAGGGTGGTCTCTGTGTTGGTCTGAAGCTGCTTCCCAGGCAGAGTTGGGCTGCTCTACCTTACAGCAGCAAAGTAGAGCAGTGGCCTAGAGATGGGAGGACAGAGGAAGCTATAAACAAAAACATGGCCTTCTAAACTGGGTCAGGCTTGGGCAGTAAAATAATCCTGCAGATGACAATCAGACCCAAGCAATGACTAACTGGGGATCACCCACACATCTTATTATTCACCTTAAGAAGCTTCATGTCCACTGTAAGACTATGAGAAAGATTTTCATAAATATGCAAAATATTAATATTAGATCAGAACAGAAAAAGAATCTGCCACAACCAAAAATTATTTCTCTATTTCACTTTATGTTCCAGAGACATGAAATGGTAATGTATGATAATCATATACAGTAAGCATCTTGCTGCAGTACAGCAGCAACGCCAAGCAAACTCATACTGCTAATGGCAAAAAAAAAAAAAAAAAAAAATGTATTTAAATATTCAGTCAGACAACATTCTTCACTTTTGAATATTCTGGAATATTGCTTATTAGTTTTGGTAAGGTCATGTTCAACATTTTCTAACCTAACAGTAAAATAAAATGTCAGATTTAAAAAAGGAACCTTTATTTGAGCAGAAGTTCAAACAAAAAGATGTTCAGCTTTGACTACTCTGCTGTCATTTGATTTGCCACTCTCTGGGTCAGATAAAAGAAGTCCTTACAGAAAGACTAAGTTGGGGACATTCCTGTACAAAGAGAGGTTGTGAATATCTGCAAAACAAATCATGTCAATGTTAAAAAATAAAAATGTGCGACAGTGCAAAACATTCCCGATGCCGTCAAAAAGCATCATTATGTCAGCAAATTCGTCAAGCTGCAGGCTTACAGCACTTCCACAACACATTGGCGAATTACTTATTTATTTTTCACAAACATGCAGGACAGACCTACACCCACAATAACTGCTCTCGTCCAGGTGCCTTGTAAATATCCTTGACAGACTGACAGCTACACACTCAGATGAATATCCTGTGCATGAATTTGTTTAAGTATCTCTTGTTAAGTCTGCCTAGCCTGAATGCCTTTGAATACGTCTCTCTTACAAGTACAATCTTAATTGCTAGTAATTCATGTTTAGTCAACTGGCTAGCAATATGTCTGAAAGACTGTTTTTCTTTTTATTCAAAAAGAATCATTACATGCCTGAAACCTTGAATTTAAAAGTGGCTCTTGGCAAGAGTCTTCTGCAAGTCTATTTTCTTCTGTATAGAGCCTAAAAACACATTTTCCACAATTGTTTTCTGATTTTCTGACCAGACCATCACAAAAGCCAACCAGATCAGTGCATTAAACTGCATTTATTTGAAATACATGTTTTTGAATGCATATGTTTTGCTAATTGTTTACTGTTTGTGAGAGTTTCCTTTCGACTTCACTCTACTTCTCCGATGAGCTCAGCATTTTTGGATGGAAGGAGGGATATGTGCTTCTTTCCTACATTATGAATTCTTGATTTCTGTGAGCGGATGAGGAAAAAAGTGTCTGTCTTTCAGCTCTCATGAGAGATAAACTTTCCCCTCACTGTTAAATCATTTTGATCTCATCAGCTGGCTGTGCAGGGAGGAAAATATTGTCTTCTTCTATGGAGAAAAGCAATATTTGAACCTTTTTAAGCATTTGAAGCACCAAAGAACGTATGTCATGCAAAACTGCAAGATGTATGATTCACATCTGCAGGGAATAAAATAATTGTATTTACCCATGGATCAACTGTCTCAAATCTGCTACTGCTATTACTACTAATAATAATAATGATAGATTTTATCTAAAAACAATAAATGACTGTAAAAAGTACACCTGTGTGAGTTAAGAAAAATAGATTAATCAAAAAAGCTAGTTTTCGGATCAGATTAAATTTTACCAGTTGCTACGAAAGTTGTTGTAGCCTTTTTGCAGAGACAAATATGACCATTCACAAGTTGGCACCAGCTTGTTCAAGCTCAAATAGTTCTCCATAGAAGAAAAAAAGTTAAACTAATTTATATCTCAGCAGTTCAATTAAATTGAGCTAGTAACTACACAATCATTTGTGCAGTTTTCCACGTCTTCCACCATTGTACATCTCTTTGAAATATTAGTTTCTTTAGATTGCCTTCTGGCTCCCTGTTTTTTGCTGATTCTTTGTTATGTACCAAGATGCAGAGAAAAGAGCAGGATATGCGATTTTTGGTGGGAGCGTGAAATGAACAAAACACAAATCAATACGCCAAGTTGTGCCTTTTCTCTCCTTTTTTAACTTATGTGCATCGGAGGGCGTGCAAAAAACCCAACATATTTTATTTCATGTTTCAGACATTTATTGTATATCTTATAATCATACATTAAATGGTAATGTATGATAATAATATACACACCATACCCCAAGAGTTCCAAGCAAATTCATGATATTAATGGCAAAAGGAAGACAAAGGACCTCTAGACAGAGGTGCACCAATGTATCGATGCTGAAATTAAATAGTTCTTCATGTAGCACTATCTGATCATTTTAGATGTCAGCACTGCTGGTAGTAGAAAAAGAATCACATGCAGTACCCTCCATACTTTTTGCCACCCTGGAAATAGATCTATAAAAAGCCTTAAAATAAGTTCATTTTTTTGCAGCACTGTTACACAGTTATAAATAACAGTGTTAGAAAACTAATTAGAAAAATAACACAAAATCCTTTACCTAGCCTTGTTTATTAAAATTGACTTATGAGAGAGTGATTAGCCTTTGTCTGTTTTATTTTCCAATTTATTCATGTTTTCTCTTTGAGTTTATTTCAAATGCAAATGACACAAAGACTGAAAAGAAAAGAAAAAAGAAAAGAAAGGGAGAGTTGTGGGGTAAAACGGTAAAAGAGAGAGAGGGGAATAGAAGAGGGGAAGAAGAGTAGAGGGAGAACACAAAGACACAAGGAATCTGGTTGTATAGCTAGGAAAGAAAATACAATTAAACTGAGAAACCACTGTGACAAACATGTATACATATGATCATAACAACGCCACTGTAAAGCACAAAGTAATAATTACAACAAGATGTACTTGAACACCTTAATTCATACCCGAGTGAACATCATTGTCTGTTTCAGCGTAACACCCATCTGCCTTTCTCTCATCTTTCCTGCCACTGTTTAGATGAGTGGCAAAGCTCATTATTAACCCAGGGAAATAAGAAGTCATAAATAGTAAATGGCTTGTAATGTATAGTGCTTTATCAATTCCAACGGACCGCAAAGTGCTTCATACAACGTTCACCTTTTCATGCACACATTCACACGCTCATAGATAACACATTTAAAACACTGTGGAAAAGACTTTGATTACCTTCATTTAGCATTTATTTAGCAAGAACTATTGGATATACAATTAATTATGCCACTGGAGAGTTTGAAGAAAGCTAGGAAAAACAATCCTCCCCTAGAAAAAAAAGCTTTACATTTAAAGTTATGGTTTGTCTACATTTAATCCAGGGCAGAAATACATTGCTTGAATTAGGACTTAGTCAAGGTCAAGAGTTAATGGAAACAATCTATGGAGAAATTTTTTATTTATATTTGAGTGAGAAAAATGTTATCATTTTTGAAAAAAGTTGGCGAGATTTTATATCAAACAAACAGTACACCAGACGTTGCTGGGGAATTCTTAGTACTGTACCTAAGTCCAAGGTTTATCAGGTTTCTTTTGAAACAGCTCCTTTTACTTCAGCATTGTCACAAAATGAACAAGGACTTATCACAGTGATCAGTGATTTATTCATGTTTCATTTTATTATCTGGCACAACTATTCTTTTTCTTTATTTTTGTCAATATTCACTTCAGATATCCATCCATCCGGATAGATATCCATTGGAGGAAACACATCTTAGCTGCATGTATTCAAGATCTAATTTTTCGGCTCAGTAAATTATTTAGTAAGTTTAATACTTTGCCAAATGCCTCAGCTCTTCCTTAACCATGACATCTTGAGGAGAGAAATATTGGTATTACTGCACACAAAGCTACAAGCTATCTTTCCATCTCTCACTTCACCCTACAGTCATGAACAAGATAATCAAATGTCTCTCCATGAGGAAGAGACTGTCCCCCAACCTGAATGGGTCCATCCTTTTCCAGTTAAGAACTATGGCTTCAAACATAAAGCATCACCACCTCAGACTTACTTCTCAAGTAGTACAGCTGAGTGTACAGTGAAGGTCAATGCTTCACACAACATATGCAAAAGACAAAGAAAAGGGCCTGAAGTTTTTAAACCAGACACCTTCCTTTCCACACGAGGTTCATGGACTGCTTGAGATGCAGTCCACCAACTGCATCTCACACAGAACCAGAGGCAAGGGGCAGCCATGAGAGTGTCCAGCCCACACTGAAAAGAAGATTAAATTTGTCCACAGAATGTGGACCCAAAGCTCTTTTTTGCTTTGGGCCTAAAAATATTGGGAAGCTCTTAAAAGCTATCCCATATTCCTGCAGCAGCATCCACAAAATTAGTTTAAGAGACATGGTGATAAGGGTTCTTGAAATCCACAAAACACATACATAACAGCCAACCAAATTGATGACCCTCTCCGCCACTATGACAGGAAAATCCTAGTCAATCGTTACATGACAATGCTCTTCCTAAATCTGGCAGAGTCTCCAGAATTAAAGAAAACTTCCAGAGTATTGTAATTCTGTGATTACTGGAACACAGTCTTGTTGACCTTCCTTAAATATTGGGACTGCCACTTCACGTTACTTCCAGTACTGCACATAAGAAGTATGTCAGCCAGTGATGCAGTCCAAAAATGTATTTCACTTAGCTGATCGGTGTATAGCAGTATATATAGGATCCTTCTAACAATGAACATACCCTCTTCTCCCATTTTCAAAGACAATTATACCACTTTCCGGAGAATATATGAATCCACAGTGTTCAAAGAGGAGTAAGTCACAGACTGCATCTGTGGGTTTACAGATACATTTGGAAGTGGGTGTGTAATTTAAGTGCATCAGGAGAGGTGCTGGAAACATAACTAGAGGCTGTCACTCTTCCTCTGGAGTAATTCTTCTGAGCTCATTAGACGGTGTGTTGGAGCCATACAAACAGCGGTCTGCTGACACTGAATAGAGGGAGAAATACATAGATGGAGAGGAAAAGACGAGCATCTCTCCCCTCAAACTGCATTGTGGAATATAACGAGCGTATTAAAACAAAATAGTTAAAATTCAATCTCTCAAAACACTGTCATGAGAAGAGGCAACAAGAGGCCGCTTGCTCCTACAATATACATCAAAGACCTAAAAATGAGATGAAACTTCAACCTTCAAACCACAGGAGAGCTAAAGCGTTTCAAACTGAACTCCGGTGGAAACATATAAATCAATTGCACAACCTCTGTCAGGAACAGTGCAATGCAGGAGTCAATTTGGCTGTAAAAATGCAGTAGAATAAGTGACCTGCTATATGCTAAATAACTGGAGAGCTTTAAATTAATAATTCAGAGCCCAATGTTTTAAACTGCTGACAGTTTTGTGAGTGGGAGTTACACTACAGTGATAAGACAAGTGTATAATTTGATTGGAGGACATGAAGCAACAACTGCTAATTCCAATCAAAACACTTATAAACTCATCATAGGCTTTTCTCGTTGCTTCTTCAGTTTCAACAGCCAAGGGGGCTGAGGACCACAGTGGAGCTCCTGAATGGGAACAGAGAGAGCAGGAACAGCTCAGCCACGCACGGCACACAGTTCAGCAATTAGTATTTTGTTAACCTCACTAAACCCAAGGCCACAGTCCCTACAGAGTAAAGATATGCAGATTCAAAATTTGAATCTTGAAGCTAGGCTCCAAGATTCAAATTTGAATTAAACTTTTTTTTTAATTCATTCAAAAAGTTTGGAAAGACTATTAAATTTTTTTGTTGTATTCCCTTAGAGGTGATCACAACAAATTCAGTGATCCAAGTTACAAAGTTTATATATTGAGTATATTAAATAGCCTTATAATACACAAAGTGATATATTCTGAAGAATAACTTGCAGTTAATAAAAAAACAACCTTTCAGTTCTCAGAAATTTACATGAGACCAGTTCAAAGAGAACGTTTCAGACAGAGATGCTATGTGATGGCCTTCAACATAATCGTAACGATGAGTGGTGACTTGACATTTGTCTCCCAGACAGTCATTGACACCCTCCACAAAAAGCATGAACCATAAAAGGTCATTGCTAAAGACGTTGACCACACAAGAGGAACATGAGAGACCCTAGACCCAACAATGCAGAAAAGCTGAACATTTCTATGAAAGCAAGCTGGATTTCCTAAGCATCTCAGCAAAGCATCATGCTGATCATATCCTCCTACATTCAACTGAGGCAGCAATTCACGCAAAAAGAGCCCCGAGTATTAAGTAAAAATACTGGCCTGGAATGCACAACATATTCAGCAGGATAACATTTCTGTTGAAATGTCTGTGATTATTGATAATGTATTTTGGGGTTTTCATACTTGTAGGCTATAACGGTCAAAATAAGCAGCAGTAAATGCTTGAAATGTTTGCAAGTATGCAAACAATCTATAAAATTTGTTTCATTTCTTAAGTTGAAATAAATAAATGTTTCATGATAATCAAATTAATTGAGATCCACTTTTATTTACTCCTGTCGCCTTGTGATCTGGTGCTAGACCAGTGTTCATCTCCAAATTGCTCTTGGATGGTTGAACAAAGTTGCCCATGGAGTTTTTGACTTTTTTTTTATTTTTTATTAACACCAATGTTTTTAGGGAAAATCAAGAGACAACTTGTGTTTTAGCTGTAATAAACAGTCTGAATATGGTTTCACCAGATAATATAACATTATCCCAATCTTCTACAGGGCAAACCTGATGTTTCATGCAGAATATTTGTTCGATTTTGCATCTTTTTTTTCTAGAACTGAAGTGGATTTTTGGTGACCTGAAAGTTTCTCCGGTCTGAGAAAATGGCAATGTGGCATATGTCTAATATTGGCAAATAACATGAATCAAGCACTTGTTGGATTTCTTGAACACCCTAAAGGTTTTTTTGTTATTTTTTTTTTTAACCAAGATTAAACCCACCCCCTCCTCCAAGTGCTTGATGCTTCAATAACAGGCTGTTTTGGGCACAATCCTACCTCTGGCAATATGCTTGTAAGATAAACGTTTGTGCTCTGCTAAGAGCACATGTTCCCTTAGCAGTAACTGCAGTTGACAAAAGAAGAATGGTTTCAAGCGCCACTTTCTTTTAAAGCTTTTAAAGCTTTCAGCTTTTCAAATGTAGTCAGAGTGACAAGGGCTACCCTGAACTCATTAGCACTGAACTAACAAGTATAGAAAAAGGTTGAAGACCTAAAACTGTGTAAATGTAAAACTCAGTTCATTTTGCTAACTGATAGTAATTTTTAAAATAGGATTCATGTAATCTGGTCATGTTTCATAGCAACTTTCAATCACTGCATATATCTACCATGAAAAAGCCCTAAACTTTGTGGAAAAACCTTTGACCATGAAGGCTCCTTGTGATTTGCTAAATATATTTTTAGTAATGATGCATAGTTAAGTCCTAACAGAATTTATATCCCTAATAGACATGGATTTAAAATTACATTAACAAATGAATTATCTAAAAATATTATGAAACAATGTAAATGAGCATCAATTTTGAAAAAAAAAAAAAAACAATTGTTTTCAATGTAATATCAAAAAATAAATATAAAAGCTTAAGTAGATTCTGTAAAACCTGACATTTTGCTTTTTGTCCAATCACCAGAATAATCAATAGAACACTCAATTACAAAATCACAATATTCATCCATAATATCACAATTGCAGGATTCATTTTATGATGCCCTATTTGTTTTTTTTAGTTCTACAATGATCTTAACTTTTACAGTTAATGTCTTTACTGAAAAACAAAAAAAAACATCAACAGTTGAACATTTACAGTCTGACAAGGGAGGCAGCTTTAACATTAAAGATATTTCTCAGGTCACAAAATATAGTAACCTTTTTTAAATTATTCAGGCCAATTCAATACCAATTTACTAATTCTACATCCATATTTACACCTTTTTAGTTTTAACAGTTGCTGTCATTTTACAACACAATGTACCAGATAGTGTCTTGAGCTGCTGTTTTTCCAATAAGCTATTTTTACTGACAGTCATTTTCTTCTATTTTTACTGTGCTCTCTGTCCCTAAGCTTCTTTTTCAGTGTCACATTTAGGTTTCATTTATGTTGTGTTATCTTGGTTTTAATTTCTTCACCAAGTTTTTCTCTCCTATTTTTAAAGATTTGATGGAGATAAAGCTACAAAAGCCACAAAAAACCCACACAAATGTGCTGTAAAACATAAAATAAAAAAAAACTTTTAACACATTTAGATAGACACTTAATTATTAATAGCTTTCTCCTGACAGATTTACAGCAACATCAAAACAGGAAATATGTTCTATATCAAAGTATCAGTTATTTAATTGTTTCTTGTAAAAACTGGAGAAGCTTCAGACATAAAAAAGAGAGAGAAAAAAAGCATTGATTGTGAAACTCATTTAGGCAGACCCAATCCAGATTTCAAAGCAGCAAAGCAAACCTAACCATCAAACATTGATATAATTTGACAGTATGGTGTACTTTTTCTTGGAATCCTACACTGGTTTTACACCAGATGGCATGACACACACACACATCTTCCAAAACCATCCACTTTTCACTTGTTCCAAGAATATTTTCCCCGAGGAACATCAAGAGAGCTTCTGCATGATGTGGCAGGCCTTTGTGTTGGTTTTGCCTTAAAATTTTCCCAAGCGTGGCATATCTTCCCAGTATCAATCAAGATCACAAACATTAACTGAGGCATGTTCAATCTACAATGCTTTAGCAACTTTCTGGGTACTTTTATGATTTCCTGGAAGATTCATCAATGAACACAGAGTCTGACTACATCTGGGGAGGTTATCCACTCTTTCACGTTTTTTCCTTTATCGATTATGGTTCTTGCTGTGGTTAAGCTTTAGAAATGGCTCTGTGACGTTTTCCAGAGTGATATATCAATAAAAGATTTTTGTTCATCCTTCTATTTGTATTTTAATCTTGGCAAGAAGTGTCGCTTTTTGACATGTTTTGGCCTACTTCATGTTGAATTAGAAGTTATATTTAGATGATTGGAAATCAAGCCCAAAAAACTGGATAATCACTGTTAATTAATAAATTACAAAGAGAGCAATTATTTTTTGCCACATAGGGTAAGGATTGTTTGGATACCTTTTTCTCCAAATACTTGTTGGAAAACTGCTTTGTGTATTTGTTCTGTCTGATATGATTGATGATCCAAAACTATCAATTTTGACCAGAAAAAGCATAAATAGAAGAAATCTAGGGAGGTTGAGGGGGCTCCGGGGTTGGGGGATATATTTTCCACAGTGTTATGCTTGGCATATTTTCTAGTCTTTTGTTTTGAGTTGCATCCAAGAAAAACTATGCTGGTGTGTTACGTCATCCATATACACCTTCATCTATTCAATTAATGTAATTAAATTAAAAGTGGGATTTTCTCATTTTTCACTGTGAGACATGCAGTTACAATAACAAAAAAAAATCTTCTTAATGCTTTCTTTTTTCCTCTCCAAATAATTACAGAGGGGGTTGTAATTACAAATTCAATTGTATTAAAAAATGAGGAGGAAATGACTTAAAGTTACTGCAAATCTAAAACAGTAGCAGCAACAGTTAATCTCAGAAAACCTTGTCAAACATAGATAGCTACCTGAAACAAGTGCAGGTGTATTTTTTACCCTCTGAATTTGATTTTCCATATGCACAAGAAATATGCTTAACCTCCAGTTCCTCATTATATTGTTCCCATGGACCCATGTAAAAGGTACGTGTAGAGGGCATGTACATTCAGTTAACTTTGTCTGCATTAGTGTTAGCAAAGAGAGATGTGATTTCAAAGCCTTCATGGATGCACAGATGATTTGCATTGGTAATGATGAGCACACGGAACTGTGACAGACCATATGCAGCACTCCAGCTCTATTTCAGGGAGCCCTTCAGCCAAATCAACACCCACCATGTGCTCTGGGCTGCCCCCATTGCTGGAAACCAAGGCTCGGCAAGCAAGCGGCAGCATTTGTGAAGTGCCACTGACAGCCAAGCTTCCTCTCCTGGGAGGGAAAGCTGATCAAAGTTAGGAGTGTGGTCGGAAAGAAGCAGCACTGAAGCATGTCATGCTCGGTCACGACAGCCGTGCACAGCTGGATGGGAGCAGTGTGTGCACCGCAAAGTCAGAAACTAGATCCATTCTTACTCCCACAACCCACCGGCTTCAGAGATGGAGAAGCCTGATGAAGTGCTGTGTGGGGCGACAGCAGCGTATCCTGGAGAAGCAATCAATTGTGTAAATAATGCTCCATAGAGGGATCCAACCCAATTTTAAATAGCGATGTGAATCTGAGCATTGCTTCCCAGGTTGAACCTCCATTCATTCATGTCACCCTTTGCCCTAGTTATAGATGAGTTATACTATGGAGCAGTTTGTTTTCACACATCTTCCTCCTACACTGCATCTCCATTTAGTGTCTCTTAAAAAAGTTTCAGAGCCAGAGAATTATCAGCACAGTTTAACCCTTTGTGCTGATGAGATGTAGAGGTTTCACAGATGAGGACCACTATAAAACCATAATACCTTTGATCCTGGGCACAATGTAGGCTGAACAAAGATATTGAAAATAAATAAATAAGAGCTTTACAGAGTAACTTTGATTCGGTGTGTAATCCGTCCTAGAATAATGCTTGGAGCCATGCTGGTGCTGGTGACCTTGATTTCCTCTCTCTGCTGATATCTCAGTGGAAATTAAAATAACAATAATGTTTTCCTCGGGGCACGATCGGATGTATACTAAATCATTCCAGGATTTAGGCGTTCCCCCCATCCCCACTTGTTTGTTCAAACAGAGCACGCAGAGATTCTATCCGAATAGGCACAAATATAGTATTTAATGACAGTATGAAGAGGAATAGTGCATAGCTAGGTCTGAACAATTCCAGCTTTGCCTGAGGAGCAGCACTAAATGAGATTTATCACTGCAATTCACACCTTACTCTGATAGAAAGAGCTACTTTATGTGGGTTTAAGCTGTAATGCTTAAGGTAAAAGAAAAAACGAAAAACTGGAGTGTGTGGTTAGTGCATGTTTTGGTAATTGCATGTTCTCATCAGACACCAGTAATGGTCTTTTTCTTCTGTACTAATCAAAGGTGTTGTGCCATGACTTTTTAAATCACAAAATATAGATGAGAAAGGCTAGACAAATTCAAAATATTATCAATTTGAATGATACAAAATATATCTATAAAAAAAATGTAAATTAATTTTTTTAAATGATCTGGTTCTGATGATTATAGAAAAACATTTTAATTTGAGATGTTTCTCTCTTTTTTACTGATCAAACTTGAAGAGTAAATGTCTACTTTGATGTGAAACTAAATTAAAGTAAATCAATTACTGTTGAAATTTAAAAAAAAAATTACAAGCAAATAATAATAATTGAAAAAAAAAACCAAACAAACAAGAAGCTGTAATTTTTTCCCCGTCAAAAACAGGCACCAAATTATAACAATTGAATACCGTGACAGTGGATGGCATTGCTTTTTCTAAGAATAATTTGTTTTGTTTTAATCTTATGTGTGCCCCATATCTAAAAGCCTCATGTATGGAGAGCGACATCACGGGATGAATATATAGAAAATGTGAGCTGAGGTGTAGAGGTTTTTCTTTGTCAGTGATTTCATGCTTTTCTCATTTTAAATGTAAAAAGAAAATTAAATTGCTTCTGAACCACATCAGTTTAAGGCTGACAAAAAAGAAAGAAATCCAAGCATCAACTTGGTAATGTTTTATAACTGGTTTCTGATGAAAACTTTAGTTACCAAAACAAGCAGGCAGAATGCAAACAAGAGAAAGAGAAGGGAGCAAAACAGAGTAAAAGTTTAAAGTACAGATCAAAGGAAGACAATTTTAATTTTGGCGATAAAAGGTATTTCTTACCAACTGTGAACTTCATGGAAAAGGCATCACAAATCAAAATGTCAAAGCTGGAAAGGTGCAACTCTACTGGTGATAAAGTCCATCTACGTAGCATTTAACAAGACTATAGTACCCGGTGTCTTAGACTGGGGAAATTCACCTGACTGGGAGGACTGGTGAAGACTGCTGGCAGAGATCGTGCAACGCTTTCTGCAAATATTCCCATTGTGTTCCCACCCACTCCGCTTCTACTCTCCTCCCTGCGTATGACACACCGCACTCGTGGACATCACAGAAACTAGGAGAAAATACAAAAAGTCAAAACAATTACCTCAGAAAGTCAGATAACAGCCATGAGGACCGAGCCGTCATGCTCCCCTCATCTTCCTTCTCCTGTCCTCCTCCTCGCTCCAAGAGGAGACTCCCCTCTCTCTTCCTTTCTTTTGTGCGTTAACTGCCCAACTTTACATTCATTCCCTTCACTTGCTTCAGGAAATTGTTTTTTTTTTTTTTTTTTTACGCTACCCGCACGCACCCATTTTCCTCCCAGAAGTCATCAATTAAACTCCCCCTTCTTGCTTGTCATTCGCAAACAACTTAACAACACCATGATTATATATTTCAACAATAAACTTCAACCGTCGCGTTCCATTTTTTGAAGATTTCCTGCAACCCAATAAGTTGTTTTTGCTGGATGTGTTAAGCGAGTGTCAATAATATCAAACAAAATTGCGGGTGAAATAGGACTCCGTGCCGATACAATGTAGCGGTTCACCATTGGATGGAGATGACAACAAACTGCCACAAACCTCCTTTCTCACGGAAATACGTCACGTTCAGAGGCAAGTGGATTATCTTGGACGCTTGGTTTGTCTCACCTTCCTCGCCCAGAGGGGCGGCTAACAGCTTTTTCGCTATAAAATCTCGTTTTCCTTATAGCAAGTGGATGCCGTGTTAGATGAATTGTCCAGCATAGAAGATACGGCTCTGGGTCCACCATATTGTGTGTGGCAAATAGATCACAAGCCTTAAAAAGACTCTTGGAACTAAATCGTCTTGTGCAGTTTGAATGCTTCAATAAAATTGCGACTGAGGGCAAAGTTGACGTACAATCCCGACTCTCATGGTTTGTCTTCCCTTTTTGTGCTAATGGTAGTTATAATTCGGATAAACTGACTTATACTGCTACTGCCAAGGGTTCATGATTTTAAACAGGTGGGAAAAATAATTACAAATAATTATAGTAAAACAAATACCACTGTGTAATCCATGCAGATAATATTACGAAACATGTTTTGATTTTGGCTGTTTTTGTTTTATCCTTTTGAATAATTTCCGTGCGACGCCCATGATAAAAACACACGTACTCCTACGGAGGGAAGCAGATTGAGACACTGTGTGCTACTGCCATCTTGTGGTTAAGTATTAAAACTACACTGGAAGAGCAGTACATCGTACAGTAGAGGGAGGCAAAACTCATCGCTTTCAGTGTCTAGCTCGAGGTGCTGTGTGTGTGTGTGTGTGTGTGTGTGTGTGTGTGTCTACCCCTTTACAGCCTGGTACGAATGAAACATAGGCTGCTTTCAGCAGCCCCTTGCAGTTAACACGAGCCAAAGTTATCCCGGAATAAGGACAGCACGCATGTGCCGTCAACCCGGATGCAGATATTTCTGTGTCTGTGTTGTCAAATTCTGCCACATTGTTACAGAATTAGTAACAAAAGTGCATTCTAACACGCGCTGAACAACGCCGTGCCATTCCGAACCGACGGGAATCGGGTCAATGAGCCGTCACGTAACATCAGATTGACAGCACCACAACAATATGTTATCGAAGAGCTGCACTTTTAATTTGAGGTGAGCGAGCAAAAGTGGTTACTGTGTGGGCACACACGGAGGGAACGACCAACTTTACCACTGATACCGTCATATATCAGTGATTCCCGGCGCTGTTAAAAGTTAAAACAGGAACATCTCCTGTGTTGCAGAATACGTCCCATTATAACTTAGCATTATGGACTTCCGCGCCAGGAGGTACGAAAGAGGCAGCAACTGGACCGATCCAGAGATCGTGGAGTTGCTGCAGCTCTGGTCCGACGAGTCCGTGCAGATCGAGCTGGAGAGCTCCCTGCGCAACCAGCGCGTGTTTGACCGCATCGCACACATCTTGCGCGAAAAGGGCATCTACCGCTCGGGCGACCAATGCAGGGAGAAGATTAAGAAGATGAAGCTAGAATATAGGCGTATCAAAGACAACCACAAGATGAGGACTTGGAAGTTCTATGACGTGATGGACAGAGTGCTGGCGAGCCGTCCGGCGGTCAGCTACTCCTCTTTGGGGGGAGCCGTGGTAGCTCAGCAGGTGTTCCAGGGCTCATGCGGGTCTGAGGCATATCTGCAGGGACTTCCAGTTGGCTCGTTTGGCCCTTCATCCTCAGGAGGATTTTTGTTCGGCCAGCCACCTAAAGCTGAAGATCCCCTGGACATAAAGTGTGAGGATGCTGAGGGGAACCTCCTGAATTCAGGGATGCCACCACCTGAGATGTACTATGGCTCAGAGGATGACCAGGAGACAGATGGGCAGTCTCTACTGGACGCAGAGGACACATTGGCTCAACCTGAAACCTCTCCTAATACAAGAACCTCACCCTCAGGCAAATAAAACCAATATTATCTCCACTCTTAAAAATAAGCATGTTACAGATGTGGACCAATATGTTAGCGTCCCTTGTAAAAGCTGTGCAAAACACCTTAAAATAAATGTATCTCTTATTGAAGTAGCATGCTCTCACACAAACACTGAAAGCATCAATAGTGTCACGAAAAAAAAAAAATACTTTGGTAAAAGTAGTTTAAATTCTAAACCAAATATATGTTTTTCTCAACCTTGGTGGCAGAAAGTGTCAACAAGTGTTTGTGATATTTGGGAACATGACCGCATGCATTCAAGCATGGTCAGCTTGTTTAAGATAAGATAATAACTCTTTAAAGTTAAGCCCAGACTCTGGCTCTGCCAGCTGGTGTGGATTGGATCATTTTCCTGCTGCACATACTATCTCAATCATGTTTGATTGTCAGCCACTATATTCCAGACATGTCCATCTTATCTTATTCGTTCACATTATATTTCCTGACAGTCTTTTTGATCAGTATCATAATTCTTTAGGCAAACTGGATTTTGTGTTCTTTTCAACACAAACAGAGTTATTTTACCTTAATAACTCCATAAAACTCTATTTGATAAGAAACGCTTTCTTAGTGTTTCAACACTAAGAAAGAGATACCTTTGCTCTTTCTTAGTGTTGAAACATGTACCCTCACCTTAACTGAGGCAAATGAAGCCTGCTTTAAATGTTCTGGGTTCATTTGTGACCTCCTTAATGAGTCATTGATGCTACTCCTACAGGCTTCACCATTGCTCTATGTGCTCTTGTTGTGCATATCAGCTTTCTTCTGAAGTTGAAATAGATTTTTATTGATAGCATTTTTGTTCTTCACTGAATAAATGTCCTCAAGTGAAAGAATTTAAACAAGACATAAATCTGTGTGAGATTCTGCCACTGCAATAAAATATTCATTTATTTTTCTTAGGTTTTGTACACATTTTTCAGGTGTGTGCTTGAAAGTAATTGTATATGTTTATATTTTCAGGTTGTAGGGACACAAATGCTTCTGCTACAGCTGCCACTCACATCGGTCCTGTGATGCAAGAAACCTCAGAGCAGCCCAGCAGTGAGGCTCCTTGCGGGTCAACTTCTGTGAAACAAAGGAAGCGTAGGCGGGGTGGCAGAGCGTCATGTGGCAGATCAGGTGGTAGGGAGAGCCTTGACAAAGCTCTGGTCAGCTTCCTAAGCTGGCAGCAGTCTGCAGAGGAGCGTCTTCTCTCCCTGGAAGAGGCCCGGCTGGAGAGAGAGTTCCAGGCTGAGGAACGCAGGGAGCAGAGGGAGGAGAGACGGGCAGAAAAGGAGCGGCAGCACGAACTCCACCTGTTCACTATGCTCACAGGGGCACTGTTCGCCACCACAAAGGGGGCCCCTGCTAGCACGTCGTCCGACAGTCCCATCTCACCTCTTACTCATATGTCAAGTCCTCCGCTGGCCACTGCTGGCCCCGCAGTCCCGTCATCTTTATCTCAGCCTCCTCCAGAAGCTCCCACAGCACAGCCTGTCGCCACTCAGGAGACCAAAAAGTCCCAGCCCATATCTGTCAAGACCTGCCAAGTGTCACAGGATGTTTTGGCAAGAATGAGAGGCACAGAGGCTCCCAGCCACAGCGTGTACCTGTCCAGCCGAGGTAACAGCATCCGACAGCATCAAGGCATTCTCCAGGAGGGCTTTATCCAGTATGCAATGGACAAACATCATCAAACAGACAATCCTGATGTAAGTTGGCATTGTGCTATAAAGAGAACCCAGAACCATAAATAATATAATACTTATGCTGTTGTTTTCTTTTTCCAGGGCATTGTCAACTTGGGAACCAGTGAGAACAAACTGTGCTATGATCTTCTTCATAAAAGAGTAAAATACATGATATTGTCACTTACATAATGACACAGTGCCAGAACTCTAAGGGGAGATGCAGAGGAGGGAATTTTGTACAAAGTAAATTCCCAAAGAGAATCTAATATTTTTTTATGGTTGGAATGAGGGCATATTTGTGTTTAGAAGGGGAAAACATGAAATGATGTTACATTTAAGCTAAGATGAACATTGAACAACTTGTTTCATGTATTTTTTATCTTCAAAGCTTTTTTGACATAGTCCACTGTGCCTTATTTTTTAAGACTATTTTCCTTCACATGAGAATCATTGAAGCTTCTCCAAAACAGAAGAATAATATAATTTAAGCTGCTTAAATAATTAATAAGTTGAGACTTGTTGAATTGTACAAATGATTACACCATCATAGAGACTAAATATTTAAATTCCACCACGCATGCCTCATAAAGCAATATGATTATCAGTAACTTTAAATAATTTCCAATTATTCCAACTACTTCTACTGATGCTTCAATTTGTTACAGCTAACCAAGCCTGACATGTTGCATGTTGAGCCATCCCTTTTGCAGTATGCAGACTGGACTGGGCACACTTTGTAAGACATTTCAGAGCACTTTCATTCTCATTTTTAAATTAACATCTTATTAAAGTTTTTACCTTAATAACTCCATGAAACTCTATTTTATAATAATCTTTCAATCCTGCCTTCCTTTGTTTAGCCTCAGAGAAGAAGTCGCAAAGTTCCTGTCTCACCACTGCTGCTCTCCCGAGCCACTAAGAGCTGATAACGTGAGTAAAGCATCAGGGCTTTTGTTAAAGTTTGATATCAGACATTTATAACTTAAATAAAAATAAAGAAGTAATCTCTAAAATATTGCTTATTTCACAGAGGGAATAAATGTCAAAACAACCTGGCACTTTGTTTAAAAGTAGTCACCTTACTTGCACAAACACAAATTAACTGTGAACAACAATACATTGATTATCAATAGTCACCCCCAGGTAGAATCAGGAATCACTAAAGCATTCCTTGACTGAGAACATGAAGTACAAGATCTAAAACAGCAGCAAGTGTATGACACCATGACTGTCATACACAGAAGTTTATGAAGAGATGAGAAGCAAAGCAATTAATGTGTATCAGTCTGTAAAGGGTTGTAAAGCAATTGAGGGTTGTTATCCACAATGCATAAAACACGGCACAGTGGTGAACCTTTCAGGGGATAATTTAAGTAACAATAATCTAATTTAACTAATTCACTGGTCAAAACAGCATCATTGAACAAGTTCCAATGAGACAGCCATTGCTGTCCAATAAGAACATACAAGGTAGGTCTGACATTTGCCAAAAAATGTCTCATCACCACAAAACAAAATATTCTTTGTGCTAGCGAGCCAAAGGTGAAGGTTTTCCAAGGTGTGCATTACATCTTGCATAAACAAATGCTGGTAGACACACATGGTAGTGGCAGTATGATGTGTGTGAATTGTCTAAATAGTCTTTGTATGCCACAGGATTAAGCCCGACTCTGTAATACATCCCCATGTCTTGATCAGATTCTGCTGCCTAATTTTAGTCTTGACACACTACACCCTGGCAAGTACCATTCTTCTTCACATTACTGCATTCAACACTTCTTAATTGATGATGTTAGGTTTGACAACTTTTCTTCCCCAAATCAAAACTTATTCCATTAAGCTAATCCTGAGTTAATCTGAAACCTGAAGTTCACACAAAGTTTGAGAGCTCTTCCTATTTTTATAGCAGTCAGCAATTTGATCCTGTGATATCTCTACTTTGACCTGCTACGCTGTTGCTGAGTTACTGTAGCCCCCAATTACTTCCTATTCATAATAATACAACTAAGAAATTTGGTGACTGAAACATTTCAAGAATTGCTTAATTAATAGTTCAATAACTTGGAAAACCCCTCTTTAACAGCACTGAAGAGTGTATTACTAAATTTAGTCTTGTGAATTTCAGTCATTTTTTTTAGTGTTTCAGTTCATTGACAAATAATGTACACACTTCTGCTTAAGTGATACCACAGCGTTTTTATCCAGTTGATATCTGAACCTTTACAGGTCCATAATACCACTCTGTGAATCTTTTTTTTTTTCAGCCACTTCATTAAAGATGCACTGTGTCTTGGATCAGTACTGTTAAAAACCCAATTTGAGTTTGATCCTTAGGATTTTCTCACAGATGGTCCTACGTTTGGCTTAAGATTACTTTGTTATGCAGGGAAATTCTCTGTTGACTCAGTGACAACAAAGCACAGAAATGAATCATTTGCACAAAAAAAAAAAAAACAACTACTCATTTGTATTCATTTGTGTAGTGTCTTTAAAGCACAAGATCATTCAACATTTGATATTTATTGTGCATTGCATAGCAAAATGCTTTGCAAAAAAGGTCAAGTCAGATATGTTAAAAAATACACTTAGAAATAGCAGAACTCACAGTGGATTGAAAGAAATGAAGAACGTAAATAAAGGAAGGAAGAAAGAGGGGAACTACTTTCTAAAACAGAAAGTATGTGATGACTAGTAACGTTTAAAAATCTATAAGCATTTGAACTTTTTTTTCTCTGAAGAGTCTTTGCGGTGCTGGTGGCTCATGTTTTTTTTACAGTAGACAGACAGGAAAGAGGGCGAGGAGAAGGGGGAAGACATGCGACAAAGGTCGCCAGGAGTCGAACCCGTGACGTCCGCGTCGAGCACTGAGGCTTCCAAACGTGGGGCGTGCTAACACCCTGCGCCACTACAGCACGCTCCAGCATTGGTCAAAACAGCATGCTGCCTAATTTTAGTCTTGACACACTACACACAATACTTAAGTTTTCAATTTGGTTCTGTCTTTATTCCAATTATATATATATTTTTGCACAATATAATTAGAGTTAGTTAGACACTGTGCCCCATCTGCAGCTATACATACAAATATGTATATATATGCCAAATTTCATAAAGGTTAATTTATGCTTAATTTGTATTTAAAGAACCCCCCCCCCCAAAACTTTTATCTTTGTAGCTGGATGAGTTTGTCACATATTTATTTGCTCTGTTAAGTATTCCATAGCACAAGGTTTTCATATTTTGTTGTTTCTTTCAGGTTGTGGTGATGAATGGCTGTGGTTCGCTCTTCTCATGTATTGCTGCAGTAATTTGTGATCCTAAAGGTGGGCTGACAAAGGCATATTTCATGAACCTGCATGTAGCTGAATACCAAAAAACTGTACAAAGGAAAGGGGTTTTTTTGTCTGCTGTGTACATAAAGTATATCACTAGATAAGAAACACAAAAACTTGAGTCTGACTGAGCTTGATCTACTTTGCAAAGAATTGGTAAGAAAGAAAAAATGTCATTTCATACATTAGTCTAGCACATTAAATCCCACTAAAATCCAATAAAAGTTATGGTGAGGTCACTGATATATGTAAATGTAGCTTGTGTTAAGTGTGTTTTTCTGTTGTAGATGCCATTCTTATTCCTACTCCTTTCTATGGGGTTATAACTGAAGATGTGCATTTGTACAGCGATGTAAAACTCTTCCATATTCCTCTTGATTGCGAGGTAGGAATACAGATCTGTTTTCATGCAGTTATTTTAAATTTAAAATTCAGCATCAGTTCATGTTTACTCATTCCTGCTTGTACTGGTTGCAGTTTGAGTCATCTGTGTTTTTTTGTCTTCTGCTCTTTATTTTTTTATTGCATAGGCTGATGGCAAAGAAAGCAGACACTTTCACCTCACTGTAGAGAAGCTAGAAGCAGGACTAAAAAAAGCAAAGCAAGAAGTATGTCAATGAAACAATCATTTCAAATGTAAATTAGAAAAATGTATTGGAAGGGATATTTTCTCATCAGCATTTTAAGGGAGTTTATATGTACTCAAAAGCTCTCTTCTTTTAGGGGTGGAACATTCGAGCACTTATTCTCATGAACCCTCACAATCCTCTGGCTGAGCTCTACACTCTAAAGGAAATGATTGCCTTCTTAGAGTTCGCCAAAAGGTGTGTTTACCCCTCTATTATCCCACGCTTTAGCCTGCTGTAAATCCTCCTGCACAGCCGTATTGTGCTTCATACAGTGCTTGGAATACCAAGTGTTTGTCACACAATTTTATCATCGTCTCTAACCATCAGAATATTGTTGTAAGAGTCATGGGAGCAACAGTAAATCTCAGGGCTTTTACGCTGAAAGCAGTAAAATCAATACATTGTTTTATATTTATGCTATTTGTTGTTTATAGTGATTAAAAGCATAAAATCATTTTTATTATATCTCTTTTTAGAAATGAGCTGCACGCCATTGTAGACGAAGTGTACATGCTGACGATCTTCGATGAGTCTGTCACCTTTCACAGTGTCCTCAGCATAGAGAGGTTCTGCATGATTACTGTATTAGGACCGTAATCATCACAATTCTGGTTGAGGACATGCTCTCATCTCCCACTGATTTGCCCTTATTTCAGTTTGCCTGACCCACAGAGGACGCATGTGATGTGGGGGATGAGCAAGGTACTGCCAAGGACTGAGTTCTGTGTTACTGCTGACAGTACAGAATTAAAAAGTGTTCCTCTGTGGGTATCCAGTCTCACAGCTATGTGTCATTATGTCTTCTACTTTTTAGGACTTTGCAATGGCAGGAATCAGAATTGGAACTTTGTACACTGTGAATACAGATCTTGTGGAGGCTTTGGCTCAGCTGGGCTCATTCCACGGTCTTCCTGGAACCTTGCAGCACCAGGTGGCTCAGCTGCTCCGGGACAGAGGTATGAGCCAAGATTCACAAGTTTGTGTTATAACAGATAATAGTTGATCAAAAATGTGTTTGTATATTTTCACAGAAAAAAATTATTTTATAAAAGTGCATTATAATTTATAAAAGCTGTTTACTAATTGAAATGGCAATGTTAACTTTAGTCATATTGAAGAACAGCAGAAGTCACACCAAGTTGCAGCACAGCAACAATTAAACACAAGAAAGTGTAAAGGAAACCTAGAAAAGTACAAAGTGAGAAATAAATAATATCAAATAAAAACTACACAGTAAATGTAATTAATCTAATATATAATTTAATAAAACACATGAATATAGATACATACATAGCTTAGTAAATATATAAATAGCCATATTTCACTTTGTTAGAATTCTAGTAGTAACTGCAAGAGTTTAATCACATATACTTTTTAGTTTGTCTTTTAACACATCTATAAGTATCTGGTTGCTTGACTGAGTGTTCTAGATTAAACAAGATGCTTCAAAAGATTCAGCAGACCAGACAGGTTATAAGAACCACAAAAAAAAACACAGAAAGTCTTACAATCATTCATGCACCGACAGGAAGTCAGTTGAGGCGACCACTGGGGGCATATGCTCCGACTTCCTGCTTCCTGTCAGCTTCAGATGGAAATATTTACCCCAGTCTGTTCAATGTTATAGCAAATAAATGAATTACTTTCTCAAAGCTTTTAGGACTGAAATACAATATCTAACCTTAGAAACTAGGTTGCTTCTGCTTTATTCTCATGAAGATCAAGGAATTTTGAATGCTTTTTTCAATATCATTAATACATTGTTATATGTTTTTCAGTGACTCAACAGCTGTCATCTTCACATTTAAAGATTGTCCACAAAACAGTGGCGGAATATGTTGTAGTTCCAAAAAAATGAACACAAAGGCAATGTTTATAAGAAAACATGGAGACTGAAATTGTACCTTTTGGTACTCCACATGTAAATGGTGGTGCTGCTACCAATATTCACCAGTACTGACTGGAAAACTTCTGCCACATAAACAACATGGTCAGTGTTGTGAAAATGTCTAAAAGATCCAATACAACGGAAGCAAAGCTTGGCGAAAGGTCATTTGAAAGACACAATATATCCCAAAATTTTTAATCTACCCATTCCATTTTCATAGTAATATGCGCATCTGTTTAACATTAAGTTGCAGAAAAAGTAATAACATAACTGTATGTGTTGTGACTGTGCAGACTGGATCAACAATGAATTTCTGCCTGAAAACCGACGGAGGCTGAAAAATGCTCACAGCCTCCTAACCAGAGAGCTGCGAAGCCTCGGTATCCCATTTCTGGACAGACCTGCTGCCCTGTATGTCTGGGCTGACCTTAGAAAGGTAATACAAGCTGTCGAGTAATTGTCTGTTTTACCTTTATCTTTGTAGAGATTCACATTTTCCCTCAGGCTTGAAAACATTGTGTGTGTTGTTGTAAAAGTTCACTTTTGTCTTGTCGTCCCAAAGTATCTGAGCAAGTCATCGTTTGAGGAAGAGCTGTCTTTATGGAGGTGTTTCCTCAAACACAAAGTGTTGTTGAGCTGTGGGCAGGCGTTCTCATGCTCCACACCTGGATGGTTCAGAATCGTTTTTGCAGACCAGCAGCCCCAACTTCAACTCGGTTAGTCTCATGAGCTATTTTATTTTATTTTTTTCTGTTTCTTTCAAAGCATATTAATACTGACAGTACTCAACCACCCTGGACACTGTGTTAGTAAAAATGGATAGACACACTCATTAATATTTCAGCTGTACAGTTTATAGAATCTGAAAAAAAAAAAAAAAACTGCATACAGTTATGGAACAAATGGAGTATAGATTATTTCAGGTGAGGAGTTACATGGATGAAGAAACAATTTAAATGTATTTGCAAACGCACACATCACATTAAATGCTGTCATTATTCATTAAACATAAGCTAAAAAGCCAAAATGGAAACACTGATAACGTAAGCACACCTGATTCTTCCCTAACATTTAGGAGGAAGTAGTTGCGGCCAGTTCCTGCTAACTGATCTGTATGCGTGTGACCGCCTTCATAAGCCCATGAGGTCTGACAGTTTGCTGCTCTGGAGCATACAGTTGTGAGAAGCAGTTGTTGCTGCCTATTATCCTAGTTATATTTACAAAAAAAAAGAAAAAGAACCCAATGTCATGCTTAACAGGACTCACGTAGCATACTAAATATGCAAATTTTGGGACTTCCTTGGAAGAGTCCCAGAAAAAAGACTTTTTGTTCTAAAAAGAAAAAAGAAAAAAAAAAAGGAAGGCGAAAGAAAACCTAAGTATAGTCTTGTACTTTAATAAGAACCAGAACAAAACAAAGAGTATTAGTGCAAACATGTCAAACAGCTGTCAAACTGGTTGGTTGAGGAGTGAGAATTTAGACTGGTTTTACAGCCACAGAACCTGGGAACATTACGATTATTGAGTTGAACATAAACTCCTTTCTGCCAAAGTATTCTAAAAAAAAGTGAGGACATCAGACCTACAGATGAAGTCTTTCTAAAATTAGACACTAAACAATGATCAAAAACGTAACATTTCCAGTTTGGAAGGCTGAAAATGAAGAGTAAAGAAAATATGCTGCAATTTGCCCTCTAAAAGCTCAAACCTCAAACTAATTGAAAATGCTTTGGTCTGACCTTAAGATAAATGTACAGAAAAATAATACCTAAAAAAAAAATTAACCAAAGCAACACCATGCGGCTGTGTTTTCTATGTTATATGACAAAAACGCAAGCTTAATATTACAGATATGTACAATTTTTAAAAAATGTGAGCAGTCAGTTGTTTGTTGTAAGCATCACTTATCTTGTTATTTCTCAAAAATAATATTTTAATCCTCTTTTAAATTCCATGAGCACCAACACGTTTTAATTTATAAGCACAAAATGAAATATCTTTCCATTTTTTTAATCTTCCTTCCTCTTTACAATTATGCATTTCTTTATTGTGGTTGAGTAAATAAATCCCCAATGACACACAGTGATAATTGTAGTTGTAACTAATATAAAACAAAAAATTAATAAGAGTAATGTTTTATGTCTTTTCAGGCCTGAAGCGAATTAAAGAGGCTTTGAAAGAAACCAAGGAAAAGAACACCAGCTCTGTTACATGCTCAATTAAAGAAACTGATGATGGGGGTAAAAAGACAGAAAAAGAGGGAGGTGATGAGTCAGACAACACTGCTATTGTTAATTCAACATCGCCCCCTCAGAGCAAGTCATCAGACCAGCTGAAGGAGAGGGATAGCCCTATTCCTGACACAGGCTTGCTTGGCGTAGAGGAGTTTTTTTTGCTGGACTGCCAAGAATCTAAGCCTGCAGAGGGTCTGGACTCCCTTATTGGTACTCTCAGGCATCAGATTCGTTCGTCTGATTGGCTGGAGAAGAACACTCCAGTGCTGTCTCATGGGGAAGATCCAGAAATTCTTGATGTATTCAAGTCTCTGTTGCAAAGAGCCAAAAAGTAAGCTTTCGATAAACAGACAGGAATGCGACTGCCAAAGATTTCAAGAGGCAGTGCTTATTTTTCCTTCTCCCCACTTGTGTTTAATTTGAAAAGCCTGACAAAGACATCTGACTCTGGGTCATACCTGATGCTTGCCTCGGCTTACATCAGCAGTAAATGATAGGTGGATGAAAGGCCAGGACAGATGGATGAAAATGAACATAGTTCTTCTTTTTCCCATCTTGGCACCTTGCTATGAGAAAGATAGTTTTTTGTAAGCTATAGTGAGAATGTTGAATTTCTCAGAATCCAAAGTAAGTACCAAATGTCAGTCAACCAGAAATAGTTAAGCTCTATTTTTTTCACCATTAAATGAATCAGAATGAATGATCAATTAACTGTGAATAAAGGATTAAAATATGCACATGGTTATCTGTCATTTCCATAAAACATTACAAAAATGTTGTCTGCAGGTGCATGTTAATATGTTATCATTCAAAACATTTCTTTCAGCAATTCAGTTCAAAAGGTGAAACTCATTTTTATCTCAGCGTGATATATCAAAAAATATTGGTAACATTTGATAGAGTGCATAAGACTGACATGACAATGCCATAAACGTGACAACACCTGTCATGAACATGAAGGGGTCTTTATAAATGTCTATGACTCTTGTCATAATATGTAATTTGGTACATAATTACATTTTTAATGCAAATTTGCTCTAAAAGTTGCATTGAAAGTCCATTTAAAGTGCTAACTTTGCAGTACAGTGTCATCATTTACAAAATCAATGTTGACATATTTAGTTGACTTTCCATGAAACTTTTAGAGCAACTTTGCATTAAAAGTGTCATTATTTATGCTTCATGAAAACAGTCATAGTCATTTATAAAGACTCCTTCATGTTCACGGCAGGTGTTATGTCCTGTTTATGACAGTATGATGTCAGTCTTCTGCACACCCCGTCAAAGTGTTACCAAATTATTTCTAATTTTAATTATTGTGGAAGTTATTTCTGAGAATAAGAAGTAGCTACAATGATCAAAAATACATTCTTGAAATATGTCACTCTTTGTGAATTGAATCTGTATAATAGGGTTCCACTTGAATTGGATTACTGAAATACAAAAGACTTTTTGATGACATTTGGATGCACCAGTTTTTCTTAATCTACAATTTAATCAGTATCAAGTTGTTGACAGTTTTGTTTGGGTGGGCTGTGGGTGCCGTTCCGTAATGGCAAAGGAAAAAGAAAGGGTGGTATTTACGTGACGAGGAGGAGAGACCTCTCAGGTCACCTACGTGTTCAGCGTCAGCACAGTCATCCACTGTAACAATTGAGAGTGGGATTTCCTCTTATGTGTTGTCATGCATAATGAGCAGACGAAACCCCCCCACTCCCCCCCACACACAGTGTAAGTGTGTGTGGGGGTTGTCAAAGTGTTACATCTCTAAAGGAAATTATTGCTAAAATGTTTTTTTTTGTTTCACATTTTTGTTGTGTCTACAAAGTTCCCCCAGATTTTAAACCCATCTTTTAACTTTCCTTAACTGCTTCATCTCCATACTGTTTTTTAATAACAAATCAAGGTCTGCTTCCTTAAATAGCCGCTTTCACTTTCTCTAAAGTGGGTCTGAGTGGAGAATTTGAGGGGAAATTTCTAAACTGACGAGGGGGAGTTTCCATTGCAGAGGAGGTGGAGCTACACTAAGGTTTGATCTATCAAGAGAAGCTTGTAGTAAAGACACAATACAACTTGTTGAAAGGGATTCACACGGTTGTGTAGGTACAGTAGCAGTCACCGAAACTTCACATCTTCACTCTTGAATCTATTCTACCAGCAAGCAAGGTAAGTTATTACAGTTTAAAATGATTTATAAACTACCATTGAAACACTTCTCTTTTTAAAGCTACTACTTATCCCTGCTGCTTTCTGTTTCCCTTTCAGTCTGGTAAAAAATGAAGCTTCTTGAGCTGGGAGACTCCATCAGCCGCTTCAGATTTGCTCAGTCATGTCTGGGACTCGCAGGTTGTGTGTGTGTGTGCTACTCTATCTGCTCACCACACTGGCTGAAAGACAAAAGATGGTGGTTGATCTCCAACAATAACAGCAGCAACCAGGAGTGGGATGGAGATGGGAATCCCTTATGTGGTGAGCAAAAATTATTTTTAGTCCATTGGAAATCTTTCGAAACCTGTCACTGTGGCTTAGGTGACTGTAGAAACTTAATAGACATGTACATATATGCTTATTTGACTTCAAATTTGAAAAAAGTCACTCTTATGGGGTCTTGGTTAGTTGTTTTTCAGTCACTGGTGAGGGTAAATGTGAAGAGGAACATTTGTCCAAACGCTTAGGAATATTTTCTGTGCAGTTGTAAACATGTCTGAGCCTGCTCCCATACCAGAGAATTGTATCCTTGCATCTGTTGACGCTCATTACTGGCTCTGGGGGAGACATGCACGAACTCGTTTTTGTCATCGAGCTCTAACTTTATTTCTCTGGTGAACCATATAAAATGATCTGATTCAGGTTAGCTTAATTCAACCTTGACTTCAAATGATTTTATAGCAACAGAATGCTTGAACTGGGAATCATTCAAACAAATTATAGAAATACAACAAAGATGGTTTATGAAAGAAAAAAAAAAAAAAAAAAAAACATACTGGAAAAAATGTGTTGATGTTGAATCAGCTATGTTTGCCTCACCTTAAACCTTAAATGTGCCATAAAAGTCTGAAAACCACATTGAATTTTATTTTTTAATTATTTCAGCCTCCGTATGATGTTCTTTTTAGAGTACTTTGTTTTTCTATTAAAGAACAGATAAGGGACCCATGTTTTGTATTTGCTTAAGGTAGCAGTACTAAACAGCTGTTGCCATCAAACGTCTATCTGGTAGATACAACTTGACACAAAACCTCCTGTGGCGTAAGACTCCATTTAGTACTTTTATTTTTTGGGTTCAGTGACATAAAGTGGAATGCAGGCCACGCAGCTGTCAAGCCACGAGCAGCATGTGTGTTTAGCAGCTCACTACCCTAGTGAATAACCCGGTTAATTAATACTAAAAATATTATATGCAATACACTCTTAAAAACTTAAAATATTCATTATTTCTGTTTTTTATGAGTGTTTACCAAAATCAAAATAGTCAAAAGAAACATTATTGATAATAATATAACAACAGTATATTCATTGTGTTCTTTTCTTTTTAAGCAGTTGGATTAAATATTTGAATACAAGAGTAGTTTTTTTTTTTTTTTTTACTTCAGTTATTTATTTAAAACAATTTATAATATAATTTTACGGTCATTTCATTCTAAGAAATCACACTAGCCCTTGATGAGAAATATACTGTACAAAATAAAAGAAATTACAATCGAAAGTTTAATAGTACTGTGTTTACACATGTGGTAATAAATAATAAATTAGTAATGGACTGTAGAGTTAGCTGCTAACTAGCTACCTTTTAAGAAAAGCGCATGCTGGCCTCATGCTTGCCTGTTGTGTGATAAGCAGTTTGATCATTAAACAGACATGTTAAGCTAAAATTAATGTTATATCTTCTTTATGGTTGAAGAATTGTGAAAGATTTATTAATAATATGTTTTTAAATCATATATGATTATCATTGACTATATGCTTGGATATAAGCTCAATATAAGACATAAGGTTATATAGTTAAAACATCTGAACAAAACACATTGAGGAACATTTTTAAACAGCATCATTGACTGGTTTGATTGTTACAGAAAACCTTTGTCATGCTTTCATCATTATTAATATGGTTTAACTTCATTTTGCATCTTCTGTGTTTTCCAACTTTAGAGGCAGAGAAAGTATTTGGAGTCATTTCTTTATTGATGGCTTTGAGCACAGCAGCTCTGTGTCTTGTGTTTGCCCTCTGCTGGACATCGAAGACAGTGCAGTCCTACGCCAACACCCGCGCTCTCCTCATGGCTGGGCAGGCTCTCTTCCCCACCACTTTGCTGTTCCTCACCATGGCCTGCACAGGTAATTCAGTTCAATTCAGTGTATCTCAGCATAGTTGATGCAGGACAAAATCACACCATAAGTAATGCCAATAAACCTTAATACTTTAGAAACAAATGACACAGACTTGACACAATTATATTCTGTCCAATACATTAATCTTCATGTTAAGTATCCACTTGATTCACAGATCTCATTTATATGGTGGCCAGTTCCATCGAGGTGGTGGCTGGCCACGGGAAAAAATATAAAAAAGACTAACAAAATATAGAAAGCAACAGGAAAACAGGGCAAATCATCAAATAAATAAAAGTATTAAACAAGTCATCAAAACAAGTCTGTCAATCTCATGTCAATCTCATGTCAATCACAATATTAATATTCAGCCTTATTGATATTCAGTCCGATAACAGAATGTTGTCTAATCAATTCATTATAACCAATACAATTAAGGAAATCTGAAAATACCAACTATTTTCAGCAGGAAGTACACTATAGTACTTCCTGCTATAGTGTAGGAAGTACACTATCGTACTTCCTGCTGTACTTTTATGCTTTGCCATTCACTTACACACATATTGCACTATGTTTCACATTGATAATGTTGAGTTATAAAAAAATGTCATAAAACACCCACATTCAGCTAACCTTCAAATAGCCTTTTGGTTTATGCAGTTCATATGAGACCCACACCTACAGGAATCCTTTCATGTTATTGCTCATTTACATACCCTGCAGGGCAACAGTTTTTAAAGAGAGTTTTTACTGTACGGGAAATTGCATTTCATCACTATGCAAACTCTTATTAGAAGCTGTGAGCATGTAATATTTGAACATAATGTCTTTTTCTTTTAGTACTAATGTAGCTTAATTTGACTCCATCTGTCCACAGGTTTCTTCTTCCTCCTGAGCTGGTCTTTATTCACCTATGAGCACTGGAAGGTTAACAATCAAGACTTCTCCAGCCTCGGTCATTCCTACTGGTTGGGGGCTTTGGGTTGGATCCTTCTGTTGGTGGTGGAGACAGTGGTATTTATTGCAGAGCAAGCTGTTGTGCCCAACATTATACCAGACTTAGAGAAGGCTGTGAAGTTATGGGAGAGTGCTGCTCAATATGAAGCCACCAAAAGGCATTTTAGTGAGAGTCATAAACCTGTTGACAACGAAAGCATTTTGGCTCTTAAAAGGTTCATGTCAGTTCCTTGAATGTACTTTATAAGTAAGGATGTGGAAGAGAATCAATGTAGCTTGGTGAAACAGCTAGATTGAGGGCTGTCAGCTGCAGATTGTTTTCAGTATGGAAACAAATAAAATCTAAGTACACTAAGGAACTATATCTAGGGTCCACACATCTAGGCCTCAAGGCCAGGGGACCTGCTACTTTTAGATGTGCCCCTGGGTCAAACACCTCAATCAAATGGTTGAATTAGCTCCCCAGTGCAGTCAAGGTCTCCAGAGTCCTGCTAATGACCTGATTATTTGACTCAGGTGTGTTGAAGAAGAGACGCATCAAAGACCTGCAGGACACTGGCCCTCGAGGTCTGGATTTGAGGGTCTCTGAACTAAAGTACTACCTGTAGAAAAGACTGCAAGGTTCTGATGATCTGCCTGAAGCAGATCTGGGTGTGCATGGGCTTTTTTTTGGGAAAAGAAAATTAAAATGAACACTGTGTTAAAAATTCCTTCATTGATGCTCCCTGAAAGTATCACTGCTGCAATGGACTGGAAGAACTTTAGAGAAATGCTGTTTTGTTTAAGAACTGTAACACTTTTGTATAAGCACTTTAAATCTCATGCAAAGAATGGCGATTTTGTTATTTTTAAGCCAATCAAGCTTTAAAACAAAAGCTGCTGAAAATGTTGTTGTTTTTTTCTTGTTTTGTTGTTTTAATAAAAGATCTCTTTTGAACTCTTCTGTTTCTACTTTGATCTGGATCTGGTATTCAGAGAATGTTCTGCTATTTAGTAAGTACTGCATACTGTGAGAGTCAAATAAACTCAGAGGCCACTTTATAAGTTATTCTTGCTCAGTTATTTGTTAACACAAAAGGAAATTCAACCAAGAGAAGCAACTCAGATCATTTAGGCATCTAGTGAAGATAACTTGCTTAAGTTCAAATTGAGGATAATAGTTGGTTTTGCCAAACACCTTTATAGTTACTCATCCAAACGAGGAATAATATTCAGTGAGCTGCAGTTTTATGGATGAAAAATCATTGTTGATGTCAGAGGTCAGAGGAGAATGAGCAGATCGCCTTGAAGAAAAGACTCATTACAACCAATGTATGTGGGGCACCATCGCTGAATGTACAAAATGTCAAGCTAATACACTACAGCAGAAAAAGTCAGTTTAGGGTCAATGGAGCTCCTCTCTGTTGAAAAAAAAAAAAAAAAGAAATCTGGCCTCATCTAAATTGGACTAATTGGACAAAAATTGCCTAGTCTAATGAGTGTCAATTACAGCTTTGATATTCAGATATTAAGGTCAAAAGTTGAGATAAGTCAAAGTATTGACCAATGCCTCTTTATGTTTTATGTTTTAAGCTTGTGGAGATAGAAAGTAATGGTTTGAGGCATATTTTCTTGGGACACATTGGAGCCCCTTTCACTAGTTTGATATGTGTCCATTTTATGACCACAGTGCACCTGTCTTCTCCAACAGAATACAACAAAACTCCTAATACCTTCCACAATGATCAAATCTCAATCTAATAGAATGAGAACATAAGCTCTGCATGCTGGATGGTCAGTTGACATATTTGCAGCAGCACTGCAATCCTTTTATGTCAATATGAATTGGAATGTCTGAGGAATGTTTCTGGAACTTTGTTGAATCGACGCCTTGAAGAGCTGAGGCTGTTCTAAAGTAAAAAGTGGATCTAACTAGACAATGGGTTTATTTGGAAACTCAGCTCTATCTCAGCTGTGGCTTTTTAAGTTATTTTCTAAAATGATAATCTGCAATATCTGAATTCAACAGAACAACCATGAACACCAGCAGGGAGAAAACAAATAATGAATATATTTCTGTAAGGTATTTTTGTTGTTGTTTTTGGCTCAAGCTGTTCTTGTTTTCTTAAGAGTCTTTTTCGCAGTTTAAGGATAACTTCTGAGTCTCCTATCTAGAGTGGATGTTGAGATTTGCCTTCCTCTCAGGTTCTGACGTGGGCTCTGATCTGAGGTGCCGTTAATATGCAATTTCTAAGCCTTTTAACTATCACGGACTTCTCCGCTGCAGCAGAGGAACAACAACTTGGGGTTTTTCTTTCCCTAGGCATTCCCCATTAAAAAGAACTTCATCAAAGCATTTCGTGGCTTCTCAAGTGCACTTCAAGAAATCTTCACAGATGTGAGAAGATTTCAGAGGAGACAAACCATCATATGTTAAAATAAAAAAGAGTGCCGTTTGACTTTGTTCATCAGTGTTGCACTCATCACAAAAAAGGATTAACGGCGCTGAAATGATTTATTCTGACGTATGTACATGTACACCAATATGTGTCACAACAGATATTCTCAAAAAGACTAAACAAATAGTCCATGCAGTGTTGCTGATTCAATGTTTTTCCACACTGTGCCTAAAAATTAGAAACAGTTTTTTTTTTAGCAATAGTTATATTATCTAAGAGAAAATACTGTACATGTGTGCATATGAAAGCAGAAAAAATATCCTTATGTACCCTGCCCCCTGAGTTTAGGGCTGGTTACAGATGTTTCATAAATAATGATGGTGTGGATCTTTGATTAGTGCTTTTGTACACTCGAAGTTAGACTCATATTTTTAGAACGTGGGAAAGATTGGATCATTTTCAAGTTAGAACAACAGAACTGACACAAAGTTGTAAATGTAGGTTCTATGAAAGTACATCAGTGCCAAAACAAAAACATAGCATTCCTGCTTCCATATAAACAATGCAGAGGTCTTAGTTTTAGAATGAATTTTGTATTATTCTTCTTTAGCACTACCACTGACAAATGTAATAATTTGACTCCTCTCGTTGGAATATCTCAACTAAATATTACCTGTCAGTTCAAATACTCATTTGAAAACTTGTGTTTGTGTAATTTCAGTTCATGCCATAATGTTTGAGATTTGAACTCAAGTTGTATAGTACAGGGGAGAGTAGTCCTTTATATGTTTCAGCTTAACTGCAAAATATATATGTGTATGTTGCATTGTCAGAGCACAACAAATTCAGTGTTGAAATAACCTGAGACTAAAGAATCTAAGTACCAGATGGGCAGATAGCTGGTTAGGTAGCTATAGAACAATGCAATTTAGGGGCGGGAGGAGAGCGCAGAACCTTGTGCAACAACATCAGCCCTGGAGGGAATGGATCACTTTGTGTTCTTGGAAGCTGTCATTACGAGAGTCTGTATTGCAGTGGTTCCCAGTGCCATAGAGGGGCCGCAGGAAGAGGTATGGATGACTAATAAGAAAACAAGAACAGTTACACAAAAGTGTTTCACTGTAAGGATAGTTTGTAATGTGTTTTGTTGCAACCTGAAGAAGAAAATCTGTGGGAACCACTGCTCAATTGTGGTTATTTGAGCAGCAAAAAATGATAGAGCTGTGCTGAATCTGTTCTGTTAATTTTTGTAGTATTCATCAAACAAAACTTTGTCTTCTTGAGGTAAAGTCAATTGACCTAAAAAGAGAAAGACTGAACATTTAAGTGGAGATCAATCTTTAAAACAAAAACCTAAACCTAGGGGCAAAACAGGAGCTTATGTTTTTTGGAGGCTGAACAAGATGCTTTACTATTTGCACAATTGTCCATCACTCTGCCAGATTTCACATAAAGCACTGTTTTTTTCTTTGCAATTCCACATCTGTTTCCTCCCTGAAACACTTACCTCATACATCCACAGCATTAATTTTAGAGATCTGCATAGTATTTGGACCACCAGACAACAGATTGAATCCAAATTCATTATTTACTTTTAATCTCGCACCTTCCCAGTAGGGAAAGGAAGCGCTCGGATGCTGGACTGTTTATATTTACATTCTCAACCTGCCAAAGTGTGGGGGGAATTAAGTGGCTTTGGCGCTGTTAATTGGGCGTTAATCAGGTGTTGCTCTAATTAAAAGGCAGTTCCGCCCTGTTGGGCCCTGGTAATGAGTTTGTTATTAAATCCACAGAGGATTTTTGTCTCTTTTTCAATTTACCAATAGGGTAGTGCTTAATTGCTGTGTAAATGAGCGGAATGTCCTTGAAGGTCGTGTTGCATTGGAAGGCGATCCATGAGCAAAACTGTTCTACGGAGCCTCAAATTTGAAATGCACTGAATTCCCAGAGAATTTAGGCAGAGTGAAAATAGCCGTTTTGATTTTACTTTCATGAACTCAAAGGGAAAATCTTCAAATATAATGTCCAAGATTTAGGGCACATGTAAGCAGATAGTTCCTGAGTAGGTAAAAGCACTTTTAAAACAGTTTTTCTCCCCTCAAATTGTTTTTATTACACTCACCAGGTGCTATTGCCATTCTTGAAAATGCACCTTGTTTTATGGCTGCAGAAAACTTGTAAACAAAACCCACTTGCTCCTCTGTATCCATTTTCCAACATCACAAGTGCTGCTCTTTGACCTTTCTGAAAGATACTGGGCAAAAAGGTTTAGAATGCCTTCAGTCATGGCTGAATCAATATGGAGATGGAAAGAAATAGATATAGAAACAGCCAGGGAATTCAGACAGAGGAGAAAGATGAATGATGGAAGATGTTGCACAAAGATAGATAGGCAGCTTGAGAGAGATACAGAGTGATTGTTGAAAAATATTTGCTGCAGAAACATCTGCACCTAACATCAAACCTCGGCTGTCTGCACGGTTAGAAAAAGGCAACCAGATATAATCAGCTACGGCATCTGGCAAAAGCCTACCAATTATGCTGCACTGGTATCTTAGAGATCCTGCCGGCACAAGTTCACTAAGATAAATACTCAGATATCGAACTGACGCAATGTTAACCTGATTTTCCAAAGCGAACAACTCTGTTCTTCATTGTGGGAGAGAAGGAGGAGAGTATCTAAAACATGTTGTTTTTTTCTCTACCTGGTGGTGGTGCTGGTGTAACATCCACTGCTTTGCCAACGTCAATGGAAAGCAATTAAAATGGGAAGATGCTGCTTGAATGTGATGAAATGAATTATATGCCTACAAGTATCTTTGTGTATATTTTTAGTTGTAAGGTGGACAATTAAGATTCTTCAGCATATGTCAAAGAACTTTAAACAGAATGAACAAGAGTGCTACTCCCCCAAAAAGTTTCATTTAGCTTGATCTTGGAGAACGATGAATTATGAAACAAAGAACCCGCTCTTTGCTCTTTTACAGTTTTATTTCTCTTTACATAATTTACTTCGATCATTTGTAACTTTCCCCAGCAGGTTACTGCTGCTAGGTTCAAAAGTGAAGACACTAAAAAAATGCTCAGAGACGAAGAGGCAGGGGGAGAACCAGACATAAAGATTACAGGAGGAGAGAACAAAGAGTGACAGGGGATTTTAGTTGTCACAAAAAAAAAAAAAAAAGTGTCACAATGTCTCTTCATTCAGCACCGCTTAGTGCTGTGTCACATTTCCACAAACTTTGTGCCTCTAGTTTCTTCCCTCCATCGATTCAACGGTTGCTCACTTTTATGCTCAAAAATCAAGAATTTGACCTCTGCTCCACCATCATTAGTATAAGTGGACACTCTTTGAAAATGGAGAAGTCAGAAAATTTGATGTCTGTTGTCCTACAATTTCAGAAAAGCTAACAGAGGGAGAGGGTGGAGTGCATGGAGATGTGAGGAGAGTACATCCTTTGTCCTTTAGTCATTTTCTTTACAGGGACTTGCTTTATTTTTTGCCTGCAGAATCTGCAATGAGCCACAGCTCTTTGCGACTGACATCCTACACAGACCACTTCACTGATTGCATTATGTTTAGCAGAATAAGAGTTTAGACAGAGTTTAGAAAAACAATGTCTTGATCATTTCACATTGATTTATTGGATGAAAATTTCTCCCCTTCTTTAGTAAAGCATTGCATGTGACCTTAAAGACTGATTGCAATATACTGTAACACAAATCATCGGGAAATCCTTCAAATCAGGACCCTGAAAGGTGGCAGAACATATTAAATTTCCAGGTTACATGGGTTCCTCATAGATGGTCTAAACATGAACACAATGCATATTTTTCAGACTTTTACTAGAAAAAAAAAAGAAATATTTGGCATTTTTTAGAAGCATACAAAGTTACCTTTGTGTCTTTAATATTGACATGAGTAACAAATTGGCTTGACCATATTTTTCAGGCAGGAACCTTGTTCAGTCTCAGACCTCTTGGTACAGACAATGAAGCTGCGCAGGGCCACATTCTTGTCCCTCTTTTTCATCTCTGGCCAACTGTAGCCTCTCCCTCCTCTTATCTATGTGTGACCAAGGAAATTAAATTACAAATATAATCACCAGGCGCCAGTTTTCTTTAACAGCCCCTTTCTGCTTTGCATATTGAGTGTGCTTGCTTTGCACATGCTGTGTGAAGTTACTTATTGGGCTGTTTATGATAATGGGCTCAGCGCTACTTGGGAGTGACAAACCTTTTTACAATGGCAATAAATTAAAGCGAAAGGAGAAGATGAAGTAGAAAAAAATCATTAAATGCAGACGTTGATATAGCCATCATGGAAAAGAATTCTAGTTGAGGGAGTAATCTAAAGGGAAATTTGTTATAATGAGTTGACAGCAGACAGAACCCCAAATCATTCTTCTTGAGACTGTGCCATAGTTTAGTGACAGACAGTGACGTGGTTAATTATTTTAGTTACACGTCTCATGTGGAGTAAAAAAAGCGTTCATAACTTGCAGCCATGCCAGTGGTTTGACACAATGGATGGTGATGCTGGTCTGCCATATATTGTCCGGCTGCACCTCTTTTGCTCAGACAAACTAGCTTATAACAAAAAATATTGGTTTTCTGCAACAATGGTGCTGCTTCTAGCACTGTTGCCTTGAAGCAAGGAGGTCTTAGGCTCACATTTTATCCAGAGCCTTTGTTCGTGGGGTATGTGTGTTCTCCCTGTGTATGAATAACATGAATCTGAACACTCTGGTCTCCTTCAACAATCCCAAAACATCCATACTAAATAGTTTGGTCATTCTCAATGGCCCTTAAATTGGAATATGTGTTACAGTGGTCAGTCTTGTTTATCTCTTTGCTGACCTGTGATACACTGGCAGACTGTCCACAGTGTAGCACACCTCTCACATTAACCTCTGGAGATAGGATCAGTGCCTTGTGCCCTTCACTTGTTAAAAAGGTATAGAAAACCGATGGATGGATAGATTCTATCTTTTTTTTTTTTGCATCTAGACCATGGATCATGTCTGAATTTTATTTCCATCCAGTTTATAAACTGGTGGATATTACAATACAGAAAAATGTATGAGACATATCTTTAAACTGGTTGAGTGCGATACACTGGTGATATCTTTGGCTTTTATACTTTTTAGAGCCCTTTACTTTTTTGTTGCTTATTCAGTTATTTTTAAGATGTTGTCCTAGACTTATTTTATATTCTACATGTGTTAAACTGTGGCGTAAGTGAGGTTGTTTAAATAAACGTTATCAATAAATGAGAACAATTTAGTTTTTTGGTTCCATGAAATTAGCATTTGGATGGAAGGCAATATATTTCATTACAATTAGCTTCAGTCAATCTCTATTTAAACTAAGATTGATTCCAGGCAATGATGGAACCAAAGAGCTTTTTTTTTTTTTGTCATTCTTTTGTTTTTATTCTCAAATTGTTATCTGGATTTGATTAGGTAGCACACTTTGATGGTGGCAAGTTCAATATTCATACGCTTATCACAAAATTAATCGGAAAGTCATTATTCATAAGTGGTATTTTACACAGTATAATATATAAACTCATACACAGGAAATTTCTTATTCAAATTCAGTTGTGTGTTGATCTTTTGAAGTTGTTTGGTTGGCTGTCTATTTTTTGTTGAAATATTCAAATGCAGAACTAAAACAAAAACACAATAACATTATATGCAATTGTTTGCACAGTTCACTTGCACAGTTTAGGGTTCAAATCCATGTCAGGGCCTTTTTCTGTGTATTTTGCAGGCAAAATTTAGACTACTTTGAGAACACAATATTTTTTGTCGCTCGTTTCAGAAAGTGAAACTTCTATGTTGTCTAGATTGACTACATGCAGAGTGAAACAGTTCAGGCTATTATTTCTCATTATACAGAAAAAAGCCCAAAATTCATTAAAACTGAAACTGAGTGTAAATGCCAGGCTTCTTTGCACTCAATACTGATTGGGCCTCTTTTCCATGAACTACTACATTAGTATCTACGTTTACATTCCCCATAAAATTGTGCAAATTAAAAGTTTGAAAATCACTTAATGGAAACAACTCATGTTTTCTGATACGTTTTTGAACCAGTATGAGGTGATTTTTCAATTGTATTGGAAAAGACGTGTATCGCAAAACTGCAATGTAAACTCTTCCATAAAGAATCCATATTGTTTATGCAACTGTACTGATATCACAATTACAGTAATGGAGGTAATTGGTTAATATTTTCAACACATTTACTGATAACCTTAACATTGCAGCTTGATCATTTTAATTCTGTCTAAAACCTATACCTCAACTTCTTTGTGCTAAATCATCTAAGAGTTGTCCTTGTTTTTCCAAAAACGAAATAAGAATAGTAACCCACATCAAACTGCTTCGATCTGGGTTTGCAGCAGTGCAGTAAAACTCAAGCATGTTGGGATTTGTTTAAAAACTGAGGCCTAGAGAGTCTTACAGGCTGGCCTCTTTACTTCTGTTCATCTTTAATATTTATATTCTCCTGTTTTTATATATATATATTTTTAAACATATATGTTCTGCAAATCAATCCTGACAGGAACTCATGGAAGTCAGTGTCTGTTTCTATGCTGGATTTCTTGATAATCCTATAGAAAAATAGTAAGAGTTGCAGCATCATTCACTCACTTACTGCTGTCAACTGTATAGAGCAAAGCCTACTCCTAGCCTCAAAGGAAATTCCACACGTTACTCCGTCTGACTAAACAAACACTACCGGTTGCTGTCTTTCACAAAAAGATGAGGGATGAATTAGAATGATGCACTTCCCTCAGGAACCAAAAGCCAAAGCTGGTAAAGGTAGAGGGGGATGAACAGAGGAATAGGATTTTTATCAACATTGTTATGAGACAGCCATCTCATTTTCCCCTGGCCTCTTTCCCTTACTCCCTATTCAGTTAAAATTTCATTTGCTTATGCACAGACTGTTACACTTGCTTGTACAGGCAGGGCAGTGAATGCAAAACTGTATCAATACCCTCAAACTTACTTGGTCCCAAAGCTGTCACAGAGCAGGTGGAGAGTCTGTTTATTGTGATCTTTATATATTCAATGCTAGTCAATCTCTTGTCCTACTACGGGGAATATATGTTAGCCGGGTTATCCCAGAGGCATCTCTGTGTTCTGGAGTAGTGTACAAACACATTCCCCAAGAGTTTGGCTCAACCAATCAACACCTTGTCATTGTGATGTAATTCACACACTACATGTTAAAATGTAGTTTCACAGGGTCACTGTGAAACAAAGTAGGACTCCAAAATTATAAGCAATTGCAGTACATTTCTGTTCTTACACTTGCTTCAATAATCATCTCCATCTACAGAATGTGAATTTTGAAGCTGTAAAATGGCTTCAAAATTGGAATGTGCTAATAATTGTTTTGCTCCATCACACTCTGGCTACAATGATTATTTATCTCTCCAAAGTCCTTGCCAAATGAAAGAAACATCCCTGGAGGTGCTACTACCTATTCAAAGCATCTTGAACAACAATTTTCTTCATTCCCCATCATATCTGGACTCTAAGGCTTAGATTTTAAACCAATGACTCCAAATTTCTGTTATCACCATTGTTGGATTGTCAGAGACATGGTAGAACTAGAACTAACCAAATAGCTTTGTGACCTGAGCACCTGGTTGATGATCCACACTCCAAAACTGACTACATTTGCTCTTAGTTGTACAAATTTGTGTAGAGCAGGCAAAACTTACATGACCCTTTATACAAATAATAAGACAACGCATCTGTACAACCTGCAAAAAAAAAAAAGAAAAAAAAAGGTTATATTATATATATTAGGTTGTTATAAATACAAACCTAAACTAAAGCGAGCATAGCATCGTGCCCTATTTTATAGAAGATTACTATCGTGGACTTTAATGCACATATTGCATTAAAACCAAACACACAAACTGATGAAACTTGCCTTTCCGTTCACTCTTGTAAAAATAATAATAATCTAGTGGGCTGCATATGATTTCAGTTAGGTCACAAACAGGCACTTCAGAGATGCTGAAGTGGCTCTTTCAATGTTAACCTTATGTACTGCAGACCCATGCACCAATGTTATGCAAGTGTTACATGATGATGTAATTAATTGTAAAAAGAAAAGACTTCTCTGACTGAGGTACAGGCAGGGACAGTGCTCTAAAATACATTAAAGAAATGAAGTAAAGCCTAGAAATCATTACATGATCTGTTTAAAAAGTTTGTGAATGCAACCCACTTATGATGGTTTAAACATTTTGCCAGGAAATTCTCTCTTTAGGGATTGTGAGAGTTTGAAATCTTAAGTAGTTGTTTACAAGATAGAATCCTTCAGCTGACAGACCTTCTGTGTAAACCAGACCCAGACAGTTTGTGGAAAATAGAACTAATGCATGATTATACACGAGACATTCTCAGACAGTCAATCTTCATGTCACCAGAGGACCCCTGGTATCAACATGACTGCTCTACAATCAGTACAATCTACATTTAATTAACACAGAATTAAAGAGCATTGTTATTTTGATGAAATACACTGGTCCTGATTCTACAATTCTTCTCTAGTGCTCCCAAATCAGGCTCAGGTTTTAATTTCTACTCTAGTTTATTGTGAGTGGATCAGCATCCATCTGGATTGTCTGCTCAGATGTAGATCTAACTTTTTAGAGGACTGAAGTGTTAAGCAATTGTGCAATGTACAATTGTTGGCAACTTTTTCAGATATACCTTGGAGGTACTAGTTTGACCCAGCGTTTACCTTTAGAAGTGCTTTTATGGCTCATGTTTTCTCATTTCTGGACCATTCTCTGTAAATCTGAGCCACGGCTGTGCATGAAAATTCCAACAGATAAGTTTCTGAAATATTCTTAACAACCAGTCTTGCAGCAACAACCAGGCCAGGTCCAAAGTGTCAATCTAATTTCTTTATTCTGATGTCTTGTTTGAACTTTAGCAAATTCACTGTCTAGGGTTGAGTCACTGTTTGTTTTACACATCTGAATGCATATACACTATAAACAAGCCAGTGAAAGTGTTCTTTCTGCAGTCTCTGCACGTTAATGATATCTGAAAGCTATCCAGTAAATTTTAAAAGAATATTATTTTTGTCTATTTGAGCAGAAGATACTCAGTGAATGCTGTGTAAGTGGTTCTTCAGGTTATATAACTCACCAGAGATGAAGAGAACTGGCCCAAAACCAAAATAACTGCACAGCCCTGGGGGAAACTTTTTAATGCACGACACGTAATGAACTATTACTATCCCTGTAATAGGATATCCAATACAATGAATATTTGGGTTGCTGGCCATGAAAGATATTAAGCAGAAAGGACGTCAGTAGCTTGTGGTGGAAATTATTCGCAGAAGCAGTGCTGTTTTTTCCCATCCAACTCGACAACAATTACAATTACTATATTCAGGGTTACTCACAACAACCCTTCAGTGCAGAAGGAGGGAATTTTAATTAAACACCTCATTGATGAAATCAAAACCACGTTTATAAAAAACTGGAAGAACAAAAGATGAGTCAAATTTAAAAAAGAGACAGGGTGTGGGAGAGATACGGAGATGAAAAATTGTGGCTTTGATAATTAGGGGGTGGGGTGAAGAGGGGTTGTTTTGGCAGGAAACTTTGATGAACAGGTTTGTGTCGAAATCCACCTCCATGAGGATTAATCTACCAAATCATGTCTCTGAATGAGGGATAGAGGAGGTGGACATTGAGAGGCAACTAACAGAGTGCTGTCTGGCAGAAGCCAAAGAAGCAGCTGGACATGCTTTGAACCTGCAGTTTTTAAAAAAAATTGCATAGCAAATGCACAATGTATTGCCCTGCCACACAGTGGAAATACAAATGTGAAATGCCCCTTTTACCCTGGATGTAATCAGTCCAATTCCCACATCCGTTGTGACATTTTGAAATATCATTGTGCAATTTTAGTCGGCCTGTTCAAACCTAGACATTGCTGACATTTTTATTTCTTCTAAGGGAGATACCAGCACAACTAAGGAATTCATTCATTGTCTGTTTCTGCTATTGACACATTTTCATAAGCTGCTGGAGCGACAGGAGCTGTCTGGGAACCGTTTTTGGATCTGTGACTTGCGCAGTTCTGCCTGGAGGGCTTGATCTCTTTCCCCTCTTTCCTTGTCACAGCCTGCAATCAGCCTAAGCCCCTTTGTGCTCTCTGTTCTGAACTAAGCCTGTTATCCTGTGGAACTCCTTTACAAACGATCACTACCATATCCCTCTCCTTTGTCTTTCACCACCTTCTCACTCCCATGTTCTATTTGTTCTGTCTCTTTGTTTTACACATACACATATCTGACTCTAACAACTGCGAAGTCTCTCAAGGATGGATTAGTGGGACTGCTTTATTTGATCTTTATCTTTATCATAACCTACACAGCGGCACAGGCTGACAAAAACAGAAACAGAACTCTCTGTATCCTTCTCTACCTCAGTTAGTTGCAAAAATATTAAATACATCTAAGGTTTTGAAAAATAATAAAAAAAGAATCCATAATTGTAATATAAAAAAAGACAAGATTGGCATAGTGTAATTAGCCCATTTGACGGATGTAGTGGAGAATGTCTGATTATGGAAAAGTGTACAACAAACCAATTTATAAGTGCAGAGAGAATGATTGGGGACCAGGTGCATATAACGAGTAAATGCAGCGCAGCATGGTGGGGAGCTGAACTCAGGAGATAAAAGAAAATGACCAATTAGGACAAAAACCAATACAGAGTGAATTAAAAACATAACACACATGCCCATTTAATTCAAGTACAAAGATAATAATAATCTTAACCAACTAATAAAAGAACAGATCAAGAATAAGGGAAAGAACCTTGAAACAAAAAGGTTAACCACCTAAGCAGCAAAACAAACAAATGATCAAATGAGGCATCAAGATTAACAGCATAATTGTTAGTAGATTACTGAAGTTACTCTGTTGACAGAACCTCCCATCTTAGTAATTCTGTAAGAGCTGCAGAGACATTTATTTCTTCTGTGATTAATGCTCTCTTTTCCATACCTGTCAATTTATGTTTAGGCCATGTCTTGATGAGTCTCCAGCTGTTCTTTACTCCTCCAATGAGGATTGAACTGGGTTCAGTAAGATGTTGAAAACCTTTAATGTTTTAAGACCTAACTCGGATCAAACCTCTGTGTCTGATTCAACCTTATTCCCCAAGATTAAGGAACAGACAGATGCCATGGTGGAGGTTGCGTCTTATGAATCAATGCTGCATAGACTGGAAGACAATGGGGAAGGAGGACAGGGGAGGAAGACCCCACTAACCAGAGATGGTTTATGTTTACAATTATTGTTTGTTCTGTTCATCAGTGGAAAATATATAAATATTTAAATTAAAGAATGACTTCTATTTATTTTTCTTTCATTTCCATAGCCTAACCCTGACACTTACACTAAACATAACTCAAACCTAAGACATGCTTAAACTTAAACCTAACATACTAAATTCCCAACTTATTTAACTGAATGCCCCATAAAGGCATTTCTTCTTAAGGGGCCCATGCTTTAGGCCCCATGAGGAGCAGTGGATCCTCACAACATGGTGTATGTTGGAAAAACGTGCCATACAAGGTGGAAAATGCTAGAACACGCATACACTCACGCACACACTCCAAGTGAGTCGTCAGCTGCACATTTCAAACTCGTCTATGTTCTCCTAAACTGCAGCTTGTGGTCTCCCTGGGGTTTGCTTCCCACATTCATAACACTCCCCTCCATGCCAGGTGGCTGTCTCCACAAGTCGTCTTCCTCATAAATCAGACTGCCTTTGAGTTGATCAATAACAAGTCAATTAGCAGGCGCAGAGCGATAAGGGTCTCTGGGGGTCACTGCTTGTTTGTCAGGAAGACATCTGCAGCTTTGTCTCTGTCTGCCACAGAGCTAGGTGTGTCGTTTACCTTGAAATCATGTGGCTACTTGGCTATCATAAATCTAACTATCAACTATAAATAGGTCTGGAGCATCTTGCTATAATCCATCATTTGTTTGTTCTTGGATAATGAATCATGCTTTTCACACCTTAGATCTCTCTGCTCTGTGTGACAGATTTGGATGTACCTTGAAAACAGCACTGACTACTTGTAAACTTCTTCCTGGAATAGATCCGCTTGTCAAAAAAAGGAGGAAAGAAATAGAAAAATGAAAACGGATTCTGCTGTCAAAGGTCACACTCGGCCATACGCACCAACGGGAAGATCCAAGGCCTGCCAGTATTCATCCTGCTCCCCTGTTAGGCTGACAAGGCTGGGAAAGACCCAACTGTTGTTTGGTGCCCACTGACTGTGTATCTAATGACTTGGATGGCAAATCCAAAGCAACAGTAACAGGCTCCTGTGGCGAGTACATCAGATTAATCCCCTGGATAATTAGAAACAAGAATGATCTTGGGCAAATACTCTGCATACCTGCTGGGATGCCACAACAAATGATACTGTATAATCTAAACTTGTTACAAGTAGGGAGCTAAATACAGGATGCAAAGAGATTATTAAAATATGCAACTATGAGCCATTGATGGAAAATTTAACATACATGGATGATTTCTTAAATGTCTTGCTTCTTTACTGCATGTTTAGTCTGAAAAACTAATTTGCAAAAATAGTAACTGTCAAATGAACAATCAAGATTCTTTATTCTGCATAATGAGTCACTGTTGTATCCTCTTTTTTCCTTTTGATTAACAAGAGAATGACTGTGATGAGATATTTTTAATGATGGACTTATTAAATTATTTATTTTGCTATAACTAAATATAGCTCCCTGTCTTACTTGCCAGTTAAGGTGTAATTTGAGGATTTTCTCACTTAATCATTGCAAAATGTGTTTTGCCTCTTTCAGCTTTTGTAATGTTACAACCACAAATATTAAAGTACTTTATTGGTAATTTATGTAAAATGCACACACAAAGTAGTACATTGTATCCTCTGTGGCCATTGGATGAGAGGCAAGTAAATCCTGCTGGAAGGGTTGCCAGTCCATCACACAGCATGAACAACCATTCATATACAAACTCATAATTAAGGGGAGTTTTTCAGAGGACAATTAACCTACGAATCATGAGGAGAAGATGTATTCTCCATTCAGAAAGATCCCAGGCGACAATTTGAATAGTGGACCTTCTTGCTGCGAGACGACAGTGCAACCAAACGTGTAATCAACAAGCCTGGAAATCTTCAGCGTATTTTGATAAAATGGAACATGATCAACACAAAAACGACAAAGGAAGAGGAAGGAAGATGGTTTAAAAAATATATGTAACACATAAAAATCAGAAGAACGTGTGTCTTTCACGGTTACTCAAACCTTTTGCTGCCAAGTTTTAAAGGTATCATCACCAATTTTGTGCATAACATCTCAGTTCTGTAATATAGAGAGCATCTGTGAACATAAATTTTCTGCAGAAACCTCCACCACACTTTAAAGTATTTTTGCAGCTTCTAACATGTTTCCTTTGGATGCTCTCCATCCAGTATGATAGCGATTGAAATGTTTTGTACAAGAATGGTGGATATATATCTTGACAACAACAGAAGGTTTTAATAATTATGGAAGCCATGTTTTTACAGTTTTGTTGTGAGAAATTATTTGAAATCATATAGGCTTTTCTCTCTACTTTATACTTATTCTTTGAACCTATAATTTTTTTATGAAATACATGGATAAATGTAGTTGTTGTGATGTGACGAATTATAAAGAAATATTCTTTCTCTTAAAATGCACACAGTTTTCTTTCTTGTGAACAACTGCAAGGACTAATCAACAACTGATCTTGTTGCTCAGTCCTTGCATGATCTGTTGTTTTTCTCTGTCTTTTCGCCTTTTGTTTGTTTAACAGTCTCTCTGTTGCAGTGAAGCCACCTGGATGAGGTGAACCTGCAGATGGATTTGAGGAGCACAGGATCAGTGTGTTGTGGTAAAAAGCAGTTTGTTTGGGGTATGCCGTTGGATTCTGAATGCAGCAGTTCCAACTGCTCTTTGGGGTCGACCTTGTTTTTTTTTTTTTTTTGTCAGCTGCTTGTATCAGGTGGCAAGAGTTGACTGTTGGGATTCCATCACAGGACTGGTATAAATACAGCATGGTATGGAGCAATCCCACTGTATGAAACCACAACTCCAAACTGTGACAGACTCTCCAACACAAGTACAGTGTATTGTGCGCACCGTGAAAAGGGGCCTGGCTCCAGGGCTTTCCTTGTGCTCCCATGCAGAAAGAGCCCCCAGGGGAGCCGATGCCAGCTGAGACTGAAAAACAAGGTAAGAGCCCAGCTGATACACATGCATACAGGCTCAGCTGTTTGTCTTAGATGAGGGTTCAGCCCATGAAGCAGACATAGATCTAGGAAATGGAGTAGTCTGACAGATTTAAGCCTCCAAGGGAGAAAACACACAGAGAGCACTAAAAGATGGATAGACAGAGGATTCTACAGTGTGTCTGCTATTGGAGTGAAATGGTAAGACTCTGGTAGTTTCTAAGATTGTTTGACTGCCTTTTTGTCAGAACTGGTAATAGAACACGGATTTTATGGAAGGAGACAACAGAAGGTCTATTAGAGCAGCAATACCATAGATCTTACCTGTATAGTGTCATAAAACTACTTGGTGGGACTGAAATACAATTTCTAAACAGTTTAAAGCTATGCTTTGAATACGTCTTCTCTTGATGTTTATTCAATGTGATGCTTTGTTGTTTTCTTTTCTGCTTCTACTTGGTCAATATCTAGGTATTATGCGATAGGTTTGCCCTGTTTTTTTTCCCAGCAGCATTTAAAATGTCAGTTGATGCCTCCCAGAGCTCCAATTCTCCTCACAGCCAAGAAAATGACAAACAGAGATGACTGACAGCTTTGCAGAAATAAGGCTGTCCATTTGGAAAACTTGCTGCGTCAAAGAGAGAGAGAAAAAAAGAAAAGAAGACACAGCCTCTCTGGGAAAGATGGGTTTCAAGAGCGGAGAGATATGAACATTTTGGTGTTGTATTGATCCTCCAATGCTTTGCTCATGCATTTTACAGAAGATCCAAATGCCACTTATGATATAATACAGCAGTCGAGGTCGAGGCTCTGGCTGCTCAATGGGATTTCAGGGTTTGCAGTGTATAAATTCATTGAGAATCAAGTGAGGCTCTTAGGTTGTGTCTAGGGCTTAGCTCTGAGAACACACCAATTTTAAGTCCTAATGGGGGATTTGAACTCTCCAGTCTTTTCTATATCCATTATTTCATGCACAGATGGAATTATTTTAATACTTTTGCAGTACATCACATGAATCTCCCCTTTTCTCTCTCCTCTCCTCTCCAGGGTCCAAGATCTAATTCTCATCATGGCAGCAGAAAACCCAGAGACAGACGGTCCCAGATCCTTCATGCCTGCTGAGCTCCAGCATCCCCACTCTAAGTATTCTCAGTGGAAATTCAAGCTGTTTAGGGTGAAATCTATGGAGAAGGCACCTCTGCCGAGTGAGACGCAGACCGAGATAGGAGCTTCATTAGGGATCTCACCTCCTACCGCTCCAAATATAGAAGCAGATCATGGAGGGGGACTGGCGAGTGTTATGAAATTGTGCCTTGGGGGAAAAAGCAAAGAAAATGTGGAGGGCGCTAGCAAGAGAATTGATATGAAACTGCAGGAAATGGACACCCACATGAACCATCTCAGGTGATCAGCTATTAAAAAAAAAAAAAAAAAATCTGTGATCTCATAATATTGCTCTCTGTAAGTCTTTCAGAGCTGATGACACTGTTTTTGTTTCCATGTAGGTGCCTGTGCCGCATCTGTGGAATGGTCCTGAGGAAGGTCAAAGGACCTGTGCATGATGTCCATGGTGATCTGGATGATGCAAGCAAGTGCGTGCTCCGCAAAATGGGTTGCAAGTTTACTAGCTGGCCAGACATCCTTCTGAAAGTATTCAAGGTGGATGTGACAGAGGACGCAGAATCCATCCATCCTCTTTCCTTCTGCCATCGCTGCTGGCTTGCCGCCATACGAGGAGGAGGGGTCTGCAGCTTCACTAGAACAAAAGTCCCAGAGTGGAAGCCCCACACCTCCCACTGCTATGTGTGCTCCCCCAAAAAGTCATCATTTCAAAGGACTGGAAGAAAGAGGAGGAAGGTTGTTCCTAAAGTCCAGAGTTTGGCTAAAAGAGCCAGGTGGGACCATGGTGACATTGCTGTTGGTGAGAAGAAAGCCCTTAGACCCTTTGGAGACCGCCACAATCCTGTGCAGAGGGCCTGGAAAAAAAATGGTATCCAGAGAGAAAAGTGGGTAAAGAATATCACACACTGCCAAAATGACCACCTGAACACCAAACTGATTGCAGAGAAGCTCCCTACAGATTTTCTCATTTCTTTCACCTGCCTAGTGTGTGACCACCTGCTCTGTGATCCAGTTCAGTCCCCCTGTGGGCATCTCTTCTGCCGCAGCTGCATTATAAAATTTACCCATGTTCTGGGACCCCACTGCCCTTCATGCAACCTTTCTTGTGCCCCCGATGATCTCATCCCTCCTGCCAAAACCTTTTTATCAACTCTCTACTCTCTGCCTCTGCTGTGTCCCTGTGAAGGTTGTGGTGAGCATGTGCAGTTAGGCTTGTTCAAGGCCCACTGTCTAAACCATGAGTTAGAGCCGGGTACAAACAAATACTCATCTCAGTTTCAAAGCTACCTGCTAACCAATAAGGGAGGAAGACCCCGCCAGCACTTGCTCTCCTTAACCCGTCGTGCCCAGAAGCACCGACTGAAGGAACTGAAGAACCAAGTGAAGGTGTTTGCAGACAAAGAAGAAGGGGGCGATCTGAAGTCTGTGTGCTTGACACTGTTTCTGCTCGCTCTGAGATCTGGGAATGAACACCGGCAGGCAGATGAGCTGGAGGCCATGATGCAAGGTAAAAAGTTATTTTAAGCCTTTCACTCAGTCAGTGTAGCAATGAATGGCAATGAAAAGCAGACAAAAAGCCAACTGTTAACTATGATAGTGTTTTCTCATTAATATCCCCCCTTCCTCAGAGGACCACATGAATCTCATAAATAACAATGAGTTGAAAAGTTCAATACTGCAGGGAGAGAAATTGTTTTCTGGCAATTGATCAGAAAATCATTGCATTATAGTCCACCTCTGTTACAGACACAGCCATCCCCAATGCCCCCCCTGGTTTCACTCATCTTGTCTGTCAGTCCATCAGTCTCACACTCCCTTTAATGCACAGTAACAAGTCTTGTGAAGGGGTTGTTAGAATCAAAACAACATCAGCGGTGCTTGTATCTGCAAATTACACAGACAGCACCATCCTCCTCTCTGGGGAATTGAAGGCAGCTGGTGTCTGTTTTCATCTTCAGCCAATACATCACTTTTGCCAGCTTCACTTTTGCCAGTTTTACTCCGTCCCCTTCTTACATCTGGAAAATAGGTACTATTGGATCTTGTAATAATGTGTTAGTGGGCTTTTGATGATATGTTCACATTTAGGTGGAAAATTTGTAATTCTTTCTGCATTGCCGTGGAAATTACTTCAAATGTAGGAAAATAACTGAACGAATGGCAGACTGCATTTTATTTTTCAAATAATAAGATATTAGACTCATGCATCTACAATCCTGTTATGTTGTTATATATTTTTAGTTACTTTTGTCTTTCTCACAAACTTATTCTCCTTGTATTGTTTCTCTCTCCACAGGCAGAGGCTTTGGATTGAGTCCTGCCGTGTGCCTGGCTATTCGGGTCAACACTTTCCTGAGCTGCAGCCAGTATCATAAGATGTATCGGACAGTCAAAGCTACAAGTGGCCGCCAGATCTTTCAGCCCTTGCACACCCTCAGAGCTGCAGAAAAGGAACTTCTTCCTGGCTTTCACCAGTTTGAATGGCAGCCAGCTCTCAAAAACGTGTCCACATCTTATAATGTTGGCATCATAAATGGGCTGTCAGGATGGACATCTTCATTAGACGACTCCCCAGCTGACACCATCACCCGGCGCTTTCGCTATGATGTGGCACTTGTTGCAGCACTGAAAGACCTTGAGGAGGACATCATGGAGGGTCTGAGAGACACTGGAATGGAAGATAGCGCTTGCACCTTGGGCTTTAGAGTCATGATCAAGGAGTGCTGTGATGGCATGGGTGATGTTAGCGAAAAGCATGGTGGAGGACCAGCTGTTCCTGAGAAGGCTGTTCGCTTCTCTTTCACTGTTATGTCTGTCTCTATCCAGGCTGAAGATGAACAGGAGGAGGTCACAATTTTCACAGAGCCAAAGCCCAATTCTGAACTATCCTGTAAGCCCCTTTGCCTTATGTTTGTGGATGAGTCAGACCACGAGACTCTCACTGCTGTTTTGGGGCCCATAGTTGCAGAGCGCAATGCAATGAAAGAGAGCAGGCTCATTCTGTCTATGGGTGGCATGCCACGCTCCTTTCGCTTCCACTTCAGGGGCACAGGGTATGATGAAAAGATGGTGCGTGAAATGGAGGGCCTAGAAGCTTCGGGATCAACATATATCTGTACTTTGTGTGACTCCAGTCGAGCAGAGGCATCTCGAAACATGGTGCTACACTCCATCACCCGCAGCCATGATGAGAATCTGGAACGTTATGAAATATGGAGAACCAACCCCTTTTCTGAGTCTGTAGATGAGCTACGAGACAGAGTCAAAGGAGTCTCAGCCAAGCCCTTTCTGGAGACCCAGCCCACTCTAGATGCATTGCACTGCGACATAGGCAATGCCACTGAATTCTACAAAATCTTCCAGGATGAAATTGGAGAAGTGTATAAAAACCCCAACCCCAGCAGAGAGGATCGGCGCAGCTGGAGGGCAGCCTTGGATAAACAGCTGAGGAAGAAGATGAAGCTTAAACCAGTGATGAGGATGAATGGGAACTATGCCCGAAGGTTAATGACCATGGAGGCTACAGAGGTGGTTTGTGAACTGGTGCCCTCAGAGGAGAGGAGAGAGGTCCTGAGGGAACTCATGAGGCTCTACCTCCAGATGAAACCTGTGTGGCGTGCCACCTGTCCAGCCAAGGAGTGCCCTGACCAGCTGTGCCGCTACAGTTTTAACTCCCAGCGCTTTGCCGACCTGCTCTCTGCTACCTTCAAGTACAGGTACAATGGAAAAATAACAAACTACCTGCACAAGACCCTCGCCCATGTGCCTGAAATCATAGAGAGAGATGGATCTATTGGAGCCTGGGCCAGCGAGGGGAACGAGTCGGCAAACAAACTGTTCAGACGTTTCAGGAAGATGAATGCACGTCAGTCCAAGGCCTTTGAACTAGAAGATGTGCTAAAACACCACTGGCTCTACACTTCTAAGTACTTGCAGAAGTTTATGGAGGCTCACAAAGACTCTGCTAAAGCTTTCCAGGCAACAATAGATCCAGAGGAGATCCAGGATGATGAAGATTTGACTCCAGAAATAATCGGGTTTTGATTTCTGTTAGTTCTATCTCCATGATTGATTTATTTTAAGAGAGTCAGTAATCTACCAATTACCTCGATGTTTATGTTTTCTCACTTTAAATGTGTATTGATATTCCAAGCATAACAGAAATGGAGTAGGTTTATATGTCCTTTAAGAATACATTGTACATATTTTGGCATTTGATTTAATTTTTTAGATTGGACTGTTTTTGATTGTAATTGTAAGAGTCGTTGACATCTTTGTTAGATGAGACAAAAGACATTTTCTTGAGGAAACAACATTTTGCACTTAAAACGATCAGTACTTCTGAATTCTTTGCTTTCCCCCCCACTTTTTTTAAAACAAATTCTTTGCTGTCTGTGAAATATGACGCATTTTATTGTATTGCAAGGATATGACACATTTATGAATTTATACAGGGGGATATTTATGGAAGCAGATGAAAGAGCTGTAAGTCATGGACTAAAATTGTGTTAAAAAAGACCACATTTGTGGCCACTGTATTAATATATCATTTTAGCCAAAGGAAAATGCAATCACAGGGCCCTAAATGTTCTTTGTTTCATGAGTGCCCTCTGAAAAAGATGACTTTAGTGCTTTATTGTAGGGTCCCCACGGACCAGAATAGATGCTGGGTCACTTTGAAGCAATTTTTTATCTCTTTTAGGCTTTGCACAGCAGAGGATAGATGATAGTTATTCGAATTCTTCTCATAAAATGAAGCATATACTGACCTTTTTGTTGATATCATAAGAATATAGTGTGGTCCATTGGAGAGCCTAATACCCCATGGACTCTCCAGCAAGCAGGGATTTTTCTTCACTTTTGTTTATGACCCGGTTCTTTTTCTCCTTCAGTATGTCTTCACTGCCACTGCTGACAGAGAAGCTAGATGGGCAGGACCAGAAAGTCTAATTTGTTGGCAACTTTATTTGTTTGATTGATTGATTATATTGTCTTTTTCTGCACACGGTATTTTGAACTGTGACAGGCAATTTTCTTTTTCTTTCTTGATTGAATGTTTGATTTTGTTTTACTGCCATATGTTTAACTATACAAATGCAATAAAATATTCACATTTCATCGGAAAGATGTCAGAGCTCTACAATAACATCATTTTTTAGAAACCATTACACTGAAAATTGCTGCATGTATGTTTTTGCAATAATGAATTGCATTTCCAAAGTTATGGATGATGGATGATTCACCAAATTTCACTTGTTCTGTTTTGACGTGTTTTTCTTCATTTTGCGCTTTCTGCCCTACACTAAACATACACTCAGGTAAACTATGGATATTTTTCTCAAAATATTACACTACAGCTGTGCTGTTTTGTTCAGATTTTCCTGTGCTGTCACTCAGCCTCATAAGCAATGTCTTACTGAAAAGCTGTTTTTGTGCACAATGGAGATTGTTGTTTTTTTTCCAAGATAAATAAATAAAGACAATACTTGACCTCATTACTAATGATTTCATTTCATTGAATTTTTCTTCAATAGCTGGAAAAGCACTTGTTTTATGCTACAGTAGAATTTAAAGAATCCAGTGTTGGACAGGGCATGACAACACAATTATATATATATATATATATATAGTTTTATATTTATCAATATATCGTATTTAAAATATCAAATATAAAAAAAAAATGTATGGTGTAGATTTTTCAATGAGATTTTTAACTTTTAATGACTGTCAAATGCCTTACTAGTTGAAGTTAGGATATTATTGAAAAGTTCATACATTTGAATAACTTTTCTCATTTATTGAAACACATATCTCCTTTCACCAGAATGTAAGAATAAATTATTTATTTCCCACCGTCAATGTGAAACACTCACAAACTATTATTGAAGTACAAATCAAAATACACAGTTCAAAGTCACAAAATGCATCTTTTTAAATGTTTTATTTTCATTAGACATTTATTTGGTACATTTTAATGAGTGATGACACCTTTCAACAAGGAATTAATGATTAATACAATTTAAAGGGCCTTAAAGAACATTAGAAAGTACAATCTGTGGTAATTTATTTCATTTAAAAATTTGCATTAAAATGTCAAAATTGAAACAGAACACCTTGCATATATTCAGGGAGTTCTCTTGAAAGTATGGATCTTGGACAATTAATTTATATTCCAAGGCAAGACTTTTAACACAGATTGAAATTTCCACAACTATCATAAAAAAAATGGAACTCAGTCAAAAAGTCTCTTGAAAAAACTTTTCTTGGCTGGGGACATTTTGAACCTCAGGGGTCCATTTCTCTCCTTCACTTTCATTGGGGTGCGCTTCACTGGGATGATCTGTCGTGGTGGAGTCATCTCCTGGTAAGGCAGACCTCCATGATCTAAACAGAAATACTTTTTGCTTCCCTGAGATAGTTTGACTAACAGGGTCTCAGACAGCTCCATGCACTGAGCATGGACCCAATGTCCTTCCTCCCCTTTGGAGCAGAAAATCATGGCTGGGCGGTGGAGCTCTGTGGAGTATAATGGCTCCCATGTGTTGGGGTCCACCTGACAGCCAACACAGCATTTGATCCAGTAACCGGTTTGTGATTCATCCTCCTCATCCTCTTCATTGTAAGTGTCTCCATCATCATCACTGCTGTTTTCCAGCTCGTGTGGCTCACGACCAAAGTAGAGCTCCTCAGAGTCCTCAAGCGGAGTGGAGTTGTCGTAATCTGTTGACTCTTGGCTGCATGCCTGGGTCCCTTCTTCCTCGTTGGATTCCTTCTCTTGTTGGAAGCTGACGTGATAGAAGTAATGCACATCAGGCTGGGATGGTCTTCCTTCAGTGGGAACAGCCAACAGGATGCAGCCATCTCCAGCACTGCCTCCAAACCATGTGCGACTATGGATGATATCTTGAGTCCACTTGGGAGGTTCAAGGTGCTCAATGTGGATCCCCTTCTCATCTAGAATGACCATGTTGCATTCCATTCTCTTTTGAGAGTCAGAATGGTATCCGCCTAACACAATATATTTATGACCAGGACCTGTGCGGGTAATGAGGGCACTAGAGATGGACAAGCCAAAGTCTAAGGTCTCGCAGGAAAGCAAAGGGCTTCCTTGCAGGAGTTCTACACGAAGGCGGAACAGACGAGGAGGACGTGAGTCAGAGGTGATAGAATGGCCTCCAATAAAGTACACACTGTCCTCTCTGGCAATAGCTACGTGAAAGGACTGTCCGTCACTGAGCTCAGGCAAAGTGTGAGCTGAGGAACACCCAAACTCAAGATCGAAGAGGAAAACCTGAGGAGGACAGTCAACAACACTATTCCATCTTTCTGTGGTCCGCTCTCCTGCAGGCATGTAGGATCTGCCCCCAAAAATCACACAAGCTGTCTTCCCGCGGCTTTGCACGATGCTCATGGCATGGCCATATCGGGCCCCTGGCACTTCCCCCACCAGCTCTTTCTCTTTGCACTTGAGCATTAGTTTGCGATTGCAACCTCGACTGTCCATAGTAAGCAGGTACAAGGTTGATGAGATCTCATTGTTAGGGGTGCGGCCTCCATGGATGAGATAACTCTCTGGGAGTCCGTCATAGGGGTCAAGGCGGCAGATTGCTGGACAGCGCAGTGGAGGGAGATAACACGAGTCGTTAGAGAAGGATATGGCCCTCAGCTTCATCTCACTATGTTTGAACCTGACACCAAAGATTCCTGTCGGACATGAACGCTTTGGCCAGCCTTTCTGGCCAAACAGCAGGATTTCCCCATCCAGCTGTAACAGGGAGCAGCCAGGCTGCAGGAGGGCTGCACAGTTCACCGCAGTTAATGCTTGCAGGGTCATGATCCACCAGGTGCCTGCATCAAAACAGCAATCGAACACACAAACACAACGTGTCAGTCTGTCAGCTGTTGTTTGTTTTCAATGAGGGATTTTGAATTTCTACTTCCTGTTTTATTCATGTGAACAACCACAATTACTGTAATTCTAGTCCTAGCAATGACACATATAAGTGCTATACATTTTCATACAGACTAGCTTTTAGTCTATTCCTTTCATCAATGAAAAATAAAGGTATTTACTTGAGGTACAAATACCAAAATATTTGTTATATTCAAATACTTCATAACAAATACAGTAACAAAATAAAAACTACACTGCAACACATTTAATACTACAATTGTACATTTACTTCTGAACAAAGCAAAGTCTGTTTTTCTGGAATGGATTGTGCTATTTTTCAAAGCAATGCCGGTTTTATTATTTATTTTAGACAACTAAGTAGATAAACAGCTCTATTTTATGAGTTTGCCCTTTTTATTTCCCCACACATTTAAACTATATAGCTTTCAGTTAGAGCCTCACAGCCAAACATTAATATTTTCAGGAGATTAGTCAGTGGCAATGAATAAGATTACAACAAGTAAATGCTCTTTTCTAGCTTAAACAGTAACATGAGAAGGAAAAGTACAATAATTGAGTCCTTTACTTATCCTAATGATACTTTAAATTTTTATTTGCTTACCTTACCAGCAGAAGTGAGATCTAGTGGCCAAGATCAGTTTTAATGTACTGTAATTCTTTTTTTCCCCCAGGAAGAAGCTTACGAGGTCTTGTTGCCGATCTTTGATGAAGGCAGAAAGTGGTTGAGATTGTGAAGCTTCGTTGACTTTCAAACACTTCCAGATCTTGAGGTTAACAGTCTGTGACTGCTGCACGCTGGCAGGTGTGCCAAATGAATGCTTCCAGTTTGTCAGTTCTCCGTACTTTAACTGTATATCATCTGTATTATAAAGAGAACAACTGGATATTTGAAAGCATTTTCAACAAATGTAAACATATTTTATGTGTTTGTGTGGAAACCATTTTTTATGAATATCTGAGATCAAAGGAAAAAGGGTAGCCACTTCAATCAATAATAGCTCAAATCAGCCCTTATTAGAAGAAATCTAGAATACAAATGAATGCACAACTTATAAAACTTTGAGGCAGGTGGACAACAGCAGCTGAAGAACACAAGTCCGGATCAATGTAGCAGAGAATTAAGGCAGTTCTGAAGACAAACAGGATCCAGTCCAGTACTAACAAGATGTACTTCATAGAGTTGCCTGAGAGAAAATGTAACAACTAAAGAAAAACAAAAAATATAGAAAAAATTTAAATAAGAAAATCCAAGATAGGAAATGGAAAGTTTGAAATGTAAAAAATGGAGAGTGATGAAATCTGCCTAAAAAGCACGCAACTTTAGCAAAATTTAAATAGCACTTAATTTGAGGATGTCAAGTAACTCTTAAAGCTAGTATTGGAACTTTTTGTTAAATATGGGGCAGTTTTTTTTTGCAAAAACAGTTTTTATTGTATTCTAAGGAGCCACATAAATAGTGAAAAGACACTTTTTCTTGAGCCCTTCTTCATCAAAGAGTCGTTTTAACTGTGATGCCACAGGTATGCCTGAGTTTCAACCTCCATTTTCATAATTAAAGCTCCTTTATTCAGTCTGAAAAACCTTTCGTCCATCTATTTTTTCTCACAGTGTAAGCCAGGTAGACACACTGCATAATTAAATAATAAGCTTTGGATTTAAGACATTTGTCATTTTTTGACACATCTGCAGCTGAATAACATGCCAATTGCGTGATCCAATAACACACCTAACTATTATTCTTTATCTTGCCATATTTTTTGCTTCATGTTGGGAAGGTAAGAGAGTTCTGTATATAATTCCTTTCTGTCTCTGCGTCTCTGTTTTAAAGATGTGATCCCTCTGAAAGAAAGCAAATCCTCTGTATGAGTGACAAACACAGGCCTTAACAAACACAGAGAAAAACCATGCTGGAAGCAGCTGTCTACACACTCATTAGCATACTGTTTTTTGAGCTCTGAGTGGCTGAGACAAAACTTGAAGAGTGTGCAAAACAAAGGCAGAAACCTCAAGTGCCTGGAAGACCGTTACGGCTTAAAAACACAAAACAGCAGCAGCACCTGTGTGTTTAAACTGATACTCGTAGGGTTGAGTGGAAGAAGAAACAATCCGCTCCTTTTACCGGAGAAGAAATAATGCAACAAATGTCAGCGGGATATGCAAAGTATTACTTTATTCCCCTTTTATTTTTGAGAGCAGGTCCCCCTATATTTAAACCCAGCCTTGGAAAAATAAACCTATTTAGTCACCAGAAGGCATCCACACAATTGAAAAGTCTGCCTGGCATGCAGCTTACAGCTGGGCTGGTGCAGAGAGCGTAGGAGGCCCAGCGGTGTGTGGCAGACTCTGGGCTCATGCAAAGATTTGTACATAATTGATAGAACAAAGTAATTAGAATCTACGGCAGCACCTGTTTCTGTCCATTTTAATGTATCACTACCTGCCTGCTGCTACCCTGAGGTTTGCTTTTTGATTGATGACATGGGGACAGCTCAGATGTTCTGACAATGGCTGTGCCATGGTGTTTATCACTATTTAATGTTGTGATAATTGCTCCTCTTTTGGTAATTGCTACTAAGTGGCAGTGGTAGTGCCATCCCCTGCTGGTTAATATGGTGCGCTGTAGTATGGAACCTTCCTCTGATAAATATCACAATCATTAAATTGTTTGGCTTTTTTTAAAATGCGCCCATTGATTTTGATATAAGCATTTTGAGGGTGATAGATGAAAGCAGATTCAAAACTAATCATACTGGTATTTTTGACATCCATATTGTTCCCTGCAGAAAAGCATCGATAAAGCTTTTCCGCATTTTCCACAATGATTGACTTGCTTAATCTGGAAAAGTCCAGATCTGGGAAAAAACTAAAAGAGCTTCAAAATTATGTCTATAGATGCGCTCCTTGAAAATAATAAAAGAGGATGACATCAGTCAACATGTGTGTAGGTTGTAAAGACACACCCCAATAGACCTGAGCTGTTTTTTTCAGAAAAGGCGGCTCTACAAAGTGCTAAGTTAGACGCAACACAAATATTCACAACCTTTTCTTTTAGATTTTTGTTTATGCAAAAAATGTTCGTTGCTTTCTTTAAGTTTCAAAATCAATTTGCTTTAGCCTTTTAACACATTTATTATGTGGAAAAATGTAAATGAGTTCATATTTGCATTCACAAGCTTCAGTTATAAAAACACACAAAATGTTTATTTTTTAAAACTACAATGAACATTACAAATTTTTTAATTCAATTTTTTCATTCTTGTGCTTCAGACTTTTCACCAGCTTTTCTGGTAAAAAACTTAAAAATCTTGACATTGCTCATGTTTACAGTGTCAACAACCTGTGAGATATATTTGTGTTTTCCAAAGCAGTAACTTTTACTATTAGCTCCCTTGTATCATATATTTCTATAAGTGTCAGACTGTGAAAGTGTTTTCTTAAAATTGGCTGACATAACTTGTAAAGGTCTCTGATCAAAGATGAGGCAAAGCTATACTTACGCTTATTTATTAATGCAGACTCACTCTGAACTGCACAGGAGGTCTTAAAGTGGTGTATTGACTTTTGCTGCAGAGAATTACACACTGTTATGGTAGACCAATCTTGTTGTTTCATCTGTCAAAATGACTGATGGTTTTCTGATTTTTCCATTATTAGGAGAAAAAAAATAAATATTTAATGAAATCAACTGTTGTTCCACCGAATCCTTTTGACACTCAGTGTTGTCTTCTTCCAAATTGTGCTTTCCTCGTCACTTGTTTTTCTTACAGTTCCCACTCTACAAATTTAAGTGTGTGGTTTTTATGTATGTGAGCAGACAAGTTGAATAGGGAAATGTTAGTCTGCCAAGGGTGCGTACTGCCTTGGCAGTAGATCAGACAGTTGGAAACCTTGCAGTCTTTGCATTGCCCCTTTGAGCTCTCTTAAGCCTGCTTCATTTAGCTGTTCATCGGATGTGACTGCTATTGGCTCAACAGACAAACTAAAGTCATGTCTTGAGTTGACAGCTGTAGATCTGTCCTCACGCTTCCATTTTCTGCTCCATGTGAACAGACAAACAACTGTAGCCCTGCAACCTAACTTATTCGAGCGATGAAAAGATGAAGGAGAGCATGAGGGTCAAAGTGAAGGGGAAATGTGAAAGCATCAGGATAGCTCTGTAGCCTGATCTTGCAAAGCTCTACTGCGCCCTTCAAGCTTGATTGATTGAACCTTTGAGAACGAAAGCCCCCATAATAGTTTTCAATCAAAGCAAAGCCCTTCATTGACTAACACCTCTTTTAGATCATTCATCTTAGCATTCACCTTCTTTATCTCTGTTTGTCTCCTTCAGTTTATCACTGCAGTCCTCTTCATTGCAATGAGTCTTGATTTTCTTTAAGCAAATGACCAGACAGTTTCAACGCCAGTGAGTTTACTTCAAATGTGTACACTGAAGCATGAACAGGACCTTAGGCAATGCCAAGTATTGATTTTACCATGATTCTGATTCGAGGGTTTCTTGTTGAAATCAATATTGCATACCAGTTGCTCGCTTAGTATAGCTAATGCCCTAAAATGCAATTTCAAATTTATCTAATAATTTTAGAAACTTTTGATTATTTTGATTACTGCCTACAGTTGTAACCAGATATTTATGCTGTATAAAATGTTGTAATGTTTTCCCCTTACTGTGTTACTAAACTTATAATTTCATGCCAGTTAAGATTCCCCAAATTGTTTATATTTTCCTGCATTTCTAAGCTACTTGCTAGATTATTATCAACTTATTTGAAGTCATGTTTAAGTAATTATGAATATGCATTCAAAAGAGACTTGTAAGAATAAATGCACCCTTTGAAAATAACTTTTTGGCAGGGATTAAACATGTTTTTAATTAAGCCCACTTTTGTGTATTAAAAGCGATTTTCTGGTCTGATATAATATTAAAGCTGTAAGTGAGGTCTTGGGCAATTTCTGTGGGATCCACTGCCAGCCTATGAACTTTGGCAAAGAAATATGGACACTTATTTTCTTCTTGGGGATTTGTGTTTATTTCTCATGGACATTTTATGGTGCAGATTTGTGTTATTGGCTCATTTGTGTTACTGGATCATGCACATTTTTGATCATTCATTGTATCAAAGAACTGTATGGCCCTTATGTGGCCAGTTACATAGAGATACAAGGGTAAACTTATTTGCAAATCCTAATGGTCAGGATTAGGACAATTGATGTCCTAATGTCCAATAACATTCATTCTGCATGTGAGGAAACAACGCAGACACAGAATCTCATTTGATTGGACAAATCTTAGTACAGAGACAGTTATTCTGTCAAAATCATTTCCCATCACATTTTCAGAATTCAGATTGGCTTTTTAAGTGAGGTACTGACTGGAAGTGAAATGTAATGTGACTCTTATTTGTAAATAAGGTTGCTTAATTGTGCAAAAGGACCATCATTAATATTAATTACTGCAATTTTTCTCTGATTATGTCGGAATAAGAAAAGTAGAGGTTTGCTATGCTGCTATGTTTCGAACCGTTGCACGGACTGAAATGCTATTTCACGGAGAATGGTTCCTTTAATCAACATTCTGACAGTAAATTACATTTACTGATTTTTTTTACATATTGCTACGAAGTAATGAAAACGGAGAAACGGTCTAACACTTCCTAATGGGCGTAAGTTTGAGCAACAGCCACTCCAAATTTATTTTGATGAAAATCATACTATTATATTCAGTACATGTTTGAACTTCATAAGGTAAGTCATTAGGCTCAAATATCCCTGATCACAGTTTTAATGCATATTAAATGTCTTTTTATAACCTTTCTGGTGTTAATGCACAAAGTGCAATCCCTTTTTGTGTTTTTACACTTCCATGACAAAGTTTTAACCCCGATTACTCACGAGCCTGGCAATTTTAATTTATTATTAGGGTAAGTGAGTGTGTACAGTTGAAACACGTTGTTTGTAATGTGCACCTGCTCATTCATTGACATGCGTGTGATGTGATGTTGACTGTTTACCACAGCAGATTAGTCTGTAAATATTGTGGAGTGCTGGGGCTTGTCGTTCTAAATCTCTGCCAATTGGTGCAGATGTGATTTGGCTGTTGACTTTCTGTTGCCACTCAGAGCTGCTGACACAATAGAATCTCTGACTGTGAACTCTCACCTTGATTAGCATGAGTAATTATGAGTATGCGACTGCAAGCATAAAATCGGAGCAAAAGGAGGCCGTCTGGAGAGCTGCTGTCTCTCTCCTTGACACTGACTGGTCTGTAATTGCTTCTACCTCACAATCAATGAGTGCCCAGCGTTTAGCACTTGGTTGAATCAGCTTGTCTGGATTATCGCGGGAGATTTAGGGCAACTTTAAAACAAGCTTATTTTCTCACAAATCCTAATCAAGAATGTTGCAGACAGTTTGTAATATACACATCAAAATGTGAAGTCGTCTGTATTCCGTTTAAAGTGACTCTGTTGGATGACAACCACTGCTGAGCAAAGGGCGCTCCTTGATGCTGCTGACATATTAGCGTTTGCTCAATATGTCATGTTCTCCTCCTCCCTGACACCATTAAAGGCTCCAGTGTGTTTCTTTCAAGCTGCCTTCTTCACCTCTGCTTGTTTGAGTCAAATATTTAGCGTAGCTATCAGGGGGAAAAAAATATGTTAGATTGTTACATCCTCTCCTATTAGCTTCTACCAAACAGACTTATTATATTGATTTGTTTTCTAGCTCGATTATGACTGCTGCTTCTCCAGTACAAATCTTGTAATTTGTTCTTGTGATTTTATTTGATTCTTATCAAATAAAATTAAAGGGTAATTGACAAATACTTTAGATATTCATTTATATTGTAGCACTGACTGACATCCCAGTCTTGACTTTTCACTTTAGGGATTTTGATTTGTAAAGAATTTTGAGAACTAGAGAAAGTTTTTCTTCAACTTCAGGGTTATATGTTACTCTGTGTCTGTCTGTAAGGTACATTTGAAAAGTATTTCAGAATTTTAAACTATTTCCAGGAAAATCGATGGCTTAAAAAAATCTATGAAAGTATGATTTAAATGAAAGACATTTAATCATGTAAGAGTTTTTGTGTGTAAAATCCCAAAACAGTGAAAGTGTTTTTACTAATACTGTCAGAATTTCATACTATCCCATGTCCACTATGTAACTACAGCTGTCGTCATAAAGTGGTGGTTTAAAGCATGCACAGGACCTAATCCTACACACTCCTACACACTTGATTCAAATGATTACATGACTTAGAATGCTTTCAATTGCTCTAGAATTGCTTTTAATCACCCATTTATTTGTGTGGAGCTGCAGGGAAACAGCTCAGACATTCTGGATGGTGGCCCTTGAGGACCACATTTGAGGACTTCTGGTTTACAGGACCGAAATGAAACAATGAACACAGTAAATTCAGCTGCAAAAATCTTACACACTGAGTACAAACAACCATAAATTATAGAAAAAAAAGAAAGAAAGAAAAGAAAAACAACAACAATAAAAAAACAGGACTGACTATAATTTAGGACATTTTGGTATCTTTTCCTGTGTGTGATGAGATGCAAATAAAGCACCAAAAAGTAAAAAAAAAAAAAAGCAGCACAAGGATAGTTTTCCACTACCTATAGCCTATGTCTGTGCTCAGACCTGTGTTTGCAGGGCTGCAGCCTCGTTTTTTAAAGTAGATGCCTTATCAAATGACTAACAATAGACCTTCAACTTCAAGGGTAAAAGTCACATTTAGTCTCTGCTATCAAGATAAATTCCACCCATCCATTTATTTATCAGTCTAAATCCAGCCAAGGTTTCAACAACATTTTATTCCATGTATTTTGATAGATCTCCTGTTGTTTCTTCTGGAATTTGCTCTGCTGGGTTTCCTGGGTTTCCTCAGCTGTAAACAGCCTATCTCCACTGCTTAGTGTGCTTACTCTGGGAAGGCAACCTGGAATGCAAAATCTTTCTTGCCTTTTCTATTGTGGTAATGTTTTGCACCATTATAATTCTTCCCTTGCCAAGCTGCCTAATGACCTTAATGCGGCTTGTTTTATTTAATGTGGCATGTTGGTTATTGCATAACCCTGCAGTGTAAACACAACTCAAGTACACTGGAAAGTGAAAGGCATTGCATCCTGTGGTTAAGAAAAAGGAAATTTTCAGAAGCTGTGAGACAGAAAGGGTTCTTCAAACTTTGAAAGTCATTTTTAATGGAGATGAAGTGTGAACAATTAATTTATTTATCTATTGATTATCTATTAATTAGTAAGTTAATTAATGATCATTACGGGGAAAAAGTCCCTGGGTTTTTAATTATTAAAAGATCATTTCTGTCTAACCAAGGGTTAACGTAGAAGCAGAGGGAGGGAAATGTCAATATTTAATAGTGTTGGCTCCTTAAAATTGATTGAACACAGAGGAGCACATAATTGTATACCATTGTCTGTCTTTGACTCTTCTTCTACCCTCTCGGCCAAATCTGTCTTGTTCTTTTGCAAAAGCTGTGATGTTTTGTCATTGCTATTATCTGCATTTTTTTTTCTGTTTTGAATCTTCCACTGCTTTTGACCCCTTTTTTACCCTTTCGTGTTTGTTATCTGCCTTTAGATTCCATTAGCACAGTGACAGATAGGCGATTACACACAGCCCTGCTTCTTTTAATACAGATCCGACCTAATCTTTGATGGTTTTCATATGCCCGCCATCACACCACCACAAGCTATTGTCTGGGGCACTTTCCCCTGAGCTGTTGATTTCGCCAGCTGTAATGCTGTCTGTATTCAGTGCACTTTGCCATGGTGAGTATCGGTATTTGACACAACTAATAAGGCCTTTCATTTTGATGGAATTCACTCTTAGTCTGCCTGTGTTTTCTCTCAGTAAGACAGAGCTATTTGCCTTGCTTGTGGGTGGAGCTGAGAGACAGACTGCATCAAACAAAATCGCTGTAGCTGGCAGCCCCTGCCAGTGCTCTCTAACACTTTTCTTTCCCAAAGCTCATAAAATGTGCTGCTTGTAATGGTTACTGGTTTAGACTATGGGTAAAATAATTAATTTTCCAAAGGTATAAATTCCACGCCAGCTTCTGCTCGTGATACAATTAAATTAATCTGACAAGCAAACCTTTCAGAAGCAACTGGAGCCTGATTTTAATTGAACACCAAGTCGGGTCTCATTTCCTGTAATTTGATTGCCACACTCTTGACTTGCATTCGATGCTCGCGCAAAACAAAACCAATGGGATAATCATTCTTGGTTTAACGCTGCTCTTATTTTGATCTTGAGAATGCAAGTGATTTGCAGTGCGGGTAGGTGAGGCTGTCATTCTAAATCAGACTGAGTCACTGGAGCATCCCACATGGAGATGGGAAAAGCTAGAAAAGGACTTAATGGTTTTGTCTTTCCATACCTCACCACGCTTCTGCCTGAGTACAATTAGGTGTCCACTGCTGGCAGCATTCATTAATGTGAATGTTCCTTGAGCGAACTGAGGTGAAAGCATTTAGCTTTTTCAGCACACATTATGGATGTATAATGCTTTACTGTAAGCTGTCAACCTGACCTCTATTTGTCATCTGATTATGCTCCAGTTTTTTCCCCCCCAGAAAAGTAAAGATAATTATGTGCTGAGTCACCTGCTTACGCTTTAACTAACCCTCCCTGCCACAGGCCTCAGGCCACAAAAACAAAATGTCAAAGTAATAATACCTGACAACCAGAATGCCTTTTGATTAAAAATGAAATCTAAGTGTCCGTACTATAGGTTTTTATTGCTTTAACCATTGATTTTGATGTCTACATATTGTTTTTGCAATAAAAGGATAACTGTCCCTCTTGGCGTTTACAGATTGTTGTTGCTGCTGCTCTTCAAGACTCCATTGCTTTGCAATTTTCTTCCAGCATAGCAGCAACCATCAACACAATATGCAAAACATGAGAAACCACACATTCTAGATTTTTGCTTTTGAGTTAATCACCCTCAATATTTAAAAAAAATATCAACATACACAACACTAATTAATAATGACTGGTTAACTGAATACTTTATATTACATTTGTTGGAGGAAGCAGGTGATGTATTTAAGCAAACCAACCATTAAAAAAAGACTTTGAGAAAGTTTAACAAACTGCTTCTGAAGAACACTTTATCGAGTACAATCAGTTTAATCTTTTGGACAGTGCTATTTACTAAACAATATTCATAATATCTGTATGCCTTAGTTACTCATTAAACCTGCTGAAAATAAATTGGAAAACTGCCAGAAATGTCTGGAAACAAATGTCAGAACAAGAATAAACAACACAGTTTTTGGGATTTTTTTCTTTTCATTTTACTGTAAAGGAATTCAAAAAAATTCACATTCCGTCAGATAAGGACCAAACAGTTTACTGTCATGAAAAAGAGCATTGTAAAAGCTAAAAATAACAGTATGGAGGGAATGAGAGAATGTGCCTGCTCTGTGTAGGATTCAGTAAAAGCTGTGAGTTGGGTACAATTGTCAGCTTTTCAGCATGTGCAGCCCACATGGAGAACATGCTGCACTGTAATTAATTTCACGTTGCTACACTTGGTGTCTCCCTGCTTACTTACAAATCTCTTACAAAGGCTAGGGAAGTGGGAGGTGACAGAAAATCGCATGAGTAAGCTGATTTAATGTAGGTTAGATGTCAGTAACCCCTTGATGATGGGATTTGTTCCCCCGTCTCCTCTGTTGCTGTGATTTGGACAGCTTTCTTTTTATTTTTCTTTGATCCAGCATATTTCATAAAACCTTTGAACGTGTCATGACGTAAAAATACCCTTTTATATCTGTTTGTCTTGCCTACTTAGTCTAAAGTGTTGGTCCAAGTCCAAGATCGTGAAATAAGTGGAATTTTTAAGGTGGAAGGGCAGAATGGGCATGCAAGAAAGAATGTGACGAGAGTTCATCTAGCAGAAAATTGAAACATGCTTCCCGGCGCGCAATCTGGTTTGCTTTACTTTCAAACATTAAGAAGAGGGTTTCCACATTTGCATACTCAGACTGAAGAGCTGCATATTTAATGTCTGCCCCTGACATCTCATATTTAATTGGAGGATAGCACAGTGAAGCAAGACCGAAAGGACAAGACCTTTTCAGGGTTATGTTAATTTTCCTAGCAGAAGAAGAATGTTTCTCCAGTGATGCAGAGTTCTTTGGCCTTGTGTTATATGATCATTGATCTCAGTATCGACAAATAACTCACAAAGTTTTTACCAAAACATCTGCTGAGAATCATTTAGATATCTCAAAAAATGGATGGATGGATGTCATATTTCTTTGTTTTCTTGCTTATGTTATTGTGATGTACAGTACAGCTGTAGAGTGCTAAACTCTGTTCGGGTAAAAGTTGCACTTCAGCATCTACTCTTCTTCTACATATTCAAATCACAGAAAACAACACAAAATCAATATAGAATGAACAAGGGATGACTCTCCTTCGTACCGATCACCTCCATTGAAGCATAATCATTTTGAACAGGCAAACAAAGACAATATTTTACAAAATTGCCTAGTTTTGGAAACGAATAGACTTGTGGACTTCATTTACAAATAAGGGTAAGACATACTAAATTTTTTATTTTCATTTTATGAAAAAAATTTTGATCAAGCAAAAAAAACCTTTTCTTTTCAGAAGAAAAATCTAGCTTGACCTGCAATGAAATATGCAGTTCCAGTTTTTCTTGCTGTCGTGTTATTGAGTAGAAATTGATTATAGCATAATCAAAAAAAGTTAAAAACACTAAACTGAAAAAAAAAACACTTTAAAAAACTAAAAATGTTCAGTAAAACAGGTTTAACTGATCATTTGAAAAAAAAATGTTTCCACATAAAAGCTTCAGCTCTTACAAACCAGAAATGTACATCTACCATGTACATATTTGTTCCTTTGCCTATGCAACTGCAACTCAACAATGACCAAACATTAACATTACTCAAGCAACATTTTAAAAGTGCTTCACTCACTTCAGCATGCAAATTGCTTGAATGAATACATAACAAGACTTTCATTTGATTAATTCAATTGATTTATCTGACGACATGGGGAAACTTACATAGCTATTCCATTTAAATCGATCTAACTCCTGTAACTCAATATGCCAACTTGTGTGATGAAACAGTGAACAGTGCAACAGTTTTACAATGCTGCCTGATCATTAACTTCACTGGCGAATCCAAGTGCAGTATATTGTCTTTTAGATTTATTAAAGGGGAAAATGCAACAGCAGGAATATTTTATTTTGCACAGCAAATCTGTTCTGACACTATAAGACTATCAGACCCGCCATGCTGCTTTTCTAGGCTGCCAGGACAAGCTATATAAAAATCAAACAAATTAAATAGTAATAAAAAATTTTAAAAAAACTCCATGTGTGTCTCTCATTTCTTTTATACATGTAATTATGTGTAGATAGGCTCTAGTGGAAATCCTGCACAGGCTCATTTTCCCTCCAGGTGATGATACTGCTTGTGGTCGCAGGGAAGCAAGGGTCATGACCACAGATTTTCAGTTGGTGCAACCCCAACAGGAGAGATGAGGATTGTGATAAAAGGGCACCCCGGAGCCCCAGCATGCTCTCTCTGCTGTTTGCAGGTGCACTGTTAGTGGGGCACCAACAGACACACACAGGTGACGGGAGAAGGAGAGAGAGAGACACAGAGAGAGAGAGTAAATTAACACAAGAGAATAGGGGACTCCATCAGTTAAAGCTGTTTAGTGTTTTACTATTTTTGTTTTCAGAAGTGAAAAATAATTTAATATTCATTTGACATTAGAAAAAAACCCAGACTTTCAGGACTGTTAAAATAACAGATAAAACTCTTGCTATATTAAAAAAGTCAGAAGCTATATTTCCAAAGCTATAGAAACCTTGGCTTTATGGAGAGGTGTACTAACTACTCAGATTCAATAAACTGCAAGAGCACATAGTTTGACTCTATGACCTGCTAAACACTCACCAGCTGGAGCACACACAGTCAAAATTACACAGCCAACATTTGGCTTTTATAGCACATTAAGAAGATAATGAGTTTTGTCTTGAAGAATTATGGCAACAAATAAAGTATAATTGTTTTGACAGCATTCTGAAATCCTAACAATGTGGATAGGAACAGTGACTGCATGTGACTGGTTGATACTGCTTTTGTTTCTTCTTTTCTTTGGTTGATATGACTACAAAAGCCTTTAACAAACTCAGCCCATTTGCTATTTATTTCCTTGAGCTCTGGCTTGTGTTACTTTGATAAACATATTGATAAACATATTTCTCCCAGTTGTTCCAAGTGGGACAAATATTATGGCTCATGATAATTTTAATAGCTCCCATGATAATATGCCACATGTAAGATTGTGACATCAGAGATAAGCAAAACCTTCCTTTGGGAACAATGTTCAGCATTTACTTTGACTCCAGGCGAAAAAAAACAAAAAACAAACAAACAACAACAACAACAACAAAAAAAAAAAAACAGCTTTGCTTTGTTCAGAGTAAGATAAATCACACTAAGGTTCAAATTGTTCTATGAAGTACACAGCCAGTCAAAGCATGTCACATCACTTGTAATACTCTGGCTGAGGAAGTTTTCCTCTGCCCTATTTAAGATACGGATAAAGAATTGGTGCCATTAATATTTTATTATTTTGCCCTTGTCCAATATGTCTCCATGAACCTCAAGCACCCAGGGTATAATCAGTGAAGGTAGTGGGAATTACTCTCTGCTTCCCTCTGGCAGAAATGTTAGTATATTTCTCCTCCTGTGGGGGTCACTGTTACCACATCTGAGGCAATGAGCCCCATCTAAGGGTCCCTCTGCACTAATGAGTTATGGTGGTGGCTGCACAGAGACCACCAAATTTCTGCAACACTGAGCACATATCCTGACACATGGTCAGGATACACATGCACAGCTCATATAAGTGTACAAGCATGCATGACAGTGAGTGTACAAGAGTCTCTTAAGACATCATTTCAGCTTTGCTCTCACTTGTTCGAGAAACAAAGGGAGACAACCAAGCAACTGGTCTGAAATAGCTGCAGTATTTAGCACATTCCAGAACATTAGCATTAAAGAAGAACCCCTGCTGGTATAAGTGAGCTGTTCATGGTGGCTGTAATGGACCTTCCAGCCTCTAATGCTACTCAGACCTTTAAATAACTGCAGTATGTGAGTGCTTTTGATGCTCGGATTGACATTTTAACACACTGATTTTGTAACAAAACATGCAATATTATCACACAATGTCAAGAAACAAACAGAGGGGAAAAAAATAATGAGGAAAAAATGCTCAGTGTTCTTTTCCAGTTTGGGAGACAACTGCTTTGCCAGTGCTGAGAACGACACCACCTGTCAGGTCTCGTCTTGCACCCCCAGACACATTTCTCTGTTGTTGAGACTGGAGTTTGAAGTGATTGTTGGGATTTTACAGGGATAAACAGACCACCACTGTAAATGTCCATGAATGTCAGCAAAAACCCAGGTTTGCTGTGTTCATTTTGCCTCACTGCTGCTTCACCTAGGATGCTGATAATGACAGCAGAACTGCAGTGATGGCAGGAAAGCAACGGGAATTTGGTTTCACAATTTTAGTCAGTATTTTCAAAGAGCTAAAATGAGCTTTTTGATACATAACTATTACTATGTGGATGAAGCTTTCTGATGTGATTTTCTTAAATTGGAGTGTGCATTGTATCTGATGAAAGTGACCCCTAGACGCAAAGCATAAGGCATGGACATGAATGTGGATCAAAGGACACTAGATGACAGTGCTGGAGATGCATATTACATAAGATTTTCTTGACCTTGTGCAGCCATGCATGATTGCATCTTTCAGAATGAGTACTCTTCATGTCAAGGGTGTGAGACATGGCCAATAGAGAATTCATTCATTTATTTATTTATTTTATTTAAACAGCAAGGTGTCCCTGTTATTTAACAATTGCAAAGTTTGGATAGAAGGCAGCAGATTAAAAAAAAAATAAAACATTTTAAAACTTATAACAATTGCAACAATCTATTATTTAATTAGTAGAACCTTCAAGATTACCAGTTGTTACAGGGGGTCATAAAGACCGACACAAAACAGCGAGAATAATTTTAAACTATTGGGACTGACAAGTGGAACTGAGAATTTGGGAATATTGTTGATTATTTAGTGCACACTTTGTTGAAATAGCAACTTTTGGAGGATTCTGAAGCATTTTAGTTTCTAACTGACTATTTTTCCCAAAGGAAAGTAACACAGACTGATAGGAGTACAGTGAAGATCATAAAGAGGGACTTTAAAGCCAAAATGGCTTTAAATTTAATGGCTGAATGTTGGATGCTCAGGGTAAAACTAACAAGGTTTGTGTTCACAAATAATCTACTGATGCTCCTGTTTGAAGTTTTCAGTGCGACTGCTTTCCATGCATATTATCAGATATTATGTTCGGTACAGTAATCAAACAAATTAATTCAGTGTAGCAAACATTAAACATTATATAAACTGCAGAAACAGAACAGAGGATTTACTTGTGTGACTCTTGTGTTACTGAACTGGATTCTGCATCTGAAATTCTCCCTTGCTCCTGCACTATAATGCACCTTATTTTTAGAATTATATATTTTTTTTAACTTGGGGGTTAGGGTTTACTTGGTAGACTAGATTCACTGTAAGCTTGTCTGCCTGTCAATAATTATTGGTGGTTGCGTTGGGTGATGTAGAAGATTTGCATGTCCTGACAGGATCTAAAACCAAATGTTTACATTTTGTCATGTTACGAACAGTTAGAGTCTTGAGTATGCGTCACTGTGAATGTGATATATTCTTGGTTTTGGTAGGACTTTGTGGAATCATTGAGGGTGTAAGGAGAATAGTGAATGATGTGGAATCAAGGAACTGATTGGATTGATGATTCTGAATTATTCCTGTAACAGGGAGGTGAAGAGATCTAGGGTAAGGTGCACATGACCTGCTGTGGCTGAGATTGGCAGAATTGAATTTTCCAGCCATTGGTGGCTAGAAAATGCTTCTTTGTCCGAGGCATTTTAGAGATAACGGAACATAGACTCCAATATGTGTAGTCTTCATTGCTGTGTGGCTTTTCCTCTCCATGCTAGTAGAGGTCTCGTTTCTCTGTGAATGACAGCGCTCTTTTACCATCTTCACCCAGTCTTTATTAGATCTTATGCTTTTCCACCAAAATATGTTTGCCTCTGGAACACAGAACTCATTTTCTTTCTGAATGTCATGATGCCAGGACAGGCCCAAGCACTTATTTATTATTTTCTTTTTAGAAAAGATGGACCCTGCACGTTCAATAGAACCATCGATCAGTCAATCAATCAACCCATCAATAATTTTGAGGCCCGCTGTTTTCTTTCCTACCTGATTTTATAAAATTGTTTTAGATCAGTGTGTTTGAGGTGTTGCCATATAGTGAGTGACAATGATTGGAATTTATTTCCATATATTTTGCCTTGCTTTGCATAGAAGCATTATAGAGTTAATTCTTCCAAAGGATTAAAACTGTGTAGATATCGTAATACAATACAAGCAGGATGTTTGTACAGCATTAGCATTGTAATTGCTATTGCAAAACTGCCTGGGTCTAGTTCAAGGTTACAAAACAAGATTCACTGTTGTACTAAAAAGTCAGGTAAAGGAATAAAAATGCAACTGATGCCTCACTGCAAAGCTCTATGCAGAACAGATTCAAAGAAGTCATGAGATCAAACTCAACTTTAGAGGAATAGCTTGATTTCTTTGAAGTGCGTTTGTATGAGGCAACATTTTATAATCAGTAGTCTGCATTTGGCTTTCCACCAGTTTCAAGAAACATTTAGGTGAACATGCAAAGAACCTCAGCTTCACTTCTATAAACATTATCAGCAGCAAAATTCATGAAAAAAAATCAAACCTTTCAATTTGTAAATTCATGTTTAGATGGTCAACAGGTCTGTTAAATGTTCTTTAGACTGCCTTTTGTGATATAGAAAGACCAGGATCCCTTTGCATAAAAGCATCTGCTGAATCAAAAGTGTGCAAACAAACCAGAATCTTTAAACTGATACTGCTAGTGGTCTTTGAACAGCAAGGGTTCACTTCTCTGTGGCTCTCCCATCTTCTTCAGCTCAGTTTTCTTCAAGACTAAATAGAAATGGGCTCTGCAATAACTCAACCAAACAAACAGACCAAGTCAGTTACAAACCCACAACCAATCATTAGGTAAAATCACTGTTCTTGTCAAAGAAAACTGCTGCCTTTCAAGTGAACATAAAGCAGATTGAAATGGTACTTTCATTTTCCCCATCAGTGAAGACTCTCTGAAGGCACTGTAAAGAAAAAAGTTACATGGGTCGCTAAAATGCATGAAGCTTCAGATCTTGCTTACATTACTATTCACATGCAATAAAAGCTTTTCAATAGTTATTATATGAACAAATCTGCTAAAGTAGAACTTCATCTATGCTTAACACAGTTTCTTTTCAATTTTAAACAGCACAGAAAAGACATACAATTCCAGAGATCTATGTAGGAGCCTTTATATGTTAAATCTTGTCCATGTGCACATAAAGCAAAGGTTATCCAGTTCAGACAAAAGACTTACATGGACAATCTAACAGAACCCTCCCCCAAAAAAAAAAAATCTGCAACATAAATCTAATCCAAACATTGCAACCAATGCACAGAAAACAAGATAGCACAGCATCGATTTAGATTCAATACACATCTTTTTGAAGAACGAAATCTGTTCTTATTGTTACATTCCCACAGTACCAAGTAACTATCCCCTGTGCTATTGTGCCACAGTGAGATAACACCTATATATAATCCTAGATTGAATGTTCGCAGAATAGGGTGAGGGCAAGTAATTCACTGAGGTAATAAAGTAGACAGCTCCCATCACAGAATAGAATTAGGCTCACAACACAACTTCTGACTTATTGATACTCTGTTTCTTAAAACTGCTTTTAAATGTGAACGGAACCACTTTCGAACAGCTGACTGGGTTAGTTTGCATTAACCACATCACTAGGTTTGATAATCTGCTGGTGCCTTTTGTTGCTGGCCTTTGCACTTTTCTCTGCAACAAAAAGTGTGTAATGTAGAATACCCCATGCGCATTCCCCTGAAGTTAAAGGCCAACTTTTGCATTGAATACCAATACATTAAATCATGGCAGTGATGCTGACAAAACAAAATATAATGCATTTAATTTCAACAGGCTGTCTCTTGGTATTATATTTAAATCAAATTTTGCTTAAGTCAATTTTAAAATGTCCTTTATATGCATTGTAGGGATCCATTTCTATCTATTAGGATCTCATTGACAATCTATTTACTGAAGTACTTTAGTCCAGTGAAAATTATATTAGAAAGCTATAAAATATGATTTAGAAATTGAGAGATGTATTTCTCCAAATTTGATGATTATGACTCACAGTTGATAAAAACTTTGTAGTTAATGAAAAATTGTTGTTTCATAAAAAATTAAAATTTTGTGTGGCATAAATAAAATAAAATAAAAAAAACTATTTTAAATACAGGTATGCAATATTGTGACCAACTCTTTCTGGGATTATATTGGGTGAGGAACAAAATGTCCTTACTGAAGAAAATGGCTGCTTGCAGAGTGCTGTGTCCAAGCAATTGAAAGAAAAGTTGAGTGGAAGGAAAAAATGTGGCAAGAAATTCCTGCAAACAAAAGGGATAACTGTAGCTGCTCGACAATTTTGAAGCAAAGCTCATTTAAGCTTCTCGGGGTGAGATGTGTGTGTGTGTGTTTGTATTCAAGAGACTCAAAAAAATTGCTTCAGGCCTCCATCTGCTGACAAGTTTTATAAAGGTTGTGATTTTATTTCTCGCAGGACCTGGCTGAGTACTATTGGAAGAAAGATAAGACTTAACCACTCAGATGAGATAAAAGTCGCTAATAAACAACATGGGCTTCCTTCGCTCCTCATGTGAGTTACAACCTGATCACCTCCATGTCAAGATCCATTGATGCAGTAACTCGTTACTGCAGCTTGTAAGAATTGTAGTAGGCCAAAATTATTATTTTAAAGTAAATTTATTGTTCTCTTACATTATTTAAAATTTCTAAAAAAAAAAAAAGAAAAAGAACAAATGTACTGTATTTGTGGCTTTTATAAGCATTAAACTATGATTGCTTAAATTAATTGAAACGACTACTTATATCAAAACAATTATTCTACTCTACCTGATGGGAGTGATCATGGTTGGCATCTGGTATTGAATGATGGAAATAAATGAATCTTTTGATATCAAAATTTATAGAAATGCACTTTAAGGCTCGTTTTTTAACTGTGGGACACCGAATAACTTGCACAATGGCTGCGATCAAAATTTAAATACGTATCAAAAACATTTTATTTTAAATTTTGTCTTTAGAAAAAAAAACATTGTCTGACAAAACCTTCAGCAGCTTGTGTTACCATGGAACAAGGTTGCATAAGAAATTCTGCATGTCAGCATGGCCTCCCTCCTTGCTGGGTAGTTGGTCTAATGTGACACTGGTGCGTGTGTGTGTGTATCTGTGTGTGTAACATGTCTCCTCTCACAAGTGGAAGCCAACTTGTCAGCTCTAATCTCTGGCCTTTCTCCCTGGTGGTTCTTTGCGAGCTCAGGACAATCAACACTTGTTTCTGTCGAAGCAAAATAAGTTGTGGGAGGTCTTTGACATGGTGCTGAGCCCTCCTCCAGGTTCACTCATCCTTCTTCTCCCTGGGAGGCCCCAAGCGGGAACAATGGGGGAAAAAAATGATGGTGCGCCCAAAGGTCAATGAGTCTTTTCCTTTTTAACAACTATGTGGCTTTAAGCTACCTTGAATTTACGGTATGTATACAGCCTTAATCTGTTACACAAAATGTGAAATGCTATAGGTGCCTTTTATAATTCCTCTGCACCAATTATCCCTCAAATCATGGCTATCATTGTGACCCTCCTGAACGAGACTTCCAGGCTTTACCGGTGTGCTGAGGACAAAAAAGGAAATTGTACAATGCATGGCTCCCCAAATAATGGGGGACCTCTCAACCCCTTGTCAGCATAGTCCTTCATGGTGGTCTGCAAAAGAAAAAGCTGAAAAAAGCAATTTTGTGTTTGGTTTACGCTCATAGTCCAGGCCTGAGCGATATGCATCACCGGAGGAACATTTTGTGCTTTGATACCTCATAGTGACTGTAGCAGACAGGAAATGAGATGGGGTTTTTCATTTCCCTGTTGCTATCTTCACTCACAAACTAAATAAGGACCTCTTTGCCACCGGGCTCTGATTACATCTACCTACTTTTCACATTCCAAAAGGAAGACAGCGGTTCTGTAATCAGGAATGTAATCTGCATCGTGGCTTTCATATTTGTTGCAAATGCTGGAGTATGGATGGGGTCAGGAACTTGGAAAAAAAAAAAAAATTAAAATTATTTTCACTTTCTGAGCTTGATGGTTTAGGTGAGCCAGTGAGGATTACTGATTGACACATCGCTATGCTAAAAAGATGCAAGCATAACAACTGATAGATGTCATCACTTGAGCAGCAAACAACACGCTTGATTTGTATCACGTTTTTGTAGCTGGTGTCGGGGATGAATTGCAGACATCTTGTCTGCATATAATTTCCTATTTTTTCATCATGCTCATGCTCCATTTTCTTTTTCATTTCTTCCTTTATTTCTTAATTCAGTGGATGCGTTGACTCAGTTGCCCCTGCCCATCAGTTTTATTCATTTATTTTGCACATGACCCCTGGAATTTGGCTTCTACGACTTGCACTCATACCTCAAATATTTAACAGTACTTTTCTCCTCTTTGTCACATATTTTGTTTTTGCTTTTTAACCTCCTCTTTGCTCTCTCCTATTACAAAGCTTTTCTCCTGTGACAATTCCCACATGCTCTCATCTATTTGTCTCTCTGATTAATAGAAAACCCGCTTCCACAAGTTCACTTAAAATCCAAAACAATGGCTCACTATTTGATTGGCCTTGGCCTTCATAGAGGCAAGGGGAATTAAGGAGAAAAAGCCAAATCATTTGATCAATTTATTTGCCCACATGGAAATTAATTGGTCTTGTCTCTCAGGCATGCCTCTGTGGCCACAGTCCCCCCCCTCACTGACACAGAGGATCTGCATCGCACTGGATCAGCTGAAAGTATAAACAGAGGCCAGCAGAACCTGTGTTCCCGCTGTAATAAACACTTCCATCAGTGTAATCATCAGTGATATGATTACACAAGAAAGATAAAACACCGCTGTGTCTCTCAAAGGAGTTCTGAGCAATTTGTTTCAGAAGAGACTGATTAAACATCTGCTCTAACCTGGATACGCATCGGGGTCCCCCAAAAGGCCCTGGAGGGGGTCAATGACTTAATAAGAGGAATGTCTGGGTTTCCCTCCCTGTTGTCGCTGTGGTCCGATCACACACAAGTGAAAGACATTGCATAGAGGGGTGTTATGACAAATCATTAACTGTTTAGACTTTTTTTAGTAGAAAGTCTCATGGGCCTTTAGTCTATGTTAGAACTTACTGAACAATATTTGAAAGGGCAACAGTACTTGTTAAACCATGGTCAGTTTATAAAAACCTTTTGTAAATTCCATACAAAACGTGCACTTTTTTTTACTATTCACCCATTTTTCTTGCCATTTCTAGAGGATGCCAAAATACATTTGCAAATGACTGCTCAGAACTTGTACTTTCAAGTCCAGTTTTCAGTTATTATCTTTGAACTCTGTGGAGGCAAAAGTGCTTTGGAAAACTCCAGAATGTACAGACACAATATAAAAATCCTGCAGACAATTGTAGAGTCACAAATGTGTTCGCTGAAATGCTGAAATGATAAAATGCTGAAATGCCACAATGCAAAATTATTGGGCAAAAGAATGACAATCATAATTATATTCAGGGCACAGTCAAGTTATTCAAATCAATATGCCAATATGTCATGTTATGTGGCTGTGATTATGCTGATACTTGCCATCATCCCAAGCGCTTTAATAAAGCTTCTACATTCATCTTAGCAGTTCCTGGAGAGGAAATGACAATGACGGTGGCATTAGCTGACCAGATATTGGTGAAGTAATTATTGATTTCAAACTTCCTCACCCCAATAAGGGAGTTTTACCCCAACAACTTCCACTGAACTCATAAGAATACCACAGTAAAACTATTGAAGGTCTTTCAAAAGAGAAAAAAAAACATTGGATGAAGTTAGTGGCAAATGTATTTTAAGAAAATAATTTATTACTTGATAGATTTTTTTTAAACATTGTGAACAAATATCTTCAGCAAAAATGCATGTCAAGCTTTTCTAAATATGCAAGTTACATTTCACTTTTCTTCAGAATTTGATTTGATATGAAACGTATTTCACTCAAACACAGTTCCACAATTAGTCCAAAGAAGGACAGTTTGAATGTCCTTTGCAAAAAGTACCTCAACATTTTCCTTTTATATCATGACAAGAACATATTTTCAGTTTCCCACCTAATTTGTTGATTGCTTGCTTCTCTAGGACAGTTGATTTGACAGTTGCAGTTTGGTCCTGATGTGTAGGATAAAAAAAAAAAAAAAAAAAAATTGGAAGTTGAGCATCAGGGCGCATTCCAACGAAAGAGAAGGACGCCCTGTGAAATGCTGATTGAAAAGAGGAGAGAAATCAATCAAGCGAACTTCTGTGATTGACGGCTTGCCAAGGTGTTGTCTGTGGAGGTGTCAAGAACTGCACAATTGCTCTCCCCCATCCTTCCTCTTTCTGTCACCCCCCCCTTCACAATACACACCCCCTCCCTTTCTGTCTTATCCATCACTTTCCTCTTCACCCATCATCACACGGTCGTCTTCTCCCTAAATGTCTCACCACACTTCCCATGGTATCTCTCTCACGTTTCACTTCATTGTTCCTCCTCTTCCATAGTTTCACATGCAACAACCCTTTTTCCCTTCTGGCCGCTTCCTCATTTCCCGAGCTGGCATTCATCACCAGGCATTTAAAGGCTGCAGACTGACACTCCTTTAATCTTGTTGTTCAGTAACCTTCAGAGGGAAAGAAATAGCTGCTCCACTTCTACTACTTCTTTAAATCTACAGCAATTCATCCCTTATTCATATTAATACTGAAGAGGCTGTTTTGTGTCATTTATTTTCATTATATTCTCATATATGTTTCACTGCTGGGTTGGAGGAAAGGCACGAATAAAGAAAGTGGACCACCTGAAGTCAAGCCTCTTCATTTTTTAAAAGAAAGAGTACAGTCTATTTGGGTGGGCTGACATATATAGCAGTAAAGGAAGTCATTAATGTTATCATTGTAGAATAACTACAAATAAACTTGACACAGTAATGTATTCATTGTTCCATTCCTTTGTCTTTTACTTCTTTCTGAGTCATTATCAGAATGCTTCGATCTTTTAAAGGAGGTGAGGAAACACGTCTGTGTTAACTGTGATTCCCTCTGATTTTGCTTTAATGTTGACATTTTTTAAATAATTCCCTCTGTGTTTGGATGTGATGCAGCTGCAAGGATTTGGTAGAATTATAATTTTTTTCTTTCCTTTACTGTTGGACATTTGTTATGATACGAAACATAGCAACAAGAAACCCCCCCAACCCCCAAACAACACACACACAACTGGGAGCAGCTGATTAGCATCTCAAAAAGCTACAAAAATATCGCCACTACAGCCCAAAAATATCAAATGAGTTGAAGAAGAAGTGTTGTGGATGCAGAGTCAGAGCCAGCAGGAATGAAAGAAGGAGGAAGTTCAAATCATCTCTTCCATCAGTCTTAATAGACATTGTGAGATCATTAGCAAGTAAATTGGATGAACACCAAGACCTCGCTGAGCTTACTGACCATATAAGTTAACAGATTTAAAAATGTGGCGGATGTAAGGAGGTGCGCCAGCACTGCTTGCGAGCAACTAATGGTATAATCTAGGACATGCTACTGAGAAGTGTCATCTATGCAGCACAGATATGGAATTGTTAGCATTCAGTATTTGGCCTTAGCATTTAAATGAGTTTACCATTGTTATTTTTGCAACTTCTTCCATCCTGCCATCAGCTGTTGCCAACACTGCATGTAAAATTAGTTCAGTTTCTACCAACCAATAGAACAGGATCATTTTTTCTAAATGTGAGGATAATCCTATACAATTCAAGTACAAGTTTGAAAAAAAAAGGTGCAATAACAATATTGCAATATTCAACATTTAACATTGTGTTTTATATCACAAGACTTTCATTTTTTTTAAAGAATGCATACACTTTTGACAATCACAAAAATGTGATTCAAATGACAATTTTTATAAAGTGTCATGTGATTTTAGTGAGAAACTGATGACTGTGTCTATGTGTGACTTCTCCAAAACTACAAATAATTTTTCTATTAGACCAGGGACACTGTTTTACTGAATACAGTGCATGGAGTGTTCATGTTTTCTGTTAAGGCCAAACTGTGTCAGTATCTATAAGATGAAAAAGACTAAATGGTGACATTCACTCTGCCGCATGTTCTTCATGTGACACATCGTAAACAACTTTCCAGAAATGCCAGTGGAAATGAACTGGCAACTACTAAAAGGGTTACAGCTTCATGCAGTTCCAGAAAAACATCTGAAGGGTTTAAGTTTTTTAATGAACGAATGCAAACTGGCAGAAAAAATAAAAACCTTAAAGAAATAAATGCTCAAGTGTTGCTATTTCTTTCTGCACAGCAGAACAATTGAGATTACAATTATCTTTACATGGCATCATGAGTAATATGCAGTTTGCTATAGATTATTTTTTGCGACTTAATCATGTTATCAAAATAACATGATTAAGAAAATAGAAAATGTCTCAAATCTGGATCAGAACCTCAACAAACAAGATTTAAATGTATGCCAAACTGTTTTAGAAACCACTTTGAAGCAAAATTATTTATGCTCCCCACTGAGAGGGGTGCAAGCTTTCCCACCTGCTCTCCAAGTTTCCCTCCATCATTGAAAATGTGCTGAAGGTAGGCTTAAGGAAGTGCTTGGAGTCATTTACCTCCATATGAGACTGTTCTTTGAGTCCAGATAGAAATCTAGGAATCAAGCCCTGCTGAAATGACTTGTCAGTCAGTCTTCTCCTCTGTATTAAAAGTGCCGTGAAGACATATTGACTCAACCATCCCAGAGTGCCCTTGCTGGTTGGCTTCTAGACAGAGGAAGCCTCGATTCTAATTATAATGGGAAGACAAATTCACCCCAGCAGGCAAGCAAAGAGAAATGCAGCAGAGTGACCAAAATGATGAATCATGTCTTTTACTTCTGGAACTCAAAGAAGTTCATTATTCTATCTCTCACAGCTCTCAGCATGCAGTCAGTTAGTACCAAAATGATGAACCGTGTTTGTTTAAGGGTATCAACTGCAGCAAAGTTTTCTTTAGGGCAGATGACTAAGTGTGATTTGTTTGATGATGACTCTAGGCTTTGTAGAATGCCAGAGCAGTCACACTGAGGTGTATTTGCAATTCAAACAGATCTTTTACTGAGTACATATAGTACAATTAGAACTGTACATACAGCCTACTTAGGTGGGTTACTTGGTAGTGCAGTGGTTAGCATTGCTGCCATGTGGTCATTAATTTAAATTAATAATATGCTCTTTCTTTGTCGATCTTGAAGAAGACTTCAGTATTTTTTGCAGATTTTAATACTTCAGTCTTACAATCGCAGGGAACTGCACCTACCTAGCAATCCCAGCCCGGCCCAGTCTCTCACATAGCAACCTTGATGGTTGTACAGGAAGCTTCACTTCTTCTGCTTCTGGGTGTGACTCAGGGTGAAAGATGGACAGTTGTACAATTGTGCATGGATTTGTAGCCATTTTCCCATATCCAGCCCAACTTATTTGGATTTAAAGTGTCAAGAGCCGATAAATTAGCCCATTCAGAAACGAGTTGAAAACAGACAAAATTGAGCAGAGAAAATCTCATTATCTTTGAATAATATTTTTGTAAAAAAATGTAATGAACATGTTTTGTGTAGTTCGTAACCCTATTTTAACCTGTTTAAGGAAGAATAATGGATGCCTTTTTAATATGCGTCCCATGCAGATACGCATAATTTTTATGAAGCATTCAGGCTTTCTCCCACCATCTAAAAGCAAACATAATTTGCAGATCAAATAGATTTTTGTACATGTGCAAATAACACTATTTACATGTGCATGCAGGTACATCTCAAATGATAATATGTATTATCCCTGTTACTTGAGAACCTCTTCCTAATTTTCCATTAAAATGCTTGGATACAGCACTCTGTGAACAGCTAGTTTGTTCTGCAATGTCCTTTAATGTCTCTGCCTCTTTGTGGAGGATTTCAATGGCTGCATGTTGGATGACTGTCAAGTCAGCTCTCCTCCCCATAATTGCTGTAGGAAATGTTCTTTTTTTTATTGGTCTTGCATGATATTATCATCTTCTGAGAAAGATCATTTGGAGACAGAATAAATATAACACTCTGTGTGTAATGAGTCCACACAATCAATGTGTCACTTGTTAAACTGAAATAATAGAAATTTTAAACTTTGATAGCAATTTAATTGAATGTAGTCACACAGTCACCTCATGTGAACTATTTTTTGCAATTTTATTCATTGTCTTTTTTGCGCAGTACATAATGCAATTATGCATACTCAAAAAGTTAGCATGTCACATTGATGACCCGTTGCACCATGGTGGTGGCAGCATCAAGCTGTGGGAGTAATTTTCTTCAGGGATTTAATTTGTTACACCCTTACTGCTTGTGAGGGTGTAAGGGTAAACTTCAAATACTTGTATAGATGGCTGCTAGCTAGAAGTCTAATTCTTTTAATTGCAAAAAGAAGAACCAGAAAAGTTGCTGAAAATCTTCAGATAATTGCTAATACATGGCCAATAACATAGCCAGAAAATATCTGTGATAAAACAGATATTGGTGAAATACGAGGATGATCAGCGGAAAATGTAAGTATCCTGTCAGTATTGTCACTGACCAGAAACATACTTAGATTTTACTTGATTTTTGCATTTTGATCAATCCAGTGACTGTCATTTGACAAGTTATAATAATCAATAATTAATTAGTTAATTATTGATTATTATGACTAGGAAAGAGTGAGAGATGATGAGAAAAAATGCATTAATGAGCAAGAGCCTTTGCAACGTTTGGACTTTTTAAATTGTATTCACATGGTCTCAATTTAATTTATTATATATTGAACTTAATAATAAATGAACAACAGTTGTGTAATTTTTATTTTTGGGCCTAAATACATTAAAATGTTTAATAATTCTCTTGCAAGTATTTTTCACATACAAATTATTCACATACAATATTTTTCACATGAATGTTTCTACTTGAATATATAATTTCAGTCTTCAACATATGATGAATGGATGATGCTGAAATATAAAAATGGGTACACAAGTAAATGACTAATGGAAGACTTGGTCAAACATTTCCATTGAACTTTGGGATTTTAAATGGACAGTCATTTAAAAGAAAGACATACAACTGCTGTAAAGATGAGAAATAAAGACCAAAAGAAATAGAAAAAAAACTTGCAGATGGACGTCTAATCAGACGGAAAAGTTGCTGCAATCAAAGAAGACTGAAATAATGAATTAAAGACAAGGAAGACTAGAGATATGCATAGAGACAGGAGAAAGAAGGAGATCTATAATATTCTTCTGATTAGAGACTCTCATCTTAAATGTGATAGTATGGTTCCCTTGTGAATTGCCTTGTCTTCTCACTCTGTGACACATTAATGAAATCATTACATCCTCACCAGGATGATGATCATTACACAGTAATATGTTTTCCTTTAGAGGGACATCCCCTGCTTAAATCTGGTCTCAGCCTGTGCTGAATCAGAGTTTCTTGAGTGAGAGAAACAATCACACAGCTCAGGGGAAAGGAACTTCAAAAAAACAAAGTGAGGTACAGGTATTGTCAAGACAAAAGATTAAAAGAAATATGTAGAGGTGAGTGAAGGTGAATAAACCAGAAGCAAAGATAAGCTACAAGCAGACAGACTGCAGTAAAAAGCAAGGAAGAAAGATGTAATAGAAATGAAAGGGCACTCCTGGTGTTGATAATTGGAGCAGTGATAGGCCAGTGCCGTCTGAGAGGTTTTCCACCTGAGGGTGCTATACCTCAGGGGCAGAGACACTGAAACCACATTATAGCCCTCCCGTGTGCACTCAACAGTTTCCTTCAATAGCTGGTGGAACAGAGTTAGAAAAGAAAGACAAAGGCTCACCCTGTTGTCCTGTCCAGAATTTTCCTCGAGCCAAAACTACATTTGGACATCTCTGTTGTGGCCTTTTTTTTGACAGAAGCATGACAGGGGAAAAGAGGTAGGAAAGAAATAGTGTTCTGATTTGGAATATTAATTAATGTCACTATTTACACTCAAAATCACACTGTACAGCCTCAAAGTGCACTAACATCAGATGATGTTACAAAAAGGTTATAGCTATTAGTCCTCATTGCAGGCAATTAGACTTGGTGCCAACAAGAAAATACATATGCGGGCAAAGAATTTGTTGCTTTTTTTTATTGTAACAGCCATTTCTTTACCTCAACACATTAACAGAGCTTCTGCAGCAACAGCTGTTGGTGAAAATTGTATCAGCACCACAAAATGAATAGATTGTCAGTGCTTTGAGTTTAAAGTTCCAGCTAACTGCTGTAGATCCAATCTAAGGAGGAAAGTACTCTCACATATTGTGAAGCGCAAACTCCATAATGTTTGGTTAGGAATGTTGAGAATCTTTTTGCTTAGTCAAATATTATACACCTAGACATGTAACTTTCTGATCAAAAATGTATTTGAAATATGAGACAATGTTTGTTAATCAGACTCCACTGTGGAGTCTGTTTTTTTTTTTTTTTTTTTCAAATACATTTTGTACTCAAAGCTTTGTTTCTCCAGAGAAACTTATTGGTGTTTGCCTTTCAAATCTGTCAGAATAACCCTCTCATTTACATTAAATTATGCTCTGCTGCCTCTATTCTTATGCACAACGCTTTACTTTGAGTTTGCACTTTTGAAAAAATTCTGCTTTGACTTTTCCTGCAAGAATTCTGAAATACTTTGATTCTAGAGGTTATTTCCCTTCACATACCATTCAAACACTCATGTACAGTAGTGCTTAAATCCGGTATTTTGTAATTTCTTACTGAAAAGCCTGATGTTTTTGATGTTTTCATAAAGGTTTTAATAAGCAGTTTTTTCTTCTTTTGCACAAGAAACTTTCACTTTGACATCCACATTTTGGTTGTGTTCCATACTGTGCTTTGCAAAAGTATTCACATCTCTTAATTAGTCGCTAGTGAGTTATGTTTGCAAAAGCATGGTACATAGCAGGAATAAAAATGGTGAAAATGCCAGTGATTACACATTTTAAATAAAACCTGACAACATACTGGCATCTTTTATACCTTGGACTCTTTCCGTGCTGTCCAACTTACCAAATAAGATCAGATTACACTTTTCTGGGCCAGTAATCTATTATTCCTGCCTTTATGTTTGACAATCAGCCCAATCATTGTTCCGTTAATCTTATCCTTGTCCTGTCAGTTGCTCTCAAACCATCTTTGAGAAAACTTGCTCCTCTGATCTTCATCTCTTCAAGGGTTTCATCTATGGTGTCTACCGCCTGCTAACTTTTCTTATCTATCACCAAAAGCTTCTGAACTCCATATCTAAATCACCTTTCCACCTCAATGATCCAATTTAATAACAGAAAACAGCTACCTTTCTTCTTTAGTCATACAAAAAAAAACATTTTGTTCCAATTTTTTTACTTGATTTTCTTTTTAACTTTTCAATAATGTATTGCAAAGATCACTGGGAAAAAATAAAAATAAAAAATAAAGCACATTTTATGGTCATGTTTACCAAAAGCATCTTTTCAACCGGTGATCAATCAAAATAGTAGAAATACTGAAAATAATTCAGCAATGACAGATGTTACACTCAGCTGTGATAAAACTGCTCCTTGATGGATGTGTTGTATGTCACACTCAGCAGTATATTTTTGACCCTGTGTTCCTCTAATCATTATAATTCAGTGTCAGTTTTTCTGTATGGCTTTCCTAAGTCATTGTCAGCAATCATATTACAAAGAATGACAACTATTGTTCAAAACATAGCGCCCAAATGGGTAAGAAATGACATCTGTATAATTAAGTTGTTGTATGTCTGTGGGAGGCACAAACAGTGTCAAAGTTATGTAATGCCACAATGTTATATAGGACTCACACTTAATTGATGGTGAACGCTATTAAGGAATGTTGTGACAGTTTCATTATAAAATCAAAACTATGTTGCGTAATATAATTATGTAGACTACTGTTTAGGACAATCTATTTCTGTATGCCAATTGTTCGATAAATGTTTACAGTGTACCCAGAACATACACTGTATAGTGAACCTTATGTATGTGAAAGATTTAGTCGTAAAGTAAAGTGTGAGTTTAGTTTTTTTACAGACCAAATAATCCTTTTGAGTGAAAATGACATTTACAGGTTACCACCAACATTCAATTTGGCATGTATGTTTTTTTGGACCAACACAAAGTGTGAAAACTTTTCTTGTTTGCTCTTCTTGATTAAAAAAGTAGCCTTAAATAAAACAGTTTTCCCAGTGTGATATACTAGGATGGACTTATGATGTGTTTGTCTTTTCTAGTTTTCTTAAAACTTGTAGTTATCACTCTAAATTCAACTAAATTCAGTTCAAAAGTACTTTGTTAACTGTACATTAGTAGGTTTTTATGTTAGTAGTTATATGCGTGTAGGTTTTCTTTCCAAACACCACATTTTTGGAGGTAGTCACTCATTCCACAAGACTTGGTAGATTTATGAGAATACTTGATTATTCTTCTAAAGGCCCATTTGTGAGGTTAGATACAGATTTTGGTTTAGAAGGCCTGGGTTATACTCTTATCCATCCTAAACATACTCCATTGGTTTGAGGTCGTGACTCTAAAGCCCAGCCAAGTTGTCTTATCCTAAAATTTGCTCATCCATGTCTTTGAAGACCTAGCTTTGTGCATTGCTTTTCACTCATGTTGGATACTTAAAGAGTAATGTTTTAGAGTGCACTATGAGCCTGGAGGACTCCCAAAGTGATGGTTACAGCTGCAGGCAATTACACAGCTCAAAATAAATTGAAAAATTAAAGTAAGTGAAACTATAAAAATGAAAGTAAGTGAAACTATTTTGTTTCATTAAAATTGAAGAGATGGAAGTGACACAGTGCTAGACAATATTTTTTTTTAAATGTACCCGGGCATGGCTGCTGAGAAACTTTACTTTGAAACCATTAAAGTAATATTTGGTTTCAAATCTTTTGGAGGAAGCAAAAATATAGTAGAACATAATTTTTTAAAGATTTGTTTTTCATTAGTTTTAAACTTCCAAAAAGTGTTTCTAATGTTAAAAAAGCTAAATAAATATTGAAAAAATACTCCAGTTGCGATTTTATTTATTAGTATCTAAAGAAACAAACACATTTATTGTTGAATCAGGATTGGCTGGTAGATGTGAAATAGCTTGTCTCCACAGAAAAACAAGAGTGCTGAAGTCTAAGTGTCCATTGCAGATTTTTATCTTTAAACATACCCCTTCTTTAAAAAAAAATAAATAAAGGTAACTAACAATATTTTTTATGTGACTATGACATGTCAGGCCAACTTTTTTAACTTTTGTGAGTGATTCTAAGAATTTTTTTAGATGCAGTCATACATCTGCATTTTTTTTCCTTAACTAATTCAGACATTGTTTAAATTTTATGAGGTTTATTTATACTTTACCAACATTGTATATTTTTTCTTGTGCCATCCTTTTTGCTCACAATCATATGAAGAGAAATGGAATTTATTTCCTGTGGAATATAGGATGATTGTATTTTGGAAAAATGTAGGCAATGTTTAGCGTTTTAATAGGGTGTGATGTTTATCTTGTGCATGCATTTAGATTTTATGAATTCATTAGTAAACACACAGATCTAAATTACTTGTTTTGAAAATGTTTTAATGGATCTTCCATCCATCCATAATTAATTCTGCAAGATAGTGAATGAAAGGAACACATTTACTATTTAGGCCTCTGATCACCTTTATGAAATTTGCTTGATTTTAGGTCTACTTTAATAATCATGCACATGCTTCTTTGGCTTTTTCAGTGTGTATTTATTTTGAGGTGTTTTTTTACAACAGGTGGTTTTACAGAAACATTTTGCTTTCAATCCTGTGTGTCCAAGCTGTAAAAGGACCCAAGGCTACATGTCCCATTTTATTTTGAGATTACCTTTCCCCAAAATGCCAGTTTCATTGGTTTGGTTCCACATGTTGGATATGTTGGAAAACTTGTGACCGAATGATTTGGGGCTATTTGTAAAAACGCCATGGGGTATTTTTGAAACACTTATAGTTGATACCTTTATATTAGACCGTCAAGGCTCGCTCTTGAGGTAGATGAGTTTTTTCATTGAAGAATAAAAAAAAAAGTGAAGGCAAACTAGGTCAAAACTTTAAAAAATATATGTACATATATTATGTTTTCCTTGATTTTAACCTAAAGTAGATGATCTATCTTAGCTATAAGGGGCGGACTCTGACATATTGAGACACATTTTAAATGCGTATTTACAAAAGAAGTCTGATCTACTCTGGTAAGGTTCAGGTTTGTTGAGGATGTGCTCCTATTTAAAATTCTACTAAGACAGATCAAAATGAAAAGTGCCTTAACAACTGCGGTTTCTGTGAATGTGTGACTGATTTCCTCAAATTCAATATTCTAAGTGTTAGGTGTTGTTACAAAGTGCAGTGGCAAAGTTAAAAGTATTTGTAACCTGAAAGCACACAGAGTACACACCTGAACTTTGGGAGCTGCCATTGAGCTTTGCACCAAGGGGCTTGGAAGTGGTGAGAAAGACGCCACAAAAAGCGAGGTGACTGTGAATTGCTTGTTACTGTGACATTAATCACAAACTGACTATCAAACACATGAACAGTTTTATGATGTCTGTACCCAGTTCTGACAGATGGCACTGTGATCTGTGTCTTGGTAAATGTCGAGTCGAAAACTAAAGACCAATTAGGGCGCTATTTATCTGCTTGCTAAAATAAATTTGATGTTTCAACTGAGAGATTTCAAGTGAGCAAAGCACTTTGCTTGACTTTCGTGGGCACACCATATTTCAGAAGATCTCTAAAAACATGTCTCAATTTCTTGAATGTTAATAGGTCTGAATTTTGTAAGAAAAATCTTTATTTGCATTTCCTCTTGAGCTTTAAGTTCCTAATATCACAACTAGAAAACATCAGCATGGGAATCTTTCCTTGTCAATGAGTTTTAATGTTTCTGGTATTCTGCAACAGAAAAGAACCCACAAATGAGTTTATAAAAAAATAATTAAATTTAGATCATTTAATTTATTTAGAAGCAAAATGCATGAACAGTGTTAATTGACTCAGTTGTGACCAATGAGGCAGCCCCTGACCCAGTTTAACCTCTGGTGATGCTCATGGGGCATATTTTTAATTAAACACATTATTAAATGTTCAGAAGGGTAAACTGAGAGCATTATTTTTTCATTGCATCATGCATTCCAATGCCTTCGAATCAAGAGACTGATACATCCATCCGTCCGACTGTCCATCCATTGACTTCTATTTTTGCAAAAACATAATGGTTTTATCACAACCTGGGGTCAAGTTGAAAATACTGACTTTCTAAAATTTTCTAAATATGAATACAAAGACAAAGCAGGCAATATCATTGGTCCATGGGTTTGTCAAAAATGTACCCAGAGTGGTTAGCTGGTATCTAAGCAATTTTTAGACCATCTACAGGGCTGATGCATCCCAGAATCACTGACATTAAGATCACATTGAGCGACATAATGTAATTTACCTGCCTCATCAGCTAATGCTGCACAAATCCATTTTCGCCCAAACAGGAAAAGCCACACACATTACCTTGATGACTTCACAGAGTCAAGGGGGGTGGGGGGAGGCTAATGAGACTAAATGTAATTACGGTGCATCTCCAATTTGAAAACAAAATAAACTCCTATGCTCTTCAGTTTGAGAATAGACCTTCTTTACGTTTCCACTCAGCAACACAATGGGCTTTTCCGACATCATTTAGACTGGTGTTTGTGCTTCTTATTGGGATTCCCATTAGATGATGGCTCAGCCATCGTATTCTCCCTGACATCTGTGAGCCTATTAAAGAAAAATAAAACAAAAAAAAACAGAGGGTGTTGAGTTATTGACATTCTAACAACATAGTTCAGAAACTTTCCTTGGTGCAGTACTTAGAATATGAACGTAGGCAAAGAAAATATCTCCCCCTAAAAATCAGTCAAATTCCCTGGAAATCACTGCTTTTCCACTGCTTATGTTTTTAAGGCTCTCAAAACAGAGGAAAAAAAATAGTGTTGCCTTGCAAATACTCATTCTCGGGTGCCTTTTAAATTCCTCTCATACAAGGTGACTTCCAAATTTTTACAATATTACAATAGGCAATAGAGGTTAAAGTGTAAGTCAAGAGCACTCTGTTTTCCCTCTCTCTTTCAATCTGCATTCCTCTGCATCTCATTGAATTCTTGGGTCATGCAGCTATTTCATAATGCACAATAAAGCAAGCAAGTATTTGGAAGTAAAGGTTGGCTAAAAGGAAATTAACTGTGGTAGACACAGCATCTAGATTAAAAAATGTCAGAAAGGCAACATCATTCATCTGCCCTCAACATTTATAGTTACGGTAAGGATGATGTCAGAGCTAGTAATTAATGTCTATTTAATATCACCTCAGCAGCCAAGAAAATTATTGCTTGCCAATGCAAGTTCAGTCACAGAGGGTTGAATGTCATCTTACATACATGACTAAAAGTGGTGCATATTTCTAAAAAAAAAAAAAAAAAAAAAATGTCATCACAGGTACCCATTCCAAATAAATACTTTAACTTGTTTTGTTTACCATGCTAAACTTCAAATTTCCGAGAAATTATTAAAATCCCTATGACGTGGGCTGACGATATGATGTCTACTTCTTGATTAATTTGACCAGCCCTCATTTGATCACTTAGGGCACATGTGTCAAACTCAAGGCCCGGGGGCCAAATCCGGCCCGCCGTAGCTTTTTTTGTGGCCCTCCACAGACTAGACTAAACACTAAGTGTGATTAAATATTATATTATCAATCATATCAATGCAGTTTTTATCTGTTTACTGCCAATTTATATCAATCAATCCCTCCAGTTTCTTGAGAATTTCCATGATTTAAACAGTGAGTAAATAACTTTCATTTATTACTAGTTCCTGAAGCGACTGAAAAGATGTTCAATAATATTATGTAATTTTAAGAATTCATTGACATATTAACAGTTTGTGAACAGGTTTTATCAACACATTCTGGCACAATCGGCCCTTTAAGAGCCTTCATGATCTTGATTTGGCCCAAAACGAAAATGAGTTTGACACACCTGACTTAGGGGATATGTGTACAAAGCATATAACATTTACACTATATAAATAAAGTAAATTGAAATTAAATACAGTTTTTATTCCTAAATAGTCAGGAAATATGAAAACAAACTGAAAATACTTTGAAATGACTGAAGTGTCTCTTTAAAGAACTTTCTAATTCCCAGAAAGTCACATTTAGACAGTTTATGTTTGTCTATTTATGTTGAGAACATCACTTACTTTAAATTTGCTTTGTATTTAATAAAATCAATTCAACCTGTTAAGGAGGAGAAAAGCAAGTCATTAAAATGTAAGGATATAAATAATTGCATTAAAAAAGAAAAGAAAAACAAAAAGGGGTAAATAATCTTATCATATCCAGCAGCTGTGTTGATACTCTGACACTCCCACACCCTTGCTTGGAAAAGAAAAAATCCTGTCCATGCAGTTAAGCTGCTTATAAATATTTGTAATTAAAATAGGAGAGGGAAAGTCGGAAGAGTGGCATGTTTATCACCAGAGACACTGCTGCTGCAGGTGTCTTTAATGCCCACAAAAGCATTTTGATCTGACAGAGCAGAAGAGCAGCAGCTCCGTTTTGCAAGGCTTGTCCCACTCAGCAGCTCCCTCTTCTCTCAGTGCATGCTAACATTCTCAAGAGCTCATTACCAATGTATTTTTCATTTTCTTCTTTTCTTACAAGAACTTTGAAATATTGTTTTAAATATTTCATAAAGACAGTTTTATCGGGTGTGCGGTATTGTCATTTTGAAGAGAGTAGCACAATCCAGTTTTGTGATGGTGTACATTTTTACATACGGCAAGGGTTTGAGCTTTTTTTTTTTTTAAATTTGTACTAAGCACTTTTTAAATTGCTTTTGGATTTACTATGCACAAGTGCCACATGTAAAAATTCTATAAAAGGTAGCCTGGTTTTATAAAACATAACTTACCTTATCTAATGAAATATTTCTATTAGCCCAATTTGCAATCTCACAAGTGCATTTTAGACACTTAAAAGCCTTGTTTTACAAGGTCAAACACGCTGCTATACGATGTCCTCTGTCTATAAAGCAACTGTTGAATTGTATTTCTGAATTTTGTCAGAAACTTTCATAATGTTCACTCAGACTTAGTCATTTTATTTAAAAATATGTTCTTAATCTCATATTAGTATTTTATATGAGTTTATTAGTTTTGTTTGTTGCTCATTCTCAACTTATGTAAAGTTCACCTGTTCCCAGTTAATTTTGTTGAAGACAACTGTCACATGTTTGTCTTTCTTTCTAGCATCTTCTCTAAATAGTGGATATGAGCTATTATACTTTAAATTAGAATGTTGTCATGTTTTTGTCCTGAGTAACAATCCATATGCATTGAGTGATGTTTTTGACACTCCTTAATTATTTGGGGGCTTTTCTTATTTCATTCATACTGATAATAATGTGTGGTTCTGGAAGCGTGTTGCCTTCATTCTTCTGATCTGGGTTAGACTCTGATTTGAACATATATGGATGCTGTGTGGTTGTTGACATCTTTAATAAACTTGGGGATAAAAATCATTTCTGCTGGTAGATGATAGTATTGATGCTAAATTAAAAGGAAAGATGTAAAGAATGATTTGTCCACTTTAAAACAGTGGCATGGAATAAAACAAACAAACAAACAAAAACAGAAAAAATTATGCTATTGTGATTTTCTGGATGAAACATGTAGAGCCAAAAGAGGAGAGAAAGAGAAAATATAGGGTGTTCTATGCTCATATTTCACATGTTGCAGTGATCTTTCTTGTTGAATGAGTGAGTCAAGCTACAGTCAAGCCAATCATGTTCATATCTGAACATAAAAGTAGAACTGTGCTACTGTTTGTGGTCTTTTGATGGCTTTTTTTTTTTTTTTTTTTGCCTGTTCACTGAAAAAAATCTATTGAAGTCTTGCTTGCAGATTGTGAAAATAAGCCATGTCCAGACTGTGAGCGCATAGTTTTAAAGGTTACAAAAGATGTATGTGCACTTGGTGACAAGACATCAGGAAAGTCAGTACTGTGCATTACGCCTGTTTGGACAGAACATATTTAAGAGAACTACCGCTAACAGGCGAGCTTTTTCTCATCAGCCATGACTAATGTGAAGTCCCAAAAAGACTGCAAAATGCATAGGAACTGTGAATAGTAAGGTTTACCACAACCACATCATCTAGTGAGTATACTGCCTACTTTTCTTCAGTTTTTTGTTGCCAACAAAGACTTATAAAATGTATTTTTTGCGCAGCACACATCTGTTTTTTTATTTTTATTTTCAACTAAAGGAATGCATCCAACTGCATTTACTTACACAGCAAAATATGATGCAGAAATAAAATACATTCCCTCTCTTTTAATCTGTGTCTGAATTTGTGATTTATGTATTGGACACTAATGGAAAAGAGACAGTTAATTTTTGTGTTACCTGATAGGTTTGTTTATAACATCAGTACTCTTTGCATCATTTAGTCATGACAGCGGCGTGATAAATATTGCAAGACAGAAGGGAAAAAGTTTCCCAGTGCACAAAGAATTGGTAAAGTGAAGAAAATGTTAGATGAAAAACTAGACCTATTATGAAAAGGAACATTACCAGAGTAGGCCAGGGCTGCCGTATGTCTGTGAAGTGACCTTTCAGGTAAAATGTGGATGGTGTCTATCATTAACTCCCCCTCCCCACCCTTTTTCCTTTTCCTCTCTCCTAAACCTCCTTGCCCTTATTTCAGCTTTTTCTGGATAAGATCTTTCTATTTTTACTGAAGCATAAATTTGGTGGTCGTTGCTCTCAGAGGCACAAGTATGACTCTGTGGGGAATGATTGAAAGACACTTGTCTAAAACAGACATAAAATCGAATAAAGTCCTAGACCAACTATGAGCACAGAGAGTGGACCTGGAGGTTGGAGGATGTAAAATATAAACCAAACAGCGGTGGAGCAACAGGCAAGCGTAAGCATTAGTCCCAAGTGTATAGTTTTAAGTGCATCTGATCTTGTGAGTGATATGGCTGGAAAATGCATCACAATAGATTTCATATCAGTAAATATGAGTAATTATTGACTAATTACTCACATTTATATGTGTATTTATAGAGTTTGACACAAACTCTATAAATACACAGAAACTCTATGAAACTCCACCATTCACAGAGTGGTTCTAACACCACTCCTCTGAGATCTTGCTCATGTATTTTGCTCACAAAAGAACCACTGACCCAGTCTGAGGTCAAGAGTGCTCTACAGCAGGTTTTCACACAGAAAGATCAGTGTTGCAATGATCTTTCCTTCTATGCTCGTCTTCTTGTTCCTGCAGCTGTAAAACATCCCCACAGCATGATGCTGCCACCACCAAGCTTTGCTGTAGACATTGTAATGATTTGTTGATGAGTCATGCCTGCATCCTCCAAACATTCACACCAAAGATTTGACCTCTTCTGAGGTTTCTTTCCTCAAACTCCAAATGGACTATAATTTATTATTTTTTAAAAATATTAAGGATGTTTTTCTGGTCAGTCTGCCACGCAGGCCCGATTGGTGGATTGCTGCAGAGATTTTTCTGTGAAAAGTTTTCCACTCCACGGACAAACAGTGGAGCTTTGACACAGTGACCATTGAGGTTTTGGTCAGCTCCCTGACTTCTTCTTTGATCACTCAGCTTAAACCACAGGAGTCAAACTCCAGCCCTCAAGGGCCGGTGTCCTGCAGTTTTTAGATGTACCTCAGGTATAAAACACTGGAATGAAATGACTTACTGACCTGCTCTTTGTGTAGATTAGTTCTCCAGAGCCTTGCTAATGACCTAATTATTCTTTTCAGGTGTGGTGCAACAGAGGCGCATCTAAAAGTTGCAGGACACCAGCCCTCCAGGACTGGAGTTTGACACCACTGGCAGTTGGCCAGGTCCAGTAAGAGTCTTGGTGGTTCCTTTTACTAATGATGGAGGGCAAGATGCTGATGGGAACAACAGACTGTTTTTTGTATCTTTCCCCAGATTCCTGCCTTAAGACAACCCAGTCTTGAGAAACAACTCAAACTATTAAATTCTTTTATTTCACTCTTGGTGTTTGCCTCTGACCTGCACTGTCAACTGTTGGACATTATTTTTACAGATGTGTGCCTTTCCAAATCAAATCCAATTTACCACAGGTGAACTCAATTTAAGCTGTAGAAACATCTCAAGGATGATTAGAGGAAACATCTGAATTTTTAACAATAATTGGGTTGATGATTGAACGTGGACTGTACATGTTTGAATTTGAAGTGGAGGTTTACACGTCGGCTTTTATTAGGTTGAATTGAACTGCACATAACTAATGGTTTTCTCCTAAAACTTAAGTTTAGAATTCAGCTGTAGTCTTTGAAAAAAAGTCAGATTTAATGACAATAATCTTCAATCATTATCATACAGTATTTGAAGATTACTGTTCTTCTATTATGCATTCTGTTACTTCTAACCTTTTACAAAATGAACCAGTTTCCTCATAATATGAACTTTTCCCTGTTGTTTCCCCATCACTTATGTGAACATTTCTGCTTGTTTCACCGCTTGTGCGAGGTGTCTGGGTTCTGCTGCAGTGAGACGGAGCACGAGCACACAAAGTTGGCCACAGGCAGAGCTATTGATTTGTCTCGTCAAGGTTCAGGGATATAGATGAGTTACAAAACCACCATTAATTACAAATCACTTCTGCCATGAAAGTCAATTACAGCAAAAAGAAGCAAAAAAAAGTCTGTATCAAACAAAGAAAAGTGATAGGACATGCACATTTGTCATCCGAAGGTGTCTTTGGCTTGGTGTGCCTGCTTGTTTTGCCCTTGGTCTTTTCTTCGGATTTTGAAAGTCTCATTTAATTCAATTTATTAGTTCCATGGGCATTCATCAATAAATAAATGTGTGGACAAATTAATGCAGATGCATTTTCCATATTCAGTAAGCTTGTTCCATTGTCTTTTTACAACGCATGTAATCAATACATCAAAACACATGATGTATTATAGTCCATAATGGTGCATGCATTCAGCATGTGTTAAGCCATATGCTAATGTGCACATGAAACAGCAGGGCAAGTGACAGAGGCACAAGCAGGTGCAGGGTTTACAATGATCTGCAGGCCAGTTCACAGACACTCCCTGTCAGTGTCACTAGAGAGTCCCTGCTGTCTCAGACAGGCTTTGGTGGAGAAATGTTTTGCATTAAAATTGCAAGCAGCACTCTTTTCAACAGCACACAACGACTCTGTGACACTGCTCTTTCTGCAAGGTAACATGCTATGCTTTTGCACCCAAAACTATGCATAGCCACTACCATTTTTTTTATTTGCTTTCTTTTTAAAAGTCACCTACCACATTCAGTTCTCATACCCTCTTGTCCTCTGTGTTTTTCTTTGCATCAGCCCATGTCTTTTCATACTCCTGGAAGAAAACTGTTGACTGTGATCAAGGTTTGCGTTGCACCTGTATGTAAGCAATCACAATTCATCTGTGAAGTCTACTCTCCCTTTGTCTGACAGCCAGGCCTGGGCACACTGAGCTCAGGAGCGCCTTCTACTCTGTAAAGCTGATTTCAAATCCTGGCAATTCAGAGGAGATGTACTGCAGTGGCATGAAGTAAGCAGGCTAAACAGATCAACAGCTCCCGCTGTCTCTCTGGCTCGCACTGGCTGAGCCGTCGCTTGCGTTGCCTCTGTTTTATGGTGACAAGACACAGCGAGCTATGGCTTGAATACCAACAGGATAATTTCTTGACAGTCTCCCTTTATTGTTGTTCTATCACCCTGATAAGATGATTTTAGCTTTCCATGATGTTTTGTCTTGACAGAGATGGCCTGGAAACTAAGCTCATTTTTTTCCCTCATTTAGTCTTTGTGGCTCTCCTATTTTCCAAAGGCTCTGCTAACACAATGTGCATGTAAGAGTTCAAAACTATAATTACATGGAGATCTCATGCATAGGAGATATGTTGCCAGTCAAACCTATGCTGATCAACTAAGAAAAAAGTATGATTATTATGATTGGTGCTGCCAGATATGAAAATAAATTATAATTCCATGATTTGTCAAACTCAAATCACTTGAAGAACAGTAAGTTGCTGTTCTTCAATTAGTTGAAGAACAGTAAATTTACTGTTCCTCAAGTGAATTTACTTCACTTTTATATAACAGTTTATATCTAGACCAGGGGTAGGCAACTCCAGGCCTCGAGAGCCGGTCTCTTGCAACTTTTAGATGTGTTTCTACTTCAACACACCTGAGTCAAATAATGGGGTCATTAGCAGAACTCTGGAGAACTTGACTGCATTTAGGAGGTGATTCAGCTATTTGAATCAGCTGTGTTGAACCAGGGAGACCTCTAAATGTTGCAGGAGACCGACTCTCGAGGTCTGGAGTTGCTGACCCCTGATAAACTGTAATATAAAAATATGCACTCATAAAATCAGTAAAGGGCTATACTTTGAAAATGTAACAAAAAACTTAATCAAAATAAGTTAATTAAAACCAATAATTTGAACAAGAAAAATTTGCAAAAACTAAAAATAAACAAGTTAATTTCAAATTAGTGTAAACTGAACTTTTAAGAAATCTGGATATTTCAGGCACAATTTCACCCACTTTCATGATTTGTGGAGAGGAACAAAGGTCTGGTGAAGTGAAGACTCCAGCAACACTTGAAATAATAAGGAATCAACTCTCTTAGCAGAACAAAGCATTTCAACTTGTGACCTTTCTTGTGGTGAGTACAAAATACCAAACAGTTTGCATAAAATACAAAATTAGAATCCTGTTCAAAATTCTATATGAATTACTCGCAGTTTCTCACATAAACAAGCTACCTGATCAGCATTCAATTGGATTGTGCTTGGTAACCGGCTGATCCAGGACATCTGTGCTGAACCACTGCAAATTTAAATGGAGTTAATATCCAAAATTGTGAGGTTTTTTTCAGACACATGGCTTTTACGCTGAGTCATTAACATCCTGCCAAACCAATAGTACATTAGGGTTGGGTGACTTAGTTCTATCACAATATTTTGTGATATTTATGAAAGTGACAATAAGAACTACTTCAAGTTCTTTAAAGGTGACTATCCAGTTACCAATAAACTGCAGGACAGCATTTCACAGTACTCTGTCTCTCATTGGAGAAAATGGTGCAACTAACACTCCTGACAATACAAACAGCTTTGGGGATTTTAGAACAACATTACTTGGAATATATCATCAATCAAAGTTCTTATCATGATAAGAAATTTTATCACAATAAATGATTAACGACACATTAAATGCTCACCCCTTTTTGCGTCTTCATGTCTCATAAACTGGATGTATTTTTACACCCTTACTAATTAGGCACTATTACTCATAACATTTATTTAGCTTCTTTCATAAAACATCTATGATATTATTGCTTAAATGATTGTGATATTCTCCACTAGCTGTTGAATGTTAAAAGAAGATTAAATTGGATCAGGAAATGATAGTGCAAGAGTTTACATCAAAACTATAGCCACGTTATGCTGCCAAAGGCCGATGTAAACCCTCAAATGAAGAGTGTGCTGAATAAAAGATCATAGAAGTAGTAGCCTGGAAGAATTTGCTTGATAAACTGACATAAAAGTTTATGAAATTAGTGTGGGTCACAAAACAAAAAGGCTCCCAGAGAAGTTTGAAAGCCACTTCAATAGGTTGGATTGAAATCTGAAGCCCACTTGGTAATAGTGTCAGACAGATTTCACATTGGGCTGCAGAATGGAATTGAGAGGAGATATTTTGGCACATCAGCACTCAGAACAAAGCTTACTGTATATGTCCAGTGAGCCTTCCTCCCTTGTGTCTCCTTGCAGGATTGAAAAAGGAATTAATTGTTCTGATGATGGTGTCAGATGGTTAAACTGATCACAACTCAACAGCGGTACTACCTCTTTGAGAAGGACACAGTGAACGAGGAAAGATACTCTGTTTACATGACATCTGACAAGGTAAAGGACAATATTTGATTGCTTTTGCTCTGCCAAAATCACAAAATCAATAGTGCAGCACTGGTCATATACTCATAGACGTTCTTACAGAAATATAAAATCTCATCAACCTTATCCATGAAACACTTGAATTTCAGTAGAACCCACATGTCCAAATCCAAGTTAGTTAGTCCTGCTACAGCAGGACCAACGTCCTGCTCATTAAGCTTCTTCCTTGATGGGATTATATTGACTCCCAGATTTTCTGAATACTTCATTGAGTTTATCATGCCAACCACATTCTACACAGTACTGCGAAGGTGAAGCACTCCGAGAGCATCACTGAACCTTCACCATTCTTTATAACACATAACTGATCACATTGTAGTTAATTCTTCTTCCTCCAAACATAAAAGCTGATCCATGGACCAAAAGGGTTTCAATACAAATTTAAATGGGCATTTTTGGTTTACAACCCAATTTGGTAATAAGTTGGATCTTTGTTTTAAATAAGAGAGAATTCCACAGTGAAACTCAGAAGTTGTCCATACAGTCTCATATTTTTTGAAGCTGACATTTATGTGATGGTTTCCAGCACTAACTTTTTTTGAAAAGAAGTGTTAGTCTAGATTTTATCTAGCATTTACAAATACTGAGTTTTTTGGCACGTATTTATTCTATTCGTATTTACTTTAACGATTTGTTGCTGTAAACCACAAAAATTCTCTTTCTCATACCCTGCAGCAGCTTTTCAGCTCCTGTGATCTCAAAATTGCAAAGATGGGACTTTGCTAAATGTCAAACTTACGTCGAAGAAATTCTACAACTATTTTTTTTGTGAATCTGCCAAACAATCCACACACATTATTGATGTATAAATCCCAAGAGCTATATAGCTATAATTCTTTCATTCATCAAAGCCTCCATTCATATTTAGCACACAAAGAGCATGGTAGAAAGTCTTCTTACTTCATATCGGGCCAGCTGATGAGCCCTATTGTCTCATCCAGCCAGTTGGAGTCTCAGTGTGTGATGCCAAATCATACTTTATGAAATCTGGAAAAGCCAATCTTAGAGCTATTGTATGCATGCACAGATGACCTCTCCTAATCCTTAGAGATTATTAGTTTTTGGAAAATAGAAGCATTACATAATCTTGTTTCATTTGAAGACATTTAAGTAAGGCATTTTGGGAAGTTTGTGAGAAAAAAAAAAGCTTAGAGGGAGAAATCCTCTTAATGGGAGAATCGTAAATTGATCTGTTTCAAATAGAAAATTATTTGTATTCATGATCTCTACTTACAAATATATTTATTTCTCCAAAAGCTTTGAGATCCTGCTTCAAAAGAAATAAGGTAATACAATGTACAAAAATAATTTTTCAATCAATGTGTCAATTTATCTCATTTTGTGAGTATAGTAATACTTAACTGTCATGAGAATGAGAGAATGAGAGGTAGTAGTGGAACATAGTCCTAAACGCCTTTTTAAAAAAATTTAATTAGTCTTATATATCTAATATACTTGAGGTCTTGTCAAGCATTTTTCATAAAGGAACGATATGGACACCAAAGTGGATGTTTCTACCTGAAACATGTGCAGTTAGGTATCAGAAACTTCATTCCAAGAATTAGTCTGCCTGGAACCAGCATCAACACCTAATCCATCCATTATCCAACTTGCGTATGGTTCACCAGAGGTACAAAAGAGCCCATCTCCAGGTGTAAACGGGTAAAAGGCATGGCACATCTTGGCAACACAGAGACAGACAGGACAAAGAACAGTCACACCCATCACTGGCTTCCTCCCAAAGCTGCTGAATAAGATATTCTGGGCATAAGATTAATGAACATGCATGCTTAGAAGAACTTGATATGCTTACATTTTCCAATAAAAGTTCAAAGATAAAACTGTGCTATAGCATCAAGCCCAGGTGAGATTCTCTAATGGTGAGGCTTATGTGTTAACTTTTACAGATGTTACCATCTGTTGTTTTTGTTTGCCTTCTGTGGAATAAGAATAGAAAACTGTGCAATCTGTTGAAAGTGAACATGCTGCTGTAAGACAATTCCTCAGATTGTACTTTTCCTGTTTTCATGTGAACATAAAAAGTTTTCAAGCAGATGGCAAGAATATTTCAGGGATATGAAGAAATTTTACATCAGATCTACTGGATGTATAGTATTTTATATGTTATCCAAAGGTAAAGGTGTTTTCTTGATGCTATAATCATTTTGAGGTGCTTCATGTAGAAATGACAATACCAATCAACTCCTTTAGCGATGAAGCAACTGGAATAAGAATATTCAAAATATGCCCACCATTTCTTTTGTCTTGATTCATCCACAATAATTTACCAAAAAATGCTGGCGTCCTCTAGCTGACAGTTTTTAATTAATGTTGAGATGAAACTTTTTGTGGATTATTCTTTTTCTTTTTTTCCAAAAAAATGTTTCAAGATAGAATAGACCTGTACAAAACCAACTGCTCTGATTTGATCGTTGAAATAGCAGTAAACCTTCACATTTAAAACATATATATTATATATATATATATATATATGTTGTGTGTGTGTATAACACCCAGATCCTCTCTCAGAATACTGCTGTGTAAACAATAACATATATTGGGCATGATGGAAGTAAATAATGAAACCTTACATTCCATGTTCATTTAGTAGATTAGAGATTAGATGAGAAGAAATTCTGATTTGTTCTCTCTCTGGAAGAGAATAAATATTTGGCGTAGAGCTTCTCTCTGATAACTTTACAATGTAACAAGTAAAATCTTTGGATTGCTAACAGAAGGCTGGGGAAAGGGGGTTATCTATCTAATCTAAGATACGAAAGACGACACTCAAAGACTGACTCAAACCATCGCTGCAGTACCAGTCAGATTTATTTGGGGGCAGTCTAGATCTGTGAAAGTAACAGAGGACATCAACAAGATTGGTTTCTGTGAATTCTATCCCTCATTAGGTCCCATGCAGAGCTTGAATTACTTGCTGCATCTATCCATTAATTTATCCTTCCCTCTTTCTGTATATAGTGCACATTAAACACAGGTACTGCGCTTCACTGGATGGATGCAGGCTGAATTCTGACCTCATTCCTATTTTGTAGCAGCTCATTGCTGCGGGGGAATGCGCTAGGCGCTTTTGGGTGATTGAAATGGATTATTCATGTTGTTGCACAAAGTTTTGTGGCGAAGACTGACAGGCTGGGCAGGGTGCCTTTGTTTGCTTTCGACAACTTCATTTGTGTCCACATCACATTGTTGCAATAGTTGCCATGTTTGGTGCATCACAGGCCTCTCAAGGCAATGTATTGGGAATCCAAATATCCCTTGTATTCACTTGCTAATGGTATGACAGCGTGCTCACTTATTTGTTGTGCAGAGAGCTATAAAAATTGACAGATGAAACTGAAGTTCATACCTACGCGTTTCCACTTGGGCCCCTACGTTGTCAAGGTGTTTTCCTGAAGACAAATAATGTTCTATCTCACAAAGCAGTAAAAAAACAAAGAAGAAATATCTATAAAAATGAACCTTTGGCTTTTTAAACATGTATTTAGATCTCCTGTGTTCTCCCATTTACCAGGGGTCTCAGATAGCAGTTTCAGTGCATGATAAAGTAAACTACAGCTGATGTATTGGGATTCTAATTGCGGCAAGTTATTTTGCTGGCAGTCCTCCTTCAGGGGAGAGAACAAAAGGCCCACATGTTGTCCCGCTTCCCTTTGCTCGCAGCTGATAATCAATGGGGGGACAGAGCTGCCAGCTATTGACTCAAGAGAGATGAATGACACTACTCCCAAAGGGTCCATTTGAATTTTGACAGGCAGGATTCAGAAATCCTATCCCTCCTTTGATGCTGCCAGGAAGAAAGCTTTTCACTGACACAATGAAGGTAATACGGAGTGCTGATACAGGGCTATGGCTGAAATACATTAATCTGCAGATTTCATGTGAAGGCAGTTTAAATCACTGCAAAGTGTGGTGCATTCTCTGCTTTTGGAGGTGTGTTTTTGCCTGTAGCACAAGACATCTGGCTTGACAAATAACTGATCTTAGATCCCAGCAAAAACCAAATAGAGAAAATATCTGCCGTGGTAACAACAACTTGGACCCAGAGATAAACTGGCCTACTCAACTGCATTTCATTACTAACATGTGTCCAATTTTAGCCAGTTTCAAGGGTGTCCTCTCTTTAAGATGTAAATAAATATTCACGCTCTTTTTCAACCTTTGTACAAAAGAACGTTGAAGCAGTTAGAACTCTCTTGAGTCATATGAATGGTAAATGGAAATGTATAACCCAGGAAAAAGGCAAATACTAAAAGAGGCATCCTCATGAACAGAGACGATGCTGCTAATAACAGAAAATCAAATCCCAAAAGGCATTCAGACTAATGTGAGCCCAGAAAAAGAGAAGAGTTGGTTTCCAAAATAACACAGGAACTGAGAAAGAACAGTTGAAAAATGCAAAAACATGTCCTACATACAGAAGAAGGTTTGACAATAAAAGGGAGATGTGTGACAACAACTAAATGGAGGCCAGGTGAGCAACGAGAACAAGATAGGTCATAGAAAAAGCAAAACAAACAAACAAACAACAACAAAAAAAAAAAACAACACAGGAAAAGCACAGAAAGCAAAACAACCCCACACAATCCTGCCACAACCACCAGGCAGATATTTGCCAATGAAGTCAGTTGAACATGAGGAACAAAACAGGAAAATCGCTGACCACCACCATAAGGGTAATAAATAAATCAATAACTATCAGAATTTAGACAAAGTAGTAAAACATGAACAAAAATAAATCTCACAGTATGATACTACCACCACCAAGCTTATATTTGTCAATAAGGGAGTGAAGGCAAGGTCAGCTATGAGAATACAATAGGAAACAAATAATGGAATAAAGGACTACAAACAAAAAGCAAAACAACTCCACAGCATGTTGCTGAATTCATCATCATTGAACAGACAAATGAAAGTACACCAGGTGATCTATAAGAGAAACCAAATGAGGTGCGTTTGTTCCCCAACGAGTAGCCTAATGCAGCAGCAAGCTGCAGACTGCCAGATACACCTGCTTGTCATGGATGATCACCCTATTCTGGGCAAACAAACTAAGCTGCCTGTAGATCCAGTAATCCAGCAATATTACACATTAATAAGACTCTACAGCATGGCAACCCAGTAAGGATTAGACTGATTTTTCTCTATGGCATATCCCCAGTTTAATACATAGTAGGCAAAAGATTGTCATATCACAGACATAAAAATGCTTGAGTAGAAAAATTACTGGAAAATTGCAGGTGGCTATTTTCTTTATATTTTACACTTTTACTTTTATGCATGTTTCACATTGTTAAATCTAATATTTTGACAACAATAGCAACAATAATAATAATAATAATAATAATAATAATAATAATAATTGAATAATAATAATGATGTGATGGACTGGCGACCTGTCCAGGGTGAACCTTGCCTGTCACCCGTAACGTTCGCTGGTGATAAGCGCCAACACACCTACCATCCCCACTAAGATAATAATAATCACAACAACTATTATTATTGTTATTATTATTGCATGCTGGACAAATTTATTTTTGCATGCACTAATGGATTGATGAAAAGTAACTTGTTTTGATGTACATTAAATGGCTGCCAAGGCAAAGTTGAGCCTACTGGTTTTGATCTTTCACAAAATGTGTCATTGTTTCACGATTGAAAATCTTTTAGATTTACAGGCTCTGAAGTGCACAATGTCTTCACCTCCTTTTTTGCTGTTTGCTTTAATAACAAACAGATTGAAACACTGGAGTAATTTTATTTCCTGGCATTGTGAGGTAGTAAATAGGTACACCTCTGTCAAGTATAAGTATAGATTAAGCTTTACAGTTTGTTTCTCTTGACTACTGAAACTAATAGTCCCAATTGAAATCCAATGGGACTAAGTACCCGACAAACCGGCCACAGAATAATAGATTCAGAGAAGAAACTTAGAGCGATACAATGAAATGAATTATAGAGGAACAATATCTGATTTAATTCAATTAAATTTTCTTGTTCTATGTCAAGGCACTTTACAAAAAAATATCTGAAATTTATTTACAGAAATATTCAGTCAATTCAATCCAGACAGAGCTCGATTTGAAGTCATACATTCCAATTTGATCATGGGCATTGAAAAATATAATATAAGGAAGCAATTTTTTACTTTGTGAGAAATTTCTGGCAGTGTTGCGACCGTTGCTCTTGAGATATGACGTTGCTGAAGGGGGGAAATAAAACAGCTTTGTGGGCACACAGAAGCTATCGGTCAAGTCAAGTGCTTCCACTTGAAATCTCATTCAGAACTCTGTTGGTTCTCTGGTAGCCTGTATAAATCAAATATAAGAAAGATTCTACAATGATTAGTAAAAAATCATAACACCTTGACTGCTAAATAAAACAAACACTCCAGATCACACTTCTTTAATGTCACTGCCATTTTTGTATTCTCAGAAGTGCACCGTGACAGGGAAGACTTTCCTCAATACATAATGTCCATTCATCCATTAGTTTTTGTTTATCTGGGTTTGGGTCACAGGGACAGCAGACTTCCCTCTCTCCAGTCACTTCAGCCAACTCCCCTGTAGTTGACGAGGAAGACTTAGGAGTTACATTATGTAAGAGAGTGAAAGTACTTATGCTTTTTGGGAGAGGTTTCTTTCACTTCAAGTCAAATTAAATCCTTAAAAAAGATACTTTGCCCCTTGATGAAAGCCTTCATATTTAAATATGTATTGATTGTTTCTATGGACAGAATGCCAGGCAATAAATTGACTTATTTATGATCACACTGACATAGGTTGCTTAAGGTGGGATTTGACTGCGATGGATGTGCAAATGCTTCATAATTAAGATGTGATTACATTTAGGTGTTGCATGTTGGTCCTTTGAGATGTGATACAAATTAATTAAGGAACATTTATCCTCAGCATTTTGGTCTCACCATGGGAACAGTGTAAATTGTTCTGAGACGATGCTTTGCTAAACACTCAGAACATGCAGAATATCAATGCCTTGATGATAATGCTTATTAGGTAAATGTAAATGCAAGCCTAAATCATATTTCTCCAAGTGAGCCTAACTGGGTTTGTCACTTGTGAGTGATAGCTGACTACAGTTCATCCGTCAGTACTGTCAGTGTCACTCTACCTCTGCAAGGGATATTGTTCTGCTTAGTATTGCAAAAGCAAAACACTCAGAAGCCAAGACACCAAAGTAAAAGGTCTCAGATGTATTTTCAAGGGAGACAATATCTTAGTATGCATATTTTCCCCTGAAGCATTGTGTGTCCTCTACTTGTTGTTTTTAGTGACAGTTTGTGAAAATGTGAGAGGCGTAATCATGCTGCAGTGTACCATTTTTCCAAGGCTGGGTGTGCAACAATTTAGAGCTGCTGCCAAAGCCTTCGTTCCAAATCCCCTGAATTCAGTACAACAGAACTGCTTTGGAGAGATCAGGTCTACACTCCCTTTGCAACAATGCACTGTCCTCTCTTTCATCTCTAATGGAAGAGGCAAATAGTCATTAATCACAGCTCGAAGTCTTCCTGCATTGCATTACAAAGAATCGACTGCAAACACCAGGCACACTTGATATTACATTTAATTGTCAGAGCATGTCACATTGCGGATTGTTTAGGAAAAGGAAAAGGAGACTCCCCTGATATGTATGGGCACAGTGACAGAAAAGAGAACACGCATAAAATCATCAGGTCTTATAAAGCACAGCAACAATCACAGGGGTTACTGCACATAGACCAGGCTAGTATATCTCATCATGATTCATTTCCAGCCAAATAGAGCCAATTTACCCCCTACCATTACCTTTACCTCTGAGAATGAAGCACAGGCAAGCAAACGTAAAGTTTAGACTGTTGCCTCATTACAAACAAAGTGCACAACACTAATTGGGTTAGAGGAACAGAGTTGTACCTAGAAGCAAAGACAGCATTAAATTTGGGGCATATTTGATCTGAACCCTCTGGGATTACAGATAGAAAACTTCAACAAAAACACAGATTTACTCTGAGTATTTGTGAGTGTTGTAATTAAATCTATGTTGCTCAATGTTAAGAGCTTCCTGTTTACAAGAACTCAATGTCATTTTTATTAAATTATTTTCAGTCTTTGCAATGCCTATTTATGATTTTGTGTGGTGAGCAATTCAACCTCACAAGTTGATTCAATTGACTGTTTGTAGGAGGCGCCTTCATGTGTGTGCCAGCCTTTTTGTTGAAAAGAGCAAAAAAATAAAAGAAATAAAACCCCTAAAAGCTCCTTGGTTTTCCCCTTAACTCAAACAGATGAGTTTGGAGTAAAATATAAAATATTCTTTGACATCTACATTTCTATTCTTTGTTGAACTGTCATACTGTTTTTTGTACACGAGAAAGTGTCTTGGCTATTTGTGAGATTTAGTGGGGAAAATATAAACTTGGAGATTTTATTTCGATGTTTATATTTTATGCAAGAATGTATGCATGAAATATTGCATACATTTGTTATGGCAACACATAAAAGCTTCATTTCACCGTCTGTAACCAGATGTGTAAACAGCCCATCACACTTTAGATTTGACTGAATGATATCAGGCAAAAGCTGTTCTCCAGGCCATTATCAAACAAGCAATATGAAAAGACTAGAAATAATATTTAGTAATCAGAAACCATGTAGTTCAGATGGACTTTTACTACTTTTTCTGGTTAGTAGATTCAGTAAAGACACAAAGATCACATACAGTACAATCATTACATACATGCCAAATATTCTATCCTGTGGTTCCAATACTTACATTTTTAAATCTAACATCTCATGTCGCTGACTTTTGTTTCTCATGTTATGCAACAACTGCTGCCTTTTAACTGTGACAAACAGTGTTAACTGTGTGTCTAATCGATCTGATGCTCGCCCATTCTTCACATATCCAGATCTTATGGTATCCCATCTGTCTGCTCTACTCTTCATTTCTTCTGCTCCTCCTCTTCCACTCTCTTCAATCCGACTCATTATAGAGAAAGTAATCATAAAGCAGAGAAAATCTGATTACAGCTCTCATATGTGGATGTAGAAAGTGGGCATTCTCCACAATACCATATTTATTCCATGGTCTTTCATTTTGTTAGTCTATGCCAACTATCTGTTTGCTGACTCAGTTTAAGGGATTGAGTGAAAACATGATGAACTCAAAAAAAATAAAAATAAATAAAAGTAACCTTACCACAATGTGTAGCACATATTGTCACAAGAAGAATACAACACTGACAGCCTCAAAGGAGAGTGGTAGCCTCATATTAAGTGATATCCATTTGTTGTGGGAATTTTATCTTTTGATAAGTTCTTTCTGTCTTTATTCAAATGAAAACCGGACACTTTGAAACCAGTAACTCGCATAGAGGAGACGTATGCTTCATCCAATCCTTATGCCAGGGACTGATTCGCTCATCTCTTTGAGAAATATTTATTTCAAGGTCATGACGGCTCAGTCATCCTTTCCAATTCACGCATTCTTATCCATTTCGAACTCTCACCAAAATTGCTTCCTTTTTTGCACTAAGATCACCCTCTTAAGTCTTCAAAAGAGTACTGTTTTGCAACTTTAGGATATCATGGGCAATTGCTTTTTGAAAGACCCACTATATTTCCCTTTTACCGTTGATAAACATGTAAGCAGCTTTTTTTTTTTTTTTTAAGTACATGACCTTCAACTGTAGCTTTGTTTAACTCACAACGAATGGCAAAGAGACCCCGCTTTGGTCTTTGAGAGGGCGAAGGGGGATCAGAAGTTCTTGCAATTTGCTGGAAAAATGCTTCTTGAAATCAGGAAACTGAGGTGCCTTGCCAGAACAGATGCTTTAGTTTCCATTGAATGTTTTGTGTTTTTGTTTGGATTTGTGTGTGCATGGTGGTCAGTGGATCCACACTCAGAGAGATGGTTGCAAGGAACAGCAAACGTTGCCGGGCTGCTAATGCTATTCCCATGCCAATTTGCTGCTTTTGCACGTTCATTATGACTGCAATTATACAGGTGGTGTGTATAGGAAGTATGAGTAAATGAATTAGGCCGGAGCATGCTTTCGAGTGGGAGTGGATAGGAAAAAGTAATGCTGTCTCTAAACCTTTTAATGAGGAGGAAATTTTGCTTAGGACAGAGGTTTGTTAATGGAATTTGAACTTGATTATCGGATAGCAGATGCACATTGAATACACTGTTGGTCCTCTCTGTCCTAATCTATGTACAATACTTGTCATCATGACTCTGTCAACAGTAAATACCCTCTGCATGATCTTGTTTTTGCGTCCTGGATAGTAAAACAAGCTCACATTATGTTCATCTTGTCAAATTGTTTATCAATCGCATGATAGTCAAATCCCATATTAAAGTAGTTTTTTTAAATTTTACAAATTCTAACTGGGAAGAGAAGAGGAGAAGATCATTTTGATTTGATTAAAATAATTCAGACCAGAAAAAGGGGCTCTTATGTTAAATTAAATCAGCCACATGGGTAGGAGGAAAAGCAATTAATGACCTTTTTTGTTTCCGTAGCTAAATGTTAGAGTGAGGTTAAAAGACGTGAGCATTATCTTAGTTAATTATTCTGCTGATTGCCTTAAAGTAGAACTGGTCTGTTATTGCACAGACTCCAGCATTGTTTAATTGAGTATATTCAAGTTCCATGTTTAGTCTATGAAGAAGCAGAATGCATTACACTTTAAAATGTTCATATTTTTCCTGCATTTTAATGACCATTTCTGTTTTCTAATTAATGTTACTCTTTTTCAAGCGTTCTTTCTTTTTTTTACTTTTGTCACGATGATATTTTCTGTGTCCAGATGCATCTCGATTAATTAGAATATGAAGTATAAGTAGTTTAATTTCAATAATTCAATTTTGTAAGTGAAACTAATCAAAATAGGCCAATATGGATTAATTATATACACAGGATGAAATATGTTGAGTATGTTAGTTTTGATGAAGATCTAACATTTAGCTTCTTAGAAAATTTGATGACATAAAACCAATGAAAAAAACATGTTAAATACAGAAAAGGCAACCCAGCAAAAGGTTACTAGGTTCAATGCACAGTGGGTAAAATAACCAATAACCAGCATTACTCAACCAGAAAAAAAAAAACGTTTTGCTCTAGTTAGTTGCTGAACATGACACGGTCCAAACAGCTAGGCTCAGCAGCTGATCTCTCCTCGGCAATCTAATTGCTGGTCCATTTTAAGACGGCTTGAAAAATCATGTTACGATAATTTAACAACTGTTTTAATGGCTGAAAAATGTGCTAAGAATAGAACGCACAGATACAGGAATTGCTGGAGACATTTAAGTAACGGTTGCCATGTAAGTGAAAGATTTGGCCCATGATTGCAAAAAAAAAAAAAAAAAAGTTTAGCATCACATACGCCTGCAAGTCTTGCAGGTTCGACTTTCCAGAGATGTGAAGTTACAGTAATTCATCAGAAAACACAGACATATAGGAGACATTAAGGTGATTGATCAGATTAGTGGAAAATTCACAATGATTGGTGAAAATTGCAAGTCTGTGCAAAATTTAAAAATGATGACTAAACTGGCGTAAATAGGTTCTTTCTCCCCCTTTGCCTCACAGGAGCTCCTCCAAATGCTCACCTAATGATAGGGATCACCTGTTATTTGCTCCTTCGATCAACTGCCTCTCCACTTCCAAATGTTGCTCCCCTGGAAGGAAAAAATAAGACAGTTACTGATTACACATACTCCCTGCCAGCTATTCCGCCTGTGGACCAACTTACCTTCCCTAGGATCTTTCCTTCACCCAAACAGTGGGATCTTACTCATTGGCAATTCTTCCTTTTGCAATTCTCAAGTAAGCAATCCATGTACTTTCTGTCTTCAGTGCTGATCCAGATTAATTTCCCAGCACACTCTGACATGACTTTTATCATCTGCTTATTGTTCAATAAACATTCTAAATATTCTCCCGGTTCCCATTCTTGTGCCCACTTCAGAGTCACCCACTAGCATTATGCCACATTTTGTGTTCAGATTTATCACAAACAATTAACACTTTCTTTTCAAGTTGGAGTTCCATTATCTTTTTTTTTTCAGTGTATTTATTTTTGAAATGTTGAATTTGAAAATGTCACATTACAATATTATATTTGAAATTAGTACAATTTCAGTAAAAATGCTCTTAGCAAAGTTGCAGAGAGAGATATGCTAATATAAGAATAGATTTTTCATACAGAAATGTCAAGATTAAGCATTCCTCTTCATTTCAGTCCAGAGCAGATATGTTATTGATTTAAAATTTTCCTCAGGTGTATGCATGGCATTGTGTTGACCTTCTAATAGATTCAACTTTACGGAGAGGACATTAAATATTTAAAATGCTTGTTTTACACGTTTAAAACAAGCATCAGACATGTGTTTAGCATTTAGTTCAGATAATTTGGATCATAGCCTCGCACAAGCAGCACACCACAAAAAGTTCAGCTGGAAATACTAGGCAGAGGAGGAGAGCAGGAGTTTCGGGATCATTGGGTGCCGTATCAATTTGGTGGAATTTTGAATGACCTATGGTGATCCTGTTAGCTAAGTGGTGGAGTCATCACCACAACTGAACAACTGCACTGAGCTTAAATAACTAGATGACATAGTGACCTGACTCAAAGAGTATGCCGTACCTCAATCTCTGCAGGCTGACTCAGTTAAAGATATCAGCTACAATATTCAAGTTGGTCTTTTCAACATTTAATGCTGCCATTAGGCAAGCATTTGCAGTAAATAAAACGGTACAGAGCAAAATGTGTTGCACATGCCTAGGGCAACTTATAAAGAGCATTTCAGTGTAAAGTCAGCCAGGGTAAAAGTCATGACAAAATAAACAGGATGTCTCACAACCACAGGTAATATACAGTGTTATGCTGGTTTGGAGAATGAAGGTTTTCAACACAACATTCCCTCTTGTTGATGATTCAAGAATACATTAATTCTCAAACTTTATGGAGAAATATGAAAAGGAATCGTCATAGTTGACTTAACACCAAATATAGCCTGTAAATTTAAAATCAATACAGCACATTTATTATTTAAATAGTTACTTACAAACTTTAATAATAAAAAAAGGTTTCTTAGTGCTAAAATAAAATACACAAAGTATTCATTATTTCTGGTTACCAGGCTAAATGCACCATCTGGTAATTGCTCCTTGGTTGTAAATGTGTAAACAGCAATGAATTAAGTTTTATTTGAATAATAAGATTAAAAAGGTTTCGTTTCTTTATATTCTTTGAAAGTCCTTACACAAGGAAGGAATGTTCATGACATAAAAGTATAAATTGGTAAATATCACTGTTTTGTATCAGGTTATTTAATAGTAGTGTAAACATATTAAGAAAAAGTGCATGAAAAAGCAATGTTTAGAAATTACTTTGTGAAAATCATGTGCATGGTTAGCATCCATACAACCCTAGTATTTGTTTCCAATTGTTCTTGTTTTGCCTCTTTCAGGCCTTTCATCTGGATGAAACAAACAGAAGCTCATTATGATGACAGAGAAAGGTTAATCTCAATAGTGACCAAAGGATACAGGACACCCCTTACACACTCAATGAAGACAATTAAACTGGACCGTGTATCTCTTGCTTTCCTTTGTTGTCATATTACTTGATTTTCCTCTCCATGTCAGCAAATGTAGTATACAGCACATGGACGCACGTTAGATTGAACAGGTCCATCTTATTTTGATATAAGTAAATATGCCTCCAGTTGCTGCGCAGGCCTAGTGTTTGTGTATTGATTTATTTTCTGAACATATTCTTTCCACATTAATTGTCTTCTGTTGTCAATGAACAGTAACATTTGCTTTAGTGTGCGCTGACTTAGCCTCAGGGATGTCATGATTAATGTACACCACTTAGTTCAGGTGCATCTACAGCCTCTAGAGCATCTTTTTTCTTGGGCTGCAATCGTATCATTCAAATTCATGTCTTTGTTTACTAATATATCATGCAAACATGAACCATTATAGGTGCTTCAGAACTGCAGCCATCCATTTGAGCCAAGGTTAAAAAGATTTTATAATAAATACAGACTTGTGACTGTTGGCAGTTAAACAAACTAGGCGTGGTGGTGGGAACAATAGCGGGTGGCACCAGGCACTTTTCCCGAGAGTTTGATGTTATGCGTCACTGAAGATGACAAAATGTAAAAAATGTTTAGAGAATTTGATTAAATATGTATTAAGCTAGATTTTCAAGTATCGCCCATCTCTGTCAAGTACGGCGTTGACAGAGAAATCCATCATGGTACAGTAAAATGCCAAAATACTGTGTAAGCATGAATATTTAGTATCGTTTTTCCCCAGAGTTGTGCGGGATGCCAGAGATAAGGAAAGAGAAAAAACATAGTTCAAATATTACTTTTGACTTTGAAGCAATGTTATCTTTCTTTCTTAGGTCTGAATTCATTAATTAATAAATGTCTTTATCCAAAGCACAAATTATCAGGTAATGCTTTGGGTGTCAAAAAGCTTATAGATAAGGAGACTGTCATGAGATGTCTTCTGAAAATGTTGATACATTAAATAAAAAGCCATCAGACATGTGAGCAGGCTGACATTGGAACAGAGTGGGAACAATGGTGTTTACAACTGCTCAATTAGAGAGATTAGTCAACCTCTCCAAGGTCACCACAACAAAGGAGGGTGTTCATGTAGCATAATCCCTCTAAGTCAACTATTAATTAGTTCATGGATGTCTGAGGACTAAAACACATTATTATGGGGCATGGCTCATGGAAATGTCATTTGGCTTGGAAAAAGAAAAGTTTTTCTCATATCCTTGCCAGATTAGAATTAACTTATTACAAGCTATAAGTGTTTTGTGTTGCACTCATTTGATTGACTTACAGTAAATCCAGAGAGCGCTCACAGAGCTTTGCTTTTTCAACATTTTATCTAACAGCCTTATTTCACTTTGCCACATTTCATATTGATCTCTTTCCTCAAAATTGTTCACACACATATGGGGGAAAAAAAGTTTTAAGATTTTTGCAAGTTCACTAAAAATAGAAATCCAAGGAATTATATTCATGCATGTTTTCATAGCATTTGCATTGTATCTTGTTGATTTACCTCTAGCTGAGATTTCAGCCTCAAGTCTGAATATAATACCAGCTTAGCACATCTATTTTTAAGCAGTCTTGCCCATTCCTCTTTCGGTACTTCTCAAGCTTCATCAGACAGGATGAAGACATGTGTGAAGGCATTTTCTGATATTCCCGGAGATTTCCAATCAGATTCAATTCTGGACTCTGGCTTGGCCACCAAAAGATATTCACAGAGCGGTTCTGAATGTCATGTCATCTGTCTTTTCTTCTATACTGACTAGATTGCCAGTTCCTGCTGCTGCAAAACATCCTCATTGCATGATGCTGCCACCACCATGCTTCACTGAAGGGATTCCTTTGGTCTGACAATGGGACTTGTCTTTCTCAAAGGAAGGAGGAACCTTCATTTCAAGGATTCAATTGACAACCTTGACAAGCATTTAATAAGTTAAATGAGCGTGAATACACTGCCGGACTAAGTTAAAAAATCTAATGAAACACTGTATGTAATATACCCTCAGGATTAAAATAAGTATTTTCCCAATAAAGACAAAGCCAAATGTGCAAACATAGCTTTACAGCAACAAACATGCATCACCTGGCAAAATGATGTGAAGTGAGGCACAGCTAGTACCTTTCTGTTGTATACCTGCCAGCATGCTGCGTTGTTGTGAGCATTGAGCCCACACTGCAGCGCAAGCTGGCTCTCTTTGGGTTATGTGAGTAGGTATGGGGGCGTATTTGCAGAGAAGAGAGAAAATGAGAGATAGGAGCCACAGCCAGAGCACTGTCCCTGAGTGATTTTGTTTGGCTCCCAACAGCACCCTGTCAAATCCAAATGAGAAATTTCAGACATCCAGCAAGGTAGGTACTGAAAGGGGAAATGTTTTCCCACCACTGCTGAGTCCTATTTTGGACAATAACTTTAAGAGTTTGTTGGCTGACCTTCAAAGTAGAGGAAAAATAATGGATTCAACTCATCTCAAGGCATGTGTTAAGTTGATTGGGAGATGAAACGGTGTGAAAATGCATGCTGTTTCAAGATGAAATGAGCTATGTTGGCAAACTGACATTTGACTGTTAAGCTCTTGCTTTGATCTGTGCCCTGTATCTCCTTAAAGGATTAATATCTAACATTTGTTAATGTGTGAAGATACGCACAGATACAACATGGATTAGTGTGCAGGAATGTCTGAATAAATTATATCATCAGAGAGAACACCAAACTCTCAGTTCATGTTGAAATCCTGAGAATACTTTAAAATTCATAAGGGAATGTCAATTAATTGTAGCCTTCGGATCAAACGGAAGCAAACGTCTAGAAAATAAGTCATAAACATTGTAGTTAAGGTTGAGCCTTATTTGTGTCAGGCAACACTGTATCCTAAAGGAAAGGCATTCAATAACGCTGCCATGCTGCCACGAGAGATGACAATCAGGCAAGAGAGATGAAAATCAGACAACTCCAAATAAATATAATACATAAGAAATAATCAATATAGCAATAGTTTATAGTTGATCAAAGTAATTTGGACTTCTCAGTTGCCTGAGAAGTTTTATTTATAGGATGTTTGCTTTATAGGACTTTCTTTCTCATTTCTTTTAAAGCTCTGTTCCACACGTAAATAGGTCCACACAGAACATCTGTACTGGGGAATTATTCACTCCCAAACAATAATGAGTGACTCCACACACTGACTCTACATTGGTGTACTGATATAAGCAAACCTGATTATCATTTTCCACCTTATTTTACAAGGCTTTGGTGTGCACTTACAATGTGTATAATTCTCAACTGCTGAGCGGATGCTTCTTGTCTAAAGGGTCAGCTGTCACATAAATCTGCGACCATTAAAACAAAGCAGATTCTGAACTGCTGAGTTGGTTGTTTCCATTCTGTTAGCGCTTCATTCCAGTAGCTCACTATAAGGACTTGTAGTATATATGGTAATTATGCCGTCAGGTGCATTGAAACTAAAACAGGGGTTAGGGAGGTCAGCCAGATGTTGAAATTGGTGCTTACATGTGGAAATTCTTTATCAAATGGAACTTGGCATTACAAACTGGAACCTAGCAGGTATAACAGGTGCAATCCTTTAATCCACTTTTAATTTTAAAGCTGAGCGCATGAAAATTCACTTACAGTTATATATTTGACACTTGCCATTACATGAACTCAGACAAACACGCTTTGATGCAAGTGTGTTTTGAACTGTATAACTTATGTACTCTTATGAATACTCATATATCACTGTGCTTTACAAACACTTCAGAAGCAGTATATTAAGGGATCAGGACACAGATGCATGAAAATTAATATCCTGTCTTCCAATTAGAGTGAAGAATTTCATAAATGAAATTCGTCTGGTAGTGCTTTAATTAGCTCACTTGATCTTACTCAGGAGACACTGTACCCTAGGGTAAAGTAACAATGTGCCATTAAATTAGAAGGTGATTGAGATTAAGTACATATTTAATAAATTTCAATGTAGTGAATGTAGTTCAAAAACAAATGTACTAACATATAATGCTGAAGTTATTTATTCTTACTAACAATATGTAGACATCTACCTAAGCTTCCTTGTGTTTTTTCACTTTGTGCATTTTCCCACTCTAGTGTGTGTTAAGGATGAAAAGTCTGGGAGGAATTTCAAATACTCCCGAACAGGTTCCTGAGGGACAGTAAGAACTCTTGCCAGGCAATTATCTATATTCATGCGCTGGAAAATTGGATCAATAGCATTTAAAGCTCCAACATCTGGGAGGGGAGAAGTCTAAGAGTAAAATGTCATGCGTCTATACACTGCTTTTTTTTATTTTTTACATTTTACATTTAATTTTTTTATTTATCTTTATCTTCAGAGATCTAAAATCATATAGCCCCACATACCCGACTCCATTTGTTTCAGACGAGTGATAATTAGCATAAGCTATTCAACAAACAAAAAGTAGCTGCAGTGCATCCAGGAAGTATTCAGGGTTTTCTTTTATCCACATTTTTTTTTTTTTTATGTTAAGGCCTTATTCCAAATTATAGGAATCCTCCCATGGTTTTAAGAGTCAGGGTCATTTGAACTTCACTAGGTTTTTAGTGCGTATCGATGCTTTTCAAGCGCATCAATATGTAGTTCGGCTTTTGTGCTAATAAAAAAATGTTCTAATTTACAAGAGAAAATAAAATGTCACTGAAAAGAACAAATCGAGCTGCTCACTCTAGAGTAAATGACCCTGTAACAAATAAAGCACATAATCTGAATCTGAAGCCATCATTAATATTGTTTCATAAATGCAAAAGTTTCTGACCTTTGTCTACCCAACTGTTGACTGTCATCAGTCTTTAAACACAGATATGTGTTGCTGTGTTTTTTAAAATATGTGTTTGAAAGAAGCTTAAAATTCCCTAATCACAAGCATCATTTCAATAGTTGTACTTCAAGAAGCAGACAGCTTGGGGCTAATCAGTTTTAGAGCAGAACACTTCTGAATAGAGCAAATTACATGTAATTAAAATTATAAACCAAAAGATTACACAGCAGATGCAGACTGAATAAATTTAAATAAAATTCCCACAAAATTTTGACTTTCTGGTTGGTAATCTAAATTCCTGTGACTTTTTCATACAATCCATGTCAGCTCAATTGCTGATACAAGTTGAAGTGTTTCAATGTATTTGTCAGTATAGATGTTAACTTTACAGACATATAGAACAAAACAGTTTGTGTAACTTTTAAAATGAACAACAGACAAAAATTCTTCATCCTGTATTGTCACACAACCACAAGATTTTCTTTATTCCTTTTATTTATAAAGCTGAAAGAAAACATTAGGTATATAAATATACATATATAATAAAATTTAGAGGATAAAGGAAAGTTATATTTTTTAAATCATAATATTTCATTTACATTGCTTCTGTCTATTAATCTTACATCACTAAGTAAGGCATCTCTACCTTTTGAACGCACACGCACACATATAAATGTCCATTGTGACTGTAAAATACCTGGCATAGTAAAAAGGGAATGAGAGCAAAGAGCAAAAGAAAAGGAGAATGAGAAGACTGAGTAGGCTATTACAGAGGAGAGAGTGTATTCCCGAGAGAAGGCGCAGGCTGAGATGGTGTAAATGAGGGAAGCGTAGCAGCCATTCCTGTAGCCTCATTAGAGTAATGGAGACCCATCCGTTCTGTCAAGGTCTCCAGAAAATCTTCTGTGACACGAATGCCTACCTTTTCATGCTCGTTCACAACAGGGATCCAAGCGAAAACAGAAGAGTGAAAGAAAGAAAACAGAGGCATTGTTGCTGCTGGAATTCAAGTTAAACAAGAAGTAATGGGCATTTGGTAGAGTATTAGAGTGTTGATTAGGGTCTTTTATTCCCTGCCACATTCTATAATGTTCAATGGTAGTTGACTTTGTGGCTCTAGCAGGAGAACTGGCGAAAGTGCAAGCTTTTAGTAAAGATTGGTCATACTGGGGAAGGAAACTACTGATCATCATGTTTACAAATTGATTTTGAAAGGTAAGAAGACTGAATGTACACCAATCTCTTTGGGTGCCCTATGCACGAGGACTCCAAACAAAGTAATCTCTCATGACCTACTGTTTGATATTTTGCTTCTCAGGGTCACAGCAGGTGGGAATCTGTCCCTTCTGACATGTGTGAGAGGAGGGGAACACTAATCAATCACAGACTGAATGCTGAGAAACAAACAACCTGCAATCTCACCTGTCAGCTCTCACCAAACCCTACATGGGTGACTTTAGAATAGATTTTGAGAAACTACTTCCCAGATAAAGAAGAATCACTATGGGGACAGAAAAGATCACAATAACCTAAATGGATCACAGGTGAATGTTATACAGACTCCCCAAAACTAACAAGAAACTTAACATTATATTAACTTATCATTATATTATCAAAACAAGCTGTTTCTCCAGTTTGTTTTGCTAATACTAAGGTTTTTCAAATAATATGATGGTCTGTTTAGAAGGTAATCAAATAAACAAGTGAATATTTTTTACCATAAAATTTGAAAATATTGAAAGTATAAAATGGAAATAAATCAGTTCCAACAGCTTGAGAAAATAATACAAAATATTGCTGATAGATTAAGACTATTGCCGATGACAATAGCCTTGAAGCCTACTTTTCTCCTATGTTATCAGAAAACGTGATATTTATCTTTACAAAAAAGATGAACATCTTTTGTTTTTGCTTTTTTTTACAAAAAAGATAAATACATTTTTAGTAAAAAATATATTTCAAAGGAGAATGTTAATAGAACTTGTGGCTGATGTTTTGTTGCAATGAACAAGGATTTAGTAACTAAGGATCATTTACAAAAAAAAAAAAATCTAAGCAAGTTTCATGGAAACACCAAAAAAGGTTAGATATCTCCTTAAATGTTTTGGAAACACACTGTGTTACCAGATAATGAAACAATTAGAATTCTGGCTTCAAGGTAAGGAACGATCCACAGCTAAGAGAGGACACAACACATAATGTAGAACAGATAACTGGAGCAGGAAGTCAACAGCCAAACTGAGAAAAGTTTGACTTGCACAATTACTGCATAATCTGTTTTAATATGAGGTATTCTGGTTATAGTTGGCCAGTGGAATATGCTGACTCAAGTATATTCTAGCAACTGTGCAGAAATTATGTCTACTTACAAGTTCCCAGAATTTTTGTCTTTTCAAATTAATCTTTTTGTCACAGTCAGTCAGTTTTTAAATTTCTCCACATGGTGCCACCTGAAGTCTCCAAACTATTTCTCTCAGACAAGATTTAAACCATGGAATGATTTGATGGAACATCATGATTACAGGCAATCTGATAAGTTCCTTTTATAATAATGTCAGATTTGATTTATTATTATTTACACATATTCCTGATTTAAGAATGGTGATTTATAAATGACGCCATATGTTTCATTGTCTTGACTTATGAATTAAACACACAGGGACATATGCATGTAAGTAAACAAGTGTCATTTTCACTCTTGTCTTAATCATTAGCTGATATAGATGTAATCTAATTGGCTGCTTTGGAAAGGGATAACCCTCAATGCTCCATTAAACTGTTAATGACAAACCAGACAAGAATCTCAATTTCAGCAATTTATGCAAGTGAGGTCCCCTGAGCAGCAGTCCTTAAGCATGGCCATTATGCCTGTAGATATTTACAACAAGGGCTGCACAAAATATTAATTTCAGATGCACTTGCAAAGCATCAACCATTTTGCTATATGTCAGTTATTGTAAAAACATCATAGAAACAATAATCTTACTAGATCAAATTATGCATTAAACAGAGGAACAGTGATTTACAATAAAGTACTGTTTTTTATGTAGCATGCACATGTAAAAGTTACAGCTGAGACTTAATATGGTTATAGAAATTGGAAAAACATAAATGTTGCAGGTTGTTAGTTTAATGAAGAGCGTAGCTCTTACATGATTGTCCTGCTGCTGCAGTTCTCAAGTGATTTGTTTTATGTAGATGACCCTTATTTAGGAGGGTGAGAGTGGGAAGTGCAATGCACTTCAAGGACAGAAACATAAAAACTTGACTTTGTTGATGTCATAGCTTGGTCACTTCATGTCTGTTTATTTTATAGCCTTGTAAAACAACCATCCCTTTCTTATATTTTGATCCAAATCCATAAAGCATCTCAACCTTTCAACAACATCAGAACAAGACTTAAGCATTGCAAGCTAAACCCCATCAAAAATTGAGAGAGCAATTTGTATCAATAAGGCAAATTGTGGCAAAGGGTGTGGGGGATGTCATCAACTATAGATCAGAAGCAGAACTAATTAGCTTTTGCAGGGAGACAGTAAGCTAAAAACATGACTAATGTGGGGTTGAGAGAGATTTAGCCATCTGTCATTCCTTAGTGTCCATGTCAAATAACTGCTTCTGTTGGGTCAAATTAGGCCAGCTCTGTCTTGTCAAACTCCCTTCTTTATCTTTCAAGCTGCACCTGCTTGAGTCTGTGCCATTAAGGATAGGCCATGCCTCAGGCAGTCTCTTAGTAGGTGATGCATGGTGGGGTATATGCTGGGTAACTGGCATAAGCCAGCTCAGTTGAATTCGGGTACATTACAAACCAACTTCGGACTGAGTTTTCATCTTAAGTGTTTGTTGTCCTGTGTTGTTTTTGAGTTATCTTGGGATTTTCTCACTAATCTTTTGATTAGATCAGCCCTGTTTCTGTTTTACTTTAGTTCAGTCCTTTATCAGTTATTCCAGTTTGTGTTATATTTAGTTATTTGTCAGTTAGATTCATTTCCCCAGTTCTCCTGCTTGTGCACTGTCCCTCACCAGCATGTCATTTTGCTCTCTCTCCCTCTCTTGGTCTAGCATTAGCCCTTCTCAGTATTTAAAATCTCTCAGTGCTCTCAGTCTTTGCTGCTTCCTCCTCACCAACACCCTGCTTATCCTCTGCCAGTTCCATGCCATATTTTCTTCTGGATTCCTGTTTTTGTTCTGCTCCGACTCCCTTCTTTCTCTGGGGGTTTTGTTGTAGATTTTTTTATTCTTCAATTTTTTATTGAATCTGCAAAATCTACTTGATGGCTCTGCTTCACTCCATTTAGATCATTCATCACTTAAATCAACACCCTGGCAATTGTTTGTGGAATTATTTCGTCTCTTATTTTTAAGTTATACGGTTACATTAAATGATATTCAAAAAATGATTACGATAAAAAATATGTTGAAAGCTAAATGTAAGAAATTAGACCTAAGAACACATTTATATACATAATGCATAGAAAGACTACAGTATTTCATCCCATAATGTTGCAAGTCTAAAGAACATAAATAAATAAATAAATAAATAAATAAATAAATAAATATTGTACTGTCATAACAATTTAAATAGTAATAAGCCAAGAAAGCAAAATTTGCTCGTAAAAAAGGAAGTTAATATATCTGCAGATATAATATCTGGACACACAGTACTTTAACTGTTTTAGTATGCAGTCAGCTGTTTTGTGCACAGACATCTTTAATACATTTGTTCAAGCTGAGTTATGAGATTAATCCAATCAAAAGGAAGACACTAATCAGTGAACCCACATGCTGAGGTGTCTGGCTGAATTCCTGCTCTACACTGTGGTTCTGAACGTTTAAATTAAAGCAGTCTACTGGTGGTGTCACTTATCTTTTTTTCAGACTTATGCACCAATGACTCTCATACTGTCTGGCTGGCTTTTCACAATTTATTCAAAACCAAGGACAAGTTATATGGGCCATGGGGGAGTAGATATCACCAGTACACATAGAACCCAGAAGCTACCTGCAAAAAATGTCTCTCGCAGTTGTGAAGAATAAAAAGGCAGCCGGAAAAAGACCTTGAACGACACATGTTTGGCGCCTTTGATAATGAATGCAGCCCTCCACACTTAACTTTGATTTGAAGCTTACAGGAAGGTCAATCCAATGAGTAAAATTCAATGGAAGAACAAAATTACATAGTACATCTGTATTTTCATACTTATTACATAATTAGTTATGAGTCAGAGTAAAGTTTGAATAGCTCTGAAATGAGCATGTGCAAATACTGGAATACCAATGCCTCATCACTAAAGCCAACAAGCAAGAATGCTCTTTTTTATTAGTGGAAGGTTCAAAGGCTTTATTTTTTTTCTCTCCCATCAACCTTTTTATGAATTTTAAAGTATCTTCAATTTTATTACTGATTATTAACATCTCAGACTATGTGTTCTCTAACAAAATTATTTTCAAACTCTCGCCTACCAATGCCACAGTACAACTTCTTCTATTCCACATACTGCCTTCGTATACATTACAGAATGGCATCATCATCAATAGTCATTTAGGAGAGGCCCACTTTTCACACGAGTGGATGCAATGAAGATTCATGGCTATCCATTTCAAAGTGAATTGGTAAGATGTACACAACAAGAAAGGGATGAAAATTATACGCATACACCACAGACTATTGGGTTACCATTACATGGCCTTGTAAGTCTGTTGAGGTGGTGTGAAAGATGCTGGCAGACAAATGCTGAAAGCTGTAAATGAGCAGTTTCAAAAAACAAACAGGAATGACTGTATACCAGGGAAAGATTAAATCACAACATCAGCACAGGCATTTATCAAGCCTCACAAACACAGTTTTGTATTGTTTAATTTTGTTTGAGAAATATCTGTATAGAAAAACAAACATTTCAGGGACTGCCATTAGACTGCTTAGAAGAACTAAGCACACGATTGCTACTTTGTGAAGTTCTTAGAGGAAAAGTAGCAGTTCAGTGTTTCTTATCAAATGTACTAAACTAATGATCAAGTATGACAACTTTCATAACAGCTATATGTTTTGGCAACTTATCAGACTAATTCATACATATCTGAGTTTAAGTTTTCTACCTACAAGGAAAGACATCAATAACAAACTGTTGCTGTCCTTCAATCCCCGGGGAGAACTATATTTCTGAAAAATTTGGCATCCATCTTTGTAGTCAGAAAGATTGTTCAGAGGTGAAAAATGTTTAAGACAGTTGCAAAACCCCCAGGAGTTTCAGAGTATCATGGTTAGTGTGTATGAGTTTGTGTAAGATTATTTCATGAACAGCAAATTTCTGCTGGAGATCACAAATGACTTGTTCAGATTCAATTATCTGAAAAACTCCATACCAAAGCTGAAATAAAATATCTTATTTTATTTGATTCTGCTTCAAACATTTTCATGTCATGAAAAAATAATGCAGTGTTTCTTTGTGACAAAGTAAAAAGTCCATGGGTGGCAAGTGAGTGTTTAGATGGGAAAAGCATTTTTACAACCTTCAATTTACCAGAACGACAGGCGTTTCTTGGAAAATTGCATATTTTAAGCTACTGGACATACCACTGAGGAAACTGTTCAGCGAAGATCAGGTTGGCTGACACACAACCACATGTGCAGAAAGGAAGGGGACTTTGAGTTTTAGTAAAGCAGGCACAATATTTGAAGGATAAATTATTGCCAGCTTTCCACAAATATTTTACAGCATTTGCTGGCTAAGTGCAGTGGACTGTGAGAGTACTTTATCATTCTCTCTTTTGCATAAATGCAAATACACCGCCCTAAACCTTCCTGTGTTCTCTCTGCTTCATCTTTAGAGGACAAATCATTAAAAAGCCAACGGAGAACAGTTGGAAGATAAGGAGATTTGGAGTCATGGAAAAGAAACAGAAAGCTAGAAATTAATCCAAAATTAGATTACAATGTTCAAATCTGCAGCATACTGAACAATGCCACTTGAAACAGCCATATTTCCTGATCTGAACAACTACTGGTTTTCATCTGTGACATTTTGTAAATGAGTACTTTCTTCTGTGAGAGAAAAAGCAAAAACAAAATAAGAACAAATAATCAAAAGCAAAAGGAAATCATTTATTGTAGTAAATTACTGTAGTCACTTAAGCACAAATTGTGAGGAAAAAAAGTGTTTTATGTATTACGTCAGAACTTTGTTCATGGCTGAATATTTAATTTCTATTCAACTTTCTAAAAGACAAGTGTCCAAATATTGAGGTTCAGGGTGGTTTGCACTACATTTTTGAGCCTGTTTGGATCTGAGAAAGTCTGCACTAAATTACAACATACTCTATGCACAAAGTTATTTTTGTTTTTAAAGTTGATTGAAGTTGTATGTCATATAATCATACCATCAAAAAGTTCAAATGCAATAATCAAAATCTACAAGATAATATGACAACCAAGCCAGTGTTAAGTGTATGTGAACTTCTAAATGACTATCTAGCTGAATGATGTAAATGAATAAAACAAGGCAGAAAGTAAACTTAAAAGCAACAGTTGCTAAGTCAGTAGATCAAATTATGGAACAAAAATTGTCTTATGTCATCTGCATGCTTTCGCTGTTAAACATGTAATCCAGTTGATTTTAAGGCTTTTTGACACTAAAAACTGTGAATGTCACGTGATTGCATGCTACACTACATCCATTAAAGGCATAAGCTGTTTTAATCTTCTCATAGAAACCAATTAGGATTTATGTTTAAGAAAGCACTCAACTTAAATCAACAGTATATATTTTAACATTAGCTTAGTACATCATACATGATACTCCAAGGAAGAAAAAAAAAAAAAATAGCAGTCTGCCAACCTAAAGCAGGTATTTCTTTAAAAAAGATTCAATGGACATTTTTTCCCTGATTTGCATAGGACTCTTTGGTTTGGGATTCAATAAGGCTCATGAGGCCTCTAAATCTCTTGGCTCAGTGGGAGGTTGAAGGATCACAGATTTATCGATTGGCTGCTGTAGAGATGCACCTTTGCATATCCATATGAGCTGTAATATTACTCAGAGCCATTAATCACACTGACAGAAACAAAATGCACCCAGGCATCTTTTTCTTTGCAACTGAGAAAGAGAAAAAAAATGAGCAGAGAGGGCTCTGGCTGAACAATTTCACATGCTAACAACCAGTTTGTAATGTGTAGCGAGTTCACTGAAGAATATGGTTTTTCATTTTTATAATGTTTAGGACAGCTTTTCTACTTAATTTTCAAAATTTTTCTTATCTAGAATTCTTTTCTTTCCCATAGTTTATCAATTGTATTCTTTTTTGTTTTGTTTTGTTTTGTTTTTGGATGAAATCAAAATGATTATGGGTTAATATGACAAAATATTGTACCTATATCAGAAAAACAATAACATAATTAATTATATTTTTTAAATCTCTAAAGGGAAAGCTTAGGTTTCATATGTGTATATGGAAGTTAATTCTGATTAATGTCCCTCTAGACCCAATACAGATCCATTTGGTCACTTTCATGGCATACTCAATACAGCCGCAGCAGTATAACCCCAGACCGGGCAGGCCCAGATCTGAAAGCAAGTAGCATGCTATAATGGTGTTCTGAAAACAATAAAAAGTTCTCAAAGTCATACAAAAATGTATTCCTGCAGACATGAATGCCTCTGATCACGCCTCTGGACCTGGTCTGCTTTTTTTAGCGGCATCTTTCTGGTGGATGGTGTAATCTCTGAAGAAAGCATGCATGCCTGTTGGCTTCAAGATATATCTTTACTTCCTGCACTCTTTCTTCTGCTAAGGAATGCATTTGTGTGTTGTCCTCTAGAGAAAGTTTGCAGATGCACAACAGTGTGAAGAATTCTCTTTTCTTCTCCTGTAGCATTTGCTGAGATATTAAAAGTAGCATGACTTTATATGTCAATTTAAGTTCGGCTTTTCTAAAATTAGAAAGGTGTCTCTTATTGCCAAGAAAACAAAAGTTAGATGAATGCTTGGCATTTTTGTATAACCCCTGTGGATTGGATTCAGAAAATAAGTGATCTTCAATGTACAAAGTGCTGTGTGCGAATCTGAAAACAGAGGCGTAACCTCCAGACAACAGTAATCTGTCAAAATGACCTAAATAGGTTTTGATGGTAAGCAGAATTGAACAAGCTCCAGCCCTTGTTTCCAAACAGGAAAGAAATAAGATTTCTAGAGCTCAGCTTGAGCCACCTGTGGGGTTTCAACATTTTGTACTATGTGTTGAAGATGGGAAAGTAGAACATTAGAGGCGGCCGTTAATGCTTGAAGGACACAAGGTTAATGTGGAGCCATGCTGAGAGAACTGGTTCCATCCTTTTGGCTGACACTCTACTTTGAGCTCAGAATGACCTCTGGCAGCAATACTTCAGCTACTTTCACTGTAGATAGTGGACAGATGAAATGACCCGACAAATATAACTGTTAGAAGGTTGTTGCTGTCAAATTACTGAATAGCCATCCACCTCTGTAAGGGGCTTAAATTAGCAATCAATCTATCATTCATAACAGCGAACTCATTTGACATGGTTTTATAACCTCTGCTAGATATGTAAGCATCTCTGCATTTCAGGTGAAAGCTCTGTTTATGCCTTTGCTTTCCATGAGAATGTTGAAATATCGTTTACTAAGAACAATTTTATTCAGCATCTTTGACTGCTCTTGCACACACCCAAAAATCTGTGAATATATGGCGTCCTACATATCCTAAACTAAAATGCAGATAAATATTGGCTAGACCAGCTATTTCAGCTGTAAGAAACTGTCAAATTTTGATGTGGTAGAGTTGCAAACCCTCTAATCAATAGCACATCATGGTGACAGAGCTGTGTGTGGTTAAATAAATCCTTCAGACCAAAAACATTCTCATTTTCACTCTCTTTCTCAAGTCTGCGAGCAACGCTTCGAAGAACTGATTATTACAATCTCAGTGAACAGAGACCTCTTCACTGCTTGTAAAGTTTCTACGCATCTTGTTCTTCCCTCACTGAATGCTGGCAGCCCAGCCAACAAAACTGTTTTTCTTCTTTAGAGACTGTTTCAGTTCTTCACTCTTTCCTGTGTCATTGGTGTGTCCCAGCTGACGACACCTCTGTCAGTTGGCATTCTCACTTTCGTCTTTCTACACCTTAGATGGGCATGCACCACACTGACTGTTAAAGTTCAAAGTCAAAAACGAAATGGAAAGTACACCACCAAGCCACCACTATTTGCACTTCACATTCATGTTTCCAATCGTATGAAACTTATTGATGTAAAAGTGGCTTGTCGTTAAAGTGTGGTATGCTCTGGCGCTCATAAAATACATTTTTGTCATGTTTTTTGGTCAAAATTTTATAGCAGTTGTCAAATTATATATCCAGAGTTATTGCATGATAAAGTAATGTGTATCTGTTATTTTTCCTCTGCAGTAATGTCTTCCTGTTTCACAGAAACAAAATACAACCAAACAATAACTTGAAAGGCATGTTACAAGTTGTACCTCAAAGAGAAGGCAACCAATCATGTTTCATTTTTTTCTTTTTTTTCGTTAAAACTGGGAGCACAGGAAGAAATTTGTGATTTAAGTAACACTTCCAAACATTCTATTTGACAAGGACTTTGAATCTTTATTCTCCAGATTCCTTTCATAACAGCTACTAACATAAAAGTAGCTATTTTTTCCTAAAGAAAGACAGCATCAAGAGAATGCTCTGATATAAGTAGCTTATCTTGAATGCTGTTATCCATCTCGTTTAGAGTACACACCTGGCCAAGTGCTGCATGTGCACATTTACTAACTTATTTCTATTAGTTGCAAGGTTACTCTCATTGGCTCCCATAGTCACGACAGGATGATAGTTCCTTCCTCCTTGAAATTACTCTCGTGGAACAGCAGCAAGAGAACGACAGGAGGCAGAAGATGAGTTTGGGAACGCGAGCATGTACTCTCAACATGCTCTGTCAGCATGGTACCTCCTTAACCTCACATTCTGGCTACTCTCTGAGGCATTTCTGCTTCTACTTTTGATCTTGCGCTTCTTCTTGAAATACACTGCTTTTCCCATTTGACATTCATCACAAGTCAACATAAATACTCGATACACACATTTACTTTAAAATAAAATGCAAAGAAGTCAAAATTTAAAAATAATTTCTTGGCTCTCATCAGTGCATAAATAATTGATCACAGAGAGGCTCAAGGGGAATCTTTTTCACGGAAATGTTGATTTCACCCTGAATTTTCCCATATATATAGCCCAAACCCTGTGTTTACCGAGCATAAAATTAATACACTGGACAGGATATCCAGAACTCTGAGCAGAAATTCTAAAATAATAAACATGGCCTTGAGTGGATAACTTTAAAAAACATGACTGCCCCTTTGAAAGAAGTGCGCTGTAGTTTTTTTTTTTTTTTTTTTTTCTGGGAAGGGTGACCTATAAATATCTGTGAAAAATCTGCAATTTATGTTGCTTACTGCATCTGCATAACAACTGCAAAATGGCACGAGAAGCAAAAAGCAGGTGAGCTGGAGGAATGTAATGCTATCATGAAAATGATCCTTTTTTATCCTAAAAATGTCACTTCATAAGGAAAAAATGTCAGACAAATGTCATCTGTTACACTTTTGGTATAGCTCATCCACATGTTTAATTGCAATGAAGAATAGTAAAATACAGCTCCAAAGTGAAAGTAAGCAAGCTTGCATTAAATGACTTCCAATAGTAAATGACCCAATATGTCCTTTATCAAACCTAGCACAATCACTTGAGATTAATCACTTGAAATGGACATTAACTACAGTTAGGAAAAAGCTTGTGAGTCTAATTTGAAGGACTGGTGTGGTTCATTCATTTGATCTATAAGGCAGAGTCCAGCTCTTGAAAATGATCCCAAAACCACAATTCCTTCTGCACCAAAATGTACACTGAACATAATGAAGCCAAACAAGATTTGATTTTATTTTTTTAACCCAGATGGATCCATTGAATTGCCAGATAGAAAGACACCACCCAATTTCAGATGTCTCCGCTTTTCTAGAGTCTCACATCGGCATGCTTTATATCGCTGCATCCTGAGCATCACTAGACGTCCTGATGCTCTGAAAATGGAAGCATACTCTCTGTTCTCTATAAACTATTCTTAAATGAATTGGAAGGTTACAGGAACACAGGAGGTTTGCAATGATTGACTGCGGAAAAACGGTGACCTCTGTGCAATATTAGGTCATCTCCTGATGTGCTGAATTGCACCTATTTTGTTTTAATACTACGAGAATTAACGTTTGACTGTGGAAAATAAATATTTCATGACTGGATCTATTGCACAGGTGATATTTTTTATCATAGAATTATTCTCCAGAGATTATTTTACAACAACTATTCTCTCATAGTGTGATATTGCCTCTCTCCTTAAAATAACAAATTTTCTTTCAGAGAAATAGGCCCCAGCATTGCATGTCTAGTCATTAGTCTAAACAGAACATGCTAATCTGACCACTCTATTATAATGAGACCTCTTGTACTTTGTTTAGTTGTAGGTCATTTCCGCAGCATCCTGGTGTCCTATATAATCATCAAATTATAATATAATCATTATATAAGCAAAGATGTATGTGTCCCAACATGAATTTAATATTAACTCTTTAGGATAGTAATGTCTGTAATGATTTTATGTACCACACATTTAATTTGACTATACTGTAACTATCTGTTACCCATGTCACTTAATGTCCTGTGAATTATTTTAGCTGCTCATGACATGGTTTCTTTTTAACCATCTTGATTTGCAGTCCTTACTTTGTTTTTGAGTAATTATTGAATTGCAAAAAATTATAATTAACACTTCAATGCATCTGGGAGTCATTGTGGAAGATATAGAAACCTGGTTTCTGTTCACATGGTTAGATTTTCTCCAAGTTTTCGTCAAATGAAAACTTAAAAGGCCAAGACCAAAACTTGAGTTCTGCCATATGCTTGTTGGCTGAAATTTTTGATTTTAGACACACTGTTTTGTTTACAGTGTGTCTAATTTAGATATTTCTGCAAGGAATGAAGCAACAGCTAAATATAGCCACAGCTCAGTTGTATTGAGAATATAATGATTTATTATTAAGGTGACTTGTGAAATCAAATGGTTGCTCTGATTTGTATCCATGAGTGTCAGTGTAAAGGGAGATGCATAGATATGCCTGACACATATTTGAGATTTTGGTCAAACATCTTTTTTTGGTTGAAGCACTTTGTTCCATCTGTTCTCAGTATGCAGTGCCTGGCTAAATGGTGCACATTACTCTCTGACAAGATGTCAAGTGGAATCTGTCCTTTCCCATTTGCGTTTTTTAGCTGACAGTGACTCCTACCACTTGTGTGTGTTCATGCACTTATGCAAGTCTTCTGAGGTAATTACAGCATCTGTTGGGAGTTTTTCTGATTGTTTTTCATCTACACATGGTCACCACTCCAGAAAACCAATTACCGTGGGGAATACAAAATCAGAAAGACCAATTTGTTATTCTATTGCAAAACGTGAAACCAGAATGAGAGTAGGAGTGGGTTTTCATTTGCTCACTTGTTGATGAAACACATTATGAGGGAATAACATGAAAGACAATAGAAGAAATTGGATTGCTACATTTGAATCAAAATGTGTGAGTTTTGCATTAAAGGCTTCGAAAAACGTATCCAGATTCTGTTAGAATAGTTTTTAATTTTTTTTTTTTATATATATATAAAAAAACAAATATATTTTGTTGTCAAGGCAGAAGTTACAAGCCAGAAAATATTGCTTAGATTTAGGGCAATGATTGTGGATAGTATTTTTATAACATACCACTGTTCAATAAAGTAATGCAACTAGGCCATAGACCTAGTTTTTGTTTTCACAATACAAGCTTCTGCTATTTCCAGGATCAGGACTTGCATGACTCATTTGCAAAAAAGAGCAGCACTGTTGCTCATGTTCAGCAGATGCCTCTATGCTGGGTGCTACTGGCTGCTGTCTTCTTCAAATGTCAGTGTTCCACAGATTCATTACTTCAGTAATTTGACTTGGTTAAACCAGATGGTTGAGATGAATAAATGGTGTGATTCACATTAACTGTTGATTAATTGTTCTCGTTTATTGTGCCGACAGAATAGTTTTCCTCCTCCCCTGACCTCAATCTTCGAAGTCCTTTGTAACCAGTTTGATAACTTTAAGTTCTATTTTCTCCTCTCTGCTTCCCCTTTTGCTCCTGCTGCAGTGCTTATGCGGGAAACCTATAAGCCGATTTAAGTTTCCATTTTAAAAAAATAATAAAAAAAAAAAGAAAAATCCTCACAATCACAATGAGAAAAGTGAAAAGCTTTATTCTCTTGGAACTGCGCCGGATTGCCTTTATAGCATGCCTGAACTCTTTTTATTTTCGGCAGTTCTTTATACTACCGTGTCTAATTGCGATGGCATTTTTAATTAAAAGTCAAGGATATGTGGTTGTTTGTGAAGGGAGACTAATCTGTTCTTGCCTTCACTTCCAGTGCTAGCTATCTTCCATTTATCTGAGTAATGAGAAAATAGAGAGGCAAGTGCAGGACTTTGAGATATTTGCCTTACTCTAAATAGATTTCTGCGAATTTATGATTAGCAACCAAGCCTGAGACCATGATATGCAGTGATTTACAGACCTTATGGATTACCAAAGATAACAATGAAACATTTTCCTCAAGCTTCACACGTTACCATTTTTCCATCGTGAACTTGAAATTGCATGTGTTGTATAAGAACGCTTATCAACTGAAAAGCTTTTTTTATTTTCTCTGCACTTATTTTATTTATGTTTTTAATTATATATGCCTAAAATAGATGTGTTTATACTGCAAATATGTAAGTCAAGAGCTATGATAGCAACCATTTTGTGTCCAAACTTTATGGTGTCTTTCATCTGCTGCCCTGTGGTACTTTTGTTTGCAGTAGGAAGTAGGTAATGTGAATTGAGACAATTATTGAAAATGAGGACATGAGTTCAGGACCTTAGGCTGGCAAGCATTCGTCTTGCTGAAGTGTCTGAAAGCAAAAATGCAAAAGCTCTGCCAGGTCTGCCCACCTGACTTTCATCTCTGACCTCCCTGTGAGAGTACAAGCACAATGATCAATGAAAGGTGTACTGAAAAAAAATAAGTCATTGGATGAACATAAAAAAAATTATGGAAAGGATTTCCACCTGATTACTTTGCGTTATTTCAGCACCATGTACTTGTGTTACTCCTATTTAAAGCAAATGTGTTCGGTCAACCTAATTTATTAAGATTCTTCCAATGTAAAGCAATTGTGTTGGCTCAACTTGTTACTATGGTTATTCTATGGGTGATTCTAAATCAAATGTGTTGGCTCAACTTAATATATGATGGTTATTGTAAGTTAAACCAAATGAGTTGGCTCTACTTCATTCATTATGGTTATTCAAATTCAAATGAAATGTTTTGGCTCAACATATGTTTTAAAGGTTCCTTTAACTCAGTTACTATAGTTTGACCCAGTGTAATGTAATAGAGCCAGCCAAACTAATCTGCAATGTTTAGGACCAAATCATTGATCTTACTTGATTAATATGAATGTAAATGTAGTTGAAACCACCTTATTTTACAGTGGTACCTTCACACTACTTGATTAAGTAGGTCCAACTCACAAAAATTTAAGTTAGCTCAACAAATATGCTTCATGCTAAAAGAAAGCTAGTTAATCGTGTGGAAATCCTTTCCATTATTTAATCATGTTAATTCAAATACATTTTTTTAAGTGTTACTCAATCAAGCATTTTAAGATAGCATTAGGTGAAAGGGTAGGAAGAACACTCAACAATTAGAAAAGGTACAACACAATTTTATTTTCGGAATTGTTATACATTGTCTTTTTACCCAGCACAAAACACAGCAGAGTTAGACATTGAAATAAAAAACAACTACAAAAAGGTTACAGTTTCAATTTTCCAGCCAATTCTTCACAACATAAAACATGCCAGTATATTTGCTCAACTTAGAGAACTGTAACAATTTAAATCTTTTCTACTGCAGACTTTAAACATTTTCCATATGAAACTTTACTCAACTTAGCAGGACAGTTTTATATTGAGAACTTGTGCTTTCTTTGATAAATTCATTCTATCCAATTTCATAAATATTTTCTGTAGCACTTTAAAGGTATGCTTGAGCTCCTGAGGGTAGCTCAAGTTTAGTGCGTAGATTAGTCCCAGCAGCATCACTATTGCAGAAGACACACTGCCCAAGCTGTTCATAACTTCCACCTCCTCCAGGACAATCCCAACATCCAGATGCGCATCGGCAGCCTCTGCACCTCTGCTCGAATGACAACGATTCCGAGGACAGTCTCGGCTATGGCCATTTCTGCACATTCATCACCGTCCTAAGGGAGATAGGAAAGGGTATTGGGGGGGAGAGAATTCACATGTAATTAAATAAATAATTTAGACTGACATTGATTGAGTCACTCATGGACCTTAGTTGTTGAAAGTATTTTACCAACTCTTATGACCTCTATTGTAAACACAAAGAGAATTTAACATACCATGTACTCCCTCACCAGCTTCTCTGGATCTTCATTTAGGTACACACACAGACCTTTGAGGATGCACTCTCGTCTGACTTCAGCAGTGCCTTCCTAAATATGCAGATCAAAAAACAATGAGAACAATCTCAAAACTCCAGCAGTATAGGTTCACCCCCTTGAAAACATAGCTACATTCAAAGGAAGTCACAACAAAAGTGATCAGTGGCTTGCAGTCTATTTGAAAGATATTTAAAATTATTATTCCTTCATCATGCCATGACTAAAATGGAGTTTAACATTTTATTTAAACATCTAACTGAAGCTGTTACCAAAGAAATATGTGAAAAGTAGAGAATGTTCAACACAATCTATATGCTTCTAGTTAAATGAAGTATGTGATGCTCAAAGTCATTTCTATAATAAAGTAGTTATGGGTGCCATGATGGTCTTGATTTTTTCCACCTGAACTCCACTTTTCTTTGCATATTCCCTCATTAGGTTTGGAGAAAGACCATCAAGCAGAGAGAGGAATGTGGACTCCAAAAGGATTGTTGTAATCCTCTTAAACTCTGCACTCACCTACAAAAAAAAGACAGACAAAACTCAGTTTGGCATTGCAGCATCATCTTTGTTGGCCTTCATTAAATTGCAATGTTTGAGGAACTTGTCAGGAGCTTATCAATATATATTGTGACACACTGCATGCATTTCCTAATATACATTCGTCCACTGACGTCACGCGGATGGAAGAGAGCTGGCCATCTCATTTTGAAATCAGCTTTGTGACCCTTACACTACATATGGCTCTGCAGACTTTTTTTCGCACAGAATGTACCTAACATAGTGCGGCGACAAATGTAAACTTACCAATGATATCACAAAAAGCTATCTGCCTTAACCTAACCGACTTAATCTACAAAACATAAAATAATGTGACACAAGTATGGAACAAGTAGAAAATGGTGCAAATGGTAAAGAAAAGCTAGATAATTGCCAGCTAATAATCACTTCATGTGATGTTAGCACGTGTTAGTCACTGACTTGAGTTTATGAATTACATAGACACGTGACAAAACATAGCAAAATATTATTTTTCTAAAGTCTGATGATTTTAAGTTACATATTTTTATTTGCATTTAGAAATGATGAAAATAGATTGAATCTTACCTTCTTCAGATTAAGTAGATGCACGCTAGGAATCTCCCCGCTTCTCTTGAAAAAACCCCAACAAGGTGCAAGCCAGTTATCTCGCGTGATTTTCCGTAATCTCTTGATGAAGGTGGACCACCTATCCACGTAGGTGATCCACCTACATCAAGAGGCTGACACCCCACCTACGTCAAAAAAATCCGACAAATAGTCTGATTGGTTAGTGCTCCGGTTGTGCCGTTAAAATTTTCGTTCGTGGGGCGTGCTGTGGTGGCGCAGGGGTTAGCACGCCCCACGTTTGGAAGCCTCAGTCCTCGACGCGGACGTCGTGGGTTCGACTCCGGGGCCCGGTGACCCTTGCCGCATGTCTTCCCTTCTCCTCGCCCTCCTTCCTGTCAATCTGCTGTCTAAAATGTGAACCACTAGCGCCACAAAAAACTCTTCGGAGGAAAAAAATTATATCGGCCAAAATTATAATTTTTAATATCTCATAAGGGAAGGCTGCACAAAGCGACAGTTTTAACGGCACAAACCTGCACAAACGGAGCACTAACCAATCAGACTATTTGCTGGATTTTTGGCGTAGGTGGGGGTGTCAGCTCCACGTAGGTGATTAACCTAGACTAATATTTAATTATAATATATTTAAATATATATATACATATTTGTGTTTCTTGGCACAAATGTTTCAAAAGCAAAGCGTGATAACATCATGTCAGATAAACATAGGTTCAACAACCTAGCGTTAATTAAATGAATTCAAGTTGAGATAACGTGATTCAATTACGTTATCTCAACGTTATGCAAAATGCTACGAGGAAAAGCGTAGTCTTCTCATAAAGCTAAACGGTTATTTCGCCTGATCTCGTGTCATTTCCCATAATCTCGCGTGATCTCCCGTGATCTCACTCGTTGTCTTCAGCACAATATCAGTCTGACTATAATGAATCACGTTACCTCAACATGATTTAATTTCGTGAACGTTAAGTTGTTACATTTCTTGTTTATCCAACATGATTTTATCACGTTTTCGTTTCAAACCCAAAATTATTGTGTGAAAGGTACATGATATTCTTTTGTTAATGTGATACGCCCCGAAGGTCTTTTTGTTCGGCGGAAGATCTATCTGACGTAATTGAATCACGTTATCTCACCTTGAATACATTTCATTCCAGTTGAGAGAAAAAAAACGATTGTCTCGCGTGGTCTCGCGTGATATCCCGTGATTTCCCATAATCTCGCGTGAACTCGGGTGATATCCCGTGATCTCACTCATGGTCTTCAGCATAGGATCGGTCTGACTATAATGAATCATGTTAGCTCAACATGATTCAATTTTATAAACGTGAAGTTGTTGAATATTTTGTTTATCCAACATGATTGTATCACGTTTTCGTCTTAAACATGAAATTATTTAGTTAAAAGTACATGATATTCTTTTGTTAATGTAACAACCCCCGTGTAATCACTATTTAATTTTGTCTGTAAAGCCAGCTATCCAGCTTTGTCATCTTGATTTAATGTTTTTAATACTCCCTTAGGTTTTTAGAGTAAAACAGTTTTTTTTTGTTGGTTTTTTTTTTATTTTTGATCTTTTGCTGTATTAGGTTTAAAGTGGAAATGTAAACAATCTGCCATTGAAGAAGTGACTACAGTGCTTTTCAAAAGCCCTCATCTCCGTTCAACATTTTTTTTTAAATTTTCACTTTACATAAACTTTTCTCACGCTAATAAGGTTTTTTTTTAATTAATTTCACTGAATAGTATCTTCAAATATTAACCCTACCTTCACCAAAATCAAGGAGTGTTTATGCTGGTTAGATAATTACTGGAATACTAGACAGGTGAGTTAACAGCCAGAGGAAATCCAGCTTCGGGGTGCAGGGAGTTAAGATACTGAATGAAGCACTTATATAGAACCAGAAACACAATAGTGAAGATACTCATCTCAGATTAGACAGAAGGTCAAATAATACACAGTGCAAAACAAGAGCTACTAAATAAATAATACATATAAAATACCAAAGTACAGAACAAAACAAATGCATCTTAAAATTAAGAAATGAACTGAGTACGAAAATCAAAAAAGATAAAAATTCTAAAATAAAGTTACACATGAGACACACAGTCACACAAAATATTAATTTTACAAAATTAAAACAAATATTTAGGGGCATGTATGAAGTTTAAGAATTTTAATTATAAAAATTAATTTATATTGAAATAATCCAGAAGCCAAACATTATTTGTTTCTGCAAATATCTACAAAAAGATATTTGTAAATTTTGGAAAGATTCTGACATCTTGTATTGTCAAAACGTATCAAAACATATATCTTTTATTCTGTCTAATTGCGAGTGTATTTTTATGGCTGTATGCAAAGCAGAAAACCATCCTGGTCTACTTCACATGAAAAGGTCCAATGAGAATGGGAGACCACAGCTGGGACTTAGCAGAGAGGAGAGATTAACAGTGTGCTCCATTATTTTCCTTTGTTGAGGGCCGAGTGCCCGACCGTACAGCTGAGGAGACAAAGCCATGCCTGAAGGCAAGCTACACCCCAGAGATGCCCCAGAACCACAACAGAAAAACCAATTGATTCCACCTCACACAGTCATCAAGTCAAAACAGACCCCAGTGGGTTTTTACAATGACAGCCTTTTTGGCATTAAATAATAATAATAATAATAAAAAAAAAAAATCACCTGAAGTTTGTTTGAAGCACACAGGAAACAGGTTTAAACCATTTCTACTGTTGTCACTTCCATCCTTTGTGATCTACTGACACGTTGATATCATTTATCATCTGTACTACCATATGAGTTCTGATTTGAAATCTTCAGAAATGTCCTTTCAAAATATTTCATCACACGTAGCACACAACCCCTTCAGAACATAAATGGTATTAAGCACAACCATTTACACCTGGCATATAAAATCAGCCTAAATCATCTGATCTCACCTGCTTTTGTCACCTGAGCAATAAACAGACCACGAGGTCTGACTATGTTTCTGCAACACTACAGAACCAATCACCTGAACTATGTTTATGTGCATAAACAAGATCAAATTCAGTTCAGTCACATTTTTGTTTTATTTGCTTCCGAACGACTTACGAGCTTAATTATGTAACTTAACAGACCATTATGTTTTCTTTTTTTTTTTGAGAAAAGCAAAGGATGATAAATACATGTCCGAACAAAGAACATGACCAGAGTGCACACACAAAAGATTAAAATCAACGATGTACAGATTTTAATCTGTACGTTGTTGGTGGTAGCCATCACTTGCTCTCCAGACATGAATTTGGTCTGTTGATAATGACGTCCTTGCGATTGGTTTGTGCCTTCTGCTTCTGTTAGCGCCGTGTATCTCCTTTGGGATATAAGTGTATTGCATGTTTTGCATACAATTATTTGGCTTTGCTTTTGCCATTTTTGTCTTGGTGAACACATGATCCAAATGTATTCAATAACAGTCTTGAAGCTACAATAACGAGAAATTCAAACCAAAGCATTTTAGTTCTACTTTAGATATACCATGATTTAATGATTTGCATGTGGAAAGAAAGGATTTAAAAGAATTATATGTCCTCTTTAATACCTAATTTAAGAATTTCATTAACAGTACAATGCTGAGATAATTGCATTAACTGTTGAAAGACTGTATGAGAAAAATCTCCAAGCAGAAAATGGTAACAATTTTCCTTCAAAACTTTTCATGTGTGAAAAAACTAAATCTCATTCAAAACTCATTATGCTCTCCCTGTGTCCTCTATTACATTCATTTAGCACCATTTGAAGACACCTTGCGATCACAGCAGTATAGTTCATTTTGTCTGGCACATATCTTCGCGTGCATGGAACAGCAATCCACAGTAATAAACTCAATGGTACTAAAGTCTGGACTTTAAGATGCAGAAAAAGTAGGAGTTATGGTTGATTACAAAAGGTAGCATCTTTCCTTTGTTGCACGACTTCCAATATCCTGAGGAAACTAGTTGTTGAGCAGGAGGTAGGTGAAATAAACTCTCCTCACTCTTCCAAGCATCTGATCTCAATCGCTCAGCCTCTTTGGCAATGAGAGAGGGACCAGGTGTCGGCTCTCATACGAAGGGCTTTGATGCCAGGGTGCAGTGAGGTGTTGGATTTGTTAGAAACCTCTTCTGCATAAATGTATGTGTGTGTGCGTGTTTGGTTGTAAGTCTGTTAGAATATGGTAAGCCTGTCTGAAAGGGGCAGTCATGCAGAGTGTTAAGTTCCAACTACTGAGTACAATTTTAAAACAGAAAAGCTTCATATTGGCTTGTAATTTGACAAGTTTATTTTAAAAATGTCAACTTGAGAAAATGTTTACACATCCCTTGAAGTAGTCTTTTTATAAAAAATAAGACAAAATAAATAAGTATAACTTTTAAGATAAAGAAAAGAGTTTATGATAATAGTTTGCAATCGGAGGTCTCTCGTTCTGACTTTAAATGAGAAAAGGTTGAAACCTATTTTCAATTTCCGAGAACAAAGTCTTAGAACTTATATTGTTAAAAAAGGGTTAATGACATCAGATTATTAAGGAGCAAAAACAAGAGAATGTATATAAATTCCCAGACCAGATCAAAGGGCAAAAAATGTATTGACTCAGGCAATCATTAGAAAAGTTAATATGTCTTTAAACAGTCTGAGTATATGAGTTGTATTGTTGTGTTATACTGGTGGTCTATTATTACAATGTTTCCTGGAAATGTTTTTCCTACTATTTACATTATTTAATTATGAGAAAAGTAGCAGCTATGTTTTAACAATTTTTAAAATATTTTTTCATTTAAAAATGTGTGAAAATACTCCAAATGTTTCAGCATTGTCTTCAATGGGGCAGCACATGACAATGTACAAAAGTACATTGTCACACAGGAAAATTTAAAATCCAGGGGCAGGATAAAATGAAAAGCCGTCCCGCAAAAAGTGCATAGAACACGAAGCACCACCTGCCACTTTGTATCTTCAACACAGAGCAGGGGACGTCTAACTAACACACAGAAATGCCAGCTTTCCAATGGATGCACATGCATAAAAACAATAGAGAAGTTGTTCAGGGCTCACCTGACAGGTTGGATAAAACATAACCTTTCTAATGTCGCCCTGGGAAACTTTTTGTTTGGCCCACTTCAAAAACCACCACTGGTATAAACAATGGATGATGAGATTAAAACTTCAGATATACAATTGCAGAAATTATGAGACCTTTATAATAATTTGGCAGAAGAGTTTTGAATAATGAAAAAAATACCAATATCAACCAAAGACACCACTGTCAAGATTCAGTTAGAATATAATATACATGTATAAATCATAACAGCAAACAGGTTTTGTCTTTTTTCATGAAAGGGAAAACATTTTGCTTTTCATCCATATATTCTTTAGCTACCTCAGTTATTCATATAGATTTAGAATAAACTGACAAGTGTGTTAATTTAGCATGTCTGCTAGTTATTTTAAGCTAACACAATTAAGATAATTAACCAATGCGTTCACAGGAAGAGCCGAGTGGGATTTAACCCAGGACATTCTTGCTGCACAGCAACAACTGTGACACTGTGTGGCTCGAGCTTGTTATCATGAAATTAATTTGGTAAAATATAAAAAGATTTTGGCTGAGAGAAACATAATTGGATTTTTTAGTTCACAAGAGAATTTTGATGCAATCAGTGGTTATTGTTTTCACCCAGCTTAAGTGTTCTGTGTCTCCTTGCTTCAGACAAATTAATCAATGTTGGCGCTCTTACAGAGGTTACAGCGGCTGCACATGTGTTATATATGTGCTATGTAAATTTTAGAGAGACTTGTAATCCAAACTAAATTGGCTTTTAAATATTCACCTGTCACTGTTATCACCAATCTGTCATTGCAGTCTTATCCAACTGCTCCTAAATTTGGAAATTAGGATTTACAAGTCGTTTTACTGCATGTTAACTTTACTGAATGATTAAATCTCAATCTAATCAGCAAACATCATGCAATGAATATGACAGTCAGAAGTAAATAAAGCATAACTTCTCAACATATTATTCCATTTTTTACATTGTACCAGCTAACAGAATTAACAGTATCAACAACAGCAACAACAATAATAATACTAATAATAATAGTAATAGTAAACGTTCACCATTCACTGCTGTGTTAAGTCTCAAAACCAGATGACAGATTATAACACATAAAAACCAAAAAGCTTGGAATCTAGCTAATTTGTCTGATTTTTCTTTAGCTCAATTTTATGGTATTAAATAGTAATTTGCATCATATGGATATCTTCACCATCTGAACTGATGATTTATAGTGTCAAACAAGTGTAGGTCAAAGGAGATTGACATCTATTATGCAGTAATAAAATAGCAGTAGAATTTGCAAATCTCATGATATGGAAATTTTTATAATGCCAGCCTAAGCAGCATAAATTTATACAACTGACAAGTGTAAGGCCAAGTGGATATGACAGCCTTTGGCAGATTTTAGACCGTCTTTATCTCCACCACTGCCAGTTTTGCCAAACCATCAATAATGGTCCATCAATCACTTTGCATCTAAATGTCTTCAAGGTGATCTTTAGCAGCTTACTTTATGCACTTGAGAAGCTTATAATGTCCACTAGCTGTATAGAATAGAAGAACATCCCTATTTTTTCACTTTTTACCAAGTGACAGCTTTACCTATTTTTCTTAACACACCAATGTCAAAGGCTATTAGGAATGTGCACACTTATACTCCATCAAAGCTCAGACTGACATGCATTTTCTCACTGCCCTAACACAGTTGACACACTGACTCCTAAGAAGGTGAATGGATACTTAGCATTTCAATGAAGCTGACTCTTCGATAGGTGGATGCAATGTAACACAGTTAATTATGATGAGAAAAGGTGAATCTCTTGTTTGTGACTACTGGTTTGTATAGTCAGCACCTATGTCACTCTGTCCTTGAAAGACACACTCTCATTATGGATGACCAGGATGCTGGAAAATCACATTGAAAGTAAGATATGGTTATTAAAGGTGATGGATAAATGGATTACGTTTTAATTGGTCTGTGATTATGACTGGTTGATTGGATTGTCCTTCGCAGTCTATTGATCTTGGGGTTGTGACTGAATTGGTAGTGGACAGCAAAGAATGACTAAAAACATGCAGTATATAGTCAGTAGATGCTCAAAAGATCAAATCTGTAAAGAGGTGTTTAAACTCTTCTTGTGAACTTTAAAACAGAAGTTGTTTAAAATTTGCAAATCCGTAATGTCATGCTATCTGTTGCAATATTTATCATTCTGTGTTTTTGAGGTGGTCATTGCAGGTTGCAGGTTTCTTCACAGACACAGGTTGATTCTTTGAAATATATATATATATATATATATATATATATATATATATATATATATATATATATATATATATATATATATATATATATATATATAAGGATGTCACAGAGGTGTAAGAAACATACATATTATCAATATGTATGTTATCAAAATGCACAGCATAAATTAAAGGTTATAAGTCCAACTAGCATTCAGCTGTAAACAAATTCTAAAGGTTCAATGTTGAAGTTTCTGTTCATGGGAAGTTTTGATTGTTAATGAGTGGAGAGATGTGATGAAGAGAAAATTATTGATGTACATTTTGAAATCAAGCTGTTCCCAGGCTGCCTCTTACCCAGGACCCAAAACAAATAGATAACTCTGAACTTTAGTGTTAGTTTAATGTTGATTTTGCCAACTTAGACCTTTTTTTCCCAAGGATATTCACAAAAGTCTTTAGTACAAACTGTGTTTCACACAATTCAGTAAAACATTCCAGTCAGTCTAACTTCAAGTTCTAGCTCTCAAGTAAATGGAGAGTAGATGGTATGTTATTTTGTATAGCTGCTGCTCCTTGTGACTCCGAAGGTAAAGGTGACTTCTGTCAACGACTTGTGTGTAAAGGTGTTTCTAAACAGACTGCCAGCTGGAGTAACATTTCCTGCCCCTGTGAGAAAAGCCTGTTCAGGTCGCACACCCAGGTCACCCCTCTCTGAAACACCTCTTCAAAACAAAGACCTGTGTCAGGCTGAAACCCCATGAAAGAACTTTTACAGAGAGCTTTTACCATAGACTTTGTATATAGTCACTCTATTTTGTACAATTCATGGGACCACGGCATGTTCTGTCTTTCTTTATTTTATCTTATTTTATTTTTTTGTGCATTTTGGCCGGTTAGTTTTATGTCTTGTTATATTCATAACTAAAAATGAAATACTTTTCCACAAAGTATTCTTTTGTGGGATTGTTGGGAACAGGATCACTGTCAACACAGATCAAGAGGCAAGGTACAGTACCCACAGATCAGGAAAAATCCTATTCTTACAGAACAACCAATTTTATTTAGATAGCACCAATTCACACACACAAAAAAATGTCTTTTGGCACTTTATAAAGAATTCCTTTCACTTAATTTGTATATACAATGCAACTGAACTTTCTTGTTGAGCAGTTCGACAAGCTCCGTTCTTTATTCATATTTGTTTAAGATTTTTTTTCTATATAATAAAACCCAGAAGAGTGATTCTCTAGCAGCAATCACTCTTGCAACAAGAGTGATTGAGTAGCTGCAAGATAATCACTTGCAGCAATGTTATATTTGTCTTACAATTTCTATTGGATATGATTTCCATAATAAATGATTTCCTAAGATGCAAACTACATTTGCATTGTGTGAGCAACCCCTTATACTAAGCATGCATTCACTGGGTGATTAAGAAGGCAGATCAGACACACAAAGACCATGATTGTTACACTACTTACAATTTTTATTGTGAGGATATGATTTCCTAAGATTCAAATAATTTTAGGATTGTCAAACAAAAAATCCATGTAATTGTATAAAGGGGCTTTAAAATGTTTAAAACAAATATACAATATAATTTAATGGAAAATATCACTATCTCCGATCCACACTGGAATAATTTTTTTAGATAGGTTTATAGAAATTATTTTTATTACCATGTAATAACCTCCTAAAAACAGAACCCTTTGTTTCTTTATATTTTAGCGGACTAAATCTAAATTTAGTCTATTAAAATGTGATTAGATTTACTGTAAATAAATAATTGTATTTATTTAGTTTGTAAATAAACTAAATAAATAGTTTATTTATTTAGTTTGTAAATAAACTAAATAAATACAATGTAAATACAACTACATTATATTTTGGTCAAAAGTCTATGACTAAAAGTAAACGTGCTGTCAAAAATAACAACGAGCCCACTCCAACATTGTCATCCAGAAAATATCACTTCAAGCTGTTTTTTGTTACTACTTAATTGTGGCTACACTCAAACAACCCCCAACTGACGAAATAATGTGTTTCTGCTAAAAAGCAATCATTTCTAATAATTTTTTTGAATGTCTTCCTATTATACTTTCTTTTATGAGCACAATTTAAGCTTATCACAGTGCAAAACAACATTTCTTTCCACATCAGCTACAATGAGGGCATGGAGTAATTCCAGCTTGGTAATGCAGTGGGTTATCATAACCAAGTCTGAAGTTGTTTTGATCAGCCATTGTTTCAGATAACATCAAATGTATTCTTGTAATCTTGAAAATGTCTCCAGATGTTTGAGGAAGGCACCTTTTTTTGAAGCACAATATAATTTTAGTAAACAGTAGTACAAACTTCAGAAAAGGATAAGGTTAAGTGGATACTTTAACGTACTTTAGTACTTTAAGATACAAATCCTAAGTAAATGAAGAGTTACTCTCTGGAGCTCATTTTAAATACATACCAAAATATCACGGTTAATTACAGTAGATCATAATCTTGTACAGAAGCTTTATGGCTGTCTAAAGAATGGAAGATATTCTTCAACAAATTGATTTCTTGGAAATATAAAGTCGGGAGACCAACAACAAAGCAATAAATAACCCACTACTGACACATTTCAAAAACCTCTGAATTATGTCACAAATCAGCAAAGTCCATCCCAACACCAAGCAGTCCAAACAGAGCTCTAGGACTTTTAATCAGCGAGTTTTACGTAGTAAGTGCTATACAATCTTTCTCAAAATGTAACATGTAATATGTATATGTTATAATAAGGCTGTCTGTCAAACTGTTCTTTAATTTAAATTTCAGACACACCAAAGCACGAAACACAAAGGGAGTATCATTCCCAGAAGTGGATATTACATTAGATTTCCACTTTGTGCAACAGTCCATACACAGCTTGCGCCTTCAATACGTTTCAATTCTCGTAATGATGCTGGTTGAGCTTGGCTGTCTCTTCAATTAGCCAAGCAAGAATTATAGAACTGCCATAATACCTTTAAAAACACCAATAATGGCATAGGTTGTGGCCATCAAACACAGCACAGAGGCCTTACCTGTTTTTTGACTTTGTTTGGCATTTGCTAAACTAATTCTGAAATGGTTCATGCAAAGAAACGTAACGACAGAGAAAAGAAAGAACTGAAAGCATGAAGAAATCAATACAACACATTTACCAGATTAAACTGGTACTGTGTTGTTATAGACACAGACAGACATTGTGGGAGTTATCTTTTTTTGAAGGAGAAGAAGTTGATTGAGTGAAAACCAGCTCAGAAATAATTAAACATGCCCTTATCACTGCAGTTTTCTCCAAGCCACATGAGAAGGCAACATTAAATGTCACTGCAGAAAAGTTCCCTTTGAATTATATATGCCAGTTTACTTGTGAATTAATGTATTTATGTGAGTCCCACTTCAGTTTGCAAACTAATATTGCTACAAAATAAATCCAAAACTAAAATAAAGTGCTCTTTTCTCTTGCGTTCCTAATTATATGTACTTACTCAGCCACTGCATTTTACAAACTGAAATGAAAATGGAATTTCTCCAATTCAGGTACTTATCTTCTTCATAACATTTGAATATGTTAATTATTTATAACAAGATGATTTGCCCTTATTGTTTTTATCTTAGTGTTATTTTGTGTATTTTTCTTATTTTTAAGTTGGAAAAGAAGCGTAAAGTAAATTCATGAAAAGTAAAGTAACTAAAGACAGTAGATTAGTAATTATATACTGTTCCACTGCAGCCAACAAAACCAAACAGATAATTCAGCCTCATTTAAGCCACCAACTTATTCCACAATACTTTACATTTAATATGTATGAGATTCCCAAAACATATGGAAACGTTTACACCTCTAACATGATAATTCTTATCAGCATGCATGTTTACATGCTGAAACTCAGGTTAAGTCAGAAAAAACATCTAACCATTACAGGAAAACTGCAATATCTGATGTCATCACTGGCCATGCTAACTGGCCTGTGCTCCAATGGTGTTTTAAAATGACTAATTGAAGTTTCTTATACAGACAACATGGGCAAATGCCCAGGGGAGCAACTAATCAGGGTGCAGCCCCTTATCCTCCACCGTTGTGAATGATATGACAACACCTAATGCATTATTTAACTTGGTATGAGAGAGTGGAGAGATTGTTCGCCCAGGGTCCAAAACAGGTTAGGACCAAAGGGAGCAGTCTTTAGTATAATAACATCCTAGTTATATGAAAGTAATACCAACCAGGCAAGATGGAGCTAATTAATATGTAGCCTAGTATTTCTCATGTAGTGAGTTTTCGTTTGGGAACGAAAACTCACTACATGAGGAAAGAGGAGTAAAAGGATTTTATCATTGTCTTTATTCATGCTTGGCGAATAAACAAGCCACCGGTCACTTGGCAACAGTTCTCAAATTAAATGACAAGAAGCAGCCTGCACAGGGATACCACCATACACAAAGCACAGAGTTGACAGAGAAGGAGAGATAGAAAAGTTTGTGACAGTGAAAAGAAAAACCTGCACCATAGGGAAGTAAAGCAAGTAACTTTAGGAAGTAGAAAAAGACCCTGCAATATGACAAAGCCTACACAACCATTGGGTACACTGTGAATGAAAAACTGAATGTGCTTTTTATCTTGTGTGATAAGCCAAAATGTGAGCAATATTGTTGCAAATTTTACAAAACATGTTAAAAAGCTATATTCATAAGCAATCAATGTTTACAGTTTAAAACGTTTTACTGTTTACTCTAAAAACACTTTTCCCAGTAAATATTCATTTTTTTCTCTTTTGAGAATCTTTGAGCAGTCTTGAATAATGTTACAAATGGAGCTATTGAAAGAATTTGTCATAATGATGAATAATGACGGTAGACCCAAATGCAGCTGGCTTGAGAAGTAACATTGTGTTGTAGATATAATAAAAAAAAAGAGCAAAATTTACAAAAATACGGGAAACAAAAGTAATCCTTAAGAAAAAGTCAGCAAGGACACTGTGAGAATGTGGGGAAACCGGGGCAATAACAGAAAAAGCCAGAAAGGTCACTGGGAAACCAGGGAAGTAACAGAAAGAACCAGCAAGGAGTGAATGAAAGGTGTAATTAAATACTGGGAGAGTGAATGGTTGAACAACAGACCTGTGCAGATTGGTTAACTGATTGCAGGTGTGAGGCGAGGGTGCAGAAGGCTGGCTGAGAAAGAGAAAGAGAGAAAAGAGGCTAATAGTTGTTTTAACTACTTGTTAAACGCTCCGAAATGTCATGCAAATAGTTGTCTTTAATGTTTCTCTATGTAGAAATACAATACTTCAACAAAATCCCCAAACTTGTTAAACAATGACAACACTTCCCCAGATAATTTAACTATATGATGGTTTTAGAGAAAAGTTAGTAGTGTTACAGAATGATATATCAGGTTTCTCCATTCAACTTTACTCTTTCTTTCAACAGGGCTGGACGGGTAATCGGGCATACTAGGCATTAGCTCAGTGAACTATCACACTTTTGGACTGATTGATTTTTTTCAATGTTAATAAAAATGTCAGAAATGTCTCTCATTCGATATTTCCCTGATGCTGGGCTGGCCCAATCACATCTCATCAAGAAGATGAGATGTGATTGTGCAACAATTCCCTCCTCATTGTTGCATGCATTCCTCCACTCTCCTTCCTGTTTTCAGTGATAATGCAGGCTAAAATTAATGCAGCATTAGGGTCGCCTACCAAACTGTTCCTCTCAGTTGTGTCAGACAGAGAAAGCAAAATGGAAAGCCAACAGAAAAGTGTTTTGCTGAAAAACACAGCAAAAGAGAACAACAACAAAAAGTAGAAAAATTCAGGCAGATGCTGCCAAATGTGCACAGATTACACTTAAATTGTTTTGACTTTTGCTGCAACCGAAGTGTAATGGCAACATTGAATAGAGGAAGAAGGGAGGCAGAGCAAAGGCTGACAAAATAAGCCTTATAGTAGTTGATGGATGTGGTAAGAAATAAATATGTAGGGAGTCAGTGACTGTGTAACAACAATAAGGTTCTAATGTTTCAGTCAGCATCATCACTAGGCTAAATCTGCATGTTCTAACTTCATTGTTATTTTAGTTAAGTGGTGCAAATTTACTGCTACAACTTTAAACTTAGTGTTATTATGTAAGTATGCAGTATAATCTGTTGAGGGAAAAACTTATGATATGGACTTAATGCAAATTTATCTTCTTCTTGTAACAGAGATACAAACCACGGCTTAACATAAGTAAATTATGTACTAACAATTCATCAATAACATTAATATAAATCATAAACATGATCACAGTGAAATCTCTGTATGATGCAAGAAGGACATAGTTTTTAATGTGTGAAAATACATTTTCTTGACATTGAATGCCTTGAATAGATAATGAAGTCCAATGAAATAGTTGAATTAAAACTGTTGAGGAGAGTGTGCCAGCTTCAAAAACACACACATTTTAGCTGCCAAAGGTTAACGCGTAACATTTTACCAATGGTGGCTGCAGCATCAAGGGACACTTGATGCCAATCTGTGAAGAGACACAATGTGTTCTGTATGATGTCAGTGACTGGGGAAATTGGAATTTTTATCTCCCTGTCTGTCTCTTGCTTTCCTTTCTCTTTCTCTATTCTATGCCATTTTCTCTTGCTCAGTAACTGCCAGGTTCCTGGTATCCCAGATACGTCGAGGTTTGTTAATTAGACTCAGAGAGAAAGAATATGTGACAGGGAGAAAGACTATTCATCAAAGTGAGAATTTCATCTTTGGCTAGAACTTCAAAACTGTTGCCCATTTCTATAATGTCAGATACGTCAATGATAGTGGGTTTTGTAGATAGTTTTCTGTGAAGACAGAATAGAGAAGTTAAAAAAAAATCCTGACTAATACCACAGTATTCAAAATGTTTTAAGATGTTTATCAGTTGATGATTATTTCTTTATGGACAAAATCTGTCCTCTCTTTACACAGGAAAACTTCAATGACTTTGTCATAGAGATGATCTCTTCATTTCATTTCCATCAATAAGTCCTTTTCTATGGCCATGAGTCATCTTGTGGTATTCCTGACATAACTTTTTACTCGCTTGATGGCAGTAAATGACTGTTGATGACTGTTGCCGTGGACATAACAGTGGTCACGACCAGAGCTGGAGATCCAGTCTGGGTTCGCCAAATGTTCTCAAAAGCACCACAGCCTGCAAATGCCCCGCTGTGGATTCATGTCGCCTCACTGCTTTGGCCAGACCACTGAAGTTGGCAAACCCTGTCACTCCAAACACCATATAGCAGCTATTCCCAGCAATGCAATTTGCAATGCTCCTTAGAGGTGGTAAGCCAGTGGTGCCACTTGTGTTTACTAGTCAAACACCAGCTGAGGCCACTCTATCTTTATGATGTCCAGTTCTTCAGAAAAAGTTTACTTTGGAAATTATATTTTAATCATCACTGAGACCATGTCTCCATTTTGTCAGCCCATGTAGGCATAAAAAAAAAAAAAAAAGAAGAAATCACAATTATGAATGTATTCAGTCCAAATAGCAAAACTTTGGAGTTACACGTATGCTCTGGTATACACAATATACTATTTGAGGTAAATTAATGAAATGTATTTGAACAATTATTATAATTTCGGTTGTAAACATTATGCTGGATGAAGGCCTTGCAGGACCAGATGGTCAACAACTGGTAGAATGTTAGATCAGTAGGTCTATTGTCATGTCATGACACTTTTGATAAATGTGTAAAGAACATATATATTTTTTTAAAAAAGTTATATACTGGCGCTATAATACTGATCCAACTGATATTAAGAAACTAGTAAGAATGCTAGAATAACATTAACCTTACAAATTCATTAAATGTGCTCCAAAGCTAGGGGAGTTGCACTGCAGCTTCTATAAAACGCAATTGCATTTAATGTCTTGATTTTGAGGTGAAACAGCACTCCAAATACAGGCTAATTATTAACCCCTTTGCTATTTTTCTGACCTCCATGTGCTCTCCCTGCAAAATTGTTCACTTAACTACCTGCCAACCCCCCCAAAACTCTCTACTCTGGGGTGGGAGGACCGGTGGCATGGGTGTATTAATAATGCAGTGCTGCCTGGAAAGCAAACCCGCTGCAGCAGAGTGCTGTGTAGAATTCTAAAGAGGCATTTGTTTGTACATGGTTGCCACCTCCCTCCCTCGCTTTTTCTTGCAGACCTCTCATCTTATATCCAACCCTAAAATCTACCTAGTATCACTGCACTGATATGTTGTGTCCTTTCAAATGATGTCTATTGAACGGACTGAGAGACGGTCCAGGAATAACCTCCCCCTCGAGTGAATATAATCAGGACAGTGCTTCAAGTGGATCTACTGCAATGACTTCCTTAGTGCTTGTAGTTTTCATCTAGGAAACATTTTTCACACTGTAGAGTGATGATGTAGCCAAACTGCTCTGAAAGATGACTGTTTGGCATTCTCTGTACCGCTGTACAGTGCGGACGGCTCAAACGTACTTCATGAGTGAGAATGTGAGAGTAAAAGTGATTCAAAAACCACTAAACATATCGTATGTCATATTTTTCTGGGTTATGTTGATAGCATACTGTGTTTATATGTGGGTGATAACTACAGTATTTAAGTCTTGTGCTGTAATAGCAACCTGTAGAAATTCTGGCATGAATAGTTTGAAATTTAGTCTCCTTGAGGTAAACATTAAATTAATTTCAGTTCACCTGTAAGTTGAAAACTATGGGTTTAGCTAAAGATTTTGGTTGATAAGTTAACTGAGGAAAGTAAACTCACTGATAGTCCAATGGAAAGGAATATGCAGCACAAAACACAAAAAACAAACAAACAAAAATCATTTGTTACACAAACCCATCTGTGAAGTTTTCCCTATGAATATAGACAAATTAAAAAAAATAAAAAATACTTGGCAGGTTATTGGATAAGTCATCTGTCTGTCACCGTCTGTCATGGACTAACTTCAACTAATTAGCTCAGTCCATGAGTGGCAAACTCAAACTCTTGCCAAAGGCAGTTTGGAGAAAAATGGAAACATCTTTTGAACCATTAAAATCCTTCTGTGACTTTATTTCCCTATATTATGGTGAAAAATAAAACTTTTTGTTTTCTTTAGCAGACATTATACCACTTTTTTTTCTATTATTATTTTATGTGTTATGAGAGCTTAAAAAAATCCTCTTGTATGATTTCAATTAGTCTGGAACATGTTGGCTTTGACCCACTAACATATTTCTATTTATCCGAACAAATGAATTTTATTATGATTGCCAACATAGAGTCCTTTTCAGAATCCAATAGCATTACAAAGTAACAGCTTTGATGACAACATTGTTCCATCCACACATATTCAATCACCAAAGCTTAACAGTTAGGGCAAACCCTGGATAAGTTGCTAGTCCGTCGCAATGCCAACATGAAGACACTTAAGAATAATTTAATTCAAGAACACACTAAAACTGAAGGGCTAGAATGAAACTGACGTTAATCCAAGAGGAGTAGTTTTGAACTGTAGGTCAGAAACTGGAAGACCAACAGGGAACGGCACTAAATATAGAAAATGCAGATTGTTCCAAATCTGATCCTCAATAGTTTCCTGTGAAAGCAACCATGACCTTGAAACTTACCTTGACCCTGTTGCAAATGAAACCAGCAGTTTGAATAAGATTTAAAATACAAAAGTATGGGAAGGTGTCAAAATCCTGGCCTTTTTGAAATATTTCCTGTTCTGCTGACCTTTTCCAAGGTTGGGCCGTTGTTCTGCACTTGCCGGCTCACCCAAAGCTCATTGTCCTCAAGAACCCCTGGTTGTTTTTCATTCTCATCGAAATTAAGCTGCTTTGTAACTTTTGTTTCACTCTCCTTCAAGCAGCAGATATACAGTCTTCTGTATATCTACATTCCTGTACTACCATGAATGCTGTATATTCAAACACTTTAGGTGGGTTTAAATATCTGAATGATTTTTGCACCTTAATGGTCTCCTGTTCCAAATATTACAGGTATATTGAGATCAATGGCGTTTAATTCAGGGTGCTGTTAAAAAACATCTACTTTTCTCATATTATTTTGCTGTGGTAACTAAGGTCTCATCAATGCAGAGAAACACAGGAAATTTTTGTATATATTTAAGAAAAAAATGTGAATTCACATGACCGGATGCAGCACTACACTGTGGATGCTATGCTGGGTCAACTGGTGGCCCTGTACCAATACACAGAAAAGACATAACTTACATCTACACACACTGAAACATTAAATCAACATTTTGAAATTTTCATACTGTCAGACCCACTTCCAGGAATGATTGTTTCTGTTCTCCCAAATGCGTGTTGATGAACAACCTAAATGACAAAAAGCCTGTGTGGACACACAAAATTGTGTGTCTGTAGACAAGTCCTTTGTCTCAGTGTGATTTGATTTTCCCACTGATTGATAAGAATTTTTCAATGCATCTAGAAATGTCTGTGGCAGCTAGTTGGCTTATTAGGTGATTAAACAGTAAGAAAATATCTTACTTTCCCTGAGGCTATTTTTCTGCCTCCCACTTTTGCTACTTCTCACTTTTACTTCCATGTCACACTCAGTTTCCACAATTATTTGCCAAATCACAAGTAATTGCTGAGACAAATCTGATTTTAATACATTTTCAAAATAAAACAATTGCTGTATTTGAGAAACTTTAATTTCAAAAAGTTTTTCAATGTTGTTTTTTTTTTTCTCACTCTCAGGTGCTTGCTGAAATTTACTGTATATTTTAGGACCCATTAAATTTGCATTTAATAAATGCAAAGTTAACTAAATCTCTGTGAAAGCTAAACATTTTTGAAAAATTCCACCAAAGTTGACAAACTCAAGCGACATGGCCAAGTGTGGGGATGAGCAGAGGAGGTAAACAGAGGTTTGATCAGGATGAAAAGGCTCTGATGTCAATTTATAAACTTTATCACCATATTTATTGACATTTCAGACCATTGTAGTATTTATTTATTTATTTATTTTTTTAAAATACTACTGATAAATCTAGTGCCTTCTTTTCTGTGTTGGTGGAAATTTTCGTGGTGACAGGGTTTTGCAGCTCAGCTGTGTCATTAGTAGAGTAGTGGGGGCTGCCATGAGCCTTTCCCACTTCCGAAGCACTGCAATCAGTCTGACACAGTCATCCATCCTGCAGCATACTGTCACCAGTAGTCCGAGCAGAAGTTACCCATTTGACACCATGTCCGCCTAGCAAATGAATCAAAATGTCCAAAGCTCAGTAATGAGCCTATAATCAAACAATATTCGCCATGGTCAAGCTTGATTCGCTATTTCAACTCCTAACTCACCAACAGATGGGGTGTGTGTCTGAATGAGATGGTTTTATATCTGAACACGAGGCTGTGCCAATGTCGTGCCAAACTGTACCACTACAACCAATATGAAAATTCAACTGCTTAAGCCAGATTTTTTTCACATCCACTCTGGTTTTCAAACTAAACAAATTTGCAAGAAAATGTCAAAATTGTAACAGAAACATAAATAGTCCATTTAGATTGTTTACCAGCAAAGAAAAACTTTGATTTGGGGGAAAGTCACAGTTTAAGTTGATTTTACTAATCTTTGTGTTATTGTGTGGCCTTTGCTTCTACATAGATTGTTTTTCCACAACCACTCTGATTTGCATTTTCAGTATCTTATGTTCTGCATTTGTCGCCACCCACAAATGAAATGGAGCCAGATAGCTGTGTGTAAAATCCAAATTTAAGAAAAGATTTTGGTACATGGGCAAAAACATATGAATCTACAAAACATTTAGTTCAGGAAAAATAGCCTGTAATCTAAGAGCAACTTAAATTGCATTACTTCAGTTGGTGAAGTAATGCACTACTCAAACCACCTGCAGAATCATTTTCTTTGCCAGCACTATAAAAATAGTTATCCAACATCCTGAATCCCTCTCTCCAGAAAAGAAGTTCAAAATTTGAACAATCTCTCACCAGAGTTGTACAAGCCTTCTCTTAAACATTGACACTTTTATCTGTTTACATGTCCTGCTTGTTCTGTACTTTATGATTCAAATGGTTGCACAGACTCAAATTAAAAGCTGTGCTAAGCCCTAGTAAAATCACCATGTCTGCCTCCTTTCCATCTTAGTGGCTCTTCCGTTATTAATGTCTGTGGACTAATCCACTCACTGATTTATGTATTTCTTTCCCCGTCTTCAGGGATGCTAACATCACTATGTTGTTGTAGTCAAACTGAACATGGGTATGCTGACACTGGAAGCATGGCGGGATTGATCACAGCCGTGTCCTTCCCCCTGACGGATGAAAGCAACTAATGTAAATGCAGATGATTGGTGGTGATCAAGTAGCTGCCTTAGCTTTGCTTTCAAGGAAGGATACATGTATTCTTAAAAAAAAAATGCATTTGTGTTAAAGTTCTGTATTGTGATTTTGAAATTACTTATTTATTTCAACAAAGTCAGAATGGGAACACCAGCAGTGACAGAGTTACTGTTATTTAAATTAATTCAAGATTGCTATGTCTGCTCAACACAGTTAATTTAAGTAGACTAAGCAAGAATCTCAATAATAAATAATGATTCAGCTGAGATGTAGTAGTAATGTGGATTTAACAGTTCATTTTAAATGATCTTTACAACAATGGTTGCCATGTTTTTAGAAGAGTTGTCAGATGTCTTTTGCATTGCCATTCTAATACATTTTAATTACACATGCTTAAAAAATTATGCGTATGAAAAGTACATTTTCTTATTGCTCTGGATGCTAAAAATGTAAGTAAATGCATTAATTATAATCAAAATGAATTGAAGCAAAGCAGACAACAAATTTCTATGGAAGTTGTTTTGCTCTAAAAATCACCATTCACTGTGGGTGGGTGGTCCCTGTCCCTAACCTTACAAAACCAGCATCATTATGAGGCATCTACTTGCATGGATCAAATTAAAAGATGAAACTTTAAATTGAGAAATAACACAAATTGAGTAAACAGCTGAGGTTAATTGAGAGTAGGAGGTGTGAAGAGTTTAAAGATCATCACCTTGCTCAACTATTCTGCAGTCTTCATGTACCCCCATCCATCCCAAAATAAATGTCAGAGCAGTGTAAGGAATTCTTAAGTGCTGTCACATATTGATCTGCCTAGAAAGAGTTTTTTTAAAGCACAGATCTATTGCTTAAAGATATGCCCTTGCTGTCAGGGTTGCTTCCTCTGTTTTTAAAGACTTTGACCATTGATCAAACTCTCATGTTGTCATTTTTATTGAGCAGCTGTGTTTATGTGCAGTATGAATTTCTGTACTATGATTAGACTGTCAACCAGATATCAGCTTAACTGACATATTGTTATCAGCAGGTATAAATAATGTTGTGAGGATTTGCAGTGTTTGGATATAATAGTGAAATATACTGTCACTTTTCAATTTTCAATGCAGAACTGCAGTGATTTGGAAAAGACTGTGATTTAGGATGTAATGAATGGATGTGTTTTGGGTTCTGATTTACCTCATTCACTTTTTTGTGCATTCTCCTACATGGCTTCTCTGTGTAATAGCTTTCTCACTGTAGAATGGCACCATCACACATCTGCTTATCAGAGTGTGGCCATGAAATGAAGCTGCATGAGGTCTTACATGCAATTGTTGGTGTTCCTTGTCCTCCATGTAGCCTATATGAGGCACCACACAAGAGTACTTTACATCAAAGGGATCTTTTCAAAGCCTGACATCTTTTTTCCTCTCTTGCATGCCAACAACATTACAAATGTCACAAGTGCTGAATAGCCTGCCTCTATCTTTCTTCCTGCTTATCTTTCTGTCTCTTCCTCATTATTATGGCCCTGTAATCAGGCTGCTTTTGCACCTCTTTTGTGATTTTATTTCCATAGAATTCCCCTGTGGAGTCCTAACCTTTAGTAGTCATTTAATATGCCAGCTCGGCTCCCACTCTTGGCAAGCAGAACGGGAGTTTCATTTCTTTTGGTAAGACTTTGCAATATGACAAAATATCATCACCAGTCAACTCCACTAAAGCCAAGATGCGTCTACAAAAATGCCTCCATCATAGAAGAGTAAACTGATATGGTAAAATTAAAGTATACAATTATAAAAAATTGTATTAAAAATAGGAAACCTTGTGAACACTACAACACCTGTTGTATTGGAAGTCCTTAAGAACCTTGAAAGAAGCCTTCAAGTGAACTAATCTATGGAAATGATGCATATCCCTATATATTTCATATTTCAATTTTCAGTGCAGAACTGTATTTTTTGGCAATTCTTAATAGTTCCATTTCAATGAGGGGTGAGGAAATAAAAGTGGGTCCTTGCTCAACTTTGCTTATAATGGTTACATTTTAATAGAGCAGTATTATGAATTTTCCATTCATAGCACAATCAAGTTATCTTCAGTTGTTATAAAAATGCTGTATTTATCGAACATGACCTAAAAGAAATTTTAATTTGTACTTAATGTTTAGAAGTTGGACCTCTGTCTCTATAAGAATAACCTGTTCTTCCTAAAACGCCACCTTTAGCCCATCACAACAATGTTTCTCACTTTTGTCTCTAACTTTCCTTATGTTGTGAGTTAAACTTCTCAAATGAAAATAAATGACATGTACTTGTGTCTTTCCTATTTTTGAGGAGTGGCTTGGCCTTTCTGTGATGACATATCTACACTCTAATCTTAAATGGCATTTTTTCACTAGGTTTAAGTGGAAACATCATGACAGAAATAAAGATTTCTATACCATGTGTTTTGCTTGGTGAATTGCGTTACTGAAATAAAATAACTTCACAATCATGTATTAGTTTGTCAAATATGTTTGTGCACCCGGAGAACAATAAAAATACATAAAAACAGTATTTAATACTAATCTAAACTTATCAAGATTTTTGTGCATTTTATCTTTTGATGTGCTCATAATTACAAAGAACACTGTTTGTCAAGATTGGATACTGAGTGATAGATTGCTTTCTAGGAATAGGCTTTTCAAAATAAAATTAGGTGGAATTCAGTTACACTTATAAATTAGATTTTAAGTCTGAGTGCATTGTACTGAACTCTATTGGGAGTAATTTAATGCAATACATTTTAAATTGAATTGCATATAACTATATATGACTTTAACTTGTTTAACTAATAAAGTGGCTTGAGATGGCTTTTATTGAACCAATACAGTGCCTTTTATTGAAATACCATAAATGTGTGTTTTGTAACGAGAGTTTTATGACACTGAGCTCCACTAAATACTATGTCCACTAAATGTCCACTAAAAATATTCACCAATAATCTGCAAGTCCTTGATTTCTTTCCCCCCCAATTATTGGAAATTCTAAACTCCATTTCATAATTATCTGATGTCTGACTGTACTACATATGGTGTTGGTAATAGCTAAAGAAAGAGTCATGATTGTGGTGAAAAAAAATGTGAATGTGAATTTGGTACATAAAAACCTGCAGCCTGACATAACAATAAGAGGACTCACAAGGCATGAAAATGTGAAACAGAACTTGCACAGGATTATTGTTTAAACTTCAATTTCTTTCTGATGATATAAACCACTAATGTAGGAAAAGCATTGTTTACTGTAGGCCTTCTATTAATTTTACGTTAAAAATGCTATAGGATTCATACAGTCACTGTTGTAGCACTCTACAAATGTAACAGGTAAAGAATACTGATGGATTTACATGCATCTATTCATTATTTCAAGAATCCATCTTAGCTCAAGCCACAACTACCTTCAAGAAAAGCTTTTTGCACTGTATATACTTACTGGCATTTCTCTCTACACATATTCCACACCTAGCTACAATCTCTGTGGAGTCAAATATTCCTCTGGAAGATGAAGGGAATTACCTAATCAAGTAGAAGTAAACAAGGCAGCTTGGGGGAATGTAGCTGCACCAAAAAGCAAATTAAACCACTTAATCATAATAAACTTCTTGAATGCATGATTATCACCAACTGATTATATTCAAGAAATATGCCTAAAGTGCCATCTCTTCTATAAATGTGTGCTATTTGTAACAACTAAGCTTTTCAGCTGTCATCTTTGCATATAAATAAGACAACTGCAATAGTTTTCTTGAGAAATCTAGCAGATGTGAGCTATGGTTTCTGGTAGGAATTGAGTAAACAAAGATAGGAAATAAAAAACACAAAGAAAAAAAAAAAAGCAGGAGGACAAATACTTAGTACCATCATTTTATATCATGACTCTTCAAAAAATGTTTTCTTTTAGAAAATGACTGCATGTTCGGTTCACTTTAGAGTCTTTTTGTGCTTAAACAGAAATCTGAATAGCTCAAAATGACTTCAAATACATATTCATTTTGCGATATGCTTGCTTAATAAAATGGGAAGTCTTACTCCTCTTTGTGTTGAAGGGCCAGGGATAAACATTAAAGAGGGCATACTGGGAGTAATTTGGGTACCTGAGATGCTGAAGCCCTCCATCCCCCAAAAATGTAAAGTAAAAAGTAAAAATAGCTCAAATGAGAGGAAAAAAACATTTTCTAAATTAAATATATTATCCGAACTAAAGACTTGACACATATGTTTTGAGTTTGCTTTTAAACTAGACACTGATCTGAGGTAGACCTTAAAGAGCTATCAGACCTGAGTATTCAGAAATATGGGAAGGGCCAAGCCCTTCGAAGTTTTAAAATCACTCAGCAGTATTTAAAAAAAAAACAAATTGCATGATTATTTGAAAAGGATTAAGTTATTGACCCATCTCTAGCCAAACCTCCAATCCCAACCACCTCAGATGTAACAACAGCTACATTTATCATTTTTGCTAGAAAGTACAGCAGATCCATTGGCTTTCAGAAAGATACACTTAGCTCCAGTAATGTGTTGTCAGAAACATGCAGTTGAGGCCAGATAATTGCGTGCCCTGTGTGGGAGGACACACATTGGGCACTGCAGCTGACAGTCTGTTACTCTGTGCAGAGTTGGTCAGTGATGGTTTTTGCATGAAAACTACCCTAGTTGGGACCTTCCTTTTAATATGCCTCTATTATAGAGAGAAATGTGGATCCCAAACTTTTTAAATCAAACCTGTTTTGAAACATATTTCATACCTTCAAAATCTAATTTAATCACATTCTGGTCCATATTTGATCAATCTACACATTACTCAATAGCTTCAAATTGCCTACTTCTTAAGCTTAAGATTATTTTCAATTCAGTCAGAAAGTTTGGTTTTCATAGAAAGAGAGGCATGAGACTCTCAAACGACAATTGATGTAATGTAAATATAAACTTACTAAATCTGTTTTCACTTACATTTATTTACTCTTGCATTCCTTGCACAGTAATCAATTTTAAAACTCTTGGCATTGTAGTAGGAGTTTCTTAAAATTGCTGACTGTCTTTTCACAGACAATTTGGCAATTTAATCTAAAAATAAATTTCACTCCTCTATGGTTCCCTCTGTTACTTTCCCTTTTTAGCCCCTTTACTCCCTCAATCTATTTGTTGGCTTTTTTGTTGTGGATTACTTTCTGTTCTCCCCCGGATCCCTGTGGTTTTTGAAAATGTTTTTTTTTTTCATCATTTCTTCATTAAAATTGACTTGCCACCTCTGTCTCTCTGCATTTAGGTCCAACAACTATCACCAAAATGTGACAATTATGTTCATATTCCTTACAAACAGTGAATAAGAATCACGTATCAACATTATGGTTGTCACAATAACAATTTTTGCTGAATGACAAATTGTCCCAAAAGATATTGTGATAAAAAATAAAATTGTTGTTCTATTTTTAAGTAATATAATGGTAATGGCATAATAATGACAGAGCACTCAAAGATCATTACACTTTCAGTTTTAATGAACATTTAACAATGGAAATGAAAGACATTTTAAATATCCAAAATAAATCAAACAGAAACCAAAATAAGGTGAATTAAGATTCTGCAAACAGAATTTTCCTTCGAAGAAGTGGCTAGTGCAAAACAATGCACAAGACTGAAGACTTTTGTCATTTGAAAGTAAACGAGAGTGAAAAGAGAAAAACAATAAATCATGTAAATGGAAATAAGTTTGTTTTGATTTTTTTATGCAATTAATGGTTTCATTGCTTATTGCAATGAAACTATCTCCACCGACTGTGTATCACAAAAATAAAAATAAAAAACATGTCCAACTGATTTCCTAACAAATACCCTCCATCACATTACAGAGATGTATAAACTCCTATTTCAAACTGCTTCACTTCCTTTTCTCCCCTCATTTCCCTCTTATTTGCCCTGGTGATTGTGCTCTTCATCCTGGAGCTCCTCCCCTTCACCTCTCCCATTTGGTTTCTTTGCAGTATCCCCCCCCCCTTTAGTGTCTCTGTCTGGTGTGTCAGCCTGTGAAGCTTCTGCTCTACAGTACATCCTGTTGATAGGAAGCATCCTGTGCATCATCACTCCCAGCTGCCTGTGGGTTCAGCTGGCTCAGTCTGGCCCATCTGTGTGATCCTCTGCCAGATGACTGGGGTTTGGCTCCACATGATCCATCCCTCTCCAAATCATTTGCCAGCAGAAAAAGGTAGGGAAGCAGGAGCAACAGAGGTGCAGGTTGGGTAGTGAGCTCTGCTTTGGCTGCTCTGCCTAAGGGGGCCCTTTGGTGCTCATGTGGGATTCTTCTCTGCTCTCCTGAGATCACTGTAGTTTGCTCTTCTATAACGAAGAACAGAGCACCTCTCCGTTCATGAAGCAGTGTGTACGGAGATGCTTCAGGTATGGTGGTGATGCAAGAGCCTAATCCTACATGACATTTAAATGTCATGACTACTTGTGATATATGGTTGAAATGGCTTAGGGGCATTCCTCCTTTTTCAAATGCATGAAACATAGTTTGTGGGGAAATTTCTAACAAAAGAAGCTTCAACTAAGCAGCAGGTTATATTTGTTGCTACATTCTACCTTTGTTCTCTGATGATGACATGGTATTATAAGCAAAGCAGTGACGAGCGGTGAGGTTCATAGCTAGTGAGACACTGACTTAATCATAATCATATTTACAAATATAGACCCCCAGCATGTTATGGTTTACATAAGGAAATGTGGACAACGTTGGAGGCCAAAAAGACTATTCTTTTGCATGTCATGCATAGCTGCGCTGCTGCTGTAGAATAACTGCGTTAACACAATCAGACTTGCAGATATTACTTTCGCGCTGTGCTCCACAGCAAAGGGACAAACCGTTGAAGTACAACTCAAATCTGCATGTTTCTCGCTCTCTGCATTGTCCAGGCTACACACAGACTCGTTCCCATAGCAACTGACAACAATGTCCCTAAAAGAGCCCTGACATATTTCCTACAAAAAGTGTAGAACACTGAATCTGTTGCAGTAGTATGGTTTTAGGCTTGTTTATTTTGTGATTATTAATACGTGTTTGCTGTGGTAAGAGGAGAAAAATATAAATATATCACTGCACTTGACTTTACTGTATGGCTAGCACGCTGCTACTGTCTTTTACTCTGCAGTTGTGGAGTGACAATGTCTGGGATCATGAGCGCCCCCTGCCATGAGGCAAGAGAACTGCCTGCCTCACTTTGAATCTGTTCTCTGCTGTTTCTGATCACTCCTCAGCACATGAAACACATTTCGCACACAGTTGGTGACAAAAAGCATTGTACATCATATACATATGCTAAATTATGGGAAATCAGCTCATACATTAAATGTTTTTAGCCATTTTATTGGCGATGTGCAGACAGGAGGAACATGCTCCCATAAAATGACAAGCAGTGCAGTTAGCGAGAGGATGCGCAATCCCAGGTGAGGCTCAGCTCACGGCTGCCTCTCTGGCTTCGGTTCTGAGCATTTGAATGAAAAAATGCAAAAATTCAGCGATTTGAAAAAAAAATATATATATATATTTCAGAATTGGTTAAGCTAAATGAAAAATAAGTACCTTATATTACAAACACAGGGTGAAAATAGCAATATAAATTATTTTATCATCATATATTATTTTTCCAAGTGAAATAAAGATATAAATGTAGGTCAGATAAAGATGGGTCAGAACTATGGGCTCATTTAAAAGAGGAGAGGTTATCTGGATATTTGGTAAAAGTCATCATTAATAAAAGAAAAACACATGGCATTTTGTTTTTCTTTTTATTCCCTCAAATAAATGTGGAGCGGTGTTTGGACAATACATGTTTAATTTATTGCTGAATTGGGTTTGTCATTTATTGTGACAACAATAAAGTGTCAATGAAAAGTATCTAAAAATGTCTAACACGGTCGTATTACATCTGTCACTGCACACAATTAGAGCCTAGATTATATTAATTAGTGCTGTCGCTCTGCTCAACAGAACACATTCCTCAAATGTATTCATATTTTTAAATACAATATATTTTTATATATTGATTGTTGTTCCTCCAGCCATTAAGGACTACAGGAGGCCAGTAATCTAACCCAGGACCTTCTTGCTGCAACTCAACAGTGCTACCAACTATGCCACTCTGCAGCCCCACATATAACATAACTTGATAAAATGCTCTGTAAATATGTGTAATAATTTTAACTAATCTATGTAAAATGGCTACTAGATCTCGTTCATTCTTTTTCAAGAAATTATGTAAACAACAAACTACTCCTTATTTTAGCACGTAAAGAAATAATAGTAATCAAGTCAACAATTTCTTATAAGTGAATTTGATTTAGAAAAAGGTTCTACAGTCGGGGTTTGAGTTAGTTTGCCAAGTTTCCCACTTGATGGCTGGATGACTGGGTCAGGCACTCTCCAAAACTGAAGGTTTTGTGCCGAGTTCCGAGACAGTAGTAGTCAGTTTATACTGAGGTACCATAGAGCTCCTGGCTACTTCTCTCATTAATGCTCTTCTTGCCTGAGGTGTCAGTTTAGTCCAGGTTTTGGTTATTTTGCAGTTATGTCAGACTTTTTTTATTTATTTTTGGGTGGTGTGAGATCTACATAGCTCAGGATAATGTCTTATAAACTAAGTCTTTTGTTAACTTCCTACAATTTTTCCCTGATCTGTTTGCTCTTCATGATGGTGTGTATTAACCAGTTTCTTGAAACATATACTTGAGGCTTTCACAAAACAGCTGTATACAGAGGTTATATACAAAGGTGGAGACTACCTATTAATTTGATTAAACCAAAATAAAAGTGTTGCAATAAATCTTAAGAAGTAAAGTGAGGGAAATAAAGATAAATGCCAAACTTCTAAGCTTTTATTTATTTATTTTTTTCATTTTTTTTTGTAAAACATGTTTTAAATCGCAATAAACCCTTGAGGTTTATGTCATAAAACGTAGAAGGAAATGCAAGTTATGATAAACTAATATGAATACTTTTCATGGCACTGTAAATAAATTAATGTATTTAGAGACAGCACTCTGACAAATTGAAGTTGTACCCTATTTGCACAGGAACTTCATCTAAAAAATAAATGAGAATTGTTGCCTGTAATGAGCCAAACAGCATATTGCAGAGGTCACCACTTCCCATTGTTAAGAGGATTTTAATTAAGCTCTATTAGCTCTACCCCACCAGAAATGATTGGGTCAAGAGACTTTGATATTTATGGTTAATGATAATGCGGAAAGCCCACTAACTATAAGACTTTCCCTCAAGGGATGTATTAAATAGTAAGCTTTTAACAATCACCATGAGCTTCTCTAGTTTTCTAAATTAAGGTTTAGAAATAATTAGAAAAAAAGAGAAAACATTCAATAGGTTTTCTCTTACTTGTATGGCGCTCTTCTCACAGTTGCATTTTAATAGCTTCTACAACTTTGTACAAGATGTCTCAATTTAATGGAACGCATTTGATGTCATGTAAGAGGTTTAAAGCTGGACTCTAATAAGGCTGTTGAGTGGTAATGAGACTGAACATTGCTTTGAGAGGCCATGAGAACTGCCTAAACATTGTAGTTGCGAATGCTCTCAATTCCTCACAGACAGAAACACCAAAATGGTAACTGTATTATACTACTACATATTCTGAAATAAATGAAATCCTTTGTTCCAGCTGCTAAATAGCCTTTTGTTTTCTTGCATTCCTTCCATTTTTTTGACTTTGCTTGGTCTTCTACCACTGTGCCATGAGATTTTAAACATCAGGGTACATGCTAAAAGATTTTTTTCATTATTCTTGCCATTCTGGGATTCAGATAGCTTCCAGGACATAATATGACAAAACATCTTTTTAACAAGTGAAATGGCTGAGTATTGATTTCTGATGAAGTCAGTTTTGATGCAAAGTGCAAACACATTTCAGACAAAACATTTCATGAAATCTACTGATTAACATGACAAACCTTTCATATAGAAACAATAACTTTTTAAGAGACTCTGATATTATACAGGGACCAGATGGTCTGGACCTGAAAGCAAATTAATTACACATTGGCCAAATGAGTTATCCATGCAGTTTTATTCTGCTTGTTTTAATTAAAACTTAAGTAAAGTTTTAACAAAAAAGCTTACCTCCGTAACATCTGCTTGAACAAGCTCTGCCTCCAGGCAATTGCATTTTAACATATTATAAAAAGGATGAATAATTAGGGAGTCCCGGAAAGTTCTCCAAAAGAAAATATACACTGCTGGAAGGATATATTTAGATGCATTTGACAGTAAAATCTGTTAAAGCAACTATGTCAACTGGCATCTAAATTCTCTTGTACAATCATTTTAAATCAAACATTCATTCAGGTATTTAAAAGTTTGATTTAAACATGACTGAGCTAAGAAAAACAAGTGGTGTGTCCAATCAGTCACATTCAGTCTCTCCTAAGTAGATAATCCAACCGTGGCTCACACAGAAAAAACCCTGATGTGGGTAGAATAATCAGCTGTAATAAGGACATAGGCAACATATGACATTTAAAAAAATGTCAGTGTAAATCTTGACATCAAATGGTGATGTTCTGTGTTCTGCGGCAAGAAAAAGAGAGGCCAGAAATGTTTCTTCATTCAAGGAAAGCCATGATCAGTTTAAAAATGAAAACAAAATAAATAAATAAAAAAAGAAGTGGATACTACAGAGAAGGAAATTTATAGACATGCACATTATTAATCGGATGTGTTTTTTTCTGTAGCTTTGTACACTCAAATAAAATAATATATGTTTATTGAACTTTCTTTGTTGACAATTGTTAAACAAGTTGTCAACAACCTGTTTAATGATTGTTTCAGAAAAGTGGGGGGGGGAATCTACACTGATGAAACTAGAGTTCCTAATGAACACAGAGAATCTTCAACTAGTCATTAGAAGGTACCTCAATTTCCAGGTAGCAATTTTTTTCACTATACAATACTATGCACCACCTTGATCACCCACAACTGTATCTCGGGATTCTGTTTGTAGATGTCAGCTTGGCCTTCACCATTATTAACCCAAACATCCTTCACAGTAAGCTCACCCAGCTCATCAGCAGCAGCACGTCCCAGGGGTGCATTCTTTACATAGCCTTTTTCTCTGTACACAAGTGACTGTGCCTCCACAGACCCATCTATTGAACTGCTAACATTCATAGATGACACCACGGTTATTGGTGGGATCCAGAAGAGTGGTTTGTCTACCTAACAAACAGGAAGAAGATCAGTTGGTTCACTGATGCATTCAGAACCACCTTGAGCTTGACCTGATAGAAAGAAGTTAAATGCAGTCTTCTGTCCAACAACCCACACACTGTTTTCTCTCATCATTCTCAACAACACCGAATCTACTGTGGATTACTTCCGGTCCCTAGGAATAACCCTTTCTTAGGTCCTGGAAGCCCTACACCAGAGTATTTTCTGCAGGAAGTCAAGAAGTGCTACCTGCCACAAATCGTTGGCTATACTCTACACCACCATTATTCAGTCTGTCCTGTATTTGTCTACTAAGACCAATGAGAAGCACATTCCACATGCCACAATCAACAATCTGGTCAACTCTACACAAAGGTGATGTGTTGCATTGGAGGTGGCCAGAAAACTGTAATTGTCCCTCTGAACAAATTAATTTAACAAAAATAGATAAACAACACAAACATTGAATCTGTAACCTTCAGTAAAGCAGTCATATAATCTTTAGTAGATACTCAGCCTTACCTTATTTTCTTTCGTTCTCTACAAAGAATGCAAAAAGAGGAAGTGCTCTATGAGCTACAGCATGCCTGACCCACCTTGCCTGTTTGACATGCTAGGTTAACATTTTAATAAAAGGGAAAAACATTAATCCAAATATGGATCAATACAAATAAATAAAAATTGTATGCAACCTAAAGGCCAGTTAAATTAGATTATAAGTGGAACCAAGAAATGGTGCAGCGCTTTACCAGTATAACTTCCTTTAATGGAAACTATAAAACAGCACTCTATTTTGTTACTTGTCAGTAGTTCACCATGGGTTAGATCTACATAGGAAAAATAAATAAATAAAACTTACAACAGTGGGTTTTACAAAAAAAAACAAAAAAAAAAAAACAAAACAAAACGCCATGAGCCAGTGAGTTTCTTTGTTTTATTAATTTGTTGGAATTTGTCCTTTTTCCTGTTTCTTGACTGTTCCTTCTTGGGGTGCACTGTCAACACAAATATTTAAATGGTTATTGTATTACTCATCACATAAACGTCTATATTATATAAAGAAAATTTTTAGTCCATACACAGGAAACATTAATGCAAAAAAGTCACTATTTTCACCTGAGATGTGATGCATTTCATCATTGTTACAAGCAGTAAATATCTTATCTGCTGTGGACTTTCCTCAGAGCACCTGTAGTCTGATGAAACAAAGATTTGTTTTGGAGCTAACGTCCAGTTCGAATGATTGGGGGTGTTTTAACATGGCAGAGATCCCCCTTGCATTTGGCTCCACTGACAAGCTGATGGGAGGAAAACTAATCTCTGTTTCATCAACATGAAGATGGTATGACAGTTGCAACTGCAATGAAGATATGAACTGCTCATCTGCTATCTCAATTACCCATTTCATTTCAAAATATCAAATCTATCCCTTTAAGGATCTGTTTCATTCACCTGTCACTCTAACCAATTTTTGCTCAGTTTTTCTCACACCTCTGATTGTACTCCACCAAGAAAACAAACACAAGAAGACTCTCATGCTGACTTTTTTGCACCTCCAGGGCAAAAGCTACTTTCAAACAGGATCGTATTATTCAATCTCTTTTAAACAAAAGTCAGTCTGATGATCAGAGAGGAGGACTGTGGATAATTAATGTGCCAAGTAAATACACTGGCAAAACAAAAGATACTTCAGTGCACACCAATTTGATATATGTGAATTTGCAATCCCACAGCTTTAGCACAGACTCTCAAACTGGGAGCTAGCTGTTAGGTTATGATTTATGAAACATCATACATTTAAAATAATGCGTAAAAATCCACTCTAGCAAATTCTTTGCGACCCAAGTAACACATCACATATTGAATGCATTAAACCATTGCAAATATGACCACTTGTGAAAGGTTGGGAACAAAATTGTTTCTATCATCCTCGAGCCCCCTTGAGGTCTGATTTAAGGCCTGTTGTTTTTATTCTCATAAATAGTTGGATCTGGGATGGTCAGCATGTTTTATAGGCTGGCTGTCTCTGGTTCCGCTTAGGAGAGTTTACAAGAGGATGGCTGTCATATAAACATGGTAATATACCAGCCTTACTCATAAGCATTCAGAAGAAATACTTGAAGCCTTAATTCATTTTATCCTTGTATTTCATCAAGAGCAGACAGGCACAATAATCTTCTTTGCAGAGGCTTGTGGGGGTAGGATCAAAATAAATGAACTGGTATGGTAGTGGTTGACCAAGAAAACCTATGTAAATTTTTATAATGTTATTTATAAAATAGCATTATGTTTTATGTTTCACTGAGAGAAGAGAGAGGGCTTTCATACTATTCAAGCTAATGAGGTTTGAAGGCTTTATTGTTGTTGCCCTAATACTTTTCTTCCATTTGATGTTACCAACAAGCCTTGTAGAGGACACAAAAATCACATTGTGAAAGATGTGCTCTGGTCAGTTGAAACCAAAATGTTTGTCCTTTCATGAAAAACACCAGGATTACGCTTATTCTGGTACACATGGGGGAAATCCTTGTCTTCAGTTGCAACAAGATAAAACTGGTCAACGTTGACAGGAAATTGGAAAGAGTTTAATGAATGTCTTTGCAAAAATATATATATATATATATATATATATATATATAGAGAGAGAGAGAGTGTGAAATATTTAAAATCATCTTGAACTTTGCGATTGTAAGATGACATTTAAGGTGTGATCAGTTTTCCAAGTCACTGTAAATGGCAGGCTACAAGTTGTTGCACATCTAGTACTTTTCAGACTTTTTCAACATCTGCATTTGCCTGTCATCAACTACAGTAAATAAAATACAAGTTTTTTTCTTATCAGGTTTGGCTGTTTCATTATATAATGAACTGTTTTACTTGCCAAATCAGGCTCGCAAAGTTATGACACAATGAGTGCAGTATGCTGCAGGCTTGATTATGTCTGCATGTTAAAAAGATAAGTACATGTGACAGAACTGAGACCCTGTGTGGGGAAAGACTCTCTGATGTGTCAGGAGTGAGTTGTTGCCTGTTACAGTTGTGCAGAGTGAGTGGACTGGGGCTGAAACAGTGTTAGCTATAGACTACCACAACCTCTGCTAACCTCTCCAGCTAGTTTGTGGCAACCTTTTCAGAAATAATAAAGAAGAAAACACAGGAGTTCTATTAAACAAAGCATATTGAACTAACGCTGTTTAATGAATGTGGTACACTTTGAGGGAAGGCCATCTTATTTGAATAGCAAATTTCAGCAACAAGGCAATTCAAGGAATTTTACATGATGAAAATATGAAAGAATAAACAAGCAACCGTTATGTTTTTCAAATTTCATCTGAATCACCAGAAATCAGTATAAAATATTGGAATAAAGACTAATTATATTCATGTTATTACTCAAAGGCAACTCTAAACAAAGGGATTTTATTCTTGATTTAAAGGAACTCAGTATATCAGCAGTTTTATAATTTTCTGAAGTAGATATTCCAAAAATAAGTACTTCAGTATTTTTACTTTTTATTTAAATTGTACTGTACTAAATAACATTTTATTAAAAAAAAAGTGAGATAGATTCTATGAATGAAAGGAATGGGTCTCCTTCTTACTAAAATATGCACAATATCTTTACCTTGCCTGAACAAAAGGACTGCTAACTTGATTACAATGCACCTCACAGGCTCCTGTGTGTTATTGGACAGCTGGTGCAATCTGATAGGATGTAAAAAGATATTAAAAGCTTCAGTGATGTCTCTTTTTTTTTATAAAGATGTATGAGTGAACATCAGATTGCTCACATTAAGGATGTTTTGGAAAGGGTATGTGGGGGCGAAGACTGTCCAATAAATACAGTCCAATAGTGTGAATTACATCTGTCCTCATTGTAAGTGTCTCATTACACCATGCTCTTTTGATTGAGGGATACATAGAGGCAAATTACAGGAGAGAGTGGTTTGATGAAAATGTAGTGCGCAGGACAAAAAGATAAATAATGACAGCAACTTGAAGGTGAGCACAATCCATCAGTTCCTGCTGAAAATTAATGTGTTTTTCCCTCTACAAGAGGGGTAAGACAACCAAAGACAGGACAAATTGCACAGTCCTCGGTGACAAGAAGAATAACTCAAATGTTCAATCACACCAAAATAACATATAGCCCTTAAGTGAGAGTTTTGAAATCTGGGCAATGATAAGTCATATACTTTACAGTAGAAGACAGCATAAATATGTTAGCTTGGTTGGCTCTTGTCAAGGACTATTTATGTTTGAAATAATTTTGTCATCTTTAAAAGTGAGACCGTGAATGAAAGTTGATATAGCTGATGCCCAGCTTTTCAGCAAGTGCGACGATAACTAGCTTTATGGGATGATTTCTTACTCAGAAAAGCTACATGTCAGAATTAATGAAAGTAATTCATGCCAGTGTGTCTGACCTCTTTCAAGGCAGAAGTGTCACATGTTGGAGGTCCTGTAGATTTAAATTTAGATCATGCTGAATAATGGTGCACAGACCTTACCCAGGCAAAGACATAATTGAAGTGCCACTCAAATGCACAAGATAAGTAGATGGTGTTTTCTAAATGACATTCAGCCTCTGAGGGTTCATCAGTACAGACATTTTAGCAGAAAACAAGCTACCTGTGCAGCAAAGGTCTTGCTGTTTAAAGACAACCGACTGCACTTTAGATTTTTCTGCTACTGACTGGCGGATTTTTAGGGCGGTTGATGGGGACAGCAGACAAAACTGAACAGATGGCAGGTGTTATGAGAATACATTTAGATTTTTAATTTTTTTTTGTGCATTTGCTGTCATCAGCTATTCTGCTTTTTTCCTTTTTATGCTATGCTGATGTAAAAAAAAAATCAAAAACGTTTTTTGCAGAACTTTGAAGCTCTGAAATTGAAGAATAACTTTAAATCTTCAAGAGTTCTGCAACTCTTTGATTTTTAGGAGGCTACTCTAAATTCTGATTAAAGAGAATATTAGCAGGTACAAGCCAAACAACATTTCAAGAGACCCTGCAGAGAAAATAATGTAATTAATTTACACAAAGCACATAATTTGTGAGTGTGGATAATGAGAAGTTGGATATTTTCTGCTGCTGTATTAGGGCTCATTTAACCTGATGTAAAAAGTGCAAATGTTTGCTTTCAACTAGGTAGTCATATCCCTCCCCTTAAACTGATTTGTATATGTAACTGTTTATTATTACAATAATAAGCTGAGTGATCTAATTGTTAACTTCATTGCAGCTTACTTGACAATTCTTCTTAATGTTTAATCAACAGCACAAGATCAAGTTACTCAGGGCTGTCAATATGTAGAGACTTTTCAGTCACTTGAAAAATGAAGTATTGCAGTCATAAGACATCTGCTGCTTTTCACACTTGTAAGACCAATGGATTATTAATCAGTTTAATAAATGTGTTTTTCCCATCAGAATTATAATTTTATGATTATGGTGTTCTTTTAAAAAGATAAATTTGCAAAGAGACTAAATGTCATAATATTTCCATTCCTCAAAGACTATTTTGATTTGTTAATTTTGTGATTTTCCTATTTTAATGCATTATAGGTAAGACTCCTAAGTATCCTTCACTCATTCAAATTCAAAAAAGCCATCAAATGTGAGAAGTGAATGTGTTGATTACATATTCATAATCAATAGTACAAATTAAACAGTTTACTAGATTCTAATGACGTGTATTTATCCTTGCTGAGGTCTTTCTTAAGTAAAGTGGTTTAATTGTACAAGCTTTTGAATCATTCTCCCTGCTTTCTCTCATTTTGTGCAAAAAAACAGTTAATTTAGTCTAACTGTTTGACCAGTCCAGCAGGGGTCACTGTGGGCTTTAGTTAAGCCCATCAACTCACATCATCTGCTTCACTGCCATCATACTCCAAACTCAGATATGTTCAGCTACACTTTTTGAGATCCGTGCGTTGAACATGTCACAAAGATAAAATGAGAAGGGCATCAAATTCTAAATTTAAGGTCCTAAAAAACTTTGTCAGGAGGTTATACTAAGTTGACTTGGAATATGTTGTCTATGAATTGATTCAGTAACACATGTAATGGGCTCAATAGCATCTGAAAAATGTCAATGTTACGACTGGGGTCGTTAACTTAATTATGTAAATATGAATGCCGGTGCCTGTGTCTGATTGGTTCCTGGAACAGGACAGAGATGTCCAATTGGTGACCTCACGGAGGTGACAAATATAAAAGTTGAAGACGTGCACTTCCTGTCATCCATCCTCAGCTCATCTCAACCGTTTGTCTGTTAAACTATGTAAAGTTCTGGAGTTTGTAGGAGTGAGCTGCTGTTTATGTTTCATTAATTTTATCCAGTTTTTTTAGTTGAGGTAAGTTTTTGTCATCTGGTTTCTTTACTTTCAATTAGGTAACTTGGTTAATATTCAGATAGTTTCTGAATATTAACCAATATATTGGTTATATTAAAACAATATATTGAATATTGTTTGTTGTTTTCGGCATCAGCTCACTCTGAAGCCATATGCTCCACTTGCTGTAACATCTCAATCCAAAAATACATCTTTTTAAAATAAATATCATTATAAAATGTTCAACTTTATGTGTGTGGGCTGCTTGAGATCTGAAGAGGATGGATCCTTCCTGTTATGACCTGGCCAACCCTAGATGGGTAGTAACAGTTGGTGTCACTGAAAAGTTTATTTCCGATATTACATTTAAAAAGAAACTTATGCATTTATTATACAAAGTGGTGTGGTTAGTATTTGATTTAACAGTAAACCACAAATTAACATCAAAATCTGTTAATTTTGAACATGACTTGCAGTTTATATGTTTGCTATGCAACTATTATTAATGAATGAAATTACGTTTTCAATATTTTTGAAGCACCAGTAAAAACCTACAGTCATTTAATGGTTTCAAATATCTCTTGAAATGAGACTCTTGTCAGATTAAAAGTAAACTTTGGTAATAAAATAACAATTAATCAGTCATTAAATGACATATATAAATAAATTTCATGTCTAGTAAAGTGAAAAGCATGTTATCAAAACATACTTTTCATTAAGAGCACATTTATGTAATAAAAAAGTATTTTATTGGTTTGATGTAATATTTATGTCCTTCATTTTATGTGTTCTTTAGCCGTAAGTGGAAAATCATAACTGACAGAAAGAAAGGCTGTGTAATTATTCTATGCAATCTGTTTTGCTCAGTGAAGTGATGACATGAAATAAATGAACTTCTAAATACTATTCTAATTATTGAATAAGACTATAAATGACTGGAGTAACTGCCTCGTACTTTTGATTGGGTTATATCTCTATATACTAAGAAAAGAAAAATTGAAGAAACACTTGCAAAGATATACACCTAAAAATAAACCCCATCTTCACTGTAAGATTCAAGCAGTTTCTTTGCCTTATAGAATAGTTTTTATTGGCGTATATATGTGTGTGTGCGTGTACTTGTATGTATGTAAGTATAAGTATTCACATACTTATAAATACTGTGCAGTTTTCAGAAATAGAAAGATATGCAGATGAATGGCAGAATGCCAACTTCTTCGTGGTTGAGAGTATTTTTTATGTGTATTGATTTGTGGTAAACTGAGTTGTGTGACTGTGAATGTGAGTTATATTCCTGCACCTGCATAAGTCATTTGAGGAAAGTCTGAGTGGTTTGGATGACCAGAAGAATATTTTAGAACATGTGTTGGGAAGAGGTTGATTTTCTTTGCTTTTACATGAAACCAGTTCCCAGCTTCTGTTGTGCACAAGGTACAAAAAAAAATAAAATAAAACAACAACAAAGAGAAGACATTGCCATGCAATAGAGTTTTATTTTATTTTATTTTATTTTATTTTATTTTATTTTATTTATTTTTAATTTCCTATTTCCTTCACAATAAATAAAAAAAAGGAACTGTTCACAGTTGCAGGAATGTTCTGTAAAGGCAGTGATGCAAACCCTAAAATAATCAACTTTAATTTCAACTTGTGAAATAGCAACACACAAAAAAAAAAATGCCAAAAGGAGCAAATAATTTCACAAGACACTGTATATTCTGTTCTTTAATTAGTCTGGCTACTTGGGTGGTCCATGTACTCCTGGTTTGCACAATATAGTCCATATATTGCTGTCAAATCCTGTTTATCACAGCATTAAATCTTTGTTTCTTTGCATCTAAGACTAGTTAGCCCATTAACTTTGACAATGGACTTCATGTCAATACAGATGCAAAATTAATGTTATTATTTTCTTACATTCTTTTGTGTGTTAATGACCAAAGAGTGATAATTGTAACAATGTTGATAACAAACATGCAATTCTAATGTCCATCCATCTATACCTTTTCTTCAACAAGGAAAACCCTCTTCTCAGTAGGACATGCAAAACATCAGAAGGGAGGTGCTCAAGTGGTACTATGTTTGCCCAAATAACTTCAACTGACTTCTATCAATGTGGAGGAGAACTTTGTCATCTGCCCCTAAATGACAAAGTTCCTCACTATTTGTAAGGGTGAGCCCAGCCTCCCAATGAAGGAAGCTCATCTCTACCACCTACGTCCATCACCTCATTCTCTCAAATCATCACCTTTATCGCCTGACCATAGGAGAAAGTTGAAACTAGTGAATCGAGAATGTACTCTTTCCCCATCACATTGAACCAGAGCAGTGCCTTTTCTCTGCAAATGAAACCCTATTCTGTCTATCAGTCTCCTTTCGGACAGCATATTTGACACAAAAATTTATGCTGTGTCAGTGTCAGCAAGGTGTGCAGTTTACCTTCTTCCAGTCTATAGCTGTAGGCACAAAGTTATAAAAAAAAAAAAATAGACTCTCATCCCTGACACCTACAGGAAGGTGTGCTGAAGGTCAAGACATAAGGTTGCCAGCAGAATCAGGAGTCAAAAGTAAAGAGAAAACCCTGAGGTTCCCAAACCAGAGATGGTCTGGTTCCCAAAGATGTGATCATATCATCTCTACAAACAAGATCAGACATAAGGAACAAATGAGCACATAAAGTGATAATTTGTCGGAGGACTTCAAAAAGAATGTGCAACTTGGAGTCAGAAAAGTTTTCCTCCTGGAAAGTTGCCTGGCCATCAAAAACAAAATAATTTTTGCCAAGAGGACGTTACCTAAAAATGTATACTTTGATCAGATGGGAATATAACTGATCGTTTGGTAGCAAACACTCCATGTGAATTATAGAAGAAATTACACCATCTCACAAAAGTGAGTACACCCTTTACTTTTTTATAAATATTTTAATGTCTTTTCACCAGACAACACTGAAACTATGAAACCTTTATACAATCTAAAGCAGTCAGTTTACAGGTAATGCAAAGTTGCTGTATAAACACACAAAGACATCAATATCTAAACTCCTGGCACCAAAAGCTAATACAGCCTGAAGTGAAAATGTCTAAATTGTTCCCAATTAGCCATTTCACGATCCCTTTGCCATGGGACTCATTAGTGTTACAATGTCTCTACTGTGAGCAAGTGTGTTAAATTTCTCTCCCACATTATCTCATGCTGGCCACTGGAAGTTTGACAATAGACCTCATGGCAAAGAACTGTCTGGGGATCTGAGTTGTTCTACAAAAGAGTTGTTCTACAAAAAGAAGGCCTTGGCCACTTGAAGATTGCTAGCATCCTGATACGTTGTACAGTTGTTTAACAGGACAAGTTCCACTCAGACCAGGCCTAGCCATGGTCAACCAAAGAAGCTGAATGCATGTGGTCAGCGTCACATCCAGAGGTTGTCTTTTGAGAAAAGACATATGAGTACTACCAGAATTGCTGCTGAGGTTGAATGGCTTGGGGCTGTGCCTGGAGATATGTAGGCACCAGCACCCTTCATCACTAGAGATAATCATGTTGGATAATGGATGGGTGGATGGATATATTTACTCAAATAAATATGTGATGCATCATGGGAAAAGTAGGAACAAGAAATCAGAACAGAAACAGAGAAAATAAATAAAAGCCATCAGTTTCTGAGAAAATACTTTTTGTTTTATTTTTCTTGAATAAACTAGTTGAAGATATGGGGAAACCACCCCATGGGGTGATAGCAGTTTCAAATGTTTTAAAAAAGGTAAAGTTTGTGTTTGAATTCAGCTTGTTTACCAAGAAGTGATGACCTGATGGGCAGGGGGTTTCTTATCGTTTTCTTTTCCAGGTTGGATCATGACATCAGCAGTATGAGACTCACCTGGTCCTGGGGTGCTGCTGCCATGTGGAGACTGCTTATACCTGCTCTTCAGTGTTCAGCTGGAATTTTACCCTGACAACCTTTGATGCTTAAGTTTAGTTATGCATCAAGCATCTCTCCATTTTGACAAGACTTACAATTGATCAAAGATACAACTTTTTGGTTTAGTTATATAACTTGCTTTCTTAACATTCTACCAACTCATGTTGTCTCCTTCTGTTACAGTCATTAAGACAGACTGCAACAACACATTATCTAATAATCTCCAACAAAAGTATTCTGGCTTCTACAAGCACTCTTTAGAGTATGAGGGAATAATTGGCATGACAGTTTACATTTTATTCTTCTTGAAAGCAATAGTCTAATGCCTTTTGTGTTGTCTGATTCACATTTTATAGCATTTCCACATGGACGTTTTGAATAGCTATTGTTGACCTGACTAACATGAGCTCAGTTCTTATCTCAACAGTGCTCACACAGAATTCCATGTTTTCAGTGAAATAAACAATTGCATTTCCTGCATATTCCAAGAACTTCATAAAGTTTTATAAATAAACTGCATTGTATGTTGCTAGTCGAATGGATTACGGAGAAATATGCATTTTAAAATCTTCATAAAAATAAGAGAATTCAGATACGTTTTAAAAAAGAAAATATATTCTCCTGAAGAAAAAAGCAATGATCTGTAATTTTTAGTGCAAGCTCCATATTTTTCACAATTTCATTTATTTGTGGACTGCTAAAACGAAAACCTCTCCTGACGTCTTCCATAAGCCTTCACAATGGATCAGATTTCGTCAAGAGAATATATAAAGTGCAAAAGTGTGGACTATTTCCAAGCTTACAGCATGAGAGATACTGCTGGTTCCAGAGTCATATTTGCTATGGGATTTTACCCATCATGCCTGGAAATCCTAAGGAAACATACTCTTCATTCACATTTAATTCGAAAGCTGTGTAGATTTCATGGGGCTCAGTATCAGTGGGAGCACAGCAAGGAAGAGAAAAAACTGGGAATAAACAGAGTTGCTGCTTGGAGCGGGTGCTTTTATACACTTAAAGCTTCCTTTTCTAAAGGTAGGCTAGGGGTCAGGAAATAAGGTCGTGGAGATGGAAGTGATTCTCCACAGCTGCATTCCTATACTTTGCACATGTTTCCAAACCTCATACCAGACCACTGACAAGGATACACACAAAAATACACAAATGTATTTATGTAACACAAAAGTGAGTACACTTTACCCGTTTATTGGCTGAACTAAATGTCATTTTGTCTCATTTCAAAAATGATATGCAGATGTTTTTTGATTCTCTCTTCTTAAAATATATGATTAATTAGTCAGGCTTGTGTCCACCATGCCCTTGCTGCTGTAATACAGCTACTTCCTCACAGCAGGGTCTACTGGCACTGTGCAGGTTAGATGGCATGCCCACAGAAGATGCCAGATAAACAGTTTTTCTGTCACGTTTCTCTTTAGTACAGCTACAGCAAACCAAAACTTGAGCGGAACGTACACAAGAATGATTGACAGCATTAACACCTTCCTTTTGGCTGTGATTTCTTAAGTGGAGCAGTGTTTTTCTGCAGATGGCAGTAGAACTGCACAGAGGAGGGTTTAGTGCTCGAAATAGCCATCACAAGCCCAAGTCCTGGTCCGTAAACCTTTATTGAATGTCCTCCTCCTCTCTCATGACCCACTTTCCTGTTTCATCAGTGTCAAATAAAAGCAACTGTAGCTGAAAAAAACCCTTTAAAAACAAATAAAAAAATCAAAGCAGTTTTCCCTTTATTGTCCTGAGAGAAGACGGCATTAGACATATTTGCTCCTTATGTCTGTCATGGCACCAGTCCAAGCAAACGCTTCCCCAGAGTCGCATTACCTCTGCAATGTGAGCTTATCTCCTTTTATTTTCATTTACTTCATAGATAATTTGGTTCTTGTGGTGTTTGCCCATAGCACACCCGCAGCACTTATAAAGACAATAACACTGATATTAAAAATGCATGTTATAGTTAACAGAGGTGCTAAATAACAATTACCATTAATTGCTGCTACTTTCTTTGTTTTGTTGAGGCGAACAGCTGATTGGTGTTGTGATATCATCATGCCTGCCGTTCATTCTCATTCTTGTGAATCTTTAATTGTTTTCCACTCATTAAGTCTCTGCCATTCCTTTAAACCCGTATTTCAGTAATAAAAACAATTGTTTTTTAAGTATATGTAATTATTCTATACAATATGTTCTACTCAGTGAATTGAATAACAAATTGTGTTTGCAATTATATTATAATTTATTAAATATAGGTCTGTAATAAAATTGTTGTGTACATAAATTTTGTTATTCTTGTGAAAAATCAAGAAGTCAAAAGAGGGGGGGACCACACCATGAAGATTTGATTCATCAAAATTATTTCAAAAACACAAAACACACTATATTAATTTCATCCAAACAAATACATGTACAAAGTACCACAATGATACTACGACTGTAGACTGTTGAATAATGATTATACCCACATTATTTCTTCATATCTATATTGTATAATTGTTTCGAGGCAGTTTGTTTTAAATTGTACATTCAACTTGTTCTCTATACGTTATCCTGGGACTCTGCTGAAGAGGTTTGTGTTCAAAAGCTGTTTTTCTTTCTCTTTTTGTTGTTAATTTATCGTCTTCCTGTTCTCATTTTTCAATTGGAAAAATTTTAACAAAGAGGGATATAAGTTTAGACAACAAATGGAGAGGCTACATTAGTAAAGGACATTATGTTATAATTAAAAAGAAATAAGTACAGATTAAATTTTTGTCTTTGCAATGTTGGCTTAAATGCCATTTTTTAGACAAATGCGCCATGATTTATTGGGTTTGCATTTTACACAACTGACCTTTTATTTTTGCATTGATCTTATGCTTCTTTCTATTATTGCTTGCTATTTAGTAACTTTATAGATTAAAAATACTCGGTCAGGTCAGAGAAACAATGTGGCTTGCTTCAGTCTCTTACTGATTAAACCTTATGAGGCAGCAAATCCTATAGATGTAATAGACACATTTGTGGGACGAGTATATAAAATATTTATTGCTCATATACATTACTTTGAACATCAGGCAGGATGTTCTAAGAAATAAGGATTTGTGCACATTTTATAAATCATTTATGTATACACCAACAGGGATCAAATAGGTAGAGCACAATCATGAACAGAAAACATGAAACTGGGAAAACTACATTAACTTGGTATTACTTATTCTATGCTTAAATAAGTGCACATGGAATGAGGCAGTCTAGTTACCAGGCTTGTTCACTCTCCCTATCGACCATAACCAGGATCCTGCTGATGTGGAGATGCACTCCCACACACCATTTGCCAATCATAACACTTGAGGGCACATTCGAGTAAGATTATTTTTTTTTTATCATGCCTCTAACATAAGTCCTTCGAGATGAATTGCATTTGTCATATCAACTTACTCCATTTAGGTTGTCCTCAACATGTCATGCAATGCTCCTCAACTATAGCGTAATGAAATGACAAGCCATATTCACAATTAAATTGACCCTAGAGCAGATGCGACTTCCAATCTGTTGAAAATGTCCTGAGCTGTCGATCTAAATTCGAAAAGCATCCCCAACAGCTCAGGTCTCTTTAGAGCTGAGACTTATTTATTTTTGTGCTTATTTTTAGTAGGAAATAAAGTACAAATGAGGAATGAGGCATATAGTTATCCCTAGCACAGCAAGAAGCATAATCTCTCACCATGATGAATTTATCTACGCATAGCTATGCATCTAGGTACAGAATGTGCTTACTGACAACAGTGAGCATGTGCTCCATACAGTATGCACGTTTGTGATCGTAGACTAGTGTCAGTGTGTGTGTTCCAACTTATAGAAACAAAAAAGGAAGGAAAATGTGCTCTTTTTTTACCCCCAAGAAGCAGCTATCACATGACTTTTAGTTTTCCCGAGCAAATTCGAGTCTCAACTCTTTACTCTCACGCTGAGCTGTCATATTGTTGCCAAGTAAAATTTAACTCAGATTAATTACTGTGCTTCCATAATTATTGTGCATCCATACAACATACATCTAGCGAATACGCAGGCAATATGCTATATAAATAAATTTGGGGATTTAAAATGATCCCCCAATTTTAAAGTTTTTTTTCATTTTTCATTTTCAAGATGGCTACACCACAAAAAGATACAAATTGATGGAATTCATTCGTTATATTTGCAAAGAATAACTTAGTTTAGAACTTAGGAGCATGATTGTCATTTCTGCTGCAGATAAAGAAACACAGAATACCATGACCGCCACAACATTTAAATCTTGTAGCAGTGGCAGTTATGTGCGGTATATATGTACAGTGTCTCCTGTTTTAGAGATGGTTATTCTCAAATTTTTTCAAAACATACTAACTAGAGTATCACATGCATAAAAGGTGCTGAAACTGTATTAATTTAAAGTGAAGTATCTTGATATGACGTGGCCACTAAAATGCAAAGCAGACATGCCGTAGTGTGTCATGGGTAAAAAGCAATAACAAAAAAAGTATGATCATATCAGACCGAAAATTAAAACCCCCTGATAAAATGGGGTTGTATCTGCACCAGAATGCATTACACTTTATGAATTATGTAATAAGCACTGTGGATCATTCACATTAATGCATCAAGTTTTTTCGGTGGCTCTGGTGCAACATATCCAGTGACTTCTGACTGTTTAGAAGGTGTGTTGCCACACACTTCAGATAGCCCATGCACAAGTTACCGAATAATGGTGGCACAAGGGGTGTTAATTACAGCTGTTATCCACCTGGCCAGTATATATTTACTTAGAGGACTGGTGTTTTTTTTTTTCTTCCACATCTCAATCTGTGATGGCCAGAGTCTGCTTGAGATAAAGCCCAGCATCTGCTAAACAGCAGGGTGACTGAACACACAACATAGACAACCATTACACATGGACCACTGCACAGTGGGCCCTATCTTATACACCTGGGTGACCAGATAAGGCAGGGTAAAAGAAAAGTAGGAGGGGGTCATTTGGATTGCGGAAGCTTTGCCATCGTCCAGTAAAAATACATGGCAGGGATCAGTGAATCAAGATGATGATAAGAATGAACAGATCAGAAGTAGCATAAAGGTCAAGATTAAAGCCTTTATCAACTGTATACTTTTGATCAAGCGTAAGCTCTTTCTCTCTGTACACATATCTAATAAAAAGTGTCAGCAAGTCAATAGGAGAGCGAAAAAATATGAAAGACATGGAGCACAAGCAATTATGTAGTTTCCTCTTTTATAATATGAAAGAGGAAACAAGCATTTTTTGCTACATTTATTTAGTGTTTTTGATTAAATTTAGGCCAGCATTTTCTATTCTATTTCATTTTATTCAAACAGTAAAATGCACTTGACATTTAAGCCATTCTAGCTTGAATAAAGTATGCATGTGTCTGCGTGTGACTGCCTGTTCAGACAACCATGTGCTGCCAACAGAGCACGCAAAGAACAGTTTTTGACACTGACATCCTGAGCAAAAACCTGTGTCATGTACAACATTTACAAAAACATCTTATGCTTTGACAATTGACCAGTAATTTATCTTGAATTATTTTTTATGCCTGTTTTCTAAAACAGTGCACATACTTGGGTTCTATACGGTAGAACACAAGTAAAACAAACTTGCAGGATCTTTGGGAAACAACACTAGACATAAATAAGTCATATAGTCCAGACTGTTGAAGTACTTTTGCTAACTGTTAATTACTTTGTATGATAATGATGTGTAAGCTTCTGATAGGTGAATTCAATGCAAGCAGACCAATTTAAATGTAATACCTCAACCACTGTGAGGTATTGGTCATAATGACTGCTGCAATACTTAAAAGGAAAAAAAGAGGGAAGCCTTTATGAACAAATAACCTTAGTTTGTGGTACCGAAGCAACATTTCAAAACACCACTCAAGAGAAAGTTAATAACTGGCAACTAGACAATGGCTCTAAGATTACAACTTAATTAGGGCTATTTTACAACTATAGGTTTGCTGTTCAAATCTTGCCATGACTTCTTTGTTGAGTTTTACAACAGTTTTCTCTCACAATCTTAAGCTGATTATGTGAGTAATACGGGTGACTTTAAATTGGACTAAACAAACCCCCGACATTGGGCTGCAAATCTATGCGTAGTTTCTCCCTCCTCTCCTCTGCAGACTGCAGAGGCTTGAGTCCTCATGCAACCCTGAGTAGATTAGCTGGAAACAGAAAATGCAATGGAAGAAATAGAAATAACACGTTTCATTGACAATGGCAGCCTGTTGATTTTCTCTCTGGATCGGCTTTACCTCATATATGCCAGGCTCCTGACAAAGAAGACTGTAAATAAAGTTTTCACTCTTTCAAAGTTTTATTTTTTTTCATGGTGAAACACAGCTATTTCTTTTCAGTACTTTCTTGCACAAAGATGATGCAGTCACTCTGCATTGTACTTTGCTACCTTGCTACCTATTAAAGTATAAATGTGAGAAGGGTATAAGAAATAAGGGTTGGCTAAATACAAACCTAAGACTCTTGTTACATTCGAATCAAAGGTTACACTTATATGGTTCATGTATTTTTTTCTATAAAGTACCATTAATAAAGGTACTATAGGAAACTGAAATTATATAAAACAACTTTAGTAGATGATTTTTTTTTGTAAAGGCTATGTTTTATTGTGCAACTAAATTAAGTGTTAATTTTAATATTTAAAGGGATTTAAATAGAAAAATTATGACAAAAAACATGAGAAAATTGCAATCTACATGGATAAACAATCCTATTGAAGCTTTAAACCCCAATTTGATACAAAAATCTAAAATAATTTCAGTGATAAAGGCAATAAAAGACATTGTCAGGGTTCCTGTGTGAGTGCATGTGTGTGAGTGCGAGTGTCACATCTCGTCTAGAGAGGATCTTTGTGAGGAGCCGGAGGAGTCTGCACAGGTGGAAGTCATCAGCCTCATCAGAGCGTGCTGGGGATTTAGGAGCAGCAGATCCTTCCTTCAGTGCTAGATGATTACGTTCATCGGTAGTCACTCTGGTCGTCTCCTGTTGTTGCTAGTGGCTTTGGATTGTGTCTGAGCTTAAGAAGTTACCTGACTTTGTATTTTGCCGCCTCCAGGTCTTTTTGTCTCCCCGCTCGTGAATCTTGCAAGTACCAGCCTGCCTGCTCCGCCGCTCTCCTGGCCGCACTCCACTCATACCAGCCTCCGGTTCTCCGAATCCTCACTCCACCTCGCACTCACCTCTGGACCACCGAACTACTCTCACTCAGGACCCTGGCACCCCTTCCCACGCCTCAGCAAACCACCTGGAAGTAAGCCCGTTCCATTTCCCTCTCAATCAGTCCGGTCGCTCCCAGCCATCTAAACCGCTTGTCATTTCAGGCCTTCCTGGTCGAGTCATTCTCACCCTCTCACTGATGTCCAACGGATTGAAATATCTTGTCCTGTTGATAATAAAAGATTCACTTTTCCTAAGAGACGTGTGGTTTCTGCATGTGGGTCAGGAAGTTAAACCCGAACATGTCACATTGATCCTATACATCTATTCCTGTTTTAAAATAATAAATTTTACTTCTTGAATTGAGAATTCATACTACAGTGAATAAAACCCCTAACAATATTTAACCCTGTTGCATACTTGCCATTTTCATTAAGTTAATTTAGCTTTTTTATGGAATTGATTTAAGGTTTCAAGTTTCACCCAAAAAAGTAGCCTAAGAGTTTCTTCTATTTCATTCATTACAGTCTGCCTCCTGAAGGTTGATATCTTGGTTTTACAAGCTTGTTGGCGGGACAGTATTAAGCTTAATATCAGCTCATTATTATAAAAATTGAATCTGTAAACACATTGTTTTTTTTTCTTGCAATCTGACCAGTGGGGAACAGGATGATGAGCAGATTTTCTGGACAAATGAGCAGACAGGACGATTCTTTTGGCTCCTTTTATGGTCATGTTGAATGAAGAGGTAGACGAAGAGAACAGAGGACTTTCAGTTTTTTTGTTTTTTTTTCACTTGAGGACTACACTACTAAGGGTAGATTTAATGGAACTCTTAAATGACTGTAGAGACTATTCACATTTAATCTTTGTTGCAAAGAGAAAGAATTGCACCATGTAGTAAGATAATCTAACACAACTGCAAAGAACAGAAAAATCCAATTTTTAAAGTTTAATATTTATAACTTCCCCTTGTTTAATTCTTAATCTCTTTAATGTGACATTTATTTTTTAATAGCACTGTCATGTAGCTATGAAAATATAAAATATTTTTTTCCGGGGTCTAAAAGTGTCAAATGTTTGCAACAATAATAACGTAGTTCTGACTCCAAGTAAGACTTAGAGTAAACACACTCCCTTGACAATTTTATTTTATTTTTTTAATGGTTCATACTGGAAAAACCATTGAATGAGCAAATGTTTTCATTCAGGGAATATAAATTAAAATTTCAAAACTTTACCTTTGTCAGAACATTGTTTCCCAATTACAGAAACTCTACAATATGAGTGTCATGCTAAAAAATATATGTTTTGTTCATTTTATGTGTCATTCTAGCTTCCTTTTTTTTTTTTACTTTTTGAAGTGGTATTAATCTTTGACTTTTAAAGAATGTAAGATTTTTGTAGTGACGAAAGTAACTGTCTTGTACACAGTAAGTGAAATGTTCCTCACGTTAGGTCAAACCAAGTCAAAACACTTTTAAATTAATATTTCTTCATTAATTGTCCCCCATGAGCTCATTACTTGACATTAACTTCATACAAGTGCTTTCGTGCTTTCAGCATCACTTGATATTCTCTCTTTTACTCTAACAAGAAGAGTAAATGATTTAACTCAAATTCAAAGTAATATACAGAGAACTATATTAGAAATCTAACAGAGTACACCCAGAACAATTTTGGATTGTGGGAGGAAACCTAAGTACCACAGATGGCCAGGGAGAACAAACAGAAATTCGAAACACAGGACCACTTTGCTTCAAGACAAAGAAGCCCAAAAATACAATTTTAAAAACTAACATACCGCATGCCTTTTAATATAAAGAAATATACTCATGTACTTCTTTTTAGAAGAAGGTATGTGAAAGTTTTGTTGGAACATTGAGCTATGTGGTTCTGTTAAGGTGACCTCAAATGTTCTTTATGAAGATGTACAACTCTGGCTATCTTTTACCTGAAAATTGTAGCGTGTTTGTGTTGCATTAACATCTAAAAATATGGAACAAAATGCTTTTATGGAAGTCTTTATAAGCCATTTTTCTTAAAATAAACTGTAAATTTCCAAAAATATTTGTAGGTGTATAAAACATGGAACAAAATATATGGGGCAGAAGAAAGAGAGATGGAACATAAGTGCTACTTCTTCATCTCATAAGAACATTTAAGATCATTTAGTTCTTTGAAAAATACTGTTGTCAAACCAGAGTAAGACTTTAAAAATAAAAAAACATTATGGATCTCTGGGGGTTTTGCAGTAGGAGTGTCTCTTAGTTTGGACACTTAGCTTTGGTTGAGTGGTGTTGTTTATATGTGACTGACAAATTTAATCTTCTGATATCAGGCCTATATAACTGACTAAAAATAAAATGATATGATCTCTAAGGTTGACATATTAGTTACAACAGTGGCTAAGAATGCCACTGGTCAGCAGGGGAAATAAGGGATGTCAATGATGGATGATGTTGACATGGATAACACAACCTCACCTCATAGTGGCTTCTCAGAATGAGTTTTCTTCTCCACAGACAACACTGTCCATAACCCCTCTGTCTTTGTTATCTGTTACAGGAATTCTTGCTAGCTAGTCAAAAGCTTTTAGAGTCCACCAGTCTACTCTTGACCACAGAAGTCGAATGATAAAGTGGCCTGACAGCCACCGAATGAAGCAGGATACACACCATCTTACAGTAGTGCCATCTTCATTGCTGGAGATTGTTGAATGAGCAATAAAAAAAGGAATCACTGTGAAAAGGAAAGTGGTCAGTCAGCATCTGAGACGTGCTCAACCGTCAAGACACAATCAAGAAGAGGGGGTAGAATACTGTCTCAGCTCTCCATCAAACATGTGTTGCAAAATAAACAAACAAACAAAAAAAACAGGAACAATGAAAAGGTGAAGTTTTTACTTTGTAAAGCAGACAGCTATTATCCTCCCAGCTCCGCACCAAAGAAAATATTTTAAAAAATCAAATAAAAAGATGTACCTGCAGTACACAGTAGACTCATTGTAGGCATAAGTGAGAGGATGGGGCGGGGTGGGTGGCTGACTTGGGAGAGTTTGCTGCGACATCAGGCTGCATGGTAGAATGAATAGCCTTGAAAGAGCCGAGTTAACAGAAAACAGCCGGGGAGATGTATCACAAGGCTCTTGCTGGAGGACAAGCCTGCGCTGCGTCCTATCAGGGGGCCTGATCCATGATTGGCTCTGCCAGTTTTGTCATTTGTTAGTTTGACTTGAACCGCCTCACACCACCAATTCTCATTCTACACACACACACACGCACACACAAAAACGAAAAGTTAAAATTTACACAGAAATAGTATATTCCACTTTTAAGAATTGTAGATCATTGTGACAGTTACCTATAAGGTTCGTTTGTTAACATGCTGGTTTGCAGTTTAATATAAAATTGTTAGTGAAACTCAGATATTTTGTAAAGTGGCAAACAATAGCATTTCTTACTTTGTTCCCCTCAATTCATCTGAATAGCAGCATTTCACACATTTGACTAGGAGCAGTGTTCCAGCTTGTTAACATGTAAAAAAAAATGGCTAATCTAACCTGACAAGATCAGCTTGAATTAGTGAAGCAAGGATGCTAATTATTAGCACAGCCTGTCCTTTTAAAGGAATTAAAAACAAACCAATATATTCTAGTAATAATCTCATCACAATTAGCTTTCATTAATCCCTATTAATTTCAATGGCAAATAAATTCAGTCCATTCATATGGAAGCTCCTTGATGACACACTGCATAACAGCCTTTAACCATGTCTGAGTCATTTAAAAGGGAGTGTTTGATTGAAGCTGCAGTCTGATTGTGTATCCTTATTTCAACCTTACTCCATCCTCTCAAACAACATGTTCCTGAGGAACAAATAACTAAAATTGAGCTAAGATTTTTGTTGTTTTTTGTTTTCTTTATTTTTCTAGAAAGCTGCATTACTGTAGTATAACTATATCTCATAATCAAATGACTATTTAGAGAAAAAAAACGAGTCTTGCACAAGTGCTGCGTAGCTTGCTTATAAATAAGTATATCTAAGCATATTAGAGTAAGAATGCTTATCAAAACCAGAAATTACATGGTGTGAATGTTGCCTGAGTCACAAGTTTGGTAACAAGCTGACATTTCCCAGTGGAATGAATTACAACATGATTGTGCAAATTACTGAGTGCTTTTAGAGATATCCATAGAATGCCAGTTTTCTAGGTCCCCATGCTACTACTCATAGAGCATTCACCCTGCTATTCAGTGGCAAATCTCTACATAAATCAACACTTTAAGAGCTCAAATTCAGACAAGAAACTCTTTTTAACTAAAGGAGAATTTGTAAGACTGATGTGTACAATCTTTCTGACTAACACCTTTGTGAGCTTCCTAAGTGCTTGTGCACAGTGTGGAGGGTAAATGAAGGAGAACAGGACACTCACTTGGGAGCAGTATATTGAGTTGAACCTCAAGGTGTCCAGCTGATCATCCTCTCTTTGACCTTAGGGGCTAATCACAATTTTAAAGCATCCCTATGTCCCATCTGGCTCTGACCCTAAGGGCAAATTCAGAGGCAACATCTCAGGAAGGTGTCCCCACTGGACTCATTTGAAATGGATGTAGTGTTTCTGTCAGATATGCTGAATGTGAGTGTTTCGATAAGCTCTGCAAAAAGAAAAAGTGAATTTGGCTCTGGGCTTGCTCACCTTGATGTGCAGACCTCACAGTGATTGCCCTGCTACAGTCAGACAGAACAATTCACCCACAAAGACTTTCTGTGACTGTTCAGTTTAGGGATGGTCATTCTCTATTCCTTGTGTTTAGAAAAAGCATAATTCCCTTCCTCTAAGGATATGAATGTGAGTCATTTCAGGCACAGAGGGGGGAAATTAAGTAAAGAGAGAAAGCCATAAATTACTGCATGTAATTGTATAGGTCCATTACTTCCATTATATAATGCATCTTTGTCATTTATGACATTCTTAGACTGCTTTTGTCCTGCTACTCCAAGACAAATACAAATATAGCATTCACTAAGCAAATGGTTCTGTATATACTAACTTTTTTTAGTACGTACTCCCTCACCCCCCTCACACATATTTTCATTTTGAGTCAAACAAATGCTGTACTCTGTGAGCCTACAAGAGCATCCTCTTCTTCTTCCCCGGGGATAAAAGTCACCTTCTCCAAATATCATTGAACAAAAAAAATAAATAAAATTCACACCGTAAAATAAAAGACAAACTCTACATTCCATCTGCACAGAGAAGTTAAAGCTGAGAGAGATTCTCTGTCAGCACATATAGAAAAGGGAAAGGGCTCTGGGAGAGGAAAAAGGAAAGAAGAAAGAAGAGCTGAGGTTGATGTGTGAGCCTTGAGAAAATAGCATTATTTTTCTAATTTACAAAGAAGTACATATATTCACTTGAAAGCGGTAGACTCACTTAGACTATCTCCTTGAATAACTCACTCCACATGGCTCACCATACTTGATTCACTCTCTTACAATCTCCTCTCACTCAAATTATGTCTGATCTAAAATCAAGGGGTAAACAAGTGAATTAGGGCATTCCAAATCATTGATAAGACATGAGAGGCATGCAAAATTTGAACCTGAAAGAGGAACTATAATAAGATTCAAACAGGTACTGCCGATGTGTTTCGATTGACAGGTACTCATTTCTCAAGAGCTTGGCTGAAAACAGTTCTGTTCTTCTGGAAGAGCAGCACTCTTGCACATAATCTTGATTCCCTGGGTTTATATTTGAGCATATTCATTATTTTTCTGCTATTGTGAGCATACACCATACAGATCCTGGAGCCCTGCACAGACATTAGTAATTTGTCTTGGTGCTTCTTTTTGTCATTTTTAAAATGTATTGTTTTTTAACTCAATAAAATAATGAATAGTAATGAAAGAATATTAAGTCTTCCATACTAGATCAATCAAAAATATACTTCAGCGTTGTAAAAGATGGAGGGAGTAATCATTGACTGCACCACTGTTACCATGGAAACTTGAGTTTCTGGTGATGAGTGACACCTGGCTTTATTTGAAGACTGACTCTAAAATTGAGGTAAAAGCACATTTTCAAACTCGCTGAAGAATACAAATGAGCAATCATCAGTGTGGAATCTATTATGCACCAGCTTTTAAAAATCAAGTTAATAATGATTTTTATGATTGATAAATGTGTCTGTTTAAAATTATTTATTTTAATCAGATCTTTTCATTAAATCCAGTCCAATTCCGGCTTTTGCTAAGACTTTAACTAGTGTGATTGTGAGGAAATCTAATTCTACACCTTTTGGTAAAAGACAATTGTGTTTTGAAATAGTTTCCAAAATATACTGTGAAAGATAGCTTTATTTTTTTATTTGAAAATGAGTCATAGGGAAAGATAAATACAAGTTTGAAAATGTGGCCTGTAAACAGAGAGAGAAAATCCTCCTCTCAGTTTCTTGACAAGTTCATTTTAAGTCAAGAATTTACTGTAGCACAGATCTGTGGGTATGTATTTGTGAGCATACCTGCCACTGTGGAGGACATATTAGTATAAATTGCTTTATTTTAATTAAATCGTTTAATTAATGATATTTTGAATCAATTTAATTTGTTTATGTTTATTTTCCTAAATGTTGTCAGTTTATCAATATATCTCTCCCTCATTCACTCCTCACTGGATTCTCTCATCACTTTATGCATCCTGCTCTTTATTTGATCCTACTCTAGCCCAAACTGTGCTGAAAACAAGATTTGTTTTTTTCTGAGTGGAGTTGCACAGGAGCAGTGGCCAGGCTACCTTTAATAAGAAAAACAAAAAGAGATCTCACCGAATTGTGACTGGTGTGGTTCAATAATCTAATATTGTGCCATTTAAGCTTTAAAAAGATATCAAAGAAATTACATGAGTATTGACCAGAAAGCGTAACATTAAAGCAGTATTTATGATGGAATCATCTCTCACTTTGTTCCCTTGTCCCAGATCCATCAGGTAGTATCACATCTCTTCTTCAGTGCCAGCGGCCTGGGTGGATGAACCACTTGAATTGTCCCACAGCTCATTAATATTACTTGATGTTTAGAGTTTTCTGTGGAAAGGATGTGACAAGGAGGAAGGGTGGAAGTACTGTTGACTGTATTCCAAATGTACATCAATGTTTTTTTCTGCTTGGTTTAATTATTACTTTAATAATTCAAGTATGAGGGACATGGTTTCCCCGTCCAATTCCTTACCCTTTACAATTGACAGTCTAGAGAAATAGTCTAGACTCTGAATGTAGCCACCCAACTTTCCCAAACTCACGCACACACGCAAATACACAGCACCTCACCTCAGATATACTGTAGAGGTACCACACATATCAGTTTAATATTTTAAATGCAACTGACAGACATGTTCTGCACATACACTTCATTTATATATCTAACATACGTGTCATGTTGATCATATAGGTTGTCTTATGCTTTAGCATTAAAAAAAGAGCATTTATTTTTAATGGAATGCAGTACAAGTAAGCACTGTCACCAGGTCTAGGCAGCAAGTTCCTCCACTGTATCCTGGGAGAAGAACACAGCACTTCAGAGGCTAGGAGATAAATCCGCTCTTTCCAAAACAGCAAATATGTTGCTTCCTCTGGCTGAGAAAATAAGCATTCCCTTTGATTCCATTCTGGACAACCATCAAGAGGTGAACAGTGGAGAGAGTAGAGAACAGTATTGCTTCTCTCTCTCTTGCTGTCAGGATCTGGGAGTGCATTTACTCTGTGCATTTACTTTACTCTGCAAGCAGACTGAGCTGAGTATATATATATATATATATATATATATATATATATATATATATATATATATATATATATATATATATATATATATATATATATATATATATATATATATATATATATATATATATATATATATTCCTTATTAAAGGAAGGTGAAGACCACAGTGGTGCCTGTGGTCATCGGGGCCCTCGGGGCAGTAACCCCCAAACTGGAGCAATGGCTACAACAGATCCCAGGAACAACATCAGACATCTCAGTCCAGAAATGTGCAGTCCTTGGCACAGCCAAGATACTGCGCAGGACCCTCAAGCTCCCAGGCCTCTGGTAGAGGACCTGAGCTCAGAGGATAAGAACCACCCGCGGTGGGTGAGAAGGGAATTTTATATATAAACAGTCATATACATAAACATATAAACAGTCAATATGTCAGGAAGTATGGTATGGGAAGAATAATCAGTTAAAACAACCAATCAGAGCCAAGAGGAAGGTCTTAGTGTTGTCAGTAATGCTCATGTGCGGGCTGCTGACTATGCTAAACTACCAATGCTGGTAGTAACGTCATATGTCATCCCCCAGGGATCCGGCACTGGTGGTGGTGGAGGTGAAGGGGTGGTGGTGGGTTGAGCTCTGCTGGAAAGCAGAAGATGCCATGGATGGAGGTCATTATCAGCTGGAACTTGGACAGTGATTGAACGTGACGTGTCTTGGACCAGCACTGATAGGCGCTGGTGATGAGCAGGATCCACAGGTTGCTGACGCAGGTGGGGCTAGGAAGAGTCTTCCAGTTTTAATTTACGCCTCAGCTTCATATTAATGTTGCTTTTCTATGCCCATGGGAGAGTGATTTTACCGATATTCTTGTTAGTTTGAAGCCTGTCTGTGTTCTGCTTCCAATCAGGGCATTTCTCTCTCAGCAAGTTCCATCTGTTATACTTAGGCATGCCGCTGTGTGTGTGACCTAGGCCATGTGGGTAAGCTTAGCTAAGGCTGTTTTGGGTCCTTAGGTCCGAACCCTGAGAGAGACGAGTTAAAGACCTTGGCACAAGAACCATCATGGCTCGCAGAGAGTGAATGGAAACAGATGCCTCGGAAATCTTCTTGTCATCTTAGATATGTCACTCTTTAAATCTCCAGGGTAGTAATGGTGATCATAATTTTATGACTGAAATAGCACTGAAAAAAAGCAAAAAGTGATATACTTTCTATACTGTCAGATAGTAGCTTTTACCTTGTTGGTGGTAGGAAACTCCAAAAAGCTACCAGACTGTTTTTGAGTGAGCAAAGGAACCAAACAATAAAAACCTTTTTTTTTTTTAAATTGACTGGTTTAAACCGATTAATTCCAGAGTGTCTGCAAGAACATGTTTACCCATTAAGGTTTTTTCTTTGGAAAAATTTGTCTCCTATTCATTTTATTCTGGGTAATACAGATACTTCTTCAAACCTTAAACTGAAAGTATATAAAGTGGAAAATACTCATTACATTGAGAGGATGGTTGGGAGCGGCATTTCCTTATTTATATTGCGTCAAAAGCCATGCACATGACTTGATGTTTCACATACACACTTTATGTGTATGTGAAACATGGTATAATGTATTTTCTTGCTGAAGAATGGTATAATGTATTTTCACATTTTACCATGTACAATGTGAAAATACATGTTGCACGGGAAATGTTTAAACCCGTGCAACATGTATTTTTCACAAAACTATCACACATGGCAAAATAGGAAAGATTGACATTAAATTAAGAGACAAAAACAAAAGTAAAAAAAGAGATGTCAATAATGTGATTTTACTTTTATTCTGTTTTTGCAAAGCTGCAGTCCCAGAAACATTCTGCCATTCATTAGGTATTCATACTTACTCATGGATCTTAGTGGACCTGAGGTTCATTCGTTGGGAGGAAAGGTAGATTCAGTCAAGCTCATGAGCACATTACAGGACAACACAGAGTCTCTCCAGATATGAATGCCCACACTCACTCCAAGGGGCAATTTAAATCTGAGCAGGTTTGGAAGATCTGACTTTTTTTTAACTCTTAATTGTGTGCAACCTAAATTCCTTTTTTATAGCACAGTAGTCAGTAAAATAGGCTTATGTGAGATTTTCAAAGAAAGTTTTTTGACTTTTGTTATATATATATATTTTTTTTAAGTAAGAGCTTGGTAGCTGTAGGAGACCTGTGTTCAACCCAAGGTCTGACATCTGTGGGAGGGTGAGGCAAACCCTCCTCTACAGCAGAATCAAGCCAGGTCTTCAGTTATTTAATGTGAAAGTGCCTCAACTGACAGGCTCTGTAACTGAGCTGTAGAGGTAAACTTTGAGCCTAGAAAGCTCAACTTTGAACAAAATTTAACCAAACAAATGAAAGAATTCAACTTAGGTCCACTTAGCAAATTTGTGTGCTAATTAGTGAAAGACCCAAAAATGCCTCATGAAGCAATTACTTTAAGATAAGCATGTGTACATCTATGTACAACTGTTATGATCATTCTTTCTTAAATCAAAAAATAACAAATTGACAGTAAACCCTTTTTCTACTTGACAATTATTTCAAATATAACAATTTATCTTTAATTTCTCCCCTGCTGCAAATGTCACATATTTAAACATAAGGTGCTAAACAGGTTTCTTCTGAAGTTCGCTATTTGATCATTCCTTTTGAAAAAGAGGTAAAAAAAATCTCTCATAGTGGAGAGAATCACACCAGCAGAGTTTAGAGATTTCTGAAAGTGCATTATATCCACAGGAAGAGGAGCTGCTTAGACATAAAATTGACTCCTGCTGTTTGCAACTTCTCCCACTCGGTTGGAGTCCTTCAATCTGAAGAGCCTGAGGTTTCCAAAGACCTCGCTCTTCTCATGCTGCTGGAGCTGAATCCTAAACAAGCAAGCAGTTTCGCCCTGAGAACTGTAATGGCAACAAATGAGCAAAGTTTAGTAAAAACAGAACTATTTGCATCAGCTTTTGAAGCTAATTTCTCAAGACAGTGCCAGAAACATTTATCATGAAAGAGAAAACTTACTACACAATACAATAATAAAAGTTCAGACTTTTTCAATTTAGTGCTCTCTGAAGTTTATTTTTTGGATTGTGTTTTTAGAAAAGGTTGTGTTAAATGATCCAACATAATTCAAAACATGGCATTTGCTAAAACTGCAGTTGTTTCAGAAAATGCCATGTTTGAATCCAGTACAGGTTTACATTTTCAGGATTTATTTCAATATTATAGACAGCAAGGACCAGTACCAGCTTACTTTTTATTTTTCATAATATAAAGCTAAAAAGATGACTGAAAACCACTACTATTGTTCTTTCTTGGTGTAAGAAACAACACTTCATTATGCAATAATGAAATTAATTGATTAATTAATAAACACATATATTATTCATAAAGCATAATTGTAAATGCCTTTTTGTTTTACAAAATTTCAAGGCTTTATACAGTTCTTGTGTTTTCTTTCACCAGTTACTTAAAAAAATAATTTCATTTTATTCCAGACAAGGTCAATAAGGCTGAATTAAAATTATACAAAACTTTTTGTCATTGCATCTATAGCAACATAGATATGAACAAAAAGATTTCAAAATCAGATAAAAATAAATAAATAAAAGCAAAAAAATGAATCATTTGAGAATTAAATTTGCTTGACAACAGTTACAGATATCATCTAAGCAAGGGCATGTCAAAGTATAGGTAGATGATAGACTACTGCTCCCTTTCCCCCCTCAAAAAATTACCTTATTCCTATTATTTCTGTAAACATTTTGTTGTGGGGTTTACTTTCTTCATCAATGCGTCATACCAAATGATATGATGCTGTGGCAGGGGAGCACTGGCCAGCCCATGAAAATCCCCAAATTAAACCTGGTCATAACTAATTCTGTTTCTTTTGCTTGGCCCAAGATCTACCTCCTTACTCATTGGTTTGAGGAAGTTGGCTAAATGCTTACACTTACGTTTTTAGTTTTTCCTCATATAGCACACCTATATGAGGCCTTTCCTGGCCCCTTGAAGAAGGGCCAGGAATTGTGGGGCATTGGAGGCATGCCCCACATTTTGAAAAGACCAGATTTAAGCCTATAACAAAATATGGTAGCTGTTAACTATTACATCATATATTTAAGCTGGAAAGAAAAACCTGAAAGTTGGTGATAACTCAAGTGTTCTAAGGAATGTATGTTCTGTGAAAACCCCAACCCTCTTCTGTCTCTTGTCAGGGATGCAACCTTTCTCTTATTAAAAAGCATGAACAAGCTTTTCAGACTCAGCTGACCAAATGTATCACACTCGGGTTGTTCTGTAACATTGGACTATTCAGAAAAGAGAACAAAGTGAATCCAAGCAGCAGTTGTCAAAGACTTATAGTCATATTCAGCAAAATGGGTTCTGATGAAGCTTGTTTGTCAGAAGTGCCTTTTGAAAAAAACAAACAAGAAAAAAAACGACCCTATGTGGGTATTGAAACTTACATTTCATCAAGTACGTTTAAATGATTTGAAAGCAGTTTTTTTTATTATTGACATAATATTCTAATCTTCAAAGGAATAAAATGTGGCTTACATTAGCTGTAAATTTATCATCATCATAGTTAACTGAAAGAAAGGATCGGAAACCTCTGTGTTTGTATTATTGATCTATATAATATGTTTCATTGGAGTGAATTGAGTTGCTAATTTCAAAGACTTTTTTCAACAGTATTTAAATTATTCTAATATGACTATTCAGAAGAGCAGACAGGAGCAAAAGAAATAAAATAAAAAAATATGTGCTGACATTTCAAACACAGTAATTAGAATGTTTAATTAAGCAAAAATCCCATCACTGTGAGGACATTATGGTAAGGAATGACTTCAGTAAATATTTTCTGTTTGTGTGTGGCCGTGAGGATTTAGTTAAATGAGAAATGTGCAACTGAGCAGATGTTGTTGCCTGACTCCTTATTTAGGTTCCTTATTTCGGATGTTTTTTCTATTTTCTCTTCTTTTAGGGCTTTAAGTTGTTGATAAAAAAAAAATCTGACACTCTTAGGAACATGTAAGGGCTTGAAAGTTGAAGTTAATGGAACTTTGTAAGCAAATTATGAAATACTTTCTATGAGTTGAAACTGTAAAACTTAATGACTGAAATTTAATGCTAGAAATATAATATTTAAAGAAACATAATAAAGGTTTAAGTGACCAGAAAACAATACTTGGAATATTTACATTTTTATGACATCTTTAGTAAATATCTTTAATTTATTATCCTTCTCCATTTAAATGTGATTTTTATTCCTTGATTTTACAAAGCCATCATACACAAGCAAAACAAAACAAAACAAAACAAAAACATGGGCTGAATTTTAAGTAACGTGTTGCTCACCGTATCAGATGTGCAACAGACACTGAAAAGGCTTGCTGTGAGGCAAAGACAGCTGTGTTTTATAATGCAGTTTGCATTCTCTGTTCCCCATTAAATCCATTCCTCAGGACAGACTTTAACTTGTGACCCCTCTATTAGCCCTCGTGCACCCAGCCTGGTGATTAGAGGAACATTAGGAAATTAAAGGCAAATTGCATTACCAGAGGAACAGATGGAAGAGCTACTGAGGATCTAACATGCAGGACAGGAAACCTGCTGATGCCCAGAGTTTCTGTCCTTTTTACTGGCCTACATTTGATGCTAAATGTCACCCTCAGGTAGCAGTTTCTCCAGTGGCACATTTTGATGAAGCATAAAGTGAGTTTTTACTTCTGTAGTTATTTAGTCTTCAAGTTGTGGCAGATCTTGTAGCTGCCATTTTTTTTTTCAAAGTTCAGATTTAAAAATGCTTTGGTTAAAAATCAAGATGTGAATATTCTGAAAAAGTTTTATGCATATTTATTGCTATTAATCAAATGATCAATTTTGACCTAACATCCTCTCTCCAGTGGGACGTCAGCTAATTCACAGCAGCTTGTTTCGGGTTCAGAGTAATGATCATCAGTGAAAGGTGAGAGTTTTCTGCCACTCAGCCTGAACGCAATATATGTGACGCGATAGCAGCAGCGATAAAAGTTGAACATTTCTCACGTTGTGTTGCTCACCAGTGTGTCCATGTCCACCTGTATGAGCTCACAATTTTACATGTGTGAATTTTGGCAGTTGCTTGGCTGTCGGAGCCTAAGCAATTGTCACTTCATTGCACAAGTTCCATAGGAAATGAATGAAGAGAGTGCAACATCGCTTCCATGTGTCAAGCCCATTATGGCATCTTATACTGTGGTCAACGATGCAGAGTTGCAAACATGAGTGAAAAGATGAGTAAGGAGAGACTTCTGTGCTCACTGGAAAATTTTGCTTTGAATAATACCTCAATGGAAGTTTAGGGTTAGGTTAGGTTGTATGTACAATAGAGCTGTAACAATTTATCTAATGACTCAAGTACCTCGAATATTAAAAATTATCGGACTCAAAGCTTTATTAAATTGTGTCTTGCTGTTTGCTGCACTGTGTTCTGGCTGGATGATTATGTGTGTTGCTAACGCCTGCCAATGAGTTGTAGACAACTGCTGTGTGCTATTAGCATAACATAGGGTGATCAAAGAATCTAATTTCATCAGACATATCGAATTTTCACATTCTGTCTGGAGAATCCAAGGGAATTTATTGATTGATGAAAATGTCCTTTTTTCATCATAAAATGACTGGCACATTGTTTGGAATAAGACAGGCTTTCTATATTGACTGACCTCCTGCAATGCTGGAATGAACAGCAGTGAACCAGTACACAACACATACATAACACATACACCCGCTGTACATACATATGTTGTACATACATATGTTGTGTACATACAGTGGCTGTATGAACAGTTTGCTGCTGTAGGTCAACAGTTGATGCTTAGCACAAGTGTAACTTTATAGAAGAAGTAATCTGACAGAAGGAAGGCTCTAATGCACTGGTGCCACTGGGCCATCTGACTTCTAACAGCAGACAAAGCAGTTTCAGCGTCTTGCCCAAAGACACAACGAGTTAGATGGACAAAGCGGGGGGCTCGAACCAGCACTCACTGATTACAGAACAAACTCCTACTAGCACCTGCCGCGCAAGGGGGCAGCAATTCTCAATTTAATCAATAGGTTGCTTGTTCAATCCATCAGAATGGCCGAGACACACGCACACCAATGTACAAAGCTCACAAAGGAGGAAAGATTGAGAAGTTGATGACAGTGAAAACAAACTGCAGAGAAGCAACAGGCAAGTACAGCAAGTGACAGTAGCCAGCAGAAAAAGGCCAGGAATTTATTTTCACCGTTTACAGTGGGGAATAAAAAACAAAAACAAAAAAAAGATTTTCAAAGTCACTGCCCCAAGTCAAAAAAATGCAAATCCCAGTGAATCATTTGTATGGTTTCTTTTATGAGAATCACACACACTGAGTAATTATTTTAATGCTTTCAAAAACACAATTAACTGCAACAACTTAGATTTTATTTTGTTGGAAGTTGACAGAAAATAAAATTGCATTCCTGGAATATCAGATAAGTGTAATATTGTCATTTTATCACAGTTGGTCCATTGCTAAATAGACATTTCTTTGATCTAATGTAGAAAGAAAGATGAAGCAAGGCGAATTTGAAGGGAATACTTTGTCTCCATCTTCTTAGCTTTGCTAAACCTAGTGAGCCATTTTTGTTTTTCCTGCCTCTTTCTGTTTTTATTATCTCTGATGAGCCCAGAGTGGACAAGCTCTGATAATAATTGACCCAGCATGTGGCCCTCTCAAAACCAGGTTCCAACAGATAATTCTTCATTTTTCCCCTCTGTCCATGCTTAGGTGGCTGGCACATCAAATCTCAACCAGTGCCCAGAAATCTGATTGTGTTAACATGATTGGGGAATGGTAAGACTGTAAACCCATTGTTATAATCGCAGATGGATAAATGATGCCTACAAATTAAAATCAAAATGGAAAAATTACCAATTCCTCTTAAAACATTGGTGTAGTTATTCTGACTCATTTATGAGCATTTAAAACATATCCCATTTGGCTGTTAATGACTTTGACTTTTTTGTTACTCATAGAAATGTATTTGCTATTTTATAGAATTTACCTTAAGTGATTTTAAAATATCTAAAGGATCAATTAATTCTTTTTTTTTGTTTGTTTTTTCCATTTTCTTCTCCAAAGAGTTTTTGCGGTGCTAATGGCTCATATTTTTGACAGTAGGGAGACAGGGAAGAGGGCGAGGAGAGAGGGGAAGATATGTGGCAAAGGCATATATTAACATAAAAGTAAAAAGACATACCCCCTCCATACACACTGTGAATTCAGCACCTTCATTTCAATTAACACACTAATTTTAAACCAGGCTGCATCTACTTTAAAGATATGCCAGGACAGGATATATGGCGTCAACTTTATGGCAAAAGTTGATAGGAGCATTATTTTAATTCACCACGAGACTGTATTGTGCTCCATGTGTGCATGAAATAATCCATTTATAAGGTTTCTATTTCACTTCGTGCAATATGGAGCCCAGTTTGTCAAATGAGTAGTAATCCACACACACACACCCGCACACCTTTTTGCCAGCACTGTCATGAGTCTGTCAAAAAGAAATTGTGGGGAACATTGACCCAAAAACAATTATTGTCTGGATAATGGAATGACATGTTTAACATACTGACAGTACCCAGAAAGTTATATACAATGTCTCAGAAATGCCATACATGTATCTTGAACATTCCTAAACCATATATTTTCAATGCAAAGAAGTACTGTATTACAATATTACTCCTCTGTCTTTTCCAAAGAACAAACTAGTGACCAATTTCATGCAAGAATGATGAAGGCAAAAGTGGAGGGTTATAAGTGGGAACAGGAGAATAGTTTGGTGTCACAGCTCAGGAATCTCTGATGAGAAAAAGAAGAGTGCCGTGGATGTAGACAGTAGAATTTCTTGTACTATAATAAAAGAAAATTAAAAAAAAGATAAATAAAAATCAAAGCAACTCATATATATTCACGGACAGAAACACCATTGATTAACTTATTTAAATATTTTTAAATTGCTACTCTAAGTGCTGACTCCCCACTGGAGGGGCAGGGGGAAGAGGTGGGGAGGTAGGAAGCACTGTGCTTAAGAAACTCTTAATCTTTCTCAACCTCCACTTTCAGAACATCATCACTACAATGCTTCTGCATGTTCCTGTTTATAACTGTTGATTGAGTAGTTCATAAGATAATCTTAGCAAATGTGCAGTTCCACCAGACGTTTCCTAATTGCTACATAGGGGAGGGGTTGTGGGCAGGGTGGGAACTCAGCGGGAGACTGCATTCCCTATGAGGAGCTTTTGGTAAATTGGCAGTGCCTTTCATGGGCAAGCTTTTAGGCACTTCCTAAAGGCTGCCACAGGAGATTCAAGGATTGCTGAAAAATGCATGAAAGAATCAAAGCAACTCTTCAGGTATGTTTATGATGAGGGGATAACATTGTAACTTGATAGAAAGCTCAATGTCGATTTCAATCTGGGGAGACTCAGACAGAGAGAGGGGAAGACAATTAGAATAGTTTATTGACATACAAAATTGAAGTCTTTGGCGCTCAGGCCCCGGTTGAGGACATTGGTTATCGCAAAATGTTTTTCGATAAGCTCGAATGAGCATTCCCGATGCTGATAGGAACGTCATCCCCTGGGACCCTACACTCGTGGTGGAGGTTGGTAAAGAATCCGGCCGAATGGGCGGGCGAGTGGAGGTGAAGGGCTGGTGGTGGGTTGAGCTCTGCTGGAAAGTGGAAGACACCATGGATGGAGGTCCTTATCAGCTGGAACTTGGACAGTGATTGGATGTGACGTGTCTTTGACCAGCGTTGATTGGACGACGGTGAGGAGAAGGATGAAGTCTTCCACTTTGAATTTGCGCCTAAGCTTAATTTTAGATTATATACACCTTCTTCCCCCTTTTGGCCCCTTTAAAAACAGCTATTTGTGTTGACTTGTGTTGTCTTTGACTAATTTAAATTGTGTTGCAAAAGGAAATTGGGCATGGGGGGTCAAACACTATTTTACACTAACGTATAATAACTTTTGCTGCAATTTTTCAGAAGCTAGCAACCATTTCTGAAACACAATAAGGGACTTGTTTTTTATTTGTTGGGTGGTGTATATAAGTCAATACTAGAGGATCATAGCTGTTCTTTTATCTGAACATCTACAAATCTGCTCTAAATATACAGCGTACTGATTTTCCTCCCCCACATGTCTTTTATATGGTAATGATGACAGCATCATAGCAGTTCTAGTTCTGTTCATGTAACCTCAGAAGTAGCTGCAGCTTGTTCACATCTTTATTCTTATGCTCTTCTTCTTGTGTAACTACAACAATATTTATTTTAGTGTAATAGAGACATGTAAACTCAAGAACCCACTGAAATACAATATCTAGAAATGGTTATGTAAAGAATAAAAAAACATTTTTAAAAGAATATATTCTGTAATGCAAGAAAAATATATTTTTTGGACAGGAATTCTAACATTAAGTCATCAAAAAGCTTTCTAAAATGTATTGAGATTTAACAACCAGAAATCTATCTTGTACATTTCAATTATTACATGCATGTATTTAAACTGTCACACCTCACACACATGAACAGAAGAAAAACTGGTATGAAAAACATGTCAGTTCCACAGGTTTTAATCTGTACTTTTAAGGAATCTTCATTAATGTTATACATATTTCATTTCTCACATAAGCAGTACACTTCAAACATCTAAAAAGACCCCAATAGAAACACATAGCCCAACGGCAGCTAACCATCAACCATTTTTTAATTGCTCCTGAAGCACTAAATGCAGAATGCAGTCAAGAGGAAGGGCTGCATTTAATTGGGGGCAACTTAAACATATCTTTAATTTAAAGTTGCCTGAAATGGATTTGTTGTGAACTGGCAATGTGTATTTATTTATTTATTAAGCAAAATGAAACAAACATTGTGTTGGAGATGATGCAATAGTATCTTGCTTCCAACTTTAATCAGTTATTATAAGTCCTTTAAGCATTTTATAAACCCCTGCTTGAACTGCTATCCAGCTTCCCTTAATCCTTTTGTTGTCTTGCGGGTCAAAAGTAACCCATTACCATGTTTGGCTGTAGAAAATATACCTCAACATTCTTAACATTCTTTGTTAACGTTCTCCTATAAGTTCAACACCTTATGTTGAACAGAAGATGCTCTTCATCTTGCATTGAGGATGTTCAACATGAGAACATCTTGATGAGATGAACATAATCTCGTGAAGATTTTCTTCATCTTATGTTCAACACCTTTTGTTGAGTAAATGGTCTTCATCATGTGTTGAACATCTCATATAATTATGAGAAGAGTGCTGATTGTTAAATTGTTCACAAAATCAAGCAACATTTTGTTTTCTTGTGTTACGAGAGGTATTTTTATAATTCACTTACTTAAAAAAAATATAAATCGTCCAAATGTTTCAAATTGTTGGCTTTTTGTTCTTTAAAGAACAAAAAGCAATTCAGAATTAATAACTTTACATTTATGTAATTACAATAATAAACCTTTACTTTGTAAAAGAAAACTGCTATAACATTTGGTTTGTGGTAAAAAGTAAAAATGTGTAATACTGTTGATTGTCTTTTGTATTATGTAACACAAAATGTATTAAATTGAGTTAAATTGATAAATAACAGATTGTTTCCCCATGCAAAATAGATTGTGGATTTAAAACTCAATTAATTAGCTTTATTTTGGGACTTTTGTTAGGGCAGGTCATTTTTGACTAAGGGGAGTGAACAGAACGTTAAGATCACACGAGAGTTAAACATAAATATGCTAGGGGAGCACAGTAGCTTCAGCTAAGAAAACAATTACTATTTATTTGCTGTACAAAGACAATAGAGGGTCAAACTGGCCTCCCAGGGATTCCTCTCCAGCAGCTTTAACAGATGAAGGCAACCATGTTTTTTTGTTTTGTTTTTGTTTTTCTCTGTCAGCATTTGACAGAAACTCCATCAGAAAACATTGTTAACAACAGGTGAAGGGGGCCTAAAGGGAATAGTCATTATGGAACAAAAAAGTAATCAGTTTGACCACATCATTAGCATGTGGGTCATGTCTTTAGAGAGGAAATAGTACATTCAGCCTGTATAGACTGAGGTGTTTTGTGATTGGTGGCTGACACGAACATATTTGAGGTTAATATACAGCATTTTATAATAACCGAAGACAACATGGTTTCTTTCTTGTGCTGTAAAATGGCACCATGTTCATCGAAAATGCATTATACATCCCTTTAATGTAAATAGTATATAAACTTGTAAAATTAAATGTCAGGTACTAAAGTGTTTAGTTTCATGTGTAAAGTATATTGTTTCATCTTTCGGAAACTGACATTTTATTTTTCCTTTTCAATATATCATGTTATTCAATAAACAAGTTTGAATTTCATATTTAAACTTGACTCTGATGCACACAAAAATGTTTCCTTGGGTTTGTGGCATGTTTTTTTTTTTTTCTTTTTAAAGTCACTGCACTACTGTAAACATCATCCCGAACATCTTGTCTGGCTTCCTACACATCTTTCTGCCGTTTTTGCTTACTTCCACAGAACTGAGGATTGAGGAATATTCATAGAGAAATAACTAGTAAGCCTTTCATTTGATGTTTTGCCCAGAACACATTTCACATTTTATAATCTCCTCTAGCTTAGAAGCAGATGATACTTTTTTAAATAGGCAGCAACAAACACAATAACCTGCTGTGCTATTGTTGTTGAATGGGCCAGGTGTTCAGTCACATTTGCAGCAGCATTTAAATAAGTGGATAATTAATTAAATGTATAAATGGAACATGTTCCATGCTGAATTAAACTTCAATCACAAGCCACCAACCACAGACTATTTTTCTGAGGCAGGACACATGGCTTACACATCTCTGGGATTACAGTACTTTTATTTATTTATGTTTACAGAAAGTAGTCGTCAATCCTCTGTGACAAACATAGTGTGCAGTCAGCTCCCCTAAGGCTCCATGTCTAATGAAATATACCCCACACCTGTCCTCAGCAGCTCATTCACTTGCTCTGACAGCCAGTGCCCATTTACAAGTTCAAAATCATTCAAAGAGTACTTGAGGCATTGAAAAGTGTTTTCATGGTCCTGTTTTTTTCTGTGTCTGTGGACCATCTGGGGTATATTTACTAACCTTCTGAAAACCTTATGGAGACCAATGCCTGATCCTAATATGGTGCACCACCTTGTTGAGAGTTAGGCATAAATGCAATTGTTAAGATGAATGGAACTCAATATTAATTCCTGGTATGGATAGAAATACAAACTTGCGTGGGTGTCTGTAAAATGTTAGCATATTTACTCAGTTTAATCAGGTAGGTGGTGTATAAAAGCCATCACGCCTTTGTCATTGTGAAGATGATTGAAAAACATTGAGTGGCACTTGCTAATGTGGGCAGTTCAAATGTGAACTTGCCTTGTAACACAACACTGTTATTTTAGGTCAAAAGGAACAAATCCTTATGTTTAATGGAAACACTTAAAATCCTGCTGAGACAATATTTCCAGTGGAGAACATGAAGCTACATTTAAAGTACCACACTTCCTTGAAGGTCTTATTTTCATGCTTTTTTGATCTCAGAAAATCTACAGTTACTGTTGCCTGAATGGTGGCTATTGTCCTTTTCACAGGTTTTTAATGCTTTTCCAAAATGGTGGAAAAGTAAACAAATTCAGATAAGCCTAATTGCTCAAAACATGTGGTGCCTCAATGGTTTTCACCTCTTGATGGATTTATTTTGCAAAGACCATGTGGCCCTATGAACTGGAATATTTTTGCTGCTCTTTAAAAACTCAGTTTTACATTGTTCAGTTTTGGCATTTCATATTGATGCTTTTTCCACTTTTCTGAAACCAATGAAAAAGACTTTAGTGCTTTTATGCTGTATGGTGGGAAAACGTGCAACAGTAAAATCAGCCCTTCTTTATGTCTAAGATAAAAGAAAATCATAAGGATTATAATGCAAAATGCTCTTGACCAACACATACACATGCACATTTTCATAAGGGTAATTTATAGTAACCAATTAACCCTAACTATTTGTCAAGACTGGGTGGATTACATATCACCCACTCTAACATTTAGAGTAAAAATTTGTTTAGGTCTAATATTCTGACTTTCGCAATGTCTTTCTTTATTTTTGTTTATTAATTAGGATTTTGTTTTAAGCTACTTTGCCAACCGGTCAGGCTACAGGAAGTGATATTCATGTAAGTTGAAATATTGGAGCCATATAAGCGAGTGACATGGTTGTCTTAAAAGTGACTTTGCAAACAAGCTGTCTCAACCTCTCTCTTTTATTCATGAGTGAATGATAAAATGTCTTAATATGATGATATTACAGAGAAAACTTTGATAGTATCTGGAGAGAACTTTGGGAGAACATGCAAACTTCATGCCTAAAGATTTTCGCAGGTTTTTTTATTCGATGAACACTGTTAACAAACAAGAGCGACAGCACTTACTGCATTAAATATCCGTTGGCTCGCTGAGTCAGTAAATATTTACAATATAGATAAGAAAAATACTAATTCAAAACGTACACACAAATATTTCGTTACTTTCCTCTAGCTCACTTCCCCTATAAAAGACATTTTATATAAATAGCAGAGCTAATTGATATTTACCTGTTAAGAAACAAGAGCGACAGTGAGCGCCCCAGCTGACCAGCCGTTAACTGCACGCTGAGTCAGGCGTGCTCAATGTGCCAACTAGTGGCGAACTGCTGTAACTGCAGTTTAATGAAGCTCAGTTGAATAGGAGAATAGACTTTATTTAAGTCTATAGTATAAAGTAGGTGAGGGGGTGTAATAATTTCTCATGTCCATTTTGTTCTGTCACATTTTGGCTAGGGAATGTTCCCAATTATACAATAAAGTCATTGCAGCAATTGTATTTTTAAATAGAAATTTCTACACATGTTATATTAATGGTGAAAATTGTTCTGAAATGATTTGTCATGGATTCAACTTTAATCTAAAAATCTAAGAATTTAACAGTGTGTCCACTTTTGAGAACCATAATAAATACAAATTTGCTTTTATTCAAATCCATGGTCCTCAGACTGATGGCTTTATATACAACTCAAGATTCAGAAATGTTTCCCATCCTGAAAACCCATGTCAATCTGCCGTCTACAAGCATCAACCCATAATACAAGTGACAATTTCAACATAGGTAGAATTCATTTGTAGCTTTCAGTAAGCCTAGTGCAGTAATCACCTGTGATATGGAGGCAATAACCATTCCTCATGCCCCCTTGTTCACCTCATCACCTGCCATATATGTAGCTGTCCATCTACTCTTCCTTTGGGAATTTATTCCATCATTGCTTTTAATGGCTTTCACACTGTCCAGCTAGCAGTCTTAAGCTGGACTGTAAGTTACTGGCATTTTGAAATAAGTGCTTGGGGTTGTGTTTAACAAAATTTGAATCTTGTTACACAACAAACAGATCAATGTGTTTTGACTTGCAAAGAGTAGAAAAAATAGTCACATGTGAATCTTCATCCTTTTTATGATATGCAAAGAGTAGATACCTATTTCTCTTTTCAAATGGAAGAACTATCATTGGTATTAAGCATAACTAGAGTCTTGGGAAACTCACCCTCAAATTCAATAAGGAGCCACATAATGGGATAGGGCAAATCATGAATGGACCATTTAAATGATATGGACTAAGTTTGTATTAACCTCTTTCTTTGATTACTGAGAGGACATTATTCTTTATCAAGCAATATATTTGCCCTAATTACCCATTATCCATCACTTCAAAATGTTAGATGTTCTGACCTCACACATTTTTTGTGTAATAACAAAAGAAAATGAGAAAGAAACTAGATTAGAACACCCACCTTTGTACCAATTATAAGAGATTGGTCATGTTATAAAGGCCTTTCTGTGACTGAGAAAACGCATGTCCTGAAATTTCAGGGACACCATGCTCTAAAACAGCATTCAGAGTAACACAAGCTGACATTGAACCCAATTATTGTTTCCTCTGTGTCCATGATTGAATTTCTCTAAGAAATGCAGACAGGTTCTATGTTCTGCAGTAAACCCAATTGGCTATAGAATGAAAAGATTAAAGTGCAGTAGAAGCTACGAGATTTACATTTCAAAAGTTATAAAACGTATTACAAAGTTTAATGCCTCTAGCTGAATCTCTTTTCCTGGTACTACAGCAGTAGCTCCAGTACATGAAAGTTACATTTCATACTTTGAGTGCAGATACTGGTCATTTTGCTCTTTAGTTGTTTTGGATCATTACAGTTTTTCCTCTCAAGAATAAATTATTGGGCATGAGTTGAAGTCTATCACAACATATAAGTAAGTAAAATTTAAATTCTACAGCACCTTTCACACACATATAGATCAAAAAGTGATAAAACAATTCAAACAAACAAAAGAAACATTAAGCAAAAGCCTGTCTGAATAAAAATATCTACTCATTCCTGTGAAGTGTCGGGATAGTGGGAGGGTGTATCAAAGTCTCAAAGCGACTGCCTGAAATGAGCTCAAGGTCCAGCCAACAACGTTTGTATCAAAGATACAACAAAAGACCTTGATGGAGCTCGAAGATCTAAATGGTTCAGAATGTATTTAGGAGCGCTGGCCATAGATTGCCTTGAAGGTTAAAACCAAAATTTAAAAATTATTCCTAGAATGCACAGGAAGCCTTTCTGTTAGTTTTAGTCCACAGTCATGCTGCAGTATTAAGCACAGACTGAAGGTGAGCCACAGGGATTTTCCCTGGACTGGCTTCAAACACATAAAAAAACTATTACAATACTCTAAATGGCAAGAAATAAAAGCATGAGTAACCATCTTTAGTTCAGTCTGTGACACAAATGATCCTAACTTAGAGATATCCTTTAGGTGATAAAAACAATTTTGAACGAGTATTTTACAGAGAATAAGAGTACTAAACAAATTAGTACACTTAAAATGCACCAATTTCATTTAAAATAGCAAACTTTACATCATGTTTTATATTCAAATTTATCTTTTCAGTTTTGTTTAAAAATATGTTTAAGCACATATGAATTTTACTGTTTTAAAATGTATTTTCTTTTGTTTTTTGTATTTATTTATAGATGCATTATGTGTCTAACCCTCTTTATTTATTTATTTATTTATTTTTCTCAAGTCTTTATTTCTATGTGTTGTTTATGCATTTTTTTTCTCCTGTTTTTACTTTGCCCTATGCTTTTATCTGTCTGATATAATTTTCTAATCTTAATTGTTGCGTTTTCATTAGCTGTAAGTGGTAAGTCATCAACAGAATTAAAGGCTTGAAAACATCAGTGTGTTATTAATCTGTATAATGTGCTTCACTTAGTAAACTGAGTTGCTGAAATAAATTAATTTATCACTAATATTCTAATTTACTGAATATAACTATATTACTTTGGGTTGGTCTATCACATAAAATCCTGGTGAAAACGTTGAAGATTGTGGTTTTAATGTTAAGTGCCAGTAGCATAACATCGTAACCTGTAACACACCATCTTCTTGCTTCTTGCAAATATTTAATGGGCCATGTCTCTAATCTAGGACAAGGTTTATGTTTTATTATAATAAAAAAGTCACTACTAGCAATTATATTTACTACTTACACGCCACACTGTCACTGTAATGAATTAAATTGCTCTTTTTTCTAATGGTTATATCTAAATGTGGAATGTATTCTTATTAATGTAAGACTAATCAGTATTTTTATTATCACAATTCAACATCCCATGTTGAACTGAAAACAATGTGTCTTGACGATTCTAATAATTTCAAATGTGGCCTCAACTCCAAGTTCTTCTTTTGATCTTTCTTTCCACTTCTTCCTCTTACATACATGTTAAGAAATAGCAAGTTGTTTCAGGCCAATTCTTAAAGATCAATAGACTTAATTTTTCATTTGGCAAAAATAAAAAAAAGAAAACAGCCTTTTTCTGATAAGCTTCTTTCATTTAAATCATGGTTGAATTTATAAATACAAGTCAAAATGTCAATGATAGGACAGTCATAGTTGAGGTCATTCCTCTAGTGACTACACTGCATTGCATTGTTTCATTGTTTGTATTAAAAAACTCTATCTTAAAATTTTGGGGTTTTGAAAAAAAATCTTGCATAACATTTGCGAAAGGTTCAGATGAACAAAATCGATCTGCCTACGGTCTTTAGATTAAATTTTACATCAAAGAAAATGCTGCTGGGTTTGAAAAAAAAAAGTTTTTAGTTTCTTTTTCTCCTCTAAATCTCCTGTGGTAGTGCACAAAAGTTTAAAGTAAGAAAAAAAAGACTTCACCTCTTAGTGGTGTTTACTGTTTACGATAGAAAAGTAAGAAAATAAGCATAGACACTGCCATAATGACAAAGGCAGTGTCATAAATGATAATTATGAGTTTAACAAATGATAATAACACTGCCTTTGTTCATCAGACAAAAAGTAAATATTTCCTGCTCTGCTTAGATTTAAAGTTATGGTATTTTTATAAGGTTGGTATACTGGAGATCTGATGACTGCTTGCAGCAACACTTTTGGAAGTTTCACCTGGAAAATGAAGAGTAGACAGACTCAATAACCATGATTAAAAAAAACTAAAAGAATCTTTTGTTTTTGTTTGTTTTTGTTTTGGAGAACAAGGCCACTGTCTTAGCAAAAAGAGGCCAATATAATCAAAGTCAAAATTTGAACAGGAAAAAAAAAAGCATCCAATGAAAAATGTAAAAGAGAGTCAGTGGCTTTGAGTAGCTTGATATATGTGAAATGAAAGCATGGTCATATATAATTCATGTGAGGTTTTTGTAAATTCCCTCATTGCGGTATATTGGCATTTTTTTTTCACTATTTTTCTTTCTTTTTTTACTTCCCTCCTGTAGTTGATATTATTTCTTAATTGACACAATCACAAGCTGAAACTTGTGTGTGAGCAAGAGAAAAGCTTTGGTAGTTTTGATAGTACTTTTTTGTTGTTGTTTTGACTGAAATGTTATACTGCGTTATCTCTCCAAGGAGAGGGGGAAGAACTTGACTGTTCACTGGGTAATTTTCAATCTCATTCACAAACTAAAATTTATCACGTAAACAAACTTCTTTTTATATTATGCCTTAAAAGTATCTTACTAGTAATGTATTATCCATTTTATATAACACAAAAAGATCCAGACAATATCCACATCGTCTGTACCTATAGTTACAGGGTTTGTGGGGAGAAGACACCAGGCCATTACAGGAAAACACAGAGAGGCACCAGAGGACAAACAACCATGCACACACACACTCAAAAAAATTCAATGAAATGTTTCTCTTGTCCAGATGCTATCAATGAGGTAGATTTATTTATCTTCAGATACAGCTTGTGCTACATCTCCAGATCCCAAACAGCCTGCTGAAGAAATCAGTGTGACTCTCACGGTCAGCTGTCTGTCTAGTGAACAAAATCACTTAAAGAAATTATTTTAACCCCCCCCTCACCAAAAATGCGCCTCTGAAACATTTTTGTTTATAAAAAGCATGCCCGTAAGCCTTCCCTCTCATAGAAACACCTGGTATGCCCTTCCCTTTACATATATTTCAGGGGAAACTATAAGGAGTGATGAGTGAAATAATGTCTTCCTTTTTAAATATATTATTCCCTTTCACCTTTCAAACATATTTACATATTTAGATGGTAAGTAATCTTTTCACTGTCACAATTTCCAGTCTTTTCAACTCCAGCTGGCTGATTAGATTAGAAACCTGTATATGCGCTAAAACAAGTTCCATTACAATTGCTTAACTGGACAAAAGTTCTGAGTTTGAAGAGAGAGAGAGAGAGAGGGAAAAAAAAAAACACTTAAGGATGTTGAAGATAGATCTCTTCCTGAAGAAACCTTATGGGTATTTGCATAATATTGGTTTTAGTTGTTTTTCCTCAACAAACAACAAAAACAGTTTCTGCTTGAAGAATAAAAGTAGTAGTCTTTGCAAAGAAAAAAAACCTGCAAAGTTTTACAAGTTACACAATTATGTTATGCTTGAATACTCCATTTCCACATAAAAATCTGCTTTTCTTTTCTAAAAAATGGCATTTTCTCTCATACTAATTTTTACTTTCATCCCTCTTTAAGTTATTTATTGGTCACTGTATATAATATTTTCATCTGCAAGTGCACTTTCATCAATTATAGAAAATTATGAATAATTCTGTGGAACAGGAAACAGCTGACCACAGAGCATACAGTTTATCTGAGTTACTATTTGCTTCTCCTGTATCTAATTAAAACAGGAAGTTCTTCCCTTGTGGCCTTTGCAATTGAAAAACAACCTAAGAGTCGCCAGTTGCTGGGAGCCACAATAATGTATCACCAAATGTTTGTAAGCCAATACTTTCATTAATTCTCACTGCAGCATTAACATCTCCCTTGCTGACTTCAGCAGAAATGCACTACTCCCTGGCATGAGGAATTCTCAGTCACTGTGTATCTTTCTGCCCTCGTTTGCTGTGATTGGCTGTGTAAGCCTTTTACATATTAAGTATTTTCAATTATGTGAGTAATGGCTAACTTTTGTGGTAGCACACTTGAGATAACACCTGACAAAAACAGAAAGCAGCAGAGTAAGAAATAAGGTTACAAAGGTGGAGTTGGTCTTGATTTATGGTAGGTAAAATTACAATACTTAAGAGCTACCTTGGGGACTGGGTTACAAACATGGATAGGTTGTTATGCAAAGGCAATAGAGCATGGCCCTGTATTACAGGTCAGATTAGATAAGTGTGACGCTTCAGTTGAGTGGCAGATTCAATTTGCTCAGTTGCTGTGCAGACGAGGCCCATCTTAAGAATAAAGATGAGGGGCAGGTAAGAAGTGACTACATTTGGCACAACATTGAGGTAATGCATATAATTCATTACAGCAGGTGAAGAGATGCTGAAGGCCACAAAACCATGAAGTTAAAATACAGCCTCATCTCATCCATTCTGGTATGCAACATTTATCACGCAGGTTCTTGGAACAAAAAGCAGAACACAAAACCTTGAGGACAACATGGCCCAGATATATTGTAGCTTACTGTCTATTACAAGACAAGACTGAACCGTTTGCGAGTCCTAAAGTTAGCAAAATATGTAATTATAAAAGAGCTGCTTTTCTCAATTTCTAATTTCAAAAAATAAGTTAAAGAAAATTCAGATACTTGCATGTCTACCACAACTCTTGCAAGAGGTGGACGAAGGTGCTATGTAGCGAGGGCTAAACAAGAGAATGTTGATATGGGATTCTGCATTTGTGTAACTCGCAACTTGTAAGTTGGTAGCTTGATTCCAGCTTTCCCAGACATGCTTCAAGCTGTCCTTGGGGAAAAAAATTAACCAATGAAATTAATTTCATTAGATCATCTACTGATCAGAACTGAAAGTGAGTATGAGTGCAGCTGGATGAAAATTATTTTTGTTTGACACTAGAGGCCTGTATTTGAAAGTAATCTGACAGGCTGGATGTAGAAAGAAGTGGGAAAGACATGTGGCAAAGTTATCGAGGATAGGAATCAAACTCAAGATGGCAGTGTCGAGGTTTATAGCCTCTGTATAAGGGGAGACTGCTTTAACCAATGTGCCATGCGATGCCCTGCGTAAAAGTAACAAGTACTTTAAAGTACTAACAATCAAGATTGCTTGCTCTTGGATCACAATTGCACTTTATTTTTGGAAATCCTGTCATAGTTTGGACTGGTGTAGAAGGTGGCTTGGCCTTTTTTAAAACACTGCAGTAACATCCTTTCTCTTTGCGCACATGACTTGAGTAATTGGACTCTGCCATTTTAGTAAGTCTTTTTTCCATTTTAAATAATGAGATTGCTTTGTTGTCCTGTGGTTACTATGTATCTTTCATATTAATAACATTGAGAAGGTGCACTCCCCTTTGGATATATTAAGGTGAGCACGTTGATTTGCTTTGGATCAATGTATTTAATATGCTGCATGTTGTTCTTGATGCCAAAACAACTGCATGCGACTGACAGCCTGTTTTCTCGTTCTCATTTTTAGCTCAAGTCTCTGTGACAAATTGGTTTCTCTGAATGTTCTCCGAGTTGCGGGCCTGCTTGGCTCTGTCAGTACCAATTTGTGTTCACGAGATGAGGATCAGTGGAATAACGCAAAAGCTCCCTCTAATCACTTGCAATACTTTTGGGGATTATTTATTAAATATTAAAACAATTCTTTTGTTGTACTTCTGAATGACCTTAGCTAATACTTTCAACAACAATTTCCCCCAGTCTATTTTGATTATGTTATAACATGAGTTTTGCTTTGTCATTTGCCACTCTACCCATGATACTGTGCATAGATATGTTTTATAGACTTGAGTTGTAGTAAAGAGAAAGGGTGAAAAATAAACAGGACTGAAAATATTTACAAACAAATCTAAAGTAAAGTATGTGTTATACTGACTGTGCATTTATTTTTTGTATAATATTTTATTGTAAATATAATGCAGCCAAAGAACTCTTATTGAAATAGAAAAAAAAAAATAACCAAAAACATGAAAAACAAAATGTGGCGATAAGACAATAAAATTACACACAAAAAAAATTATAATCTAGTGATGTAGCAATATCTTGAAGCAATAAGAAAGACATGATTTGGAGCTTCTGAAAGAGACAAATTCAAGGCAGCAAATTGTGAAATCAACTTTCTTGCAAGTTATTTTTGATATATGTATATCATTTTTATAACAACTTAAAGTGATACACTTACTTGATTTTGGTATAAAATGGCACCATGTGCCTGGGAAATATATAATTGTCTCCATTAAGGTTAATCCTTTGTCTTGTATGGCAAGTGGGTCAATGAATAACAAAAACCAAGGCATGAATAAACAAAATCTCGATAGGCATGGTTTATAAAGTTATCTGTACATCAATCTGGTGGAATGACATACGGGAGTCTGCGAAGTAGACATTTAATGCGTTGTCAAAACATTACCCCTGTGACTGTTCTACCTAACTTTGACAGACTACCTTGTCAAGGCATTGAGCATTTTATGTCTCCCATCTGCCTCGTCCCACTGACAGGCGGCTGAGTCAGACGGTCTGGACTGAGAATGGATGCATGGTGCCGTACTCAAACACAGACACTTAGTGACCCATTTATCTTTTATTCGAGTTCTTATGCAATGTGTGGTGGCCTTTATATATGACTTTTTGCATGATTAATCCATTCCATATCACAATCCGTCAAGAAAAGATGATTATGGAGTATAGTCACACTCGATTCTGGGCATCAAGAAATATTCTGAATTAAAAAAAAATAAAAGAATGCAACTTCTAATCCCACAACATCACGTTCGGTATCAGAGGATACATTTCTTAAGAACCGATAAGGAATAAACCCCATTGTTCCTATTTCATACAATAAACAGTCCATAGTATGTGTTACAGTTTTATATGTACGTTTTTACAGTTTCTCTCAAACATCTGTGGACTCCAGTTAAAATACTATTAAAGCACATTTCTCTTCAAAAGAAGGTTGAGACCAATCTCATTTGTCAGTAGAGCTTGCAAACTTAGTCTCGCCCAAAAAATGGGACTCTTGATTGATGTAATATAAAAAAAGTGTAGTCAAGTAAACTCAAACTTACATTTACCGAGTGACCAACTTTAAAATTTAAGATATTAAAGCTTATTAAAACCAATAGCAAACCTACTATATAATTTCTAAAGTGAGAAAAAAAACAAAAAAAAAAAAACATGAGCTAATAAAGCGTGGGCCACTATGGTAAGTAGGCGATAATGCTACAGGCACATGGGAAGGCTGAAGGACAGGAGCTCTCAGGACTGTCAACCTCACAGCAAAGCCAGGCCTACTGGGATGATGAGCAAAAGCAATCTCTCCTCTTGCTGTCCTCTGTCTCTGATCCTCTCTTCATCCTAACCCACACTTTAGTTGTCTCCCTTATTTCCTTCCCTCTGTGTCTTATCCTTGCCACTCAATCCTATCGCTTCTTGTTTCCTTAAGTTTTTTTCTTCATAAGCCTTTCTCTGCCACCCCCTTATCCTTCTCTTTCTGTATCTCTCCTGTCACCCAACCACCAGCATTGTATTGTAGCTGCCAGGAAATGAGAAAGGCACTCAATTACTGTGCTCATTGAATCATTAATGTCAAGGTTGTGGCGTCTTCTGTTGCCCGGGAGGCAACAACTAACAGACAGTGTGCCTTGTAGCAAATCTTCTGCTGTATGTCCCAACAAGACAGACACGGTTTGATATGGGTCTCACTGATAACAGAGCTTTGGATGGAAATTGTGGCAGACACAATGATAAGAACAGTATTAATGATGGACCTGGCTAGCCCTGTGTACACAATGATAGAATGGTTTGGGCTTCTAACAGAAGCAAAAAGGAACATATCAGATGAGAGATTGACCAGGCAAAGGGACTCATTACAATCTAACCTTGTAAACCTGGTACATTCTGTGAACACAACAGAGCTTTGTGCCACCTCAAGACACTCAAAGGACTATATGTTGATCACGCGTGGTTGTAAGTGTGCCTAGATGAGGGGTGTGGATGATCAAACCTATCAAGATATAAAATTGTACATACAAAATAAATTTACAATTTACCATCTTTACAGAGTAATTTGTATTATTTCTTCCTTTGGTTGTCCCACATTATAGAGATTGTTGCCCAATATATAAAATCATGTAACTTTTATAGAATTTTCACATCACATCCAGTTAGTTTAAGAAATGTATTTAAATGTATTTTTAGAACCAATTAACACTCTTTTGAAACCATCTAATCATGATATACTTATAATGACAGCACATTAAGCAGATTTAACTTCACCGTTATGAGCCCACTGGTTAAGTGCATCAGTAAATGGCTTTTCCCTTTAAGCAAGATACATATACTTTTGACCTACATGCATGGATAGCTGTTGTTTGCTGTGTACCTGCGTGAAACACAAAAATAGTAAAAGCTTCTTATTTTCTTTTCACTGGCATACTGAGTCTAGTGTTCTACATCTTAAAATAAAAATATCTAGCACTTATACAATAAGTGGAACTCCAAGAAGCACTGGTGTGTAAGATTGTAGCTGTAATATGTGTAACAAAAATATGCAAAGAATTTTCTCCAGTAACAGCCACAATACAAATGTCTTGTAATTTTGTCAGCTTGGGGCATTTATATTTTTTATGTCATATTATGTTCATTGTAAATAAGGAATAACTTTGTACTCATATGATTACTAAATTTCCCTTTTTAACATTTATTAGTTTTCATTATTCTAGCAGTTTTAATGAATTTGTAGCATATTTAGATTTTTTATTTTATATTATATTGTTATTACTTTTAATTATTTTTATTTCTAAATATTTGGGTCTTTGCAACAGCGATCTCAGTTTGATTTCTCTAATAACTGATGTACACAGTGACATGTCAGTATTGAAATGAGGTTTATTGGACCAAAAGAAAATGTAAAATTAAATTCAGTCTGTTTTTTGTTAGATAACAATGTCTGGCTGAATAACCATATATATTTCTGCGCAGTTGGTAGCACTGTTGCCTTGCAGCAAGAAGGTCCTCGGTTCGATTCCCGGTCTGGGGTCTTTCTACACGGAGTTTGCATGTTCTCTCTGTGCATGCGTGGGTGAACAGATAATGGATGGATGGATTTCTTTTGTCTTTGTCAAACATTTGTAAAGAGGTACCCAAAAGTAGATTCAGAGTTAAAGGCCAGATAATAGGGTGCAGGAGGGAGCAAACTTGAAGTTGAAGATGAATCAGAAGCTCAGGTGAAGCGTGGATGTTGAGCCTGGGTAATTATGGACTGTGGTGATAGGAAGCAATTTTGCCAAGGTTCTACCTATAAGATGCTTCTCTCGTCAACGAAGGAACTGCCCAGCCAGTCATGCTTTCTTTTATGATGCCAACAAAAAATATAGTCAGCCATAACAATCTATGTAATGTGCTTTTCACTATATCTTTATTTATTTTACACTTACCATCTGTTTTACACAAATTTATATTTTTGCCGCTGATTACCCATAATTCCTTATAGGTAGGATGATGACAGTTCTTTGTTAATGAAGGCCCTCTAAAAGGAAGCCAATTCAAACACATTTAAATGTAATCAGGCAAGCTGCCATTAACAGTGAACCCCTTGACTACATGGTAACTTTTTCGTAAACATTTTGCTGGTAATATTGTAACTACTACTGTGGATTTTTAAGTCATTAAATGCCAATAATTTATTGTTGTTTTCCTGTACATGCATACATGATGAGAATCCTTACCCCTTAGCTAATGTGTGAAGAGGTGGTTTTCCCAATGATGAACTGCTTCAAAAGTGATCCCATTATTTCCAGGCCTGTGGCTGGCAGTGGCTGTAAAAGACATAAAGTCTTGGTGCTTAATCCTGTTAGTGCTGCAAACCTGACACTGCTTATTGGCTCTGTGGTTGTACGTGAACATTCAGGAACTAGCTGCTTGCCCTCTAAATATACTGTACAGAATTAAATAATTGATTTCGTTCTCTGCTGTATGTAGAACAAAATGGAATTTAATTATTAAGTTATTTGCATCTCTATGTGTAGGTGATTTTTTCATTTTTTTGCACAACAAAAATTTAGTAATAAAAATATAAATAAAATTATGACATTCAATAAAGACTGGTTCTGAAAGTCAATATTGTTAAGGTTATGCAGAATGTTTTAGCATATCTATTTTCAGTTCTCCTTGATAGAGGGCAGTTACTAGTGACAAACGGAGAAAAGTTACTCTATCGGTGAAAATGGATCTGTTCGTCAGCCTGAGGGACCAGAAGTGGTTGTGGTATTTGGCAGGTCTTTGTCAGGAGAGGGATCAGGGGATGATGCCTAAAGGAGGGACATCTTGCTACAATACAGAAAAGAGGACAGTTATATTCCAAAATAAATGCACAGTACAACTTCTAAAAGATATGATTTTAATAGAAGCTCAAAACTAAAACAAAAATCTTTCAGAGGCGTTACAGCAGCCAAACAGGGCATATCAATGATGTATCTTTGAGCCAGAATTAAGAAAAAATTCTGGCTGAGAGATGGTTGACATGTTTAGCTAAAATTTCAAAATCTGCCCACACTGATCACAACACCCACAAAAAAAAGAAGGGTTTCCTATTGCAAAAGATAATGGGCCAATCTGCATCATAATATAAATATTTGAAATATTAACTGAGTGGTTTGACGAAGTTGAAATGACTTTGTTGACTTGACATAAAATGGAATATCTCTCCAAGGTTAATTGGACTTGTATCTAACTCCATATTTACTGTATTTTGTTTGAAAACTGTTTTGACAACATCAGTGACACAGGCACCCTGCCACAGTGCCAACTGGTATTGTTATGATAGTGTTCCAGAATTCATTCATTCTGGAACATATGTATGTATCAGAGAAGTCGATATTTAAAAAAAAAACAAAAGAAAAAAAAAATTACCTTTTTTTTCCTCCCATTTGGATCCACAAAAACGTGTTTCTAGAAACCCCAACATAAGTGGCACAATGGGAAACGCTGTGACAATAGTTACATAATATCTATTTTCAATTCAAATAAGCATGGCATTATTTTACTTCATTGTCCCCAATTTTGTTACAGAGCCAGTGCACATTTATACCACACTCATCAAGGACAAGTTACTTATATTCTTTAGAAAGAAATGAGCATTAAAAAGATAGATGATCACCTACAGTTCTTTAAAAGGCTGATTGAGATAATTGTTTTTGCCAGTGATGTGGAAGACATGATCATTATTGTGTCATCAGGACAAATTAGTTGACTGTGAGTGACAACAGTGCTCAAAAAACTCCCACAACAAGCAAGATGAGATTTTTTTTCCCTCTATGTTAGAATAACTCTGTTTTGATACTATTGCTACTGCTATATCACTTTTATAAATGGGACTTAAAATTATTTGTTATTGTCAAATTCAAAGTGCCTGTAAAGGACAAATGCTTTGTTTTGAGTTTTGTTTTATTTAAACTACAAAGTGCTGAACATAAATTAGCTGTTTTGCTGTCAAATTCAATGTAGGAAAAAATAATTGATACAAATGTAATTAGTCTAAATGTTGCTGCTGCTGAGTGATAACATGCATGTCACAAACAATCTGAACCAGGCTGTGTTCACTGCTTCATGTCTTACTGAGAGACAGTTTCCCTACAGATCCATGGGTAATATGAAAACCATCAATAAATCTGATTTCAGCCAAATGCACTACATAAAACTAACATCTTGTGATGTGTTGCCTTGTCAGTTACAATCACTTGCTGATGATAAACGTTACTTTAATTATCTTTGCTCATTATTCGAACATTTTTTTGAAATGTACAAGAATCTTTCAGCATGTTTAACAGGGAATTTTGAAACCAGACTGTGCCCACTTTATGGTTATTTATCACCGTAGCTCAAGTCATAATACTGAACTAGGTTTAAAAGCTGAATGTTCAAAAATGGAACAGATTTTTCTATAAATCAGGAAAGTCAATAAAAAATAAATAAATAAATAAAATCGGTGCTTGTTATTTTAAGCAGTTTTTCCTACTGAATTCACAAGTGAAAACTATATTGAGTTTGTGCTAAACAGTTTTCTATAGAAAGCAGCACAAAATAGAGAGCAAGAAGCAACCACACTGACCGGACATGACAGTTTGACATCTGAGCTCACTCCATGTGCAAGAAAATTATGCCCCGAGTCAACAAATAAAACATTAGACATAGGCGTGAGGCGGAAGTCCAGCTTTGAAAGAGCAGATCTGTGCAGAATAGGCGACGCTCAGATAGAGTAAGCATTTATACACCCTGAATGGTTGCCAGTGGAGACTAACCGATTTCTCAAACATGCATGAAAGAATCAAAGCAACACTCCATGTATGTTTTTTTGAATAGGGAATAACATATCATAATATGAAGCAGAAAAATATAATTTTTCATAATATCCCCCTTTTAGAGAGGTTCGACATAGTCCGCTTTCATACATTAAGAGCCGTGGGGAATGCACTTCATGACATATAGCTCAAACAGCATAAGAGACACAAAGGACTAGTCTAAAATGACCTCAGCCACACTATTTTCGCAAAGTTAATGAGCCAAAAGACTGAGTCACATAATAGCATAAAAAATACATGCAGAATATTAACAGAAAGGTTTTTCATGACTTACTTTATTAGTGTTCACCATTATTGCTCTCAGAAAAATTATGAGCGATATTCTAGCCTAGATATTGTACTTTAGCTAATTCATCTTTAAAATGATTTTATATAATTATGTTAGTGCATCTTTCATCTTCATATAAATGTAGTATGTAACGTGAATAAACATAGCAGTACGTATTATTAAAAAAAAAAAAACAACAAATTCCTTCAAATAATTGAAGATTGCAGAATTAAAACACTGAAATATAACATCAATTACTTAGAGGATTGAACTCCAAAGCAAACCTCGTGGATACCAGAAGACACACATGACTGATGGAAAGGTTGGTCCTTAAAAAGCCATAAAACTGCATTTTATGGAGATCACCATTGGGTATTAATTGCTAAATACACCATATTTACCTTAGCCTGACCATTGCCTTGCAATTTGTCTTAAACAAAAATTCTTGCTTCCAGCACCGTCTGGCCTTTCTCCACATGACTTGGATTATCTTCAGTAGAGCAACAGAAGGAGAAGTTATCAACGGTTGTGTCAATTCTCTGCACTGTTCTAGAATTGTGGCATAACTGGATTAGGACAAGAGACTGGTTTTTACCAGGCTAAACTTACTTCACACTGTGGACTATAAAATATTATGCACAATATTTAAACACGTCATACTTGGATGTTCCACCCAAAAAAATGGCATAATGCGTGATTGTTCTTGTAGTAATGCAGCACCTCATTCTGTGATTTTAAAATTCTATACTCAGTCATGTAAAGTAAAAGCCACTGTTTTTTGATTTTCATGAAACTCTTGTCAAAGAGATCTTTGTTTTCAGTCAGTTTTACCCTGCTTGTCCCTATAAAACCTAAACGTGACGCAACGATCCTGCCAAATTTTCAGTACAGTACTGCAATTCCGCCACACTTTGTGCTTGGTTTCTGAAAGGGGAAACATTGTGCTTTGGGAGACAGTGATCAGAGCATGACAGGGTGTCTTATTTCCCAGATTATTATATTTTTGGATCCTTACCATTTTTGGCAACAGTCAATTCATCAATTGCCTCCTCAGACTGGACAACTACTTTGTCAGATCTGTGAGTTCTAAAACTATACTGTTACCAGCATCCTTCAGTCATTCCCTAAAAGCAAATATTAACTTTCCTGAAAGTGAGTGAAAGGGGACTGTATACCACCAGGTGATCTGCGTACAGAAGATGGTTTAATATCTCCCCAGTATTACAAGTTCTCAGCTGTATGAACAAATCATCAACATATCGATTAAACAAAATTGGTGATGTAATCCTGCCTTGTCTAACAGGATTGCTAACATCAAGGGGGCAGAAACACTGATTCGCCATGTAATTGTCCTATTTCACTTTTATGTCATCATTAAAGACAAATGATTTACTTTTAAGTAAATTTAATTTTAAATCTGGGCTTTTGAGCCCTCCAACTATCAGAAAGTAGGTCATTGGAACTTGTACATGTAGTTCACGTTCTGAAAATAATGACAATGCTTTTGATATCCTAACATCTTTCACCCAAGGAGACTTAACACAACAGAGATATACAAGAACACACTGAAAAATAAAAAACAAATGTGTAAGAATAAAAAAAAAATCACAAAAGATTGTATAAATAAGAGATCACAATAAAAGGACCAACTCGAACAGATGAGTTTTGCAGATGTCATCGTGAAAAAAGAGCTGAGCTAAAAGGTGAAGCTTTTGACTTACTGGTTGATCTACGTTCCTATCCTCATCTATGGTCATCGGCTCTAGGTAAAATGTAACATCTCTGGGCACAGATAATTTGTTTGTTTACGAAACAGCCTGTTAAAATCCGAGCTATATCTGCACATAGTGTATCCAGACAAGAAAGGAACCCCTTTAGCCCAAGGTAATTACAGTGTAAGCTGTTTACTGGAAAAGCAGCAGCATTTTTAATTTGGAGGGCAACATGCATTTCAAGACGCACGGCAATACATGCATTTACTACGTCCTAATTAGTCAATGAACTATGTGAATAATAAAGAAAGCTTAAGAAAGGTACACACTTTAATATACAAGCCTTTTTGCTTTGCATATGATTAGTGCAAGGGGTGTTGACTGTGACTGATTGCTGATGTGATGTGAATGTTCTAATTGCATAAAACAATACACAAAATATTAAAGTCGCAACTTTTATATGATGCAGGTTGTGTTTTAATTAAAGACAAGGAAATCTGCCGAGGTATCGAAGCCAGGCTCAATTATGAAAAGTGAAACATAGTTACACAATCGGTTTTCTCAGATGCACTACCAGACTGCTAAAATTAATTGAATTCTCTATAAAGCCCTCTCTATCACTTAAGTGCTAATGCAAAAAAATGAGTATGTCAATAATTTAGGATAATCCAATCACAAGTTCTCCTTAAAGCTTGTCTTTGAGAGTAGAGACTGAAAGAAAGCAGCACTTTTTTACCACTTGGCAGCAACTTACTAAAACAGAGACTTGCACACGCTTGTTATTAGAAAGGGGGAAAAAATGTATGCAGTTCCATTTCTCTGCTCCATTGTTTTTTTTTTTTTTTTCGTTGTAAGATTCCCCCAAAGCAATCCAACAAATTGGAGCTATCACCACTCCATACAACTTTCAAGATGAACAATTAACACAATAAAATCTAGCACACTTTGGGAAAGCGATACATTTTCAAAAAACATACAAAATATTAAATTTGTTTTAGAATTTGTCACAGCATTTCCAAATGACTTAAAAAAACAGACATTTGTCCTTCCTGACACAGCAAGAAGCACAATGAAAGAATATTCCCGTTACTGCACCACCACACTTTACTTTTCTACTCTGCACTTTTCAGTTTTTCATTTGTAAAAAAGATATATTTTGTATCATGTATAATTTTCTTTTTTCTTCACAATTATATATCACTTTCTTTTTCACATAAAATTCCAATGAAATATATGTATGTTTGTTGCAATATGACAAAATATGGAAACGTTCAAGGGTAATGAACACTTTTGCAAGGATGTCATAAGGATGTATGACATCATTTGTCTGACAAAACTTTGGCCCATCCATAATGAAAACATATCCAAATGCTTCCCTTTATTTTCTCAAGTGTCATTGGGGTTGTGTTTATGCCTATGTCACTGTTCAATGAAGAACAAGCAGCTAAGTCAGCTGGAGAGACCAGTCAGCATGATTGGACAAAGTGAGGCTTGGGCCAAGGTTAATGTCTTATCTGACATAGTTAAATTGCAACACAGCCCAGCCTCCTTGTTCTCTACAAGTCTCTAGACTATGAGCTGTTCCCCCAAACATGACCTCAGTTTTATCCGTTATGCATGAGATGGAATAGTGAATACAGTATGGCCTGCCAATCTTCCAATAACTAGTCAGCAACATTCAGGCTGATAAAATGATAAAATACATTTATGAATGTAAAATACATTTATGAATGTATTTTATCAAGTTAAAGTTGACATTTAATATCCATGTCCATGTCTCAAATTAAATTTAGCAACAATTTGGTAGAAAAAAAAAGATGTTTATTTGGTAGAAGCATAGGAAAGCAGAAGAGATGGAAAGAGAGGGGGAGCCATGTACAATGTCTTTGCAAAGCAGGAGCTGTCAACTAGGGATTAGCAGAATGAGCAGAAAACTGACAATAGGCAGCAGCTTATATACCCTAGAAGACAGGATTTCAATTTTAATCCTCTATAAATGATGAAAAGAACCCCACAATACAATTCCCGCCATTATGGCAGTAGTATTCAGTAGTAAGCTTATATTTAAAACAAGAGGAACATAAAAAGAAAAGAACAAGCTAGGGACCAAAGAAAGCATCATAAAATAGAGTGATTATGTTGAAACTACACAGTGGTTGTACGGAATTTACAGTTATTTAAATGTCATTTTACCTATTGCCTTTCATTTTTATTTTAAGAAAGAATCCAGCATATCAAGACAGCCAAATAGAACTGTGGAAAACACTTCAATTATTGAGTGGCTTTTAAAAAAATAATGGGAGAATATTGTTGAAAAAGAAGAGGTAAGAGAAAAAGCTCTACCCTTTCAAGAATGAAGTTGAGTACCTCAAACCTGCATGTAAGAAACTGGACTTGTGAACTGCCTGTACACAGGTGACATTATTGTTCAATTGTTTAAAAAACAACATGGGATTATTTTGATAATTATTTGAAACAAACATTTGGGAAATGAATGCAAATGTTGACACGGTTAAAACACAACAAGTCTGATTCTATAAACTATAATACATGCATGGATAGATACATGGATGTTGATTCACAGCAGGAGACTAAAGAAAGGACATACTGGATAAAATCACAGTGTGAAAAAAAATGTAGGAAAATCCAACCATGACTTAATTTATCCAACAAGATTACTGAGTCTAATACTACTTTACATGACAGTAAGAAAAGAAAAATGACTGATTAAAATCAGTCCAGACACTCAGTAGCTGAAAAACGATTAAGGTCTTTACGATGTATGACTAATGAAGTCTGTCAAATTACTGTGCAAACCAAGAAAGCCTATCCATGTCTAACATGAGCTCCTCAATGGCATACTCGTAGCGAAAAAAAAAAAAAAAAGTTCATGAAATACACAAATTTCAATCCACAAAAAGGGTGAAAACAAATCAGCCTCTGAAAGAACACACAATACTGGCCTCATCAAAATTTTAAAAACAATTATCTGAATAACACGTTTTTCTTTCAGTAAAATGTAGCATCCAAAAACCTAAGTTGGGCATACACTATTATTTTGCCTGATTTACTACAGTCGAGAAAAGACTGCATCAGTTTGTAGGATAGCCGTAGTCAGTCAGCAGGGTGAGTCGGCAAAAAATAAATACATTGTTAAGGGGACTGGAGGAGAAGTCTGGAGTCTTCAAGTGTGTGAAGGGAAATGACTCAGTGTCAGTCGTAGCCAAGCAAACATGTTTGAAGTTTTTCAAGCGAATCTGGATGCAACGCACTGACCGTTTGTTCCAAATAGTCAATACGCTCCTTTCACCTCACTATTTATTAATTTTTTTTAGATTACAGTCAACACTGATGCAGTGTGGCATTCTCTAAATTTACACCAAGCGCAATACAGTAAACAACAACTCAGGTAAAGTTAGTCTGTGTTTACTCTGAAGATTCCAGTAAAGAATGGACCTATAACCACATTGCCAACCCAACATGCATTGTGCAGGCAAAAAATGGCGACCTCCATGGGTTAAAAGATATAAAACTTTTGAAGTAATTATGGTTTTTACATATCACAAGCAGCATTTTTTTCAGTTAATACATATTTCGGTCAACATGTTAAGTCATAGATCCCTTTAAACTGCCAAAAGTTTATTTCCACATATCTACTTACAAAGTTTTTATACCTACGTTGTCATGATCTTCAGTTTTCAGGGTTTTTTTATTCTTTAAAATGCTTAAAAAGCACTCTCGTAATTTTGAAATTATAAATAGCTTTACCCAACCAAGAAGTAAAGCACAATCTCAAATTGCTGCTGTTATGACAGGCAGTTGTGTGGACATGGAAATACCCTGCTTTTAAGTAAAATTTGTTTTCTGACATGAGTCACTTCAGAGCATGTATGTACTGGGTTTCTCAGCTGAGCCAAGCAGTATCAGGTTCCATTAGTGTCACAGTGATTTGTACACCACTCACTCCTTCCTTGCTTATTTGCTTTGGGGTTGTGTAAAAATGCTTCAGCTCTGCCTTTAGAATCTCTGACTGAAAGCATGTTAGTTTAAGATTATTTATTAATACAAAGTGATCAGTTTGATATACTGTATTTGCATGTAGTTCTGCAAAACAGAGCTGTATATTTGTTTAACTTTTAAACGGCAATTTAAATATATCTCTTGCTTGTTTTTGTTTTATGATTTCTAAATATAAGCATTTTTATGTACTGACAACTGAATTTTAAAAAGGCCAACATATTTGTATGATTTAAACATTTTTATTTTCAAATGGATTACTCCTGATGTTCATTAGACGGCCATTATTTCATTTAGGCAAAAAGTATTAGGCTTCTTGCCTGAAAATTGACCTCTGATGCTGTGATAAGAACCTCAGTGCTGTGCATTACATGATGTGCATACAATTTTTTCTGGGTATTTCATCCCAGATTTTATATGGACAATTTTGAAGGATTGCACCAATTTAGAAGGATGCTGGGGCTTTGAAAATAAGTGGTGGGAGATGGACTGAGGGCATTGATATGCCTATCATTGCCTATTCTTGCCAAAATATTAATGAATCAAGTGGAAGAAGGACTTGGCCTTTACCCTCATGCACTGCATAGGCAGTTATGAAAATATGGAATATTCACTGGAACTGATGTGCTGCTTAGAATGGCATGGTTACTACTGTATGCGTTAGTCTTGTGTTGCGTTAACTGATCTTAATTACATCAATTAAAAATGAAGCTGAAACAAAAAATGGTTTTGAAATGCCGTGCTTCATTTGTAAATATGTTTACTTTTTTAATCAGGTTACAATTTGGGATTAAACAGGGTAAGATCTAAAGTCGGAGAAAAACCATTAAGGTTAATCCCAAGTCAACACAGCAAGAAAGAACATTTACAACGTGAAACTTTGAGCGCAAGGGAGACTAATACGAATCAAAGTCCCATCTTTCAACAAGTCACCTGACTTGGCTTTTCACTAGCTAGATAAATCACTTGCCAACCCTGGGAGAAATAGAGCTGAGAAGACTCTTATTGTCTGCCTTGAGGCGCAAGCAATTTTTGAGTTAAAAAGTAAGTGAAAGTAAAGTGTATTCATTACCACAGAGAAGGCCTTTGACTTTTTTAGTTTCTCCGAAGCTTTTTCATGGGACAGGACATTGTCTGTGTATCTCAGTTTTTTAGCACTCTTTTCAGTAGTCCTATTTCTGTTATTCGGTTTTACTATTTCAATTAGGAGACTGAACTCTAAACAAAAAAGACTTGCTGTTTCTGGAGAGCATGGTAAAAACAATATGTCAAAAAGAAGTTGTTATACTTGAACAAATGAAAGAAGCAATCTGCCTTTTGGTATATCATGCTTTTTAAAATGAAATAGAAGATGCATTACTAGGTACGCACGGTTGCCTATGCCATCCATCCATTCATTATCTGACACGGTTGTCTTTGCAAGGTTGCGAGGGTGGAGCTAGTTCCTATCACCAGCAGTCAACGGGAGAGAGGCAGGGTACACGGTGAGTACGTTGTCACCCCATTGCAGTACAATACAAAGACCGATAGGACAAAGGATAATTTAGAGTTCAGCTAACCTAATGTTCATATTTTTCCACTGTGGGAGAAAGTTGGGGTACATGTAAACTAATGAGAGAACATGTAAACACTATGTAGAAAGACTCTACTCTGGGATCCGAACCGAGAACCTTCTTGCTGCAAGGCACAGTGGTACCAACTGCCACTGTGCAGCCCTGGTTGCATATGTTGAGATCAAATTTTCAATGTGTGCACTGAAAATTGCACACTGAATTTTCAAAGGTCAAGGGTCAATTGACTTGAAAATGATGGTTCACCTCATCGCTTCAAAATGCAAGTAAAAAGTCAACTAAGCTTTTGTAGTCCTGATAGCTGAGTCTGAATTGTGAGCTGTTTCGCTGAAAGGTGTCTGCATTATGAAGTTAAAAAAACTATTCATGTCAAGTTAGTGGACTTTAAATTCTCGTGTCAAAGTCATAAAACATTTGAAGGTGGTTTCACAGAAAACGAAGGCTCACCTGTTGGTTTGAGTTCACTCAAAGAGTTGTCACGAACATTAAACCAGACCGGTGCTCGAGAAGAACACATGGTCACAGAAATAAAATACTAGTGTGAAGTGTGCTGAATTTGAGGTTTGACTATAAAAAAGCTGAAATGATTATATTATATTCTTACTTCTGGCAAGCTAAACAGGGAACAAACATATGCAAAAATGTTTTAGTGAGCCTTTTCAACATAAACCTTCCCAAAGACATTTAAGAAGTTTTTGATGCAACAGTCTTCAGCTAAGTTACAACTGAAAAGATTTTATTGGAGCCAAAGCAGTCTTAAATGTCTTTGTCGTTGTGATATATGGTATGATAGAGCACAGATTCTGCCATTATCATTGGTGATATTCTGGTTTGACAAAGCCATATATTTTTACAGTAATCTATAACAGATTTAAATTGGTGTATTTACTGAGAAATGTGAAATATATCACATGGAAGATTCCAACAGGGACTGAAAAATCTAATTCATTGCTTTGTTCAAAAGCCAAATGCCAGAAGCAGTGAGTGGTCAGTGAAGCTAGACAAATGTGCCCCGAGGCTGACCTCTGGCATGTTGGAAATGATCTACCAGGGGGAACTTGAGACCTAAATGTCACACACAGTGAGAGGACATGGTTGTTGTCACCATAAGACTCAAGGGGCTACTTCCCCTTTCATTCAAGCTAACCTTCCTTGAAGGTGTTGAAAGGTACTTTCTCATAAGGTCATGAACTAGGACTTATTTTTAGAAAACCTGTCTTGTGGAACCAGTTTTTTAAATAAGTAAATAGAATGCTATTTGGGTAGCATAATTAAACAAATGTGTAAAAGAAATAGTTCACTTTTTTACACATTTGTTTCAAACATAAATGTAACATCGTTACATGTATGTTTTGCTTTTTGATCTATTTCAGCATAGGTTGCATGTTTTGAGTAACTTTTGTCCTTACGCATGAAGTTAGAGCATTTGCCATTACTTTGCCAAGCCTGAAAATATCAATGGACTAATTGTGAATTAACTCTATGCAGGAATTAAAGGGAAGACTGACAACCCAGCAGACACTGACGATACAAGTGCACATAGGGACGACCGGGTGATCGAAGCGAGAACGAGCTGTCAGAGGGCCGCTGCTGTCCACCCAAGAGGCTAGCACCATGGCAAGAATCGCAGCAGGCAAGGAAGGATGAACGGAGACACACAGGCTTGAACTTGAACAACATGGCACTTTCGCAGTGGAGATGTGTGAGGAGCGAGTATGCCAAGGACAAGGGCGGTGTGGAGAGAGGTGACCCTGTGAGACTGCGGACAGCAAGACCCGTACAAGAGCCACAAAGGACCACACTCAAGTAAGAGCCCAGTACTTATTGAAAATGTTGGCTGGGAAAATAGAATTGGACGGGAAAAGGATGATGGAAGATACTGGAAACCAACAGGACTGAGCTCTGGCTGGGGACAGGACCAAGCTCTTTTACTGTTAAGACTGCTTGGTCTAAACTTTTATTGCAGTCTGCTATTTTAGTATTTTAGCCACAGTTTTTTGTAAAAGTTTCATAGCCTCTTTTATTTTTTTAAATTATTTTTAGTTTATAGGATATATTTTATTATTTTATTGTAAAAAAAAAAAAAATATTTTTGAACTTCTAACCTTCTGGTTGTTTTACAGTGCAATACATAGGCTGGGTTTTTGCATTTCCAGTTTGACTAATTGACCTTACAGAGCAACAAAACAACAATGATGAGTTAGTTTTTATCCCTGCCAATTTTCATAACAGTAACAGCAACATTCAGCTGCTATGTCAATCAATCAATTAATCAATCAATCAGTCAATCAAATTTTATTTGTATAGCAGATTTCAGCAAGTCATTTCAAAGTGCTTTTCATCAGAACAAACACAAAAACACAGTCATCAAGTGGGGCTTCTTGCCTTTGCATCCACAAAAGGTTTATTGGTTACACTCCTACTGTGTTACATGATGCTCAAAATCTCACAGTTTCCAACAGTGTTAACAGCCTATTGACAGGCTTCCGGCATGAGGCTCCGTACACCTCTTTCACGGAATTTTGAGCTGGGACTCTGTTGTCCTCATGAATGTTTGTGCAATTCCATGGTACCTGTTAGTATCTAGAATTTACAAGGTATCTGTTACACACAATGACCCTCAGTCACTCGCTGTTTTTCTTCTGGCATGAGACTCCGTACACCTCTTTCACGGAATATCGCTCAGGGACTCTGTCGTCCCTCACAGATTTTTGTGCACTTGCAACATAGAATCAACAATCAAAACATTTAGTCAAGTTCCATCATTTAATTTGTAATCGACTACGTTTCAAATATAATTCTAAACAGGTGGGGTTTTAGTCGAGATTTAAAGGAAGTCAGTGTTTCAGCTGTTTTACAGTTTTCTGGAACTTTGTTCCAAATTTGTGGTGCATAGATGCTGAATGCTTCCTCTCCTCATTTGGTTCTGGTTCTGGGGATGCAGAGCAGACCAGAACTGGGAGACCTGAGAGTTCTGGAAGGTTGATACAAAAGCAGATCTTTAATGTATTGTGGTGGTAAGCCGTTCAGTGAATGGAAGCCAAGTACATTATATTGATATTGATGCCAATTAAGCTCTAGAACCAAGACCCCTGGTGCAAATTGGCAGTTCAATGTGGCCAACCTTTATGCTAGTCAATTTATTGAATGGAAGCAGGAAGAAGCAAATGTTCAAGAGAGATGTTACTGACTTAGAGTTCATAAATAACAAGTCAACAGATTTTTTTTCAATGAACTGGATCAAGTCTAATAACATTTATCTTTTACTACGACTGCTCATATTTAGTTAAATATTGAAATCATAAAAATTCAAAAATATACTTTTAATAAATAAATAATCAAGAAATGTTTAAGTTGCTTTGTTACATGTGTTTAATTGTCAACATATACACGCTTTAGTTTTCATATATGTGGTTTTGATAGAAATGTTAATTAGAGCTAAAAGGGAAAAAATAACTATGAATTTAAGTATTTAAAAATATGTTTTTGTGCCACTTAAACTAAACAAACTAAGATTAATGTAGATTTTAATATTTATTTGTAAATTTCATCTAATCGTGTTATTCTACTTAACTTTCACTTACAGGTTGGTTTTAGGCTGTGTTTGTATTTACTCAAAATATTTTCCTTCAAGAAGGCTAATTTTAATTTTTTTTTTACCAATAAAGATCAAAACAACAAAACAAAGACACTATGGAAGGGAAAGAAAATGGTAAATGTCTTGTAGTTGTATAGCGCTTTATCGAGTCCACGTGACCCCAAAGCGATTTACACTAGATTCAGTCATTCACTCATTCACACACATTCATACACATTCACATGCTGATGGTGGCAAGTTACTGGATGATAACCAACCACTGCCATGGGGCACACTGACAGAGGTGAGGCTGCCATGCACTGGTGCCACCAGGCCCTCTGACCGCCAACATCAGGGAAGGTTGGTGAAGTGTCTTGCACATCAACAGAAGTGGCAAAGTGGGTATCGAACCTGCAACCCACCAACTGCGGGACAAACTCCTGCCACTGAAGTTTAGTCTGATTTCTTGACACGTTTTTTTTACATGACCTGATTTTTCCTTTCATTTAACTTTTGCATTTAAGACATTAGTTAAGATATTTGCATATTCAAAACCCATCTGACTGTTGTGAAACAGCCACAACAGTCAAGATTCAAGATTAATAGAGTGCTGAGTCCTGTTAAAACTAGACTAGACATAATGTCTGAAAGCCATTGCATATAGATGGGATGGGTAGCAATCTTAACTCTCAGTAGTTATTGATGTTATTATTCTTCCCTACTCATAGTATCAAAGAAAGCAAAAAGCAAGCAAAAGGTTGGATGTCACTTCCAGGTCAGTAATCTAATTGAAGGCTGTTTTCAAAACATATTGGCAATAGTCATTTTTTTTCTGCCACACCTGTTGCCAAGAATCCAAACCTGAATATTTCCTTAACATCCCAATCATCTGCAGTATTGCATGCATTTGAACCATTGTACACAGGTAAAATATTTTTTTTCTTATTATTATTAAAAAAAGGACACACATAAAAGATACAATTTGTAGAACCGTCCATTCAAAATAAAATGTACTTTCACCAATGAAAGTACATTTTACTCACAGAACTTGAGTAACATTGCTGTTTTAGTATCACGAAGAAGATTAACTAGACTTTGTGTTTCTAGTGGTGGATGTCAAGACTTATTTTCAAACAAGAAAATCATAGATATGTTTTTCCTGTACTACAGCCTTAGAAAGCTTATAAGAATAAAGTACTTACTATTTCATAACTCTGATGCTTTTTTTAAAGTCAGTATATGCAGAGCTCTTACTTAAGACCACTTTTCTGACTACATCAATGTGTTGTCACAGTGATGTTTCTGCAGTGTATCATTAATATCACCTAATCCCACAAACATAGATCCATGCTGGCAGCTTCCAGCCTACTGTGAGCACCCTTAGTTTCTTCCTAATGTGCAATCAATACATTACATCCACATAATTAAAAACAGGATGTTGTTAGTAAAGAGTTCTGATAAAAAGGGTGAGTGAAGATGCTTAATTCTTGTTTTTATTCATACCATTTACTGTTTAGTGTTTATTTAGCTAGAGGAGAAATTCAAGTAGATATAAAATAAAATTAGAACAAAGAAACAACAATTCTTCCTTTAAAATAAATTGTAAATGTGTCTGTCTTGTGCATCTTTGGTCAAAACAGGCACATTTTTCATTTTGTGAAAAAAGGAGGTTGGTGAAGTATCCAGAAACTGGAGTCAGAATGAAATAACTTTAGTAGGACTGAAAACAACTCCTTGATGTACTTTTTAATTTAAATGTAACTGATTTACCTACTTCTTTGAATCTGGTCTGCACATCTAATTTAAAGCCAACTATCCTGAGTGTTCTCACAGGTAAATATTTGTGGATTTATCACAGACGTCAATTCTAACCCAAAGGTTGTTTGTTGGATCTGGAGGGCCTGTTCCAACAGCTGTGAGATGACATACCCCCAGAGAGGATGTAATGGCTGCATGGCTTCTCTCCACAAACAATCATTGTTTGTGCCCTGTTCAGAGGAGGACCCTTACTCAGTTTCCATGGCCAAAATATCTCATGTATTTCAAACTAATACTGTCAAAATTTACATGGAAAATTTTAACAAACTGGATACATGATCTAATTTGCAGTTTCATTTTATGTAAAGCATTATTTCTGTGTGATACAATCAATCACAGCACACATGTCCTTTACTGTACGTTGTTAATTTTACTCAATATAACAAATTTATTGACACGTTTGACTCATAACTTGGACAGTCAATGTACATACTTTGCCTGACAAGCTGATCAGAGAAAGCCCATGGCATGGTGTTGCAGATCTGTCAAAGCAGAGACATTAATGTGCTTGTTGGGTTGTCAGCTCAGCTTTTTGTCATTGTTGACACTCCACTGTGAACTTACACTTTAGGAAGATAAATATGACAATGGAGTTTACTGGGATTATTCAGTGAGTTATGCTGTATTTCACTAATACATTTGTAAATGAAATGGTCATGTTATGGTAAGCACCACAACATACATGTTGTGGTGCTTACCATATAGATAGATATTTTATTTATTTATTTAATTATCAATAAAATAAATAAAGTAGTTGAAGGTGGACTAGTCTGTCTGGAACTCCAGGTCCACTTTATTCTCCCCAATCTACTCTTGACTATAGCCTTGGACAAACAGGATATTGCTTGTCCAAATGTAGACCTTAAATGTGATAAGTAAAGCTTTCAGTCCCACAGGGATTCAGATTTTGAGGACTTCTAACCTAATGACAGTGATTTATACTGACTGCTATTGCAGCAAAAGATTTGCTCACTCTTTCTGGTTTCTCTGTAGTCAAATCCTCTCGTCTACTCCTTCTTCCTCGAGGCAATGTTGTCTGAAGTTTCTGTTCCACTTCATCTCTCTTCCTAGCCTTTGCCTCTTGGAGTAATAATTGCCTCACATAACATTCTTTAAATGCACAGATCTGTGAAAAGTGTCGTGATAAAGGCCACTGGTGTCAGAGCGTTCAAACTCTGCATCCACAATGTCCGGAAAAGCTATGTATCGCATTTCTGCCAGAGCTCTGGCTACATACCATTTTCAGACTTCTTACTGTGAATTTTTTCCACCTTCTTGCAGAAGCACATTATAAGAAGAACAATAACCCCTGGTCAAGTAACATGATAAGAAATGAGAAATGAAAATATTTGTTTTTACATAAAAAAAGACAAGAATATGATTTTAAGTAACTGAGTACCATGACATAGTGAGCCAAAAATGTTTATTCACATGAAAACATAAAACATGCACCTCTAAACATAAGTTCCTAACATGCACTTTTACATATCACATTTAATGCAAGTTAGTTTACCATAAAATGCTTAAAGAAGCTCTTAAAGAAGTACAATTCGAAGAATTTTATGGCTTTTTCTGCATTGGTCCTCAAACAACATGACAACCCTTTAGTATGTGTAGATAGGGCATTGCTCAAATATTTTGCTTTAAACTATAATCAAGTATCTCTTTGTCCAATACATGTGAAAATACAAATTTTCACATGTGCATTTCCACAAATTACAAAGAAATATCCTGTTTCACTACTTTGGTTCAAAAAGTGAAGCTCATATTGTGAAGGTATATTATACACAGATATATATTTCAAGTGTTCAGTTCTGATGATCATTTTGTTTTACCCCTATTGAAAAGCCACAATTCAACAAACAGGAACATTTGAATATTACAACTGACCAATAAAAGATTTTAACTACATAAATACTGTGCTATGACTTTCAGAATAATGATAAATAGTAGTGACTTGACAGTTGTTCATCAGACAATCACTGACACCCACTATAAGTTTGATAAGCCACAAAGGGTCACTTATAAAGACGTCTGTTTGCAGTTCTGTGTTCAAACATAAAAATTGATTGCTTGCCAAAAAATGTTTGGTCAGCAAAAGTTTCACCAGTTATAACTAAAACAGCAATATTGAGAAAATACTAAAACAAAGTTCATTCAGGAATTCGAGGTAGATTCACAAAGAATGAACATTGGCCAGAGGAATGCTTATCTAAGCCACTTATCAAATACATGGACTAAAAATATTATGTAGTTCAAGCCAGTCTCAACCAGAAACAATGTTAGAACTCCTTTTCAATATTGTGTGTAAAATTCTTTTCTGAGAAACTGGATATGTACTTTTGCTTAGCTGTAAGCCACAATTACAACAATTTGCAAAATTAAACACTGAAAATTTTATACTGTATATTTGTAAAATTTTAAGAGTAAATTAAGAGAAGAACTCAAACATCCAAGCACTTTCATAGTAACATTACCATGTAGCTAATCAATGACTGATCTCTGCATTTGCAGCTTCCATCCAGTTCTCCTGCCTTCTATACTGTCACTGTGCTGCTTTATTGTCCTGTCTATTCTGAAAAAAATGTCCACATACCACACTTTTAGCTCTGACTTTACCATATGTCTTCAGTAGGCATTGGCACACAGAAGCTAAGTAAAAGTGTCATTTATAAATCTGTTTGATGACAACAGCTGTCTCCACTGACACAAAAATCACACAGAATATGACACTCTTCGCTGTCTTCAAAGTCATTCACACAGCTGAGTGCATTCCTTTAACTATAGTGACTGTGGAACATCAGTTCATTGATAGAGAGTTGTGAACAAAGAAAATCATAATTGAATGAGCCAGTGGCTCCCCAGGACTTTAATTTACATGAGTACTTTTTTGTTTGTCACCCTGAGTGTAATCGATGTTTCCACACACTGATGAGATGGAATGCATCAGTTAATTAGTTTTCTGTAGACAATACCAAACACTGTTTGAACTCTTTTTTTTTTTTTTTTTGATCATAAGCATCCTCTCCAATCCAAATTTTTGCAAACAACTTTGATATTCGACATCCAAAAATATGCAACAAAAATAGGACTGGAAAACATTGGGAGAAGATGCAAGCAGTGATAATATTAGTTAATGTTATAAAATTATAACTGTAAACTAAGTGTTTATGAACTTCTAGTTTGGGTTCACAGCAGACATACCTCAATCGGAAAATTCAAAGTCTATTTTTGTTTTTGGAGCTCAACATAAAAAAAAAACAAACAAAAAAAAATAAACTAGTTTCTGGCTTACATTTTTAGCTAACATTTACAAACCAGGCTGTACTGTACAATATGCAAATTGCATAGAAAGCCATGAAGAAAAATGTACAATATATTGTGTAGCCTTTGCATATCACTCTCTGAACAATCCCAGTTTGGAATAACAAAGATTGGTCTTTTTTAGCCCCTGAGAGTTAAGTGAAAAGATAGTCAGACTGAAGCCCATCCCACAAGAAGTTTGCGCTTTTATCAAACAACTTAATGTTTGATTCCATGTGGTTCTTCATTACAATGTATTTTACCTCTCTTATATTGCTGCAGATCCCATTACATTCATTCTAACTTGCCTTCCACAAAGTTTTGCGAAGAAATGATTTTACAAAATTTCCAACAAAAAATACCAGGTATCCATTTGTTGCATTAGAGGGCTAGAGTTTTATTCAGTTTAATTTTATGCTTCTGGGGGTGGAAAAGTGTTTGACCTGGACATTCATCATCCAAATACATGTTGTGCTTGCATTTAGCCTTAGATTAATGAATTGGCACTGTTTGGAGGTGATTTTCCTTCTTAAGAGCTGACCTTCAAACGTATACTTGCTGGTTTCACAAGACACACACTTTTACACAACAGCATGGAATTATTACAAAGCCTTCTTGTATGAATAAATAGATAAAGGCCACTTAAAATAACTAATGTAGCTTGTTGGCGAAAATTCAAGTTGTGAGACTCCCTTCAACCTACCGGCATCATCATTTACCACGCCTCCACTTCAGCCAACCAGCACCAGATGTTCGCTTTTCTCCAGCCAATCACCATGCAAGAGCTCCTTCAAAAGGCCAAAGGCCAAACAACCACTGATCCACCTGCTTCAGCCATGCTTCAACCCACCTCCTCCACATCTCCACCCTCATCCTCCCATTCATCTTCCAGACTCCGTCTAGGCTCCTTCTTCTCCAGGCTCCACTCCACCACCAGTTTCCGGGTCTGAGGGAAGAGTATCCTGTAGTTCACCTGGAACGGATCATCCAAGCTCACGGCGATTCTCACCACTCACGTCTTTTGCCAGTGTCTGAGCGTCAAAGAACTTTGGGTCAATAAAATTTTTTAACTGCTGCTTTTTCTGTGTGTGAGTCTCTACAAATTGAAATGTACATACATTGGGATTTAAATATACTTTTTTATATATTACTCATTTATGCACTAATTACAGAGTATAGTTACCACATGCAATAAACTATAGCTTCAGGACTTAGTGATTAAGCACAATTAAAATTTGTTGAGTTAAATTAAGCTCTTAAAAACAATGAAGACCAGGTTGATAAAGTAAAATTTTACATTAGTAAATAACAATTATGAAAGTAATAGAAGTTGTTTAATTACAAAAATTGCTCCAGCTGCCAGTACAATCAGCTTTAAGACTTTCTGAAAGTGTTGTAGCCTCCAGGATTGCAGAGAAATGCATGCTCGTACATCTAAAAATAATTGAATATTGCATAAAAGTACTTCTCTGGCCCAGATAATGAGACTCATGTATTATATATATATATGTAGAATGATATATTCCAAAACGTCTTCTTTTGTAACTTTGATCATTATCACTTACAGATATTGAAAACCCCAAACTTAAGGCCTCAGAAAATTATTTTATGTTTTGAAGTTCATACTTTGAAATGAGTAATTCTTTAAAACCCTTTTATCAGGAAGACTGCTGATGGTGAATGTCCAGGAGACATTCACCATCAACCGTCACAAGAAGGTTGACCCTCAAAAGGTAATTGCTAAATAAGCTGGTTGTTGTTACATATTAGCAGAAAATTGAGTGGAAGAAAGAAGTGTAGTAGCAGAAGGCTCAACAGGAAGAACCACAAACTTGAGGGGATTGTCTTTTAATGCTGTATGTCATACCGGCCAACTGAGCAACTGAAAAATAAAAGCAACTGAAAATGCATTGTGGCCTTATGGTTTCACCAGCTAATGGACCCAAATTTAAAAAAAAGAAAAAAAGAAAGCAAGAAAGAAAAACTTTACTATTGTGCCAAGCATAGAAGTAAAAGCTTAGGCAGCTACAGGTTATCATAAAGTACCAAAGACTACATATACATGATTTGAATAGAAATGTATTAAAATTCTTGATTTCTTTGAGCCACAAACAGATTAAAGAGCTCTCTTTGCCCCAGGGATCCCCCAGTGCTACAAACCACAATAGTCTGTAGCTTTTGTGATCTATTTGACCACAAAATCTTAAAGTCTTTTGTAGTGAAATAGAATTAAGATGAAGCCACAATATTTCCTGTCTTGCCATGTATGCTGGCATATGAAAAAAATCCATCTTATGTTGGTCAAAATGTGAGAAAAGACAGAGGATTTATGGTGCTTTAATGTGAATGTTACTTCTAATTCACTCCCATTTTAAATAGTGTGGAATTTATATCATGCAGCATACCCTGACGGTATGTTACGCCAAACAGCCACAAACCCTGATAAAGAACTAACTGCTAGAATGAAATTTAAAATGTCCTATAAAAGCTCTAAAGTGATCAGAAACTTGATCAAGTCATCAGATCCACATTCAGTTTCAAGCATATGGCACGCTAAGGTGAGTGAATATTCATCAGTGCAGATGGCATACCACAGTGGGAGATCAAGTGATATTATTGTTTAATTGCTGCAATATTTTAGTCGCAGTTTGGTCAGTTCCACAATAAAAGTGTTAATACCGTGTGAGTTTTGGCCTATTAAAAATAAATAAATCTTTGGTAACCTGGCCTATCTGATTTGATCATATTGTCTAGTCAAAGCCAATATTAGGGTGTTTATTTCCCTTCCTCCATTCCTTGGCAAAAAGAACAATTTCTTTGTATGTTTGCAATCATGGGATGCTTTTTCCTTACAGATACTTACATGATACTCATGTAAATACTCATGTAATTTACAAATTACATGAGTAATTTGTAAATTCAACATACAAATTAAGCACAACAAGTAGTCTTTAAGCACCTCTTTTAATGAATATATTTCTCCTCAGTTTTCCACTGAAACCCATTTATTACAAAAGACAAACACTGGAATACCAAGCACTGACATTAAGCACCCATTAATTTTACTGAGCCTCAGGAGCAGAATAAATAAGAAAATGAGGAGTTTAATGGCGCATTAGTGAGGAGGCAGTGAAACACAAACTGAGCTGTTTTCTGAATAGAGAACCCTTTAAAAAACTGAGGAACATAAAAAGAGGAAAATCTTTCGACTATGAATTATTTAACTGAGCAGCAAGGTGTGAACCAGGTTTGCCATGGCTGACCAAAAAATATAATAGAAGAAAAAAGCTTTTGCTATATCATCTGGAAATTATTTCTTAATAATTATTTAGGTTGTTTAAAGCTATTAGTATTCTACTGTGTCTAAATTTGGAAGATCCATGCTATTTAATATGACTAAATGGAACAAAGACAATATTAAAAATACAGTAAAAGCTTTAGAGGCAGAAAGGGTACTAATTTAAGATGGTGCAATGTTAAAATTTGTTTACCACAGTTGCAGAGTTGAATGTAACAATATTTAACATTTTACAGAAGTTTTAAATATGATCGGTACGAAAAGTAGCTACATTAGCCAATTATTGTTCCTTTATATTGTTACTATTTAAGCTTGCGCTGGAACTTAGGCTTGCTCTTTGTATTACAAATGAGGCGCAAACTAACTCAGTAGAGACAAAAAAAAGATAGTCCTTTTGGGATAAGCGATTAATATTTTTGGAAACTTGTTGGTAAACTTCTGTCAATAATTCTGTTTACTAATGATTCAGTGAACTATGTAAAGGCAAGTCTTCTGGAATCCTGAAACAAAAGCCGGAGGATGCTCGGATGCCTTATTCTGAGTTTTTATTTCATTTTTTATACATAAAATGCTTTGGCAAAATATTTTAAGATCACTATATTAAATTCAACTCAATTTAATATACATTGTTAATCTTAAAGGAAACTTTTATTAAAAATAATATTGCAGTTTCCTTTTCAAAATTTGTATAATAATACAAAAAACACATATTTTTGTGTGTTATATCATCAAGGCTAGTGACTCAGTGTGTTGTAGGTAGATTTGAGAGATGCTTAGGTACAAAACCAAGGCTACACACTATCTATGCTTGACTCATAATATAAAAACTCAAAACTTCACTTTCCTGAGAGTCAAAGAGTGGAGCTCAGATCTCATGTAAATAAGGGTGGACTAAAAAGAATAAATGTTGCCCTTTTTAAAAGGTTTTATTAACTGGTGTTCATTGAAACGTTCTTCAAAGTATTTTGAGGTTTTCCGCAAAGTTCCATGACAGAAAAAGGACAGATTTGATTCATTGACCAAGGACATTTTTGGATGATGTGCAATTAAAAACTTAATTTTTTTTTCATGTTTATTACACCAGGATTGCAATCAGTAAAAGAATATGTCTCAAACTGCACCGACTATAAATGAGTTATATTAAGCTTATGTTGTTTCTCACATTTCATTACTTGCTGCTAAACTGACACATAGAGTTATGTGAATAGAGTGCACATAGACTGAAAATATAACCTTGCCAATTTGATTTATCAGATAATAAAGTGGGTAAATCTGAATAATTTTCAAAATATTTTATAGCCAGACACAGCAGCTTTTATTACTGACCTTAATGTTTTAATAAAAAAGATGTCAAATGTTTCAGAGGTACAGAATAAAAATGTGAATACACAACCTGCAGCAGTTCTGAGTTTAGTGACGTCAGAAGACACTGCAGACTTGACTTAGATTTGCTTATCGAATACTTGAGACTAAAATTGGAAAAAAAATATATATAATGCATATAATTGTACCACATACTATATGAGTAAAATATAAATATTTTAAATGCACTGATAAAAGACAATATAATGTAATGTAACTTTGCTTATTCCAATTTAAAACAACTTTGCTGTGGTGTTTGAAAACAAGGATCACACAATACAGAAAAACAACAATAGTTTATTTTACCCATATTTTGTTTTTGAACTACAAACTCTGGTCTCTATAATCAACCTCCATATCTTTTAAAGGTCATGAAAGAATGCTTACATGAAAATCAATCTCTTATTCTGTTACAGCATATTTCTCTATTTTCACTTTTTGAACAGATTGTTGGCACATGAAAAATCAAAATAATAATAAAAAAGCTTGTTTTTTTTTAATATTTTATTCTTAAAATGATTTTTTTTAAGAAATCTACCACTAAAACAGCATTCCCTCTCAGAATCAAAAAGAAAGATAGTTTTTAAAAAAACAATACTGACCAAAAATATTCAGATATCTTACATACATGAGACAGCTCGACAAATGCAACTGATTTACCATTGAAATTTTCTGACAGATTTCCTCCAAATGAAAACAAAAAAAGATAAAAGTCTGCAACAGAGAATTTTAGTCCTAAATTCCACCTCTAAGCGCTTAGACAAAACAATGACTGATACCCTTGCCACCCTATGGTATACAAATGTGCCACACTCTACAAAAGTAAGGGTGAGAAGTCCAGCTGGTAAAAAGAGTAGAACTTAAAGTTAACCAATTTTAAAAATTCACTGTATTATAATATTACCAAAGCAGAAATTACCACAAAGTAATGAGTGCTGCACCTTCAATAAATTATACAGTTTCTAAGAACAAATCAAACACTTTCTTGAAAGTCTAAAACAGTTTGAACCACAGTGTGGGTCTTTTGTGGAAAAACTGCCAGTATGTTGAAGCCCCTTCATAAATAAAGATAATTAATTGGTGTGGGGGATTGGCTTTGGGCTGTGGGAGAGCAGTAACAAAACAAAATCAGGAAGGCTCATTTAAAGATTTTTGATAGATTGGGATCCATAGATAGATTGGAGTATTTTACTGTAATGATGCATTATTTTATATAAATATGTATTCAACCTTATATCATTAATACAGCTGATAGTTTTAATTGTGTGTAAATTACAGTGTAGAGAAAAAGCATTCACTCCCTTGGATGTGTCATGTTTTAAATGGTTTTACAAATCATTCAAGATTTAAAAAAAACTGGCTTTTTTGATGGAAAAATTTACGAACAAGCCCACTTAATGTCAAAGTGAAAACAAATTCTACAAAATGACAATTCATTAAAAATATGTAACATAAAATCAGTGATTGCGTAAATATCTACCCCATCTATTGTGACTGACATAATTCAGCCAACTGGTGCTTATAGTCTCAAACTCGCAAACTGATTGATAATGCAAGATCTACTACGACTTTGCAGAAGATTTATTTTTCAGCAAGTCAATGAATGACCGAAGCGTACAGCAAACCTACATACAAATGTTTTGAGGAAAACAATGATGATGTTCTGGAGTAGCTGGTTCAAAGCCCAGACTTTAATCAAATACTGACTTGAAGGGAACAAATATTTATGCAATCATTTATTTCAGGCAAATTTTTAAAAATTTATTCATAGTCATTTTATAGATATAATTTTTCACATTTACATTGGAGTTGTTTTGCTCAGTATTTTTGTCATAAAAATACACGTTTTGTTTATCCAGACCATAAACGCATGAAAAAAAATAAATGTTCTGTGAATGCATACATGTCATGCTTCTTCAAAATGGTCAAACAGTGTAACAATGCCTTTCACCAAAAATATTCCACTGCTGAAAAGAAACCCTGTTTACTTGCTAAAAGTAAATCCTGGACCATCTGTCTAACCACAGCATTTATGGAGCTTGGCACAATTTTCACAGTAGGGACTTTAAAATGGCTTCCTGGATATGAGTGCCTGCAGAACTGTGTCCATACAAAGCCCATGGGCACATCAATTAAAATGTAAATTGTGTGGTCGCTAAGGGAAAAGGAAAAAGGCAGGTGCAACTCAAACATCTGGTTGATGCCTGATCCCACACATTCTGCATGACCGTAAAGCCTCTTGTAGCATAAGCCTTGCCACTCAGGGCCAAGTCCTTTGGTTGGCAGGGGCAGGGTGTGAAGCTGGGGCTGCCAAGCATCTCAATGTGGAAATGTGGCACATAGATGACAAGCAATGTGGTCAGACAGCTGTATAAAGGGTTTAAGCTCTTTCTTCAGCTCGTCACTCTGGTTCTGACAGCACTCCTGGCAGTACTGCAGAAGAGGTAACAGGTCCCAGCAAGAATAAAGAACCTCTTTAAAACAGCCACCTTAATATGCACTGGAACACAGCATTAGAAGGTAAATGTAAGGTCAGAATACATTGGAAACATTTCAAGCAAGGAGAATTTTGCCAGGATGGGACAGTGATACTATTCCCATCCTGTTCAATTACAATAATGCTTCTAAAATATTTATTAATTATGCTATGACTTTGAGAACAGCAATAATTCTTAATGCCATCGATGGTATATATGAATAACAAAAAAAGGATCCCTCTAAGTAGGCATGGACTTCTGTCAAGACAACTTTGAAATCAGAAATATAATTGTATTTTGCATACACATTAGGGATAGAATGACCTTTTGATCAATGAAATTTAATTTAAGAGAACATAAAATCATTAGTATTGAATTTCATTTTTAAACAGCTTTCATAAGTAGGATCTATTTCCCTTTTTCAAGAACTTTCTGTGACTTCATGGCAGAACAGAGTGTGCCTGAAGTATGTGACAGTTCCAATTAAAACTTTGAATTGTGGTCAAAATTTATAACTGACACTTTCGCTCTGCCAACTGTTTTATGCAGCCATGTTTTAGATGACCACAAGCTATTCAATTTCTTTCACGGCTGGAGAAAACCCCGAATGTGCTCCAGATTTTCTTCACAGGTGTAAAGTATAAAATTACTCACTCAGATTCAAACTTTAATTATACTAAAATACCAGCTGAAAAGTAATGATATATTTTTTTTCCAACAGATGTCCTCTAAAAGAGTTTAAGCATATTTGTAAACCATTCTTTTTCACATGAGAGGAGGAAAAGTAACATGTATTAATAGATGAAAAAAGGAGAATATTTTTTTCTCTTGATTCAACCACAATATTTTTTTTTCTTAAATAAATAACTTCTGTTTTGTAAAGACACTTTTTGAAACAGTAGACATATTCTAAATCCCAATGTCATTGAATGAAAATCACTCCAGTGATTTGCTAAACATAAGTGTGTTGCTCCAGATTTGAGCGACAGTCCTCAAAACCAGTTGTCAATACTGTCCTGTCAGTAATGCCACTGCATAATGCCAACAGTTTTATGAGTTTTTCAAAAGTATTAGATTTGGGTCTCTTGTACATTGTCTTTTGAGGTGGCCCGGATTAACAAAGGTTCGTGAGCTGAGCTGTGTATGGAATTCATAGCTGAGGCATGGTTGTAGGCAGTCTTGTAGGTATTGTAGTGGTTGAGGTGCTCATGCTCCAGAGACGGCAGAGTAAGATGGCCCTCCATGCCTGGGCCTCCTGTTACGCAGTCCTCGTCTACATTGATGATCTCAATAGTGCGTGTGGGTGCATGGTGATTCTGCTGGTGATGCTGCTTCCGCATCTTGTAGAAGATAATCAGCATTACTGCTGCCATAAGAGTGATTGCAACGAAGCAGCCAATGATGATTTTAGTTGTCTTCATGACCTCATCCAAACCGTTGAGCGAGCCCTCTGTTACAGGTATTGTGTAGGGCTTTTCTGTTGCACGTGTGGACAGTGGGGTTCGAACTGTTGTCGTTGTCGTAGAGGTGGGTGAAGGACTTTCCCATATACTGGCAGAAGATGTAGGGCCCACTTTCTGTTGAACAGTGGTGGTGAAGCCTTCATTATGAGGTGTTTCTATTGTCTCTACTGTCACTGTGGTGAAGTAGCTGAAGCTGCTGTTCTCTGGAGAGGACACATTCAGTGTGGCTGAGGCTGTTGTGTTACCTGCAGAATTACTAACCATACATGTGTATGTCCCTGTGTCCTGCATGGTAACATTTGTGAAATTTAGTGTGCCATCATTTAGCACAGAAATTCTGACTTTGTATGCACCATGTGTCATTATTGAACCATTGGGTGTAATCCAGCTAACTGAGGTCAGCGAGCTGGCTCTACATTTCAGCTCAGCAGCACTTCCCTCTGTTACATTTAAGTCTGCAGGAGGCTCCACAATAACGGGAGCATAACAATGAAAGTAATTCTGGTCAAGCTCTCCAATATAGCGGCCCTTATATTGGGTAGGTGAGCTGCAGCGGGCACAGCAGCTGGTGTTTGCAGGAACCATCTCCTTAAGCCACCAGCTTAGCCACAGGATGTCACAGTTGCAATTCCAGGGGTTGTGGTGCAAGTGCACCCTCTCCAAATTATGTAAAGGAGTAAAGAGATCATGGGGCAAAAGCGTTAGGTTATTATGGGCAAGATTAAGCTCCACAAGTGACTGAAGATCATCAAATGAGTTCCTTTCTATAGTCTGAATTTGAGCATGCATCATCCATAGCTTTTGCAGGTGGATAAGCCCTTTAAACGAACCAGGCCGGATAACAGACAACTGGTTTCCAGACATTTCAAGTTCATCCAGTTTGACCAGTGGAGTGAGATTGGGAATTTCCTTCAAATTGCACATTCCCAAATTTAGGTAGCGCAGATTGCTCAATCCTTCAAAAGCTCCTTCTGAAATGTATGAGAGCCTTTTGAGCTCCCCTAGGTCTAACCTTCGCAATGAGGGAACTCTGTTGAAAGCATAAGAAGGAATGCTTTCTATTGGATTATTTCTTAGCCAAAGCTCCTTCAGCTTAGACAAGTACTCAAATGCTCCGTTTGGGATGGTGGTGAGTCTATTATCAAAAAGCTCCAAGGTATTGAGGCTTGCAAGTCCATTGAAAGCCCCCAGCTCAATTTTACGTATGTGGTTTTTGCTCAGCTGCAGAATCTCCAAGTGTCTTAGATGTTTGAAGCTGTCCACCTTTATCACCTGTATGAGATTTTCTTGCAGATTCAAATAGCGTGTGTTGGTAGAGATGCCATCAGGAACTTCTCGCAAGCTTCTGCGTGTGCAAATAACCTTGCTGAACTGGTTACTGCAGGAGCAAACAGAAGGACAAGTTTGAGCACGCACCAGTCCTGCCACTACCAGCAGCTGGAGGGCTAGAAGCAGCACAAATAAAGGGTCGGACAAGGCCCGGTTCCACCTAGGACCTCGCATCATCTGCTGCTGCTGGGAAGAGGTCATCTTGTTGAACATTCATAATTCATTGACTGTTCTTCCACTCTTTTTCATGAGGATGTGGGCCAACTGGAATGAAATGACAGAAAAGAGACAATTAGTTAGAATAAATAACTTTCTTAGTATGACGAATGTTAAAGATTACCCTGATCAGTTTTATTTGTATGTCTTAAATCAATTTTGATAAACATGCATACAAAACAATTCATTTTTTAAATGTTTTGTTGGCTCTAGTAGCCTTCATTTGAAAGTAGTTCAGCAGGAAAGAGGGTAATGAGAGAGGGAGAAGACATGCGGCAAATGTCACCAGGCCGGGAATCAAACCTATGACCACCGTAGATTCTCAATGCGTGGACTGTGCTTTGCCCCTGTACCACTGCATCACCACAGCATCAAATATATAGATATATTTCTTTTTTTAAAGAAATATACCATCTCATGACCATAAGGTACTGTGCCACTGGATTGCTCTATTTTGTGACTGTGTTCAGTAATGTGTTGCTGATTCTATAACAGAAAGCTCTTCACTTCAGGACGAACAGCCTATTACTGTAACTGCTGATTAATTGCTAGATTACTGACTCCATTAATTCTTCAATTACAAAATTCCAAGTACCCAAGTTCTAGGATGGAGAAAGAAAGTGTTTCCATTCAAGAAGGCAGACAAATGTGACAGGGATCACACACCATGTTGAAAGTCACTTTCAATTATAGCTCCTTTTTTATACATGTACACATTTGTGGCATGCCGTATGGAGAAGTTGGTTACCTATGTGTGCCAGAGGACATTTGTTCTGCAATATGAATACCTCTAGATGGAATCCAAATTACATGATTGAAATAATTGAATTAAGACTAGATTTAGTATCAAATCTGGCAGGCCACATTAATGGATAGTAACTTGGATTGTATGACCTTCAACCTTTTGGATCATTTGTGTGTCAGTGGATGAGTGTGGTGTTTGGAGTAAAGGGTATATTTGTAGAAATAATAGTCCTTGTGTTGAGTGGGTGTATATGGGAAAGTTTGTCACCTGAAGGTTCCCAGCTGTTAAAAAATTGTAAGCCTTGCAAGACTTCAACCATTTTCAGTCTCTATGAAGCTGTCTTTCAGCTTCATCGAGACTAAAAGACAGGCCGACTCAGCTCTGGAAGATCCTAGACTTCCAGAGACTTAAGACTCTGGAAGTATTGGGTTAAAGAGAATGAAGTGAGCACCATGGCACAGGCACCATTCTCACTTGGGGCCAGCTCCCCAGCTGGCCTCACCTTCTGCCACCCACAGTCAACATAGTGCCGTATTGACTGACTCCTAAGTCAACCACCTTGCCTAGGTGGGAGTAGTCTGGGAGAATCTGGATCAGCCAAGCAAAGTGAGCCTGGCATCAGCAGCTTAGAACCCAAAGACCCATCAGTTCAGTCAGGACCACAGCTTCACTACAGGTGAGAACACCCACCCTCCAAACACCCATTGTCTATTTGTGCATAACATTAATCCCATAACCTCCCAAACCACACTTTTTGGTAAGAAGTAAAACCTTGCACTTGATAACAGAATAGGGTTCATTTTAGATTGCTTGTATTCCACCTGCCATAGTACTAGCATATAAGCCCAGTAGTCTCAAATATATTCAATAATACAAATTTTAAAACTTTTCATTGATGAAACTTGCTAAAGTTGCTAAAATAATTAAAAAGAAAAGCAATGTTTCTCATCTCGAGTTTGCCGTTTCTTGATCCATTACTCCAAAAGATCAACCATCGAAAATAGATGTAAACAATGAATCAGCAGAAGGGCCGCAGAAAAGATGAGGCCGATTTACAAAGCAAAACAAGATGTCAGCATAACAGCAATGAAAGCACAGAACTGGATTTGCATAGTGCAGAGATGGATTGAGACATAAATTGATAACAAGATGAGATTAGAAAGACAATACATCTTTCAACTTTTGAAAAAGATTAAAAATAGTTCTCTAGTCTTTGTTTGCCAGAAAGAGCTGAAGACTGACAATTGAGGAGCAAAATTTGAAGCATTTTTAAATACTGAAAATATTGAAAATGTCATGTTACAATGCAGACATCATCATTTCCAAATAGTTGTAAAGTAAAATACACCTTGATGCAGCTTACTCCAAGGACATACTGGTTAACGTCTAAAATATGCAGCAGAGTAGTTGGACAAGATAACAGCATGTGACACCTTTGTCTTTGCACGAAACTACCACAGCAACAGACAGATACTTACAAATGTGCCAATTATAAATACAACTCACCACATTACCCTAAGGCGTAATGTGGTGAGGGGAGAGTTGCATCAGCAAACCAGCTTGTTTTCATTTTATTCCATCAGATGTGCCATCAGACCCCGTTAGGTTTATAAGTAGGAGAGTGGCCGAGACTGGAGACATTTAAATGGCACAAAACTATAGTTTGGTTATATGCAACATATATCTGGCTCCCATCACTCACTTCTATTAGCCATTAAAAACATTATTGTATTAGATAGTGAGTTTACATTCACAAAAGTTATTGGGAAACATCTGAAAAATAACCAAATAGAGATAACATTTCACAAGGTTATTGCAACTGCTCTCAACAATAACAATGAAATTTGCAACATCTCCCACTCCAACAAATATTTCCAAACTTAAATGACAGTCACCCAAAATCCAGATATTTTGGGTGAAAATAGTTCCGATATTAAACTGTCTCCTGTTTAAAATCTGAACCACTTTCTACAAAACCTAAGTTTCTTTGATTAAAATTTTACAATACATTCAGTATTCAGTTACATGTTTAAACATTTTTTGTTTTATTCCAATCAACTCAAGAGGCATGTTTCATGTAATAATGAGACAACTCTCTGTTAAAGTCCTTTTTGGACAAATATGTGTTTCCTAGCAATAATATTGTTTGACTGGAAATATTTTAAGCTGCAACTGCTGCAAGTTATGCAAAGCAACACAGTCTATAAGCAGTGGTCACGCCCATGGTGGGTGATGTGTTTACGGCAGATGAATAATTTTGGCACAACACCGGCAAAAGTGCATTTGTGACTAGTTATAATGATTTTAAAATTGAAACCTTAAAAAAGCATAATATAACTATAAAACTCCATACATGCCACAATAAATGCACTCAAGTCTCCAGAACTCTCCCCAAGTCTTGGCTGACAGCACCAATCATAAAAGACATGATAACAATCAAGTTTAATGCTGACTATATTATTGCAAAACAATAATACAGTCTTCAAGTCTTCAATAATATATACTTCAAGTTTTTTGATAATTCTTCATAAGAAATATAGTTTTATCATAATGAGATATGATATTGAAAAGATCCTTAGGTGTAGGAAGCTCCTAACTGTGGAAAATAGTGTGTGCAGGTTTTCATCAGGAAGTTATTGTCATGTTCTTGCTGAAATGATTGACTTACAAGCACAAATGGTCCCAGGGGGTAAGACTTAAAAGGTTTGCTGTACAGTGAAATAAATGTGTAGATGGTCTTTGCTCCACCGGGATTTTCTGTCAGCTCATGAGGACTAAGACACTTGTCTTCTCTCAGGAGAGAGAAGACAGGTGATTGGAGGAATGTTGATAGTGAGATTAAGATGGATCCCAGTAGCTTACTGGGATCCATAAGCTACTGGATAAATGGAGGAGGTTTTGTCTGGGGAAGGCGAGCGGACTCCAAGATGATTATCTGTGTGGTGATTATAGATGGAGGGCGCTGGTGATCTGAGCATAGAGTTGGAGATGGAAAGATAGAAGGGAGGACAGGTCACTCATTGGTCATTGAAATAAGGAGCATGATAGTTGTCAGTCATGAATGATGTAGAGTAATTCTGAGGCAGAGGAAGTTGGTTGATATCCAACAGCTCTAGGGACATGCAGCTTGGAATCAGTTCCTTTAAAGGACATAAAACACAGAGATTAATCTTGATTCATGCTGGTAGACAGCTCACTAGAAGAGACAGAGACTTAGTTTACCACTCAAGGAGTGAGAGACTGACAATCCACTCCTCATAAAAGCCACGAGATTGGCTTGATTGCTTGCAGGTGTGTCAGAGCACACCTGCACATCTACAGTTCTGGTCCTACACACCCTTTGGTGGGAACTTGAGATTCAGAAAGAAACTGACACAAAACACAAACACCCCAGATTCCTAACAGTTACAGTCACAAATCCTTATTCTTCCATTGATTGTTTTGGAACTTTATGGGAAATCAGCTTAATGTATTCATATTAATGGTCACACCAAGCTGCACAGATGCTAGCTTAACATTTTTAGTAGGTGCTTGTGTTTCAGCAAATCAAACAGAAAAAAAAAATAATGTTGAAGAGCTGGAAAAATTTGAGTGGCATTAAAGTCAAATAAATGAACTACAGGAGTTACTGCTTTGCATAAAGAATCATATTTTCTTTTTTTTTCATGTTCAATAGGCATGTGAAAGTTGACTCTCCAGCAAAGAGTGAGCAACAAAGTCTTTGTCTCACACTACAGAGCAAAGAAGGAAAAAAGACGAGATGATATTGTGAAGCATGAGACAGTTGAGACAGAGGAAGGTCGGCATATACAGCAGAATGAGAGAGACAGAAGGAGAGAGAGGGAGATTAATGAGATATAAATCAAATCAGGTCACGTCTTGATAATGCCAGCAATCTTGCAACAGCTCCAAATATAAATCTGAATCCTTTCAGGACTGCAATGTGGGAGGGATACCCACCACATGCTTTACAGACCTTCTCTTTTCCATCTCTGCATTCTCACTACATAAACAGTACATACAATAAACACATTCCTGCAAGAGAAACTTTCTCCTGCAAGATTCATATGCCCACTTTTTGATTGTGTAGAAATATTTTGAAGTCTTCTGCATAGTAAGGGCTCTCATTACCAAACGATTGATGAATGAGAAAAAGAAAGTCGCACACGTGACGCAGCTTTAAGTACGTGTGTCACTCAGTTTCACTTTATGCATTTTTATTCTTTGTTCTATATTACATAAACACCAAAGTCTATAAGAGATTGAGGACTTTTTGCTTTTCTTCTTCTGAACTAGTTTTAGGCATGTACAATTTGTGAGATGGAAAACAATATTTCAAAGTATGCATATTCAACCAATCTTTTATATGCAAACTTACACATGTATGCTATCAGCACAGAAGAAGTAAAAAGTAAAGTAGATAAAACAAATCATATTGTCAGAGTCATAAGAGTGCTATGGCACTCTTATGGGTATTGTTGTGACAGACACCACTGACCTAAGCACTGCAACTGACCACTGCCATCCCCCATGTCAAACAAAATCACCAACAAGGACAATTGACTATCCCGCTATACAAAAATGCTGAGTAAGAAAGCCAGAAAAAAGAAGCGTCACTTGCTAGATACTGATCAAATTGAATTTCTGCTGGATGCACCATAAAAACGTCTGCGTAATATAGGCTCTACTACTCCTCACAAATCAGTAAAACCTCCCTGAAACATGAGATCAAAATCTGATGACTGATGCCATTTTATTACATTTTCACTTTGTACATTTTACGAGAAATCAAAAACCATGTTCACAAATTTGATCATTTTTAGGTCTGTAAAATGCAAGCATTTACATTCAATAACACACTTTCAATTATATTCAAACTGACAGCCATTAGCCTGGCATACTTTCACTTTCATTTAAATTAAGGAGACGTATTTGACACACTTATTATCCTCAAAAATCTATTTCTTTAGGAATATTTCCTAATGAACGAGGTAAAATAAAACCAGCTGAACTCGTAATTTCCTTAAACACTTTCAGTGTTTGTTTTTGGCACCTTAGTCGTCTTCCCAAACATTAGGAGCGATCCCTGACAAAATTACTGCACCTGCAGAGGAAGAGCCTTTCATTAGCTAATTTACATATTTAACTTTCCTCTCTCATATAAGAGATCTGATTAACCTAAGCAATAATTTAAAAACCAATGAATGCATTTGACCCTAAAAGTGCATCTAATCAGCGCTTCTTTAGTGATGCACTTGAGTCGCACATGCTCATGTTCGTATCTCTTATCATCTCTAGCCCCCTCTAATGAGAGTGTTTTAAATACTAGTAAATATTTTACTATAATAGCCTGGTTACATAAAAACATCAAATGTACAACACATCGTGTTATATCATTATACATATTTTGTGAGGTTTTCCACAGATCACTGACTGACTGAAGCATATTATAAATCCACATCTTTTTGCAGATTTGTTTTTTTGTATACCTGCTAGATAATGCAGTTGCATGATGTTTACCCCATCATGCTCTACATATTTAGGATAATGTTCCTCCTCTCACAAATTTGCTTATTTTCCCCTTGCCTTATCAGACATGCCTTGAAAGCTGCTTCCCTCATCAGCTGCTGCCAGGGAGAACCAGTCAGGCATGTGAATGCCATACTTTAGAAACAAGTGACTGTAAAGTGGGTTTGACTGTATAATGCAAACCACAAACAAAGAATTAGGATTTAATGAGATTTCCCACAGTGTAAAAAGTTATTGAATAAATTGGTAAAGCCTTGGTTCCTAGTATCCCTGAGCCTATTCAACTTCTCAAGCTTGACTTCCACATATATTACAAAAAAAACTGATTTTATTCAGACTAAACCACTTTCATCACTTTACCAGTTGTGATGTTCATGTTTTCAGCAGTAGACAGAAATGATCATGGGTGCTTTGAATGGTCTACAGTCCCATACACAACAAATTGTGAACCACTGTGCATTTTGATATAGTGTATCATTGCTCTGCCTTTGGACCACCATTGAAAGATGCATACTACAGCAGAGCTAAAACACAAAATGTTCAGATTTTGATATTCTCCAACCTCTTTCTCTTTCTGTCAGGGATCTGCTCAATCCTGCTCAATTCGTTGCACAAACCATTGATTCTGCTGCCAACACATTAACTTTGACAACAAATTTTTGTCTTGCTTTCCAATAGTGCTGGTCAAGATATAAGCAGCATTTTTCACTTCAATTTTTACTGGATATAATGTTAACCATTGTCAGAATGTACTGTTCCAATAGACCCATTTGTTTCATCACAACATGCTGATGCTGATTGTTGTATTTTCACTTTTCAAATCCTTTGATCTACAAACAAAGGCTTGGCTATGCTGTCATGCACTCTCATGTATGACACCAACACTAATTATGACTACAGGAAGCTTCATTACAGCCTCTACTTCTTGGGTCTCTGTGCTATCACTACATGTTTGTTCTTTGTAAACATAGAGTCTCTCGTTATTTACAATAATCAGTTTTTCTCTAGTTCTGAATGTGGTCTTTTATTAGTGTTTTGCTGAGTAAACATAACATCTGAAGACTGTGTTTCACATGCACACAGAGTAGCATGTGAGTTTTGAGTTTTTGTACATAAAATTCCATGTAGATGCTTTGTATGTGTGTGTAACTGTATTGAATTCAGACATGCAGATCAAGTCAAGACCCATATGTTTGGCAAAATCTTGAATATAAATAGAAATCTGTACCTATTATATGTAGGAAAAGTACATACATGAGAATTAAGCTGTATGTTATATTATTTCAAAATGAAGACATTATGCAGCCACACAGAGTTATTTTTGATACATGTGTTTTCAAATGTATCCGAAGTGTGGGCTTTCATTATGTGCAAATTTCCCTAACATGTGTACATGGCATTTGGCTTGTTTCATGGAGAGCAGTGTGCTGGCAGCAAGAACTAGTAAGTGATAAGAGCTATTGATAAAATCAATCTTCACCCTGTGAACATTTTAGAGAAGCTGTGGGTAGAAAATGGCTGCTAACTACCCCTCAAGGATGTCATGGCAGGAGTCTGTCGGTAATGCTGCTGTCACTCTGGTGTCTGTTTGAGGTCAAGGTTAGTGTGGATCATTTTAACGGTTTCTAAATCATGCAGAGGTTAAATGGAAAGTGAGCTCACACAGACGGGTGGGATTATTTCCCAATGAGAAATAGTTGTTTCTCAACTTCTACAGCTCTGTGTTGTAATCATTGCAGTAATTATTTGTTGTTGTGAATTTGTACTTTATGGTAATATTTCTAAACCACCAGAATGTGGAATAATAGAGAGAGGATAATATATTTATGAACTGGTTTCTTGTGAAGTACATATGAGCAGTCACACAAAATGTAGGAAATCTTATTTTGAAAATTCGGAGATAAATACTCATTGAGGAATAATTTCAAAAGCGGAACAGAACAGCTCCACATCAAGAGTGTTTCTTAAGAATGCATAATTGTCAAGCAGATGGACCATCTGCTAAATTTAATATCCTTAAACGTTTTTGCATGAAATAATTAATTGTGTTGGCACTAACATGTCAGCTTAACAATGTCTTTGATAAATTTGCATTAGGTTGTTATGAAACTAAGTCCACTACCAAACAGTTCAATCTGGTAAGAATTTTGTCTCACTAATCAACATTTTGTCCTCTGTATAATCTGCCTCATACAGACTCTTTTTGCTTGTCTATTTAGTCCTTTTACTGTCTTGTACTTGTACTGATATTTAAAAGGCCAGTGAGATAAGTAACATCTAAACTGCAGGGGGACCCTTTACAAATACTTAACAACAAAGCAAGAAGAAAATAAATTAACTGATCATAAAGCAGAATAAGTCTCCTAAATCTTATTTTAAAAGTAACGAAATTCTTTAATATAAAAAAGTGTCCAGTTTCAAAATATTGTGTAAGATTTCAACTGGTAAATGAAAAATGACCTGGATTTATATGGATTATATTAAAGTTTTTGTAAGGCTTTTCAAATTCTACCTGTGAGTGTTTTGAGTATAGTTCTGCAATCAAACTACCTTACATTTCTTATGGCGGTAAATAAACTTTTTGTAAAACACTTTGATGGCACTCTTCTGTAATCCATCAAAGATGATTGGGATTTTCAAACCAGCTAAAATGTTCAAACAAGGCCTCCCCTAAAACATGCTTTTCTTTGTCATGTATTTGTAGAGGACTATATGACAAGGCATATAAATCTCAGGCGTTCCAAAAGAGTCTTCAGTAAACAAATGTCTCTTCTGGCTGAGAATCTTTGAATATTTGAAAGTCACATTTCATAAAAATGTGACTTTTTCTTAGTTCCATGTAATTGTGTTTGGCCAAAACCTACAAAAATACATGTTATTCTTTTTCACAAACTAAGTACTTTGCTTGAAACATAACCATTAATGTCTCATCGCATTGCACATTTTCTTTTGTTGAGCTCAGCTCTTTCCCACAAAACTGCTCTTAAGATTCCTAAAGCTGTGGTGTAGAAAGAATGCACAGAAAACATTTTCAAGAGACAAAAACAGGCCAATTGAGTTCACTGCAGCACTCTAATATCAATTTCTATGAAGGCATCCTATCCAGCCCCACAGGAATGGATAGAAAAAAGCATAGATCAATTTTGAGTAAAACCACATGAAAAGAATCTTTGAAGTTCGTGAACCACAAAAGCAACTATTCATGCAAGTTATATCAAATAAGATGAATGGCATTTAACTTTTTAAAAGGTCTGACAGACAGCACATTTATACGTGGGCTTGAAAGCGTCATAAAGAACCAGCTGTGTTCCAAAGCGACCAAAAGCCTGGTACACTTCTGCATTTGCAAAAAGAATGAATTATTGTAGTGAAGGTAGAAAAACTAAATACTGCTCCCTGTCAAATATACATCATCGTAATTTGTGCAATATTTCTGTTTTCCCATATGAAAACAGAACCCATCATCTTTTTAAATCAATTAATTTTGCCAATAATTGAGCAGCCAATATGCAGTAAACTCCTTATGGAAGTAGTTAAATCAGTTATCCAGACTGAATGTGAGACAAATCAGTTTTTTTCAATTGCGTGAACTTTTCTTTACTTTTAATATAGTTTTGTCGTAAAACATTTCCATTCATTCTTGCCACACTGAAACCATAACCTGTCTCTCAGGTTTAAGAAGCAAATGACAAACTGAAGGGTTACGTCTAAAAAAAGAACTGGTTGATTTGTTTGATGTTTGAATTTTTGTTTTTAATCTATGACATTTCAGCATTGGATACTATAGTGCTTTCTTATACTTATATGCATTTTATTTTTGCTGGGTGTTTGCATGTTCTCTCGTTGCGTTGAGATGAAGACATATGAAGCCTTTGGTGCAAATTCAAGCTGGGAAACTCTCTCGAGCCTCATCTGCATCATCATTGCTTTTCTCTGCCGCAGCCAATCACCACCAGATCCCCGCTCCTCCTCAGCCAATCATCGATCAAGAGACCTTCATAAAGCTCATCATCCATCGATCCACCTGCTTCCCAGATGTGCTTCTACCCACCTCCACCCTGTTTCTGACCCCAGCCTCCCAAACACCTTCCATTCTCCACTCCACTTGTGTTCGGGGCCAGAGGGGAAGAAGACCCTAATCCTCACCCTTAGTTCTCTATTCAAGCTGGTGGCAATTTTCAGCATTGTGGAGAATTATCCAGTCCCCATGCTAAGTTCTTGGTGTATGAGGTTGAAGAAGAGTCAGTGAGTTGAATTTATAAATTTCATATTTTAATACTAAAAAACAGCTGATCCATAGTTCATGCTATCCTTAAGGGCGAGCAGAACAAAATGGCATCAAACTAAAGTTTTTCATTCTCTTTGCTAGCCTCTAAGCAACGCCCTAGAGAGGGTGTTCCCTAGTGTGTCATATTCTCTAACCGTAGCTTTGAGGGCGTTTCCTACCGTGTCATTTCTTTTAGCTTTAGCTTTGCAACTAGCTAGAAGAGATGGAAGGAAAACACAAGATTATTCATTCTCAAGAGAATATACATCCTCTGTCACGGTCTGAGCACCAAAGAAACCTACTTTCAAATAAAACTCTCTAATTGCTGCTGCTTTTTTCTACCTCTTATTACCACTTGGGAAAAGCCTCCTTCAAGCTGTAGAATTGGTTAGCTATACAGGATTAGGATAAGTGAAAGGGAAGCATCTTCGATCATGTAAAATCGCAGACAGATCTTACTTGACCTTCATCACAATCAAGCATGTTTTGTTTTTTGAGCCGATGATAAATGTAGCCAGGCCTTGTCAACTGATTAAAGTAAAGTGGTCTAGGTGGAGCTTAATTTATAAAAAAAATACATTTGACGAAAAAAAAAATATATATATATATATATGTTTCGGTTACAATCATAAATTGTTCATGCAGTGAAGTCAACCCATAACATTATTTTCTGTTTGGAGAGAAATAGATTTTTGGACTAATTCAACTTTGAAAGTCAACTTTAAAACCTACTAACACTAATTCAATGTGAACACTGAAAACAAAGTTTCATATTGCCAACATCAAAAATTGACCCTGCTGAGAATACTTCTTTATGCTGCAATCTTTCATATATAATTCAGCCATGGGTCATTGAGAGTCTTCTCTGATGGTTCAAAAGCAACAGCACACTGACAGATGTCCTTTGTATACCGAAAATATCTAAAAACAAATCTAGTATTTCTGAAATTGAATATTTTAACAATATGTGGTGAAAAAAACAAAAAAAGAAAACAACAACCCTCAAACAAGTCTTTATTAGTTAGGTAGTTAGAAAATATTTGTTGTCCCTTATGGGTTGGTGATTAGGAAGTAAACCTTCTAGTGGGAGTCGTTATCTTCAGTGATTGCTCTGCATGGTCGTAAAGCTGCCCAAGAAAGTGACGCTACTTTAAAGGACCGAGGGCATCCTTTAGTGCCCTTATTGTTCCAGTTTGATGTTCTTAATAGCCTGGATGATTATTTTTCCTAATAGGCTGTCAAGTAATTTTAAGTATTCTTAAAACGGTTCCGCTATATATTTTTTTCCATTTCAATGGATTAAACAAATGAAAATATTAAATGAACTATCTTGATAAAGAACTTTTCCAAACAAAATTATTACATTTTACAATTGTTCTGTATAATAGTATAATATGATTTTTACTGTTAAAATAGAACACTTTTATTTTATTTTATCAAAAAACATTGTGCTTTTGATTTGTAAAGTGTTTGGTGCATAAAAATCATTTTAGTCATTTTTGTATTGCACTCTTTTTTAACAGTAAAGGCTCCAATGATAATTCTAATGTTGTGTCGCATGGAGTTTTTTTTAAAAAAATGATCTTTTTATCTGTTTCTTTCATTCTTTGGTAGATCAAACCTTCTTGCAAAATTAGGAAGAAGGTCAAGGTGAACAAACTCCCATTTCATACCTGCCAGTTCAATAACTTGTACTTTGACTTCTGGTCATTTTTATTCCAGCTTCCAGTCCAACATGTGTGCCTGTAAATACAAGAAACAAGGTATAAGGTATAAGGTTTTGTTTTCTTGAGAAAAAAAAAACATGACAAAACATCTTTTTTTTAAATCAATTTTCCTTTCCGCAGGCTTTAGTAAATACTTTTGACTAAGAAATTACATATGAAATGTGGTTTGCTTAATCATGTGATACAAAGACATCTACTTTAATGCACTCCTTATTGAGAAAAAAATATTTTCTGTATTACTGATAAATAAATTATTGAGAAGGAAAGCAAACATAGATTAAAGTTTCTGTCTTTTATGCCACACAACAGTACCATGTAGAAACTGTGCAAATAAGTGTGTGTTTGATTAGCATTAGAATCTAAATATGTGTGCTTATCACACCAAACTTTGTTTTTGGGTTCATGAGTGTTAAATATACTGTCACATTATTTCAAAATGACACTTAAATAACAGCTGCGGAATGCCACAAGCGTATTAGTCCCTATATGTTGTACACCTGAAAATTCAACAATGAATGGAAAAAAAGGGGAATATTCCACATTTGTTGATCTTAAGTTTAAATATTGTTCAAAGGTTGTTAGATAAAACTTTGCCAAGTACAAACATAATCACATATCTCTGGAGTATGATAACAAAAGGCAGAGGATTTTTTTGTGTGAGTGTGTCAGAGTGTGTTTAAAGAATGAAGTTGGGGTGAAGGGGGTTGTTGTAATATTAATACTGTTGATAGTAACAGCAATGATAAAGCTTACAACAACAAATTCTATATCCATCATCTACTTAGTAAAATTAATTTATCATTTTAAAAGTAATTCAAGCTTTAGTGCTCTGGACTGTTAGCCGTAAACACTGCGTGTTTTGCTTGTTTACGATCCATTCATTTAATCACTTACATTGCAGTTCTTCTCCGTCGCTTTGGTACATTTCTCAAATCATCCTCGACATTTGTGAAACAGTGCATTTCTTAAAACATCCCATACAAAAGCAAAACACTTTGGACTACTGGCAAAAGCCAGGATCTTTCTCAATATCCCTGTTTCATCTCTCAAAAGCAATGGAAGCATTTTCTCATATTTCTACCAACATTGACATCAACCTACTCCGTGAAAAGACAACATTAAACATTGCATGATTGCTCAAGTTACAGAATGCTGGTAGGCAATCAGAGACTTTAGCAAGATTCTGCCGAATCTGCAAAATATGGTCATTATATCATTATTTACCTTAATGTTCCGTATTTCTGTTTCCTTGTGTAAATTGTAACTTTGTTGTGATTTAATTTATGCATAGAGGAGCTTCCCTCTTAATGCCACTGATATTCATTTTCAGCCTCTGATTATTTGAAACTCACACTTAAGTAAAATTGTTACTGCGTGACACTTCCCCTCATTTGGATGAACGTTGGTACTGCTGCGTATTTTGAGGTATCTCATTTCTACTGATAAAACTACTTAGCTACTTAAACCCTGAAAAAAAAAGACTTCCTGAGAATCTTGAGATATATCATTATGTTTTTCATTTTGGTTCTTAAGTGAGTATTTTAGAATGTATCGCTGAGATCTATGCAAAGCTTAAATGCACAGATTGACAAAAACATCTGGCATTTCAAAAGCAGATAAAGAGTGATATGCTTCGAAAGTGTAAGTATGTAGTCTTGATTCTGTACAGCAAACTTGAAAAAGTATGCATTTTTTCCAAAGAAATTACATCAAAAATATGTATATATATATTAAGTTTGTCAAATAAAAAAAACACTTTCAGACAGCACCATCATTCAGTGGTCTTACTGACATCTTTGCAAGAGTTTTGTTTTCTCATTACTAATTTATCATTAATCTACATAAAACCATTAAGTCAAGACCAACTAAGCCATCTTCTTCTCTTTCTCTTTTTTTTCCAAAATAAAGTGCATGTCTCTAAGAGCAATGATGCAACAAATCATGACTAATATCAGTGTCTTCTGCTCCAAAAAGTCAACATATTTTGACCTGCTGATCACACTACATCACCCTCTGAAACAGACCAGAAAAGCATACCATGCTGAATCAAATGGGTGAGCAGCCACTCTTTCAATTAGGATATTTTGTGGGGAGAGGCAGTGCAGTTTGTAGTATGCCGAGAATAGACTCCCAAAGGAGAAGTGGTGAAATAAACTTAGCTCTGTTAGCCATTTTTCATTATCTAATGGTAAATGTATGTGTTTTCGGTGGACAGGCACACAAACAGACAGAATCATGACAGAACAACAGGAGGTAAAGGGGGGGTCAACTACCCCCTCCTGTCAACTTTCACTTCCCAGTTGCCCTCCCTAGTTTTATATCCTAAAAAAAAATCACATAAATCTCATATTTTTGTTCAGAAGTCTTTTATAGCCTTCAACATAAATATTAGGTCATCAAAAATTCTATATTTATAATATAATCTTGAGATTCCTGAAAATTTGGCTGTGTCCCTGCATTAAATCCTGTCGGCCTCTTGTACAGCGACCACACATACTAGTATTTAACAAGCACATTGACATCTGTAGCCCAACAGAGAGGCGCTACTTTCTCCAGGTGATGTATTGGCACAAAAAGTTAAAGTCCAATGAAGTTTGCAATGAAACACTTCACATTATCAAATTATAATTTTTTGACAGTGACTCCATCCATTTTCTGTACACCTTTGTCCCTAGTGGGTCGGGAAGGGTGCTGGTTCCTATCTCTAGAGAATGTTTCAGGCGAGAGGTGGGTTACACCCTGGACAGGTCGCCAATCTGTCACAGCTGACAGTGACTCTCGCATGTGATTTCTTAGAGTATAAGCAAATTTTGCAAATTTCCTTTTGCTTGCGACACATTCAAGAAGAGTTTATGAATATTTGAAATATATTAAATGTTTCCAGCTTGCTGTTTTGGGGGCTAAGGTTACAGAGGCAGCTCCATATTATCAATGTCACAGCAAGGCATCGCACAGTTAAACCGCATTAGACTGATTGTCTGACTGCGAAAATAAATAGGTAACAATGAAAATAGTAAATCTTAATATAACAGCTAATTTACCACAAAATCAGACGTGATTTCATTTAAGAGTTGGCATAGGACGCCAAATAAAAATAAAGGCATTTTTTAATTAGTTCATTAAAAAATTTACAAACCTGAACCTGTGCATTTTTGGCATAGGTTAAGGTTTGCCAAAAACTTGAACCTTATTAGAGTTCTGAGATTGCGGAAGTGAGCAACAGAGCCATGGCTGTGAGGATACAGTCGGTAGACGATACACAATTTTTTCTCAAGAGTTGTGATATTTAACAATATTATACTAGTAAATGGTAATTTAGCACTGTACTCCAAAGTACAGTTTCTTTTTAAAAAGGTACTCAAGTAAATGTAAATAGTAACTAGCCTCCCAGCCCCCATGTCAAATCTTCTAGATCTGCTACTGGTGGGCATTTAGATGGAGTACAATTACCTGGTACTGAATTCTCTATGTTAAATCATGGATTCTAAATCAATTACAATACAGCTAAATGTGTAATCTGATACATTTTCATTTGATATACAATAACATGTCTGACAACATGTGAGCTTGTAGGATTTTTTAACATATTGTCAGTATTTCAGTGTGTGCATTTCTGTGCCGGTGCAGTCTATGAACATAGTTACTAACAAACAGACTTACCTAAATATAGACAAACACTTAAGATGCCAAAAGATATAGCAATCATTGCCAGATTCCAGTTTTTCATTAGAAAGAGTGATGTACAGTAAAGTCATTCGAAAGACATTCAAAAGACGTAATGACTTTACAGTACATCACATTTTTAAACATATTTAATGTAATTTTTTTGGATTAAATGTTTAAAAGATCTGATTGGTACTACAGTATTACTTTTCCTCCAAAAAGAGATGCATCAGGGAGGAAAAAAAGAAAAATCACACCAGATTGGAATCAGCGCAATCAGGATAGATATGAAATTAATATGTCTGATTAAGAGCCTGACTGACTTAGCATTTAGTCCAAAGGGGATTCTAGCTGCAGGGGAGGGATGCAATATGTTGGGGAAGCAATAAAGGGTGACATATTGGTTTATGGAGTAACAAAGACAATACAGAGCAGGGGAACAAGCAAAACATGTGTTCTTTTGTTTTTGGTTTCCTTTAAGCCAACTTTTGGATACAAGTTTGGTTTTGACATTTAATTGCAATACCTCACCAAGACAAGCAAAAAAGACTAAGAGAGTTTTTTTTTTTTTTTTTTTTTTAATAAAATTTACTGATCGATTTATTTGTATAAATGGTGTCATTAAAAAAAAGTATTTTGTTATTCTTTTCCGAAAGAGAAATTGCTCTCCATTAGATTCATTGAACAATAATACATTTAAAATGTGTGAAAATGGCTTAACAGCTGATAGAAACTATTTCACATAATTTTTTTATTTTATTTTATATTTTATTTATGAGAGTCATGAGTTGTGGTTGGACTAAAATGCAGATTATACGTAGTTATTCTTCATTGTTATATTTATTTCTTTCACCCCCTTTGCCATTTTTCTCTCTCTCTCTGAACCATTATACCAGTGTATAATGGTTCATCCTATTATACACTGGTATATTCTCTGTGTTACCTGCTGGTTTTTTTTATTGGATTTATGTTTTTTGTTCAGCCCTGAACTGCCTGAGATTTTTGTAAATTTGCACGTTTTTTTTCGTTGGACATAGTTCAATATGATCGATGCTCCTGACTACAACTAAAAAACATAATTAAACTAGGGACATGAAATAAACATAACTAGAAACACCAGTTTTTTTCCTAAAACTTGATGTAGAAGATTGATGTAATTAAAGAAAGAGACAGAATAATCAAACCTCAAAAAGAAGGTGAGACAACAAATTTAGTCAGCTGGTTATTAAAAAAAAGAGAGCTTGCTTAACACTTCTGCAGAGCCACAGGCTGATCCCCCTACATGCCATCTACAAAAAAACTTCAGAAGTGGAACACAAAGTAAAGCAAAATGAATAAAAAAGAAAAGTAATAAATAGCATACTCCAACCGAGCAATTTGTGATTCTGGAAATAGTTAGAGGGACCTGTGCCACTATTGATATGGGATGACCAAAAACACTAAAATGGAAGTTAAGTGTTGTGTGCTTTGTAAATTGTTGTTTGTGTAATTTTAATCATTTGCCACCCTGTTAATTAGCAGAAAAACAAAAACAGTAAATAGCCACAATTTCTTAAAAACAACAAAAGCATAGGATGATGAAGGGAGCGGACAAGGACAAAAATAAAAAGTATACAGCTGAGAGATGAAAACCTTGGAGTGGGAGAAAGTCAAATACCAATTAAGAAGAAAAGCCAAGGCGGCCTAAAGAAATCTTTTGGCAAATGAGTGTGATATGTGAGCAAAGAATGTGAAAGACAGAGAGGGAAGAGGAGAGAGCAGGAGAGGGAATTTTATATTGTCATTATTCATTTCATTTTCCTGGTGTGATGGACATTATGGTGACTCACCAAGTGCGTCTTTCTTCAGAAACAGATGAGTGCAGTAGTTGAAGAGGCAAACTGACAAATTAGATTAATTTCTCCCTTCTGTTCTTTGCACTCATTTGGATTTTCCCCTAGAAATTAAACAGCAGGCGTCAAACGGTGCCCCATTTGGTACGAGAGCCAGCTTCTTGTTTGATTTCTATTAACCCTTAAGAGGCTGTGTTCTTAAGGTAATTTATTTGATTTTGACTTTAGGCTTTTTCTCTAACATAGAACTCCCTCATGGTTTGCTGTTGCATAATTTTTTCTAGCATCTATCTATTTATATATATTATAAATATATTTATATATTTATATTTGTTTTTTATATTTATATTTTTTAAACCATATACACATATTAGTTTTATGTATTACTTTTAAAACACTCTGTGATATAAGAAATGCTAATGTTTTTTTCTCTTCCTTATCCTGTTCTTAAAATGATTTTGTTTGAGATATTGTCCCAAATCAGTAAATTCACAGTGACAATTGCACAATAAATCTTTTATTTACGAACCTAAAAGCAAATATTTTGTTAATTATTTCAACATTTTCATAACACTTTTCAGGAGAATAATCTCTCAATGCATAATTGTAACCCCCAAAATAATTGTGATCACACAAATGTTGAGGGCATGTAAATATCTGATGAGCCATATAAAGTTTATTTTATTGGCACCTAGATTAATGAACTCTGTAATGAGGCTAGTTAAATATTTATATCAATGTAGAAACAAATATAATGTGGATAATAATAATAATAATAATAATAATAATAATAATAATAATAATAATAATAATAATAATAATTCACATTTCTAACAAATGTAGCCTATTAACTTGTTTGAACATTGTATCACCTCTATATTTGGATAAATAAGCATACAACACAATCTCTTATCTTTTACTTCACTACATAGGTCTTATTAAAAGCTATTTTAAAAAGGGCAGACCCTACTTTTATAATCTTCATGAAAAGAGCAGAGCCAACACCATGATGCTCCCACACACCATGTCAAAAATGTTTTAAACAAAGTAGGCTGATAAAGTTCTAGGATATGGAATGACCGAGTCTCCTATTCTGTTCACAGATTGTGAACTTTGGTCCTGGAAAACAACCAATTTAAATGAGCTCTGCCAATTCCGATGAGAAGAGTGATTAAGTGTCAAGTCAGAATGATATGAAAAGACTTGTTTCAGCAACTTACACAATATAAATATCAGAATCACTATCCTCAGAAAAATGTTAAGACTAGCTGAAAAATGGCAAGAATCCTCATTTTGCACACTTGGATCTGAAGAAGGTTCTAAGTAGACCTTCAACTTGCAAAAGAAGAAATTGGAGTGAGATAAAAAAAAAATATATAACATGTAACTGTAATTTTGCGATGGTTTCTTTTGCTTGGGGAATATTAATATATTTACATACATAATTTATCCAGGATGCATTTTGGGGGGTAAACAATTGTTTAATAATCTTCTGAGCAGCGTGATATGTGCATTCTGGTGTTAATCAGATTTGTTAATGCTCAATATATTTATGATAAAAACACATGTACTGAGCAGTGTTGCTACAAAAGTCATTGTTTAACAGAAGACAGGCATTGATCTACAAAGAGTGTAGTACACAAAAGGCTACTGCCACAGAGAGTGGTTGTTTAGAGAGTGTGGCGTTCATGCATATTCATAGAAAGTTGAATGTATGGGAAAACTGTGGATAGAAAATGTCCACCAGCTATAGGGATAGCCATTCCAATGAAGGGATTGTCAAGCACACTTCATTCAATAATTTGGACAAAGCTTTCCAAGGAGTGAATTGAGGGTCACTGAAAGTCACTATCCACAGAGGAATCCTACACATGTTGCATTCCTTGTTTCCAGCAACTTCTGGAAATCATCAATCATCTGACTGGATGATTGCTTAGTGGTCCATTTCAGATAAAAATAAAGTTAGCATTTCATTTGGAATATTTGTGTAATCACTCTTTGTTATGAATATAGTTTAGCCAAAATGAGTGACAAAAATGGTTAACAATTTCAAGGTATTCACATTTCAAGTCCAGTATAAGTAAATCTGGTTACTGTAAGTCATTCGCACTGCACCATATTCATTGTCTCTTCAACACCTTCTTCATTTAAGGTAATTTAAAGTGCACATGTACCTGTAAAGAACCCCTTCCTAGATTCATTCTGGCAAACTCCAGCAAATACCTCTCTATAAAAGATGACTCATTTCCAGCTCCTAGAATCACCTTCTGAGTATTGTCTCCCACTTCCCACGAGATGAATACAACTCCTACGTTTTACAAAACAGAAATGAGCCTTGAACAAGGGGTTGCTTGAGATTCATTTCTTTCACAGGTGTGCATGTGTATTTAGAAGAATTTTTCCAATCTAGAGTAATATGAAAACTGTTCTTGAGAGCTACTTCAAGATCTTGCCAAGTAGTAGAATGCCCCTAAACCAGGGGTCAGCAACCTAAAATGTTGAAAGAGCCATACTGGACCAAAAAAAACAAAAAAACAAATCTGTCTGGGGCTGCAAAAAATTAAAAGCCTTATATAACGGTTATTATAAAGGCAAAAAAGGCTTGAAGTGTTTAACTGTATACATAATTAGCATTCATGATTAAATGTTTATTTTCCCTGCAGTGCATCCTGGATGGAATTGACGCATCACATGACTCTGTTGTACAATGGTGCTTTAAGTTTACCTTCTGTTACAATATTAATGTATTATGTTTTGATGCATTTATAAAATAAAAAAAATACAATAAAGAAATCTGATTTTTGATGTAATTTTTTACTATGAATATTGACAGAAAAAGGATACATTTTTCTTTTTGGAACTAGGAAAATATGCTCCCAAATGCAGCTTGCATAACAACGATCGCTCTTTGTAAATAATCACGTTAAGTGTGTGATTGAACCAACGACATAACGGATCGTGCATAACGTGCCCTTTATGTGGGCAACAAACGGAGAACAATAAAATGCAACCTGCAGTTATAAAATAAAACAGCAGCCTTTTTAAAAGGTAAAGTGTAAAATTAAATGAATACAGTTTATGTTTGATTTCTGTGCAAATGCCAAGCCAGTCAGTACAACAGTAAAATATATCAAGATCCTCTTCTGTTTTGACCAACCATCCTCAGACCTGAACAACAAAACAATAATATCGCTGAGTGTCATTCTAAATATATACTGACAAAAATCACTAATCATTTTATAAAAACAACCACTTTGTTACTAAATATAAAATGTATGTGCCTATGGCAGGATTGTATTCTTATGTGTTTAATGTGACGTCTGTTTACGGACATCACTGGACAGCTTCTCAACATCCCGCGTATAAGATGCAACTTTAAAAGTATGGTACTCTTTTTGTTATTTGACTACTTCTCGCTACAGAGCAAACATTCAGGTAATCCTTTCGCATTGGCAATGACTGCAAATGATTCGGTCCAAGAATTGGAGAATCTCTCCTCAGCTATTTTCCTCTTTTTCCCTTTTCTATCCATGGCCCACCACACACCCATCAAGTTGTTTACAACAGCCACCTGCCACGCACCCCGCCCAGCTGAAAGAAATGTCACAGGCTATGACACAAATCTTCGTTGACAGAAATGTTGAAATTTAAGATTTATTCTACACATTCGTATAGCACTGGAAAACGTTGATAATGACTGTCATGTTTGTTCTCCTAAAGAAACCATATTAAAACAAAAAATATATTTTCCATTTTTGAAAAAGCTCCAGGGACCCACGAGGGCAGCGCTGGCTCCAGAGGCACGGGTTGCAGACCCCTGCTCTAAACTAACACCACAGTATTTCTAATAGGTTGCTTCAAATGAACTTTAAGAAGATATTTGCAGCTCTCTTTTTAATGGTTTCTAAATTAAACTATTTTTTTTTATATAATACTTTCTGATTTGTAATAACCTTATTTTTTACCAGTAGATGGAGAGTGTATGTGTGAAGTTGTGAAAAATATCTATATTATATGTAAGTAATGTAATTAAAGCAATGTTTCACCTCAGTTCATGTTTATCACAAAATATTAGATGTATTACATTTTTATTTGCAGAAGAATTATTTTTGATCTACCTTTCTGAAAATCTACAGGTACATATTTTACTATAACATGGAAAATTATGTACAATATTTTTATGGGGCTATGGCCACAGACTATTTTGTGTTTTGGGTTCACAGCTATTCTTAAGCGGATTTACATTGTGAGGACAGCACTAAGCACAGGGTTGATTACAGGTATTAGAAGTTGAAGTTGATAACAGACTTAAGGAAGGGAATGCTGGCATGATATCAGCAGGGGGATGAAACCCGAAGACCATATTATAGTGTTTAATATCTGTGCGCTAAATGGAGCTAGTAGGAGACAGGATGGAAGAGGAGGAGAGAAACTGAAAATGTACTTTCGACTATGTGTAAATCTGCATCTTCCCAGAGCCAAGCAGTAGTATTTTTATTATGGTTCACAATGTTTTTAGGTGATAGATATGACTTGATTCTCCTGCAAACTGATGTACATCAAATAGCAGAGAAAACTGGTCATGATGAATTGTCTAAGTGGCTCTGTCTTGAAAAAGCAATCAGTCTTTCAGTGCTTTCCAGAATAATCTTTCACCAGTGTGGAGTTTCACTGTCTGTCACCCCAAGCTACAATACTCTGCCAGTGTTGTTTGCACAAGAAGAAAATGCTCCATCCGAGTAGAGATAAGGCACATTGTACTGTGTGCCTTGATAGTGTCTGTTATCACAGGAGAAGCACTCAGGCTTCACAGGTAGAGTAATGTGTTCAGTACCACAGTGTGCGGGTTATCATGAAGAGAAATCAGCTAAATGAGGAAGGACAAAGAGCATTCAAAGGACAGTAAATGTTTAGCAAAATCAGATGCATAACTTTTAAGGTATAATGCAGGCCAGAAGATGCTTTGTAATAGGAAGCCTTTCTAATTTAGATGAATTTAGAAAAGACTACTGTGGTTTTCTATTCCCAAAATTATAACACCAATTGGCCATAACATAAAGCTAGCTTTGATTCAGTTAAAGACGGGTGACAGTCTAGTCCTGTAAGCCTTCTGCAGTGTTTACAGATGCATAGAGACAATTCAAAATGTGTATCAAGTCTTGTATCGCCACAGATACAAGAGTTGTTAGATTCAAATACTATTGATAATCAGTAACAATAAACAGAGTGAACGAGTAAAAATGACATATCTGAAAGAAACATAATACCATGAACAATCATTTAAAAAAAAAAGAAAAAACATTGTCAACAGGTTTGACTCATGCTAACAATGTCAACATTTCTTCTAAGTACATTAGTTCTGTACTGAGAAGAGTTTTTCATTTGAAGGTTTTACAGAGTTTTGCAGCTCAGCATAGTTTCAACAAACAACATGGACCTATTGTGCTCCCCTACATTTTTATGTTATTGTCTAACAAAAGTCTAACTGAAAGAGTAGAAATTAAGGGTTGATTTGCAGGAAAGTGTTCTTTCTTGCAAGGACAGGAGGGTGTGTGAAGATGTTGTTTATTTTTCATTCAGAGCTGGAAATTCAAGAGCAGTAGGATAAGCCTCAGAGGAATAACTGAGGAGAGTTGTTACCTCTTGGGGCAACAGTCACTCTCTTCTCCTTCTTTCTCCACTGCTGCTCAGTTTCCATCTTCCACCTTTCTGATCTTCACAAGAGAGCTGCCACTGTCTCTCTGAGAGAAGAAGAAATAAAGCTGGAGCAGTTCGCTCTCAATACCAGTTTTGCCTTCCTCATAGTCAAACTCTATTCATTGCACACCTCTGTGGTTTAATAGTTATGGTTAGCTTCGTTCAGCTTTCAATACATAGGGCAAACTGAGTTGAAAGGTACTTCTGGTTCCTCCTGGGCTTACTTCTTTCTACGTGGGAAGAAGCTTTTTTTTATTCCAGTCTTCCTCATTAACAGCATTCCCATTACACCCTAGAGTCATTAAAAAAGTCACTTTTTCTCCCTTGTCCCTCTAGTGTTTTCCTTTTATCATTCTGCTCCATTCGAATGAACTTAAGGTGTGAATGTCTAGGATGACACTTATTTTCCATCTGGACCAGAGTGAATTATTGGATGCCAGAGAAGTGGGGCTGAGTTGGCTTCATAAAGCTAAGTCTCCATGCTCTGTTCTAGGCATTAAGCTGTTATCATGGGAGCCAACAAAAGACTTCCTTACTGTTCCCTGTTCCTCCTAATGAACTAAGGTGTCATATGCATTCTTGTATTAGGGTCATTTGGGAGGTCCCCCGTAGCTATAAAAAGTCAAAATGAGAGTTGTTAGACATATGCAGAGGCTCTCATGCACCCACACCTGTCTCAGTGAACTTCTTACATGTTTCATTATCAAGGGGAAGATCTATATCTTCTCCTGGTCCTGGTTTTGAGCAATCACATAACTAAGATGACATTGTTGAAAAAGTAAAGTGTTCCTTAGCAGCTTAGGTCACATGCAAGAAATCTCACACCACAACAGTGTCAGACCCCAGGATTTAGCCATTTTACTACAGTGTCTTTAACACCACCAGATAAAAAGAAGGTGAAGAATTAAAGCAATTCATACTTTTCTATTTATTTTGAGGGCCAACTGTGATATTTGATATCTCCTATTTGTAACACCTATTTAATATATCTTAAATAGAAACAAACCAAGACCCAGTCGCCCTCACAACATCAATAGAAAAAATAAACTTTACCTTTAAAGCTATAAGCCAACAACAAATTATGAAGAAATAAAATCATCATCCCCTGTTCAATATCATAACTTCCTTCCTCTATCCTTGTTCATCCCTCTCTTTTCCTTTCCCCTTAACCTTTATATTACTCTGAGCTCCATCCCCCACCTAGTTAAGTTCATTGGCTGAAGAGGAAGAATGCTGAGGATGCAGGATGGGGAGGGAATCCAGCATCAATTAGATTCTAAAGTGCTCTTTATTTATTTATTTTTGTGCCCCATGCCAAATTAAATTAAGCAATAAAAGATGTGAAATGGAAAAGCAGTGAACTTTAATTATTGAGGCAGAACCTCTGCATGGGTCATCACTCAGTAGAATTCTGTAGATCAGTGTGTGCTCTCATAATGCACATGTGTTAGGAGCAAGATTTTGATCTTTGGGTAGAATCAAAGACCTCTAAAAATCTCTTTGAAATGGCTGAACTTTTGGTCTAATCTTTTCAAAATAAGATGGAAGGTTTTCTATCATCTGTTATGTGCTATTCTATAAGTGCTCAGATTGGAAAATTAAAGAAATGGGAGTGTGGTGTTGTTTAACACAATACAAATTCTGTGTACAGAATAAGGAGAGGAAAAGAGGATTTCCAGGAGGATGGATAACTCACAGTTTTAATGAATGGTCAGAAAAAAATATGATTTTCCCGTTTTCAGTTCTGTTAATGATCAGGGTTTTTTGTTTAATCACTGTACTAATGCTTATCAATACAGTTATTAAGCTTTATCAATATAAAACACACATATGTAAAACACATGTTGTTTTACTTGCCTTCTTTGAATTAGCATTGAGTGACATTAATCAGCACTTATTTTATTCTTACTTGTTTTACTTGTAGTGTTCTAAAGGTGATTGCTAATAAAGTTGGTTGTTCACTGAGTTCTGTATCAAACATATGCATTAACAGAACACTGAGAGGAAGGAAGAAGTGTGGAAGGAAAAGCCTTGCAGCCTTGAGAGAATAGTCAACCAAAAATCCTTTGCAGAGGAGACACCACAAATTAATACTAGACTTAGGGTAATGTTGCATTCCCCATATCAACCCACCCCTGAACCAAATACAATGTCAAAGGCATCTTATTTGGGCTGAGGAGAACAGGAACTGGACTGTTGTTTAATTTAATGGTTGTGTTTTCAGTAAATTCTATATTTGAATTGGAAATCAAGATCCCAGAGCCTGGAGGAAGAGTGGAGCGGCAGAGAATCCACATTGGTTGAAGTCAGGTGACAAGTTTCCACAGTCAGTGATGGTTTGTGGTGCCATGTCATGTTGATCCACTGTGTTTTCTGAAGTCCAGAGTCAATGCAATCATCTACCAGGACATTCTGGAGCACTTCATGCTCCCCTATGCTGACAAGCTTTATGAAGATGTTGATTTTATTTTCCAGCAGGAGTTGGTACTAGCACACATTGCCAAAGGTAATAAAAGCTGATTCAGTGATAATGGTGTTCTTGTTCTTGATTGGCCAGCAAACTGCCCTGACCTGAACCTGACAGAAAATATGTGGGCTGCAAGAGGAAGATTAACATATTTTGATATACTACTACCAAAGAAGTGCTCTTTCCCTACTGCTGTTCTGCATAGGTCAGAACTCCCTGAGCCAAACACATTAATTAACAACACAGATTATGGATACTAATTCAGAAATAGGGCCAATATCAGTCACCTCATCGACATGAATGATATCAAGCTCTGTGGTGAGAGTAAGTGAAACAGTGACTCACTGCTCCACACCGCCAGGATCCACATCACGGCCATCAGAATGTTATTCAGGTTGGAGAAATGTGGCTGAATTTCGACAAAGAGAGGTAAGGTAATCCACACAGGAAGAATAGCAGATGCCAAGGACAGCGATAAGTACCTACATATACCACAGGCAAATTGGCAACCACAAAGCGGTCAGAGGGGCTTTCTTATTTGACATGAGGTTAACAAGAGCCCTCGGCTTAAGATGGTAGACCTCTTTCCACACCCATAGAAAGACAAGCTGAATGAATTGTTTCTGTTAATTGTTTCTGTTGGAGAAGTAGTTTGTGTTTATCCAAATCATGTGACAGCTTGATATTTTGAGACACATAATTCCTGGACTTCTCCCTTTATCTGTGGTTATTTTGAACCTCCCCAGTCCTAAGAGATTGAGTCCATTGGAACAAGTTATTACCAGAAACAACAGAATGAGGTGAAGTCATTCAGTTTTTCATAAGGGTTTAAAAACAACATAGTTCACTAAAAGTGCTTTATGTGGTTTAAAATCAGCTTGCGTACAATTTTTACACGTGATAAAATAATACTGTTAAAATCAAAAACAATATACACAGGTCAGTGCCAGTCTGCCCCAGAGTAAAAGAAATCCATGGGGTTCAAATGACCCTGCCTCTTAAAATTGTGTGGATGTTTAAGGAGTAATACTAAACAAGTTTAAACTACACTCTTAAAAGGGACTGTAAGAAAATGCAAAAAGGCCAAAACAGCCATTTCTTCCCCCGCAGAGGACAGGGAATAACTTGTAGGGACCTCCAATTACGACAAAATAAAGGCATGAATTAGTGCCTGAATCTGTCTGCATAAAATGAGGGTCTAAACCTTGCTGATAAACCTTTGCTGAGAGAAAAGTGTCTTGACTATTGAATAACTCTATTTCTGAAATGTAAAGGCAAATCACAGTAATGCGTTTCTATTGACAAAATGTGATTTTCTATTTTCATTTGACTGTCACTGAAATATGTTTGCATGTGAAAATATTTACGAAGTACTTCTTGTTTGTTTAAGAAAACTACAGTTTGAGGTAGTATAAACCTTTACTTTTTCTCAAACAAATTCTATTTTACAATACACATTTTTATTATGCCAATAAAAACTTTTAAACCAGTCACCTTGTGGTTGGTTAATAAATTGTCAAATACAGATCATACTGTATTTCAAATATTATTGAAAACACACATATTTCTGTTCCCTGCTAACACTAAGACAACGTGATAACGCTAAGACAACGTCAAACACATGACATTGTCTTAATGTCATGCGACTAATCAAGTGTGTGTGATTAATCAGTCACACACACTTGACTAATTAGTCAAGTATGCGCAGGTGTGTGTGTTAGTCAAGTGTGTGTGTTTGTTACAATTTTTTGATGTGTAAAAAATTCTGCTGTAAACTATTAGTTATATGCTTTTGTTTGGCATTTCAAAATACCAAACAAAAAAATTGAAGCAATATGTTTGTTTGTTGTTGTTTTTTTTACCTTTACAGCTGCCTTGAATGTTAACTTCATGAATACTAAATGTGTTAACGGAAAAAGTGGAGACAATTTTATCTGGAGTTGCTTTTAACACACAAATACCCACAAACTTCACAGTGGGATATTTTCTACTGGAGATGTGCTCTCGCAGCTAGAATCTCAAGGGAGAAGGCGTGGTGGAGTGTCTGTCTAGAACACACAGGAGGCAGGGCACAATGCACAAAGCATGCTGTGGAAATCACTTTGTTTTGCTTGCACCATGTCAGACGTAGTAGAAGAGCTGTGTTGATGTGTCATTACCAAATATACAGAAATGTTGCCACTATAGCAAGAAGTGGCATAATTTTGTTGACATACTCAGCAAGGTTAAGACCCTCGTTTCAGTTCGTCACTTTAGTCAGTGAGACAATAATTCATCCCTTTATTTTGTCCTAATCGAAGGTCCCTGCAAGTAGAAATGTCCATTTGGCCTTTTTACAATGGGTAAATTGGAACATTCACCCCAAGTTTGATAGTCAATTATCAAGCATGATAATTTAAAGTGCCAGAAGACCAATCATTTTCTTTTTAACAGAGCATATCATCGTTTGCAACTTCATTTTTAATTGCTGTGCTCAATCCACTTGGGACTGCAGTCATTCTGGAACAGAGTTGTTGAAGCATGTGAAACTACTGTTAAAAACTGATTGATTAAAAAAACCATACAAACTACGGTAAATGAAAGCGGACAATTTTACTTAAAGTAAAATATATAATATAGATAGACAAAACATATCCGCTGGGTTTGGCTAGCTGCCAAACCAGGTGGATAGCTCTGGGTTTGGCAGTTAGCATAACAAAAGAACCAGTAATTGGTTTAAATCTGTAGGCTTATGTTGTGGGCCTGTTGAAGAACTTTACTGACCTGTGCAGAGTTCACAGCTTAACCTGATAGAACATCTTCAGAATAAATTAGACCAGCAATCTAGTGCTGCACAATATATTGCAAATATATCATCATCACAATGTTAGTGTGAAAAATAGTCATGTCATAAAGGGCTTTACTTCAGTGCAATAATTGTTAGATAGTATATTCCAAGTGTTTTGAACTTGCATTTTATATGCTAATGTAAACTTTAGCCTGTTGGACAAAGCCTCATGACAGCATATGCTCACACCAGACACTAATGGCATTGGCCAAAGTGTTAAGGTCTCAGAGGGATGAAATCACAGATGAGAAAGAGAGGAAAGAAGAAAGTATGCCTATATTGCAGTTGATATTGTCATCATAATATTTGTTAATATTATCAGAAGCATTTTTAATACCTTGCTGCCCTACTCATTTTTTTTTTCTTTAAACATTAGTGACTGACCTTACAAATGTGGAACTAGAAGAATGGCCAAAAATCAGCATAGACCCTTCCATAAACCTTGTGGTGGGCCCGTCTAAGAAGATCCAAATTGTGGGGTTATTCTGCTCACCCACAATTTCTGCCCAAATTGTGGGTGGGCAGAATGACAAACGCAATGTCATATAAAATTTATATAAGTGTAAAGGCAGAAGTGAATACTTTTGGCCATACTATCCAACAGTTAGCCAGCCAGCCAGAATACAGTCATGTTGTAATTCAGTTGAAGACATTAGTTTTGACCAGTACTGTCCAAACTGGTGGGAACAAAACAGTGATCTACAAAGAGTTCAGTAAAAAAAACCAAAAAAACAACAACAAAAAAAAAACACAATAGAAAAATAATAGTTAATTATCTTAACTTTGTAGTGACAACTTAAAAATACAACATTTGAATGACAAAAGTAGAAAAGAAAAAATACTGTAGGTTTGAAAAAGATCTCAGATGCCCTAATCAAGTAAATATGAATAATTTCTCAACCTTGTGTATCAAATATTTTCTACTTTTTTTTTTCTTCCTCCGAAGAGGTTTTGCAGCGCTAGTGGCTCGTATTTTTTACAGTAGGCAGACAGGAAGGAGGGCGAGGAGAGGGGGGAAGACATGCGACAAAGGTCGCCGGGACTGGGAGTCGAGCCCGCGACGTCCGCGTCGAGGACTGAGGCCTCCAAACGTGGAGCGTGCTTAACCCCTGCGCCACCACAGCACGGCCCAAATATTTTCTACTTTGTTCATCTGGAAAATGTTTCTAGTCTAGTGAAATTTAAAAAAAAAATGCTTAAAAAAACATATAAAATGAACAAAGAAATGCTTTAATACCTTTTAAGCACTCAGACTTCACATTCTCACAGAAGGTCAGTAAAAGTCTTATGTGGGTTTTTATGTTCTTTATTTCTGTTCCCCTAACAGCCCCTTACAATATCTGGCTTTGAAGTGATAATGAAAAACCATGTTTTGGAGCTTCACATACATTTTGATTGATTCCCGCACCTCTGGTTGTAAGGTATTTTTTCTCGAACCTACAAAAATAACCACAGACAACGTATATGAATTAAATATGGTCAGGCTTCTGCAGAAGGAGAAGTCTCCATGAACAACTTTCTTCAAGCTGTCCACAGAGAGTTCTGATCTGCTTTCACGTGAGCTCCCTCTTTATTGTCAAAGAAAAACAATCACATTGGTTCAGTCAGGAAACAACAGAGGTCGTAAAACACCTAACACAAACAGACCAACAACTCAGTTCCAGGTGTGATATCTGACCCACCATCTGAGCCCAGTTCAGCTCTAGGTCAAACTAGCAATTAAGGAAGTAAGCAGATAAACACACAAGAAGAATTTAAAGTCTGAGAACCATAAAAGTTTTACTACCTCTGTGAAGACAGTCGTCAGTTTATACACACACAAGAGAGAGAACACTTTAAACTTAAAATCACAGTAGTAATAACAAAATGATAATACCGAAAAATCTCTAACACTGGTAGAGATTGAAAAAGTGGAATATTTATGGGCCAACAATTTTTTGTCAAAGGATGCCTGGATGAGTCAGACTTGGACTACTTCTGAACACTTAGATCACTTTAAAAATCATCAGTACATGACAGAAATCCACAGAAACAATTTTGGTAAAGATTAAAACTGCTACAAAAAGATGTAGGTCTCCCAACACACAGACAGAATGGTCAACATTTGTTGAATATCTAAAATTTGTTGTCCAAGTATAGAAAATCATGCAGCAGTTGTGTTTCCAAGTTTTACACAACCTCGTTTTTCTAATGAAACAAGTCTAGGGACTTTGGCTGTCTGTCCAAGAACATGTGAATGGGTAGATCTACATTAAAAAGAGTCAGTCAAATATATGGAAGTACAAAAACAAACTGAAAAAATAAACAGAAAAAGCAAAGCAAATGAAATGAACCAAAAGATTACGGTGCCTCGTTCCTTCAATGTACCATGCATATTATGGGGCACTATGGTCTTTAATCTGCAGATGATCCTGATGGACTGTGCATTTAATTTGGCACCCAATAGCCCACAGATCAAAACAAGAATTTTCAAAGCTTTGCCTCAGCTTGCCCATGAGAGAAGATGCACTGGAACACATTCCAAAAACAGCTGATGCCACAACATTTACACTTCTACAAGCTGCACCCAGAAGTGTGCAAAAAAAAAAAAAAAAAAAAACTAACAGCCTAAAACATCAGGTGTTGGACAGTGCAGTAGAAGCAAGCGATAAATCCGTGCATGCATAAAACAAATAAACCACAAGCACAATAACAGAGTCTCTATCTACACTAAACAACACCTAAAACATAAAGTAGAAGCTGCAAGTGGCGAAATATAATAACATCTGGTGACATTTGTATGGCACAAACTGATTGTATTGAAATATATACAGTGAACCCTCGTTTTTTGCAGGGTTTACATTCCAAAAGAACCTTTATTTATTTATTTTTTTTACAATTATTGTACAGCATAATTAAATACTCTACATTGAAACCAAAGAACAAAACCTGTTTTCAGGCCAAAGCATTTTTTTTAAAACAAATAAATCGCTTTCTTACAAATAACTAGAGTAAAACAATATTTGTAATCATCAAAACAAAGTACAGTAGGACAAATTTTGACTCACGTACTTCACTGTAACTCTTACTGTGATGCTGTGGCCTGACTCTGCTCTGCAGTGTCTTTTTCTTCTGGAGCCTGTGGTGCAGGTGTGTTTTTTCAAGAGAAGAACATAATTATCGGTAGTTACTGTTGCTCTTTTTTCTTCTGGGCAAAAATATTTGCCAAAATTTGCCAAGCTGTATTACGTATATTTAAATACCATAACGTTATTGGCACTTCACGTCACGGTGTTTAGAGAAGAAGCGCGGAGACTGTTTTGCAAATCAGGACGCTATGAAAAAAAAAAAAGGTACAAAAAAAGGGCGAAGGAGCGAGGCCATAAAAGGTGAACCGGATTATAGCAAGGGTTCAATCTATTCTATATTACCACTTTAGGAAGTATTTTTGCATTACTGAAATGCATGTGATATAGTGCAATCTAAAACAAGAAAAATAAATAATTTGTGCTGTAAATAAAATATGACATGAGCATTCACTTTCACTGCTGTCTGGAAGAATTTAGCCACACAAAATATATGAAGATTTTTTTTTTTTAATGAAAAAAAAATATGTTTTTTTAATATCATATGTCGTTATTTAATGAGACCACATTGAATAAATCTAATATACCTTTATTGGTTTATATGTTCTTTAGCATACTTTAAATTCAACAGTGTAGACGAAGTGTCTATGTACGTTTTTAATATTTAAGTGCTTTTTTAACAGCATTAAAAGTCAAACAATGTGTGGACGGTCACTGTACAGTCTTAAGGTCTTCTGAGAAGCATTATTATAACTGCGCTGCATATGTCAGTACTGCATTCTTTGTACTTAGTATTGTGTCATTCCTGACATCAGAGTTAATCTGTTTTTTTTTTTAATAATTAACATTTCTGAGTACCACTAAAGGCATCTCAAGAATGTGTACCATGTTTTGAGAAACATGGATATAAACTGGCAAAACAGTCACTCTAGAATTGCGCAAAATTGCACTCATGCTTATATATAAGCACACAACAAAACTGTTCTGAAATTATTACATTTGAGTAGTAATTAGGAACATTTTATCTGTTCAGTTAGAAAAACTGATTCCCAGTTTCTTTAGTAATTGTAATAGAACAAGTTAAAAATACATTAGTACATTAATGCCGCATGCACTAAGGAACAAATATAAACAATAACAATTTATATATTGTGATATGTTACTAATTTTGCTTATTATCTCAAATTATTATGCAATAACTTTCCAGAGTAGAACTGCAGATTATATGGAGACTATTTTGTCTTTATGCTTTATAGGTGGAACATTCAAGAAATCTGGCCTTCCTAAACCTTCAGTCCTGACAAATTGCTGGCGCACAAATTACAGGGCTTCATCTGTAGGCGAACAAAAGCCCAACTGAGGGACATGCTCAGCTGGCAGACATTTAACTTTAGCTAGAGAATCTGCAAGCATGTGTGTGTAGTTGCGCGTGCGTGCGTGTGTGTGTGTGGTTGTGTGAGTGGAAAGAGGAAAGGGTGACACAGAAAGACTCCATGTTAGCAGTCACATCACATCACAGTTTGCAACCACATTGATTAAGAGAGTTACCATGCAGACTAATCTGGACATGGGGCAGATAAGATCATTACTGGCAACCGCTGATTTCATGTGAGTTTTATAAAATGATTAGTTCAATGCTCATTATGTGCCCCTTCCATTTTTCTTTCTCCTAAATTTATTTAATTTATGTCTTACATCTGTAGACACTGGTGAATAATGCATGGTTTATGTACATGGTTGATTATTTTAACATAAAATCAATTACAAGGGTGTTTGACTCCACATTTCTAGTTGCAATAAGGGATTAGTATATCAGTATATTGAATGTACTTAGTGCACAGTACATGTGTGTGTGTTTTTTTTAATTATTTATTTCTCTGTATTCAATGATGTGTGATGTTTGAGAGTTTCAAAAGCCAGTTCTATTGTAAACCCTGAGCTACTGTGAGACTGCAAGAGCGGGAGTCATCCATCAGAGCTGGACACTTCTCCCATATGCAAACAGGCGAATTAAAATACTTGCCTCCCACTGGATCCATAAGCGAGAAAGAAGAGAGGTGAAGGAATTCCGTATAATAGGATCAAGATTAGAAAAGCCTCATGCGGTGCCAAAGTGAAAGGACAAGCAAATATAAGGATAAATGATGGAAAAGGTCAAGTGATTTGGTTCAGCGAGGTTGAAACAAAGCCCAGATACGGAATAAAACTCATCATCTGGACGAGGATGCGCAGTCCTGTGACAGTATGATATGGATTTATACCTTAAGGGTCTGTAATCATTGAAAGTGGTTGTACAAGAACCCTGCTCTGCACAGCTGTGTGGCACTTTTTTGCATCACTACATAGCTGTCGTCCTCTAGGAATGATTAACCTAGAAGAGCTTTATATAGAAAGGAAGGAAGGACTAGATGGAAGAGAAGCATGAGGAGGAAGGAAAGAGTGAGAGAAGGATCTGGGCATGGAGGACATTATTGAATTCCATGGAGGGTATACTCTTTACCTCTGCACATCAAACCATGTTCAACACCGTTTAGCAATCTGTCTGCTAATTAATCATGGACTATAATCAGTTAGAGGCACTGGAAAATTATGTGTTTGTGTGTGTCTAGGGATGTGGGTACATTGTCTGTGGTTCAGAAATAGTTACACAGTGAAAATGAAAGGCGCAGACAACATGTAATTTGCAGCCAGAGTATTCTTGCCAGCAACAGTTTTCATGTAACGCTTAAGCGGGTATATTGCTGCTTCTCTCCGCTGTGGAGAACACAGGGAGCATTTTAATTTGCTCTTTATTGTGTATTTGTCCTTTTCATAATGTATATGGAATTTTTATCAGTTTATGACACAGCTACAGATTGCTACATCTGCTATAAGCCTCTCACCTTCAGAAATTAATGAAACAAAAAAACATAAATTATCTGATGCTAATAAATGACTTAGTCCAATGATTGTAGGAGGAATTTTAATGATACTGATCCAGTTTTGTAGATGAATTGACTATAGGGCTATCGGAAGACTTGTTTGCAGCTATTCTGAGTAATTTTGACACGGTGGCTGTGGCAGCAGGGCTGGGCTTGGTTATCATCTGACACAGAACACCAGCCAAGCCTGCAAGCTCGCATACAGCCATCAGTGCTAATCTCCTGCTATGTGCTAACAATAGCACTGATGTTCAGGCTTTCTGGAGGAGCTTTGCTTGCCCTGAGCCTGCCTTGTTTGAGCAATGTCTCAATGGCCAGCCACCTTTAGCTTTCTCATTATAGATGGAACAGTGGAACTGAAATCAGTAAGGGTATTGTTGCTTCCATGGGATAGCTGCTTGATTCAAGGCACATAAGTCATCGGCCAATATAGAAAGAAGCGGAAGATTCAGCCCTGGGGGTTTAACAGAGTGCTGAGAAGATCCAGAGCTTGAAAGATTTGACTAGGGAAGGAATTTTCTTCCCAAGTCTGAAAAAAAAAAAAAAAAAATGAAAGCAAACTTTTGTAATGATGCAGATCAGAAAAAAAAATCCTCAGACAATAATTAAAGATGATCAATAATCTTTACAGAAAAAAATCAAACTTTAGTGTATCAGAAAACAAATAAGTTAATAATTTGATCTACTTCTGCAATTTCTTAACATGGTACAGAGTACACCCTAGACATATTGAGAGCTTTATCAAAGGGCAATAAAGAGAAAAAAATATGCAGACGCACATTTAAGCCTAAGGATAACTTAGAGTGACCAATTAACCAAACATGCATGTTTTTGGAGTGTCAGAGAGAACTAGAGTAGCCATAGAAAACACATATAAACACAAGAAAAATCATGCAAACATTCAAACCCAGTAATAATCTTACTGCAGATCACCATTGCTAACTAAGCTAATGTGAAGCATGTTAATCAATACAAAAAAATAATTCAATCAAAAGTTTAATAACTATATTGTGATCTAACTTGAATTGTTTTGTTTTGTTTTGTTTTACCTAAGACACATGGGTTTCTTTTGTGCTTGTTAGTTCTTTTTCTCTCCACAGAAGAAAATGTCTCAAGGACAAGAAGAGCCACAACAAAGCAGTTTCACTGTAAATCATAATGCCTGGTAGGAAGAAGTTGGTATTATGTTGGAAATACTTTTTTTTTTTTAATATATGCTATACACTTAACTGAGGGCTGTGCATATAAAATAATATCAGTATTTCAAAAACTCTAAAACATCTAAGTCAGTTCCAATATCAAAATCAAATCTCCCATAGCCCTTGTAAATTGCATTTTAAGTGGATGCTAATTGTTAGCATTTTTTTGCATATGTAAGTGCTAATAATTGTGACAATCGAAGTAAGAAACAGAAACTGTTACAATTCATTTCTCTTTAATGACAAGAGGAATGACATTAAAGAGAAATAATTAAATGTCTTTGCCATTTCATTATTTCATGGTCTATTTTCAAACAACTTTCAGGTCCAATGAGGAGTCATCGGCAAAGTCATCTACAAAAGGTAGAGAACCTGCAATAATGTCTACACTATGTTGAACTTAAAAAATGCTTTGATATGACTTTAAAAATGATGGTGAACTTCCTCATGTTTACATACAGGACAATACGGTACCTTCTGACATATCACAGCTTAGCTCCATTAATTAGTTTGAATTAGAGCCCATTTCATAGTCTCTATAATCACGATAATGTAAATCCTTTGATGCTGAAACAAATGAATACAGACATGGCAGAACAGAAAACTGCTTTTTATCCTCCCTTTTTTTTAACCGATGTGTGAATACACCACATCTCCCTTAAGTTGGCCACGTTCTTTTTTCACCAACAAAGGTGAAATCTTCTATTGTCATGTTACATAAAAGCTGGGTGCATTCTTGCCTTTTTAGGCTCAACAGAACCCTGCATACAGCCCCTGTCTGCATTCTATCTACTGAAGGCAATTTGCATTTTTGACATTTATGGGTGTGCTTCCAAGGTTCGCAGTGTAATTTATGTGACATATACTACTCATTTACAGATTGATAGCTGCCATTCTTAACTGCTTATAATGAATGCCTTATCATTGCAAAAAAAGTTTCTGTGCTGGATCTTTTGCCAGAAACTCTGTAAAAGCTCTTATGCTCTTCATTAAAATCTAATTTGTCTTTGCAAGACAGAAAGCAACCTCCTCTCACACTATCCCTGTTTTTAGGGATCATTTCAGTCTGGACAAGGAAAGACAGCTTTCATTTAGGCTCATGATTTAAAAGTGAACACATGCACAGTTAAAACTACAACAATTCAAATTCAGAGGAGAGTAGTCTTTTAAGAACTCTATGAAGTATTATCTTTGGATTGTAAAGTTTCCTCTTCATAATAGGGAAATTATCCTTTTTTTTTTTTCTCGAAATAACTTGTCCTGTCAAATATTGGTGTTCCAAGAAAAATTTATTCACATTAGAGTTAAGATTCTCATTTACTACAATTTAGAATCAAAATAAAATCCCCCAAAGTTGATTTGAAAACTATAAAAAGTAAAGCAAATTACCGGTCTGTCACCTTCCAATTTTTAGCCACTTGGGGCATCCTGATGCCACCATGCAGCTGCTACTGGAACCTAGATATGTGCAAAAAGCACCATAACAAAGAGGAAACTAAAAATGAAGAAGAGAGAGATTTGAACCACTCAGTCTTCCTAGAGCGCAAACATTTAGCATCGTTTAGTTTTTTTTTTCCTAAATTTGCAGGAAGACCAAGCTTGGCATGAGCATCACCGTTTAAAAAGATCAATGATCCTTTGAACCTCCAGGATCATCACATGCGGTGCATTTCTCTTAATGTTTGTTACACAAGATTTACAAAATGAAGATTGAGAACTCCGAAAATACCAGAAATCCAAGCTACAGTGGAGCAAATGTAAATCAGAGCCTCCCATATAGAGATAAGTGGAGAGTTTTGTGTGATTTGTCAGAAGTTTGTGGCTGTGTTTTTGCAGGAATGTGCTGTAGTGAAATGTTGTTGTTCAACTGGTCCATCTGTTTATCGTATCCACAGGCAACATGAATTCTTCCAAGGAGCAATTGTCTGACGAGATGAAGAATTTTATGCATTTGTACCATTCTTCACTGAATAATACCGAGACTTTTAAATGACTAAAAGCATCTGGAAAGAAACTGACACAGCTTTCTCCAGATGAAGTATGGAAGAGCCTTAAGTTTTTTTCACTGACAGCTGTCCCACAACGTCACTGAAAGAGTGAAACAAAAACTTGTAAAAGTTAATAAAGCAAAAACAGTTAAAGCAAAAATGTGCAACAGACTTTGATTGATACATTAGTGTCAATCAAAGTTGACGCTAATGTGTGATGGAAATTGCAACAATTCCATCTGAGCATGTGTTGATATTTAATGCTTAACAAATGTCAAAAAGACACTTAAGAGCAATGCTGGAATGGACCAGGAGTATCCTTTAAGCAAATACAGACTGAAGCAGAAGTCACAATAGATTATTGTTTTGAATCAAAAATAATTTTGAATCAAATTTGGAAATAGAATCCACTAATGATTCAATTACTCCCACCCTACTTTCTAATTGGTCAGCTCCACTTGCCATCTTTCCAGACCAACACAGCAACAGGTTGCTTCCTTTCTGTTCCCTTTGCTAAGTAGTTTTCACATTATAGTAGCAAGACAATCCTCAATGTCTTATGACCTAATTCATGTGCAAAAGAGGCATGAAAGAAATCGCCCTCATGAAAATAAGTACTGCCACACAATGTCCAGCTTTTAATTTCTTGTATTAAATAAACCCTAATTTGAAGCTAATGAAAATTGAATAAACCATATTTTTGTGCTTGGATGAGTGTTATGCAAATACGTCAGAGGGGCAGGTGAAGGACTGCATCCCAGTGACTGCAGTCCCACCTGTTTAATCAAAGCACAAATGAACCTTTTAACCTGTCTGTAGTGCCCTATAAAAAGCTGCACATATCCCTAAAGGTTTGTTATCCTCTGTAAAAAAAAATGTCTTTTCATTCTGGATCTGCTCATAGAGCAGATTTTTCACTATTGCCCACCTGGTTCCACGGCTTACATGTCACTTTGTTAGCATAATTCTTCACAAAGAGTATGAATTCATCTATTAAATGCAGATTTAAATCTACATTCACCTTTCCACTGCAATGGCAGTTAGAAAATGGAGAAATCCACACAGACAGTGGGCAGAAAAGGCTACAAAGTCCTTTTTTAGTGACACAAAAGGAGAAATAGATCAGGGGCTCTGCACTGAGATCAGTATTTGTTCCCAATGCCCACAAAAGCTAACACATCAACTCTGTCATTTACACACAAACAGTTACACAATCATAAACCTCTGTTCCATGCAGCCCCAGAGAGAAAAGGCAATCCACACACCCCATGAATATTACAATGAGCTGGATCTGGGTCATTAATATGACACAGTCGTTACTCTGGAGCCCAATTAGCAGTCAACACAGAGCCTGGAACGTTCCTGTTACTATACATAATCACTATATCACTGAGACAGAGTCTGGAGCAGGGAGGAATCAAACAGTCTCACAGAGGGAACATGAAGGACTCTTCACAGATACATGCTAGACAGGGAGGTTGCAACCAGTTAATGACACTTAAAGAAGGACATTTAGAAACATACATGAATTTAATATTGCTTAAATATCTACTATTAATAAAGGTTGGATCAGTAATCGAGATTCAACTTCAAATGCTGCTTAGCAGCAAAAACCTACAAAAAAAAGCAACTAATGTGTTCCTATATGCATTTAGATTATGGGAATAACTTATTTTCCCCTGTGCAGTCTTCCTAATCAAGGAGTCACTAAAGCAAGCAAACGCTCACTGACTTTTGGCTTGTAAACACTTGCAAACCCATTAAAAATGAAGTAGGAGGAGGTAAACCATCATCTCCATCATTTGGAAGGGGTCAATGTGAGTTGACCTTGTTTAATCCCTGCACTCTTTGTTTTTCAGTCATAAATGCTAATGTGAGAATGTGGCATATATCTAGAAATCTATTTCAAAATATTTTCTCAGGAAAAAAGTTACAATGTTTCACTTCATTAAAAGAGTCTGGGGTTGCATGTTGCAGTTGTCACACCACTGCCTCTCATTCTGTTTTCATGCTTTCCTTCTACATGAGTGGGTTATCACTGGGTACTCTGTCTTCCTCCCACTGACTAAAACTGTAGCTAATGCTTTTCAAGGTAACCTTCCATATGAACTGGACCAGGGTATGATGGAAGTGAAGTTAGAGGAGGAAGATGTAAGGAACAATTATAAGAGGCACACAATATTATACTATGGTGAGTTATTAGTAGTTTAGCCAATTTCCTTCTCCCTAAGTGTAAGTATTTCATAGTTTATGTTATGCTATTTGGCTTCTCTGAATTACAGCCCTGCGTGGCTGTTTATTCCGTCTCTTTATTGCCCTGTGATGAACTGGCAACCCCACCTCTCCCATACTGACTACTGGAAAAAGCCACGAGCATTCCTGCGACTGTGAAGATTAAGTAAGTATTTATAAAAATGCCTGGATCAAACATTTTTTTGAAAATATGGGGATTTAATGACTCTCAAAGTCACAAATTTCGAAAGATCAATAAACATACAGTAAAACATGTCCCAACATACTCCTCAGCTGTTTTCAAGGCAATAGATGTGTATTCATACATATTTAGTCAGATATTACTTTATAGCGTTTATAAAATAATCTCTTTAATTCAAGAGAAGTAGGAATGGATAATAATTTAATGATATTGAAAAAAAAAAAAGTTTTTTCATACATCTGACATAATGCAGCCTTTCCGGTTTCCATCATTACTTATATGCAAATATTTCAAATTTGATTAGTTCACTGACAAAAATTACACGTAATGAGATGAATATTTTTTTTGTCTTCCTTCAGTGACAGACAGACTGGTGCTAAATGCTGAGAAGTCTGGCACTGGTTGGAGGAGGCCACTCATTTGGCTACACTCAGGCATGCACGCACACACAGATACACACACTTCTTCAGGAATGATTAGCTTTTCCTCATGACTTAGATTCATCATCACAGATTTCTGTTTTCATCAGTGAAAAATATTGCTCTGTGACAGAAAGATTAAAGTTCATCATTGATCACAAACACTTTCAGGAATATATAAAGCTGAATTTGCATGTTAATATTTATCTCTCCTTCTTTCTGTTGCCTAGGTAAAGTTCCTTGAACGACACTGTTTGAGATTTGGTGATGAACAGCTGCCAGTATAAAAACCTTTTGCCTCACCCTCTATGCTGCATACAAACAAACTGCAGCTGGAATAGGTTTTCCTTTGATGGGGTAGCATCTGTTAAAACTTATTTTTTATGATTCATCCTTATCAGACATTTGTGCTCTGAATAATTTTTTTTCCAGTATTTTCTTTCTCTAACATGCAGTTCTGGGGGCAGTCTGACAGCTCCTGGCATAAGGTCCCGACCTGAGCAGGAAAACAGGGCTGTTCCTCAGCAGACTGTCGGGACAACTTAGATTAAGCCAAGTGTAAAACAATCCTTGTGACATCAGAAACATAGTGGGGCACGTTGCCTACATTCAGGTGCCCTGATGAGCAAAACATTAAGGTCAGAGACAAAGAGAGTTAGTGGAGAGATAAGTACAAAATGTGTAGAAAGATAAAATTGAGACTATATTCTTGGATGAAAATGATAAAAAAAAAGAAAAGAAAATACCAGGTATGACACAGGCTTTTTGAAGTTGCAAGAGCGTTGTAAAGTACATAAAGCTTTTTGTCTTCATCTTTATCAAAGCTTTGTTCACACACCCCAACGCTATTGTAAGCATGCAACTGCTACACACAGATTGAACTTGCTGTGTAGTATTGTGGGTCTTTGACTGATGACCAAACTCCTGCTGTTAAGCTGAGCTGCACAGCCATCTGATTGCCAGTGTAACTGCCCTGAGGAGTTAAAAAGCAGATCTGGGAGACAGACGGCAAAGATTGACCCACATGTCCAGATAGCAGACAGTCTTTCTGCATCCTTGGGTCTGCATTACGCTGCTGCGAAGGAGGACGCACATGTGATCTCTCAAATTTAGACATAGACATTATTGTTGCACTTTGATTAAAAAAAAATATTCTTGGGTTTATAACTAATTACAGTACATGTTCATGTATGGTTTTCAACAACACATGTTATGGTTGAAATCTCTTCTCTTAAAGAGAGCAATGGTAGAGTTCAAACCTGGCATCACATCCCTGTAATTACTGTCATGGTGTGAAAACAATTAATTTCCTTTAAAGTTTAATAGAAAAACTATGTTAATATGAGTTTCTCTTTAGAAGCGAATGATCAACCACTTTCAGTCACAGCATGACAAGATCTCATATCATGATTACAACTCAAAAAAGACCCCAAAATAACATTTAAGGTGCCTTGGCAATATGGAAAATTATATTTACAGTGCTGTGAAAAACTCTTTGCGCAGTACAGTACGTTTCAACTCAAAGGTAACTTGAGTCAAACCAAAAAGTAGTTTCCAAGTGAAACTTTTTTTATTTTATTAAAAAAATAACTGCAGAGACTAAGACATAGTAATTTTTTTGTTTGTTTGTTTGTTTTTTGTTCTGTTTTGTTTTGTTTTACCAATTTTGCGTGCCAGAATTTTATTTGGGGTTATCAAAGCAAAATAAATCAAATATGGATACTTTTCTGATCTTAGTTAAAATAAATAAATAACTAAATCCTCTTTCAAAAAATACTCCTCCTTCGACTTCAACATCATGATTTTGTGTTGGCCTCTCATATAAAATCTGAAAAAAACACCATTCAAATTGTCTTTGTAATATGACACCTTCCTCACTAATGCCATGCATAATATGTAAAAAAAATACCTACCTGATGTAAAAGTATAATTTTTAACTGACAAATGTTAGAGAAATTTCTGTCATTCAGTTGGAAGTAATTCCTGAATCATTTTCACAAAAAAAGGAAAACTAGTAAAATTGCTCTTAAAAACAAATCAAATCCAAATAAAAATGAAATGCACTTAAATTACTCTCTCTTTCTCTATGAGAGAAAAGCAACATCTAATAACTGCATTTTTTTACAGACTAAAGTGCTGCTTTTCCTCAGGGAGGACCCTATCAGCCCTCACAGGTCAACTATCTCTTTCCACAGAAACGCTATTTTTTTCTCTGTGGCAAAAATATACTATGACTACAGCTGAAATGCAATAACTGTTTTTGCATATACATAATTCCATCAATACCATGAGAAAGTATAGAACTTTTCAAACAATTTTGTTTGATTAGGCTGTTGAATAACCAATATTAGGTCAGTGGATGTGTGTACAATTTCAAAATGGCCTGCTGAAATAAGTTTTTTCATTGAAGGCTGGTGTCCATCATCAACTTCTATTTTAGCTAGCAGCTCATAAGATGCCTCTGGTTGCACCAATCATAGCTCTGTTGCTATGCAACAGCTAGAAACCTGTGTGGAGGGTGTCTCTTCTGTTCAAATAGTTTTAATTTGGAGTGTTCATACTGCAGAAGACAGAGCACTCATGGATTCCTAAAAATCCTCTGTCAACAGAATATGCTTGAAAAGGCTTCATAGGAAAGACCTTGTCCCCTACTTTCTTGTTCTAAGGTTCTTCATTATCTTCTACTTTCTTTACTCAGGAACAAGTATCTACAGATCAATGATGCACATCAAATAAAAACTAAACTGAGCCAGTCAGAGATACTTCTGCCTTCCACCCTTTTCCACCTCATTTAATATTTAATTTAGCAGCATGCATTAACATGTTAGCCAAGGTCAGTATCACTTTAAAATGACACTGCCCACTTGCCTACAAGGCAGGAAGACTGACTTATCCAAGCACACGAGCTGTTGTTGATGTGTATGTGTGTATCCCAGAGAGAAAAGTGTAGAGAGCGATGTCGGGAGGTTGCGTATTTGTTCTGCAGTTAAGCAAGCTGTTATCACTACCGTTACATCAATCCCATCTCAGTTGCTGTCACTCTCTTTTTGATGACATGTGACATTTTAGTGAGGTAGAGAAAAAGAGATCTAGGTACAAATAACTAAGTTGATAAGACACCATCGCTGACGGAAGGTGGGTGATGTAAAGCAAGTGGTGAGTAATGATGCATCCTGAATTCAGGTCAGTGCTCTTAGCTGATTCTGACGAAGGAAGCAAGCAAAACAGGGGGTAGTGATGGATTTGGAGGGATTCCTTTTTAGGATCTGAGTCACAGTAAAATATTTTGGGCTGCAAAATAAGAATAAAACGAATGTGAACAAATGCCTCACAGTGTTGCCACACTAAACACTCTTATCCATATTTCATTTAATGCACTCCTGTTCCCCTAATAAGCGACATGAGAAAATGCTCCTTGGGCCTTTGAAAGATAGAATGGCACTTTTATGATGTCTTGAAGATTATTCCTTGAGATGGATGGGCTGAGTTGGAACACCGATTGATTAACCCATCGACTGGTGGAATGTGCCGCGGCCGTTCCCCAGCTAAGCTGTTCTTTCCCCCGGACAGAACATTTAGTCAGATATGCTGGAGACGATGACTAATGATCAGATCTACTGAGGAATACAATCCGTGTCTGACTGTTTACTTGGACACGGTCTACATACATACTCCTGTTTGGCTGGTGTGGCAAATTATGTTTTAGAAAGATCTAAGAGTCTCATGCTCAACTGACTTATTATCACAGTGGAAAATAATATTTTTTTTCTGAGTTATGAATTCATGAGGATGCAGTTGTTTACAACATCAGCAAAACAAAGACAAACTGTTAATTTTGATCAGTCTGTTCTATTCAGATAATCACCTCAAGTGATAAGTGCTGTTTTTGTTACAAATCCAAAAAAGGTGACTGTCAGTAGCAAAGCTATCATATCATGTCAAGCAAAAGTATTTGTAGCCTTTGGACCGTTTCCTTTTGTCTCTATCATATATTACTTGGGGTTTATAAGTTGGATAAAGACAGACTAGTGCTTGATTTCTACTTGATTTTTCTACAATCAAGTACAAAAATGAAACTATTTTTTAAAAATTATTTACAAATAAAATATTCCTTATACAGTGATGTTCTATGACAAAATGTAAAGAAACGTCTCATCTTTAAATGTCAGTTCATTAGGTTTTGAGCATATTTTTTATGTAATTTAATCTCAGTATAAATAATGCAGTTTTGTGAAGGCCTCGCACCACACCAGTCAACAAGAACTAAGATGAAAACAAGAGAAAATACCAAACAGATAAGAGATAAGATTGTGGAGAATTTTAGAGAACAATCCCTTAGATTTGACCGTCCCACATTAACACATCAACAAACAACAGAGTGCTTCTCTGTTCATCATTTGAAAAAATGCATCAATGGTTTGATGAAACCAAAATTCAAATGGTGGAATACATCCAAAAGCCTATACGTGGGGAAAAAAAAGAACCCCATACAATACAGAACACAAAAGATGAACAAAGTTGATGGAAGGAGCTAATTATGACAAAATTCTGTAAGAAAACATTTTATAGACTGTGAAATATTTGAAAGTAAGGTGACAGATTACTTTCCCACAAAACAACCATGATCAATGAGGTACAATGGAACAATGGCTTAGATCAAAGCGTAATCATGTGTTACAGCAGCTCAGTCAAACTCCTGACCTAAATTCAATTGAAAATCTGTGGTATGATTTGCAAATTGCTATTCATAGATGCTATCCATTTAATTAGACTAAGTTTGAGGCAAATGTTTTCTTCTAGATGTGCAAAAATGGTAGAGACATACTCTGAAAAAATCTCTGCAGTAATTTCAGAAAAAAAAAAGAGATGGTTCTGCAAACTACTGACCCAGGGAAGCTGATTGCAAATACATGCCACACAGTTTCAAAAAATATTCTTCACTTACTTAACTATTTATGCATCTTTTTATGTTAATCAGAAAATTCTAATAAAATACATTTAGGTTTATAGTTCTCGCACGACACATGATTCTACAAGGATAAGTGAGTTAGCAAAAGAATGGATGGCAGGGAGCTGTAAATACCTATGCAAGGCACTCTGGTTTGATAAGACAAAATTTTTAAACTATTAATTTAGCTTTGTGAAGATACTTTGTAAGATTGGATTAAAATACTAGGTAGGAAACTGAAATGTAATATTCTTATAAACACAATCAAAGAATAGAATAAATGTCTCAGTCACAAGCATATGTTTACATGTTTTTAGCATATTCTAATAATTCTAATAATAGTTTTTGTAGAAATGTGTATTAAACAGTGAAATTTAAAAAAATGAACTATTGAGCAAACTCCATTTAGTGCTCTTAGGGCTATGCAATATTAGGAGAATATAAGACTTCCATGATATTATGGAATATTTTGAAACTATTACATATATAATAATTTACCTACATTTTTCTCACCACACTTTTTCTTTTCATTGGTATATGCCGATACCCTTGATGAGGTTTTTGATCTTGATGATTAAGATCTCTAAAAGTTATGGCCAGAAGGTGCAATGAAAGTCCAGGTATCCTAATTCAAGTATTGCTAAGTATAGTTTAAGTGCATGACATCCTAAGTATCAATGCATTAAACATATTATTTTGTTACTGTGATATTGCACATATAAGGATTTCTGAAAGGGCTGTTTGAAATAATTGCACACCTAAATCAACCTCGAATTATGGACAAAAATTATCAATTTAACAATTTTTGTAAGCATTATTTTTATATAAAATTTAATTTCCCTATCCTCATTAGGACTACGTCCTCTCTGGCCTACCACTTTAGACCTCCAGCATCACAGAGCTCTATTAAAGAAGGCAAGGACGAAGATAAGAGATCACTTCAACAGTTCCCTTTTTCCCAATGAATGAAACCCCCTGAGATAGTCTATACCCAGAGAAGATGAAAAATGTACGGGTAGCTCCATTATTGATACAAGTCTCCGGCAGAGAAAGAAATGAATGCTAATGGTGTCCTAAGCTGGGCTTTACAGAGATTAATCCGATTTTAGAAATGAACAGTTTATAATATGGCACACAGTCCTGGCCCTGATCTGAAGTGAATCCTCGGCTGAAAAAGGGTGTAAAAAGATGACAAAGGGATTTTGGGAATGAAACATGGGTATACAGCTTGTCGCTTCACAAGACCCTGGCACCTCATTGCAGTTGTGCCCTTTTCCAGCTGACAAGTTCATTTATTTTCTGACATAGCTGCCCAGAAAGATTTTCAATAGATAAGTCAGACAACAATGGGAAAAGAAATAGGGCATATAACAGATGTCTTTGGTGACTACATTATTAGTTGAAGACTGGCTTTGTGCGAGCAGCAGGAAGTCCCACTTGGTCTCTTTGCTGCACCTGCTCTAAGGCTATTCCCCACTGTTTAGACAGGCTAATGGCGACACACAGGGGATACAGCTGTTCTTGGTTCGACACTGAAATAAACAGACTATAATTTAAACTCCCTCAAAAGCAATAAGCTTTTTTTTTTTTTTTTTTTTATGTCGGTTAGAATTATTTAGGTTGCCATGCCCTTTTTTAACCATTTGGCATTCTGAAACCACAAGAACCATCCATCTCCAGAAAAATAAATAAATAAAAATGTCATTGCGAGGAAAAGGTTTGAGTAGTGTTGAATGGGGAGGAGTATCAGTTATTCTGATTATTACCATGAATCACTTTGCACCAGTTGCCAATAAACAACAACAATCCTGGGAATATATAGGGAGATTTATCATACTAAAGCTTCTGACAGGGCAAAAAAACATAAATCTGCATTCAAATTTGTTTCTTAAAAGTAATGTCACTCTCTCAAGTTTTTTTTTTTTTTTACTTGTTTCAGTGAGGTGAAAAATGTGTACCATGTTTCTCACATTTACAGGCTATATCTGGAATTATCATTTGACTGAAGAGTGATGCCCATCTTCATTGAAAACTTTATCCTCATGGGGATCAGTGTGAAAACACAGACACTACACTTATTGTTGACAGTCCCATATTTTTACATTCATAGTATTTTTAATGCATTGGTATTAAAGTGGAAAGTGCCAGCTGCATTGGAACAATTATTTAATTTGTAACAGTGACCCTTTCTCAAAGTTTGTTACAGCTCTTGCACCACCTTCAAATGATATAAAAATCACGTGTTCAGGTTAAAAAATTGAATTTATATAGTGAAGTTAGACAGCTCTAACTTTGCCATGTCTTATTAGTCAAGTCAGAAAAGGAGAAACATATTTTTTTTCTAGTTCTAAATTTCAAGTACACCCACAGCAACATGTTAAATAAAAATTGTGAAATTCTCTTACTGCTTTTGGAGAACAACCTCCACAATATTTGAGACTTTTCTGTCCCTGTGAAGTTTTACAAAAAAGCCACAGAGGTGCAGAACCCTCAACAGACTTCACTGGATATCAGCCTTTAAAATACAAGACTTATTATAAAAGCATGTCTCGTAATTTGTTATATCTCATGCTCTTTGGTTTTCATCAAACTTTAAACACACATTCACAAAGTGCTAACTGTTGCTTTGTGGCATATTGCGGCGGAGCTCAAAACACACTTCTAGCAAGCTGTCTAACGCACCTATATGTTACTCCATCTGGAAAGGACCAGAATGAAGATTTTTTTTTTTCTTAATTTCAGCACCACGTAGAGGGACAGCTCCCTCCCAGCCTTACACAGAGAAGTGAAAAAGCGCCTTTTGTGTAACCCAAAGTAAAAGTGGAGGAGGGGGGACTTGTGGTCTGATTATTCAAAGATCCAGGAGTGAGCAAGAATTTCCAGTTTCATCAATAGCTTGTCTGTACCATTACTTGTATGTTAAACCATGTAGGTAAAATTTATCCAAGATCAGATGGACACGTGCCAATATGTCAGATTTTCAGTTGCTGAACAGGGTGAGCGCAAAAACAGGTATGGACTGCATTGATACCTGCAGAGGGGAGGACAGGTGTCACATTTGCGTTAAGCAAAACCTGACTTGTCGTATTTATTGCTGCTCCGATCAAACAGGCGTCATATTAGAATAAATCTAAAACTATATATATATATATATATATATATATATATATATATATATATATATATATATATATATATATATATATATATATTTGTCACGCATTCGCTCACTCAAGTCAAGGGCGCGCGGTGACGCCAAGCAGACCTGTGCGAACGTGCGAATTGCGAATTTTTCTGTCTTGTCGAAGGAGCAGGTTATTAAACATCTTTTACTTTGAGAATGCAGCATCACTGAAGGGATATAGAACCTAGGCAATAATGTGCCCAATACCCCTGCAGTTCTAGAAACATTAAAGAGGGTGCAAGAAGCAAGACATGGTAAAGGAGGTACGGAACACCCTAGAGCGTATTTAACCACAAAAAAACTTACTTTTCCACGAAGAGGTTTGGAAGGTCTGTCTTGCTGTCTTGCGGTTGACGGTCCGTCTTTCGGTCTCTCACCCTCCCCGAAAAAGAACTGCATAGAAAAATTCCGCAATTCTCAGGCGCGTTTACAAAATTCCGTGTTGTCGTCTTCTTGTCAAAGACATTGTGTTCCTAATTAAAAAACAAACAAACAAAAACAAAAAAAGCGAGTGGTATGTAATCCACGCATTAGTCCGGACGGCGTGCTGCTAAAGTCTCACAGTGATGATACTCCGCAAATCAAATGGATATTTCCTCTTGTTCCAAGATGCAAATCACAACCAAGGCACCCGACAAGTGCGATTGTTGAAACTAGTCTCCGAAACCAGAAGACGATGCGCTCCCAAATTTTCAGAAAAAAAAAAAACAAACAAACAAACAAAAAAAAGAGTTAAATTAATCCAAGCCTAATGGCTCTTTTGTCTTTTCTCAGAGCTTAAAAAACTGACCTTTCCAAGCCCATCAGCTCGCGTTGGTCAAAGCCCAGCCACATCAAAGCTACATCCTGGAAAGCTCGTCATTTAGTCACTAAGACAGTTTTTTTTTCTCCTTAGCGTGGCAAAGGTGGGGTTGCTTTAACGTCCTGCTCGCTTACGTTTCAAATACAACTTTTTATCAAGTCCACATAAGAATATCTGTCAGTCATCAAGCCTGAATGAATTTTTAGCGCATTAGCCAACGTAGACTTTTTTTTTTTTTTTTTTTTAGGGGAATGCTCACATCTGTTTCCTCTCGCCGATGAAAGCAGCCCCGCAGTATTACGCCTGTGTGCGGTTATCCTGCAAATTAAGTGAAGAAGTTGGGTATTTAAAAGAGCAATATCTCTCTTCAAGTTGCGTCGCTCTTCATTTGTAAAATGATGAACTTTAAGAAGAAAATGAAAATCCTAGGAGGTGTCTTCACTTGGATCCTCTAGCAGCAGCTTTTAAGTCTGAAAGAGCTGAGGGAGAAAAAGCTCAATTCCTGCACGTTTTCCGCACCCAGTCTGGAGGGGAGTCACAGTTCACTGAAAGCATTCATGTCTCCTGCACCCTCCCTTCGCTCCGTGAATTTTCCTCATGAAGCCTCCTTTTGATGTAACAGAATATATTTATTCTCTGGAGTGCATTTCCACAAGACGTCGATTGTCCAGCTATCCTCCCCTTCTCTGGACCGCGGAGTGTATTAGTCGGCTTTAATTAGATGGCTCCATTACGCACAGGCACGCTTGCATCCATCGGTGCCATTCAAAGTGCCCGGAGAGCTCAGCCTTTTATATAGCTATATAGATAAAACGCGAGAGACAGTGAATTGATAAGGGGCATCATGTAAGGTTACCTCCCACTGACAGGCTGTTCCTCCAACTTCAACCGGGTATGCTCCGCCACTGACTGCAGGTGGCTCACCCGCAAGACTGAGGCAGCGATGCCAGGGAAAATTGCCATCCTTCTTTTACAGTCTACATGCAGCCCTGAACTAAAAAAAAAAAAAAAAAAATCAGAAAAGCCTTTTAAGTACCACGCTTAGTGCTCCTTTGATATTTTCTTATTTACCTGTTGCTTTATCTCTCGTTAATCGGTCAATATGAAGAAAAGAAAAAAGGGGGCTGGCAAAACTGTTGTTTTTATTTTGTGCGTCTGAGGATGTCGGAATAAAAGTCGTCGAGCAAACGACACAGACAGATGGAGAGAATGAGAGAGGAGAAAAACTGTTTCCTCCCATGTGGATCTTGGAAATAGGACATGACTGCCACCTACCGACTCCTTCTCTCCTGGGTGATAATGCGATAGCCCTGTTCGGGTTGACTGCCGCATAGGACCGTTCTCCCATGCAACACTATAGATTACGTTTACATACACTTTTGAATTTGTATTGCATAAACACTGCCAGGCACAACAGGAGACGTGAGCTTGAATTATCTTCATGCATGCAAACATGGAAATAGATGTAAAGTGCAGGCACACACATACAGAGAGAAGTGTGACAATCCAGAAAACAGATTAATATGAGTTATAATCTCTCTCAGGCTTCAGCACTTTAGACCCTATTTATAAATGCTGGCAGAGTGTTATGAATTATGAAATAGGTCCACACGGTGCAGATTTTTAGCACGGTGGGTGACACCAGAGACTTCAGGTCTTCAGAAAGATTATTGCTTGTGAAGCGTTTATCTTAGGCCGCCTGCTGCACTGCAAATATTATGCTAAACTCAGTAATATTCTGCAACATGTATGGAGAGGCTACAAACGTGGAGGAATTTTTTTCTTATATAGGCCGAGCTGAGCATTTGAAGGGAACGTGCTCAAACAAAACACGATAGAGAGATGTGAGAAGACACTTGAATGACTGGGATGTGTCCATCTAGTTGTCAACATCTGATCTCCTTTTCCCCAGTGCTGTAGGTGTTGCATCATTCATCTGTCTTCATAACTGTTGACCTGCCTGTCTGTGTTTTGGGCATACTGTAGTAAAGACCATCAACCCTCTGCTTTCCAATTTGAGGAAATCCATCATTTAGCATTATTATTATTATACATCAGCTGCATACAGGCCATATGTGTCTTCTTAATTCTGGAAACATTTGACTATTTCATTATACTTATCAGTTTTGCCAAAGTCCATCAGCACTACAGCAGTTCACAGCCAAGTGTTAAGAGGCTGGGGTGAGAGTCAGAGCCTCTTAGTCCGAGGTTATGATTCTCAACCAAGAATGTCATTACCACAGAGGTTAATCTTTGCCTCACAGAGAAGTTCAAGTGTCTTGATCATTACCGATGATCAGACAGAGCGGGAGATTGACAGATGGAACGGGGTCTTGTCGACAGTAAAGTGGACACTGCTTCAGTCAGTTGTGGTGAAGAAAGAGCAGTGTCAAAACGTAAAGATTTCAATTATCTGGTAACTCTGCATCCTGACCCTCAGCTATGCATTTGGGATTTGACTCATGACTGAAAGAACAAGATGCTGGACACAAGCAGCTGAAAAGAGCTTCGTCTGCAGGGTGGCAGGGCTCAGTCAGAGAGACAGGGAGAGAAGACTTCTGTCAAACCTGTAAATACTTGTCACAGGTCATTATGATATTTTAAAATAATATTTTTTAAAAGCTTATTTAGTCATTACTTTAGAAGTTAAAAGTAATGAACTTTGACAACTCTACTAAATATAATGAAGTAGTCAGAAACCATTGTGACTTAAGAATAGACTTATGGCCCGCAGTGTAACTGGAGGACAAAATCCTCACTTATATAAAATATTTTTATGAAACTCATCAGGTAAGTTAAAAATCCTCCTTAGAAGATTCAAGTGGAGCTGCTGCTCCTAATCAGGTAGCGGAGTGCGTTGAGGCGGTTCTGGCCTCTGACCACAGTGAATTGTGGACATCCCCCTTTGGAATGTGTTCAAGTATGTTGCACTGGGAAAAGACCTCGCAGAAGGATCTATCTTCTTCTTCTCCTCATTATCCTCTTTTCCTTCAAGGGTCGTCGTTGCAAATCATGTGTCTCTATTGATTTTAATATTTGATTTGGGTTAGATTTTATGTCGGTTGCCCTCCCTGACACACATCTCTCCATATTTGAAACCAGATATTTTAATGTACTGCAAAAAAAAAAAAAAAAAAGACACCAACTTTTTTCCTACTGTGTGACATTAAACCTGACCAAACTTTTCCTGTTTCATGTCAAGTTGAATCACCAAAATGATCTCCATTTCAAAAAATAAAAAATAAAAATTCTCCCATTCATTACTTCCAGTTTAACTTTTAAATATATAAATCATAGAATAGCAAAGTACGTATTGCCAATCATCTCAGAAAGTGAACCTTAAATGTCATATTGAACAATCACAAATAGAGTGACATATTACAATAATTGTTTCTTGCAATTTTGAAGATTATAGGTTACAGGTAAAACAAAAACATAAAATTCAATGTCTCAAAAACGTAGAATGGTGTGAAAAAGGTCATTAATAGAATGTCATAGTGGCACATCCTAATTAGCTAATTAACTCAAAACACCTACAAAGGTTTACTGACATTTAAATGGACCCTCTCTATGGGTCTGTAGGCCACACATTTAGAAGGAAGGCTTCTGACTTCACAGATGTCCAGAAGACAGTCATTGAGATCCTTCACATGGAAGATAAGCCATTAAAGGTCATTGCTGAAAAGGCTGGTTGTTTACAAAGATATATAGAGAAGCAGATTAACAGAAAATTGAGTGGAAGGTAGAAGTTTTGATATGATAGGGTGCACTAAAAACAGTGAAAACCTCAGAGAGGATTGAAATACATTTCAGAAGAGCCAACACACACAGGCAAAAACTACACATGGGGTACAAATGTCACATTCAAGCCACTGCTGAACCAGAGACAATGTCAGAATCATCTTATTTGAGCTAAGGAGAAAAGAATTGTTGCTCAACAGTCTGAAGTTTTGTTAGATGAAAGTAAATTTTGCATTTCATTTGGAAATCAAGGTCTCAGAGCCTGGAGAAAGACTGGAGAGGCACATAATCCACATTACTTGAAGTCCAGTTACAAGTTTCCACATTCAGTGACAGTTTGGGGTGCCATGCCATCTGCTGGTGTTGATCCACTGTGTTTTCTGACAGCCAATGTAGTCATCATCTAACAGGAAATTCTAGAGCAATTTTTGTTTTCCTTCGGTGACAAGGTGTATAGAGTAGGACTTGGCACCTGCACACATTGTCAAAGGTACTAAAAGCTGCTTCAATGACTATGGAGTTCCTATTCTTTACTGGCCAACCTGGGTGTATGTAAACATCTGAATTTAAAGAAATAAAATCTGAAAACTTCCTTCTCAAACTGTTTTGGCATTTAGGAAATACAACATGTTACTGACCTTAAACAGAAAGATTTTTGTCAAATTTATTATTAATCAGTCAGAAGACAAAAGGTACTGTGCCATTTGTGTCTTCTTACATAATGTAGGTATGAATTTTATTTCAAATATGTTCCATTTTTGTCAGGAAATACCTTGTGATCCACTATCATTAGCTAGAGAGAGCCTCTGGGGGAAGAGATATCTGGTCTTCCCTGCAGCATCTGTTAAGCCTAATTCAAACTGTTGATTGGTGGAATGCTCTGTCATTTCAGTCAGTTATGCACCGTCTATTTTTTGTTATTCCTTGTTCATATATATATAGTAAATTGGAATATGCTTTTTGATGAGGCTCATTTGTCATAATAATAGTTCTTGATAGGTCTGATGCAATTTCTAGCCCCTTTTTTTTCTTAAATGCATGATTAGCAGAACACAATCTGTAAAGTATTCACTTAACTTTGAACTGATACTTGTAATGTAGGACAAATGGAACTATTTCTTCTATTTCTTTTAATGTTACACTTGCATATGAATAATTTAATTACAGCTTTTTTTTATGTAATGGCCTCAATAATGAACATTAGCCAACAAACAGCATTATGAACATAATGGGTTCATAATAGGTTGTTTGCAGAAATACGAAGAGATGGACATCCACCTAAACACAGCCTTAATCAAAGAGGCATCTAAGACGCCCATTGTAACTCCAGAAGCTTTAGAGAGTCTGTTGACAAGATAACTATTAGTCATGCATCCTAGAAAGCCACAATTTATGGGTCAGTGGCAAGAAGACAGCTCCTGCCGAATCAATGAGAAGTCCTGTTTGCAGTTTGGAACAAGCCACACAGGTAACACAACAAACATGTAGAATTCAGAGATAGGGTCAGATGAAATAAACTTGCTAGCAAATAAGAAAAAAATTGCTGTGGCAACAAACAAATCATGTGTTGTTCAGGGAGCAAAGAACTGGGTGAATTGTTTGGAAAGGAAAACCGGTCTGATGTGATGGGGAGATGAATGGTGCTAAACAAAGGATCATCTGTAAAGAAAACATGTTAGAAGCTGCAAAAAATGCCAGACTTCACATTCTGTCCTTAAAATGTAGCTATTTCTTTCACTTTCAGAGGTGTAAGCCAAATCTATACCATTCTAACAGCAAAAGGAGCCCTTTTGTCGTAGAAAAGGGATCCATTTATTGCTACAAATGGTAAACATAAAAATTAGGGTCTGTACATTTGTCTTAATGAAGAAAGCGATACAGTGTCTTCACTTTAAGAGGCTGAATGTTTTCTACAGATGTTGTTCTCTCTGCAAGAAGAGAAGGATATAGGTCAGCCTTTCTTTTGACATAAATGTGTGGGCACGGGTCTGGCTTACAGAAAGTTACTGAATCTTACTATGTTAAATTAAAACAAAAAATAAAAAAAAGGTGCCTTGTCAAAAACAAATACTGGCTTGATACGACTTAAAATTATTGGTAGAAATCTCACACTAAAACATATAAACAAGTGTCCATCAGCGTCAAATATACGCAGTGACAGGCCAACATCGTGCAGGATGTTAGCTATATTCTTCATATCCAGCTAATCATTAGACAGCCTACAAAAGGTATTTTTAGTTTGTAATTGGACTCCAGTTACCCTAATTGAGCTTCAGTTATTTTGCAAAGAAAACTGGCTGAAAATATTTTTTGGATGTGTAAATGTGGGAGAGACACCTTAAAATAGTTGTGAAAGGTGGTTCTCTGAGAGAAGGGTTGATTATAAATGCTCACTTAATTTATTTTTACATTTTTATTTGATATTGTTTTTTCCACTTCACAACTATGTGCGGTTTTGTGTTGGTCTATCACATAAATTTAAAATAAAATGAATTTAAGGTTGTGACTCCACTAGGAGAAAAGTTCTAAGTTTAACGGATATGAATACTACTGCTAAGCACTGTTGAGTATGAAGGACAACAAAAAAAAAGAGTCTAAATACTTTTGTTTTTTCATCATTTTTTCTCTGTTGTACAGATGTAAGTACTACTCTGGAGCACAATTGAAACACCTCTGTAAAGATCACTCTGTCCTTGGAGAGTGATTGAAAAGTGTTGGGCTGCCATTGTTAAAACTATGACCTTGTTCCCTGAAAGGCCAAGACTCATATAAGACTCCTGGGAGCAAGATATTCCTGGAGCAGCAAGGGCAAGCAAAAGACCTTACTTAGACCAGGGCTCCAGTATATATTATGTGTTTAAGCATTCTCACGAAAAAGGACAACTGCTAGATATTAATATGGATGACAGATGTGCCATAAGGTATGATTCTGGATGTTTGTTCATTTTGTTGTACAGTTACTTTTTATATATATCTTGTTTTTCAAAGTGTGTTTTTTTTTCTGAAAATGCAGAAGAAAAACACAGCAAGGGTCCATTCAGTGACCACATAATACACAGAGATTTTTTTTTCTTTTCCATGAGCATTGTGTTGTCATAATTATATGAATGAGTGAAGATATTTCTGGTGTGCGGTATAGTAGAACCCTATTCACTCAAAAAGACGTCGCTGCTCAGGGTATGAGGAAGAGTGGCCGATTTTATTTTACAAAGTTTTGTGTTTGCAACACAAAACTTACATAAACGATAAACCACTAAGACATTGATAGATATGTATATGAACTAGGGTTTTCTTGCTCAAATTCTGATTCTTCCGTTTTTTTAATGGTTTTCACATTTCCTGCTGCTCAGACATGTAGTAAGAATGTTCTGCTGTGACATCCACAGCTGTCCCACTTCAAAAGGAGGCTCTCTGAATACATTAATAATGTGTGTTCTTTATTTTAAGAACCACCATTCATTATTCATGATGTTTTTGGAGGGTATGAGACTTCACAACTGATATCCTACAGGGTTCAGTGGCATTAAAACAATGTGATGAGGTGAGTGAGAGGTAAGATGCAAGGTACTGCCACAAAAGGCCTGCAAAGGTTTTATTTGTTTTACTTTTTGATTTCTTTTATTTCTACTCCTTATATCCATTTTTCTTCTCTTTATGCACAGAATGCCTTAAAAAAGGATTAATATATCTTTAATATTAATATATTAATATATTATATTGTTATATTAATATGATATTAATATACCTTAAGGTATATATTAATATACCTTTTTTTCATGTGGTTTTCAGGCTGACATACAGTGTCAGTTCTTAAATGTTGCAACTTAAATTTCCTTTAATGATGACTTTCTACCTTCCACTTTGGCACATAGGACAGATGTTTTAGAAATGGCTAAAGAATCTGGCTAATCTAACAGCTGTAGTGTAGTCAGATTAGTGATGTCAGAGAAACATAAACCCCATAACCATTACTGATTAAAAACATGCTTGTCCAAGGCTTTAGCTTTTGCTCATCTTAGGCTGGTTCAACAATTTCAACTCTTGCTGTACAATACAAATGCACCCTATGAAACAGATGCAGGGACCTTTTCCATTATTCTTAGGTGGATTATTCCAAGAGGTATTGGGTACCCAGTGCTAGAGAAGCCCACAGTTTGGTCCCAATCCAACATGGACTGCATGGTGGTATGACTTCTAGCACTGTTGCCTAGCAGCAAGATGGTACTGGGTTACAATATTAGGCAAAGCCTTACTGCATGGAGTTTGCTTTTTTTTTTTTAACATTGTGCATACATTGGTTCTTCTCACTAAGTATTCCAGGATAGGGCTGCAGTTAGGGCTGTTCTTATTGGGCAACAGGCTGGTAAGTCAAAACTTTGCTTTTTTTTTATATAAAAAAGCATTTTAGAATGACCAAAAATCATCATACATGAGGAACCCCAGAGTATAACATGAACACTGTGGCTGAAAGGTTAATCAACATGTAATTTACAATTTAAGGGAAAGCTCCAGCAATAGAGGGTGAATTATTGCTCAATGTATTGGTATCAACATACTGTTTGCCAAAAGCCAGCTGATCTGACATACTTTCAGACATAACACACACAGTTATGCATTAAGAAATTTCAAATTTCTTTTAGCCTTGTATGCAAAACCTTTTGTGATTTGAGTGTCAGAAGTTAGTGATGCAAAGATGATGTAAAGCAGCTGGAATATGCTGCTCTGTACATTTTGACAGAGAGCAGCACTAAATAAATTAGGCAAGGCAAACTGTGTGCTATGGATCATGATACATATGGTTAAACACAATTTCAAATTATGTACAAGTGATATAGCTTATATTAACTTAGGAAATTTTGAACCTTCAACCTGTTTAATTTGTCATCTTCTAATGATCTTTTATTTTTCACTACTATAGAATCCCATGTTCTCTTTCAGTTAGATAAATGTAACTATGCAAATCAATTTTAAAATGTAAATCCAAGACAACATCTAAGCTAATTCCAATTTATATGATGACTATTTGAGTTTGTATGGTTTCAGGTTTGAGGGACTGAACTCTAACCAAAAAAAGGAAGCACCAGAAAAGAGATATCTGTCTTTTGACAACAAAACCAGATAATGAGAAAATGAAGCATAAACCAGCTTAATGGCTCGCCTTTTCCCATGTAGCAATTGTCTGAGCCATAGAGAAGTTAAGCTTGAATCCATTAGTTGTTTCTCGTCTTCCTCAGAAGAATTTAGACATTTTTCCGTCATAAATCTCCGCACATGAACATGGTGTTAATGCATCTGTAGCAAATTTTCAGCATAATTAAAGTCAGATGTTTCCTTTGCAACAGATGAATAACCTGAAGAATTATGCCTGGCTGAACCTTCAGCATAAATAAAAAAGATCTTAAGATCTTAGCTTATTGTAATTCTGATGCTGTATACAACAATTGTCTGTGGGTTAATGTTACTGTGCGCTATTTTGAACGAAAGACAACATACATTGCATTATCTTCCAGCAGTATCAGTCTTAGGAACTCCACCACACTTGAGTGTATAGCAAGCAGTCATTAGTATTCTGCAGATCTTTCACAGCCCCCGTATTCCAGCTAGAATTTTTGATTAATGCACAGCCATTAAAGGCTTACTTTGCTACTTGGAAAATCTTGACTGACAATCAGAGGATAAAGCTCTAAGCATGACATAAACCTTGTAATCCTGTATCATAGCAGATTTAGACTTGGTGGAACCTCAGTTTCAGCTTGTTTATCTCATTGGCTATGTCTCTGCCGAAGCAAAACAAGCAGCGCTCCAGACAATGCCGTACCTTTACGCATTTGAGGCAGAGAACAGATTTGCAGCATCTGGATGTGACTGCGGATCCTGTCTGTCTCTAATCCTCTGGGTTGCTGTGTTTCTGCTCAGGCACATGAGGGATCATGTGAGCCATTCATTTACATGCTTCTTGCCACAGGGCAAATAAACAGACACAACAAAAACCAAAATAAAAATAAAGAAAAAAATAAATGAAATAAACAATATATTTTCACTTGAATAATAAAAACATGACTTGTATATTCTGAATGATTTATAAATATGCAACATACATAAAGTTTGCAGAATTTTTAACTTGGGTTGAAATGTGGCAAACTTCCTGTATGGATATTTTTTTATGTCAGCTAACATAAAGTTCTACAATAACAGCAGTCCCATGACTTAAGGTCACAAAAGTTTCTGCTACTCATCACATAATTGATTTTGGCTACCAAGGGGGCCTAGGCTGACAATATTGCACATATTAAAAGCCCATGTTGGTGTTAGCTGGGTCTCCAGCTGGATTTAAGAGAATCATTTCAATTTGAGCAGAACATCAAACAATTTACACTGATCCATTTTTTTTTTTTTTTTTATCCAGATTTGTTCTGTATTTAGCCTTTATAGACAATTTACACTAGGCCACAAGTGACACATAAAACCTTAATTATCAACTCCATCATACATCAGAGATCTGATTTGTCCAGATGTTCCTAACAGAGCACTTGCCTCCCAGACTGCAGACTTACTGCCGGATGCGAGGATTTCTAAAGGTAGAATGGGAGGGAGTTTTATAGTCGTCAGGCCTCTCTCCTGTGGAACTATCTCCCAGTTTTAGTCCATGAGACCTGTTCCAGTCTAGGACAACCTATAGGTACAGGCTTGGCTGCTGGAAGAGATAATGACAAAACTCTCCCTGCTCCTCCACAATCTTCTCCTTCTCACCACTCCTCGCTGCGTTATTTGCAGATATTTCAACTTTTAATTGTATATTAAAAGCTACTTTTGGTTTGCCATTCTGTTTTGCTGACAGTTTCCTGGATGGAATTTAAAAATCTTATCTTGAAACTCGGGCTTGCAAATCTAAACTATCTATTCTGGCTTCAAAATGTAAAATATTTACTTAGTGCTATCATGAAAATTGCATAATAAATACTCTAGGCTGAGCTTTGTTTCCATAAGCAAGGTATCACCTTGAAAGTTTGAAATAAACTAAACAACACAAGTTTCAGTGCTAATCACATTAGCAATTTCTCTAAGGGAAAAGCAGTTTTGAAGTCGGTTTGACAAAATACAACAAGAATCAATGACCAGTTAAAGATGGAGCTGCAAGGATTTGTTTGTCATCAGGCCTAAATGACACTGCTACTATAAAGAGATCACCAGAAAGAGTAATAGAATAAAGAGCCTGATGTGGCACAAGTATTTAATGGTAGATGGACAGAAATTACTTTATCACTTCTGATCTTGCTAAATGGTCATCATTAATCTTTAATGATACCAAAATGTTTGCCCAAGTCAAAGTCAAATTATGCCCACTTTTCCTGTTTCCAAAGTTGTTTTAAAGAGCACAATATTCACTTTCTGACTAGTAAAGCATAACTTACATATACAATTCTAAGCAAACAATCAAGGTTACCAGTAGTCCCTTTAAGTGGCTATTGCAACATGTCTTGTCACTGTATTTGTCTGAAAAGCACCATTGTTTCACACTCTGACATAAAATCCAATCTCATTCATACTGCTCTTTTCTCTGTCTTCAATAGGTAAGTATAAATTTATTGCTGAGTGACATGTTGCATTGTTTTCTTCTCTTTGCCTCCTCCATCTTGTCCTGCTACTTTCAACATTTAAACCTTCTCCTCATTTTCTTTTATGTAAAAATTGTTGCAAAAACATATAGTGACAGGTGTTTAACCTGAAGAACAAACAACTATTTCAAGGGTAACAAAAAAGTTTGCAAGGCTGCAATTACATCACATCGTGGGCAAACACTTCACAGACATGTTCCTAAGGGGCCCGAGGCTTTTATGTAACTTCTAGCACAAATCAGTTCCACCAAATGACAGCTTGCAGATCTTACATAATTAGAAAGAGTCAGAGTAGACTGAATTTGCTGGCCCAAACTGATAAACATTTAGTAAAGGTTGTCAGCTGGATACATCCCATTTTTTGCCATTTTGCACTGCCTCTGTAACAAAGCTATATAATGTATAGATTAGCAGGCAACTGGAAAATATCCAGAAAAAAAGTTTGAAACTAAGGAAAGGAAGCATAGCAAGAGACAAAGTAAAAAAATAAAACACATCTTCGTGCTCCCTGGTGCCTAAGGGAATAACATGTCAACACCTCTTTGTTTTTTAGTTGTTCTTAATAGTGGGCACTAAAACTGTCAAACTTAATAAAACAAATTTAAACAATAAATGAATGCAATAGAAACACTAGCACACCTTCATGACCACAAACATTCACTTCAATGAGAAAAGTGAGGGCAAATACTTTGGAAACAATTGAAAATATCTTAAATCTAAGACAAAAAAAATGTATTTACATAAAAACAGTAAAACATTATTTATTGTCTTTTTGCGTGGCTAGAATACGTATTTATTTGACGTAGCACAAAGTGCTTGTATTTTTTGACTATATGCCGTCTTAGTAACCTTTAGTCACCTGCAGATTACACAAGATATCCTTAGCAACTGCTGCCTTCTCGTTCCAGTAGTTTCTCTTTAGCCATTTCACCTTTTTATCCTCCCACTCACTGCAGAACTGTGAGCCCGTACATGAGAAGACTTGATATGAACGTTACATTCAGAATACAAAGCTCAAAGAGATGGGAAATGCTTAGGGTACTCCATTGACTATTGCTCGTCTTTTTCTCAGGTTGTAACAGGTGTTACGTCAGTTTACGTTACCCCATCAAAATGCCCCCCTACAAATCTGCATGCACAAAAAATTTTATGTGCTCGCTCTTCGTCTGTAAATGGTTCACTCTGCTCACACACAAAGGGATTACGGCACTCCGTCGAGTTTTGTTGTGAAAAGACAGAATTGATGTGCACAAAAACAATGAGCGGCATTAGTGAAAAATTGAAGAAGCAAAACTTCCAAAATTCAGGAACCGGACAAACTGGGCATGAAGGAAAGCAAAGCAATTTTGCCGTCCTAGGATTTATGTGGCACCCACCAGGTCACGCAACGATTCAAAATGTACAAATGTGTAATCTCAGCACTTTGATTTTTTTATTAGGAAAAAACAAAAATCAAAACAGAAATTATCCATAAACCAAACATTTTTAAATATGCTGACCTGGGTCTAGTAGCACAGCCTCCATTTCTGATGCATGAATGATCTCCCTTGAGGCAAAGGCAACAGGAGGAGGGCTTGGTAGTGTTGCAGGATGCCAAGAGAGGGATTTAAATATCTCAATAATGCATCTGGAGAGAAAAGAGATGCATGGTTCCATAAATAATCATATATAACACATGACATTTTTCAAGTTCTCTATAATGCCCATGTAAAATACTCTACTTGCATAATTTTTCTGAAATTTACAATTTTCTGCAATTTAAATCAAATTAAATGCTGAATTAAATGAAGCAATAAACATCAGTAATACCGTAATTCAAAAATGATCTTAAGTTGAAAATAATTTGTAGTTACTCTTATGTAATTATATCATACAGTTGAATAGGTTTTGCTACTTTACAGCTTTTCTGAAAAATAACCTACTTAACTTAAAGAAACTGGGATCTACTCATTAACTCAACAGAGCATGGCTCCCGGACAGAAACAACCACAACCAGGAGGATGTCTAAGTGATTTCAACAATTCTTGCGTATGTGCTGCTCAAAGTGCTAATGGTGGAGAAACAACGTATCATTACTAAAAAATCATTTATCAGTTTTAAGAAATATAAAAAAAAAAATATTGTATATAAAAGATACCTACTGCAGCTTTGAGAGTACAAGCACTTATTTTATTTACACTTAAACCACTGATTTATGTAACCTAATCTGTACAACTGAGATAAATGTGTTCTGTTTTATTCTCTAATCTAGAGAATTGGGTGATCACAGTGGTTTCAGAAACTGTGTAGCCATTCCTGTACTGAGAGCAGAGACTGTAGAAAACGCTCTGATATGTAAATTTACATTAATATCTGATATCATCTTTTTTTTTTTTTCTTTTTTTACAGCATCAACTGTGCTTGGAAAGCCGTCAGGAGAAACACATTTTGATGCCACCCCTGATCGGATCATAGTTTGTGTGATATTGCATATTATATGAAAATAAGGTTTAGTAGCTAAACATCTGACAAACAGCAAAAAGGCAGGGGAGTTGGAGAGCAAACTTTTCTCACATCTCTGCACTTTTATGGCGGGGGAGCACATTTCAAACCATTGCTCCTTCACTGCACCATTTATGCTGCAGCTGCTGCGGCTTCAAACAGCCCTCTTTTGTTCACGTTTCTGCCATTGAGACACTGCATTTGCAGTCAATTCAAATCCGTCATCCAGAACTAAAAACTCAGAGAAAACAAACCACCACAAAACATAACCATCTGGGATTTTAATTTAGGCTTTATGTTTAGGTTTATAACATAGGCTAGCATTTTTTTTTTTTAATTTTTGTACAGCTGCCAGCACTCTCTTGCTGGTGCCATTTAAAAAATAAAACATGAAACTAACAGAGTTCCTCTTATTTATTTTTTCTACTTATGGATTGTTTTGGAAGCTTTTAATTATTTGTATTGAACAAGTACCTGAATCACACTGGAAAGTAAAAATATACTTTCCAAGAAGGTCTACTAAAACCTACTAAATGCACATTGGAATGGCTTAAATTTCACATGCTAATATTAACTGTTTGATTCAATGACCTTCATGTTATACATGCAGCACAATGGTTTTCAACCCATGTATGGGTTTTAATCTTTTTAGTCACAACCTTTGAGCAACCTCTGGCTGAGGGCAACAGGTTTTGTGCTTTGTTGATAAAGGATTAGGAGCATGGAAAAGCATGAGTCACAGGGAAGAACGTGAGGCAAAATGTGTGGTGTGATTGCAGGAGAGGTCCAGCGGGAGCTGAAGGGTGATGGACAATGCAACGTTGGATGGGGGGAGCGGAATGTGACAATGTTGGTTGCAAACTCTCCCTGCCGTGGAAAATGATCAGTGACATAATGTGTGTGCTTAACACTGGAGGCTGAATCTAGCTTGGGGAAATGTGGCAAACTGGGAGTCTGTGTTAGCAAAGTACCGATTGCTATGCTTTGTGTTGCAGTTTGAGTGAAAGATGGCAGAAGACCAGTTCACTTGTAGCAGGAGGGAGCTGCAAGAGGAGCGATTTGCAGCAGACACATTTGGCAGACAGACTCTACTCATTCAGAGGCTCTGAATGATCTGTGTTTTCCATCTTAGAGACCTATTTTAATGTCCTACTTGAGTACTCTTTGCATAAATTAAATTTTTAAATTGATGTCATGTTCAGTGTGTAAAAGACTTTGTTTCAACTTTATGAACTTAGTCTGCAATTTATTTTGTGTCGTTTATAGATTGCAACAAATCTAGGTCCAAACCATGCAGTATTGCATTAGTATTATTAAAATATGCTCACACAAACAGTATTAATTCACACAAACCATACAACCTGCATAGTTTGTGCAAAAAAGTATAGTCAAAGGAATATGAACAGAAAGTGATGCGGATGAGAATACTTTAACTGGGATTAAACATGTGCTGTGGTTCAGCTTCACCTGCCACATCTACATTTGGTTGCATCTAGACCTGGAAATCAGGTCTAGCTGGATTGGTCTGAATTAAACAGTTCTGTTTAATTCACTTAAACATAACCAAACTGACGATACTGAGTCAGTAATTAATAGACATGGCCCATTCAAAAGACAGAAAAAAGAGAATAAATCACCATACCTACAGTCAACCATGGTGGTGTGATGGTCTTTGGCGGCTTTGCTGGCTCTGGACCTTGACAACTTGTAGATGCCAATGGAGCCACTGAATTTGCTCTCTTCCACAAAATCCTAAATGAAAAAATCCAGCCATCAGTTCATAACCAAGTTAAAGTGCACATCGGTTATGCAGCTTTCATAAATGTAACACAAATTAACAAAATAAAACAAAGTGAATGTTAAATGAATGAGAGGTGGAAGTGCAGAAAGCTAGCTTTCAAATATTGAATTTACATTAACAGCCACCTCATTCAGTTCAGTATGGTACTTCTCTCTTCGCAGTGGAAGATGGTTGTTCATTGCATAGGCAATTTCAGGTAAGCTTCGTAGCACTGAACTGGCACATTATGTACATCACAGCCAAATGTTAGCAGATTAAAACTTCAACAAATCCATGTCTCCAGGAAGAAATTATTTCTCAATAGATGGGCGTTCAAACCTTCAGTACAAAGTAAAGTATAGAACAAGGGGCTGTTTTGTTTGTTTGTTTGTTTTGTACCAGGCTACTGTGTTGGACATTTAATATGAAGTTAGTTTTTAGTGATTTACATTATTCAAATCCTTTATAGAGGAACACACAAGTTAGGAGTTCTAAATGTACTCCTTTAACTACTAGTTCCATGATGTTCTCAATTGTGTCAACTATCCCTCTTTCCTTAGAAAGAGGGATAGTTGGAAGCAAAGGTTAGGTTGTCCTAATCACTATAAGATATCCGGGAGCTGTCCTTTGATTGGCCTACCAGAGCCGCACTCTGGGCTGTCATTTCTTATTTGGGAAAGAGATGATCCTCATGCCCACAGACAAGACTAGATTTGATTGGAATAACACTGGTGTGCACCAAGCTTGCACACATGTCTATCTTGACAGTGACTGTGCAGAATGTTTGCTGAGAAACAGCTGAAATGGAAAACAACCAAGCAGAGAAATCAGCCCCTACTGAATTTCAGTCAAGTTTGTGGGAGCAAATATCTTTCTTGTCTCCAACCTTAAGCAGTAATAACACAGCAATGTCAAAGAACCACCAGGTTGGAAAGAGAATGGTCAGCTTTCTCTGGATGAATGCATCTCTCTTCACACAAATAGACATTTTTACGATACAATTTTTGCAGGGATTATTCCAGTCAGTTCTTGTTTACAGATGGAATTATTTGTTTATTGCCGTATTGGGCAATAAACAAATAATTTGAGTCTTTTTTAAATAGATATAGAACTTTTTTGCACTTAACACAGGGAACTAACTAAAAAAAGAGAAGTACACTTCTCCAAAGGCTAACTACTCTCTGACTTTGATAGATTACTCTCATTGGAGCGATGTCACATGTTCTTTATTTTCTCGAACACTGTGCAAGCGGAACAGATGGTATCTGGGAGTAACATGCTCTCATTAGGAGGTCCAGTGTTTGCATATATGAAAGGGAAAATGAGAGAAAACAGAGAGGGAGGGGGTAAAATCCTCTGAGTTTTGGCACAGATCGACCCTCTGACCTTCTGTCCAGTCTGCTGTCTGACAGGCAGGAATAAAAGGATGAAGTAGTGAAGGTAAAGGGAAGCCTCACAGTATCAGAGAGCATCTTATCTAAGTTGTGCTAATCAGTAATCACTAATGTGTTTCTATCACCTTTGACATATCTGTTAATCAGAACGACTGCTAGCCAAATGCATTGCTGCTTTTAAAAGTCTCTAATATACAATATTAGCAATATAATAGTAATATAACTTTGATGTATTTGTACATCTCAGCCTATTACAAATGACAGAAAATCAAATCAATCAATTTCATTATTTATTCAATAAAATTGTAAATATCAAACTTTAAAAGTCCATGTCTTGCTGACAGTGAACCCTGCTTTTTTGTCATCAAAAATTAATTATCCATTGTGTGGTGGCAAAGTTTGCCACCACACTCTGGATCTCTCCAATGTCTGTTTGACTGAGCTATTTAACTTTTTGCAAGGTGATGCAGTGACCTTTGGTCTACCTATTTATACCTGGCAGCTACATAGCATGATATGCACTGTGACTGATGTGTCAAACTGGCTGGATCACTGTCAACTCCTATTACTGTTCTGTCTCCTCATCCATGGCATCCCTTGAGGTAAGTTACGATGGTTTCTTAAGAAGTAAAATCATGGGAAGTTTTCTAAAGCTTTGAGCAGATATTGCACTATAGTCTGAGTATTAACCAAGAAAATAATGCCAAGCATTGTTTATCAATTAAAATATGGTCTCTTCTCCATCAGTTTTTCTGCTCAATAAAGTCCCTACTAATTTCTGATTCCTTGTAATAACTTGATTTATATTTAGTACGAGTAGAAAAATCTTTATTTAAAATTAATTTGAAAAGAACTTATTTCTTATGTCAGGTAATGTGCAACTTACAAACTGTGAGGTGTATCTTTTATTTAGATCACTTGATTTTTTATTTTCAATTTTGGGTTTACCAGTGCACTTTGCACTGCCTATAATTGTCAACAGTAAGATGACTTGCTGAAGTGAACATCACAATAGGAAAAAAAAAGGATCTACGTATATGACTTTGTGCTTTGCCAAACAGGCTTCCCTGTGTACAACTCTATCTTTGGTAAGAACACTGATTGCTGTTGAAAGGACCAGTTCATGTGATAGGGATGCACAGTATTTTCATGCAACTCATGATATTATCCCTGGTACAGTATTCATATATTATGAACAATATCAGTCTGGACCAGGGACCTTCCTTTCCTAAATAATAAAAAAAAGAAAAACTTCAATTTCAGACATCCTAAAAACACATTAAAGGATGCTTTCAATTTCATTTTGCAATTGTACTAGGTAAAGGGAAGAACAAAATGTTATATTAATTTTTTACATATCATAGGATATATTTGAAACAAAATCATAGGGCTATTTTGACAGCTTATTTTAAGGTGATGGGAATTTGGTCAAATCTGTTTGGTATATTTCTATACCTTTGGTACATCTTAACTATAGTTGCATGACTAAACTCTCTTAACACATGTAAAGCATGAAAGCTCCGTATATTAACTTTATGCATAAAAATCCCCCAAGTAAAACTGTCTGACCTAATTCTGAAACTAGCACAGCTGAGTTTGAGCAAGAATTAGCTTATTTTCTGGAGGGCAGAGGAAGAGGTAGAATACAGTAAGTGGTAGAAGGGCCCTTTTGCTGATCAAAGTATGTGATGTTATAATTTATTTATTTTCTTGTCAGCCTTTACTGGTTCAGTCTGGTGATATGGCAGCTGTTTGGAGCATGACAATTTTATTTTAGGCTCATCCCAACTGGGAGGCAAAAAAGTCATCCAATTTTATTCTATGAACAGATGTAATCAGGTGGTGTCAGCAACACAAACAAATGTATTATTGCTGAGCTTTTTAGTTGTCAGGCAGTAATTTACAAAATGCAGTGAAGCAAATATGAATCGATGTAGCAGCTTAGGTGCAAGAAAAATATTACATAATGTGCTTGAAAATCTTCTTCATTTACCAGGAATATGATGTGGTTTTGTTTGCTTTTGCAAAAAAGAAAACCAAAGTATTCAGTAAAACTGTAATAGCTGCTCATCTGATCCAGAAACGTTGCACCAAAGAGTTTTATTGGATTTTTCCCTATGTGGGTGACAGACTTTTGGCTTATGTGCAGCCTTTCTCTCTTCTTCAACTGAAAACATTGCCATTACCATAGTCCCTTTATGGACCTAGTTTCCCCAAATAAAACCTTTTAATTATCCACTTGCCTGACTTTTGCTGTTCAAAACCTAACTTTATAACAGATGCAGTGGCATCCAAAGAATTTAACATAATTGGAGAAAATGTGTTGCTTAGAAAAACTCGCTTACTTCATTCACAATAGAGATATCATGAGAAATATACTTTATGAGTAAATAATATAGGAGTAATTTTCGTTTGCGTGTTTTGAGTCTCTCAGTTTTTGCAGTATCACAATGAAAAAAAAAGGGACTAGTGGATGACGCAAAGAACAACTTCCTTCCCTAAACTTTACAGACTGTATGCAGTCTTAAGGATATTTTTTCCAAAGAATGTAATACTGTTGTTTTTTTGTTTTTTTCTTTTGTTTTACATTTATTATATATTGGGATGATGGTGGCAACAGCAGTAGGAGTCATCCTCTAATTGTGAATTGCCAGTTCGATCCCCAGCGCCATCTGTCTCTGTCGCTGTGTCCTTGGGAGAAACACTTCACTTGCCTTTCATACTTAGAAGTCCCGGTGGCACCAGTGCATGGCAGTCTTGGTTTTGTCAATGTGTCCCATAGTAGCTGTGGCTCCAATCCAGTAGACAGACCAGTCTCCTCATGGAACCATTGTCTGAGATGTATTTGTTTTGGGGTAACAATAAAGAGGACAGTAAATGGGTGTTACTAATTCTAGTTTTTTGAGTAAAACCTCTGAAACGTTGTGGTCCTACTTGATGTTATTAAAATATAAGCAAATACCATGCCTAACAAGGAAAAAAATAATACTTTGTTGTGTACCTAATGATTTGTTTTTTAAGAAGATATATATTTATCTTTGTAAATCTGACCCTAAACTTCAGATCAGAAAATGGATGGATGGATGGACATAATTAGGATGTAAGCATACTACTCACTGCTTTCGATAACAACTTAATCTTAATCAATAACACACCACTTCAATATGAGATCATGCAAGCTAAAATAAAACAGGAAACAGGAAATAACCCAGCATGACTTACACAAGTTGCTTGATTATTTGCAATGTTCAACACGTCATATCTCATGTCATTCTGGTCCTTGATTTTATGAATGTCAGAAAAGCATTCTTGTTTTCATTACAGTACCAGGTTAATTCTAACTAAAAAAAAAAACTAGCAGGTCCTTTAGTTGAGATGAAGTAATGTCTTTGGAAATGGAAAAAAGTCAAGTTCAAGCAACAAAGTTATGGCTGAGCATGGCTCTACATAATTGTTCAGCATAAACTTCTATCTTTATTTAACTACATTACACAAACATTAAATGTAGGGACACCAAAAGTTTACATTTATTTTAATTTATTGCTATTACAACATATATGTACCTTCATTTTGCTACCTGATAATATTAAATGTGGTATATGTTCATAAATTAGCATAAATTTGATCATTTAGGAATAAATACATTATATAAATATAAGAATATTTTTAAGACAGAAAGAAGGCTGACATTAGCAATAAGGTTATTCCAGAGGTAGGGGGTTACTGTTCTATCTCCACATCCGTTGAAGCAATGGTATTCCATTCAGTAAGTAATACATCATCAACTGATTCAGAAAAACAATTAACCTTTGTCAGTTAGAAGAAACTTAAGTACACCTTAACTCTCTCTGGCATCAATTGAACCCAGCATGTAACTCTGTAAGAGTTTTCAGCATTGTAATATTATCTTAGAATTTATGGCTTTTACAGAAATAGTTTGGTTAGTGCAGTTTGAAATGTTGGTCTTACTGAACCTTAAAGGTGAGGGCTTTGTACAGGTCTTTGTCTGCCTGTGCAAATTTATTCTTCTTTACTTAAAACTGGTTGCTTATAAATATGCAAATTATACTGTATGACTACAGTTTGAAGCCATTTGCCTCAGGATTTTTTTTTTCTTTTTCAGATGGCAATAATAGCTCAGGGAATATACAGAGGAGATTGATATTGTTCACAGACTCTGTTCCATAAGAAAATGTAACGACATAGAGACATTTTTGAAAAATATGTAAAATACTTTTTTTTTTTGTAAATAAAGGTTATGTACTGCAGCTTTAAAGAGGTTTATGCCAACTGCTCTCTCAGTGAAAACTTTTATCCATGATGCTTCCAACTTCATATTACAAATGAGATGGTTAAAAACCAATTGTATCCTGTTATAGTGATGAATAGTATCCAACAAGCTGTGAAGTGCAGAATTCACGACAATTGTTTTAGCAGTTGGCATTTACTGATCACACTCTAAAAACAGTGTGAACTTTCTTCCTACAATGTTGTGTTTAATATTCATAGTGAATACACAGAAGCTTAAACACATATTAAATGTGGAATTTAAATTACCGCAGCAGGACACTCCCATTGTAGTTCTCAGTCTGTTCAAAATGAAATCCATTCTTAGTTGAGTCAATGCTGACCTCACCAAATGTCTCACACCAATGAAGTGTGTTAAGAGTTTCACGGACTTAGCAAGGCAAATTGGACTCCATGTAAAGTTTAGGAAAGTTTAGACATTAATCTTTCATGCTAAGGTATATGACATCAAAAAAACTAAAAGGAACAACATTCAAGCACCACCAGTCATTCTGTCAACAACCCAAAAGTAAAACTGCTAATAAAAAAAAACAAGAACAACGACAAAAATAAAACAATCTACTCCACCGCCCCTTTCAAAATGTCGCAGATTTAATTTGTTTGATATATTTATAGTCATCTCTGTACTGCCCCTTGGTCAGTGTCAACTTGATATTTCAAGTGTACTGCTATAAATATGCCAACTGTGGCAAAACCAAAGCAAAACTCTTAAAACAGTTTTTTTTTCTTTACACTTTCATATTAACCTCCAAATTCGACCTCTTTACAAGATTCCCACATGAAATGTAATCATGTTTGCTGCATATAACTGATTATGTTTCAAGCAAACACTGTCTTAATCTTATTAACATGAGTCACAGAATTTACATATTTTTTTGTAATTATTTTCATGCTTAAATGATCAGGTACAGCAGATAATGAGATAATAATCTGTAGTGACACAATTTTTTCTCATACCCTTGATGCTGCAGATATAAAACACTTTACAAAAATGTTCAAATGAATTACAGATGACATTACTTGTATTATCTATTTTATTTTTGTAAAATTTGAGTTCATAATATAAAATAGCTTCAAATACATGGATGCATTGCTTAAATAAAATGAAATGCCAGATATGTTGAATATATAGCTCCATAATGCCTTGGTGTTGTTTTTTTTTTTAGTGTGTGTGTGCATGGGCGTGTGTGTGTGCATGTGTGCTGTACTTTTATCTTCACTTGAGCCACGAAATAAGGACTGACAGAAGTGATTAGGTATTTGTCATCAACACATCTTGAATCAGGTCAAGGATCTGGGTTAACTGCAAAACAAACTCCACATTCTATTTCATATCATACAAATGTAAACAAAGACTTGTTTCTTTCAAAGTTATGACATTATTACTTAGTAAAAATTCAGGGCTTCACTAAGTATAAAAACAAGCTATTGGGTCTAGTGCTTCAGCTGTTATTTACTGCCTGAATAGGTCAACTGTTTACCACATATAAGAAGTGAACTTAAACGTGAAGTAATCATCTTAAATCATTTATTTTGTTTCAACTTCTCCCGAAAAGACAAACAAAGAAAACTCTATAGCTAATCTACTAGCTTGCTTATATTCCTGATTCATGAGCAAAAGACTTGGACTTGCGTTCCTAGATTTGAGTCTATTTCTGGGACGTAAGTGTGATTTAAATCTGACCTTGACATGTAATTCCCCATTTTTATATTGATACAGCAGGTATTATACCAAAACCATACACACAAGTACTATGTGCTAAAGTGCTTGCAGTGGCTCCAAAAATATGTTTCATTACTTGTCAGTAAACATTTTGGCAGACTGATGCAGAATGTCATGAATTCATTCATTTATTTTAGTTGAGCATCATAAGAATAGACAGCACATTAAATTCACACAATTATATATGACCCTATACACAAATACTATTGAGTCTGCAAGAGAAATATGGTTCTCTGGCCTTTATAGAAACTTTTGTCCAGATGGCCAGACAATACCTCTGCCTTGCCTGGATCCCACAATCTGGTGATAAACTTTCAGTGTGAAACATATAATTAGACTATGTATATACACTGTTTCGTCTGCTTTCTGCATCTGACCTATGATATGTTAATACAAGGAACAAAAGGTAAAAAATAAAAAATAAGTGGTGATAAGTGGTAAGAATATGAGCTTTCACTGTGCAGTATTAAAGACTGGAAAAGACACCAAACCCAACAAACCCTACCATGAATAGTTTTAAATCTGTCATACAGAAATGTCGCAGAAGTCTCTCTCCCACTATGGATAAGCTGGAGAAAACTAAAATCTCATGTAGGAAGAAAAACTATTTCTTTATTGTAGAGTTTGTGAGCACAAACAAACTGTTGCCATGAATTTGTTAAGAACTAGAACACAATGAGCAATAAAACTGGTAATTGCAATGCAAGTTGTTCTTTTGAGGCTAAATATTCTTCTGCTATTTCATCTATTTTACACGAAAATATGATGAATGATGACTGTAATAAATGGTGATGAAGATGACTGTGATTATTGGACATACAGTCTATCAGATGTTTTTTGTTAAGTTGACAAAAATATTTTTCAACTCATAGTAAAAAAATAGAGGAAGCAATAAAAAATATAATAATAATAATAATAATAATAATAATAATAATAATAATAATAATAATAATAATAATAATAATAATAATAATAATAATAATAATAATAATAATAATAATAATAGGCCTTTTTGTAAATACAAAACATTACATGGATTATAACAAAAATTGGTGCCTTCCCTTACAAACATTCATTCACACAACACAATTGGACATAAGCATGGTATGTAACAGTGCACTTAAAATTAATGTAAAAATACAGACAATAATAATAAAGGTTACATTCACTCTGTCATTTTTCTGATTTATGTGCACCTATTGAAATCAGAGGCAAACACGCCTTAATTAATTCTATTTTATCATCATAGTATTGTTAATATCTCTCCTACAGAGTTAAGGGCAAAATTATTATCTTCATTTAAACAGTCCTTGGACCTGCAGTGCAGCTGACACTATAGAATCAATGTCACAAAGGACCAATTGATCTATCTTCTAATTATTACCTTAAGATGTTCTGTGAGCAGCATCATACCAGTATCCAATCAAATCCAATTAACACTGGTGGCCCCATCCAGAAAACTGCATTATAGAGGGATTACACAGCTATCTGTGCTGGTCTGATTAATGGCCACAGTAATTAATGCTGAAGGGGTCTGTCCAAGTGCCTCAGTGTCGAGGAGCATACAGCAGTGAGCCAGCTGCAGCGAGCGGGGCTTCGAGATTCACACACACTCACTAGTGCACGCACACACACACACAAGCACAAACACTGAACACCTGGATCCTCTCATGCACATATATGACACACACAATGATGCTTATTCAGAGAACTATGAAACTCTGATATATAAGTGCAAAAATAGAGTTCAAGTACAACTTAAGTGTCAATTGAAAAAAAAAATTGCAAATAGTACAATAAAAGCCATAATATTGTATAATTAACAAAGGCTGATGTCTATATTGTCATTTGTAGGCCTCCTTCTCAAGGTAAACTGTATAGCTCTTTTGTGGGAAAAAAGGAAACCAATTCTATATGTACCAGACAAAAAAAAAAAAAAAAACATATGATGAGAAATAATATGAAAATGAAGCATTTTGTGGCAGTCATTCTAAAATTTAAAGGAATAAGATAATAAGATAAAGTTATTATCTTACTGTAATAAGTTATTATCTTATTACAAATAAGATAAAGTTATTATCTTATTATCTTACAAATGTCACTAGAAAATATTTTCACCAGAAAATATTGTCAATAATCATTCCTTTATCTCTTGTAAGGAAACAAATACCTTACCTCTGGCAGTGGAGTACAAGCACTTTGGTGTCTTGTTCAGTATTGATTGCAGGATGGAGCACAAGACAGATATAGGGATCGGGGATAATCAGCAGTAATGCTGGCGCTGCTCTGATCTGTCATGGCGAAGAAAGTGCATATCCAAAAAGCAACGTCCTCCAGCTATAGTCTAGACTTGGTTCCCAACTCTGATATTCAAGTCTCTCTATCCTGCATGTTTAGGTGTCTCCTTGAACAAGGTAGCATGCAGAGAAGCCAATGCAATATTTATTGTCACAATATAAATCTTGATTCTACAGACAAGAACACAGTAGCAAGATGATGATGTCTAGAGAGCATTTTCTCTTGCCATCAAAATATCTTTAATCCTTAGAAAGGAATTTGCAAAATATCTCAATATCTCTGAAAAGTTTTCAGAGATATTGAAAATTTTCAATATTGAAAACATTCCATTTCATTGAATGTCCATTCAATAAAAAAATGCAAATATTTAATGATAAAAACTAAAATGTTGTGCACAAGATAGAATTAGAATGGGATCTTTCTTTTCTTCTTTTGATCGTCTCTCAGAGCGTGATCACTGACTCAAAACCGTTGATGTTATGCATAACATTTATGCTGACTATACACAAATTATGGCTTTGCTTAGCTTTGTGTTTCATTTTGAGCTATTTTTGTACCACCAAATTCTGAAGATGTGCTCCATTTAAAAAGAACAGACCTGTTTGTGAAAATTATCAACGTGATTCCTCTTTGATTTCATGACATATGAATTTCAAAACCAAACAGCAACAACAACAATAGTAACAAGTATATAGTAATACTACTACTAATAACAATTATAATAATACGTAATGATGACTGCATGATAGCAGTCATCATTGCCCTCATGCAGCAAGACGGTCGTGGGTTTAACCTTTCCAGGGCATAACCTGTCTTTGGCCCAATGAAGGCTGGAAATAGGCCCCATGCTCTCTACAATCTCTCAATAGTCTAGAGCACATCTCAGGTTATGCTTTTTAAAAAGAATAGTTTTATTATTCATTATGCTGTTACATGGTAAGTAAAACAGCATGAATTCAGACAGGAAGCCTTTAAATACAAACTCGAAAAGAAAACCGTAATTGTGCACGTCTGCATTTGATAAAACAGACTGCAGTCAGTTTGATAAAGAAGACAAACCACATAAAGAAAGAATACAAAGAAACAGATTTAGGATGCCATCCTTCCCAGAGCAAAACTAGAAAGGGAATTTGTTAAATGTGGTCTGTGCTTTTGACAATTTTCACGATGTCAATGTTCTAGTATTTTGAGCAATGAAGAACTGCTATTACTTGTTTCCTTGTAGTGCTGCAGGTCTTCCAAGCATAACAGTACCTAATATGTGTATTTCATGTCACACCTGACTATGGAAATGTTTCAGCACCAGCAAGAGCTTATATGTGAACAGAGCAGGGTGAGGTGGTAGGAATCACTCTTTTCCACACCACGGTCTGAATTCTTCCTGTGTTTTGATCTACTTTACACATTATGTATGTTGCCATGGAATATTTCTGATTATTTTTACTAAACATGCTGATTTTCTTCTTTTGCTGTGAATATACACAGTGCTTTCTGTGATTGTATGAGACATTCACAATTCACTGAAATTTTAATAATGAATAGATTGTGGCTTATTCATACCTAGTTACCACCAGCTGAGATTCCAATTTGTCAGCATTGTCAATGCTTTAGAAACATGCAGTAATAGTTACGGACTCGGTGAAAGTTGCCAGCTGACTCAAACTTTAACAAATGTCAACCATGTCATTTCACGATATTTTACAATTACTGTTAATTTGCATGTAAGATACTTGAGGAGCACTAACATTTTTAGAGAACGTCTCCATCTACACATATTTCCACAAAGCACACAAATACACATATCACTACATGTCTATTTTTTTTTTACTGTTGCGCAAAAGCTTAATGATGAGATAGCAGAAAGCAGAGAGCATATCCATTTCATTTGACACATGTTTTATTATTCCTGCATTATGCATCTATTGCTAAATGTCATGTAAATGCTTCAGTGAATTTCAATTTACCATCAAGCCACTAAGCCCCAGTTCCTACTTTGAGCTGATAAAGTGAAATTGAGGAATGCAAAAAAGAGGCTGGAAAGACAGAAAGAGTTCATGGGACACTTCCCTGAGAGCAGTGTTATCCACCATGAATACAGAATGCCACGAGCAGTAAGGAAAGGAAAGTCATTTGTCAGCTGTATCAAGGATCTGGGTAATTACTGTAGAAACAGCAGCCTTGTGGTTATCCTGCTGAAGAAGTACAAGAGAAGAAATGTCTAAGTCTGTTTGAAGGAGACTAAATCTGTATTTGTCAGACGGGTCACTTCTGGGAAGGCCCTCTTTTCAAACAAATATATAAAGATAAAAATATTTATTTTTCTACATTGTTTAATGTTTTTTGTGCAACTCAAAGGTGGCAATTAAAATCAATACATGTTGAACCATAATCTCTAACATTTTACAACTTTTTTGTTTATTTTTCCAAAAATAGATAATTTCTTAAGTAATTCCCATCATTGGTCATATTTATAAATGCAGCGTCAAGCTATAATGATTAACAATGGCTTTCAGGGAACTCCTAAACTGTCTGCAGCGGTTCATGCAATACTGTAGTAGACACATTTAATTCACATAGGTACCAATGACAAGGGTTGACAAACATTGGATTATATAACATAGTACTTCTGCTACCAGTAATGCTATGAAAATTAAAAATGTAACTTAAAATTAACATTCTCCAATCCCTTGAATTTAATTTTTAGATGTTCTGGCATCTGTATTTCCAGTTACGAGATAGGAAATGGGTACAGAGAGAGAAGACCTGCAGAAAACGTCTCAAAGTCAGGAAGTGAATCCTAGACAGTCACAAAGAGGATCAGAGGTTCTTTTATTTGTGCTACACTCTGTTTTTTTTTTCCCTATTTTACTTCAAAACCTCAAGAAATTTTTTAAGCTGAATTGATTAAAATTCAGTTTACAAACTGAATTTGTAAGATGAACAATACCTTGTTCATGCTGACAAGAAAATATAAGACAAAAGAAAGTTAAATCTGGAGGCTTTTTTGAGAGACACTTCATATATGAATGTCCTTCACTATTTCCGGATTTTTAATAATAGCAGTACATGTGGCAGAAGGCATGGTCAGGAAAAGAATGGTAACAAGACAAAAAAATGCTCTTTTTTCAGTCAGAGGGAGCATGTGCTCGTTCTAAAATTAATTTCCTCTCATACACACATGTAAATCTCGTCAGTACTCATCTCTCTCGGCGGGAAAACCAGTTCAGAGAGACAGCCGGGATAAATCAATGGGTAGGGCCCTTATGTAGCCTGTGTGGGCTAGGACATAGATGAAGTCACTGCAAGCAGCCTTTCTGGCTTTAATGATGTGCAGTGAGCCAGTGGAGGCGTGTAAATCTGCAGCTGGCATCTCATTCTCTGCAGCCTCTATTCTTACCAACCTTTGAGATATCTCTGTCAAAGTCACCTCTGTGCACCTGTTACAGGTTCAAGTGCAACAATTCCCCCAGTGGGTGAGGGACGAAGAGAAAGAACTTACCAGAAAGTGAAGTTTTATTTCACTCAAATTCAGAAGAAAATACCAACAATGTTCAATTTGCAAGTACTAATATTGCTATCATTAACATTATTAATATTATAATAACAATTACAATCCATATTTTATTATAGATTTTTTTAATTTATTTTTTTCTATTAATAGCAGGCATAAATGTATAAAATAGAACACTAGTTATCTAGTTTAAATGCTCCCAATTAATGGGTATGGGCCTCTCATCATTTGATAATTCCAGTTAGTACTCTCAAAACTACATCATTTTACTTAAAAATGTAAAATAAAGGAACATGTTGGGAAACAAAAAAAAAAAAGTGCACAAAGCAACTAATCTTTTATGCTACAGAATGTTGGAAATTCTCCATATAGCTTTGACTATTGACATAATACTCAATCAATCTTTGGCAGTTATTTTTACCAAGGTGTATGCTAGCAAAATTCACCGAATGTTCAGTATGACTGATTTGGTCATTTTCATTCCCACATAAAGCTTGTGCAATGTAATCCTTTGAACTGAAAATGTGGCATTGTATATAGGAAAATTACCCCCTTTCACAAATAAAATTCAACTGGAAAACTGACGAACACTGGTGAATAAGGTAGAAGATTTGTACATCTTGCTCTGCATATGTTTTCCAGTTATTTAATAGGTATTATTAAAAACATCTTAAATGGTTTTTATTAGCTTTATGTTACATTATAATGTAATTCCCTCATCAAAAACATATGTGGAGTTTGCTTTGATTCTTTATAAGTTTCAGAAATCCCTGAATGTCCCGTGGCAGCTAAAATGTTTACTTCCACAAAGCTCCACCTACTTCCATAAAGTTCCTCTTTGGCGCTGAATTAATTTCTAATCAATACTTTTTTTCCAACTATTTATTCATGTTCTATAACAACACAAATTTTGATAACTGGATCCGATGTCAAATGTTTGCATTTAACATAAATTTTAAATTTACACACTGATTCAAACTGTATGTTGCAAAATACATCGTTGTGTTGGAAAGCATTACAGATTCACTAATACTACAGCACTTAAAAAGATATTAAGTCAAACCTATTTGAAGTATTATGCAGACACTTAATTGCCTATTTCAGTAATCCTGTCTATCAAGCATGATTTTAGTTTACACTCAGTTGCTGGGTTAAGAGTGGCATACAGGTGAAGTGGCTCAGCCTTGCTCTAATTGAAATTTTGAAAAAAAAAAAAAAAAAGAAAAACAAATAAAATGTATTTATGTATTCACAACAGAAATCAGCTGATCTGTAGTGCACTTTATTTTTTAAGCAAGAAAATGCTTTTACTGCTTTTAAGTAATGAGAAGTTTGTCAACATCAAGACAGCAACAACAACCCTAACTGCCCTGAAAGATTACAACACATTAAGTAACGTAACAATTTTAATTATTATCTACTTTTAAAGTCAACGTTCAGTTTTAATAAATAATACCTATCAAAAGTCCCAAAACAATTAAACGTTTTGTGACTGTTTTGATTAAAACTCCCTTCATGTTGGGAAATTAAAGCACAGCTGTTCAGCTTTTAAAAGCATTCTTTGTAGTCCAACTTTATTGTTTTTCCGGTAGGGCTATTTTACAGAAGAAAAATCAGTCAGGCAGTAAGTGAAAGAGACAGTAATTACAAAGCAAATAAAAAGCTGAGCTGATGAAACTAAATGTTAGGAAGCAAGCGAAAAAAAAAATATTGTGACACAAATTAAGCAAAAAGCAGGGCAATAGAAAAGAATGAAACATTAAAGTAACTGAAAAATACAAGCAGCAATAGGAAAGTTCAGATGAATAACTGGCTGTTTTAAGTGCAAACATAAAAGCGAGATATGTTTATCAAAGTCAAAAGTGTGTCAAATAATTGCATTTATCTCTGGTTTTGTGACAAAAAAAACTTGTTTACTCTAGTCAGTGTAGAGAGTAGACTCTCTGATATTCACACCTAGGTAAAATTATGTAAATATAAAGGTAACATGTTGCACAACAGCATACTGTATAAAATGTCGAAACGAAACATTGAAATAAAGACAAACATGGTGAGATAAATATTTTTAGTTTTTTTTGTCTGGCTACACCCAGAAGAACAAATAGAGCTCTGGTCCAACCAATTTTGGAGCCTCTTGTTAAAAAATAAAATTAGAGAGAAAACACAATAGATAAATTCATAAAAATCCCACAGCCATATTCTGTCACTAAATGCATCATAGCACTAACATCCGTTACGGTTCACAACATCAAATGCAAACCTTTCTCACATAGTGAATTGCAAGTTTGTTTTGTTTGCTATTCAGAACTTTTTGGAAACATTTTAACATTAATTTTCGTTACAAGATTGTTTTCCAGAAAGCCACAAGCCTATGAAGTTGTTCTACTCCACAATGATCACCCATGTTGAGAGCTCTTGGTGATCCCTCCACCTTCTTAAACTAGTTAGTGGTTAATTATGGCATGCAAAATACTCATCTACAGAGGGCCACTTAAAAACAAATAAGCCGATTTTGTCCCCAGGCCTGCACTATGCCACATGTCAGTTGTTCTGCAGGAAGTAATGTCCTGCTGTATGTACATTCAAACAGATGTACAGCAAAACATTGCTGCTTGAAAACAATTCTAGAGAAAGATTATTGTATCCTAAAAATAACAGATGTCCCTGAGAGCTCTTGGACATATGGACTGACTTATCGTGCTGCATTCTTATGAGCTTAATATGCTTTGTGAACTATTTCACACACACACACACCTGCCCTCTGGTTTCAATGCTTGGTTTTGCAGAGTTGCAAACACAAAAACAGGTAAAAAGCCTAGCATCATTGTGGAAGAGAGCCCCTTCTAATCCTACTGTTTTTAGCTCTGTGTGCTTATCACAATGCACAGAGCAGGGTTGGTAAACAATGCTATGTATGTCAATTCCAAAGAGAGTCATTGCTTTGCACACTTCTCACTGATATGCTGTGCCATGCAGAGGTATTGTGTGCTTTTTTGCTTCCACCGAATCTCTTGAAGCTGGGTGTATGTAAGGTACAAGGTGTGGATTCTCTAAAGAAAATACAACATGTAATGGGAAGGGCATGCTCAATACTCAAATATGGTATTAAGGTTGTTGAAACCAGTTTTATTACAGATTTAATGAATTTTATGTTGGGTTCAAGGTAAAAATCTTTGTAAGACAAACAGCAGGCAGTTACAAATGTTGGTCTTAAATCTCATTTATTCTTAATGTTTCTGTTTGAGGTGACACTTCTTCTAACTTTCCACTATCTAAGAGAAGCCTCCTAGAAAATTTACAGGCATTTTATTTCCAAAATGATAAGTCTGCTGTCTGTCATCATTGAGGTTCTGCAGTGGTTCAGACCCTGTGTCTTACTATGAATGTATGATAATAAGACAAAAGGCAATAGTACTCGCCATTTGCTCTTTATCTTCTTTCTAAAACAATAACATTTATCATCTAAAATGTTACCATGGTAAGCAAAATAAAATGTAATAATTTCTTCACTATTACTTTAATCTTTTAGGCAGTGCTTGCCTTAATGATTATTTATTAGAAATTGTTATCCAAGTTTTAAAAAATTGTATTTGTGTTCAGAGCTGACACTGCAATCTGCAAAAGAATGTATTACTTCTGTTTAATGTCTGCTTGTTCATATTACCCAGAAAACTGGAAAACTGCACATGCAATACTAGAAAACATTGAGTCAAATGGAAGAATAAGTGGAGGGAACCTGTCATGACATATGCTTAGGGCAACCGCTGAACTGAACAGCAACACCACTGCTTATACCATACAGCTCTATCGGTCACTTTTACTGTAATCACCTCAGAGTTAAGCTGACAAACCAGGCAGAGGAAGGAAAAGAAAAAGGCACAGAAGTGACAATAAGTCAGTAAGAGTGAAACATGTGAAGTTAAAGAGAGTGGATTTTAGAAACACGTTTCTTGTGCAGGTGTGTGTTTTGAGTTGTGTCGGTTTTGGGAAACACTACTTGAGGCAATAGCGTAATGCTTTGTGACCTTTGTGTCACAGCAGATCAGAGAGATCAGCTTAGAATATCAGTGAAGATGGGAGATTTGCTTTTCTTCTTATATTCAGCCATAGTTCAAATGTTAGAAACACTAGTATTGCCTTTGAATCTTCACAGATGGATTTTATCTGTCTCAAGGGAATAACTCCAGTCACAAAATATTACACTCCTCCCCCCCTCAGTTCTGAAAAAAATAAATAAATAAAATAATTCAACATTTATTGGCCTTTGTTGAGTTTTTTAGTCTGGTGAGAAAATAAAACATTACAATACAGGATCAATAATTTTACATGCGTTACAAAAGAAATACCTAAATCTGATTTTCTCAATGTCAGCAATATTTTGACAAAACATGCATGTTTTACCAAAAACATACATGGAAATGTCCCTGAAAGCTTGTGGAACCATTACTTCATCATGGTTGTTTCAATAATCAATCAAATCTTGAGGAAGGTCTCCCAAACCAAATACACCAAACCGAATAGTCACATGTTCATTCAGCCTTTATGCCAGAACTAGTTTTCTTTTTCCAGTAATTTTGTTCCTTTATCCTCTGGCTAAAAGTAGTTTATCTTTTTCTGCCTCTGACTCCTGGAAGAATCTGTGCCAAACAATCAACAAATTTCCAGTTCTCTCTCACATGAAAACTTCTGACAGGGGAGAGCAAAAGTGAAATTGATAATTTGTCAACAATTTTGTTCGTTTAATCTCACCATGAAGAATTAGAGTAGCACCTAATAGTGTAATGCTGGTGTAAAAGAGCAAATATATATTTTCATATTTTTTTGCACAATAAAGCTAGAATATATTTCGCAAGTAACACACTACTGTGAGTTCATTAGAAATTTTGAGGACTCAAACACAGATAGGAGGCAGGCAAGACCACTTTGAAGTGAAGCTCAGTAAACAAAAGGAAAAATGGAAACTATGGTTGTTGTGCAGAAGAAAAACAAGAATATGTCAAAATAGGGAGCAGAAAAATCTGAAAATCGACAAGTAAAACCAATAAATCCAGAAGAGGAGGATGGTGGAAGAAAGACTAAGTGATAAGGACTCCCTACAACAATGAGTCTGTGTATGTAACATTGTGCATTCTATTAGGGTGCAACTGGTATGTGTGTGACTCGAGTGTGCAAGTGTCACTTTTAGTGGCATGCTGGCCTGACTTAGCACTTGACTTCTTTGTCCTGGTGCAGACCAGTGTAGGGAGTAGACTGCAGGCAGTTCCAGTATGTGATGGCTGACTTCTTGGTGAGACAATGAAAAACTAATTTGTTGAATACTGACTATTAGGACTTGATGCTCTGATGCACTATTACCTGCAAAGGACAGTGACTGCCCCTCAGGCTCTGGCTCCTAACCTTGTTTCCAAACCCCTAGAGCACAGAGAGTATACACTTTGATAATACTGACACCTGTAAGCAATCAACTGCCATTAGCCTCTTAAAATGCTATTGGCGTAGTGTAAACTTTATGTCACGTCACATTGGATAGCAAAAACTCCGCTTTTAACTTTCTGCCTCCATGAAATTGTGTTTTCTTTCTCCTCTTTTCCCTGCTGTTGTCATCGTTAGTCATGTAATAATCAGTTAGCCAATTTAAATAAACACCAATATTTCCTGTTAAACTTTTTGTATTGCTCATATCAACCTAAATTTGCTTCTGATTGGTTGATAAGTCCCTCATGAGGGACTTATCATGAACTAATGTTTGATAAATATTCAATATAGGTGTGTCTTTAGTGATGCTCTTCTAGACCATCATGCGTTTTTGAGTTTTCTAAAACATCAAGCAGTTGACCCAGCCAAAGTTGATTAGTCATGCACTTTTTTTTTATTTTTATCTATCTTAAATGTCACTACAGAGCAAAGGTTATCATGTTGACTTTGTATCCATATAGATGAAACACCTGGTTGATGTATCAACTATCAACCAAAACATTGGCTTTATTTTCTGGTATTTCATCTGGAATTTCCAAGAAGGAATTTGATATCACTTGAAAGCATACACTGTCAGATTTGGAGTGGATGATAAAAGAAACTTAACACTTGGATTACAGAGCCTGAGTGAACTGACATAATCTTAAAAGCACTGTGTTGCATTATGTTGTTGTCATCCCAGTTTTCTTGTCAGTGACTCTCACTTATGGATGCAGGGTTATCTGTGTCAAAGTTTTATCAGATGGTATTTTACAAAAAATGACTGACATGCAGTTAATAGTCATTTCAAGAACACTCAGATCAAAATATCTTTACAATAATGTCACTTTGACTATGATGTCCAGTGACATGGACAACCATTTGCAGAGCTACGATTGCTTGTAATAAATTTAATTTTGTTTAGCAATTGTTATAAAGCTAAGCTGCTTAGCCATGCTTTTCTTACACCAAATTAACTGTATCTTCACATGAATAGATTTAATTGAATTTATGTAATAGGAGAGTCCCAATCTGATATTGATATTGGAAATTGATCTAATATCAGCTGAAAAACAAGATTAAATCAGGCTTCATCTAAAATCTTAAGTATAAGCATGCAGAAAAAAACATCCCACTCCATTAAAAATAAGAATAATACAAGAATAAAACATTAAGTAAGCCAGTCTACATGATCAAAGACATTTTAAAACACATCTGATGAATTCTAAATTTTTTTAAAACTTTGAATATCAAAGAAAATTAGATTCTTTTGTCTTTTTTTTTAACATTGAGCTAAAACTTTTATTTCATTCTAATAAAACCAAGGTCATTTATTATATTGTATCATCTTTAAATGCCCTTATTTAAAACGTAAGTTGTTAAAAGGACCTTCTTTTTAACCACCTGCACCCAAAAACACAGCCATTCTCGGGTTTCCACCCCTATTTTTAACTAAACTACACCATTTAATATATGACTATTGTCTGTGTTTATGTTCCACTGCATTTATCATACAGTGAGTACATGCACCATTAACACTGCTGTCGTCACAAGGGATCAAACCTATAACCTTCACAGTATTGCTGCTTAGGTTAATCAACACACCACATTCATATCCAGCAGAAATAGACTAGTTACAAACTGGTTGGAAATGATGTTGCCCTTCTTGTAGGAGTGTCAGTTCATTGTAATAATGTGATCTGCTTTTTGCAAGAGATTTACATATAACATTTTGAATATGCTTTCAAAGGATCACAATAAAACGTCTCAATGAATGTTGCTTTTCTATGTGGTGGGTTGAGATTAGGCCCTTCTGACTAAAATATTTAGTGATATTCTATTTTTTTTCTTTCTGACCATAAAATGTAGTTACATTAAGAGGTGCTGACATCTATAACTTTTAAATCAAATGTATGGCTCACATGCGGTCCCCTCCATATTTTGTTGTGTAATGTTCTTCAACAGTGGAAAAAGGACAACAAAGACCAGTTACCTGTCAGAGAACCAATTACAGGAAGCAATAAAGGCATAGAAAACATTCAATAGAAGAAATTTTTGGTCCCTCTCTCCCCTTGGCAGTCCACTCATTCTCATTTCCACACAAAAATAGTGAAAGGTAGCATGGAGGTAGCAGTCTATGAGGCTTCCTCTGTGCTTGCTTGCCATTTGTCATTACAATACTGCAATGTTTATCTTCAGCACACACATACCGAAAATGGTAAAGGGGAGAAACAGCAAGCCACTTCAGTATTGCTGACAAAGCACAACAGGGTCACAGGAAGGCCTGATATACAGGAGTCCAATTTCTCAAACAGAGGCTGTCATTCTTAAAGGAGGACTTGTGTTCTTTTAAATGGCACAGGCATTATAAAAGCAAATAGATTGCTATCCACAGATCACATGAGATAAATATATTAGCACTACTGCACCAAAACATTAAGAAAATAGTTCCACATTGGAGAGCCTGATTTTTTAAGTTGAACTTCTATTTCACTTAATTCTATTAGCTTTTTTCAGTATCTAGAGAAATTAACAATCTATTTTGCTTCATACATACATATTAGTATAAGCCCAGTGATTATATTGACTTTCTTTTTAATTTATGAGCAACCATCAGAGTTAATCAGCATAGTTTATCTCAATTTACATGGTTTTATTGCAGCAATTGCATGAGGTGTTTAGGTCTAAAGAATTAACTTTTTTTGGAGGGGAGTTCAGATGCACAATTGGCTGTCGAATTAAAGATGCACAGTTACATTTTTGAGAATTTTGTTTTTGGAACTGTCTGCATAGTTCACCCATCGTTTCCATGACACTATAGATATCTTAGCAGACAACATTTAGGAGTGAGTTTAGTGTGCCAAACTTTTAAAAGGATATTACTGTGCTCATACGAAATTGTTTGTACGCGCAATGTTTTCCTGTTGCATTTCAGTAGTTTCATGTTCCACAGAGCATAAAAGTGGAGATGGAAACACTTATACCAAATAAGTTCTTACATAGCAAACCTTCCCTCCAAGTGAAATTTCTGAGGTGTATGATCATTTCAAGAACACATAGATGAAAAACTCTATAAGAATTTTCCTTTGACTATGATGCCAGATGACATTAAAAAAAAGAAAGAAAAACATTTGCAGAGTTACAATTGCTTGTAATACCTTTCATTTTGTTTAGCAGTGGTCATAGTATAGCACCTTAACTGAAAAATTTAAAAGACCAAACCTACAGTTCAGAAGGAAAAACATTTAGGTTTTGTGAGATCTATGGTCCATCCTAGTTTGCAACTTCTACATAATTTTTATTCCAGCCATTTGGAGAGTCAACGTCTAATGAAAGTGGACTTTGTGTAGCCTGGTTGATTCACTCCAAACTACTTGGTTCACAGTTTTGTTCCTTCTATTTTGCAAAATTTTAGAAGTCCACTCAATTGGACAATAAGATGGAAACATGACTTTGAACATATTAACTGAAGCTCAAGCTGAATTGATTTTTTTAGGTAATAAAATAAAGAAGTCATTCTTTTGTTTGTGCTTGATTCTTTCATGGAAGTTTGATTAAATCCTTGAGTCTCCTGAGGCACTCATTTAGTGATAACTAAATGCTTCCTCAGACATAGTTCCTTCTTGCAGCTGAAGTCTCCAAGTTGAGTTTCTGACTCACAGAACAGACTTCTGCAATGCCCCTCACCACTCAACTTCACCAGACTAGTGGCAGCACCAATTAGCAAACACCTGGTGGAACTGCAATCCTGCTAAGCCTATCATACAAATAACTTCTAACACTCCTAAGAATTTCAAGATGTAAAAAGACAAATTTATTTTAAGTTATGCTTGATATATGCAGAATTTTTATAATGACTGAAGTTTTATGCTATAAAATGGCATTTTGTGGCTGGGTGATACATAGTGCAGCCCCTTTGAAATCCTTCGCTCATTCAAAGCCCAGAATTCAAAGCCTTGGACTGTCTGAAAGTGCTCACTATGATGTCATATCTAACTTGAACGTCTTTCCTCCCACACAGCAAAACTGTTCGCCCTAAGACAGCAAGATCAGCGATGAAAGACTTTTAGTTTTGAGGGTTGTCCTCTGTGAAGACCTTTATTTCACAAAGGTCAAATCTGACTTCCTTTCATGGGTTTCAGCTGTAGTTTGCACACATTCTGTCATTGCTCATATTTACCGCTTGTTGATTAACATGGGTCAGTTCTGGCCCTCACATAACATGCAATCATTCATCCTAAGAAACAGTAATGTTGCATTTGGGCCACATATGATCTTATCCAGAACTGAGACTGATGTGGCATAGGGATACAAAGAATGCCCAAATTTTGGAGGCCATTTGCCAGACTCTACAAAGAAACCAAAACCAGACGTCTATATGTAAACGAGTCTTCATTTACACATTTCAAGTTATTTGTTGTTCTCTGGATTTACTTATTTATTTTCTGTTTCTGCTATAATTTAGTACTACCCCTGTTTTATTTACTTATTATTTAATTCCCTTTGATTAAAAACTAATAAGTATGGTTCAAGATTCGTAATGTAGTTTAGTCTCCACAGGTTAGTGCCATTCAGCAAAGGATGTCTTAAATTTGCCTGCATTTGGTATTATTGGCTTCTTCTCATCTTCCGAGAGGTTAAAGTTGTTACATCAATTAGTAGAATAAAATATGTCATATTTTACCCGTAGCTGTATAACCTTCACACCCATTAAAGCCTGTATTTGAGAGATAAAATTTTTTGTCGCTGTTTGCTCTTTCCCGTTGGAATTATTCATCTGAAGCACTGTCTGCTATGATTTTATAACCTCCTTCTCTACGTACCTTGACGTCTGTATCTGTTACTCTTCCCCCACTCATCTAATATCTTAAGTCTTCCCTGAGGCATAGATGGTCAAGTATAATATTTCCGTGGATAAGCTCATGGTTCCTGAAGGTCTTTCTTGTCATGGGAACAATATAAAAATGATAAAGATAAAATATTTTCAGGGTCTTGATGTATTTCATTTTGTCAAAACCAGTGACTGCCTTATATTTGGAGAAGTGGTGGTGTATTGTAAAAATGTATACACATGCTCTCCCCTTTAGTTGTTTTGTTTTATGTTCCATATTTTTCTCTGCCTTAAATGGCAGGGAAAAATAATTATTTTCAGATTCCTTATCAAAATACAGATGTTTATCATACTCTCTTTACCACCATAATTTTCTTCGTGTTCTTATTTTGGAGTACTCTTTTACAGAGGTTTCCAAAGAAATTCTAGAGATATCCCAACTTGATAATGATGACCAATAAGTGGATCAGCCACACTCTTTGAAGTGATTTTTTTTTCTTTTTTTCCCAACGAATATTACTTCTATAAACTAATTTTTCTTCATTCTCTTAAGGCAAATTTAAATTCTGCTTAGCAAATACATTCTGACAAATATGTTGATGAAACAAGGGCATAATCCTCTAGCAACACCTAATTTCTTATATAATCACAAACTAAAAATAGTGTAGCAGATGGAAATGATAAAAAAAAAAAGAAAAACAAATTCTCTTACTACTATTTCGGTAAGATAAAATGCTGTAGGTGTTATTCAGATGACTCATTTTGCCATAAAAAAAAAGGTACTGACAACTGTCTCACCAGCTCTTCTGCACACGGAGTGCTCCAACCCTTGGTTCAGCATATGAGTTTGTTACAAACTGTTTTGTCTTTGAAGGGCGGGAGAGATATTTTCCCTTTTCTTCATTTTAAATATAAACGTGTTGGAACTGATGAAATTATGAAAAAGCTGATTGCAAATGAAGCTTTGTGTATGTTAAATACATCCCTTCTACTTCTCAATATAGATGCCTGCTAATCCAGGCTCTGATAGGTAAGGAGGTTGAATTGGGTCAACCTCTCTGCGGACAATGTACATCATATATATGTTCTCACCAGGAAGGTTTCATATCTTAGAAATATGGATTTAAACAGTTGAATCATAAACAGTTTTTATGACTGTCATTTTCTATGGGAAGGGATACTCTTCTTGGAAGACAGGCAAGAGAATAAAACACTGATGGAAAAATAAAGTGCCATAATGTTCTAGAAAATTATGAAAGGTATTCTTCCATAAGCATTTTCTGGAATAATGTAATTTGAGTAAATTATATTTAGTCAAATGTAATTTTACATAATGCAAGTTTCAATGTTGATTATGTAAATTTAACTTTCTTTATATCTATGGAAATAAAGTGAAATCTATTAAAGTATCATGATATGACACAACAGACACATATACTCTTAATCTTAATCTTATTTACAAATATGTTTTGTGCATATTGCGTTCAGAATTACATCCAATTAACTGAAAATCATATGTCTCCTCTGGACAGTTGATCCACAGTCACACCTATTTTTTTTCTGCAAAAGAAAGTTAGCCTCTCATCCTTACCCACACAGCCTTAATCTTCCAAATCCTGCTTGAGCATTTGAATTTCTGCACATCAATCTCAGGGCTCCGTCCTGCCTTGATTAATGGTCCCCATCTATCATGGCACCATGTGGCTCGCAGGCCTCGCTACGGCAGACAGCTTTGCTTTAGAATAATGGGTGCACTCCATCCGAGTCTCTACCATGCAATGATTGTGCATCTCTGTGATCTATCCGTCAAGCCTCTCTGTCAAAAGGGACAACAGGGGACAGTGCAAGGGGAAGCAATCAGAACGAAGGAGGCATTGCGGCATGCCATTTAGCTACAGTATGTAACAGACTGCGTTTTATTGAAGCTAGCTGTGCTGACTGATAAACACAAATATTTTCTCACTGACAATCCGGATTCTCTCATTCTGTCACACATGGACGCGTGAAGCCTTGGAGACATTCAGTCTGCCATCAATAACATTGACAGGGAAAGTATAGCCACTAATGGTAACTGCACGTTTTGTTGTTATCCTTTCTTCTCTTTGATTCTCGTATATTTTTAATAAATGAAGCATTTTCGAGGTTTTAAATATTTACCATTTCACTTATACAATAAATTTACAGTTTTCTGAAAGTCTATTGGCGGTCATGCAATGTGCCTCTAATCTTAGAAAATGTTCTGCATGATGGCACAGCTGGAAGCATTGTTGTCCCAGTTTGATGGTCTTTCTGCATAGAGTTAGTATATTCATGAATGGGTCCTGTAGTCCAAAAACATGACTTTTAGGTTTATTAACTAGAATCTACAGAGTGTCAAAATTATAAATACAAGCCTAAAATATTTACAAATATTTAGTTAAAAGTTCCCTTGTAATTTGCCCCTCGACCATTTCCTGCTTTTAGCCATCATCATGTTTCTGGCACAACTTGGTTGATATTTGATAACTCACATTTGTTTAAGGGGTAGAACTCATTTGATTATGTTTAGAAGACATAATTTTAAACTTGGTGAGAGTTTAGAAAAAAATGTATATATTTTTGCAAATTTTGGCAGGGAATTAACTCATTATGTTTGTAGTAAATGTAAACTTGCTCTCTCATTGTCAAAGTCTGTTGAGGATGTTTGTTGCATGATCATCAGATTCTGAAAGAGAATATGTCAATTGCATATTTAAATGTACAAATATGCAATTTTTATAGCAACAGTGATCATGCTAACTGTCAGTAAACTTCTGATGGGAATTGTTTTAGCATTTTTTTTTTAAAATTACAAACTAGTGCATGATAGCAGTAATTACAAGGACATCACTTGGTAAATAGTGTGACCTATATTACCTGTTTGATCATACCTGTACGCCTCCGTTGTTCAGTGTTATTGGGCTTTACTTTATTACTTTTTTATTTGCTTTGCTTAAATGTCACAGCCCTATTACATTCCCTTCCGGGAACAGAGACACTATGTTGGAGTGTTGTGTTCCACCCTATTGCTGACATTTCTTTTCAGCTGTATATTACTCCAAACATTTTCCCCTGGTTCACCACTCCTGTCAGTCTGCGCCAGATGCAACATGGGGCGTGAGAAATCAATTTTTTAGAAGTCTTAGGATAACACTGGTAAAGAGCTGCCAATGAAAAACATCACTACATATATTGCATGTTGCTAAATTAAAAGGAGAATGAGAGTGAGGGAGAAATTTCACATGTTGTGACTAATTACAGATTTCTAAATAGAATGCACATCACTTGTGAAAGTCCAGCTGATGAAATATATTCAGTTTCTGTTAATGCTGTTATGTGCTCTGAATTTCCTAGCTCTCTAACACATATAAGCATAAATTAGCATCTAAAGTTTTTGAAGCACAAGATGCTGATGCCTTTTGACTCTGAGAAAAGTTGTAAATATCATGTATTATTAAACATGACTAATAAGACTGAAGAGTACTTAAGTGAAATAGTTAGACTAAATTCATTCCAGGAATATAAGACTGAATTTTCCCAACAATGCCCATGAACTAATTTAAATATTTATGAGCTTATATAATTTAATGAGACAAGCAAGACAAACTTTCAGCTGCACACAAGTAAATATTTATTTTTTATGTAGTATAAAATACACAGGTGTTCAGGCAGATGAAGAAACCATAAGAATGCATTTAATATGTGTCTGTTGTGGAAAACATTCATTTTGTTTACCTAATTATCAATGATCAATTATTTATTTCATGTTGCCAACTGCTTATATAAAAAGTCAAACAAGGAAAGCCAGTCCTGCTTGTCCTCCTGATAGAAGATAGGAAACCCAGTCAGCAAAATTGAGATGCAGTTTAATTAGGTCAGCAGCTGCCTAACCGTATTTGATGATTAAACATTTATATGAACTTCAACATTAAACATTGTTTTGCAAACATGTAAGCCAAGTATCTCATTATTTTACTATTTGATTTGCCTTTGCCTTACATAGTTCCGAAAATCTGTTATTCACAATGCAGATATGTTTTTGGTGAGTGAATAACATCATAACAAGAAATACAGCTCAATAAAGTTGATTTTACATAAAACTTCCCCATAATCCATTGAAAAAATAGTGCTGAGATTGCAAATAGTGATTTTTTTTTGAGGACTTGGTACACCTTTCTGAATACAGCATATAGGGAAAGAAAAAAAAATATGTAAAAATGAGAGACTTGTTTGTCAGTTGACCAGTTAAGTTGATTTTGCCTTGAAAGGACCTAGAGTCATTTAATTCAATATTCAGCTTGAGGGGCAATAATGGGGGATTCTAATGAAGTTACGACAAAAATACAAAATGTTCTTATGAATTGTTAATAGTCAATGGTGTGTGGAAGAATCATTAATAGCCAATGATGTGTGAAAGTCTCTGTTTAAAAACCCAAACACATTCTTTCAGATGAGAATATATGTACCTCTGTTAGAGCTGCAGTTGTGACTTAATTACTGTAAATACTTCCTTGATGGTGGCATTAAAAACACATGAGTTTAGAAGTTGCCTTTGCTTCCTTTTATACCCATCTATTATTGAGAAAGATTACAGAAAGCTCTTGCATGGTGTGCTTGGTGATGCCATGATATCAACCACCAGTAATATCATGTCACTGTCATATGAAAGTAAAATAAATACAAATAAATATGTGATGCATTATTTTGAGACGTCAGTAGGTCCTTCGGAAGGATAAAAACAGAAAAAAAGATTGAAATAAAGCAATTTAAAACATGGCTTCCGATCCTGAATCCAGGAACATTTCACTGTTCTACACAGAGGAAACAACAATAGTCCCTTACTATTTTTTTGTACTTATTACCTTATTTTTACTACCGATTAAGTGAAATACAGACTACTAATGAAGCTACAGTTTCAGAAATTGAGTGTAAGTCAAGTCTTGGGTCTTTAGAGCACAAATGTCTTCACAAGTGCTGAAATCTGTTTTTGTGACATAACTGTGATGTGAGTCAGTCGTACTTACTCCCAATCTCTATTCGCATACTAGTATGTGCATTCTGCTGCTTTTTGTAATTCACAGCTATATATTTGTTCTAAATTGCACTTTTTTCCATGTCTGTTTGATAGTCACTTTATTTAATCTATATTATAAATTTAAATATTCCGCCAGTACATGTATTGTGTGTTTCTCATAAACTTGTTTTAGGACTGCTGTTATTTTATTAAATCTGCTTTCTACATTTTAATAAATTGCACACAAACACTGTACATCTATTTTACTGAGCAACAGATAGGGAAAAAGAACTGTGGACAAATATAAAAAAAGATTATCCTTGTGGAAATGAGCAAAGAAATGGATGTATATCAGAAATTCAACTCTTTGTGCGTTCGGGATGACAAGAGGAAAGGTCTTTTAAATGTTTCTTTTCTCCAACCAATTCTCAGAACGAATGACTGAAAGAAAAGCGTGATGTCATGTGTCTCAAGCTGAATTTCAACAAAAATGTAAAACTAGTTAAGATAAATTCCAGTCTTATGTTTGCATGCAAAACATACTACCAGTATAGACTTTTGTCATAATCTCCCAGATTTGCAGTTTAAAATGTTTTTTTTAGAAAAGAGAAAGGCTTAATGAGTACACATTTAAACTTGCCCAAGATAAATACAAAATGTATGGCATCCCTTTGTTTTCATTCAGAATTCAGTATGAACTGTAAAGTGATCTGGATGTTTTCAAACAGTGAAGTCTATTGTACACAAATGATGACCTACATAATGAAATGTGAAGTACACGCAGACAGCCACTTGATTGCCCCTGCAATGTTTTTTCAAAGGAAGCTATAGACTGATACTGATTCATTGCTGCAGAATCATATTTATGAAGGTTTTTTCCTGTATAGTTATGATTTTCATTTGTCAATGGATGAATGAAAGTCAAAACAGCAACATATCTTAAACTTTCCCACTGTAGGTTGTGGAGTGTGGAAATTGTAAACATACTTCAGACACTACTTTTTGTAAATTCCTTCAAGTAATAGAGTTGTTAACCAGTCAGACATATTTCATGCGTTGATAATTCACCAATACCAGAAAAACATAGCAGAGTAACTGAGAGTGATTCTCTATAAACCACCATCATTCCTCATTACTAATGAAATATGGAAGCCAGTGAGAGAAAGAGACTGCATTAAAATGTGATAGCTATATGTAACGCTCTGCTGCAACAGCAGGAACAAATTGCCAGAATACAAACTGCTTCACAGAGTGCAAAAACAATAAGATAAGAGGTGCATCTACGTAAAAGCTTGTCTATAAAAGTGTTCTGAATCCCTGTTTTTTAAGGGATTCAACAGAGTCAGTCAAATGGAGAGACAGGGGCAAGGCATTCCGCGGTCCAGAGACTATTGCTTGAAAGGACTGGTCCCCAGGGGAACCTGTCGGTTTGCTGTATGACTCCCAAAAGGACCACCTGCTGTTTTACTTTATTTTCTACTTAAATTATAATTGTTGTCTTGAGGCAAAGGCAGAAAAATGGAATTTTGTGGCTTCCATGAAAAAACAGGCAATGCAAGACATTACTTCATAGAGTACTACTCCAGGTTAAAGGAATAGATTTTGTATCATAGATACTGAGTGAGTGTGGCAGGCAAAGTTTAAGTAACCTTTTATCACATTGCCTTGAGGTCTTTTACACTGGTAGCAACATGTACAGCTGGATGTCAAGATCACTCTTAAGTTGTCTGGCTTAAAAAAAGACAAACAACGAGCAGTCAGCAATCTCTTTCATGTCTGAGTTGATTTACTGTTAGGTTCTCCAAATGTCAAGGAGGAGTTCAATCAAGATTTAGAACCACAAACAATTTGGGAAATGCTAATGAAAGGAAATTAGGACTTTACTCTTCTTAGGCAGATTCTTGGACTCTCAGCAAGAGGCCTGTTGTTACTACATTTAAAAATTGCCGATACAAATATTCAACCTTTTTTTATCCTTATCTATATATTTTCTGCTACATTTATGCTTTCTGTAAATTTTCTGTAAACGTATTGAACGTTGCTGGTCACACATGTGACATGGCTTTAGAAAGTTCAGATTTATTTAATTCAAGACTCATTTAGTTCAAGAAAGCATTCAAATAGTTTTCTTTATGGATGTAATCAAAGCAAAGATCTACATCACCCTTTTTCATTTGATTTATATAATACAGGATTCTGCACCATTTGCTGCAGTATCATTTACACCAAGTTAGCTTGACTTTTACACAATTTGGAGTAAAACAGCAAACAAAAGTAATTGTAATTATCTTAAAAATATAACTGTCAAAACATTTATTAAAGGATTATAAACAAAAAAGCATAGTGATACACAAAATAAGATAAATTACGCATAACTATTGTCAACGATAATTATACAGCCTCAACTGAAAACAGCTACAAAGAATGTAATTTTGGCTCCTTTTCCCTTAGCTAAAAATGAAAGTACATGTACACAATAGTCATTCCATCATACTGATATAACAACCCCCCCACCCCACACACTGTGTCACAACTTGAGTTTTCCTTGGGATTTTGTGTAATATCATTCACTGCTCCTATGGAGACAGAAAATACTCAGTGGAACACTTTGCAATTTGCCATGTATTTACCTTCTCCCACACAGAGACTGGTGATATTTAGCTTCCTCTTCTTTGCTATACGTTTGCAAACTGTTGTATTTGACAGGGGAGCTTGAAGACAAGGCGGAAGCCATTTTTTAAATCTCAGTGTTACTCCCACTGCCTGCCAGCAGCTCATTTATTGTAAATGGCAACATTCAAGGTACACATGCACGGATATAAATATAGCATCATGCACTGAGAATGAAATACAAAACAGGATGAAGGGCATCCTACTAGCTCATGTCAATAAATGTAGGCTTATCTTCAGTCCAGATCTTTTCATCTCTCTATACTACAATGTTATCAGAGACATCATCATAAATTTTGCCCCACTAAACAACAAACATCACGTCCCCATCATAATGTCTCTGTGAATATTAAAAGCCTTTAACAAAAGCTGACAATCAGCTGTTATGATTCTGGAGGAACACCAGCTCTCACAGACCACTGCAAATATTTGTTGTTTTTTTTTTATGTTTTACATGGTAAAATGAAGTTTTGTATGTGTACTTATATGTGTGCCCCATCACAGTGGGATGAAAAATACAGTTGTTTCAGAATCAAGAAAGAGAAGAAAAAAAACATCAAAAGGCAAGCTTCAAACAGTCCTGGAAGCCTAGCATCGATGTATAATACAACAGATGAATACAAGCTTGCATTAAGTAAAAAAGTTAAAGGAAGAATATTTAGGCACTTTCTTAGGTGCTAGAAATTTGATTTGAATTTATGTTCCTGTTTAGAGAATTTCTTATTTATTTTCTTTTTCGTGGCTTTTAGTTTATTGATTATTAGTTCATTTATTGCTATAGTTTGTGCTTTGGACTTCTTTTTTTAGATTAGTATGATATATTATTTATATCATATATATTGTTTTCTTGTTTTGATATTTTTTGAAAAAGCCTTAAAAGCTACATATGTCTTTGTGTCCTTTCTTGTTTTATTTTCAGTACAATTTTTATCATTTATTGTTTACAAGGTCAGAAAACGTTTCACAGATATTTTGCCAATATAATGATCAATGAAATAGAGCATAACCTGTTGCTCTTATGAATTTATATGACAATTTAGAGTGTTGGGTAAGTCAGTCTTTAATACTGTGAGGTATGTGCTGCACTGGGTTGTTTTCTTTATTGGATTTTTGCTTAAGCCTTATGAATGTTTAACAGACATATTATTGTTTGTGCGAACAACATATTACATTTTCTCTTAACTCACATTTTAAAATAGAGTTTTGTTTATACCTGCAGTGAAATATAAAACCTTATCAAAGTCTTGCATCTCCCTTTGAAAGAGTTTAACCTGGAAAACGCAGCCATCAAAACTCATCTGAACAACATCAATGAAGGTGACCCCTGAACAGCAGGGCAGACAGAGCACTGGCAATGCTTCAAACTCAACTTAAAAAAAAAAGAAGTTTGATGATTCTACTTCATCCTCATTGTGTCTTATGTCAAAAAGTCATCAGGAAAACCTTTTTGAATAATGTTGCAATTAGCAATGCATTTTGCATTTAATTTGACCTAAAATGGGGTTCTGTCAGAGGAATGGCAATATGAGCAATCAGATTAGTAGAGGCCACCAAAGGAAAAGAAAGAAAGAAAAAAAACACTTTGGCCATAATTTGAATTGCTTATGAGAAAGACCTTGGCCTTTGGACTAAAAGCTACTGTTTAACTTCATCACTCAACACATTTTTAGCTATTTTAATAGCACTTTAACACACCAATATTAATGGGAGATTATTAGGCTTCTTCACGTTTTATAAACCACCAATCCAACTATGCATGTGTCAGAGTAATATCTTACAGTTTACTGTTAATGACTGTTTTGTAATTGATAATGTTGGCAATTACATGAATACCTTCTCTGTTCTATTCATTATCCACAACAACAACAACCCTCTAATAGCTCATTCACTGACTGTATGGGGGGAGTGTGGTGCCACACTCTATTCCTCTCTCCGTCACTATTTATAGCCCAAACAATTAAGCTGAGAAGACCTTCATTAGCCTGCTGCTATTCAGCAGGACCCCGAGTCGCCTTGCCAGCCAGCCAAACAGGTGTTCCTTAATAATCACAGCTGAATTGCCAGCAACACTGGTTTGCGATTTCCCCCCCATATGTTTCAAGTTGTTAGCGGTCCTCTGCTGAGAAATGAATGACTTTCTAGCCTCATTACAATATCTTACAGTATTTACATGTGGATGCTGGCCTGCTGTCTGACCCTTATGCAAGTGACATTCTGCTTCAGTACTAAAAACAGAAATCAAAACAGGTATTATAATGTTTAAAATTGTAATATTTACCTGCCTGAGCAATCCCCTCACTCAAATATTGCTTACGCCAATTGCATGTTTGTTCTGAAAATAACATGGACTATTTCCACATCGAAGTCAGAATTTGTTTTGGTCGGCAGTGTCTTAAGTTTTTCACAACTGAAAAACATATTCTCTATTAGGCAAATTAATTACAGCTAACATATCCCGCAATTTTTTTAACATTCCTGTTTCGGGAGCTGGCTACTGTTCTCCACAGCATGTGCCAAAAACCAGAAGATGACAGGCTGCCAGAGGTTTCAGAAATACTGCAATGGCATGACACCACTTCATCCAATTTGGCTCGGGTTCATCTATTATCTCATCAAGTTGTGCCAGCATACAGTCTCTGTTTCTTGTACACTGAGATGATGATTTTGACTTGGTCTAAATTTAATATGAAGCTCTGAAAAAAATGCCACACAGGAAAGCAGTGCGTTTGAAGTATTGGCTTAAAATACATTTGCCTCCAAAAAACACACATCTTGAACTAATCTATTAGAAACTTAAAAATGTTATTGCATTATCATTTGTGCTTTCCTTAATTCTTTAAAGGCATTAGTGAATGTAAACTTACTGATTTGATGGGAAAAATGCAACATAAAACAAATATAATTCTCATTTGTCATACATTTTGTAAATAGAAGTTATTTTGACTATTTTTACAGAACTTCACAGAAAACCATTATTTAGATTGTTTGGGTTTGAAAGTGAGATAAAACATGTAATGGGTCTTTTTGTCTAGTATGTATAAATGCCCGGTTTCAAATATCACAAAATTACATTAATTAAGTTTCTCTTCACATTTGAAGTATCCTGTAAGTTTTTTGTACCAATAGCTACAGAGACATTTTTAGGTATTCTTTTCAGGATTTTAGACAAGTTATCCTTTTAATACAGCAGGTCAGTTTCAATGCACAACCAAATAGCATCACCATAGCCATAGAGTTACACACTGTCTTGCTTTGGTTGCCTTATTACCATCTAGAAAATGTACTTTGAATTTTGTCCATTATCAAACTGTCAGATGTTTTAAGGAGGGTGGGGAGACGTAATGTGATTGGACATCAGGGAATCCAGTCCAAACTTCATATGCTGCTAATATATTCCTCCCACTAATAATGTATTCAACTGGATTCATTCTGTTGTCAAGACTGAGCCTGTCTGTGCCAGAACTGTACTTAACTCTTGTTGCTAAAATTAGATGACTGAATGCACTTGTCATATTTTCGACAAACATTCTTAAAACTATTCAATATGCCATAGACATACTATTTATCTGAGTGAGAACTGCACAAATATAATAATGAAAAACTTTCCCTAAATTCAAATGAAATAACAGAGATCAGATGTGACTAGATTTTTCCTAACACAAATCAAAAATCATAAAAATAATTATAGTCCAATATGTCAGAGGTATTTTTTTCGTGTGTGGACGATGGAGATGTGACGGGGGTGACCCGACAGCTTGTTAATTCTTGAAAATAATCGATACAATTTTTAAAAACTCATTCTATAGGGTGAGCCATAAGTTTCCATACATAGCATAATGTAAAATGTATATTTCTTTTATATTTCAGATACCCAAGAAGATGAGTTTGACAAAAGAGCAAATAATTTAAATTATACTGATTGCTGGATCAGGAAGCAGTCGCATGGTTGCATGCAACTTTGACAGAGAACATGGAAGGAGCATCACACACGACACTGTGGCAAAACTTATTTGCAAGTTTCAGAAAACTGGAAATGTTGCAGATCAAACACGAAGTGGTCCAAGACCTCCATCGACAACAAAAAGTCCCACAAAATTAAAAACTGTTGTAAAATATTAAAGGTTTATCTTCTCTAAGTATGGAAACCACCCTGTAGTCTGCCCCTTCTTTCTAAGAGTGAAATCACATGATGTCATATCTGTCAGATTTCTGAAACTGCAGATATTTGTGAAAATGGCCATAAATTGGTAATGTGACTGTTGCCTATATCGTTAGCTGGAGATAGGCACCAGCACCTCCTGACCCCATTAGGGACAAGGGCTTAAGAAAATGGATGGAAGGTAATATGACTAAAAAAATAATGTTTTTAAATAATTCAGTAATATTGCTGAAGGTAGTCACACCATGTTGGTCAGGGATATCATTAAGTATCCCGGCGGATTGATTCAGGTTGCTCATGCAGATAGCATCACAGGCCACCTCTGAAACCGGTCCAGAATAAACCAGCGAATCATAAGGATTTTCAGGGTATATCTTAACACCAGGAATGAATAAGGCTGAGTTTTCTGAGCCTTAAGAAAATATGCATTTTGTAGATACATTTTTCCAATTACTCAGTAAACATGGCATATTGTTTTCTAAAGAAAATATGGCATTAACATATGCATTTGAACCATACAAGAGTTCACTTCAACCGAACCGAGACCTCGGATTTTAGGCAGAGAGGAATTTTCTTTTTTGGTCCACATCAGGGTTTGATTGCGCCTTCACATCTCTCCAAACTATCCAGACTTTCTCGGCAAACAAACTAGAGTTTGAATAAAATGGACTTAACAGTGATGGTGTGACTTGATATATTTGGTAATAATCAGAAGAACAGAAAAGAGTTTCAACACAAATTATGTAAATGTGTTTGTCAGAAAAGCATGAAAATTATGGATTTCTTAATTTGCTGAATGTATCATTTCTTCTCAATTATTTTTTTTTTATTTTACACTTTTCCATTAGCTACAGATTCCAAGTTTTGCATTGCTTTAGGTCTTTTATCCATAATAAGTCATGTCTCGTCCTATTATAGACTGATGTTACCATTCAGCCGGCAACTATTTACCTGACATTTTGCACTTGTTTAAATTAAGCTATTGGTCCACAGTCTCACTGTAATTATGGTGAAATACTAATTAGAAAGGCCTGACCTATGCAGACATGCCCATGCTCTCAAATGTCTACTCCAGATGGCAGCAGGTACAAAAGATTCTTGTGAAAGAGACCTTTGTGCATTAGGACAGAAAGGACCTGTCCTACTGGAACATTAGGATTCAAAACATGCCTCAGTCACTGAAGATTTTAAATTAGCAATCTGGACAGTGTTCAAATAGGTTTTGTCAATTGACAGACAAAAAAGATAAAATGTGTATCATTGCATATCCAGTCGTAAATTCATGTTTATATTAAACAGATAGGGATTTTCTGCACCTACATTCATAGGAATCTGGATCATTTTGAGTAAAGTTTCTGACATACAATAAAGATCCTCTGTGTTTAAAACTAATACAATATCCAGCTTATCAGCACAGAATAAACAGGGTTTTTTTAATTGTGTTTTTTGTAAATGGACACGTTATTGCATGAAATTAAGTTTTTATGTAGTTCCATAAATGTCTATTTGGTTTACATTTGTGTGGCACACTGTGCCCATCAGGAACTTAAAGTGTTTTTCCAACAGCAAACCCTGAAATAAATGCCATCCACAAAGAGAAAAAAAGCTCTTTTCTTTGCGAGAAGAAATTATCAGATCAGGGAACAAGGAAGATGAACATTCTAACCTTTGCGCCACATAATGCCCCAATTTTCACATTCATAAATGTTAATTTTAGGATCTTTTGATTTATTGAATTACAACACTTTTGGCTTTAACCTACTGTTTGTGTTACATTTAGATTTCAACTCCAAATATCATAGGCCAAACATTTAGTACTTCAGGTTAACAGCAGTATCCACATTTTATTTACAGCTGTTCACCTCCGGCTACAAATTACAGGTGCTGTGTTGAAAACATCCCCGGTAGTAACTTCAGCCGAGAGCAAATAATGAAGCATTGCAGCAATTGATGTTTACCAATGTTCCATGACCTATTAGAGCTATTATAATTACACTTTCAACAAAGAAAAGAAACAAAATATGTCGCTGTCAAAAACTACAAAAAAATTAGTGTCATTAGAGCAGAGGACACTGAAATGAGAAAGTTCTGTGAAAGTAGGTTGGAGAGTGAACCAAGCTGCAGATAGGCTGTACCTCCAGCTTGAAGAGTGTTCCTTAGGTTGACAGAGGGTACCATTTCTTACCAAAGAGATAGAGCCCGACCTAGAGCAAAGGATCAGATTGAAGCAGCATATTTTCCTCCCTCTGCCTGTAGCGCTTTGAGCAAGTTATACTTTGCTTTACTGGGGCAATTGTGTAAGTGGCCAAAACATTTTTGTGTGACTGGAGGTTTATTTTGAAAAAAAGAAAAAAAGAGACATATTCTTGACCAAAATTTGATGGTTGGAGGGCCCAGTTCGAAAGCATCTGCGTTTGTGGTTTTTCCATGTTAAAATAAAAGAAATTTGGATCTAGAAATGTCAATGTTTCCTTTGAACAATATGAACTTACATGTAGCAAAACTAAATTCTCAGTACTTAGATCATCTACACATGTGCTGAATGTTGTATGTAGAATGTTAAAATTATTAGTTAAAGGGATTATTTTTCTGCCCCATTGTGTTAAATTACCCTCCTCACAAAGTACTTGTCAGAATAGCTTGCAGCAAATTCTAACAAGAGCACTGAAGAGAAAATGCTTTCCCTATTGTTTATGTTGTGCATTTCAGCCACTCGGTAGAAAAGAAGAAACACTAACTGAGTAAGTAATACTAAGTAACCATTAAACACTAACTAACTACAGTTTTTGCCACCTAGTGTGTTTTGTAAAAGGTGGGATGTAGAGGTGGCTTTAAGTCAGCCTACCTGAATGTTGTTGCAGCCCATCTCAGTCCTTTCATGGTCAAAGTTTATCATGTTTGCATCTTCCAGAAGGATAATTCACTATGTGACACATCTCAAATAATCTCAAACTGGTTTGTTGAACAGCAAGTTCATGATAGTCCAGATCTGGTGACAGTATTTAGATTTTGACCCAATAGAAAGTATTTGGGATGTAATGGAATGGAAGAGTCGCATAAGGGATATGAATATCAATAGGACAAAAACCTATGCAGTATGTTTCTAACACCATGTTGGATCTACACAATATTATTATATTATATTATATTATATTATCAAGGCAGTTCTTAATGACAATATTTTGCTTGCAAGGTGTACCCAATGAAGAGGTGATTATATGTTTAAGTTAAAAAGAAAAGAAAAAGAAAATGTAGATCAAGTATGTGTTTTTAGGTATCATTGTTAAAAGGTGTACACAGAGGTAGTTTCAAGTAACAGCCAGCTGCAGTTCTCGCCAACAAGCTTTCAGTATGCTTTTTCTTTTCTTGTTTTTTTTTTTTGTTTTGTTTTGTTTTTTTGTTGTCAGCCTTCTTCAATAATACATGCCACATATGCTTGCTACTGAGTCTAATGTTTGTGGTGTGGGATTTACGTTGGATTAAGCTTCAAAAGAATGGCTGGCAATCCATTGTTTGTTATTGGCATGCTACATTCCCAATAGGGGGCCTCGTTTGCAGCAGTTTCTAAGAAAATAGTTCCAACATTATACAATTTTTTTTCATTTTGACATTGTGTGAAATGTATGCTTTTGGAGGGCCATCAATTTCAAACAGTGATTTTTTTTTCCCTTACCGCTCTACTCAGCCACAATAATGTCAATAATGAATCATTTACTCAAAGCAGACATCCTATTTGACTAAGAGATTTGAGACACATAATTTCTTAAACAATTTCGAATGAATAAATTGTATTCTTTGTTAAAAAAATTTGTCTTGTTGAACAATCTTTGTCTGTAAAATCAAATGAAGTCTATTTTTCCTGATTTTGATGATATACATATAATTTCATTATGCTTGGCTGAATACATTTTGTCATTCTCAATTAGGACCAATTAAAAGCACTTCATCACCACCTCCCTTCTTTGAATCATTGGTGACATAAAAGGCTAAGGATAATGGTTCATCAAAATATGCCCTCTCTTTCATGGGTACAACACTTGTCCAGCATTTCAAGGGTTCTGAGTGCATAAAATGTTTCCTCTTATCTTCACATGGCTGTGGTTAACATAGGAGTACGACTGAGGAAAATAAAAAAAAAAAAACGCCTATCAGTGTTACACAGGCTAAAAGTGTTTGGCTTGAACAAAAATTTGATAGTTTTACCAAAACATTCATTCAAGAACTGTGAACCAATTTCTTGGCTGAGAAAAGGGATAAGAAGAATGCTGCTAATTTTTTGAAGACTGCCATTTTAAACGACACAAGGTGCCTTTGACATTTGCTCCAAAGATAATGCCTAAACTTTTGCTGCACAGTGTGACAATGACAAATACATATTTCTATCTTGTATATGACCTTTTGTTTGATCAGACTTCTATAAAACCCCTTTCACATGATGTATCTAATAATGGTATCTGGTCTCTTGTCTGTAGCTAAATTGAATTACCCAGCATGCACTTCTTCTTAAGACTGACTATTATTTTTGTGTAATCTGAGATACTGCATAATCTGATGACAATTCTTGACATTATCAACCCTGAAATTGGTGTTGCGGCTGGGGAGTATATGGGTGGATTTTGTGTTTAACCATTTTTATGTACTGGGGCTTTATGTGCTATTTTAAAAAACTAGAGGTGGTTTTAGTTCTTCAGATATTGCTATGCCTATACTATGTTTTAATAGTTTCTAAAATCTTTATCATGTGGATGAAGAGAGATCATTGATGCTAATCCAAATATCACTTGTTCAGCAATCCTAATTTAATTATTCTCTTCAAGTCACTCTTTGTAGCCTTAAAATTAAATACCACTGTAGTAATTAACCAAACCTCATACGCTACATCAAACCCATAACCAAACTCTTTTTTTATTGGGACTCTCCAGGCCTGAATGTTATTTTACCCAGCAGGTTTGGGAGTTTCTATTAATAACAATTTGTTCTACATTCTTATCTCTGCTTGGGAAAGAAGAAAATTCAACATTACTTCAGTTAACTTAAGAAATTTTGTATGGAAAAAACTATATAAAATCATATTATTGTTTTTTCTCTGGTCTATGTTCTATGAACCGTAAAGTCTGCTTCTGCAATGAAGCTCCAATACTATACGTAGTAATATTTTTAAAATGGCATCTCCAAAACAAACAGATTTTACAAACATGCATGCAACATGAGACACAGTCCAACAGTAATTTACAATATCAGAAACAACAAAAAAAAGTTAGAAACAGAAAGGTTAAAAAATATCCAGTCACAAATGCATGGTTTATGCAAAAGTAATAACAGTGCTTTTTTATGATTAGAGGTTTTTAAGATATTGCCTAAATTGAATGTACATGAGAAAAACATAATCAACATTCTTAGTATAAACATCTGAAACTGATTTTACTCACCAGTGAATTTTAAATCTCAGTTCAGAGCAACCTCGCTGTGTCCTGCCTTTCTTGCTCCCAAACTTAATATAATGGGAATACGGAATGAGGGATTGTGAGATTTAAAAAAAAGGCAGCAGGCCTTTTTGGAAAGGAACTTTTCAAAAGTAGTAACTCCATGGACATGTATCCAATAGACTGGGTGCAAAGCTGCAAAGACCATAAGGTGTTCCTGAAAAGTATCAAGGAGATTAATTTAATGCCATGAAGGCTTTTTGAGTCCATTGCTGGTACTAATGCTTGACCTGTGCAGAGATAGGCACCAATTGTCATTCAGGCCATGCTCTCCACTCGCATGAATATTCCTTCAAATTAAGCCAGAGGAAATCGTTTGAGTATCTGAAGGAAAAAAAGAAAACTGAAGGGTACAAGGCAAAGCTGGAGAAACCAAGATAGTATTCCAGAAATTATATTGGTGGTGGCATTGGAGAGGTGTGTTGCTTCCAATCTTTATCCCCTGATCCTCTTTTTGGCATCCAACTTGTCTCCAGCAGTGGTGGGGGGCACAGACTGATAGAGCAGTGTGGAGTACTGCTGCTGCTGCTGCTGCTGCTGCGTTCTTTCTCCTACCAGCAGTCTCTGCTCCAATAAATGCCTGGTCTGTCACAGTTCTCTGCTGCAATGCATTAGATTCATCCTTCCCCTCATGCACTCCCTCTCTTGTGCTTGCCTCCTCCCTTCTAGCTCACTCTTATTTGTGCACTTGAGCTCAATCACACGTGAGAAGACACAGAAGGAGAATAGAATGCAAATAAGCTTTCTTAACGAACTAGTTGTTCTTGGATTTGATGTATTTTGAGAAGTCAGAATGAAGGAGAAACTGGTTTGAGTTTATGTGGTCTGTGACTCACTCCCTGTCTTGACTGAGAGGGAAGACTAAGTCAGTGCGTTTTGGTATGAGTGAACACCTTTTCTTATGTAAAACAAATAATTTTAAATAACTACCAATAGTTTAAACAGTAGCAGCCAAAAGAAAAATAAATATTGGAGAGTTGATATTTTTATATTTTTTTTTAAATTCCAGATAACTGGAGCCTCATAATGATCATATTTACCAATACACTTGCAAAAAAAGATTTGAAAATCATCCCTTTTCTTTTTTTATTTATGTTTTGCTGGTTCACTAAAAATTCTTCCCAAGTGCAAAGTGTCAGGATGCACTTGAGAGCACTCCAGTAATGAAATTAGCCTGAGTTAATTTACCATAATATTCATTTTCATTAGCTGCAATATGTAAAACACATGAAATAGTGTTTTACATATTGCATATCTTACTGCAATATGTAAAACACTATTTCATGGAAGTGGTCATTAGTAAGAAATGTCATCACACTTCCTTTAGAAACACCAGAATAGTAAATGTGGCTTTATTTTTTTTTACATTACTTGCTGCATTACATTATTTTCATTGTAGTATTAAATTGTTACTATACAGTTTTATTATCTTTTTAATGTTGTTAGTCTAGTATTATGAATGCTTATGAGTAGGGGTGCAGCTAGGAATTTTGGGCCCTACTATTTAAGAGGTAAGCTAGTCTCTACATTGATTAGTTTTGTATTTGGCTGGCTAGCTTAGTTGCTAGTGATGGAAATTTTGACTCTTTCCAGAGAGCTGGCACTTGTGACTCAGGTCCAAAATAGAGCCAGCTCTTTAGTTTCCCAAACAGCTCTTAGTTTAGTATCATCTGCAGCCCCATGTATCAGCATAGCTTAGAAAGTTAATCCCCATATTAGAAGCCTTGCACTTGATTAATTTTATGTATTAGTATGTATTAATCACACATTCTTACTTTTTAGTAACAATAGTAACAATAGTAATATATTATTCTATAATATTTCTAATCTTCAGCCAGATACTTTTACATGTGCCCATTAAATTTATGGGTTTTTGCAACACACTCTCCTCTTCACCACTGACTATTAATTCTAACCCCACTATCATGTCTTCCCCCCGCATAATGGTGGGAACCCATATCCTCACATGTGATTGGCTACAAGGCTGCTAATCATGCTAATCGAATTAGAGTTCTGTTGTTATCAGATAGCGCTTCCATCAAGACTGAGAATTAAGCAGGAAAAGGGGAGCGATAGTGGGCGATAGCTGGCTCCCTCCCTCTCTCTTTCCACCTTTCGTGCAGTGCGCTGCTCTTTGGGGTGTTGCGTTTGTCGCCCATCCGGTATGATGCAGACCAGTTCTCTATGAAGAGCATTTCCTATTGTTCACTTGAAAGAGCCACCTCTAAGAGCCAAAACGTTCACGACAACCCGCCACTACTAGTTGCTACTGCAGCAAGTCAGCACAACACTGCTATCAAAGCCAACAGGTAATTTCATCACCTTAATATCACTGTACCTCTGTCTCTGTCACGATTTTGGTCTTCTTCTTTTCTCTTCTTTGAGCTCTAGACAATACAAAACTTACCCTCTCATTCCAACAGGGCAGCAAGACTGAGAAGTGGTGGAGAGGCGCTCAGGTCGTAGGAATGAACCAACTAGCAGAGAAGGAGTAAGAGCTAAGCAAAGTATCATTGCTATTAAATGTAGATTTTCATATTCTTTGCTATGCAGCTTACGGAGCCCCACAGGGGACATGGAGGATTTATTTTTTTCTTTTGTGTTACCAAAAGTATTACATTCCCTTGCAAAAAGTATTGCATTCCCTTGCAATACTTTTGTGTTACCTTGCAAAATTTTTGCGTTCAGTTGCAATACTTTTACGTTGCAGAATATGATTTGGTCTGATGAAACCAAAGATGAGCCAAAAGACAAGCTTAACACAAAATACATAGAGTGAAACATGATTTTATCAGGTGTATCTTTCCTGAAATAGGAGTCGTTTATTTTCCGTTCTTTCTTTTTGGTGGATGAACAGGATATGGACATTTACAGTTTCAAATACCAGTAACTTTTCAACCAAAACCTTTGGCTCCTTGCTGAAAAGAGAAATTTTGTTATGAAGCCTAGGCGCAAATTCAAACTGAAAGACTTTTCCTAGCCCCACCTGCATCATTCAACCAGTGCATCCTGCTCATCACTGTCGACCAATCAACACTGGTCCAAGACACATCATGTCCAATCACTGTCCAAGTCCCAGCTGTTAAGGACCTCCATCCATGGTGCCTTCTGCTTTCCTGCAGAGCTGAACCCACCACCACCCCTTCACCTCCACTCACCTGGCTATTTGGCCGCATTCTTCACCAGCCTCCACCACCAGTGCTGGGTGGGGGGGATGACTTTCAGCATCTGGAATGCTCATCCGAGCCTATCGCAAATTTTGCAATAATCAATGTCCAGCACCAAATATGTAATTCATATGACTCAACATAGCTTTAAGCTTCTCCACAACTCATTCCTGACCTGTCCTGGTCTATAAAAGTGATTTCTGAAAGTTTCACTTGGTTTTATTTAGGTGTGTTGATGAAAAAGGAGGCAAACAATAAATGCAGGTAACACTTCTCATTTTGCTACTTCATGGTTCTGCTCTATTTTGTGTTGATCCATCAAACTTTGCAGCAAAGTGTACCCACACTTTGTATTCTGTGGTGCTAATGATCTTAATATTATTTGTTTTCCTGGTAGAAAGATACAATTCTTTTACTGTTTTCTTTATTTTATTTTTACCGTATTTCCTGACTTTTTTAAAAAAGAGATTCTTGAATATATATATATATATATATATATATATATATATATATATATATATATATATATATATATATATATATATATATATATATATATTGGTCAATTTTTATTTAATTTCAATATAATAGCAATGTTTAAACACATTTTAACAGTCTCAGGCAATGTCATCATGCTTTTGTAGAACTAGAGATGTGGGGGATTATTCTATTTCGTTACATTTAAGCCAGTTCTCTTTAACTGTTAAAAGCAGAGAAAGCTAATGTAACAGAAACAGTATAACGTCACCATGCTAGGCTAACAAGTTCAAAAGTATTTCATTTTACTGGTATGATTACCTCTATTAAGTCTACTTTCACTGATTGCTTTTGTCAAAAAACATAGTGATTCCTCCCTGTAGAATTTTTTAATTATTCTACTTTAAAATGTGTTTGTATCATAATAGTGTCTCATGCTGTTTTCGTACATGAGATAATATAACTACACAACATAATCTAATTCTGGCGATTCTACCTGCAATAATTTGTTTACGAAATTGAATCTGCACTCTGGATCCCAACACACTTGGGGCTTTCCAACCTGTCAATCACCAGCAAAGTTTTTAGGACTAAGATGTTTTGTCCCACTCTGGAGTCCAAATACAAAAACACATTCAATGAGGTTAGATTATGTATCCTAACATAAAATGTCTGACTGTCTATCACAATTAAACCAAATAGGCTTTATGAATTTGACTGAACCCCACCAGGCATATTATCAATGTTTGCTTTGGACGTCTTATTTCCAATTACTTTTACTATGTAAAATGAATATTTTGCAATTTGAGATGCTTTAGTACAATGAAAAATAAAAACAAAAAACTATTAAGATTATATTTTTGGTCCTTGTTATAAGTGACTTTATAATCAGTGAAAGGAGTCAAAACTTTAAGAGTCTACTCAGTTTATGTGGAAAAACATTGTTTTTCCATGCTTTAACTTTTTCTATACAGAGTTTTTCATATCTCACTGGACTCTTTACCCATGGTTAAGCAATCACTTAAATATACTGAATGAAAGCACCTCCCAACACCAGCACAGGTGCAACATTGTCAGAATTTTCATGCTTAATAAATTCAGCAAGTGAAGATAAGACATTGGGAACATGACTCTATTTTTTCCATCAATGCTGGTCTTTGCTTGTACCTTTCTGATTATAATTGAGAAGTCAGAATTAATGTTTTGAGTCTTGCATTCTCTCTGGATGCTGCCTTTTTGCATCTGTCAAACAATGGAGCCCATGTAAACCAAACCTGGACGCTTCTTTTGACCCACTTGTTTTCTTTGACCCACTTGCTATATGATGAGGGAAATTTTTAACATCAAATTTCTCTCCATCTGGTGTGAACCACCTGAGTACAGTCACTCATGTGCAGAGTTCTTCTGCTTGGTGTACAAGCTCCTGAGGATCATCTTGCTCACAGGTCTCACCTGAACGTTTCCCTTTCTGTCTGGAAACTTGGTCAGTCGTGACTGGAACAAGGTTGTGCAAACTTGTTTCATTGCTCATCTCTCTCTGCTTCAGAACTGCATAGAGTTTCTGCGATTCAGTATTGTCTTTTTGCATCACTAGTTTAAAAAATATATAGTATAAAAATATTCATGCAAAAATTACAAGCCAAAACCATTTTCCCTTTATTATAGCATGAAGCTTGACACCTTGATGTGACCTGCATAAAGATGATTAACTCCATTCCTATGTATTAATTAGTAACTGTGTCTTGTATTTGATAGTGAGTGAGTGCAAATAGTAAAATGGCGGTTTCATTTGGGATTTGCCAAAGAGGCCTGTCTTTCAAATGGCATGTGATGATAACCTCGTCTTCTGCTTGGAGATTAACAACTAGGCAGGCTGCATGGCTCTGTATACTCTTGAGCTTTGATCCAACTTAGAGAGGTTTGGAGGTCAGAATTTATCTAAACAGCAGATGGTTTGTTTGGTCTCAATGGGAGTGTTCTAAAACTTGAATGAATACATAAATGAAAGTATACTTTGCTCTAATAGAAACCGGTTGTGGAAGAAAGTGGCTGAAATATTGAGTTCACGGCGTCCATATATTGACTAAAAAATTGAAGAAATGTTTCAGTCTAATCACTACAATACACAAGAACAAGGGAGTGTATCTGATCTCTAGTAAACAGCAGCACCTCTAATTTGTGAACAAATGCCATAAACAGCCAGACAGTACACAGAATGCAGCCTACCTTGAAAGTGCACAGCTTCCAATATCAATTGACATTGAATGCAATTTGACCCTTCTGCTCAAACAACCCAGTAAATAAAAGTATTTTACACTTTCATAAAACTGATTAGAAGTATAGCTTTGGCTATCCAAATGGAAATGTTAGGCTGCACCTGTCACATTGCAGTGTTGTGGCAGCTGTAAAGTAGTTGAAGCATACCATTAGGTAGAAGTTTAAAGGTACAGCTTAGTAGTAAAATGATTTGCTCCTCTGAGCTGCATCTTTCCTATGTCTGAAGGTTATGCAATTGAAAGTGGAATAACTATGCATCAACAGATTATAGTATAGTTTAAGAATAATAAATGTAATCAAGGCAAAATTTTGATATATAAAACACTAATTATGCAAATAGTGTTATGGCTCCTGTGCTGAAGAGATAATACTAAATCAATATGTTATAATGAGACTGATTGGGTTGATCATAAGGCTAAGATTTTTAAACTCTGCTTGGTCATTCCTGTCCGAAAACAAGTTTAAGAGAACATACATTAATGCATTATTTAGTTGTTACCAGTAAGATCAAGCATAATTGCAATATCTTATTTTTCAGAATAAATATTTACCAAATGACAGCATTGACTTGAAAGGACAAAACAGGCAGTGCTGAAGTGGATGCTCTCTTTTACCATAGCGCTTAAGCTAGAAGTGTAGATGACACATTGAACTGACCTGAGTGAAATTGCTCGATGGATGAATGGATGCTGCTTACTGAGGTGTGGGCATCAAATAACTTTACTGATGTATTAGGATGACAAATGGAGTCTGGGACATGACTGAGAAATTTAGATTTTTTTATTTTATGAGTTTTTTTCATTTTGAGAACTTTTACAGAGACAAGGATTTGGGGCCAAGGATGGCAGGTGTTTTATTTGATTAAAAACAAATAAAAAATATCACACAGATATTTTTGCTGTACAGCAGTGAGCATTTTGATATACGGAAATGTTGCACAAAGGCAACTGTTTTTCTTAAGTTTTCAATAACTCTGTAGAAGCAGATTCTTTCAGTAGTTATTCTCTTTAACCATAATGAATCTAAAAAGATATTTACTTCAGCAGCTCTTTTTCTTAAGACATAATTTATAAGTCATCCTCAGGCAACATCTATGGTCTAACAAAGATTACAGAAAAAAATAGCTGTAGACAAATGAGAAGGCCAAGGTTAAGCTTGCAGGTCTGCCATTGGGCTAATTGCCTACATTTTTTTGATGACATTTCAAAGGACAAATAATGAGAACATTGTAAAAGTTGTAGTTACTACCTTACGGGGAACAGGATCCTAACCTCAACCTGCAAAATGTCACTTTGTCTGAACCAAGAATCGAACCTTTAAGCCTCCAATTTACAGCACTTTTATGAAGCTTTACCTGCCTTGTAAAAATGTCCCTTTAGAGACACCAGTCTCCTTCAGCGAAACTACCAAACTGCTCAGTCTCTGCCTAACAAATCTTACTGAAACCGCTGATCGCAGTGGGATAAGGCGATAGGAGAACATGCAGCCCAACCGAGGAGGAAAGCTTCAGTGGCTATTGAAAATCCTATTGGGAGCCAAGAACACGTATTGCAGAAACAAAAAAATAACAGGATTGCAAGACACCTCTGCGTTGAAAACATAAGTACAGCACCCTTTCAAACGACTGGGGAAAGAGGGCTGGCAGCATGCAGATGTCATATTCCTCAAAAAAGAAAAAAAAAAGCTGCTTCTTCTACTTGATCGTTGTTGCTTCAAACATGTACTGAAATATTTTTATGAAGAGCAGATAAATATTCTACATTGTAGGTGGTCACAAGCCATGAAATTTTAATAAATTAAAAAAAAAATGTAATTAAAACACCCACCATCAAAGCGGAATGTTTAGTTTTCTTCGTCACTCAACTTTAAATCTCAAAAAATAAGCAAGTGGCATCTGCAGACTGTTATCCCTCAAGTTACCTAAAGCTTACTTAATCAAAACAACCTCTAATCCTGGTGTAAGACGCAGAAGATCTGCAGAGCATTAAGGCACACCTGCAGTACATAAGCTGATTTCTAATGTATAATGCTGCCAGTGACAAGAGAAACACCTTCTGCAGAGACAGGGAAAACTGCATTAGCATAAGGACGCTTGCATGTTAACGTTGCCATATGTCTCTTTTCTTGAAATCTAAAGCTACATTCCCCTGAGGTTCCCACACCCAGCTTATGAAATGAGCATCATAAACGTGATAACTTTCACAATTAAACTACTCTCAAATGGTGTAAATTTGTTGGAAAGATGAGACCCAGGTTTGATTTAAACAAAGTAAATATCTAACACTCAAACTACAAAAACATCTAATCCGTAAACTACTAATGTTAATGCTTGTGTCAGGCAAGTTATTTTTTTTTCTAACTTACTTTAATTTTGACAAGCACTGGATCATGTCCTAAATTGTCTATGCAGTTTCTATGTGCTCTTAATCTTTTTCAGGGTCACAGCAGGCAGTTGCTTATCCCTGCAGTCATTCGGCAAGAGCTTCATTACTGGCATGATCCAGGGGTGCTTGTCTATTTACTGTGTGTGTTTCTCCTCTTGCTACTTCCTTCTCTTTCTGTGCTGCTGCCTCCTCCAAGGATAGGGCTGTTCCAGAGGGTCAGCATGATCCCCTGCAGCTGGATGTCTCATCAGGACTATAAGAGGACTAGTAAGATGCTCTTACTTCACCAGTTTTTTTTTTCCGTTTTTTTTTCATAAATGTAGCAGTAATTCAGCATATCCAGTCTTTTGCTCATATTTTTTTTAATTTCATTTTTCCAGAACATCTCTGAAATGTGGATATTCCTTGCAGCTTCCACCAGAACATCTATCAGTGTTCAGGTGACTTTTTTGTCCAAGCCTTGCTAACATCTCACATTTAATGCTTATTGTTGTTCACAGAAGCTCACTGCTGGTTCTCCATCACTGATCCACTTATAACCCCTTTATTTGTCTGCCAGTGCTGTCAATTATTGCCTGTAGAACGTATTTTGGCTTCTGCCTTTCTATTTGAGAAGTACTTTAGCCTTACATTCTACTATTTATTGCATCTCACATTTCTTTGTGTTTCCATCATGATGGCAACCTACCAGGAAGAAAGCAAGAAACAATCCATTAACAACATTTTACCAAAAACCCTCCTGAGCCATTCTATCCTGTTTCTATCCCTTCTTCCAGTAGTGCTTACACTAAGGCTGACCTCCCACCAACACATTGATTCAAAACTCTTTCTTCCCCATCTGGTTCTTCATTGTATTTGTACATTGGCTTCATAAAAGGACAACCTCATGTACAACAGGGCAAACATGGGGGCAGGATGTCAATCCATTTTAAGGTCAGAGATGGACATAGAGGACCAGCAAAAGTGACTGAAGATTGTGTCATTTTTTTGATAGCCATCTTGAGGACAGTTAAGAGTCTGCAGGAAGACAAACTAGTAAGAGAGCCATGAATAGCAAGAACAAGTGCAGCTTAATATAAATCTCCCAAACATCATCGAAATTATAGGTGGAGTCAACTAAAAGTCTGAATTAAGTTTTTTTGCAGGGTCTGTAAATAATTGCAATTAATACCATTTTCTTTAGAAACCATATCAATAAAGTAGGCCAGATTTTTAATTCAAAAACCCTGCTAAGTTGTTGAATAAATAGACACATGTGCTTAACAACAAAGATAATTGTTGTTTTTAATTTGTTAGTTAGGTCATTCAAACATAAGATTTGTGCTAAGTGTCATTATTGTAATTCACCTTTCAAGTTTTCAGGAATCACTGATCATTCATGCAATTTCTTTAACAAAAAACTTTACAATTGTGGACTGTGGAAGCTCTAACATTAGCTTTGGGGATGTCTGTTCTATCTGCATAATGTTTTGTGCTGACATAGTCAAGCTCTTACTGTTGTTTAAACATTGAATTGATCAATGTTGTGCAAAGGTAGGCAGAATGACAATAAGTAGAATCTTGTTTGACCATTTAAAAAGAGATCTTAATATGTTCAGGACTGAGTCTGTGACCTGCATCAACTGTGTTTCATCTGTCTTTGTTTACATTTCCATTAATGAGGCTCCTCCTCTCTGTGATGTAATGTTAAGCATACATCAATGTAGCCTCCCAGACAGCATAACCACGATATGGCGATATTTTACAGTACTTTATAGAATGAATTGCAATTACTGATTTCTGCATTTCTATTACAGGCATTCTACTGTGACATACCTTTAACTAGAAGAAAATGGCTTTGTAATTCACAAATCTAACAGTCAATTCCAACTTGCAGCAATATAATGCAACCTGTTTCTACTTTCACAATGTAACACTCAAAAATTTGTTACCAACATAATCACACACTGCCCATCTGTCATACTTTGCAAAAACCTGTTTTTGCAAAGACAATATGCAAAGGCTAAAAAAACAGATGTGTGTTTAAATTGGGTATAAACTGACAGCTTCCTTTTATAATAGCGTCCATTGTGTAGAAAAGAAGGACAAATAAAACAGGCACGGATCCTCCATAGTAAAGGTAGGTGATTCACCTTAAAAGGGTAGTCTGTCTCTTTTGAATATTGAACAAGCTCATGAAGAAAGAAAGAGACAGCGAGAAAAAAAACTGAGACTGACTTGAGGCAACGTAGAAAGGCAGCCCATTCTATTCTATTCTCCCAGCAGCTCTGTGCAGTCACATAAGCATAGAAGAGAACTTTCATCTTCATGACGCATGATGCTGCCAGCCTTTAACTCACTAAATCATTTCATACCATCACAAACTACGTATAGATCACTTCAAAAACATATTCACAGAAAATGCAAAGAATTGAAAGGGAAAAAAAATAGTAATCCAAAAAATAAAACAAAAAACAATCTGCCATAATCTCACTCTGTTTTGAAGGCCGGGGCAAAAAAGTGTGTTAATAAAAGAGCTTTACAAATAGTGAGTGACAAAGCCTGTCTAATGTGCATTGATAAATCATGTCAGTCTCAAAGCAGCAACTTAAAAGCCTCTGTCATCTCAGAGTTTTAATCAGGTCTTTGGGATGACTAAAAGCCTCTGGTCAGTCAGCCTAAGAGTGTGCATGGTTCATATGGATGCAGCAGTTCTGACAAATAAAAAGTGACAGCACCATTAAAGTACAAAAGGATTTAAAATTGATTACCAATTAAAGCTCTTTACACCTGTTAAATATCTCTTCAAATTAGCTTTAGGTTTAATGTAATATTAACTTTACTAAAGATCTACTAATTGTTGTGAGTTAAACATTTTTGGGGATTCATCAATCGTGCTCAGTTGAATCTAATAGATGCCATCACCCTCATCTTTCCTTCCCACCAAAGAGGCCTTTGAATACCAGACTTGTAGATCATCAAAATAAACCATCAATGTAGCAGTGAAATCCAGTAAAAATCAATTTTAAGAAAACTTTAGATTCTACTGATTGAGAAGAATATCAATTTTTGATATGCATTTTTGCTAAAATAGAATATATGTATATAGATAGATAGATAGATAGATAGATAGATAGATAGATAGATAGATAGATAGATAGATAGATAGATAGATAGATAGATAGATAGATAGATAGATAGATAGATAGATAGATAGATAGATAGATAGATAGATAGATAGATAGATAGATTGAACTGAACTGTATTAGTCAACATCAGATTTACAATTTCTAATCTTTGACTATTTTTTAGTTTGCCAATACTAATTAGTCCCTACACAAATAAGAGTTGTGTAATTTTCTTGCAAGAATAGTATAAAAATAAAATTTCTTTCAAGATTGATTTTAGAGTGGTCGCATGTAGGTTTTCAAGACAAGAAGGAAATTTGCAATTCTGAAATTTGGTGGTCTGAACAGATGGAAGTGCTTTTGCACTTTTGCTCAACTCCCATGAAAAGATGCAGGGTTCAACGAGCATCAAAAAATACCATGCAAGCACAGATGGAGAAAAAAAAACATACTTTTCTGACTAAAAATGGCATTATGCCAGCATTTGCACCCCTGCTGGGTTTGCACCTGCACAAAAATAGAGCCATGTTTATAGCCATGCAATAAAGTTATCACACATCTTTTACAAAGCTGAAGTTCATCCATTTTCATCCAAATGTCTTTAAAATATTTTAGCGCTACAATGTGCTTGATGACAGTTATTGAGAACCCAAGTTTTGTTAAGATTTGAATACCAAAAGAATCACTTGCATTTTAACTGGATTAATTATCTGGCGTGACATCAGAAATATATTTAGCAGTCTCCACAATTCAATCTAGAGAGACTCACAGAAGAAGCATTAGTTAGAAAGTTTTATTAGACTTGAAGTTGTTTTGGTGCTCTGACCCCAGCCAAAGATGTGCATTCTGAGGATGACCCCAGGACAAGGATTAGGGTGGCAATTGGATGATGTAAGTCGACTGGAGAGCGTCTCCCAGTTTGGATTTAGACGTAGGCTCCTTTTATTGGCACAAATGTAAACAAAAAAGGAAAATGCCATAAAGAAAATTGATTTTCATTCCAGCAATGCAATCTCACATCTTAAAAAACAAAATCTGTGGAATAATTCTATGTTATAGGGTTGTTTTTTATGATTATTTTAATGGAAAAAATGATTTAAATATTTCATTCAGATTTTAGATGGTGCTGTTTACTGCCAATGTTTTTGATACCTGATGTGCAACAGCAACATTGTGTCATGAAATAGGCTTTTATTAAAACTACAGAATAATAAATGCACTGTGTCAAAGTGAAATTCTGTTAAGACAGAGGCAGTGATTACATAAAAAAAAAAAAAAATTAAGAGATCTATCTTTTGCCTAAAGGACTTGTGTGGGAGTCAGCAGAGGACTGTTCTCAAGGAAGCATGAATGGGTTTAGCAATAATTTGTGTACAAAACATCCTCATTCATTAAACTAACTGGCATTCAGAGACAGTGTTGTCTCCCAGCTGGGGTAGTGCATACATCTTCATGCTTGAGTTCAGAACTCGAAATTAATAACAGTCTAAACAACAACATCATGACGAGCATTTACTGTTGCAACAGAGAACATATACAAAATGTGTATTAATTTTGGCTTCCTATATTCTTTAGCTAAATGTTGATAAAGTCAAGGAAAAGAAAAGGAAAGCCATGGAGATTCTGAACGGTATACTTTTCCTATTGTGTGTGCAAAACACAAACGTAATGTGAAAAATTAAAACACACTGAAAGAAAATTTGGGTAAATGAATATTCATGCCCTGAATTGGTCTAACAAGCACTCTGATTCTTAAAATGTCTTTTCACAGTGAATACACAAGCATTCACTTCTTTTTGTGTACTAACTGCATTTGCCTGATTGCTTTTTCTGTTTATGAATGGTTTGTTTTGAGAAAGGCCTTGGCATGGGGTATGAGGCATCACTTAATCCCCTGGCAATAAGAAAGAAAGGATAAGAAACAATGTGAAAGCATGGCAGAATAGGCAAGCAATGATGCTTCTCAGTGGTGATCATTGCAGCATTCTCTAGCACAGCATGCTCAATGGATTTTCTAGTTATACTGTATGCTTCAGTTAGTCCCAACAGCCAACCAGCTGAAATGACAATTTGCGTCTGACACATGCAACCTTTACTGAAAGACATAATGTTTTGGGGGGAGAAACTAACCGTCCTTTAGTGTGATGCATAAAAGTGAATGCAATGAGACAGAACAGTAGAATGTGGCTTTTTTACTATAATTGTTTCGCATCTTACGTTAGTATTGACAATGTATCATACCCCTGACTTACAGTGAAGAGAGAAAAAGAGTTTTTCACTGATTTTTGCATAAGAACAGTTACACGGGCAGAAATACGAGGCTGGCAGCCTGGTCATCTTGACAAAGCATGGATTTTAGACACGTGGCTCAAAACCAGCGTAGCATGGCGTTGCGTCTAGCTGGGAGGCTGGACCAACAGGACAGCGTTTGAGTATTTCTAGAGACCCGCTCTTTTGAGGTTATAATGATGCATTTTATAATAGTAATGCATTTCAAAACAACCAAGGACACTTTACAACATTAAAAACACAAGTTAAACCGTAAAGAAATGGCCACAAGACACAAAACCACAAAATAACTACACAATTAAAGTGAGAAGGCAAATTTAAACAGTTGAGTTTTGAGTTGTACTTTGAAGACCAGAAGAGAGTCAATATTTCAGATGTCCGGGGACAGAGCGTTCCAGAGTTTGGGAGCAGAGCAGGAGAAGGCTCTTTTTCCCCATGGTGCTGAGACGGACAAGAGGCACACTGAGGTGGATGGAAGAGGAAGAAGGAAAGGAAGATGATTGGGTGGTGATATATAGAAGATCAGACGGATGAGGGGCGAGGTTGTGGATTGCCTTGAATGTAAATAACAGGCTTTTAAATTGAATACTGAATGTGACAGGAAGCTGGTGAAGTTGTACAATTGGAGTGATGTGGTCAAAGAAGGCCTTTTTGGTAATGATGCAAGCAGCAAAGTTTTGAACCTGTTGAAATGTACGAATAGATTTATGAGGCAGACCAACCAGGAGACAATTACAATAATCAATTCGAGAAATGGCCAGACAGACTATGAACCAAAATGGAAGCAGAGTGCAGGGAGAGAAATGGACAGTTGGTTAATATTCTGGAGGTAGAGGTGCACGCCAGATAATATTATTAATATGAGAGGGTAGAATCTGTTGCAGTGGATAAAAAGCTGGGTGTCACCTGGAAAACAGTGGAAGTGGATGTTAAATTTACAAAAGATATTGCCAAGGGGGAGAAGGTATATGATAAAAAGCAGGGGTCCCAGGACAGAGCCCTGGGGGCACGCATGAAACCACAGGGGAAAGATGGGATTTGAATTATTTAAGTTGGATGAACAAGGTGTGGCCAGAGAGATATCACTGAAACCAAGCGAGGGGTGCGTGTGATACCGATGGAAGAGTCTGTGGAGGAGGACTGTGTGAGAGATGGTATCAAAAGCTGCACTGAGATCAAGGACAATGAGAAGAGAAAATAAACCCAAATCTGCTGCCATGACGAGAGTGTTTGTGATTTTGAGGAGAGCAGATTCTGTGTTGTGACCAGGGCAAAAACCAGACTGGAACTGTTCAACCAGACTGTTCTTGGTTAAATGGAGATGGAGTTGAGAAGCAACTGTTTTCCTCCAGAATTTTGGAGATGAAAGGAAGGTTATAAAAATACGGTGGAGATTATTGAAATCGTTTGAATCCAATCCAGGTTTTTTAAGGATAGGAATAACAACTGCAGTTTTGAGTTGACCAGCTGCCACTCCAAGAGCTACACAGCTCGTTTAGGAAGCTTTAGAGAATAACTTCATGCTACAAAGGCCAACATGATTTCTGGAAAACTAGATGGCACGAGGGTGATAGAAGAACTCTAAACCCTGGCTTAAGTTCTGGAAGATGTTTCACATTAAAATCCAGACCTTTTTAAAAACTGCTGCAAGTGGAGAAACAGCTGCCAAGAACCTGTTGCAGGATGAACAGATGTAAGTTACAGTTAGGTCATTTCATTTTTTAAATACTTTAACATTTCAGCCTCATGGGAAAAAGAGAAAACACTAAGAGCATATGTCATGTTCTGTGTTTTTCTCTGTGTTTATTTTGAGATTTCTGTGTCTCTGAGTCTCCATGTTGTCCTGTCTCCCCTTGATTACTCCCAGGTGTGTCTTGTTACCATGATTAACCTCAAGTGTGTTTAACCCCACCTGTGTCTTTTGTTCCTCATCGGGTTTTTGTCTATTGTCGGATGTGTCTATTCAGTGTTGTTTGTCCATTCTTTCCTTCAGCTGCTACTGACGTTGAGCCCTTGCTTTCCACTCAGCCGTGCTTCCTGGACTCATTATTCATCTCATCTGGGTGTGAAGCGTCTACCTCGCCACCATTCCACCGGAACTTATGACAGTATATACTATTCCTGTCCATTCCTGTCCAATTTTTTCATCAGTTCTATAGATTTGTCTATACAACTGACTCAAACGTTATTCATGTTAAAGTAATGATATTGAGTCACTAAAGGTTTTTTTTTTTTTGTTAGTCAGTAATTTAGACTGATCAGTGGACAAAACAGAACTGTCAACCTTTAGCTAAAGATTTGCTTTTACTAAAGGAAAATATATTTATCTTTTCTTTTTTCATGAAAAAGAATATACATCATGTACAGCTGATCACATCTTTTTCATCTATTTTATTTCCTCATTTATTGTAGACATCTGTCTTCCAGAAACTTTGCTTTTTTGAATTGAAGTGAGCTCATGCAGCCTTCATCTTCTGCTCACCCAACAGTATCCTCATTCCAAGATACAAAGGCAGACATAAGGAAAAGTGTATAATTCCATTTCCATCTTTGTAGATAAGACTGAGAGCATGGGATGGGTTTAGTGGCTCTAGGATGTGGAGCTAACTCTGGGTCATGGAGACGACAGAAAAACTGAGGGATCCTAAAGAGTTGGACAAACTAGTGAAGACAGAGAGGGAGCTTGTTACACTTGGGCAAAAGACATGTCCGAACTGGACTCTCTGGAATGGGTCTGAACTCATCTCCCACTCCTCACACAAATGCTTTGGGCAGAGAAACAACTTCTGATGTTGCCACATTGGGTCGGTTTAATAAGCTCAAAGGTATAGGAAGGAGAAAATATGGTCCCTCCGCTCTGGATCAAGAGCTCAAATCTGAACGTGTCATAGCAGCCTAAAATAGTGTAGCAGTTTGGACTGCATCAGGTGTGGAAAGCCAGATGTGCCACAATTCAATAAATCAAAATGTTTATACACATGAAAATGTTATTAAAACTTGAAATTAACCTAAGTTTATCCTGACCAAGGAATATACACTTGACAGCATCATTGTACTCTATTAGGTAAAACATAAGCCAGTTTTGCTTTGTGTTGTCCCCACCTTGTGACAGTGATATAGATTTTTTTGATTCCATATTAGACTCTTGATGAAGATGAATTAATGTAACATATTGTAGAATGCTTTCTGACTTTCTGTCTAAGACACTTTGTAAATAAACTTTAAATGTTTATTTACTTACTTAAGACCTTTAGCATACTAATGAATAAAACAATAAAATAGTGTGTCTGTAGCTGTAATGTACTCGGAATTAGAATTGTTCCTGATGCATTAACAAGTGTTCACACTATCATTTCATCATTTTGAACACGGTTGTTTGGTTTAGGAGCAGCTCCAAAGCCACCCATATTCAGATAGGCTGCCTCCAGCTGTATCTGCCTCCTCTGCCCTTGACGTCCATGTTCTGCATATCTAATCCTCCACTCACCCCCTCACTTTGCTTTTCCACAACAGTATTCTCTTCTTTTACTGTCAAGTGTGCCTCAGTGTATGAATTTTACAGGTTCAGAGATCAAAGCGGAGAATCTCAGAGCCGATAAAGACTGAGAGAAAATGAAAGTAAAGATAAAGAAAATTTTAAACCCCCTCCAGTCTCCACATTTAGATGTTTTTTTTTATAACTTTGTTTATGTATTTTACTGCTACAAAGTTGATGCATAGCTTGCCAGAGCTTCCTTGTTTGGACCGCTTAACCTAGCAGATACACAACAGAGAGTCAACAAATTAATGTTGAGGTTTAACAAATCAATCTAAAATCAGAATGATCAAAATGCCAGAACAGTTAATGATAGAATATAATGCTTCGCAAATTTGTTAACTTTCATTAAATAAAAATAGTACTTCTCAAGTTGTATGCTTCCCAAACAACCCAGAGCCAAATTTTATTCCAGGATCTTGTTGCTGAAAATCAACAATATGGTAACAAGTGGACCAACATGAGAACCTTTACCAAACTCACAGCACTCGATATTCTTTCAAAATTTCTCTACAATTACTTGTGACTGGGTTTGACCAGGCAGCTCAAGTCTTCAGCAAACAAGTAACTTTCTCTCTTTAGAATCTTTGCAAAGGGATACGTTTGCAAAAGGTGCCTGATATATTTTGACACCTAACAAGTTTTTGCTGTTTCAGTTAATTGTATGTGGGGGAAAAACCCTACAGAGAGTAGTTATCTTGATTTATTAACCAGTTACTTTAATTTGAACATGAAAGTAATTATTGAGCAATGTAGCAGCAACCCTTCTCCCATAAGGCTGTGGATTGAGCCTCAGCGAATCATACCCTATAAGTGTAGATTGGATCCAGATTGACTTGTCATTCAATCTGTACTGGGCACTGGACATTGAGAACTGCTGATGTAGAGCATTTTGGAATACTTGTTACTGTTAATAGTTTGCCAATTTTTCTATCTTAAGGTTATGACAAATGTACTGATGCAAGCAAATTTTGGAATCCTCTGTACAGGATATCACATATTTTATTCCTCCTGTACAGAGGAATAAAATATCATGTTAATGCTTTTTTATTATGTTTGTTTAATGTTCTTCTCATATCAGCCTTGAAGTTGAGCCTTATAAAATGTATGCAAAAAATATTAAATAAATGTGATATAAGAAATTTAAAGCAGGAAAAATGGCCTGTTTAGAAAGTATAATTAATATTTTCTTACAATAGACCAGGACCGTAGATCCAAATTACTAATACTTTTTCAATCATTTTTCTTTTCGTTTTAGCTCAGTTTAGAGTACTGATGGACTAGTTTTGTTGAGCAGATGGTATTAAAAAATGGGATGGGAGCATTTGGTCTTAATTAACCTTTCTATTCTGTGGCATCATTGATGTCAATCAGGTGCTGTCACCAGGGATGAACCGGGCTGAAGAAAATGAGCCCGGGTGCAAATGAAGAGAGCAGTTTGAGAAGACTGCAGAGTCAGAGGGAAAGAAGTGAGCAGCTACACAGAAAGAGAGGGGTTGAGGGCTGAAGCGCAAGAAGAGTAATCTACAGGAAGGAAGAGTAGCTCGACCTTGTGTGAATCAAAGATAGAGTTTGTGGTTGGTACGATGTCTCATTTATAAAATTTAAGCTGCTTTGATAAAAAAAAATAAAATAAAATAAGGTTGAGTACTCTGCAAACTTTTGACCTGCATTTGGATGAGCAAGTAGTGTTGTTTTGCAACATGACAGGGAAAACAAATTAGGAAAAAAAAATCCTCTTCAAAAGCATTTGAGATGTCACAATTGAGTCATTTTTTTACATCACTATAAAGAAGGGCAGACAATGTTAATGGGTTTTCTGAAAAACAGCTAAGTGTTTGTGAAGTGCTTTTGGTCGTCTCCAGCCACATCCTAGAGTGAAAATCACAGATTAGAACTTGCACTCTTTAAAGAGTAATACCTGAGAACTAAGTAAGCAAATGTCAACATCATATAAATGAAAGAGTTAGGCAACAACAATTGCATCAATGTTCATCTTGACTATTAATATTTATGTTTAATAATTTATTATTCATAAATATTTTAATAAAGCCAAAGTTTCTTTTAGTAAAAAGGAGTTGAGGCTCCAGCAGAATAATTAGCCAAGCATTTTCAGTTTCTAATAAGGAGATGAATTTAGTATTAATGAACATCAGTACTCCAATAAAGTATGAGAATTTATGAACAAAATAGCTCAATCTTACTGCTATTCAGTTAATAAACTCTACACCTACACCACCAATTATTCAATCCACAGATAAGGAATAATCAAGACACAAACTAATTAACTCTTAAAATGGGGGTAGAAAAAATAACTTCAAGACTAATTAATCTGCCCAGACACTTTAAAAAAGAGAAAAAGATTTGGTCTTTCTGTAAGGTGATCAGTCTCATATTCAAAACAATGTCCAGGAAATGGTCCAAACAAACCAGGCAAGCTGGATGCACACCTGGAGGGCTCTCTATAAGAGCAGGTGGTAAAATTGCTGGGTTTCACGGCCAAAACGTGAAGCGCTCATTGATGTTGAACAGGAGTGGATTGCTGGAAAGGATGGACTGCAACATCACACATCTCAGTTTAGAAGAAAATTAATCCACATAATCTACACCTCCGATTACACACAGATTCATGTCTGTGTTCCCAGTGAGCAGGAAACGAATGATCACGAAGCTTGAGCTGAAGCAACTTTTGTACTGCGAGCAAGATGGAGTTCAGCACTATGAATACTGAGATATGCAGTTTCATCATTCTGTTTCAGTAAAATGGAGGCCCACAATATATTCTTAAGAAAAAGAAAATAAACTAATTCAGTTTGGATTGGTTGAAAAAAATCTTAGATGGCACGGATAAATTAATTTAAATATAAATAACAAAATAACAAACCCAAAGATAACTTCGGTTTTGTTTCTGTTCAGCTGGAGAAATTTATGACACATCCATGTACTGATTTGCTCTAAGCATCTGTTCAGCGCGTGGCTGGGTTCAGAGTCACCCGGTGACATTGTAATATAGAGTTGTGTATGTGTAGTTATGGTAACTAGTCATATTTTCTGTTGTAACCTGAGCTTATGGGAGCTTTACATTTTGAATAGGAGTTGAACTAGCATTGAATTTTGAGGCTACATATTTAATTCCTTATTTCAGGGTGTTCCTATGTTATTATACTCAAATGAAGAGGCAGGCAGAGTTGTTTTCTGTGGGACTGGGGTAGTGTGAAGGAAGTGAGCAGAGAGACAACAAACTTGAGTGCGTTCCCGTCACTGTAACATCCAAACTATGAGAGCTTGTAATCTTCCCCAACACAGAATTTATTTATTAAACTTTGAATGAAACGGTTCCTGTAGGTTGCGTTCATTTCACTCAAGAAGACTAGAGACTCACTCAAAAAGACTTTAGTCTTCTTGAGTGAAAGACTCTGGTCTTAAAAAAGTTATTATCCATAAAAAAAAAAGTTTTTATTATAATTACTTGGTTTTGCAACTACAACCATTTCAAAATGGAGAGAGAAGCAAACTAAAGAGGAATTGATATCCCAGCCACCGCCAGGTCACCCATGTAGCACACCAATGTTCACACACTGGAAAATAACCCAAATTAAAAACTGTATGCATCACACACGAAGAGGATGTCACTGCCAAGGGTGAAACCACGCCTGCCAGAAGTTCCTAGGTGCAGAGGAAAGGATAGTTAGAAAACAAATTGTTGCCAGTTAGAAAGAAAAACTAAAATAATTGCATACACATACACACAGTACGCCTTCTGTCTTCACAAGGACTTTGAAAAATGAATGGAAGTCAATGCATTCATTTCTATGGCCTATCCATGACCTTTGCCCTAAAAATAAACCAGTATAAACCAGTACATGCCTAACCATTAACCAAACCTCAATTCAAACCTTAATTTTTAACCCAAAAACAGCACTTCTCTTTGTGTAGTTTGGGCTTCTATTGCTGTGTTTGGTGGACACTATTTCATAACAAATGCAACATACTGGTTCACACATGATAAATGCCATCTCCACGGTGCTTCCAGACAGCAGCTGTCATATCCGGCTTTTAAACCAGCATTTCTCTGGCTTGCTCCTCCACTTGGGGCTTTCATGCTACACTTTTGTAGGAGACCATGAGCATGGCTGGTAACTCTTGCATCAGATCCACGTGTGATGACATCACACATGAGATGTCATCACACATGACAACATCCCATGTGTGATGTTGTCAACACATGGGACACAACATCACTTAATCTCCATTAATTTCCTATTGAACTTGCACAATGAGGTGACAGTTGCTTGCTCTGTTCCAGCCAAGTGGGCAGTAAACCTTGTGCATGTGGACAATCAAATGCAGGCCAGCTATGCGACACAAGAAAGTTGAAGAATGTTCAACTCCTGTCACCAAATTTGCAATGGCATTCCATTTGTTGGTTTCACCTGAGTGATACAAAACTGATGCTTTTAGCTGTCATTTGTTGCTGCCTGAGCACATTACTCCAAGGCAACAACAGGAGGAGGAGTCAGTCAATGTACTGAAGTAAACTTTTTTTGTCACCCAGCGTCTTTGGTAGAAAAAAGAAAGAGACAACAAAAACAAAAATACCAGCAACCAGAAATTATCATCCTTATTTTAAATCAAGCGATTAATTGACTTATTGTTTATTGAGACAGGCCTACTTCTACACATAAGCAGGGGACCTATTAAGTTTAACCTGCTTGTATTTTTGCTCAAATACGGTGAAGAGGCAGGAGCAGCCCTAGAAGAGAATAACCTATAGAGTGAATTGAAGGGGACATGCATAACGTGTCAGTGAAGAGCTTAGCTTTGAATCTATACTGGCTCTTATTGGCACTTTTTTCCTGCCAGGTCGAGCACTAACCAGTTCATTTTCAGTTCAGTTCTACCCCAGAGAGAGAGCTTTTCCATTACATTGTCTATTCCTCGCTATTGTAGGCGGGACATGAGCATGCAGCAGCTGTGTCGACCCCCAGTGATGTTTACACTAACACTGAGCTCAATATGAAGTGCTGTTCTCTTCATGAAACAAATCTGGGAACTTCTGTCTTGTGAGCCTTTGTCATGGAGCTTCCCATGGCAACCATTCAGCTGTGCAAAACGCCTGGGTGGGCCGAGTGCCACCTTCGAGGCACAGCTCCGCCTCAGAGCTGCAGTTTCCAAGCTTTCGAGCTTCTGCCTCCCATAATTTCCCTCCTCTATGACTCTCCCACTCAGCTCCTTCAGGCTAGGTAGCAGCAATTGGCAAACAGCTGGTGGAAGTGGGCATCTGTTGAGCTCATTACATCTATTTCTCAGTGAAATGCTGGCAAATACATTGTTAAAGGGGGAGTGATTTTGTGATGACATCCTGAAGATGGAGTTTAAGAAAGAGCAACATATTTTAAAGAGACATAGGTCAGTATTCAAGGCAATACATGACAAAGTCGAATATATATATATATATATATATATTTTAAGTCATATTTGATTTGTGTAACACTTGACAAAGCATAGTTACTTGTCTGTGCTTTAAAAAGACCCTATGTTCCTGGAAATGACTGTGTATATTTGTGTTTCAATGTGCAAGACAAGGCTCTCCTCATGATATAATTGCCATTAAAGAGGTCTAAGTAGATGTCTCTTATGTGGCAGTTCAATTGAGCAAATGCTGACATGAATACAAATAGAAGACCCTTGTCTGTAACCTCAAGCCAGCTATTTGCCATGGCGTCTGTGTAGATAATGTGAGGGGACATGAGCGGTGGGGATGTGACACTCATTGCATGCACCTCTGACTTTGGCGAGCAAGCCTGAAGAGCTATGTGAAAGTGAACTGATTTAGGCTGCTAAGACTAGCGACCATTCGTCACACCAGAAGCAAAGTAAATTTGAGCTAAATGAACCCTTATGGATGGTGTATTGGTCCTGACTGCAGGAAGTCAGCATCCATTTGTTAATAGTGAACCTCAACAACCAAAGGACTGCCTCTGGTTTCCCAATTTTATTCTTTTTTCCCCTTCATTGCTTTTTGCTTACTTGTTAAACCATTTTTAAATTATCAGGGGTTTTTTGTGCTGGTATCATACCTGTTGAGGTTTTCAGTTTTCAATGAACTCTATCTTTTTGTGGCTTTATTACTTCCATATTTGGTTTCATTAATTCTTCTCTGACCTCGGTTGTCTTTTCAAAATACTCCTGTTTGATTTATGGATATGTTTGAATAAGTCTGAGCTAAACCCACAATGTTAAAGCACGACCCTGGGTTAATATCGTAAGTTAATCTTTCATTCTCCCCTGTTGCAACTTTGGTCATTGAGACAGTGATGATAGGCTATTATTAGTGAGTGATGGAGTGATTGCTAATGAGGAGGATAGGGTAGGCAGCCAAGCCCTAGTTGATGAAGTGTGATAGATAAAGGATGAAATTGTCTCTCTAATGTGTAATTGAGTTTGAAAAGACATCATCATCTTGAGGAAAAAGACGATTACAGATGACCCCCTATTATTTTATTATTACCACTACCTTCTAGATACGAGAGTTTTCATGTTTTCCGTGTCACTTCCCTTTATGGTTAATGAAGGCCTTGAAGAGACAGATTGCGCCGAGATTGTAATTTCGCAACAAATTTAAGCATGTACATGTGTTTTCTGTATCTTAGAAAACAACACCATCCAGACACTGAATGGAAAAGACAAGTGAATACTGTCATATAAGTCAATAAGTTAATGATTTATGAAACATCCATAGATAGCCTTTGTGTCGCTCATTGGCTCTCCCTTTTCCCCTCTTAAAATTCATTAGTATCAATAGCTCTGAATATGTGGGCTCAGAGTGCTCATATTGTGAGACAGCCATGCCCATAAATTTGGCGTAGACCTTTATAGCTAAATATATCGTTTTAAAGAATTTGCTCATATGCATTCACTTAAGACATAATTTCAGCATTGCTCTTATAGTTAAATCCAACAAGAGGTGACCATACCATTTTCTTTTTTCATATAGAGCCACTTAGTTTGATTACCTTCCACTCCTGGCACCCCACCACTCACAGACCTGTCAAAGCCTTACACAGAATTATCCTGCCACTTTACACAGACAGTGTAACAAAGATTAAATGGATGGATCAGTAGTTTTCGTTGTGGACCACCTGAGTGGCAATGACTTGGAATAGCATCACCTCCCTATCTGGGTCATGCCATGGTACACTTGGGTTTCAGGGCAGTGGGAGTTGATCAGTCAGTGAGCAAGGCATTAATCTGCTGTGACATATAGACTCTCCCCTTGGAGGACGTCCGGTACTGGGAATCGGTCCAACAGCAACGACTATTGCTGATAGAGTAATGTAGGATGTCAGTGGAGCTGGCATGGATTGAAGAACTGAGTACGAAGAAAAGAAGTTGAACAAACAAAATGTAAAGATGCTGTATCAGCGAGGGAGATAAATGGGACATAGAAAGCAAAAAGACAAATTGAGTATGTCAGGAAAATGATAAGAGTTACAATATGTTCTTTTTCCCTTTTCATCTTATAATTAAATAACTATTATTTGAGATAAGAGCTACTATCCAGCAACTTTTAAGTGCATCCATCCTCTTTCCCCAGCATACCTGAAATGAATGGCTGGTTACCAGGCCTCTCCAGAGCTGAAAGACCAAATACTCATAACAGAATGTAACCATTTGATTTGCATGTGTTCAAGCAGGACAGCAGCTCTGGAGGACTGGACTTAGGAAGCCCTGATTTCAGGAATTTTAAAAGCTTTCACAATTTAAGTTCATAAAGGTTCAAATTAGGCTTGGCAGGCAAGTAGAAAACACTTGGTCATCGACTTAACCAAAGAAAATTCAACATTAATCCCAAGACATTTGTTGCAAAATGTCAAAGTATTGTGACCCCAGCATTTATCTTCCCAGTTGTTTATTTTTATTATATTTTTAGCCTCTTGCATTTTGTATCTTATTGTGAGAGGCTATAGCTGGTGATGGAGAGAGGAGTGAAATGTAGACAAACAGGTAAATCAAGACCCTATATTATTTCCACAGCTATTTGTTCAAAAATAATGAGAATAAGAGTGATTAGGTAATCCCCTTCAAATTTCAGCTATGGTCAACAGACAGGCTTTGTTCACAGATATTTTGCAAAAAAAAAAAAAGAAAATTTTTCTAACTTTATATATATATATATATATATTTATATATATATATATATATATATATATATATATATATATATATATACTGCTTTTATATGAACATTTTCAGAATGTAGATGTTAGTCTCTTATTTTGTAGTGTATCCCTGGGGCTCAGAGAGAAGTAATTGTCTGACAGTTAGGAGGCTGTTGGTTTCATTCCAGCTTCCACCACTGCAGGTTGACATGTCCTTGGGTGCTATAAATGCAGTCCATTACTTACACACAGGGTGTAGTTCAGCACAGTATGAATGTCTACTTTCATGACTGCAGGAAAAAAGTTACATTTTTTATATAAATGAAAAAAAAAAATCGGCTTAAGAAATAGGCATTAAAATATAGGCTGAAAAGTATCTGGAGTACAGAAGTTGACTAATATGAGTTGTAACTCCAGAGTCAAAATGACTTCACTCAACATGTGCGTCTTTTACTACATGAAAGCAAACAATGACAACCCTGACAACACTGAGTCTCAGTTCTGTAAGATCTGTTCTCTAACATCCCTTTGAAAGGAGAACTGTGGGGGGAAAAAATGACCTCAAACCCAGACACCAGGATGAGTTTTAGAAAGAAGGGAAGAGATGACGTCTTGACTTTTTTATCCTCTTGAGAGCAGGTTCTCTCACTCAGAATCAGTTTTGAAATAGGTGAGTTCATCTCAGCTGAAGTACTTTAGTTTCTGTATCATGAAATAGAAAAGTGTAACATTTGTAATTCTTCTCAGAAGTATGCATGTAATACCATTCCTTCTTGCATTAAATATGATGTATGATAAAAAAAAAATAACATTGGATGTTGCATCAGTTTTTTTCAGTAGTACAAATGTCCTTCAGACATTTAGGGTTGCACCAATAAATCGGTCAGCATAATATCTGCTGATTCTTGCATGCCCTCCTGATCTTATCCAATGATCTCATCTACCTCGGCTAAAATTTGAAAATAAACCACTGATCCCTGTTGCTGTGGCCCGAGACAGGTTCGACAGGCAGACCAGCCATACCAGGTCATATGTGGCAATTTGAAATAACAGTAGCCTCTCCACTGTTGCCTACTCAGTGACTTTCTTTCTATATTTAGCAACATTTTTTTATGGAAAAAAAAAGAAGAAGAAAAACAACAACAAAATCTGTAACAATCAAAATCAGAATTGTCAGGTTAAATGCTGGTTATCGGTCAGAAAACTACGATCAGTGCAGCCGTATGTATATTTTTTTATCTACTGAAATTAGAGTGACCATCAGCAATATCAACAATAAAGCAATAACACTCAGGCTCTTCCTCTTCTGGATGCATTGTGACAGTTTGCTATGAATACATTTATGTAAATCTTACATGTAGACTGATGATTTTGTTAATAGAAAACTACCAGACACAACTGATGTGACGTGAATGCTTCTGAGTTTGTATAATTAAATAGAAAATTGAAAGAGAGGTGTTCAATATAACAGCAGTATGGTGCTCATTTAGCACGATCATTTCTTGTTCTACTTTATGTTCACACAGCAGGTCTTGATGCGCAAATGGATGGGATACCTGTTCGAAGTTGATCAGTTATTTGTTTGAATTCTGTCTTTAGCGTGCTTATTATTTAGAAGGTGCATCCTGGCAGACTGATATTTACAGCTTATCATTGCACATCTCAGACAACCTTGTCTTTCAGTTTACTCTATTCAAACTGGCCCCTGGTGAAATTGGGAAAAACAAGGGTGAGTTTAAGACAGAAGACACAGCAGGGTCTTATACTGTATATATATATACATATATATATATATATATATATATAACACTGTTAAATCATATCTTATTGTCCTAGGTGGTAGGAAAAGCTTAACAGTCACTTCTTCCTCCAATGCCCATTTTGCCTCCGAGGAATGTTAAGCATAAACATCAAAGGATAAATTACATTAATTTAGCACTCTGATGTTAAATAGTTGTTCCAGAAACTTTCTTTCATGTGAAAATGCAGAGGAAGATCCCAAACCTCTCTGCATCCTAATCGTTAAACATTTGCATAAGTGTCCTGCACTGGTGCATTGATACCAAGGGGAAGGTGGAAGACTAATGGACCAATGCATATGCTGTACAGGGAATCAGGTGCACTGAAGTCACGGTTACTGCACACCCACAGGGCTTTGAAGACAAAGGCTGAAGACCCACCCCACAAATGTCAGAGAGAGCACCTGCTGCCATGAATAACTACTGAGATAACAGAAGCAGGACACATGACCACCTGCTGGGAGGGCATACACACGCCACGGTGCTTCGCAAAACACTAAACAGATTTAGAAGAACATGAAACAAAGTCCCAGCATGAAAGTTAATTACCACAACATACTGTAACACCCCGAGATCTTACTTTGCTGTTCTAATTACAGAACAATTGTTTTCTTTTTGTTTAGCTAAGGGTGAATTCCATTGGAGTCTAACATTTTTGTTTTCCCTTATTTATAATAATTTAAAGAGTTAAACAACATTCAATATGGTATATTTCTGATGTGAAAGAAATTGTAAACCAATAATAAAAATTAGGGCAGAAGTCATACACCAATTGAAATGAGACAAAGTCAAAACATCCAGTTGTACCTTATTCACTCTGAGCATATGCAAGTCATTATAGTTGCATATTGTTTTCTGTCCTTCATTTCTGGCTAAGTGGTAACTCTGCTCCACATAACCTAGCTCAGAGGGCGGTGATAAAGCACTTGAAGTTTGTTTGCCTGCTGCTGTGAGCAGATCTACAGGATGGATTTAGTACTGGAGAAGGAAGAAGTCTCTTAGTGGGAAATTAAACAAGCACAAGTTCGGAGTATACGTCTGACATGATAGTTCAATTTCATAGATGACTGTTTGATAATATTGTCACACAGAATTTAAGGTACTGTTAGTTTAAAAAGGGCAGGGGCATCTTTTTGTTAACTGCTACAGAATCTGTTTCAGAGCTCCTGCAGTCTGCCTGTCACAAACTTCAGTAGAAGTGGTGAGAAAAATGCTGAGGACCCAGGTAGAAAAGATGAAAAGATGATTTAATGTTGATTCAAGAAATGCAAAAGTCCAAAATCCAGGCAGCACAGGAAAAGCTTAAAGCTAATCTGCTGGTAGCAACTGGTGAGAAATCTGGACAGTAAGACAGAAACGACAAGACAAACCAAGAGACACAGGTGACATTAAATACACACAGGGTAATCAGGGAATGAGACACACCTGGGAACAATCAAGGGGAGGACAGGACAGCAAGGAGACTCAAAAGACACAGAAACTCAAAAATAAGCACAGAGAAAAACGCAAAACATGACACTGCCTCCAGAAGATTTTTGCATGTCTTAATTTTGACCACGCCAGAAATAAGAAAACTGGTTAATCCAACAGCATATAAATAAAATACAAATACAATTTTTCCAGGTAACACTTTGGAGGTTTTTCAAAAGTCAACTTTCCTGGCCAGCAGGTTAGAGGAAAAAGTGGTCCACAAAGCATGTGTCTGTGGGAACCAAACCCCAAAAGCCCAAAATTCCTATCTGTCCAGCTGTGGGTTTTATTGTCAGAGTTCTTTTCTGTGGATAGACAGGAACTCACTCGCCAATGCAATGAATCTTGGGAAATGCAGTTCAATCAGTCCATAATCAAAATGAAAGCCCCACAGCTGTTTATTTAAACTTAGTTGAAAATCTTTATTAACCTAAGTTGGTAATTTCAAAAGTACTTTGTAGATCTTTACATCAGTGAAAAACATTATTTGGCTGCCCAGCGCTTTATATTAGACACAAACCTCACAAATGGATTCTGATGGTGAGGACAGGTAGGGTCACAAAGGGCAACAGGGGCAACATAAATCAACATCGCTCCGAACTGCAACATTCAGTTTGAAGGGATGTCTCCCCCCCAAGGCAACTATGGCAAACCTCACAGTGCTTCTGTAGCTCTGTGGCAATACATGTGATTTTTTTGTTTCACAGCGAATCTATTCAGAACAACAAAAACAAAAAACAAAAAAATATTCTCTTTGTGATAGCTCTTACTAGATATTGGTCATTTTTTCCAGTTTATTCATCATTACTATAACATTTTTTTTACATATTTGTTAAAACTGTCACAACGTCTTGACAGTGTGTTATGAGACAGCTAATCTATGACAAGACTGATCTTCTCCACCTCTCCCGAACTATTATTACCATCTGAAGACATGCCACACTCCCAACCAAAAACAACCAGAAGAGTCACAATTTTGTCATGATGCAACCATAAACTTTAATGTTCTCCACAGGGATTTGTCTGTTAAAACTTTAAACATGTTCTCTAATGCCCTTTGATGCCTCTATGGCATCAAAGGGCATTCTTGTTTTAAAAAGGGTTATTTAAGAAAAATAAGAGAGAATTTGAAAAGTGGTAACATAATTGCTGCATAATTTTCAACCTCTTCAAAATATGAGCATGAGTGTAAACAGCTAACAACATGGGAGTTTCTAAAACTTTAATTTGAATAAAGTTCAACATCTGAGTTGAAGTTTTGGTTTATCATTGTTAAAAAGTAGTTATTTAGAGTTTACCTGTAAAAAATAATTTAGGTGAAGCTAAGTGAATGAAACATTTGCAATGTCAGCAAAAGTGGTTAAGAATTAAGCTAAAAGTAGAAGCACAATTGCGGTGGGTAGAGGAGAATTGGATTAATTAGATGAGTTCTGGAAGCTGTTGGTAGCACTGGATTGTATTTAGAGGTAACAGAATGCAGACCACAAAAAGCTGCAAGCAATATTTCCTTCTCCTTTAAATATGCACTGACAGTTAAGCCAAAGAAATATTCATATCCTTGAATGTGTCTCAGGACCCCTTTTTTTAGAGCTCTGGTGGCTCCTGCATCCACTGCAGAGCGTGGACTTCATTGCTTTATTGGGGCCACATATTCAAGAATGACACGCTGTGCTACATGTCTGATAGTTTAAGGGAAAAGGGAAAGGTACTACAATGTGTTCTTTTCATTTAAATCAAATGCACATCTGCGATTCCATGTTCCAACTCAAGCTTTTACACCTTTGACCCACTGTTCTCTCCTCATAGCATCGCTGACAGCTAGACCTGTCACAATGGAGTATGACAAAATTAAATGTACAAACATGCCAAGCTGATCTAGCACCAATGAAGGAACTTTGTCAGTCATTCTGTGCTGCAGGGCTTTGTATCCTCAGTAGCTTTGATCTAAATAGTTTGGCTCTCAGCTGTCCTTGGCAATGCGTGTGCTTGGCAACACACTTTCCCCATGAGATAATACCTGCGCACCCAATGTACACATTGCAGGAACAGGCATTGAAGGGGGAAGGAAAGTGATGCAATTCATCTTGCTTGGTAAAATCTGACATTGCTGATTTGGTATTGTGACACTTTCTATCATTATTTTGAATGTAGTAATAACTGATTGTCAAATTCAGAAATGTCCATTTGAAACTTAATTTGGAGTTTTTATCTTTCTTTCTTCATTTGTAAGTACAATAGAATTTATTTTATTGATCCCCAAGGGGAAATTACTTATTTGTTGAAACCAATTATTAGCTTCTTCTGAAATAACAAACTAGTGTTGAATCCTTATTTTTTATCCAAAAATAAACATGTTTTATTTAGAAAACAGTAAAATAAAAGCAAAACAAGACATGAACTGCATTGATTAAAATAAACATAATTTTCTACATATTAGAAGATGGCAGAAGCTTTGTTCAGTTCTCACTGACTTTCTTTACCAAACCAGTCTATTTTTCGAGAATATACAATGTTAGATTGTTATTCACTTTTACAAAATTACTTGTAAAGCTCAAAATACAAATGAAAATCCCAATAAAAGTATGCACAATGTGCATACTAAATATTATCACAAATGTTAAATACATCTATTAATTTTTTTAATCTAATGTGAAAATAAATTGAAAATGAAATCCTTTTTAAATGTTTGATTCTCAATTAAAAAATAAATACAAATTGAACAATCAGTACACAGACCCAAAAATTTGACTGCACTGTATCTAATTAATAGATATTTATGTACAACCTAAAAGTGATTACAGTTGCCCTACCTAGTATATTATTATTATTATTATTATTAGTAGTAGTAGTAGTAGTAGTATGACTAAATGTCACAGAATTCAATATTAAATTCCTAAAAATGTTATTGTGTTTGATTGAGCTGATGACTTTATTTTGCTCCTTTTGAGATAAATTCTTATCAATCCCTAACAAATGCCAAGCATGCATGCAGAAGACAAAATATGTTGCTACACCTGTCTTCTGCAGAAATAGCTTGTTTGGCAAACAAGGCATACACCCACCAGCACTGCTGGAAAGGGAGAGATAAGGAGAGGACAGGAGTGGACTCAGTTTTCTGTCTGAACTTCAGGTAGTTACAGTGATGACTTCATTTTCTTTGCTGTCTCAGTCCTGTGCTTGCTGACTAATACATCTTAATAGCCACAGTATTTGTCAAAGGGGGCAACGTGACCTGCTTCCTAGGGTGATAAAATATAAAATTCTTCCTCTCTCTGCTAATTTTAATGATTGTATCCTGATATGTACCTACTCTACAAGCATCTCAAATGTGCTTACAAGAAGACAGTCAGCTGTAGCATTTGTGGTTGAATCCGACTGTTTTTTTGTTTTTTTTTGTTTTGGTGTATTTGTCAATTACCATTTGTATGCTGTGCTTTGTTTCGAAATTCAAATAATTACAGTATATTCACTGAAGCACATCTGGTTCAGTGGATGCTTGCTGTTCCTTCTTTTTGTCAAATGCAAACACCTGGGTGCATGTTGTAAGGAAGAGTTTGTTGGCGGAGGAGTGGGGGAGGTTAATGTATGCTACTTTATTTATTGGTTCTCATCCATGTGAATGCATTGCACTCATAGTTCTGTGACATTTCAGAGATTGAGGAAAAGAAAAAAAAAACAATGTAATGGAGAGAAAGACCTTCAACAAAGCACAATAGAGCTGAAAGAAGCGTGACGGATGAGGCAAACGCCTCCATTACCACTCACAATTCCCTTTCTCACTACAGATCTTCGCCGTCTGCAGTGCGGCTCAAATGTACATGAGAATGGAAGCACACACAGGCAGCCACCTTAATGTGAGGTCCACACAAATGTAGGGGGGATATATGATGTTGGGTTTGTACTCATCTGTTTTTCCTCATCTTCTCGGGGCTCTCTTTCATCTGTCAAGGCTAATGAACAGATGTTGCTCTGCTGCTGGAGTCAGCATGATGGACTGAGTTGCTGGCAGGCCCAACCTTCTGCTGTGAAGAAGTGAGAAGGGTCATCTGGACACAGAACAGCATGCAGGGGTGCCTTGACTCATCTGTATTTCCAACTTTTTTTCCTTGTTGATGCCCTCATCTCTGACATTCAAAAGCCTTTTAAGCCCAAAACCCCACACACTACACTCTACCACCCACTGTCCTGTCCATCTGAGGCCTTGTCAGCCATTCTGTTCAACTGATCACTTACCTGTAATGTGCCCTTGTCCATAACCAGAGAAGCCAGCAAGTGAAAAGGTCAAAATGTTTATAATAAGGTCAACGAGACCTCTGAGAGGAGAGAGAGGTTCAGAGTCAGGAGTGATGGAAAAGTGTTTCCATGTAGCTGTGGCTTAGGCAGCCGAGCAGATTTTCATTACTCACAGTTGGTGGTCTGCTCTCAGGCCACTATGCATGCCAAAGTGTCTAAACACTAAGTTGAACCAATTCTTTCTAGTTTAGTGAGTTGACTCAACCTATCAAAGCATTACATTGCTCCTGGACCACCTCGGGCCTTTGGCTGTCCCTAACCAGTTCAAGATAAATAACTACAAAAAGGAAATTAAGCATACATAATCATGCAATGTGCACAGTTTCTAATTAGAAGAATACGTTATAGTCAACAACTGTTGTTTCTTGCATTTTCTTTTTCTTTTTAAGAAAATATGACACAGCATAACACATCAGCACAGAAGAGACTTCTATTTCTCTGTTTATGATATTATTTCAAAATTGTATGTTGAAAGTTGTTGCATAAGCCATCAGCATTCCCAGAATCTTCAAAAGAAATGTGAGTAGTTTCTTGAACTGGCCATGGCCCGGTATCTGTATCAAGGAACAGGTGAACTAATCTAAATGAAAAATACAAAATAATTGCCCCGAGAGAGGATCAGAGCTGGGACAGTGGGTGACTCTCTGTTTGTAATTGAACATACTAATTGTTTGTGGCAATGATTTAAAGTAGAGATAAAAGCTCAGTTACTCTCAACCTTTTTCTATTTCTTACTCTGATGTACTGTTATTAGGTCTCAACCAAGATAAAGATGTTGGGTTTAGCAACAAACATGAGGTTGAAAAACATAAATAACAAATTTAAGCAAATATTTTTTGTCATTAATGGAAATCAACAAAAGTTTCAGAAAAAAATCTAATCAAACACTCGTTTAGAGGATTTAATTAATGAGATATTTGTAAGGATGGGATAATCTTTTTTGTTTTGTTTTGTTTTGTTTTGTTTTGTCAGTGATACTTGTCCAAGTCATTTAAGAATTATGATAAATGGGCTTTCTCGGTACATCTGACTCCAGAGCACTTAGCTGGCCTAACAAGTTTCTGTGGATCAATCATGTACATGGGATGTAAACTGGAGAGAATATCTAAGTTCTGATGTGACGACAAAATGACAAAGATTTTCATATTTCTTTCTGTGTCAGTTTCTCACGGCCTGTGACATTTGTGATCCAAAGAGTGTAAACACAAATACAATGTGCTGCAGGAAACTCAACTGGAGTTCTCGCAGTGCAATAGAGGTCGGACATTTCGTCCTACTATATTTCTCCCTGAAAAACTAAAACCGTGGAAACATTTAGTATAGAAAGGGTAAGAGTGAACAGTGTGAAGTTTTACAAAGAGGGTCATGTCACCACACATGGTTTTCTATGTGTGGTGACCCTGAATATGAAGAACAGACTGTGTTTTTGGTGGCATTGAAATGGCTTTAGTTTTGGTGCCCAATGACAAAATTAACATCTGCATGAAAGTTACTTCAGGCAATGTCTTCCAAACCATGTGTTGTCCTTTTTCTAGATGAGCAAGAAGCTATACTGCTAAATGATATGAAACAAACCTTACAACTACACAAATCTAACAGATGCTTGCAAAGAGAACACATTGGGGAGCACTATGAGGTTCTCTATATCGATCAAGACCTATGAGAAACCATGCAAATCAATTCATATGACAAAACAAAAACCAAAAAAAACCAAAAAAAAAACATTATTTATGCTTTGATTTAAATAGGCAATGATTAATTTCAAATGAAATAAGTACACACTAGGATCTTTTATGTAGATGTTCAATCCTGGTTTATTTGTAAAATCCTACTTTGTTTTCCTCTTTTAGATCCAAAGGTATGAGGTTCTCTAAAGTGGATAAAATCAAATATGTGGCAAAGCTGTATTAAAGAGAAAATTACAATCTGAGTGGGCAACAAAGTTTATGTCATTTTCTGTCTATGGAGGTTTATAAAAGTTTTTGGCAGAGGTGTTTTTGGAAGAGTGAAACAGATTTTTAAAGCAGTTGAGTGACATAAAATTTTTAAAACCTGCTTGGCATTTTATTACACTGGTAGCTTTATATTCCTATGTCTTAATTTCACTGATAAAGGAATGTGTTTGTCCACAAGAAACAACCAAATATACAAAATATGTAAAAGACTGACAGCCTCTGTAACTTATGAGGTTATCGGTATAACTGATATGGCCTTTCTGCTGTCTTCTGGCTTTCAGCAGTCACTGCAGGGAGTCCAAAGGATGCAAGGTGTGCAGGGGAGTCCATGTTGTCCCTTAATCCCAATTCAATATGAAATGCAATTGCTTTGTCTCACATTTTACTCCCAATCTGCCGCACTCAACAACCTACTCATCTAATCTCGTTCCTGAGCAAAGAGTTCCCCTGATGAGAAGAGAGATTGAAAACAGGATGGATATATAGCACTTTGTTGAAGATATAAAATACATAAATAAAATAAATGGAGGCATACATAAAAAGAGGTCTCTGTAAAGAAAAGGAAAAAAAAAAAAAGAGTTACTAGTTCAGGAATAGTTTTAATAATCCAGCATGAACTTTATTTACATGAAATGTGATGCAACAAACTACAGAAGTTTTAATTTTCAGAAAACAATAAAATGAAACAAACACATTATATGTTGGTGTGCATGTTTGTGCAACTGACCAGTAAAAATATATAGAATTATATAAGAATTCGTTGCCATATTGAAAACTTTATTAGAAGTTATCTACACAATCCCATTAAGGTCATCCTTAAACATGTGCTGTACATACTGTACTTTTCAGTAGGATGACATTCTTAATTTAATCTTATTTATTGTTCTTGTGTAGGATTGCGTTAATTGATTTTTGCGTTTTATTTGTTCACCCATGATCATAACCCTTCGCTTTATGCTGGACTACTAAAAAACATTTAGTGATTCTAATTTATTGAGATGCACCTGTATATCAAATACAAGCGTCATATAATTAGCATAAACAAAAATAAAGACATGTATGCAGAACACTCCCTTTTTACATATGCCATCCAGGTTACAGCAGGGCTCTGGAAGGTCAGTCCCCTGATAGAGATTTTGCGCCTGGTAATTTGGGATGACAGCCTGTGTCATCGAGAATGTTTTTCGAGGATACGATTAGCATCAGACCTGCCCATGCAAATGACAGGAAGACCTTAAGGGATATCATTTTCTATTAAAATATGTAAGGGTTTAATTACAGATAAATGTCACATTAGCTGTATGAACTATAGAGACCTGAAGCGAACAAGTAGTTTAGGAAAAAAGGGTGGAAGGGGCCAGGCGAGCTCACAGTGTAAAGGCAGTGTTGAGCTTTAAAAGGGAGGGAGGATTAGTGGAGCTATTAAGAGACATGATTTACAAAATTTGATTAGTTATGTTTCAAGGAACATTTAAGAAAATGATTAGTGCAAAAGAGAAGCAAGTGGATGTACAACATTGCGATTACATTGTGAAACATGTTTTAATTATCATTGACACATAGGAGAATTATTGGTTACATGTTATTTTTCCCATGCAGTGGTGAAAGAACATTTGCAGTAAAGAAGTATTACTGACAGAGGACATGCATGGTTTTCTTCTTGTTAGATTTCATGAGTCTTGCTTTTGCAATGACAAAATGTGTGTATTCACGATATGAGCAGTCCTCAAGATCATTTTAAAATGTAACTTAAAAGAATAACTTTGATGTAATCCAAAAATGATAACATACATGTTGGGCGTCACAATCATTGTCTTACTGTATTTTCAATTAATATTGAGTAGTTTCACTTATTGCTTAACACTATTTTTGACTGACATTTCAAAAATTCACTTGGAACTACTTCTCTAACTTCACCACAAGTGAGCGTAGAAGGAGCATTGATGCTATTGAAATTAATAGCCAAGTACATTTTTTTATAACTCAACATTTTCATTTCATTTATTGATGTAGCATAATCCACTTTGAAGGAAGCTACATGTGCTGCTGGCATCATTACAACTGTTAACTGTAAAATTGGATTACAAGTGGTTAGACTTCGGCATGACCTCAAAATGACAAAACAAAATGTACACTTTTACTGGGATAAATAATGTAAAGGTATAGCGCAGAATAAAATTATCATCTGTGTTGTCTATTTGTTTGACTCTAATTCATTATAAGAGAAATAAATCTCTGCAGTATGTTGTTGTCTGACATGTTTGCTTGTGCAAGCTGTGTTACAATAGAATCTATTGATTCCCTGAGACATCTCATCTGGTAAGTGTTAAAAGCAGATGTGCTACCAGTGTAGTAAGTAAATTCCTTTTTATATTTTGTACTCAAAAAATAAACTGATGAATCTGCAGATGTTGTGTGAATCATAACATCTGCGAGGGAGAAGAGCCTGAATACTGAGACATGGTGAGCCGCTTTGTGACACAAAAAGTGGAAGTGGTGGTGGAGAATAAATGCCTCCATGTCCGCATGGACAAGAAACTAGACTGGAGATGGAACAGCAATGAGATGATGTTTACAAGAATAGACTGTATTTCTTGAGCAAGCATAGGTCCTCCAGGGTTTGGAGCAAGGTGTTGCAGATGTATTACATGTCAGTTCCAAAAAATGTTTTTTTCTTCTCAACAAGCTGATGAACAAGGTTGTTTTTAGTGGACTACTTCTGGAGCATATACAGATGATTGTCTATAGAAAAATTTAACACAAAACAAAGTATATAATGGACAGTCCTTATCACACCTGTCACCAGACCAGGGGTGCCCAAGGTTGGTCCTTGAGGGCCGGTATCCTGCACGTTTTAGTTCTTTTCCTGGTGGTAGTAACAACCTTTTCAGCATGTCAGTGTTCTTCTTATGCCTTCTAACGAGCCATCATTAAACCAGGGAGAGAACTAAAACATGCAGGATGCCGCCCATTGAACACCAAGTTTGGGCACCCCTGTACCAGACAGTAACACAACAGGAGAATTGTCACTCAGAGGTTTCTTCAGATCCACTGGACTACAAACATTTACAATTGTTTGAAGAAATTTCAATAATATGAGCTTTTCCAACACGATAGAATGAGCCAGCTCTGCTGGTATGTTGAGATTTATTCACATATGTTGCTTTGGAAAGGGCCAAAAACACAACAGTTTCTCATTTGCGAATGTACATGGTGCTGGTGCACTTGAACTATACACATTATCCACGGAATAAATATTAGCAGGAAAAACCAATGAATCTGCTACACAGAAATCATCTCAAAGCAATTTGAAGTGTTTTCAGTAGGGGCAGGAATAGCACAGATTGTATAAAGTCCTTGTCTTGAAAGACACAAGTAAGTCTAGAGTCTTTGACATCGACAGCATAAATTTTGAGGTCATCACACAATACATTCTGCAGTGTTTCATGAACTTGTAATGGATTTTGATGACAAATGGTTAAGTCAGATATTCAAATTTAGTCACGTTCTCCTTCTAGTTACTTGTTCAATTTCACCTTTCAGCCCAGAGGGTATGCAACACTTGGTTTGTCAGGCTAGCATTCAAGAGGAATTGCACAACACTCAGTCTATTATCTAGTAGGTGAACATGGCTCTGAGCAGAAAAGGGAAAATGTGGAAGAGAGAGCACCAGCACAGATCCAATTACAAGTGCACCACAGAATATTACAATGTGACTCTGAAGAAAATTAGAGCACATTATTTAATCAGGTTGCACCTCTTTATTCAAGTTTATTGTTGCATTACAAGGGGAAAATGAAGTCTGATGCATAATGCACCAGGTATGTGATTGCTTGTGTAGAGGTTGAACTATTAATCCTGTCATCAATGAACATGATGAGAATCAGATTTATAGGTCAAAATTGTGTACACAAACAAGGCATTTGACTACTGTTTAATGAATTCACTGTGGCAGATATAAATGTGCAAATTTAGGGTAAATAAAATATATATATATATATATATATATATATATATATATATATATATATATATATATCATATACAGTCATCCAATAAATTAGAATATATGTTCAGATGAGGCTCGTTTGTCAAACTGAAACTATCTACTGAAAATAACTTTTTAAGTGATATCAAAGAAACTTACACATGAGTAACAACCTGAGGACAACAACATGAAGCAAAAATCAAGAGATGAGGAACTAGAGAAGAACAATATCAACCACAGTCCCAGCAACGAGTGGCGAAGAACCAGAGTAACTAATCAGATGAGAATGGAAAGCAGCTGAGTTAAAGTGGAGACACAGGAAAATGAGCTGACTGAGAGCAGCTGTGCTGAAAAGCAGGCTGGCTGGCAGAAGAAAGGCAGGAAGGAAACTAAACAAAGCAGAAGAAACAGAAACTATGGAAGGGGAGAATCTGAAACAAATATGAACAATAAACAAAAAGGAACACTCATCCAAATAATATATTGAAACAACAAACTATTAGAATAATTTAAGTAATACAAATAATAAACTAAAATGTCAGTATGTGAGCAAATAAACAAAAAATAAATGACCAAAAAAAAAATAAAACTGCAATGAAACTTAGAGTCCAAACAGCTATGGATCATGAGACACTTATAGCATTGTGTGGTCACAGATGGACCGTAAATCCCCACTGTAGAGAATGTGGAGATTTTGGCCAGTGCTTCAGCTGAAAGTGAACACAGTACAGCTCTCCCAAATCCTGAAGCACAGATTTTGAAACTCCTAAGCCACATGAGAAAACCCCATCACACCCACACAAGAATACTTGATGGTTTAATGAGGCCTTTTGGACCCCTCCATAATGACCCAAATAAGGCATCAGAATTAAAAAAGAAAAAAGCTTTTAATGACAGTCAATAAAGTTTTATAGCAGTGTTGTGATGGAACCCATGGAGAATAGTTGTTATTGTAATTAAAATAGTACCTTTGGATTGTAAGGAAATAGGAAACATATCTTGGGTGAAGGGGATCTGCAGAATTGAGCTACATCATTATCAACATTCTACTTTAATTCCAGGTTGAGAAATGTCAAAAACTACACTTAAACCATATTCATATCTCCAATAAATTTTAAAACATTGATTTTTGTCCAAAAAAAATAAAAAGTTTTGCTATCTTATTTAGCATTTTCAACATTTTAGTTTTGTAGTAAACCATCCTGGTAAAAGTCAGTCCCTTGTTCTACACTTTGCTAGAGACTCTGGACCAGCATGGACTGAGTGGCTTTCTTCACTTTCTCAGCTCCCATTGTCTTGCTACAACCGTAGGTGTGATAGATGAAATGTTGTTCATTGTAAGTGAGAGGTATATTTACTCTTTCTGGTTATATGTGTAATGTACACATTACAGACATGAGTGTCCAGAAATATTCCACTGCTTAAAATGAGGTTCAGTCATAGGAGAACTATAGGTACAAGGTTATTCATTTGTTGTCATGTCCACATGAAATTAGGATCAAACACTGGGATACAAGTTGAGCTAGCAAAGAAGTTTGACAAACCATCATTGTTTGTTTGACTCCAGCTGCGAAAATGATCACTGATTTGGATTTTGCTTATTTAAAAACATCGGGCTCGTGAACCTCGTGATTGGTCAAAGTCGAGAGGCTCAAAGTGGATTTGTAGGTTGAAGTAGATTCGTCAAATGGAGGATGCAATAAGGATGAAAGTGGAGTGAAACATTAATAAAATATGTATGTACTTATTTAGTGTAATATATATGGAACAGTAGGCTGCACTAATAACCTAACCCTACTAAGTCAGTTAAAAATAAAGACATTTGAAATCTTAAATAAATGCTTTAAGGAATCAAATTTCTGCAATACTAGGTACAGCTTCATACAAAAAAGAATGGCCCTAAGAAGAAATGAAAATGACTCAAAGCAGTTCAACAAAGTACAAAAAAAAGAGTATTACCCAAAGTCTATTTTTTAAGAGTTTAACCATAAAAAATAAGATTTGTATAAATAGCTGAAGGATTACAAGGATACAACAATCTGTGTGCCAGACATGGCAAATACACAGCACAGTGTCTGTCAGCTGGAAATTCTCCCTAACTTGGAAGGACAACAGGGGTTGGGATTTGGCCATCAAGGGTACAAGCTGTCAGTGGCCTCTCTTATCCTGTCCCTTGGTTCTCTTCACTAAATCCCTGAGTTAGACATCAAGGCCATTGTGATCTGATTTTATCCTGTGTTTCTAGTTCAGCACACACGATGTTTCTTTTTTTTTTCTCTCTCTCTTTGGAATGAGGAAAAATAACTTGCTTGTCTGTACAGGAAAACTACCAGGATTGTTTTATAATACAAACAAATAAATAAATAAAAAATAGTTCTAACAGATAATGTATGTGAAAATCTTTGTAATGCATAAGTTGCAATATGGTTATTTAAAACACTATCGTGTTATGGTTAAGGTTTTATCAGTAGCGATTTAAGACTCGAAACATTATCTTATCTCAGATATTACCATATGTGTTTTTTGTGGAATGTGTGCGTTTGATTGACTTATTGCAATGATATTTGCTACCTTCTTTAGAAAATAAAAATTGAGAAAACATTTGCATAAGGGTGTGATAATGTATCTGGTTTATGTTATGTATAAATGCATCTGTGTTTTCCTCTGTCTCTTTTAGCTGCTTGCATCCTCAAGCACATATATACAAGTCAGGGTACAGAAATGACATCACAGGAGAATGCCCTCTAGAGGGCGTAGCTTGTCTAAATGGATTAAAGGAGTGGAAATCAATGGTCTGGGGCTGTTTTCTGCTTCCATGGTGACGGACCAGAGCTGTAGCATAAACTATTTCTCTCTTGTTTCTAAACAATATTATCTCTTATTTGGCTTTAGTAAATTGAACTGATGATTTTCAATGTCCAGTTTAAAACATCGTTCTATCTTGGTCTTTCAACAATAGTGCGTATACATACCTTCCTCAACAAAGTAACATGCTTATAACAATTGGATAGTTGTTGGCATGACATGTTTAACTTACGAAATAAATACCATGGCAGAACAAACATGAAATGTATCTCATTATTCCCCTTTTATTGTCTGCTTATGGGTGACTAATTTGCAAATACATAATACAAACATAAATACTTTTGATAAATTAGCTCTTGGTGGTCATTCATGTGCCTGAATTGTCAATGCTAACACATATGCAAATACCAGGTCTATCTGTCACAGCCTTACAGTAGCTCATCACACAACTTAAAATAATTTGTCATCCAGTATTTAGTTGTCATTGACTTTCAAAGCAACCTCTACCTACCAAACAAGGTGGATGCTATCTCAGGAGCAATAATGTGTTCTCAGTCCAGCAACAAAATAATAAATATAAGTTGTATTTTGAATTTTAAAAATATGAAATTGAAACATTTCATATTTAACATCACTCTTCAACAGACTGTTCATTGTGAAAAAGCATATAATTATTGAAGTAAGAAGAGAAATTGTGTGTCATCACATTCTACACTGTTTCTGTTCATGCTTCCTTAGTTATTTAGGCATTTTAATGGGAGCTGTGTTGAATTTGGTCTCTGACAGCGCCTGGGTAAAATAATTTATTATAACACTCCTTCCTGCACATAGGGTATAGCAATCTGCCACAGGAGCAGCGTTCCTGTCTAATCACTGTGTCATGCATGGGGTGACAGACATTTGCCAGGAGAGATGAGAGCTTGGCAAACATCCTTTTGTCTCCCGCCACGTGCTCTGAGTCACAGGGCTATCCCAGGAAAAGATCTGGTCTTCCTGATGTGTTTATCCAATATCTTCCTTTTGGCGGTCTTTGTTGCAAGTATTTGATGAAAACATAACCAGAACTCAACGTCTCTGAAGGCCTTTATGCACTACAGGGCTCTGGCCAGGTCAGTGTGCTTTGGACAAATGGAGACATTAATATGTCACATTTGTTACATTTTAAAAATTAATCCACTCTTGTAACTATTCCTTCTCTGCATACCCTGATTTGCTAAAAATGTTTCTGAAGACATCCTCCCCCATTACAATAGTGTTGCAATTTCCATCTTGTGGTTTTTAGCCATTTGACAATCTTTGTAGTTACTTACAGAAGAATCATAAAATATTTACAGAATTCTTCACCATGTCGGAGAAACAATCGGCATTCATGTTGCATGCAGAAACAAAAACAAGATAGCGGAAGCAGACTGGTTGAAGTAAAATGTTAAAATTGCTGTATTAGTGGTGCATTTGTGTATATAACACGATTACAAACTTCTGAGCAAACACACATCACAGTTTTGTACTGATGTGTATTGACTGCATTTGAACAGTTTTCCAGGAGCTATTTCTTAATTTGTCATCCTTACACACAATGAAGCTCATGACAAGTTTGGTCTTCCTGAGTATTTGGTAAAGTACATAATGAGCCCATATGTTTGCCTTCAGCAAAGACAGAGCCAATTGAATTTCTCATTTTTGAAGTTCCTTCCTTGTTTGATTGGAAAGTTACACTTTCTGATGTCACATACAGGCTGATATAAAGCAGATTTGTTTATTTTTTTTTAATTGATTTTGGGACATTTTAAATAATTTCTAAATGGTATTAAAATAGAATTTGGATTTTTATGTCAATTGTTTTTTTTTGGCATATAAAAAATCTGGGTTTGGAAATGGAAGGGTAAGTGTAGGTATGACTATAAGAGTGGGATAACGAAACTGTTTAGGTCTGAGATGAATATACAACCACAACAATCATGTCTTTGGTAACTATAATGCGTAAAAAAGTATTTACTCTCAACCAACCACAATAACTCGCTCAACAGTTTTTTTAAATTTGCTATTAATTTTACAACATAAAGATGGTTCTGTTTTCTAAAATAGTTTTGCATTAGCTGTCTAAGGCTTTTTTGGCCAAAGAATTTGAATCCAGCTTTCGTGTCTCCCTGCTGTGTTTCTTTACTTACTAAAGAGCTGTGATTTTGATGGCAAAATGTTTGAAAATATGATTACAAACCAACTCTTGAGGGAGATGAACAAGTACGGGAGTAAGCTCATGTCTTTGATGTCATTATACACTAAGTGATCTCAGTCAAATTGAATTACCCCAGTCCTCTGATCATGTTGAGTGTCAGAAAGGATGGTGGGATACACACTTTACTGCAATATGTTTCACTAGATTGTGCTCGCATTCTTCACATCACTAACTTCTGGAAATTAAGTCAAAAAATACAAGCTGATTGAGACAGTCTTTGGAGAATCTATGTTACCAAAGAACGACAGAGAAAAAAATTGTTCTAATAGGTAATGCAATGGATTGTAAACTAAATTTTCTGTGTAGACCTTTAAATGTGACGAATTTCAAGTAAGTGTGGGATCCTGTTTGTGTAGGCATGAGTGAGAATGTCTTATGTAGGTTGTTGAATATATGAGGGGTAATGGTGCTAAACACTGATATATTAAATCCCGTGAGAACAAAATTGACATGGTGCAGTGAGAAAAGGTAACTCAAGTGCCAAAAATCTGTTTTTTTATGGCAAGCCACACCACGTGCCTCCCTTTCTTCACTTCTTTTAGCACATCTTGCTTCAAGCAAAAGTATGCCTCAGGTCACACAAGACTGCAACTAAACCTGAAAATGGTCACATTGGCTTCAAAAATAAGTCAACACAGAAGCATACACACAGACATATGCCTTCGTGATCACACATAAACATTCTGAGTTTATGATCCCTCTAGGATATCTTGGGCCGCTCAGCTAACCCATAATACCCCAGCTTATCTCCTCTATTGGCCCCACTGGTTCTGGAGTTCTCAATTCATTCCAAAACCTCTCTGACAATCAGGGATCTCTACTTTGGCCAGCAGTCTGGCAGAAGATTCCCAGGTCTGGGCCCGAAGCCATGGCCCGAAGGTCTCAGTGTGCAAATACAGAGCAGCAACAATAAAAAGATTAGTTGCGCAAACGAATCCAGTATGCATTTTGATCTTTAACACATTTAGAAATACTGTTGTGCGTTGTATGCCAGATGTAATGAGGGATTTTAAAATGAGAAACCAAACAACCAAAAACAAGCAAGTAAGTGCTCCTTGGTTTGAAATCAGGATTATGCATCATTTATAATGGTCAAATATCAACGTATCCGGCAACACACACCTCTTGAAATTTAAAGGAAAACAGAGAGGTTAACTTAAAAAAGTACATGCAAAATTAGATTTGGGCTGAACGTTTTTGTATTTTTGTATTTTCGACAAAGAATGTAACATACCCTTCCTTTAAATCTCAATTAAAAACACACCTGTTTAGAACTGTATTTGAAATGTAACATGCAACAATGTACTTTGTGTTTTGTGTTTATGATGCAAAGCACTTTGAAGTGGCTTGTAGCTGAAATGTGCTATACAAATAAAATTTGATTGATTGATTGATTGACAAAGAAATCGGACAACCAAAGGTGTTTTAAAATTACATTCAGCTGAATGGTATTTATTGTGGAATGTTTCATTAGCCAACAATCTGTAATTTTCCTTAGTTTGAATTTAGCTGAAGTTCTAACAGGTAATGCAATGGCTTGGCACCTGCCAAGCTTGTACAAATACACTTCAATCAAGTTTCAGTATTTTCTTCATGCTTGGTGCAAAACACAGAGATATACTGATGCTGCTGCACATTGTGGATGGACTCATTGTTATTATGCACATTCTGAATGATCTTAAACAGAATGGGACTGCACCAAAAAATGTAAGTCCAATCCTGTATATGTGTCAGCCTTCCTAATTGACCAGCCGGAGAATTATGAGAGGCATCAGTTTCACCTTAAGTGTATTCAGCATGGGTATTTTACTTAAGTTTAGTTGATAGAGAAAGACATACAATAATAGACAAATAAAGCATAAGCCTCTTGCCTGCCTCATGGTGCTTATAATGTAAGCTATTATGCAGGACTTTATGCAGGAAAATCTTGAGACTCATTACCTCATTTACATGACAGACCTGTACATTACAATATATAACATAAAAAATCAATATAAACAGTACTAAGATACTACTAGGAAGGGGAATGTTAATAAAAAAGTAAAACAAAAATCATATTAACAACATAAACAGAGTAATACACAGTCACACACATTAAGCATGAATGCAGTGCTGTTTTTGACAGTTTGGTTTTTCTTTTTCAACATAACTGAATCTGGTCACAGACTTTAAATTGACAGAGAGTGAATTCTAAATTATGGATCCATCCATGGATGGATGGATGGATCCTTTCACATAGAAAGTACTTTGAGGAAAATCAGTTTTATGAAAAAGATCCTTATTATCGTTAATGCTGCTCTTGTAGATATGTTTTAGCCCTGTATCCAATCGATAGAGAAATTGTTGTAAGTCCATCTAGGCATTGGAAAATCAATTTTTAGAAATTCTCATTTATAAAATTGAACACTTCTACAATACTAAAGTTAGGTAAAATTTTACAGTTATAAAATCTGATTGGGTTTTGGTATAAAACTTTAAAGGTCTGATTGTAAAGCCTGTGACAAGACAGTAGCTCCATAAAACAAACATGTAAGAATCATTGAGTTGAAGAACATCTGTGCACAATTAAGTGTTAAACTTTTTGTCTGCATGACTGCAAAAAACCCAAGCAATTGCTGACATTTACTGTGGCAGGAGATGTTTCACAGGAGGTAGGTATGGTGTGTCTTGTGGACTGAAGAATTTGTGTGTGCAGACGAACATACTGCAACCATGTTACCATGCGTTTACTGTTTGACTTCAGCCCAGCCAAGAGTATTGTCATTTGGCCAAGACTCCCTAGAGAGAGAGATTTAAAAAATCAACTTATCTCAAAAAATAGCTTTTTTATCTTGGCAAAAATAAAGATTTAATAAAAAAAAAATAAAAAACTGTTTAAAAACATGCATGACTTTTTACTCTTGACAAACTCTCTCACGTGTCATGAAGAAAGAGAAAATTTGGTATTCTCATGTTACTCTATAATGAGCTTATTGACAAGAATAGTTAGTTCTTACTGGCTAACCTGTCAGCTTGTTTTGTAGTAGTATTAAATTTGTTAAACATAAATAAACTGTTTGTACTTATACGTGTTGATGCTTTAAATAAATCTTAATCTTGAAAATACACAAAAGCTTTTTGTAACTGATTTGGTAGCTCAGGTAGGTAAAATTTAAGCTTAAAATTAAGACAGTCAGAACATTTTTTTTTGAGGAAAAATAAACATTTTTAAACCAACAAAATTTACTTCCTACTATCTATTTTTACAAGCTCACAGTAATTCTATGCATTTCCAAAGTGCCATGGTTTTAAATCAAAACAGCTTCCTGTTATAATAGAAGACAAAAACAGTGTAATACAACAAAAAACTATGTATTACCATAACTGCAACAACCATTGTTACACCAGCACAGGAACATCTGTGGCATAGAGGCTAGAAAGGCAGTCTGGGACATGAAGGTCGCTGGTTTACTTCCATAACTGACAGAGAAAATTGTGAACCAGAGCAGTGAGCAATGAGTGCTGTCCTGCTCCATTCTCCGTTCTTGCTGAGCTGCCCTCGAGCAAGTCAACGAATCCCCCAATTGCTCCCCTGATGGTGTAAACGATACTAGCCTGCTGCTCTTGGTGTGAGTGTGTGTTTCTACTTGTCAGTATTTGGTAAATTGTAGTGTTTGGACAACCTCAGGTGGGATAAATGTGGGGATCAAAAGCCATGTAAAGCCAATTACTACCCATCATCAAAAAATATTGTATGAAGTAAAATTTTGAGTCATTCTACATCACTAGCAGTGTATCCAAGTCCACTTATTATAAGCGACTTCGGGCTGTTTTTTTCTAAAGTCCCTAGCAAATTTAATGTTACAGTTTTTATGCTTGTTTATGAACATGATGTTGCTTATTTGGACTTGGAAATATGTAGAGACACAAATCAAAACCCAGAACTTGTCTGATGTCCAGGTTGTTTTAGTCAGGTTTTCCCTCTCCATCTTTTCCCTGATTTCCAACCTACATAACCAGCCCGATGATCCATCAGGGTGGTGATTGTGTGGAATCACTGTGATGGAAAGGAAGCGAGGTAGTAATAATGAATACTTCAGACTGACATATTTTGAAGATCTTAATATAAACCAGGAAAGAATTTGTAAAATCCATGGTGTTGGTCCATGTAGTGTGGCATAGAAGATGAAGTGTTGGAGGATGTACAAGTTAGGTTTGTAGACTTGAGCAAGTGAGAAGCCTTGAGGTTGATGGTCATACAGGAAGTAATCCAAGCGGTTATTGCACAAGTGTGAATATTTAACTCAGGCAATGTCACAAAGGAGGGAACTCGGGAAATAACCTTCAGAGTTGCAGGGTTAGCATAAGCTAAGAAAAACATTGGGAGAAACCATTAGGAATACTCAGATGACGAGAGGTACTACTTGTTGACACACTAACATTGATTGACTGACAACCAGCTCCCCTCAAGCACCTGCTGAAGGGCTTATTTGGCACAGGTGTGCATGACCACACTGCTGATAGGTATTTACTCAACTTATATAAAAAGCGATCCACGGACAACATTTATAGGTTTTTCTATCAAGCGTTTTTTGCAAAAGTGGAAGGCACGGTCTGCCAGCCTGGCAGAAACCAGCCCGGGTGAAGCCAGCCTGGCCCCTGCCAGCCGTTCAGTTCACCGTGCATTCTGAGTCTCCGCAACAAAGCTTGTTGTTTTATTAGCACAAACAAAGCAAGAGTGAAAAGAATGTGGGGCGTAATAAAACAAAGAAAAGGGGGGCTGGTGCTGATAACAAGAATAGGAGAGCACAGAAACTATATTCTAAACTCAGACAGTTTTACAACTTATGGATCTATGAAGGGGGAGCACATAACCTAAATAGAGAAAGTTTTACGACTAAGGAGTATCTCAGCCTAAAGAGAATTATGACCATCTGTTAAAACATCCTTAAGATTAAAGAAAGGTTAGCTATGTCTCACACACTTTAACAAATTAACCTTTAAAAGTACTAATGTAAAAATTATAAGAACTTCTATCAACTTCAATTCTATCAACTGCTCAGCCCTGAGCCCTGTCCTTAAATAGAAACCTGCCGCTCCATGGAAGAACACCAAACAAGCACAGATCCCAGACAGGTAGAGCAATCCCTTGAAATGTGCTGATATAGGTAAAGTCATTCCCATATCCTGAAGTTCAAGGAAAATGCTATATTTGATCACCTAACATGTTTTTTCTACAAATAACTGTATTTTCTTTCACTAATTTCTCAATTCCAATGGGAAGTTTCGTTTTCTAGGTCAAGGTTATTGAATGCACGTAAATTGCTGTGCCTGCTCCATGCAGCTTGTTCCACAGAAAAGACATAGTGATAGTCCCTTGCTTTGTATTTTTTTTTATAATTTCTCTTTGATGTACTATTGAAGTAGGATGCATCCACCCTGTGGAATAAGTGCATATAAAATGCCTAAAGTTATTCAAATGCTATAATGGGATATAATAAAAAATAAAAAAAATAAACTAAAGTGATAACAGTGTATGAAAAACCTAATGACAAAGAATGTGTAAATAGCCAGCCTCTGGAGTTGCTCATGCAGATACTATACTGTCACTCTGGGGATAGAAATGTGATGCTAACAGGCTGTGATCGGGGTTTAATGGTATTCATAGTTGCCATGGGTCCTTTCACTCTAATATTATAAAGATAATTTTTATTCATGATATCCCCCAAATTGTCCTTGGAAGAAACAGCAGATTACATTGTTGGAGGCTACTGACCCATAGATTCTGAATAAACATGAAAAACAATTGGTGTTTCATTTAAAAGTAGAGTGACATTTGGGAATATGGCTGTGGAGCAGGATTGGAAAAGAGTGCCAGAAAATAATGGAATCATTAGAAATAATTTGAGGTATGAATAATTGATACTCAAAAATGTAGGTTTTTTTGCCACCATATATTATAAAACATTAACTACAGAGACTCACTATACACATCAATATCTATATGTTTAGGAATTGAGGCACACTTTAAATAGATGCCACTAACGTCTTCATAATCTTTTATTCTTTGTTTTGTTTTAAGAAGGAATTTCTTTAGAAAATGTATCAACATACGATTTAGCTACCCTCTAATGGTATGTGTAGTATCAAATTTTTGTATCATTTTCTGGGATTTACCCTAAACTAACGCCCCTGTTGATGCCATCTTGCAACATGTACCAAGACTTTTTGCCCATGTCTTTGTTTCCTGATAAACTGAAAGATAAAAACACAACCGGAAGCATAAAATACATCAGTCAATCGTGTATGCTAATTTCAACATCAATAATAATTGAGGGAGACCAAATGAAAGAAACATATGATGGAATTTTACTACAAACTTAAGAAATGAATTAAAATTAGCCTATAAAGGCATTATAAGCCTTTATATATCGAGTAAAACAAGATACTTACTCTACCACTACTTTGTTTCCTGATGACTAAGTTTGCATAACTTTGTGTTTACTGTTTACTGTGTCTGTTTATGTGTCTGTACTTTTTTTGATTTAAGACAGCAACAAAGTCTTGCATGCCTGTTAGAATCTGGAATAAAGTAGATTTGGCTGTAATGTCAGCTGCAGTTTGAATTTGTCCCCCACAATGGCTTATTGAAAGAGAAAGGGATAAACAAGTGGAACGGCAGCCTGTAGGCACAGACTGTTGGGGAATATCCATAGAATGACAACAGCAGTTCAAACACGATGGGAAGAAAAGAGGTTGAATGACAGTTTAGAGAGACAGCAAACAGAGTAAAGAGATGCAGAGAGGTGACTTTCTTTTTTTAAGAGTCTGTCTGTTGCAAACATATTGTGCTGTACCCATGCTCTTAGACAAGGTAACAAGAGGCTCTTTGTCTTTTATTTCTTGACAATTGAACAGAGTGCGAGGGTTAGGCCACAGGGGTGGTCTTTATATTTTTTATCAGCGCTTTCCAAGATCACGAGAGAAATGGGAATGGCTCCATTTAGTGCAAACTGCTATTGCTGAAATAACTGTCTATGGTGTGTTTGAGCACCTTCAAGTCAGATTTATTAAGACAATTAAAACATTGTACTTTTGTGTTTGAAGTTGAATGAAGAAAGGGTATTTAATCAATCCTTTTACTTGATTGATTAAATACCCTTTAAACTCTTGAGTCATAACAGCTTTGCTCTCTAACACTACAGAGAAAGGGTGCTGAAAACTGGTGGTCAGTTTCTCAAAAATCTTTCAGGAAACATTTCCTAAAATTGCTGATTATCTTGTTAAAGGAAGTTAATTTTATTGAGGGCTATTGGTACTTAAATGTAAGAAAAAAGCCCCACAAACTCATGAGACAGAACAGGAATAAATAAGACTATCCAGGATCTTTCCAATTATTTATTTTCAGAATCTCCCTCACAGGTTTGAGGCAGTGGAAGAAATGCCTCAACCCCCTTCATAGTGTTTTATAGAGAAAGCAGAACTCATTCTCCAAGAGACACACTTTCATAAAAATGTTTTAGAAAATCATTCTTGTCTTTTCTTTTTCTTATCTCAACTACAAAGCAGTGGCCAGTAGGTGATTTATGTACTGCACCTTACATCTGTATAAATTTAGAACTATGTAACATATTGTTATTGTGCTTTTGGGCTACAAATAGCAGGATGCTACATTTTCACTACATTGATTGATATTCATGTGCTATTTAGTTTCTTGGTTTTGGTTATAAAATTAGTTATAAGTTTCTATTTTAAAATAATTATCCTTGTAAGTTAAAATAATTTGTTTCAATTTAAAATAAAAATGTTGAAACAATTTTATAAAAATTCAGTCTGTTATGTTTGGCATTATGCATTCATCCAGCCACCCCTCAGGAAACAGTTGTTTAACAGTTTGAGCAAATTGAATGGGTACTGCAGTTATCAAACTACTTCAATTTTAACTGTAAGATTCACCAATAATATTGGGCATACACAATCCCATAATATCCATTTTAATAAAACCTGCTATTTGCTCTGAATTAAAAAAAAAAAAAAAAAAAATCTGATTTGAGTGGCTGTGTAAAATCTGGAAGTAGTATGAATGGAAATGTTTTGTATATTCTTTAATGAACTCTTTGTATTTGTAACTTAGCCCCTGCATCCAATCTTAAGGTTTTCAGATGCATTCTCAAAGCCCCTCCTTATTTCCAGCCTGGCTTGCAGTATAAAAATAATGACAGCTCGGGACCTTGATGAAACTGACCTTGGTGTTAATGAGCTTCTCACAGACAGACAGTAGTCCTCTGTGGACCTTAATTGACACGGCACCATTCTCGTGCAAGTACCACTTACCTTTGTCAATCTTAAAATGACTTTTCAGCCCATATCTGCCATTGCTATTTGTTCCATCCACCCACTGAGAGAAAATTTGGCATTCTTATCATACTCTTCCAAGTGCTGTTCCAGTTATTCTATCAATAACTTTCTACTTTTGCAAATTTGTGTGTAGGGAGTGAAAAAAATAACACTTTATGGATTCCTTTTAATAATAACCAACGTTTTTGTGAGTAATCATTAAGTGCTAAAGACTTGCATAAAACCTAAAGCTCATAGATGTCTTCAGAAGTCTGACACAGTTCTCACAGTGAAGTACTATATTTTGATGTTCATCCATGTATTAAGTTGACATTCAGTGCTCAGCGATCCAAAATTTTTTTTCTTTTGTTTTTTTACAAATTATTCTGCAGATATACATTACTCAGTTTGATTAAGTGCCATAATTACTTACTAAAAGGGATCAAAGGCATCACAGTGACAATATTTATTTCTGTTTGGCTTTGCTTGTCCATTAACACTCACACATGCCAATTGATGCACATAATTTTTTTAAACCACTGTGGATGATTCACATTTCATGGACAAAACAAGCAGAGTGTGAAAAGTTCAACATAAACATCAAAGAAAATAAACAGTGGCAATGACATTTGAAGTGGAAAAAATACACCAACGTAAAACAGAGAGGTTCACGGAGGTGTTTCATTTATTTTATTATTTTACTTTCTCAAGCATAACCCCATAACTTGTTCCATTAAAGAAAACTATTATCTCCACTTCCACAAAAAGGTCAAATACATAAAATCCACACAGTGAGCAGCCTTACGCTGGATGACACTAAAAGCATATTCATTTAGGTAATTTTCATTTGCAGTCTAAGTAAAAGTTATGAATGTACACTCAGTATACCATTTGACAGAAAAAAAGACAGGACTGTACATATTTTTTGCAAATATATTAAAAAAGGAAAAACTGGGGCGTGCTGTGGTGGCGCAGGGGTTAAGCACGCCCCACGTTTGGAGGCCTCAGTCCTCGACGCGGACGTCGCGGGTTCGACTCCCGGTCCCTGCGACCTTTGCCTCATGTCTTACCCCCTCTCCTCGCCCTCTTTCCTGTCTGCCTACTGTAAAAAATACGAGCCACTAGCGCTGCAAAAACCTCTTTGGAGGAAGAAAAAAAAAAGGAAAAACTGAAATATTACATGGTCATATATATTTGGACCTTTTACTGTTACACCCTTATTTAATTCACCTGTTATTTATTTCTCCTGTCCCTCCTTCAAGTGGTCCCACTCCTGTATTGAAGTCCAGATGTGTTTAATTAAACCAATTTGACTTGATTAGGAAAGACACCCACCTTGAGTCACTGTCTTCCAACAAGACAATGACCGGCAATATGTTTTGTAGAAGTTGGGTAGAAAGTGAGTTCATAGTTGAAAGGGTCTTCTGACTCACCTTCAAGTCTATAATCAGGCGACATGGAAACATTGAGTCCATATGAATATAACTGGTATGCTGTAAAACATATTATAATAAAATAGTTAACCTCCTGAAATCCAAGGTCATTTGTTTACTTTAGTTGTTGATTATTAATATTGACATAAAAGTGTTTCATATTTCCATAAAAAGACAATAAAAAGCTTTCAGATATTCGCTGTATTCAATAACTCCTTTTTTGATAATACAGTTGCTAAGCTGTTGAACTACTACAAATTACTACAACAAGAAATCGTTCAGCACACTCCAGAAAGTTCGAACACATTAAGGCTCTGATAGGTTGTTGTCGACCATGATTGACAGGCAGACCAGCCAATCACAATCCAGCGAAGTCCACCAGACACAGTCCAACACTTGGGGTATTTTCCACAAACATCTTGAAAAAAGGTAACTGTTTTCTTGACATTCTACCTTTGTTCACTGTACTTTTTGTTTATTGTATAAAATTATTTTAACAAAAATAATTTGGATATCTAATTTAATGATGTATTTTTTTTTTCCATAATACAGATATATATCTCAAAGCATACTAGCATTTTCACAAGATTAGTAGTTTGATATTGGTCATTAGTACATTTTTTTAGATGCTACAATCCATCACATTATTTCTTTGTTTGAAGGTGATTACTGTCCAAGTGTCACTTTTGCAACAAAACAGTTTGATGAGGCACAAAGAATCAATACTCTGAAGAGTACCTGAGGAGAGTGCAATGGACTAAACACTCATTTGTAGCCATTTTACAATGTCCCCTCCTACACCCTCTAATGTCTGCCTTGGAAGATCACCATATTGATTGAATAGAAAAAGGGATCTGCATTTTCTGTGGATGTGAAACTCTGGGGAAACAAGGTACAACAAAGTACAAACCTATGGACACACTCACTAAATCAAACTTATGTGTTCAAGCAAAACAAAAGGGACACTCATTTAGGTCATCCATTGTGAAGCACAAACTGCTGTTGGCTATCAAAGGTGCAAATGAGCCATTGTTCTCACACTGAGCAAGATTGTGGACGCTGTGGTCAAATAAAGCAAACTCACAAGTATGTTTCATCGTGTCTGCACAACAGCAATGAATCTTCATGAAGCAATACATTTATCCTTTTCTGTTTGTTTTTTATCCCACGTTTTTTCACTTTACCCCACGTTTTTGGCGGCCTTCTCCCTCTAGGTGTATTCATATAGGTGGAAACTGCATTGGAGAGGTGATTGAAAAGCTGTCCTGTAGATCAGGGTGGTTTGTGGGGCCTGTCCATGCTCTAATCCATCCTGCCGCTCCAACACACAAGTGGAATTTCAAGCAGGCAATCCCCAGGGAAGAAAACAGGAAAAGATGTCTAGAGAGGAGAGGCAGAGAGGACAGACACATAGGAAAAAAGATACGAGAGAAAGGGGGGAAAAAAGCCATAAGGAGGAACATCAGGATTAAAACAATGAGAGGAAAAACAAATGGGCATGAAAGGTGGGAATGGAAAATTAAACGAGAGTTAGAGAAAATCAGAAGTAGAAGGTTGGAAAATTTTAACCCGTGACTGTCAGTGGTGCAAGAGAAAGAGAAAGGCAATTCCCTCTGTCTCACTCCACTACTTTTCTTCATTTGCCTCTGATTAGCTCTGATAATGTATCAGGGCCATTATGTTTCTTATAAAAAATTAAGCCAGATATCATGAAGTGAATACTGGAACAGGTTTTGAATCCAGCTTGAAAACTTAGAGAAGGTCAAAACATTTCAATGGATTTTGAAGGGCATTCTATTAGAAAGACGAGCTGTGGGTCCACAAATCTTTTGATACAGCTATTTTATAAGGTTTCTAGCATTTTAAAGACACATTTTTGGACTTCTCATTTAAGAAAGAATCAAAGCAACTCTTGAGTTACATTTTTGATGAAGGAATAACATGTCAACATGATGTGAAGCTCAATGTCACATGACACAGATTCTTTAATAAAATTCAGTCAATTTTGGTCAGTTAATTTATCAATACCTACTTCCTTCATTTTGGGAGATTGTTGATCGAACAATGCTTACATGTGAAGTTGATCTTATCCACCAATCTTATCTACCTGGCAAAAGTCTAAAAATCAAAAAATCAACCATTGTCCTCTATTAGTCTTCCAGGAGAGAGGTTTGACTGACCGGCTCACTAGGACCCGTCTGCACATTCTCAGTTAACAATAGTCACCCCACTGTAAGTAACTTTCTTGCTATATTTAGTGACATTTCAGACAAAAGTGGTGCTGGCCAAATTTTGTACTGACAGGTCAGACCTTTTTAAAAATTGGTAATTAACAATCTGCCAGAAAATTGCAATAGGTGCACCCCTAATCAGGACACAATCAATAATTTCTAGAATCATAAGTCAAACCTATCAGTCTCATGAAGGAATGAATTTGGTCTGCAAAGTCAGACTCATTTTTTAAATATCTAAATGCTGTAACCAAGTTTTACCACTGGCCCCAAAGCAGTCTTGTATTTCTGAATGTATATGAGGGACCTGCAATTACAAAGGCTCCCTTCTCTAGAGGTGTATCAGTGGCTACAGGAAATCAATTAGATCTCATGCAGTTTTGCTTTGTGTGAACTGTCACTTAAGTCAGCTGGGATGTCAACTTCTGGCAGGACAGTCCTCGAGGGGGAAACTGAGGAAGTTGGCTCTGCACTCAAACTGAGCTTAACTGTTATGAGTTTTTCCACAAAACTATACAATTAGCACATTTCTCACACATAGAATTAAGCAAAGAAAAAAATAAATAATCCTAATATGCACCGGAAATAAGTTTGATGGTGAGGGTGTGGATAAGACTGGTGTAAAATTCAGTTTTTAGGTTCATGTTGACATCACTGTATTGCAATATGATTTTCTTGTGATCAAATTATGTATAAAAAAGGGCATCAAAAAGCTAAAACTTAACATTTTGCTTTAAAAATACAAGACAGACATCCAACGGTGTAAGGCAGTTTCACAAGAAAGAAATCTGAGTTTCTCATAGACAAAAAACAAAGTAGGCTATATATAAACTGTCAATGTCTATTTTTGTAAAATTTAATATTTTTACTTAAGTATAAAATTAAAGTTTTCCCTCCTTTATCCAGCATTGCCAGATATTGAGATTGTACCTGTAATCAGTAATTACACCCATACAGTGCACCATTAGGAGTTCTCACACTTCAAAATTCTTGATCTAATAGAAACTGAACTTTGATCCACATGCAGTAAATGCTGTATTAATAAGTAAACACAAGAATGTGATTGTTTTCTCTCCAGGTTCAACCAGATTCAAGTTTTGAACTGAAGAGAGGATGTTCAGCTTAGTTTGTGTTGATGTTACTGTGCAGCAAAAACCCCAAATAACAGTGGTAATGAAAGTCAGACTGAGGTTGGTATGTGTGCTGACAGGTTTATAAATGGTTTTCCGAAGTGATGTATGTTCGCTGAACTTTTGGACAGTTTATGGCTTTGTGCATTGCAGCAAAATGCAATTTTTAGTTCTGACTCCTGTGTTGTTCTTGAAGATACAGTGTCATTCTATATGTAGTTTTAAGGCAGAGCACTTCACACTTCATGCCGCTCTCATTTTTCACAGGCTTGGACCTTCTGCAGTTTTACCAGAGGAGCAAAGGAAGTACTAAAGTTTGCCTACTAAAAAATCACATTTCACTATTTTATCATCCTGGCAGTTTGTAGCACAAAGCTGGAAAAATGAAAAAAATTAACAGTATCTTAAAAGTTTTGTGATTTTTCTTTGCTATAATTTTGTTCTTGTTTTTTTCTTCTGTCTTTATTGTTTATTTTCATGAGGACAAATGTCAAGTATAATCAAATATTGAACACTATAAAATTTATGGCCTTAGCTAAGTTTTAATGCACATCTTATTGCAAGTACTTGAAAGGCATTACGTTAGAAATATTAACTTTTGGAGTCAACATCTATTTGCATACACATTTACTGGGTGACTAAGAATTGTTTATATAACACTGAAGACTAAAATGATCTGCAATATCATCTCAGTATCCATCTTTGACTCTTTTACATCCGCAACTTTTAATCAACTTTATTAAGAATGCAGAGATTCAAGTAATTGGATGGTCATGATGAAAAGTGCTTGATTTATACAGTTTATTGAAAACAATTAAAATTATTCATACAAACGACAGTATTTTTAAGGGATACGAGAATCTTCTGCATGTTGTTTTGGTTTTACTGCAATTGCATTTCTAAGACTTTTCCAAATGGTTATAAAAATTAGACATTCACCCAGCAAATTTTGGACAGAATGATCATATCCATCAGGTGTTTCTGTAAACTGCTCAATACAACAGTAAATTTAAAATGTTTCAAATTTTATTTGAAATATTGTTATTTACTTTTATTGTTTCATTTTCTATTTCTGATCTAAGAGAAAATGTATTGATGTAGAAGCTAAATCTTTTCGGGTCTATTACATCCGAGAAACAACTAAGGCAAGCACATGGTAAATCAAACTGTAATTAAAACGGATATGAAAATGAGAAGAAAGTTTAGATCAATTAAATTCATTAGTAAGCTATGTTTTTAGATGATGGAAGCTGTGGCAGGGCTCTGTTAAAAGTAATAGGCCAATGCCATAGTTCACTTCAAATGGTGTCTATTCAGAAGCGCTGCAGTTCATTTACAATGGCCGATCAGGAAGGTTAAAAAACAGACAAAAAAAAAAAACAGTACCTTCATTGCAGCTCAAAAGTATGTTACCTTCAATGTGATCTGTCAGGAGTGTAAACTCCAGAGCCCTTGTTTACATACTCACATGCACCGCCCACAAGAAAACAAAACAAAAACCTAAACAATTACTTCTAACTCAAGTAAAATCTTGAGTTGAAAGCATCATGACACAAAATCATGACCGAAATTACAATGCTCAATTTAATAGAAAACACTCAATTAATAAAAATGTCCCAATGACACCATGACATCATCACGTGACTCGCACCGCCATCACGGGTGCACTTTAATCCAAAAATAGCAGCACCGGGAATGCTTATCCGAGCTTATCGCAAATCACAGCTCAATGTCCTCAGCCGGAGCCCGAGCGCCAAAGACTTTAATTCATGCATGTCAATAAACTTTTTTAATCACTTTCTTTCTCCGTCTGAGTCTCTCCAGATTGAAATGAGAATGTACAAGAAAGGCACATTGTTTTTTTTTGTTTTCTTATAATAAACTTTACATCAAATTATGACTTACAGTAGTTCTTTATTATGGTTGGATTTCTTTGCACTGATGCTTCAAATGCTGACTGTTTTGGTGAATAAAAAGACAATTTGTTCATTTTACCAATGAGTCCCTGAACCATGTAATGCTCTCTAATACTCACGCGGAGTAGATTGCTACTCATTTATCCAGCTCTTCCAGAGGTTTCTTTTTTTGAGAGAGACTGACATTTTTGTGATAGAGGATCCCTCAACTAATGTTTTCCCTTTTTACATGAGGCCAGTCTTTATAATAATAATGAAAAAAATAAAAATAAAAAAAGACTAAGCCATAGCTTTCCTTGTGATTTTGAAGAGATTCCAGTAATAATAGTATGATTGGATACTATTAACAGTCAACATTGCACTCAATAAGTTGTTGGTCACTGAGGGTAAGAGTAAGACGCTTTGATGTCATATCAAATACATGGCAAATATTTTGTTGAAACTGTTTTAAAAAAAAGAGCATTTTAAGGCTACATGTGTGATATGTTACACATTAGTTATTAAAATAAAAGAAACTTAACTAGATTAATGTAATTTACTTATTTTAGTAGAGTAAATTCAGAGAAAAACTCTGGTTCACCAATGATCCTGAGTGTCACATCAGACTCCCATGCTCTAAGCTATCATCCTTCTTTTGAGTCTTTCTCATTCATCCAGTCACTGGATGTGTCCAGCCCTTTCATTATACCCTCTCTCCTTTATAAAAAGGAGACATTTTCTCATTGACTCCCTGGCATATCTTGCAGGCACACATTACCACCCCAACTCCACCCACCATTTAAGGGCTTACTTTCTGAGGTAGGCACCTCCAATGCTGCACTATGCCAGGTTCTGCCTCTGCCCGTCTATCTTAATGGTTATTGAATGTAAATGTGCGGCACAGTTTTTTTTCTGTTTGATAAAACTCTGTCATTCTAGTGGCAAAATCTACGGTGTGTTAACGATTAAACAGACTGACTCGAACTGTTCATACAAACGCTAACAAATCTCTGAGTTTCAGTTTTCCATGTGAGTGTATACCATACGTCAGGCTTATTCAAACATTCATCACACACTGAAGTTGACAGATGCAGCAATAGTGCCCACGATACCCTATAATGTATTTTTCTTCTATTAATATTAAGAAAGTGTTAGTTTATTTTGTCTATTGTCTTGTGAGGACACCTTTTTCTGAAAAGCAACTTAGTGTTTTTATTACCCATCTATAGTTTTAGAAAAGGTTGAATCTCTTTTTTGAGTCTCCTAGCAACAACATTAAATCCCCAGGTATTTCTCTACTAAATTAACTTCATTGATTGGTTCATTGATTTGTCTTAAAGCCAGGAACAGGAGTGAGAGAGGTGTTTTGATGCTAGGAAAAATGTGCATTATTACAGAATAAAGCTCCGTTGCTGTACATTAACAGCTATGAAAAAAATCACCCTAACAGATTTTTTTCTGTCTTTACTTTTTTATTACATCAACATTTTCCAGCTCATTTGTTTTCATTATGAGACATGGATCACCCAAGTAAATATAAAATGTTGTTTTTAACTGATGAGTTCATTTATCAAGGGAAACAATCTATCCAGACCAATCTGCTCCTATATAAAAGTAATTGTCCCCTAAAACCACTAGCTGTTTATGTTGCTTTCAGTGATGACACCTGCCGTCAGGCATTTGCACTAACTAACAGGGGGTATTTTATATCACTGTTGATGAGTGTTTGTCCACTGTTCTTTGAAGAAATCATTCATTTTGAAGACTGATTTAGGTCATCCCTAATATTTCTGGACATTTGAAGATTTCCAAAGGCCTAAAATTTAAACAAAAACAAAAACAAAACTGATATAAAGCAAATGCAGAACAAGATAAAAAGACAGTGGTGAAAAAAATCTAAATCATTTACTTTTATACTGAAGAGCTATATTAGTTTTAAGACAAATTCAACAGGACACACACGTTCTAAAATGTTTTTGTTTTTATCTTCAGGCATAGGATATTTTTGCAAAAAGCTGTTGTGGGGCCAACCAAACCATTTTTTTCCATTTTCTTTTTTTTTTTTTTTTTTTTTTTTTTTATATGGTTTGTGGTTGTTTTTGTGCAGTCTCTTTCTTATTGTTGAATCATAAATGCATACCTTACCTGAGGCATGCAATGCATTAAATATATTATCTTTAGTGAGACGTTCTGCATGAATTGTTGATATTCTCTTTACAAAATTGTGGGAAGTTAGTCACTTTTGGGAAGCATCACCATGGTTCCATGTTTTCCTAATGTAAGTATTTTAATGTTAGGTTTAACATAAATATTTCTCAATGGGGGCATTCAATATTACTTTTGAATAAATTATAGAAAAGCACATTTTTACCTTTGCTTGAGTGAAAATATGTTGATGTAGTGTTACTTTAACTTGAGTCCAATTTTTGGATACTCCATCTATATTACAGCTCTAAATGATTAGCTAGTACTGCAATTAAACTCAAACCTCTTTCATTTCTGTTCAGACATTTAATCACTATTTAATTCACATATTTCAAATAAATCTTTATCACCACAATATTAATTATAAAGTCAGGTAGACATATTAGACCAGAGGTCAGCAGCAGAGATGATGATGCAGGATCTTTTCAGGTAAGGAGGAATTACAACTTGCTGAGAAAAAGATACTGTTGCAGAGAGAAACCAGTACAGAAGTTTTCCAGACATTTCAGAATTACTCATTCACCTTCCAATATATTTTTTGTCCAAGGCAGCATACTATTCTATTCTTGTAGGAAGTTTGATCTAAATCTTTTGGTAATCTTTGCATAGCTGCTGATCATTTGTCACTGTTTTTGTCATTGTTTATTGTCTATTAATAAAAAAGACAACAGTTTGTAAATTAAAGTATATTTGACCAAAAAGCAGCAATTCAGTAGCAGAAGACAATATGTAAGTTGGCAAAACCATTTTTCACAACACTGAAACACTGTTCTACCTGAGGCGAGTATATGTTTTTATTGATTCACTGATGATACCTCGTTATATTTTAAATGATTATTGTTGGACGTCACTGTGGTAACTCCAACATATTTTATAGTTATAGAAATATAATTGTATTTTTGTGTATCTTCTCAAAAGATACACAGGGAAAGGGAAAATTTCCCTGTGTTTCAGTAGCTCCTCTTCTGTCTCCTGCCTTGTAGGGATTCTGCACAGTTTGCTGCAATTTTCATAATGTTAAATAAGGAGAAGTGCTTTATATAGATGAACAAAACTATGAAAACCTCACATGGTCACTAAGTACATATATGGTGTCAATTAGTTGTTGTAAAATAACTATTTACATTAATTTGGAAGAGCCTTTTGTGAGAACATCTGCCTTGCATATAAAGAAACCCATCAGGCATGATCTTGAAGGATAAAGCACTCAAAAGAAACGTTGGGTGTAAGCACACACCTCAGCGCAAAGCGGGCTGACTGCAGCCGAAAATTGGCAAGTGACCCTTGAGATGGGTCAGTCCCAATTCACAGACAGTAAATTGTGTGGAAGGCATTGATTAATGGGGAAGACACATCTCGTTTTGGCCTTTTGGTGTCATCCTTTGCCTCTTTCGCTCTATCTTCAGCCATATCCCACTGCTGAAATTAGACTAGTGACTAAAACAACTGCTCAGTTATTGATCTCAGCAAGTAATTAATGGCACCTCTCAGGACTGACTTGTTTACAAGTATGACCGGAAAATATGACAGAATGAAACTAACTTTTTTGTTATTACTCACAATTTATATTATTAATGGAATGTTAAAATGTAAATTTCATTGTCTTTAACAAAATATTTTTTTTTCTGTTCTCATAAGATCATTTACACAAGTCAGTAAAATGCAGTTGAAAAGCAACATGCAGTCAGAAGTCCATCATAACTTCTGAGAAAAATATATCCCAAAAATCATAGATAAAAGCCCTTATGCATAATAGGACTAAAGTCATAAACCATCAGTACAAAAATATTTAGAAAATATTTTCACTCGAAAATATTTGAATAATTTATAGGAGTGTCGATTTACTGTAAACCAAACAGGGTTTATTAATGGAACAGTGACAGATTAAAAGTTCCTAACCAAAATACATAATATCTGATATATTCAATTTATCCATAGTTAAAGTTATTTTTGAATGCCCCTGTTGCTTTTCAGTTTGTTGAACACATAACATAGACTTTTTTTTATCTATTCAAACGCTTGTAGAAATGCTGCTGTAAGGGATCTGTGCCTTGCTGTCCGCTGTGACAGCAGCACTGTGTCGAAGACGACTCTCTCTTGTTTATTAAGTTATTTCATCGTCGGTCTCAATAGTTGTGACAGTCCTGGCCGTTATTGAGCTGGGCTTGTTTTCACTACATCTTCTGCAAACTCTGACACCTGATTTCATTGAGGGAGATGGAATTTGAAAGGTGGAGGACACGGGTCAACAAACCCACCTCACCACACTGTCTAATACACTGTACTCGAGCAGCTGCCTGTAAAAAAAGAAATAAATAAAAGCTTCTTTTTTTTTCACCCACTTCTCTTTTTTCTTCTTTCAATATTTTTACTTTTTTAAAACTTTTTTTAATCATGTAATTATTAAGTTTTTGTATGTTTTGTTATGTTTATAAAACATCCACAAATCTGTAAGTGGAAGCATAAAGTGAGGTAATTATCTAGTTCTGAATTCTGATGTAGCAATTTTCTCAATGCAAGGCTGAAATAGCTAATGTCAAAACGACAGATTAAAAAAAATGTGTTATGTTTCTGTAACATTAAACACTGTTGTAGTCATAGTGATTTGGATATCTGACTGTTTTGATGCAGGAAATTAAACTGATTGATAACTTTGTAATCCCTTCATTTCTCAGTTTCAGTAAAAACCACACCTCGTCCTATTGTATGTTTCTTTCTAGTCTTCTCTTCCATCCGCCTTATACTGCTCCTGGTTCTACTTGAAGTACTAGTTCACTCTGATGGCACAAGATGTGGACAGCAAAAATACAAATTTGACACATCTTTAATGGTTTCCATAGTCCTGGTAGATAAATAAAATGTATCTAGATCAGGCCCCTTTGTGTTTTAGATTTATGAACACTTACTATATAGATAGTTTATGTTTTATATTTGATTTGATGTTCATTTTAAATAACACCACTTGTTAAATGTAAAATATAAAAAAAATAACCAGACCAGTGCTCACTGTGAGTCTTTATTTTTTTTATGAGGGCAAGACTGAGCATCCAATATTTTGCCTTTACTCTGGAGATTTTTGAACTGATCATTCTCTTTGATGCTGCCCATCTAAGAGTCTAGCATTTGTATTTTTTCTGTCTTCTATATCAAGAAGCAGGAGTCTCATTGGGGCACCGCAATAGGCTGATCCAAAATCAGTTTAATTAATCTGATTTTGGATCAGTCAACTGAACTGAGCTCTAGCCAACCCAAAACCCAGCGCAAGACTGAGCACTGTGTACAACATGTCTTTGTAACCAGCAAGTTATCATTACGAAAAAATAGCAAGCAGACATGAAAGGGGGCCAAGACTTCATTAGCATTAATTTTGTTGCACTTCATCCTGTTTTCATTAAATCTGCCATTTTTAGAGGTTTAATTTTCCACCACAGAAAGGGAAGTGCATGGAGAAATATTGAATTTCTGGTCATTTCTGTTTAGACGATTAGTGGCACCATAAAGCTTTTGTACTCAGGGCACTCAAATGGCTAGAAACAGTCCTACTCTCCATGCAACTTGAAAGTCGGTGAAGATTTTCCAGAAAAGTTTTGGATACCAGGTTGAAAACTGATTTGATTCACCTTTTACAGAATGATGAACAATTTTAAACTGATAGGTTCCCCCATTTAAGTGATATATTATGAATGTCATACTATTGACCAAACTTCCAAAATTTACAAAATATTCAAATATTTACTGTGAATAAACTAAAATATCAAATGATCAGGTTTTTTGTGCGTTTATTAGTACAGTTGTGTGGTATTTCATCCCAATTTAGTCAAAAGTAAGATTTATAATTGTTTTTAAAAGCTTGTATTGAGCTTCTCTATGCAACATTGTGGAGATGGCCTCGCCCATCACCCTGCAGATATGCTCAAACTTTTGTGCAGATCCATTCAGTCGTTTTGCCAAATAGGTATTCCTGGTGTTGAATATTTGCCATATTGGAAAAACAATTTGAGGGTCGTGGTTGAAGATGTGAATTCCATCTAACAATGTGTGAGATTTACCTAATTAATCTTTTGGCTGGATGGGAATAACAATTTGTCCGTGCATATGTGTTCTCATTTTTCAGCATTTCAATAATTTACTTTCTTGAGCTAAAATGAGTTCACAAATAAAACATTAGCAATAGACAGAGAAAATTAAAATTGTCTTCCATTACCTCTGCATGCTTGGACCTCGCATAATTGCCTGCTAAGCCCTCTCTGTATCTAATCAGTATTTATTCCTTTAATCTTCAATGAAGAACTTCCCAGCTGTCTGACTGTGCCTTTTTTGAGTTTATTTGTAATATTCAAAGTACTGATGTGCTTCCACAGTAGATGTGATTCGATGTTTCTTATGTTAAAAAGTGGATTTTATTTCGGAACAACTTCAGAACCATTTGGCAAAGAGATCGCTGTACCACTAATTGGTGCATGCAAAGTTTGCTACATTTTGAAGTTATTCTATTAAATCCATTCCACTAAAACGTAAGCTGAACTGTTGCCAGAGAAAAGAAAACATTTCAGTGGGTATAAAACACATTTATTGATGGTTTTAAAAGCATTGGATTACTGTTCTGCCTCAAGAGAACCCCTTTATAATTTGTGGCTTGTATTGTATGTTTTATTCTTAACATAAACAAAAACAACCTCCTGGGGAGATCTTTGGTTCACTGCTTCTGACTGACAAATAAATCAACATTCGGCATGTGGTGTTCAACTACATTTGTAATGTAGCTGAACGCCACATCTACATTTGTAACAATATAATTACCTTTCTGCTAACTTACTGATGCAGCAAGTAAGATAATTTTTCAACAATTTGTTTTGTATTTGATTTTTCTTAATTGAAGAATGCATACTCAAATGAGAATTGTGGCATAAATGTTTCTAAGAACAGAATGTGGACATGTTTTTTGTTTTTTTTGTCGGGATCAAAAATAACCTGGGTCATTGTGCTGCTTTCAAACTACTCTCTCTCTCTCAGAGCACAATTAGAAATGTGCACTGAAAGCATTAAATATTGATTGGTCTGGATTAACTCAAAGCTTGGAGGAAATTAAAACAAATATTAATTATATTCTGGTGAATCAGCAAACTTTATTAGATTTCTGAATGAAGGCAAGTAGAAAGTCCGCACATTTCTAAGACCCTTAGTTTGTCTGTCAATTTAAATTTTAAATGATGTGGCTTCATTTACTCAGCACAGAATTTGCTTAGGTAGGTTGCAGATTTGCTACCTGAGAAGGTAGGGGTTGGCTCATTACTACACTGTATTTGCTGACCATCCATACTTTAACTTTTGATTGAAATAGATGGTCTTCCATCATATTGCATCTCTCTGCTTTTTTCTTTAGTGCTAATGGTACTCTTATACACCATCTATGAATCACAAGAGGGGGGAGGGGAAGGTTGGAGGGGGGGATTTTTCAATGCGAGAAAATGTCTTTTAGTGTGAAATAAGCACAGAGTCTGGGTGAGATGTAAATTCCATCGGCACAAATTGTTGTCAAAGTTCAGCATGTCATTTGGGGTTCACGTTACTTTTTCAACCCAGGTGTCATTTCTTATTTAGGAACCACAAATACATGTAATCCCACTGCTTCTCACATAGGGAGTTTCTTAAAGGGCAGGAGTTATCTTCCTCTTGCACATCATTCGACTTATAAAAAGAAAAAAAAAGGGCTACTGCACTGTTAGCCATTATTAATGTTTGATTAAAAACATTTCTATTGGGTCTAGTTTGATCTTGTTCACATTAGTTCTTGCCAGAACTTTGTGTATGCAACAAGGCAGCTTAGTTAAAGTTTTAAAATCGAATATATCTTGTGTTACAGCAGGGTTTGATGATTTAATACACACTGAATTTATTTAACTGAGATATGCATAGCAGTCTTACATTTAGAAATTATGAATTGCATGATTTGCAAATAATCTTTTGTTATGTAACAACTCTACGGTGCCTATGTACATTTACTATTATTTGCTATATTTATGCATGCTGGCTACATGTTTGAAAAGCATGACATCTCATCTTGTTGCTTTGTGGACAACAGCAAGGTTTACCTTACCAGAACTCCTTTGAAAGCCTTTTTCAGGAACAAAACACAAGTCTTGTATTATGAAAGGTAAAATCTCAAAGCATTTGATGCTTTAAGCATCAAATATGATGCCCTTTGTTAAACAAAACTGTGGAAACTATTTGAAAAGCTAGTCTTTCCTGCTAAGAAGTGGGGAGGTGAAGATATTTTTAAAAAATGTAAATAAATCTGAATCTGAATAGCTTTGTTTTATTTTACTTGTACTGACTAGTTTTTGTGTGGAATTAGGGTGGCAGAGAGCACATGCAATTGAGATCCCATTACAGCCATACTATCTTCTTCCCAAAGGAGGTATGTACGATGCAGAATTGATTTAATTTAAAATACCTCAGGATATTTTACATACTCCCACTTGATCAATAAGGTTTTTGGAGAAATGCTCCGTTTTGTTCATTGATGGTAAAACATAGGGGAGGGAGATCATTGTAGTTGCTGTTGTTGGACAGCTTAAGTAACAGTTTCTGTCTAGTGTGGAATATCCAACAATACATATCTTTTAAACATATTTTAAAACCTATTCCCTGGCTCTTAAGTTCTTCTAAATATTTGTTCCCTTCACTTCTCTGGAAGCTGTGTGATATGGTGGTGTGAAATACATTTGTCTAATATTTCTGAGGGCCATCTGAACAAATTGGACAGAACTCTTAAATCAATAGCATATTTTTACTTTCACTAAGCAAATATCGCAGTATCTGTTCATTGTTGTCAGGATCTGAAGACCATGTTGCATGTCCACAGTTGTGTGAACAGAGACCGGGGGGAAACAGTTTGTTTGGACAGTTAATCATCATTGAGCTGCAAATGGCCACTCTGTTGTGAGGCAAATCTCAGAGAGTAATCTCCCAATGCAGGACATAATCGGAGGCAAGGTTAATGAGAGTTTGATGGAAGCATATGCCTCACGCACAACAGTGGTACTGCAGATAATAACGGCGACAATAAGTTAATGGTGCAGGTCCAGAGACAAACATAAACAAAACACAATCAAGACAAAATGTTGGAACAAAATCAATTTAGTTTAGCTCACTCATTTAGTCATTACATCAGTCTGCATTGCTACCACAATCATTTCATTTTGATCATTCTGCATGTGGGGACTTTTATGGTACATGTATCTCTTGTGTGTCTGAAAAAGCCTCTTTCTTCACCACATGTGCTCACCTATTCTACCTCATGCATATTTGGTAGAATAAGTAGCATTACTCGTTTCTCCAGGATGACAGATGATAGTAAATCAAGCTTGACAGGAAAGGGCCTATCCGCAGAATGCAATGTGAGTCACTTCACTTCACTGGAAGCTAGTTTGCCATCATTTGGTGTGCTGTAGCCTACCTAAAGCCCAGCTGTGAGGATGCTCTGCTCACCCAGGCAGAAACTTAACAACATAATGACCAAACACTCCAGATGGATTCCATGCAATTGTGTGAAACACTGAGAAACAAAATGCTGTATATTAAAATCAGTATGCACATGAAAGGCAATTATTTTGCTATTTGGTTTTAGCATTATTTGCTTAATGCAAACTAATTTTAGAACTTTATATTTTCTCATTTTTCTTTTAGTATACATCTCTACAAATCTAATTCCAACAATTAGTGCATGTATTCTAATCCAAAAGCTTTTAGCTGTTTTAAGAATTTTGAGAGAAGCTACGTAATATCAGATGCTCAAATCATGATTTGATTACCAACCAACTATGTGCAGTAAATGATTCATCAAATTTCTGTCATAGTTTATTACTACTAACAAGCAAGCATTAAGTTGCATGGACCTGTTACAATCCTAGGGTGTTTGTGTGTTAAGCTTAATTTCTGTTTGGTTAGGTTTTTCACTTTGTTTAATCTTCTAATCTCCCCTCCTCTTGCTCTGTTTATCTTTCACCTTCCCACAGCTTGCTCCCATTCCCAGCTGTTCTCCATTTTCTAGTTCCCCCCTGCCTGCCCCCCCTCGCCTGTTCTCTATTTGCCTCTGACCAGCCCTTCTGGTTGTCTGTCGCCCCCCATGCATTCATCGGTGTATTTATAGCTTCTCGGTTTCATTGTCCATCACTGGCTCCTTCTGTGATGCTATCTGATCTTCCCCTGCTGCTTCACTGCTTGTTTGCTTTCTGCACATTTTTGATTTTCATATAATCTTATTGACTGTTCATGCAATATACATAACTGGCCCTCACTGAGCAAATAATATGTACTGCACATATGTGACTTTGCATTCTATTTGACTTAACTGCATAACTTTCCTGTTTTGTCCTTTCTTTATCTGATTGTGTTCATGTATAACCGATTCAATGAACGCATTGACCTCTCTAACACCCTGGATTACTGCATGTGTCTCTGCTCCAGTTGGAAAATCTGACAAGATACCTCAGATCATCACAACACCAGTGGAGCAGAGTCTTTTCTGACCACTCTGATTTATAGCATGGACATCGGTGTGTCAAACCGCAAGCAGACTTCCAAGCCAAAGCCAACAGTTTATTAAAAATCAAGTAAGTGGACATAATGTGTCACTAAAACGTTTCATTGACATGGACGAGGCCCCCCTCATATTTGACAATTTCTAAATTAAACCCACTTATACTCCAGGGCAACTTGCATGTTTTTCCTCTTCGTGACACATTTTTTGACTAATGGGACTTATAGTGTGGAAAATCCTGCAATCTTAAAGGCGAAATATTATGTGTTTTCCAGGCACATCATGGCTTTTTGTAACACAATCAAGTAATTATTTAACTTTCAGTTGTTATTAAAATGCTGCATATATCAAACATAAGATGCAAGAAATTTGTCTATGCAATTTGATGCCTTGAAATTGGCCTCTGAGTCTTTGATAAGCTACTACTTTTTCCAACACTACCGTCAGCATGTCCTCACAACAATGCTCCTTCATTATGGTGTTACCAACATTTTTTTTTCATTTTGTTTTTCTAAGTGTTGGACTTAAAGTAGTTGGTATGATAAACTCATTTGCCTCAGTTCTACCAGGTGTTTATTAACTCCTCTGCTGGAAACTGCAGTTCCTTGAAGGAGCATTGTGAAAATAGGTGACAATTTGTATGAACAAGAGTTTGGGTGACCTCGAACTGCTAACATGGGAGATTCAAGGATTTCTCAAACATGCACGAAAGAATTAAAATGACACTCTAGGTATGTTTTGATAAGAGAATAACATTAAAACATGATATAAAGCTCCAAAACGTTAGTTTTACTTAATACTTCCACTTTTATAGCTCTTACGATAAGACTATTAACTTTTTTACAAATATTCACATTTCTTTGACAAATTCAATCCAGAGACTTTAATTTCATTTTTAGCCTCAAATGGTCTTGGTAAAAGCAGGAAAAATGGCTAAAGAGAAGAGGAAAAGAGATATGATTATCCTCAACAGCTTTAGTACTTTTACGTTAATGCTTCCTTACCCTACAATCTAAAATATAATTTGTCCTCATTTTCAGTCATTTCAACAAATTTCCAAATGTGAGTGCAGGATAAATATTTTGAAAAATAATTCTGTCGCACATGATTATGCAATCCAATTTATTTTCAAGTTGATAAGCAAATTTGAAAATAAATTGATGAATAAAAAAGGGTTTTGTTTAAAAGTTTATTCGACAAATTGATTGATTCCAACTCAAACATGAGTTGGGATCAACTCATGTTTAACTTGCTTTATTTTTTAATCAAGAAAATGTTATCTCTGTATACTATTATAACAATTACTTGCTTGAGTAAATTCCATTTGCTTTTACTGGCTCCATTCTACTTATCTTAACAATTAATAGGTCTACTCAAAAAATATTGTACAGATTAAGTTTCACATGGACAATTGACTTGAGAGTTTGAAAATGGAAATAGCTTCCACAGTGGCATTAAGCAAAAAGGAATAGTAGATCAGTTGAAACTTCATTCTAATTTCTCACATACAACCATCTGTTCTGGCTGGGCCTCCCTGATGGCTCTGTCTAAAAATACCAGGTAACTGGGACCACTGGTGCAAGCTTTATCTCTTTTCCAAGGAGCTTGGCCAATATAATATCTTCAGCTCTGCATTCAGCCATTCAATCACTAAGAATATTTGGAAATAAAAAACATTAACAGTTTGTTTATTTTTTTATTTTTTATTTTTTTACATATATATTTGACTACTAGGCTGCGTTAGGCTAACATTTATTCGTTTTTTGTATGTGCACAAAAAAATGGAGTAAAGAAGTACAGGAATATGTTGGTGACATTGACATGGTTTAAAGTGATAGCAGTTGTGAATATTTTTGCACAGAATTTCATGGATGGTACAAAGCCAAGCTGGAAATAATGTTTTCATTTATTTTTGACCAGTATGGAGTTGCTCTGTTAAGTACTGCAGCAGTGTTTCGAGTGATTTTTTTTAATTAAATTATGCTGTAACATATATGGAAGACTGTTTTTTTGTTTGTTTGTTCCCAAATGAGAAAAGCACCTATACTACTGATACCTTTATTGGCTTTGTGATGGACTGTTCACCTATCTAGAGTCAGTCTCCACACAGCTGAAGATGGACATTGTCCTATGGATTTTTTATTTGGTTTGTTTTCAACGTCGTTTAGGGGTGGATCAAGCTTTCCTCCTTCATCACACTATTCACACTGTGTATGGAGGCACAGCTGAAATGGTGTCATCTAGGTACACTACGTGAGGCTAAAAAAAGACAGCTTGTTTTCTCAGAACAAGCACCTGCCTATCACCCTGGAGCTTTTAGCTTTGCAGTATTTTTTTATTTTTTTTTTACTCTAGTCTGAGGCTTGACACCCAGACTTTTACCACCAGATATGACAGCAGTGATTTGTTGTAGTTTGTAGCATCACTTCCATCTGAGACTTTAGAGTGAACATTGCAGCTCCCCTTAGAAGTCTGTTAATGACTCACCAGAGTGAGGCGAAATACTTTTGCTTCACTTACGCTGTTGACTGCCACTGCTGTCTATTCACAGGTTGAAAATATACATTTTCCATTTCTTAGAAATTATTAACCCAACCAGGAATCTACAACATGTGATTAGTGAAAATAATAAAGGTATTGCTTGTTTACATTAGAAGTACTGTTCTAATATATATACACTGCTCAAAAAAATAAAGGGAACACTCAAATAACACATCCTAGATCTGAATGAATGAAATATTCTCATTGAATACTTTGTTCTGTACAAAGTTGAATGTGCTGACAACAAAATCATTGTTGATTGTCAATCAGTGTTGCTTCCTAAGTGCACAGTTTGATTTCACAGAAGTTTGATGTACTTGGAGTTGTGTTGTTTGAGTGTTCCCTTTATTGTTTTAGAATAGAGGATGTCTTCTAGCTGTGTGTAACTTCGTGGCTTTGAAGGTTTGGTGTCAGCATCTTTAATGAGCACGTCTCATGTAAACATGTAATTACAGAAGGACTCTTTGACTGCCACCCTCTCCAAGGACTAGCATTAATCCCAGAGATCAATATGTCCAGCCCCAGATATGCAGAGCAGGCAATCCATCTGTCATCTTGGGCACCTTTAAGGTCTACTGGGGGAAGAACCTCTGATAATTACCTGAACACATTAATATAATACTGGAATTTACTGAGGAAATATGCAGTTGTTGCACCTGTGGCTTGACAACCATTAATGACTTTTCTGTCAGAGAAATTGCTGTTGCAGCCAATTTCTTTATGTTAAACTCAGCTTGATCATTCTATTATGTGTCTGCTTCTAAATGCACTTTGTGCTTCTTTTTTCCAAATTGGCCTCTGAAGACTGTGAAAAATGCAATATGTCTCTGTGACAGTACTTTATGTAGGTGTGAAATACTGATTACATGTGTGTCTAAAATACTGAGGAAATAACGACAAAGATCACAGCAGATAGAGAATACACTTTGTGATACATTTTTAAAGGAAGTTGCATATTAGGTTTGTATTTCATTAGGTGTTTCTATTTATTCCGACAAAAACATTTTTTTAAAACTGAGTATATAGATAAATAAAAATATTGGCTGATAAAGCAGATTCTGATTGTCGTCCCCGGGTTAGTCAAATTTAAGAATCTGTCACACAAACAACACAATATGGCTTCCTGAAGGCCTAACTTGGATTCATAACACCACAGATGACTTTTCTCTAATCCAGAGTTTGATGGACTTTCCGCCTCCAGAAAAGTGTTTTTATTCAGATTATCCAACGGTATTTATTCAGGTCTTTATTTCAGTGAAGATGCCATGTTTACTTTGTTCTGCAAGAGAACAAATGTTTTCTGCAGCTTGTGGGAAAACATTACAAATATTAATATTTTAGTTGTGGTTTTGTTTATGTCTGTTCTGTTTTATTATAAAAAAAAGTTTAAAGCCAAAGACTCAGAGAGATTACAGGAAAACCTGTAAATGGAAAGTTTAGGTATTAAATTAAAACAATTGAAAAAGGGAACTCATTTTGAGATTAAAATAAACACACCCACCAGCTTAAATTTTCCCCCATGGGATATTTTTTATGAATTTGTATATATTATGTGATAATAAATGTACTAACCACAAAATTCACTTAAGTGGGTGCCCATGAAGACAGTTTTTACATTTTATTTGTTTTTCAAATAACCTTTCAATACCCAAAATATGAATTTCTGGATTCCATATTTGATGTTCCAAACCTTTTGTTTCAGAAAAATAAATTATGAAAAACAAGACTAAAAAAGAAACAATTTAACATGGTTCAACTCAAGTGTTTTTTTTTTCTTTTCAAACAATGACAAATTTAATGTGGTTTTAAAATGTTCCTTTGTGAAAATTAAAATGAATGCAAATCAAAGCATAAACTGCACATTATTAAAATTGCATTTGATGATTACTACAAGGAAAGCAAACAAACAAGGGCAAGTGGAAACTTGGAGTCAGCCAATAACTGAACAAACTCTCGGATCAATAGCTGCAATCAGCGATCGGCCTCCTGCCAGTGCTGCAGTACAACCAAACATTATTAAGCAGCCATTGACTTGGATTTATCTTGTACAATAAACAATAAACTAACTTAAAATAAAATAAACCACACACAACAGGACAGCCCTGAATTAATTTATTAGATTCCTAAAAAAAAAACAAAAAAAAACTCTTCTGACCCACGCTATGATTTAAGGGTTAGAACTGCTCGGATTCAACACCTAACCCCAAAACATATGGAGTGAATAAATAGAACCATAAATTCTGTTGTCTATCAAAAAATATTGACCAAGAATGTCCGGCCATGTGTCATGACCTCAAGCTGAAAAAAAAGACCTGATCCACAATTACCCAAAAAAGTCCACCTCTTAATGGCTGAAAAGACAAAATAAAAACTTTGGAGTGGCCTATTCAAAGTCCTGATCTGAATTCTATTGAGATGTGGTGGCATGACCTTTAAAAAGGTAGTTCATCTTGGAAAACTCTCCAATGTTGTTGAATTACAACAGTTCTACAAAGATGAGTGGACCAAAAATTCCAACACAGCTGAAAAAGACTTATTGCAAGTTTACGCAAATGTTTGATTGCAGGAATCAGAAAGAGGGAAAACACTTTTTCACACTACTGTAGATGCTAGAATAGAGAACTAATTAATCACAGTCTCCTTGGACATAAATAAGTGGCTTTAAGTTTGCCAGGACAGATTCTTTTACTACAATGGCCTTTCATTAGAGTCAAGCTGCTTTGTCTCTGGTAACTTGATGAATTATAAATCCATTCTTTGTTTACATTTCAGTTGTGGTCTGATCTTTTTCAACAGATTCCATCCTGAAAAAAAGCCCCCTTTAGAGATATCTTTAAAAGAGTTAAGCTTTCTTCTATTTCTTGTATGTCAAGACATCAGCTCCTCTGATATTGTAAAGGTCTTTCAAGTTTTGTAATTGAATATAAGAACTCCTTGTAACTTGTAGGAACACAAAACTTTAATTACTATTACTATTTGATACTATTACATCATCAATGATCATTTACCGTCATCATTTGCACCATCGTTTACATCATTTATTTCTAGTGACATTATGAAGCCAGACAACTCTTCTTTTCTCCTCCGGTGTCTTAATGCTTACGAGCTTTATAGGTTTTGCTTTTGTGGAATAATAGACACTAAAACATTCCTCCAAAACTTGTCGAGTAATAAACTGCAAGCAGATGCTTCCTTCAAAAATGTAACATGTAGTCACTCCAAAAATACTAAAAGTAAGCCGAACTGCACAAACCTGAATTTAATTGCAGGGGTACATACACCTATATGTGCAAATGCTTTTCAGAGGCTTGCAACTGTGCGCAGTGCCAGAGGGTCTCTTTCCATGACCCAGTACCTTTGTAGTGCACTTGCCTAGCCTTGTCCTCCTTTCCTTTATAACAATGGGAAGGGTAATGGCCTCCCCAAGGCCTCCTCATTCAGTCTTATTGCCCTGCCAGCATCAAGCCAGCTGTGTCATAAAACAATTAGCTCCATTTATCAACCTTATATCCTCTATCTGTGGACAGGGAAAGGAAGCATAAGAAGGGGAGGTGTAGAGGAAGAAAACGACAAGTAGGGGGGAAAGATGTGGAACTGGAGAAAAGTTTATAAAACAAAGAAACGTATATTTCTTGTTTTGTTGTTTTTGCTACCTAAATCTGTTGACAAAGTGACATTATTTTAGCCTTTGAGTAGAAATATTTCTGATAATTCTGAACAAGTTGCACACTACCTGGCAATCAACCGTGCAAACAATTAAGGCAAATGTTTTCTCTTCCAAACAGAATCGTACAATAACTGTGTTGTTGGAGCTCTTTTAAAATCATGTGTGAAATGTAGCATGCCATAAAGTTCCACACTTGCATTTATACAGTTGAATTGTTAATAAATTCATGTTGCTAAAATAATGGAACAAATTTTGAAGAGGCTTTCACTTTGGAGTTCCCTGTACCCTACATCTTGTGCCCTAAAACCTGTGCTAACATTAGCCTCATCAGAAATCTGACTTCCTGCTACCAGAGGAATCATCCTTCCTGGTTTGATTGCAAGGATCTCTTGTGTTTGCCTCTGAGTCTGCATCTCTGGCGCTAATCAGACTTTGAGTGTTTCTCTTCTTTTTTTTCATATTTATCTCTGCCCATGTTATTCATATTTGCATTTTTTATCATTTACCTTTTCTTAAACAAAACCACTGTGGTAGATGTTTGGCAACTGTTAGAATCATTGTAACTCTTCCCTCAAAGCACAGTCAAACAACATTAAAGCAAAACAAACACTCAGTGTATAAAGTTGAGATTAAGGCTTTAAAGCTTTACAGTAAAAACGTTTAAAACATCAGATTTTGATGATTCCGTGTAATATAAGTGGTGCCCTCACAAAATAATAGTAACTATTCCAATCCTCACCAACGTCAGCACCCTACTGAGACTGAACAATGAAAATATCATGATATATTGTGTCTGGGCATTCAGAACCTATGTGGTTACAAATAAAATTATAGCTGAACAGCTGAATATAAAGCATAAATACAAATAAACACATCACAGAAGATGAATAGTAGCTTGAGACCTCTTTTCAGGTCCTCCAGAGATGTATGATGCCACTGTTAAAAGCTGTAGACTAGGAGAGTTTTTTTTTTTATTTTTTTTTTTTACTTCCCTACTTCATTTCTCTTGGTTGATGAATTGTACCTTTAGTTTCTCTGAATGATTGTCTGGTTTTCTACAATATCCCTCAATTGTTCATGTCTCTATAAAATATATAGAGCACAAAAAGAAAGATGTTCTGTTGGGGGAAAAAAACACTGATACTGAATTTAAACACAATTAAGTATTTGCCTCTAAATGATTTAAAACGTCTCCATGTTCAGCTCCTTCCTAAGTTTCAAGTTTCTGTGTTTTACCAGCAGTGTTTGTACAGAGGTGAGTTAAAGCTCATGTAAAATTAGGCAACTGACTCCACTGCAGACACTGATATCATGTTAACATGTAGAGAGCAGTAATTATCCCTCAGCAGAAATAGCAACTCATTACAAGAGCCATAAGAGGGCACAAGGTCTCTGAAAACACACCCAGCTGCTACAGCCTCATAATCCTTAGCTCATCGTTTATGTCAGCAGGAAAGTAGTAAATGTCTGGACTTAAATCATGGCCTCTACTCCTCAAAGTCTTTAATTAAGGTCTGATCGCCCTGTCCTTCGTTCCCTATATTAGTGTGTTTAATTTCCTACTGTCATATCATCTTCCCTTCTGGATACATTATTCATCAAGCCTATCCATTTCCTCTGTTTCAGGAAGCATGCTTATTTCGTTCCATTCAAACGACTATCAAGAACAGCTTAAAATGATTGTTACTTACGATAAAACTCAGGTTTAAACGGCAGTGTTTAGACGGGCTTGACTCATTCCACTTTCTTTGTGAATGAGGAATGAAGTTCTAAATTCTACAAAACTTCTTCGTGCTTTCTAGTGTTACAACCAGAAACTTTAATTTAATTTACTAGGGTTTTTTGTGACACATCAACACAAACCAGTAGGCCATTGTAAAGTAGACAAAATTGGATAGATTATTTTCAATGTTTTATACTAAAATTCTGAAGATATCCTATTTTCTTTTTTGCCAAGCTTATATGGTTATGATAATCAAACCATTTTATATCAAACAAAAACATCATGCACAAAGACTTAATTCAGTTTTCAAATGAATATTTAATTTCTTCAGTAGAAAAAAAAAAATCTACACAATCTTGTCCTATCCAAAATTGTTTTTTGATTATACACATTCTTTAGAAAATGTTATAAATTCCACCAATCACAGTCTCACATTATTACAGTCAGAGCTGTAAAATCAAGAAATAATCTTATTATAACAACTGATAAATTGAAATGAGCTAAATGTTTTCCCAAGGTGGCACATCATACACATTTCTAAAAAGGTTAAAGAACAGATGGAAAACAAGGTAATTGACATTCATGAGTCTGGAAAGGCTACCACATCATTTCTACATCTTTGGGACAAATAATAAAAAAAAAGAAATTGCAGTAAGAGCATCTGAACAGAAACAGAGAAAACATAAAACATGTTTCCAGAATTGGCCACTCTACCAAATTACTCCAACAGTGCATCACCAACTCTATATAAATTCACAAAAGACCCCTGAAGAATACCTAAAAGGACATCACACATCAGTTAAGGTTAGTGGTTTTGTGATTCAAGAATACGAAAGAGACTGGGCAAAAATTACATAAGTAAGATGACTCTAAAGAAAAAGCACTGCTGACCAAAAAGAACACAAAGGCCCATCTGTGGGAAACCTTGTGAATGTAGTTTGATGATCTGAGACACATAAGCCTTGTTATAAGAGGTGTTAAAGAGAGGAAAAGTGCCCCTAACCAACATTTTATAGATGACTCCTCTAGGAATTCAAAACTGTTATTTTCTGGTTTCCCAAATACCCCCCTTTAAAGTTCAAACTGATTACTTTTCTGTTAAGGTTATGGGACCAGCAGGAACTTGAACAGCTTTTTCAACACTGTCACTTTGTTACATAGAATATTGTTGGTGAATCTCAACAACTTTTTCTTTTTCCATTTCTTTTTGACAACACCACAGAAGTACTTTTGTCTGCTCACAGAATCAATCAAGTGTGGCAACTGGCCACCCTCTGCAGTGACAAGTGCAGAATGAAAAACACTTTAGACCATGACACATAGAGTTAGGTGCCGCACATCAACAGGTTGTCTTATCGCTGCGCTGTGGACCATGAGCACTTGAGTGAAATGGGCAGAGAGGCTCTCTACTGTGAGATGAGAGCAGGAGACGGTGTTGCTTCTGGCCGAGTTGAGAGGCTGAATACTGAGGAACCAAGGCCAATGCGGAAGCTCGAGGATCAGCATGTCTGCCCAATTTTACAGTTGAGAAGGCTTTGTCGCCATCGATGCCGCAGCCTCCAAATGCAGCGTTATTTGAGTGGCTCTTGAACCAATAGAATGTGGACAAATTTGGGAATTGGGCTGTATGTTTTGTTTTTTGGGGGCATTTTTCTCTCATTTTAGTCAGCGGCATTTATTCAGCCATCAGTCACATGAAGTGACACAAGAATTTTATTATTTTGTCTTGCAGTGACAAGTTCATAAATTTACAAAAGCCATGTAAGAAAAATTAGGAGTGTCCAACCTCGACATTCAGAAGTAGATCCTTCCGAAGGATACATGTGCAATAACACAGCAACAATTCCCCCTTTTTTTTGTCAGGATTCCCTAATGTTATTGGTGCACTGAAGTGCATTAGGATAAAAAGTCTCTGGTGCACATGAAGGCTCAAGTGTTCCTTCAAGAGCTCTAAAACAACATACTAAATCTCTTAGCAGTACTGTATATATGGTTGTGTGGCATTAAAAAAGAAAAAAAAATAAGAGGAAAGAAATCAGCCTTACAAAAAAGCAAAATTGGAGCAGGGAGGAAGAGATGTTATTCCAGTAAGACAAGAGGAGGTGGTGGGTGTGCACAAAAAAGGTGCTCTATATTTTATTAATTTCAGTCTTCACCCTTTTATCATGTAATTATTGCACATAATATTAACCTGTCGTGAACAGGAATTTAGGATGAAATAATTTGATTCATAATGAAGTATATTAGTTAAAATGTCAGACTGTACCCATTTTATTCAGTGAATATTATTTAGAATTTCAAATGTCACTCATGCACTACCCAGCAAAACATGCATATGTTAATTTGCACTTTCACACTCCCTGCAAACACTCTCACCAACTTCAAATTTTTGTGGTTGAATGCAAATGAAAGTAATTTTTTAAATAATAATAAAAAACACATCCATTAATATATTGGGACAGAGTATTGCACATATCACCAAAAAAAGAGAGATGATGTACTCAAACAATTAATGTTAAAATACAGCTCTTTTTCTTGGCTTATTAATTTATCTTATTTTCAGATTGCAAGGCCCAGTAAAGTCAGCAGTGATGTTCCTGATCAGACAGGAACATTACTGCTGCTGATGTTCCTGTCTGAACAGGAACATCAGAAAAAAGATTTGAAAAAAGATCAAAATGGTCCTTCTATTATTGTGTGGAACAACAACAGAAGTTAACACAAACAGAAACCGATACAAATGTAGAAGCTCTGCTTTAGCTGTGATTTAGAAAGAGCAGAAAACACTTAGTAGAAACCAAACGTAAAAACTAAAACATGAAGACATATATTAAATCTTTAGAAATGCAAATGTGTGTTTTCCCAATCACTCTTTTTTCAGTATATGATGGAGGACAATATCTGCTCAGAACAAAAAGTGACCCAGTTAAGCGTTATCTACAGTTCGATACAAATTTTCTGGCAAGCCTAGTGAAGATAGTCACATAATCTCTCTTATTTGTTTTATTTGTTTTATTCAACCTTCAATTTCAGTATATCTGTGTTATTGAATGTGGTGGTCACCTCTCGTTGCTTTATATATGTTGGTCACACTTATGTTTAGCACTGTCAGCAGTTCTTCATTTTACCTGGGATACTGTAAGACGTGTACCTTTGATGTCCTGCCATATCCTCACACATGTGGATTCTGGGTGAAAGTAAATGTTTGGAGAGGCCAGACAGAAGCAGACTGGTAGTATGTCATGTATGCTCTGCTGTCATGTGTCGAGGGTCAACCTTCTCTGTGTTCCCACGATGGTTCTCCATTCCAACCCACGTAGTGAGGCTGCAGCTCAGTTAGATGAGGCCTGGATGACATCCCCCCCCACCCTAAGGCACTCTGAGGGCGTGCTGCAATCCTTCATATTCCAGAAGCTTTGACATTTTTTTATATAAAGGCAATGCATCAAGGGGAAAAAGTTTCAAAGCAACGAAAAAGTTGGACAAAGCACTAGAGCGAAATGCATGATGGAATTTTGAGAAAGAAAAAAATATGTTGATTTTCAATAAAAAAAATAAAAATAAAAAAAGAAAGGGACTGTTTTGTTGAATAAATGGTTAAGTATGCAAAAAAAAATGTTCACCATTTATGGTGTGGCAGATTTTGGTATCACACTTTTTCTTTTTGTTTGATTCTGACTCATCAGTCTTTTTCACACTTCTAAAGTAGTTGTAAGAATATCTCTTCAGGTTTTCTAAAGGTCACTGTCTTCTGGGCAATGCATGATTTTCCAGTGTGTAAATTGTTCCTGTCAAAATTAAGTTATTTAGCTCTTGGAACAGAAATGAACAATCCACTAGTAACCGAAATGGCAATTTATTCCCAATGGCTTAATAAAAACATATTAGGGGCTCCATTCACGAAACGAAGATTCAAAGACGGAATTTAAAATAAAGTTGCACAAAACTATAAAATGTTTGACAGTGATTGAGTTGGCTGAAATGGGCTTACACGGCACATTTAGTAATTTGCACACCTACCTGCTCTTCAGAGCGGCACAATTACAGAGTGTCTCGGGGGCCGTTTGTGCCCCGGCTGCCTCCTTCTCCCAGTGCCCTGCTCGGCCACTGAGGTGCTGGCGTGAAATGGCTGTTAATTCCTTTTGCTATCTGTCCCCCACAGAGCCTGTTTTAAACGCACATATGAATCTGTGGTCCACTGAAATACATAAAGAATAAGAGTTTTTTTGTTTTTTTTTTTGTTTGTCAAGACTGAAAACATCAAACAAGTAGAAAAGCTTGTTGCTTAAATTCTCTCTCTACGGTTGGATTTATTAAGTACTGCACCCTCTGGCATCAAGCACAGAAAAACAAACAAACAATGGTAATGCACTGAACTGTATATATAAATATATATATATATATATATATATATATATATATATATATATATATATATATATATATATATATATATATGCTCCAATAATTCTGGACATTTTTCTTCTCATTCTGTGTTAAAGATGTATAGTTGTCAAGTTGTCAAACCATACGGAATACAACTTGTGTGTATTACATCAAGGATATATGGCACCAATTAGAAATAATGAATATTCTTGAACTTTCACCAATATCACTTTCTTTCTTTCTTTTTTTTTTTTTCACATTTGCATGTTATTGTCTCCAACTCACCCTGTCAAATCACAGATAAAGTTTTTTTTAATCTGTCACTGTTGTGCAATAGGAGGGTTGCAATGGAAGTCTGGGCTTGACATGGTGGCTCAAAACAACAGCGTGTATATCAACACACTGATATGATGGACACAGGCACCTGTCGTAACGCATAAGTCCACCTGCAGAAAGGCTTTGCTTTGCTTTCTGTGGATTTAAGTGCAAATAATGTGACTTTATCTGGAATTTTGGTCTAGGTGGTATTAGACATTCAGCTCCTCATGCTCCAATGCCAGGCGAAATAAACGTCAAAGGAAAAAAAAGCGTTGCACATACACACACTAGACGAAATAGAAGGAACATCCCCAGCACAGGCATTTGACTCTAAAATCTTTCAGTGTTCTGTTTATTACTTTTTCTCTTTCATTTTAGTCCATTTAATCTCCTCTTATTCCCCCTGTTCATTTGTGTTTAATTTTCTAGTGATATTTCAATATAAAAATAGACTGAATGGGAATTGTTCTGTATTTTGCTGACTACTTCAAATGGTTTTTGCACTATTAATCACATTCACCAATACAATTTGAGGTTGGGAAGGCCTCCCTACCATCACCCCAATATTGAGCTCCCTCAATTCAGGACGCTGGCTCGGCCACTCCAAAATTTCCATATGGCAAAGGTGGTAGGAGGTTGTCTTATGATCGGAGGGTTGCCTATTTGAATCCCTGCTTCATCTCTTTAGTCATTGTGTCCTTCACTTCATCCACTGTGCCTTCTAATGGTGCTCAGAAGACTGAGTATTGCCAGTGCATGGCAGCTTCGCCTCCGTCAGTCTACCTCAGGGCAGCTCTGGCTACAATCCAGTAGCTTGCCATCCTCAACTTGAATGACTGAATGTGATGTTAAGTGCTTTTGAGTTCTCTGAATTTGATAAAGTTTTCCAGGCTTCCATTGAAGCCCATTTGTCACACAACATTGGCAGATTGCAAAAAGGTTTTAGCTATAGTTTTATAGGATCAGCTGGAGACAACAAATAAAGGGAATTTACCATTTATCATTAATATTAATTCCACTTAGAACAGGTAAAAATTTTAAAATCAGTTGAAATCTAAACTTACTGGGACCATGTCTCAATGTAAAGTTCCCACTGTTAAACATATGTCCACCTCCACATTGCAGACAGTATTAGTCACGTGAAACCAAACAATGAAATATATTTTCTAGTTTTTCAAATGTTGAGCTATTTTCAAAATATTCCAAGGATCCAGCTAAGAGGACTGGTCAAAAACAATTACAGTTCAGTGTATTACATATTAGACTGTTATTTGGTCTTTTAGTTCATGGCAAAATTAAATTTGTCCTTTTATGGTTTTGTTGACAGAGAATTTCAACAATTATTTATCTACCAACAATACATGGAGCCACTGTTTCACACCAGTATCGTTTATAGTGCATTTATTTTGCACAATAATGATTTGAATGTGTCATATTAATGAAATATTAATGTAACTTCGTAAAGGGGGAAATTTGTACTCGAATAAAGGGGGAAATTTGTACTCGAAAAGCTTTCTTCAATAATTTAATAATCAAACATTTTCCTAAGCTTTTCCTAACCAGTTTGAGATTGCTCAACCACTCTTACTCCTTAGTTTGGTAGCCCAAAATTGATCACTAATAAAAACATGTTCAAAAACTTTGTTTGAACAAAGAACTTTGTGACAATTTTTACCTCATAACCAACAACATCGATTTTTCACTGACACAACTCAGTAAGTTCTAAAGGTTATGCAAAGGAAAGTTTATTTCCTTTAAATTATGAATTTAAATGTTTTTTTGTTTTTTTTTCTGCATACTTATGTTTTTGTTTCAGTGAACTAATAACATATTATTCTTAGTCAACCTTCAGATTACTGTATTCACATGCTCTGAAGTAGATTCATTTTATACTACAATGTGAATGGTAAAATATTCAAAATGAGTATTTGCTAATGTTTTTGAGGTGAGACTCTCATTTACAAGTTTTACCGGTTTTGGATGGTGTTTGTTACTGGACATCTGGGTGAGCCAGTAGGTGGCAGTAATGCACCTTTAGTTGTTTGCCAACACAAAGAAAATGAAGAACGGCAGTGTTTTTGTGGATGTTTCTTCTGACTGTGATGGCTGAATGGGTTTTCTGCTGATCACATTGGTTCTGTAGCATTACAATGACTCCTGATGCTCTAGCTGTACGTTTTGCTTGGTGGTTCAGCTGTGTTGGTTTCTTTTTTCTAACCGCCTCATTTGATTAGTGCGGAGCCAGTGGAGGGATCATGGGAATTTTATTAGGCCCGAGCAGCTAAGCGCTGCGAAGGCCTATTGTATCTGTACTGTTTCTTATTATTATTATTATTATTATTATTATTACGATTCTCCCTCCGAATGAAGTGGCTTTTTGGGGGCTTTATCATATTCAAAAACTCACCAAACTTGGCAGAGGCCTTAAGCCTGTTTAAAAAATTTTCATATTTTAAGGTCATTGCAAAAATCACACAGGAAATGGCTCAGTAGCGCCACCTAGCAATTTTCAAAGGACCCTTTGCTATTCACTTACTTTATCGTAGAGACATGAAATTTGGTACACTTGTAGAGCTCCCCAAGACACTCAAAATTTACAATTAATGTCATAGTGCAAGTATCACAGAAAGTCGGCCATTTTGGATTGAAGCTCCGATTTTGACCCCATTTTTGCCGTTTACAGCCTTCGCATTTGATCGAACTCCTCCTAGGGATTTCGATTGATCGGCTTCAAACTCGGTCAGTTTGTTCATAAGGCATGTCCCATCTAAAGTTATCAAAATGGTGAGTTTTTGAGTATGCTGAAGGGGGGTTAGCAGGGGTCAAAGTTCACCAACTCGCCATAAAAAAATAAACTGTTATATCTCCTACACAGAAACTCACAGAGGCACCAAAGTTCTGTGATTGATCATCATCGGGTCTCCTACAATACCCAATGGTCGAATGATGACATCACTTAGGCCACGCCCCCTGAGAACAGGAAGTGTCATGTTTTACTGTGAACGGTCGCTATCTGACCCCTTTGACCTCATCAACTTGAAACTGTACCCAGAGACAGAAGACATGTTGGTGTGTTGAGGATTCCAACCCTGACCAGCTAAGATGGAGCAGGTGGGCGTGGCGGCGTGGCGAAGTGACCTGTAACGCCACTGCCATACGTTTGGCTCTCAATTCCAGAGTTTCGGGCCGAGTTGCTCCAAACTCACTATGATGGGTCCTCTGCCAGTCCCTGACAGGAATCCATCACAACAATTGGTGGGCGTGGCCTAATTTTTCTATAGCGCCCCCTAGAAAACTTTAAACGATCAGCCCCAAGCCATGCTTTAACCTACAATTACGAAACTCGGTACACATGTGCACCTTGTCAGGATGTAAAAAAAAGTCTCTTGGAGCCATGGTCTAAACCCCACAGGAAGTCGGCCATTTTAGATTGAAGTTTGGATTTTGACCCCATTTTTGCCGTTTACAGCCTTCACATTTGATCGAACTCCTCCTAGAAATTTTGATTGATCGACTTCAAACTCGGTCAGTCTGTTCATAAGGCATGTCCCATCTAAAGTTATCAAAATGGTGAGTTTTTGAGTATGCTGAAGGGGGGTTACCAGGGGTCAAAGAAAGGACTTCATTCATCAGCAGTGACTGTTTAGAAACCATTTCCGTATTTCGCCACTTGGGGTCAGTCTTACTCCACCAATGAAACAACGCTCTTTCAGCACAGGGATAAAGATGATGAATTTCGACAGTAGGGGTCAGTCTTACTCCACCAATGACAAACATCGACAGGCGTACGGCCGCGAAGACTGTGGGAGAGCTGTGTCTTTAAGCTAATACGTTCTGTCAGCCGGCCGGCTGCCGTTCATGGTCGAGGTTCGTACTGTTCTGCTGTGGACTGTAATTTTTTTTGCTAACAGTTGGACCTGCTAACTTTTCCTGAACATTTTGCACGGACTTTGGAGCAACAGAACCGGACCACGCTCAACGTTTTGCTTGGGTTTTGGAGCCGAACCTCGCACGTGAGCCGGAGCGGATTGTTGAAGCGGAGTTGGAGCAGTTTTATTGTTTAAAAACTCGTAACTCTCGGTGAGTAACGCTGATTATAGGAGCCGTCATGTTTTGGAACTCCGAGGGACGATGCTAACCGAGTCCATTCAGGCATGCAACGTTTTTTAAAAGCTAACGAGCGCTTTAATAATTCAATATACTGAATATTGTGTTTCATACATCCAGTTTCATACATTGAGCATCGTTTGTTGTTACGCTTAGTAATAAACAAGGGGAAAAGCATATTAGCAGAGCACAGTTAACTTTCAGCACATCCGAACAGTAGCACAGGTTGAATCCACCCATTAATTAGGTATTTATCACAGGAAATGCTGCAACTAAATATGCCTAAAACACAAGAGCAGCGGACTTCTTTTCCAGACGACGCTAAATAATAAAGACGTGAAGCGAAGCCTCTCCATGAGGTTCACGGAAAGAGGACGGTGTTGATTCCCAGGTTCAGGTGTTGCGATGCGCGCTACGAATAAGATGTTTTGGAACAATTTATTTATTTTTCTTCACAGTTTTGTTAATAGTAAATAGGGTTAAATAATAAAAACTCCAGAAGTTATTATTTTCTTTGTTTACTTAAAGGAAAATGTGACGGTACGCAGAGTGCAGCTGCAGGCGCTGCTGCGTTCCACCAGTTTCCTGCAGGCGCCTGCAGTTCTAAACTTTAACAGCAGGAAAGACTTTTATACTCTTTCCTGCTAAATGTTTTTATCATTTCCCTCGTTTGAACTCTAAATATAAACGTCAAACGTTATTACTTCAATGAAAAAAACATTTAATTAAATTATTTTTTGGTAGTGCTCCATAATTATAATGGCTATTTTTAGGAGTAGCTCCGCGGGCGACTGAAAAGGTCCCTGCAGGCGACTGGGTTGGTGACCCCTGGTTTAAAGTTTCGTTTGAAAGAGCTAAGAAAAAAATCCTAAGTGTCTTATTAACGAGTGATTGGGGTTATAATATTTAGTTGTAGCGCTTCCTGTGATTAATACCTAATTAATGGCTGGGATTGAGCCTGTGCTATTGTTCTAATGTGCTGAGAGTTAACTGTGCTCTGCTAATGTGCTTTGCCCTTGGTTTATTATTTATTTAACTGGAACATCTTCAACTTTAAAATGTTCCTCTGATTTTAGAAGAAGGTTGAAATTGCACTGCATTAAATCTAAGTTGTAGTTAGCATGAAAGCATGTGGGGCGTGGCTTAGTGTGAAACTGAATATTTGCCATGAAAGATGAAGATTAAATAACTTCCAAATGCAAGATGACAGCTGCACCAGACTTCCTAATTCTCTCTGCAGAACACATTTACATGGTGACTTCATGACATCACGTTAGCCCCGCCCACTTTTAGCATAGCGTGAGCTGTTTTTTCTGCTGTATATTTTACTGTTATTCTATCATTTATGAGTTTTATGATCTGAAAACTGACTTAAAACGATAAAATGATGAACTCTGTGGAATGCTGGCTGCTGACTGAACCGCATTTGGCTGTAGAAATGGCGAACTGCAGTTCTTCGCCATGTGCATAAGATCGGCTATAAATCACTCATGGATCATCCGACTGGTGCGAAACTGGATATGTATGACCTTTGTTGACCTCTAAGGAGAACAACAGCATTGAAATGTAATTTGACTCCACTGCTCCCCCTAGGTTAATCCACCAGCTATATCTCCTCACTAAATGCGCCAATCTGTACCACATTTTTTGTGCGTCGTCAGGGAGCGCCGCCGAACGCATCAGTGCAAACCGCCTGGTGGACGGGCGCGAAACTGCGCAACAGCTTCTGCGTTGGCATGTGGGCGCAGTGCTGGAATCTAGCAACAGCTTCCGCGGTTCGTGCAGCCGTTAGCCCCGCCCCACTTTTTAGCATAGAGTGACCTGTTTTTTCTACTGTATATTTTACTGTTATTCTATCATTTATATGAGTTTCATGATCTGAAAACTGACTTAAAATGATAAAATGATGAACTCTGTGGAATGCTGGCTGCTGACTGAACCGCATTTGGGTGTAGAAATGGCGAACTGCAGTCCTTCGCCATGTGCATAAGATCGGCTATAAATCACTCATGCATCATCCGACTGGCACCAAAATGGATATGTATGACCTTTGTTGACCTCTAAGGAGCACAAGAGCATTGAAATTTGACTCCACAACACCCCCTAGGTTAATCCACGAGCTATATCTCCTCGCTAAATGCACAAATCTGTACCACATTTTTTGTGCATCGTCAGGGAGCGCCGCCGAACTCATCGATGCGTACCGCCTGGTGGACGGGCGCGGAAACTGCGTAACGGCTTCTGCGTTGGCACGTGGGCGCGGTGCTGGAATCTGCGCAACAGCTTCCGCGGTGCCGTGCGGATGGAGGTCCAGTAAGCTGCGTGAGAGCTTCTGTGGTGGCTGGCGGGCGGAGGTTGCTAGTTACCCCGCGGTGGCCAATAGGCCGGAGCGGCGCTTGGCTGCGAGGGCCGACCGATGCCGCTTGCGGCTTTAATTTTTTTCTTTTTGCATTCCTTTGAAGTTGTATATTGCCTTTACAAAACTGCATTTTGTTAAAGCTGATAAACATGAGTAATGCTACAATCAATATTTGTAAACATTAATTTTAACATCTTGAGTTCTTTAGTAATGGATTATCTTGGACACAAGACTTTATTTACATAGGGCTTGATTTGTTTGGCTTTTAATGTGTTAAAACTAGACCATCCAAGTGCAATCACTTGCAGTGTGCAGATTTAGTAATGGTTATTAATTTGGGTGTACAGTGTACAAGGCGTGTTAAAACTTTCTTTTTCTTTCAGCCTCAGGTCATATGATCAGTGCTTTTGGTTCTAGATTTGACCAGAATAATACTTTACTTATTTTTACCTTATATGAATTATAACTATATTATAATCGAATTATAAAACAATAATTCCAACATTGTTAAATATCAGGAATGAAAATCTGGTCCTTGTTTTTAAACTGAAGTTGAATATCAATGGCACATACACCAGAGAACAAACTACTTAAAAATGTATTGATAATTTAAATAAACAGTTGTACTAAAGAGGACATAAAGACATCACATGTTCAATTTAGCATTATATCTAAAGTTTATATGATGTTTGTGCAGAAAAGTCATTTCCTCCTGCTTTGTAAAGCACCATGGCTAGTTAATGGTGTCTAACTAGCCAGGTTTGTAGTCTTAGTAGTAAACATTTAGTAGGCTTTTTTATTTTACTAAAACACTGACTAAATCATGCAGAATTGTAATTACTTGTTTGATTTAATGATTTGCAAGTTGCAATTTGTTTGCCCTTTCCTCTCCCCAGAAAATACTTCCAGAGAACCAAATTTGTGAATCTCCTTTTACCATGGGGAATAGATTTGTGTAATCACAAACCACTGACTGACAGCTCTAGGCAATACATGGGATAGGAGGATATTAAACAGCAAGAAGTTATAACACAAGCCTCTATGTGCTTTTTAAATGACTTATTAAATTTGTGTTATGCCTTACAATGGAAAGCCAGCCCTTACGACCTTATGTTCTTTGTTCATACATGATTTTACTTGAAAGTAAAAATCACTTGGTATTATCATTTTTATCCTTATAAATTCTTTCTATTATGGAATACAATTGGGTTTATTTTATTTTGATCGAGTTTTTAGAGAGAAAACTGCTAAAATAATTAACTTTTGCAATAATATTCTGTTTCTATATAGTCATGTTCATAGCAGCTATCACTATCTGTTCTTTAACTTCATTGTTATTATTGTCACACTTTACTCTGCTGGAAGTGAATGCAAGTGCACCATTAAAATGAGCTAAGTAAAAAGCCATTCCCTAAATGATGTTACATAAAAGATGATTAGCAAGTTGATTGTATGAATAATGTATTCATTGATGTGGGCTATTCAAATAAAATCAGCCATGATGAGCATTAAACAAGCGTCTCTCATTCTTTTTTTTCATTCTATTCTTTTGCTGCACAAACCACAAGGGCACAGATTGAGTCACTTAAACACGTACAGTTCCATTTTGAATTAACTGACTGAGAAAACAAAAAAAACAAAACAAAATGAAAAACTGAAAAGAACATAAAGTAAAATAAGGGTGAAAGAAAAATCTTTTTCTAGTACTGTACAGATAACTACAATGAATAGGTCTCATCTCACACATTTTGGTTTTGATTCATTTTAAATTCATTGTAAAATAAGCTGTTGGACTGGAAAATGATCATCTAAACCTCTGCGGTCCTTGCAGGGTTGGAGTGAATGATGTGGGAGTTCAAATCTACATAATCTGTAGATTTAAACTCCTGAGCAGCATATTAAAGCCACGGTGACTTAAACCTTTTGTCATTTATTGTTTGGCTAACCTGATAACAGATTTTCATCGCAGTATGGGGCATTTTCATGGCCGATGTTCTGCTAATACAAAGACGTTGTGCCTTAGTTGTAAGTCATTCTGCTTGAAAGTTTTAACAAAAAACATGTGGACGGCGGATGGCGAGGCATATCTAAGGGTATGGTTGGTGCATGCATAACAGTGGTAGATTGGGCCCACTGAGCTGACAGCACAATGTTTCCCTCTACTGGTGATTGGTGCGATCACCATATGCATCAGATATTTAAGATGTTTAAGTCTGTATAGTACTGCTGATGATAGAAAGGATGAAAGGTTCCCCACTTGATGGATTCATGTGAAGACAAAGCAAAGCAGAAGTCATTCTAGAAAAGATGAGAAACAAGCAGACAAGTAGTACTCAGCAGCTGTTCATCTCTGCAGGTGATGTATATGTGACGTTGAACTACGATAGAGCTGTTGCAGCAGAACATTAGCGCTCCACACTACGAATCAGTTGTGACAGAAATCCTTTGCAGCAAGGTTACATAATACCCAGAATCAAGGAAGATGCGTGTGAAGGGGAAGAAGGATGTATATTTTAGTCATCTCCCCTATCTTTGATGGCACAGCCCCGTTAGTTTGTCTTCTTAAAGCAAAATTAAAATGGGTCTTTAAAGGTTTGCCATAAGACTCCTGCTGGAGCTGTCAGGATCACTGAGAATCTTCTCAACTTAATTGATAGGTTGAAGGAGACAGCTTAAAAGACAGAATGCAACTTCATGCTGAGTACACTGAGAGACAATTCCCCATTCTGTGTTGTTTCCCTGGAAATTTTATCTTATCCTGGGGAGAATGTCAAAGCCTCAGCATGCAGTGAAGCGAGCTTTTCACTACAAAATTTTTTTGGATCTCAGTTGTTCTCCTGTTTGACTTGCTGCCAAAGTGAGCACAAAGGTCTCAGAGAATAGGTGGTCCGCACCGCCAGGGTTGCCCTTCAGGGAAGTGTTTATGTGTGAACCTTCCCCGCTCTATTTTTTCCCCACAGTTCAGAGGAAGGCACATTTACTTCAGAGAAAAAAAAAAAAAATCACCTGTGGTACACTCGCATGCGCACCATACAGCAACACAACAGACAGAAATGAAAACACACAACTTCAAATGTGATGTGCCGATGCTGGAGTGGCTGCGTGAGGCCAAGGTCACACAGTCTCATTCGTTTATTCCTATAATCCCCTGTGCTGGCTGGTGAAAGGCCTGCTAATGGCTAGCACACTCCAAAAAGGGAAATAGTGCCTTAACATATACTCTAGAGACTCTCACAGCCCAGCACCCTGCATAAAGAGCATAGCACATGGTCTATACAATCCATCAACATGGCTAATTAGGCCCTGGCAAAATCCCTGAGAGAAGCATTAGAAGGGGAACCAGAGGTGTGTAGAAAAGCACCATTGTAACTATTGTGCTCCTTAGGCTTGAAATAAGCTTGAAAATACCATCAGCCTTCAGACCATTCCATCTATTCATATTTTTAAGGGTCTTTTAAGAGCTGCTCTGAAGGGAAGCGGTTGCTGTTTTACTAGCTTTAACTGGTTGTAAAGGGGCTGTTTTTAATTTGCATATCTATCCCAGGCTTTTTAATGGCATTTTAAAATAAATCAGCTTTTCCTTTTGAGTCCCTGACATCATCTTCACCGGGACTCCTTGGAAGAAGAAATACCATACCCCAATATTTTCTATCGAGATACATACACAGAACACAATGTGGTGCATAGTTGTGAAATGAAAATGCATGTCTTCAAAACAACCTTTGTAAAAACAAAGGAGAACTGTCTGACATGCATATACATTAAGTCCACTAGAGTCACATCTGAATGACGCTGGAGTTATAGCTTTACCAGCTTTCTTTGAGAGGTTTAAATGTGTTGCTCTTTTTGATTTCCAAAATATCATAATCTCAGTCTGATTGGATGAAGATCAATCAAAACATTTAGTCACAGATTAGATTTGCATCTAAAGTTTTTAATGGACCATTCTAACACGTTTCAGCTTTTGTTTCAGTCTTTGCAATGTAGCTGTACATTGTTACAGTTTTTGGGAGGTGTACCATCACTGCAGTCTCAAATATTTTTCTACTTTTTTAGAATGCTACCACCTCTATACTTCTGTAAGGGGCTTGTGTGTTACTTTTTATTAGTTTTCAAATATACATTACATTTTGCTGGTATAAAAAGTTAACATTTTTTTATTTGTCAAGGGCACCCTTTGTGTTGTGTTGTCAACGTTACCTGAGAAGACTCAAAATTAATTTTTTTGTTTGCTTTTTTTGTTTTCGAACAATAGCTTTTTTCCTTCCACCCTTTCACAGAAGTCACTTTTCTGGACTGGACAAGTATTGGCTGGATCAGATGCTAATAGAAAATCAAGGGATAAAACCTAATCTAAAAAGACCAGTCTTCACAATCGCCCTCTTCAGTAGCTACTGTAACACTGTCACTTTAACTATGTCATCATTCTCAGTGAAGATATTTATTCCATAAAACTAATAAAACTATAAAAAAATTGCAAAAAGGGATGCAATTTTCTAAGACGTGATACAAATACTAATCCTCCACATGCTAATCATCAGATGTACATTGTAACACAAGATTGATGATAATTATGTCAGACTGAGCTCATTTACAGTTTATCTGATCAATTTTGCTCTTCCTCTTTTTTTAAAAGACAAGAGCCCTTTCAGCAGCTTGATGTTCTTAAACTGAGGTGGGAGTAGAATTTACAACCTTCAAAAAAGATTTTCTCTCTGTTCCCCATTTCGAATCCTCAGATCAACAATCTGTCCTCTAGGTAGACGACTGCAGTCAGGCAGCAGATAAAATGGTTGAGATTAAAACAAGGTAATGGCACGTTTGCTGGGTCTTTGTGCAAGCTGTGTATGCAATTTAAGGGTCTGCCATACAGAGCAAGTTAATATTTCATTGCAAGCCATGGAAAGGGAATTGAGAGGAGGGGGAAAAAACTGCATATGTCTCATTTTGCAATCTGATTCGTCTCAGCAAATCAGCCTGAGTCAATGTCATTCCATAATGAACTCTCCTTCACTCTTCTCATCATTTTGCTGGTACGTGACTTCCTGCTTTCACGCCAACTGCCTGAGCAATGCATTTATAGTAAAAGGAGAGGGGTAACGGTCTATCTCACCCTCTTGCCAATGCTACAGATTACTGTTCCTTCCCTTCTCACTTTCTCCTTGCTTTTCTTCATTGTCACCATCCAGAAAAAAAGCATTATTTTCTCCCCCCTATCCTCCTCCTATCCCAACCACCACCCCTACTCTGTGCTGGTTTAGAGATTGAGATGAGGGAGGGGAAGTTTTTGATTGACTAAGATGCTGAGATGTAATCTTGTGCAAGTCGAAATGTGTAGTGGGGCTTGTTGGGTGATTGTGTATGTGCAAAAGAGGAAACGTTGCTGCGGCAATGTGTGATGCTCAGTTTATTGCATCGCAAGCTCATTTGTTTGTATTTTATACCTCATTTCAGTTCAGACAAGCCGGCTCTAGATTCCGACTGTGGGTGACCCAGTTTCACTGCTCTATGTGACTCTCACTCTCTAATAACATAGCAGATGTCTTTTAATACATTGAAATTGTTAAGTGTTCTGCTCTATATGGATATGCTTTAATGCAATATACCTATAAAATTTCTCACTGAGGGGAAAATCCAAACTCCAGCTATTTCACTGCAATGGTTTCTGCTTGCTCCCCTCAGGCACAGCTATGCAGTGCGTTAGCATTTTAGTGCAGTGCGTGACACCACTCTGACAGCACTCTAAACATCAGAAGGACTAAAGCTCATCTTGGCCGTCAGGGATATAAACAAAAATTAGAGATGGGCTGTTTATGGTTACAGAGAAAAAGATAGCATACGGGCGACACAACATGAACATAAACCTGTCCTATTTCTGCCAATGATAGCTGCTGTAACTCATTTTCAGACTTACAAGCATTGGCATTATGTTAATGTAAGCTGAAATTACTGATATAGATTAGTAAGAAACTGAGGCTGCAACAAGAAAGGGGAGAAGCTTAAGTAAGGTCAATAGATCCATGAATACAGGGATTTTTCTCAGATTTTTTGCTGAGACTCTATCAAACACATCAGCCGACTGGCTTAATTGTGCTGTTATCCACAGTAGGGAGCTATACAACCACTGTTTCTGCTTTGCTTGCTGTTTGGACATTTTCCCATTAGAGGTCGTAAAAATTTACCCTCCTTTGGTCGGATAGAGATAAGCGAATTGGCACCATTCCACTTCAGGTGCAGGGACTGACAGTAAATAGTGGCAGGAGTGCCATGGGGTCACAATGGGTAGAGGAGCTCTGTGCTTCCCACTGTAATAGGCAAATATCCATTGAAACCAGAAAATACAAAAGAAATTACTAAGTAACTCTGACCCCAAGTTCATAGTGTGAACTACTGCTTTCATAGAGACAGTTCATAGAGTCCATCGCTGGACTCTATGAACCTTCTTGTATTTTTAAACCTAACAATCCAGCAAGCATATCTTGCTGGATTGAAGTGGCCTGGGAACAAAACAAGTAAATGAAAGGTAGTATCTAAGTGTTTGCGAACACTACAGTATTTTTTTTTTTTATTGGACTCGCCTGTAAATCTATTCTGCTCTATGATAAGCTCTGCTCTCATGAGGAAGATGTGAGAGATGGTGGTAGTGAATATTCACCATTCCAGTACAGGTACAGAGATAGCAGGTGGACTGTCAGGGGAGCACAATGGGCAGAAGAGCTCTGAGAGTCCCAGTGTAGAGGGTGGTGCAGCTCAATCATTCTCCTACCTTAAAGATACCTCAAAGGTTCACAGCTGTGAAATCGCTCATCTGGGGAAATTCATTCTTTGTGTATACAGCAAAGCATAGAGATAAGCTGTGCAGTGAATGATTGTACACCTCACACCTACGGTAGACTCCTTTCGTCCATATGTGGCTTTGTTCGTTCCACTCCTTGTCAACAGTCCGCACGTGGTGTCTATCCACTCTCCTCGCCCCCCTACCACTTTCCCCCCACTGTATGTTCCTGCTGCAAAGCAGGTAGTAGCTGGCCCGTGCTATCCATTATTCCCTAGCTGGAGTGCATTAAAGATTCATCTCTGCTGCTCAACCTCAAAGAAAAGACTATGACCCCTGGTAGAGCTGCTGAATTATGGAGACGGCCAATAAAGTTGTTTGCCTTTGATCTCATTCTCAGCTTTCTCCCTCCCAGGTGAATGTGCACAGGTGAGCACACAGAAAAAAACAGACCCACACCTCAGTGCTGTCATATATTGCATATTGCATTATTACTTGCTCTTTCCACATATGCCATTCCTGTTTCTTTCTATCCAACACAGATTTCCGCACATATGCGCCCTATATTCTATTTTCACATAATTTGACACTTGCGCCAGCTCCTTCTCCTTCACAATGAAATCCACAAAACCAGAAGGAGAAGAAGAATCACAAGAACAACCCCCCACCCCCCCCCAAAAAAAAACCCTAAAGCATATTTCAGAGAAGATGATGGAACAATTATGTGAAAACAGTTTTGCCTGTTACCCCGTCTGCATACCAAGTGAAAGTCTGGTGATATAAATTTCACTCCTGCCGTCAGCCACAATTTCTGCCTCCCTTTCCCAAGCTAAAAGTGGCTCACGGCCCCGGTGGCAGTGGTAGAAACACATTTGCTCACACATGTGCATTGTTTATATCTAATCGATGTTGAGTGGAGGGTCCTGTTTAAAATGGCTGTCATTTGTCAAGTATTAATAATTCATTCACATATGCGCAAGCACAATGAGAAGAACGCACAGGAAGCTCACACACTCCCGCATTGGGTTGTATAAAGTACTACTCACCTGAGGGGAGAAAGTTCTCCTTTCACACAGCTTTTAATCTGTCTCTTAATATTGGGATTATTTTAGAATTAGGAACGATGGGTTGTTGATTATCTATATGCACGGGATAGTGATTTTTTTTTTTGTTGTTGTTGTTTTTACCAATCATGACTGCAAAATGTCCCTTAATATGTGATCACAGAAAATATTTTGTGATTTAGATACTTGTGATAACAGTGGATTAGCACATTGTTATGTGACTGTGACAAAGCTATTTTTGTAGAATTTGTAAGCCTTAAGTGTAATAAATCTTAGAAGTTTAAATAAATACAGATTTTCAGTAATTACATTTAATTACTTTCTAAATTTGCATATTTAATAATTTATTGCTTATTCTATTGTCACTTTATTTTACTTTGTAGTTTCATTTGCTGTATTTTAGGAGTAAAAATGAAGCCTAGGTGAAAATTCAAGCTGGGAGACGGAACACAGCCGATCCTCATCATCATCCTCCACGCCCCTGCTACTGCCAATCACGTCCGGCGCGTTGCACCGCTCCAGTCCATCACCGTGCATAGATACCTCCAAAAGGACGCGCTACCTTCGGTCTTCCTGCTCGTCAGCCGTGCTTCAACCCATCACCTCCCCATCTCCTCCTTCGTCCCGGCAGACACCTTCCAGGCTCCCTCTGCATTCCTTCACCTCAAGGCTCGCTCCATCACCAGGATTCGGACCCTGGGGAGAAGACTGCCTGAGCTTTGCCGAGCCGACCACCTGCCCTTGGTGATCCTCAGCTCAGAAGTCTTCTACCGGGTTCGAGCGCCAAAGAACTTTGTACCATTAAATCTTCTAACTGCTATTTTTCTCTGTGTGAGTCTATCCAGATTGAAATGGGAGTATAATAAATATGAGGACTATATTTATCAAACTGTGGAAATAAATATGGTCCTCATAATCTCTTGGACTTTGAGTTCTGCTTAATATTTTTTAGGGACTTCTTGGCTGTATTTTAAATTATTCTGGTGTTTTCCTCTGCTTACAGTTTTGTTTTTGAAGCCAGAGTCTAGTGAGATAAGTCCTTTGTTGATATTTTGACCTAATGCGTTAAAGTTTTTGCAAAAGATGTGGGCATGTGGCAGAAGAACATATTAATGTCTAACCATCCCTCATTATTGTGTTTGTGCAGAGTGACTGCTTATTTACAGGTGTATCACAAGATAAGACAAACAGAGACACACAAACATGAACACGCAAACAGAGTTGACCCCCTGTGGAGCGCTCTGCCAGCCTTCTGAAAGTGCAGATGCTGACTGGTGGCCACTAATGGTGCTGGGGGTTTGGGGGCTTTTATTCTTTGCAATACAGAGCCATTTTATCAGCAATTTAGAAATGGAAGAAAACATACCTGACATAACGTATCAAAAACAGTCTCAGTGTGTTGGAGCATGTTGGAGAACATGCTGAAGACAAAAGGCATAAATAAGTGCACACAATAGGAGCAACATGACAAGAAAGTGGATGAGCTGGTGAGCAAATTAAGGTGTTGGCCCAGTCAGGTTTTTTTGTTTTCTTCTCCATCAGAAGACACAAGGTGATAAAAATAACCGCGCTACTAAAGCAAGAGTAACTTTCAACAAAATGTTTATGTTTTCACACCACTGTGGACATTTTTTGTGGGGATTTTCTTAACTAGGAAAAGCATCCGTGAACATTCCCATGAAAGAAGTTGTTACCAATTTTTTTTCCTGGTGTTTTTATTTAGAATTGATTTCAATGTGAATTGAGCTATGCCCAAACTCTGGATTTAATGTCATTTAATGGCTCCTGTTTGTGAATGAGCCCCTTGTGTTGCTGTATGATGGGTGTTTCACCCAAGCCAAGGAAAATATCTAAAAGCTTCTTCATACAATCCATCAAGTTAACTTGTTTGGTCTAATACTAATTGTATTTTTTCTTTTGTAAATTTTTTTTTATTATCAGACTTATCTAATAAGTATAATAATTTTGGCAAAACTCATGCCTTGACAAAAGCATATCTTCAATATAGATCTATAATACTGTAGCTGTAGACTATTAACCAAGGAAATATTTTGGTGTAGTAATTTGATTTAGCGATATGTGAATTTTTAATGCATCTAGATGTAATGTAACCCTAAAACTCATTTTTATTGTTATACCAGCACATTGTGTTTCATGTGCAGCCAAGTATGTGCACATTACCATTACCACGCCATTAAAATCTATTAACCATCTAAAAAGCTTTCATGTCTTTGCTATGGTTTAGCAACTTCTGATAAATGAAAGGAGGAACAGCGAGACAGAACCTTCGCTGTACCTTAGGACCCATGTGCAATCATTCACATTAGAAGACAATGGAATTCACAGTGAGAATAAAACGCAATCCATCACATAGTCATGAGTGCCACAAAGAGAGAGAGAAACACGGTAATAAATCATTCCAGACTTGTGACCCTTTTACATAAGTCTACCTTTTAAATCTTGTGTTTATGCACAACTTCTTCAGCCTGAACATTTTTTTTTTACATTGAAGGGGATTTTCAGTCAAATTCCATACAGAAGAAGGAAATGGTTGGCTAAATAACTAAAAATAGGATTTATCAGAACATCTCTGTCAGCTGACATGTTATGACTCATAATTTTCTGGATAAAAATAGATCATTATTTACCTAACATTACCTACCGTTTCCAGCTCAATACATTTATTAAAGTTATAATTGTAGCTGAATCTGTCAAAGATCATCAACAGCAGAAGCACAAAAAATTCCCATGATTTAACAAATGTTACATCAGAAGTCTGTTGTTTTACATACACATATCACTCAGAAATCTTTGTGGAGCTTGTGTCTCGACTCCAACAGTTATGATCGCCATTGTTAATAGTCTGTTAACAGTCGGTTGTGGGTGTCAGCAGTTTACCTAATGTAATTGGGGTCACTCTCAAGTACAGGTAAATAGAGAACAAACATTAGCTGGGCTGTGTTTAATGTTGGAAATAAATGTACGCTTGGAATAGTTTACAAGAAGCCTGTGGTCTATGGTTTGATGGATTGAGGTTTTACAGTGCTCTTTGCCTGCATGCGTGCAGGGAATCAAGTGAAGGCACATTGTCCCTATCAAGGTCACAAACAAAGTCTAAAATGCTAATTTTCATAAAGGCTCATTTTCATCCTGTTTACTTTGCCCCCGAACTTCTATTACATCTATCAGCTACACTGAATGCGTGTGCGTGTTTGTGTGTGAAGCTTGCATCTGATCCCATTTTTATGTGTGTGAAACTTTTCAAGGCCTGCAGAGAAGTTCCTCCAGGGTCTCTTTTTATCTCACACCTGTTTTCTCTCCGTCATAGTTCCTTCTTTTTTCAGTCTCCCTAATCTGGGGAGATGCTTCTAAGCGCACATAACTTATTGATTTCTGTGGGGTGAAACTCTGTGATTGGTGCCTTTGATAGGAAGCCTTTCCATGGAAATCAGATAAGATGATGTTGCTGTACAATGAACTAAGCCCAAGACAAGCACTCAACAGCCTGTATGCTGTCTAATGACGACCACAATTCCTGCAGAATTAGAATGCGAGTCACTATTTTTCAATACCAATTATTAATGTTTTGGCATTACTCAAATGTCATTGTAATTTGGTATGGTTTGCTATTAGGCAAGAGGAGAGAAAAATAAAAATATCTAATTAAGCTTTTCCAGGTCATTGTGTGAGCAGTGTCCATAATATGTTGTTTACAGTGGCAAGATCATCACTTAGACAAGTAATTGTTTTTTTGTTTTTTGTTTTTTTTACTTAGTTCCCTTGCATTTATTTCATACAAAAACTATTCATACACTTTTAAAATATTCCACATTTTTTTTTACTTTTCAAACCTGCACTTCTCTTGGATAAAAACAAAGGAGAGGATAATTAAGGATATTAATTATATAATACATGGAAAAGTATGCATGGGTTTAAAAATATTTTCTAATTAAAAATCTGAAGTGTGTGAGACATTTGAATTTATTTTGCTTTGCAAATTCAGGGTTGTTAAACAAATCCAAAGCTTTGGACAACTAGTAAATCACCTTCCAGTTCGAGATCTAAATCTGGAAATAGTAGAACTTTACAAATGTAAATCATGACTATCCACTTAAACTGGGGACCTGCAAACTTTGGCTCAAAAGCTGCCTCTGGAGCTCAGGTGCCTCCTGTGGGCAAACCAGTTGGTAGGACAACTTAGTGAGGACTTTGAACATCTGGTTTTAGCTGGCAAGAAGAAAGACAGTTTTGGAAGAACAGCATAACAATTTATTTGTAATTCCCCACAAGATGCTTTGAGAAGGTGACAGTAATTTGTTTGTGCTACATATGCTATCGTATTGGCTTCGAAAACTAACAATGCACCTCACCCAAAGCCACCATAAGCATAGAGAAAAACTGTCCTGAGAGCATTGGAGTGAAATAAAACTTTTCTTCAACAAGAAGAATCAAGCTGATCAGAGCAGCATGAAAATAAGCCTAAATATAATGTTTGAAAATGGCCCAGTCAAAGTCCAGATCTAAATCCAATTTTGATTTTTGTGAAAAATGTGATAATTCCTGTTCAGAAGCTCTTCATCTCATCTATTATCTTAAAACTACTTGGCATACAAAAATGGGAAAAAAGGTCAGTCCCTCTATGTCTAAAGCTGATAGAGACATCCAGCAAAAGACTTACAGCAGTAATCACAGGGAAGGACACTATCAAGTATTGATTCAGGGGGGTGTATTACCAACGTACAAAAAACTTTAGAATTTTACTTTATTTTTTTTTTTAAATATGTGAAATTTATCGATTATAGTCCACTTCAAAGATATCTGCACTTTGCACTGATGTATCACCTTAATTTACAATAACGTTTTTGTTCCTAATAATTCTCATACTTCCCAAAATTTAACAACTTGTCCATTGAAATTCCATGTTGCATTATAACAAATTAAAAAAAATCACTGAATCATTAGAATGTATGTGTGAAATGTAAGTAAAATTTTTAGTGTAACAGAGAAAGCAATTAAAATAAAGAGTCACAGAAAATAGATTTCATCTTAAAATGTCAAATCAAAGAAGTGTTACAACAGCCACCATCTGCATCGTTTATAATGGACCTAGTTCATATTTAACAAGCAGTCTCCCATAGCGTTGGGACAGAGGAGGAGGACTTATGGGTCATTCTTTGTGATTTATATTCAAATTCCTGCTGGAATATGTGGTCATATGAAATTGAGCTTTTCCTGAATGGGCATGCTGTAATCACAAATCTCTATGGCTTGTGCGGCAGCCAGCAATCTAATGCCCCCTGAGAGGTAGCTTGATAGAAGAAAGAAAAGGAACAGAACAGCACATGAGCTTTGGATGTAGATTTTCAGGCAACATGCTCCTCAGATTCAGTGTTTAAATGCCTTGCTTCTGAAACAAATGACAAATTAGTTCTGCAAAAAACTGAATAGATGCAGAAAGAAGGCATTGAGCAGTCTATTCTTGAAGCAAAATGTGATTTTGTCACAAAATTAAAGCCTGATGGAAACAAAATGTTTTCTTTTGAGAGGAAGAAATGCCATTTGAAGGTTATTTTGTGTCTGAGTCATGTTTAGCTCCTTCTGTTAAGGGAAGACTTGAATTTGGTGCACCAACAAATCATATTTGGATGTAGTACATGTTTTGAGTGCCCAGGTGAGCTTATCAAGAAGTTCTTAATATCTTCTCCAACCAGTTTATTTTGAGTCCTTACTACATTCTTTTATAAGCGTTGAAACACAGCAAGATATATATACATATATTTAATCTAAATGAGGTGATTTTACAAAGTAAGAAAATTTGCTTCAGTTTTTGCAAATGCGTTTGGATGCACTATTTGCATTTAGAATCCAGGTTTCAGGAAATGAATGTAAACTGAAACATGTCTATCAAGTTGGAGGCAACTGCTAGCAACTTATAGCTAGGTTGCAGTTTTTCTTTCTTCTGCCATAAAATATCACATGATGAGGAGATTGAAATATAAATAAAATCATCCAACTGGATGAGAGATAAATTAATTTTGGAAGTATGTTTATTAATCCGTAGATAATGCAAATATTTTCAGTGCCGTGTTTCAGATTGTGAGAAATTATAAAATGATTCATCCCTTCAAGTGATTTATTTAAAGAGAAAAAAGATTCATTTAATTTAGAAATACTAGAAATAGATATGTCTAAAAATGTGCACAATATAGAACTCTTTTTTTGTCAGAATAATAAAAAATATATGTATTACTTTCTTGGCTGTGATAACACCCTGTTATTTCCTAGAATGTGTTCTTCCACTTCTACCATAAGTGACTCTTGCACTTTTTACATTCTACGGCCCATATATTTGTACAAAAACATCTGCTGAAATAATCTGAGAGATTTGTATTAGATGTAAAAAGAAGCAGAATTCATTAACAGCTCAGAAATTTTATTCAATTTCAGAAGATCCTTCCAAGGACATCAAGCACTCTTTAGTTAAAGCAGATATTAGTTGTCACATTCCTGTCTTGTTTTGTGTAATCCAGTGTCTTAGCGGTCCACTTTTCTCTCTTTCACTTCTCCTGTACTAATAATACCACCAGATAGTATTTTATTTCCTCAGTCTCAATGACACAAACTCTAGTTTTACACATTTGCTATATTTAAAAAAAGTCTGCATCAATGTTTGTGAACTATCCTTGTACATTAATGTATAATATCTCATTTACATGAAGAAAAAGCAGTGCAGTGCAAAATGCTATTCATTTTGAACACAATTTTTTTTAGCTTGTTTAAAAAAAAGCTTTGTGAATTTGCCCCTACATTTCTGTTTACAACTTTCCTTTGAGTGGAGGCAACAGGATTGGACTTTGTAACAATATTTATGTGTAAAACTCCACTAACAGAGGATTCTAACCTGTCATGTGGGCTGCCTAGATACCTAGACCTCGGATTGGTGAAAGTAAACCTTGACGCAGTTCGAATGCATCTGTGAACGCCATGTGAATTGGACACCAGTCCAAAGGTAGGAAGTGGACGATAGAACAGGGGATTCTGGGTAAATCCCATCAAAACAAACGTGTGCTAGCAAAATAAATTATTCATGCTCTTTTGCCAAAGACAAAAAATAAATCCAACCATGAAAATAAGACAGGTCTCCATTTCTGTTTATAATTTGTGAAGAAGGACGTTGCATTCATGTCTTCGTCAGAGGTTTTCTTGTCACTTCCTTTTTAGTTCAGCGCCACCAAAAGAGAGGAGATCAACAGGTTTTTCAAGGTTTGTTTGACACAGTTGAAGTGAACCACAGCAGCTGAAAAGTAACAAATGTTGCAAATTTGGTTTCTAATTGAACTGAACCCATCATTTTGACAGTAGCAGACTTCATTTAGTGTCACACGGTTTTTAGTAGGATTCTCAGATATTAATACCTGCTCTGATTCAAAACATTTAATGTCCATTTAAAGGCAAAGCAAAATTATTAAGTAATACAGAATTTGTTTTGTGGCCCTAGTACATTGAGTGTCATATTGCCTTGCAATAGAAAATGACATTAAATACAGAACATCACTAATGAAGCAGTCAGCAGGCACCTCTTGCCTTTGCCCAGGTGATACATGAAATCCTGCCTACAGCAGAGCAATTCGGGAAGACGTAAATCTAAAATAAAAGAAACAACATTGACTAATGTTCTCAATTTCAAACAGTCATAACAATATACTTTCCTTATTAGCAAACAAAGACACTAGTACTTTCATTTGTAGAGTGATGCCACAGGCCTTTTTCTTGTCTATGTGTTTATATTTAACTACTTTGTCCAATTAGAAAACAATCTTGGAAAATGAAAACTATCAAATTGGTTTTAGTTTTTTTTTTTTTAAGTCAGTTTAGGGAATACAAGCCCATTAAAGCCACAATGTCTCCTCCAATACAATTATTAGAAAAAAAAATCCCTACATAAACAAATCATGTTTAATGTAAGGCTATAAGAAACAAGTCAATTATGCAATCCATGCCTGCTTTTTGCTTTCTCAAGTCATTAGAAAATATATGAACCATACTGAGCCACAGCAAAACACTTTGCCTCATACCCAGCTTTTCAGTCACATAACAGCTTTAGTGCTTTCACAATAGAAACATCATGCCCAAATGTCAGTGAGCATGTTTTGTGTAAAAGGACTTCCCTGTGTGAAAAGACCTGGATGTTATCTTGTACACAACTGGGGAGCTGCGCTTCAAGGAGAACATCAAGGACTTAAATCCCAGAAAAAAAAATATAATCCTTGGGTTTGATGTTGTAGAGGCTTGATTACGTCCCCCCACCCCTCCCCTTTTTTATTCTGTATTTTCCTTTTCTCCATGAAATATTGGGAGGACATCAGAAAACCTAGAGGCTGTCATCATCCTCATCCTGTCCCTTTCCCAGTCATCTTTGATTGAATCAGGGATAATGACTCTCCGGGGGCCTCTTTACAAGGAGGTGGCCATTACACAGATATGATGGGAGAGCCGGAGATACAATCCATCCATGTGATGGTTAACATCACACTGGAATACTTCTACTGAAAGATAACTGGAGCAGCCACCATTCATCAGTGCATCAATTCTTCACCCTTTCACCCTTTCGCCTTTATTCTTACACTTTATGGAAAGGGATTTATGCGGTTAAATAACTGCATCATTCATTCTGTTGCTTCACATTCACAAAGGGCAGCATTTTTGGCTTTACTGTCTCAACTTTTGTATCAATGAATCATAGAACAGTTTGTGTGTAACCTTTATTCATCATTCATCAATCTGAAATATGAAGGTCAAAATATTACACAAAAAATACAGGTGCATTTTTTAGATTAAAGTTTGTTTATTATTCCAAAGCCAATGCAACCACCAGGAAAGTAAGAGCAATTCATGCTGACAAACTTTAGGTAGATGGGGATTTGCTTTTTCAGTGTGTTACGCATCTGCACACACTGCCAAAAGCACCAGATCAAATTTTGCCCAATGAAGTAGCCTATCCTAAACCCCACAGAGACTGTGGGATTTTCATTAGTTGTAAGCCACAATCAGATTAAACAGAAATAAATGGTTAACCTATTTATTCATTTTTTGCTCTGTTAAATCAATTTACATAAAATTACTTCCATTTTTGAACAAAGTTGCTAAAGTATATTAGCTTCCAATCATACTGTAATTTACTGAGATGCACTTATACCCATGTAAGAGCAGCAGCTGCTTCAACTGTTCAGGTTTTAGACAGATGCTCCATGGCAATCCTTCTCCCTGGATCTTGCTGCTAGATTCACTTAAGCCACTGGAAATCTTTTTTTTCCCAAGCTAGGGCTTGAGACAGACCATCTCTCTTCCACCCCGCGAACAAAGCAAACATCATTTATTGGCCATACTGTGGGAACTGCTGTGGAACACAACCTCAAACCAAGTAAACCTCAGAGAAAGAAAATAGCTCTGTGATTTGAGACTTACCACAAATTCTCAGACAAAATCAATTTGTGGTCTTTCAACTATCAAGGAGAAATTGGATTCAAAGGGGGCTTTTCTTAAAATTTTATTGAAGTAAATTGCAATCAATCAAAGCTGAAGTGTCTACTAAATGCACAAAGTAGGAGTTAGTGTGGCAATAATTTATCATATGAAAATATTCAATGCTTTGACGCTGAAATAGCGGTATGACAAAAAAAATGGGATGAAAAATGCACTAATGACAATAATACTGACTTACAACCTTCATTTCTCGATGTCATAAAGCCAATCATCACTCCTTCCAAATTCCTTTCCCCTCTCATTCCTTCTCTCAGTCACCTCACTGCATTGTTTGCTGCTCCTCAAATGTTGCAGCTGGAAGCACAGGCGAGGGTGTGCCACTTACACTCAGGTTTATGGTCTTAGCTTTATTATGCATCTCCCCATAAGGCAGCCCTTTGAGACAATGACACCCCAGACACCTATTTAAAGAGCTTGGTGAGCTGGAGATGACAGGACCTGGGCATTGACAGGTTGTCATCCGCAAGCCTTGTCTGTGTTTATGGGCTGTTAGAGCGCTTGAATCGTGGGGTCAGTCCAGCTGTGCACTCCATAGGCACACCATAAAAATGAACAAAAATAAATCCTAATGAACCTTTTAAGCCCTCTTGTCCAACCCTAGGCAAAGAGCTCTGTCCGCAAAGAGATAATGCAAGAGGACAGGGGGAGAAATGGTCTGCCAGCAGGGACAATGAGAGTGAGCAAAGGGGCTGTCAGTGCTTGGTAAAACCTTGTGATCATCTTCTGTGGTGACAGATGCTGAAGAGGTGATAGCATACTGGAGGAAGTGAAAAATCGTAATGCGAGTTTGTTTATGTGAGAATGACTCAGTGTTTGGGTAGGTGGGTCTGTCTGTTCTATCAAACCTCCAGAAGCATAAGTAAAGGATGACTTAAAATCAAAGATAAACCCCTAAATCTGTTAAATCTTCTCACTTCCCGAACGTCCCTTATGTTATCTATTTGTAATCAGTTTCAGACTGCAAATATAACTTTTTATCCACTTCTGCCTTTCAGGGCTCCCTGAACATATAGAGTTGTTGAACTTTGTGCATGAGATGGAATCTGTGTGACAAGAGAAAGTTGAGCGAGAAAAAGGAACAAGGAAAAAAGAAACAGCAGGGTAAGGAATGAGGAAGTTGAGATGTTAGCTATTAGCCGGGAATGTTTTTACTGTAAGTGCGTGGGAGGTTGCTCATGCTGCCTGACAATGAACCTCAAACCTGTTGCATGCATCTGATTGCGGGCACAACTATGTCCCAACTGTCATTTTTCTTACAGTTTGTATCTGACATCAAACCCAGCCGAAAAAAGGCTGTGATTCATTTTCAGCTGTGCAAAGAAAGAAGTGGAGCATGCACTCTGAGGAATAAAGCTACTTTGAAGTCATTTGTTTTAATTTATCGTTATTGCACCAACGATTAAAGAATGTACTGGAATAAAATTGCAAATGTATTGCATTTGGTATGTTTTTATTGAAATCACAGCAATATGGACGTCAAAGGTGATAAAATCAAAATGTCTTTCTAAGGTCATTAAAACATGCTGTCACATTACACAAAACTTCACAGTGATTTATTGATTTTTCTGTTTTATTTTTACTTGACTATGATCATCAGTAGAAAGTAATGTAGGAAGAAAAATAACACGCTTTTAAAAAAAGAGTTAAAAAAAACAAAACAAAAAACAAAACAGTGCCATACATATGTATTCAGCGCCTTTTAATCTGATTCACTGGAACTAGTTGATTGGCAAATAGACTCCACTGGTACATAATCTCCATAAAAATACAGCTGTTTTTTGTTTGTGTGTTTTATGAAGGCCTAAGGGTCAGAGAAGCTGTGAAGAACTTTCAATCAGAAGTTTGTAATAAAACAATATCCCTCTCTTTAGCATCTCAAACATTTTTCAATTCATCTTTTGAAGCATTCATATCATAGCGGAAACCAAAACATACCCTTCTACTTAAAGGCCAACAAACACGCCGCAGGAACAGAGAAATTTGTTCTTTTACTTGAGGCTGCAAGAACAAATTCTTTCTCAATAGAACATTTCATACTTCACAAGAACTCAAGTCCTGAACTCGTAGGAATTGTTTATTTCTTTCCCACAGCAGCACAGCACCTCCATATTCATATTTTATAATCACCCAAGGAAAAAGTTCATTAAAAAGAAGTTGCAAGAACTTTCAAATCCAGGCCGAAAGAACAAAATTTTGTCATCATGTTTGTGCAACTGGGAATGAGTGAAACAGTTCTTGTGGAGATAGGGATCTGACTGACAGGCTTTATCCAGAGATAAGTGACTGCAGAATGCCACAGCACCTACAGGGTCACAGACTGAGAGACATCTGGAGAAAAGCTCCTCATCCCAGGGTTCCAGTGACACTTCATTTTGTGTGGTTTTACAATGCTACAAATCCGTCAGTGACACGGATCCATCTGCTGACTTTATATAATGAATTCTCATTATATTAAGAATTCAATTTCTTTGATTTAATCAATACATTATTTTGACTTTTCATTGCAGTTATGGCCTCGGTGAGTTTTCAGTCACACGCTGGTCATGACAAATGTTGTGTGCCTTAAGAAGGGATAGAGTGGATGTGAAGATGGATTGAGCTAAAAGCAGGGCGAGAGGAAAACCTGTTGGGGCATGGAGAGAACCTCAGACGACAGCAGAGGTTCATCTTCAAGTAGAATGACTCCAAACAGATAGCTCACTTCAATATAAAGGTTTAGATTAATGTATGTTTAAATGTTAGGATGTCTTAGTCAGTTATAGCCTAAGTACAATCAAAAATTAGACATGTAACTATCTGATTAGAGAAACTGATCAGAGAAACTAGTCTTTGACCGTATAGTCAAATTGAGCTATAGATATTTTTCAAAGAGTGGCAAAGTTTTCCGTCTCTAGATGTGCAAAGCAGATAGTTATACTTTAAGGTTAGTGGCAGTTAGAACAACAAAATGTGGTTTTACAAAGCTGTGACCCAGGAAGGCTAAAAATCAAATGGAAATTACACTTTTCAAACCTTTATATGTAAAAATAAATATCAGAAAATCCAAATAAAACTCATTGTTCTTTGTTCTTGTTCAGGTGTTATAATTACTTTTATCAGACACTCATTTCATGACTTCGATGTGCAACACACACATTCCACACATCAGTTGCCCCCCTTCGCTGTCAGTCCTCACCACCTCCAGTCCTCCACCTCAATCAGAGAACATGTGGACAGGAGCTTGGTGAAAGAGAGCACAGAGGCAGGCTGAGAAGGGAGGTAATTTCTGCTGTCTCACCTCAGCGCTTTCCTCATTCAACTCTGATTAGCTCCAATAATGTATCTCAGACTTTTCAGCTGTTCAGAAGGAATGGGGGCTGAAAGGAAGCGAGCGAGGGGGGCAAGAAGGTGAAGCACACGTCCCCTCCCTCACTGCTCTTCCACGCAATTAATCTTTCTCTTGGTGCTGTGGATTCGAGAAAGTGATTATGCTGAATTAATTCTATTTGAGGACTTTCTCCACTTTGTGTAGACTGTATTTTACCTCATAAGAAGACCTGCCAAAAGCCTTGAATTGTAGACTCACTCGAGACACATTTCCTGGTTCCATTCTAAGTGTTTGAAAGGACACTGGCTGGTACAATTACGTACATAAAAATGGTCAACAAATCCCAATTAAAAACATGTTTACCTTGTCATATGAATTATAATATTAAAACAAAAGAAAATCTGGCATTTTTATTGCTTCTTTTTTTCACACAAGTCCTTCAAGGCGCGTAATTGCAGCTATTTAGATAGTAATTTACACCACTTTGAGAGTGAAATAAAACACTGTAAGAACAGCATTTTAGCAGTAGAGTATAACAAAAAAAAAAAATGTCCTGTTTAATGTCAGTTAGATGATCCAGTTCAGACAAATATATGCATTTCTTATTTGTCGAATAAAAAAGACAAACTTATTTTTGAGGATATTTTACAGCTTCCTCAATTTTAAAAGTTTTCATATATTTCCATCATCATTTTTGCTTCTCCAAATAAATTAAGGCCATTGTGATTTTAGTCTATGTAAAGTAATTGTAAGTAAGTAAAGAAATAAATAAAGATCTCTCATTATTCTGGTATTTGGAAAATAGTAATAATTCTGATAATCCTTCATGCCCTGAAGCAATAACATTTTTGCCTGATTTCTTCTCAGACAATGAGAGGGAAAATAGTGTTGTCTTTTTGTAAGCAACATGTATTTGTACTTTCAGAAACTTTTCATACTATCCGTGTGAAAAGATGCATCACCAACCATCCTGGAAAATCTTGTTATTGCTTATTAAGAACATTTAAAATGAAGCCATAAACGGCATTCCAGCCATCTCTAAAGTGTTATATCTGGAGTATCTGGAGCTATGTGTTCAACATATTGAACACAGCTCAATATGTGAGCTTTCTGTTGGAAAGTAGTAGAAAATGAACAGTTACTTTGTCTTATGTTTAACAGCTAAAATGTTTAATGAGGAGTTAACAGTCCAAATGATCTGTTCTTCATTTTTCAATAAAAGTGCTTGAAAGATATAAAGCTATGCCATGTCTTACCAAAGATTAATGAACTATAAGAGCATTGTTCTGTTTACATTTGATTCCTAATACATGATAAAGTACGGCTTTGTTTGCATGCTTTTGGATTTCGAGGTGTCTAATTGTATCATGTGCTTGGGCAAGCCATTTGTCTACATGAAACAGAAAGATGTAAATCAAAAGCAAACACGTCCTTTTCCCATTTGGGCAGAGGATTCTGGAAGACCAACAGCCGCATGAGCAGATCTTTCACCAGCGGAGACACCGCTTCAGCAGGGGGAAAAATGTGACTTTAGGGAATTGAGCAAAGCTATAGCACTCTCAGCTTGCAATGCAGTCCTTAGAAGAATTACTGGTGGCTCTTTCCCTCTCTCTCTCTCTACCTCTCTCTCCCTCTCTCAGCAAGCCATCGTGCAACTCGATGCCCGTAAGTGATCTGTTGCTCAAAATTCCTGAGAACTCTTGCTGTGTGCCAATAACTTGGACATGATTTGTACATTTTGACTCCTACTTACGTCCAAGCTACAAACACAAGTTCATTTGACAAAAGGAATAGACGGTTTCAGACTCATCAGTTGGCGGTCCTATTTGCAGCATGTCTAGGTGATTTATTTTATCCGAGTTGTTGAAACCAGAAGAAAAAAAAAACAACAGCAGTGGGTCTAAACTCTACTTCTTATTTAATTACACTGTTTTGATTTCTGAAATTTACTAAGTAGTTTATTACCTGGACCCACAAGAGCAAAAAGTGTACTTATCTGACACTGACTGTGTTAGAGTGGTAACTACACCTAACCTGGTACTGAAACTGCCTTCTTGTGAATTACTCAGAAACAGATGTGATAATAGTAGTTCATCTTTGGTCACAACATAAGCCTAATGTGTCCTACTCTTGAAAAACTGATGGATTGTCTTCTGACCCAAGAGGCCAGAACAAGTTTTCTTTTATGGTTTATTCATTTCAAAGGTTCAGTGTTATGTACTTACCAGCATTTCACTGAGAAGTAGCTTGCATGATTAGCTCAGCAGATGCACAATTTATCAGGTATTTGCTAATTTCTGTTTATGTGGAGATGCTGAGTGGGGGGTTTGTTAGCAAAAAAAATTCAAAAATACTTTATTAATCCCAAAAGGATATTATTAAATGTTGTTATAACTCATTCATTCTCTAAAGAGCTATTGTAGATTGTGATGGCTGTTGGCAGGAAATATCTTTTGTAGCAGTCTGTGTTACAATGAATTTGAAAAAAAAAACCTCTGAAGAAGCTCTGCCTTCCCAAGACAGTCTCATGAAGAGGATGGTCAAGGTTATCCATAATTTTCTTGATTTTATGAAGAATCCTTTTCTGCATAATCATCTCCAAAGGTTCCACAGTCAAGAGGGAGGGTAGATCTGTAATGCAGAAGTTCAGCTTTTAAACTGCAGCTCCAGGGAGCAGCACTGTGTTTGGTTACACCACTTGTTTTCTGCACCCAGAATGACTACCAGAGGACATTAAAAGATTTCTCGAATATGCATGAAAAAATCAAAGCAACACTCCAGGTAGGTTTTGATGAGGGAATTACATTATAACATGATGTAAAGCATAATAAAAAAAATAATACTGCTTCTTTTTCTTCAAACTTGATTCTTAAGATTCAGTTTTGCACATGACTTCTAAACTACTCTCATTTGCTTGGGTAATTCTTACCACAGGTTCACTAATGGCCCAGTTGCCTGATCAAAGCTGTACACATTGTCACCCATATCAATCATGATATGGGGATTAATTTGTTTTCGCCTTGCATTATGAATCTAAAACATTACATTTCCTCTATGGGTAATTAATTCTAAATGTGAACTTTCAAAGCTCTAATGGGAAAAGGCAACATGTGTTACGCTGCAACACCCAGACAATATGTTGTATATTAATAATGCTAACAAAGAAAAATGAGTATGAAGGCAGATCCCCATTGGTAAATGTTCTCATAGGAACATACACATCCAAAGACACATTGCACAAGACAGCATACACAATGTCCACTGGAGACATAGTGGTCCTCAAGCACTGTCTTTTTCTTTCCGCTCAGTCAGAAGCTTATGTGACATGTTCATTAAAGCAGTAGGAATCCCATTACTGCACTCAACAACCACCCTGTCACAATGCTCACACATAATTAGTTACACATGCAGCCTCGGGAATGCTAATTGTTGCGGTACACCCCTCAGTCACTTACTTGTAGAGTTTCATGCATCCAACCTCTTTCCTCTCCTTTGTTGGCTCTGCAGGTGGCCTGGTGTGCCACTTTTAGACTGTCAAAGTCGCACAACGAAGCCTTCAAATTACAGTTTAAATATTCCTGCTGAGAGCCTATTAACGTTATAATAGAGACAAAGATTGAGACAGAGAGAATAAAAGAAAATAAAGTTTAAAGGTAAGATTAGCAGACTGGAGGGCTGGATTGTATGTCATTCTCATGTTCTGCAATGAAAGTCTATTCACCCCTCCACTCATTATTGTCCTGTCCCTCATGTTTGTTTAAGGGAATAGATCAGTGAAATGGTTTCACAATGATCACTATGCAGTGATAAGCATTTTCGCCCGCCCAGATTTCTTCATTGTTTGGCTTTTTTGTCAGACTGAAATGTTTTAGATCATCAAACACAACAGATAACCTGAGTTATTGAAAAATGCAGCTTGCAAATCCAACTTTCATTCATGAATTGAAAGGAGCTATCCAAACAAAACAGTGCCTTTCTAAAAAGTAATTTCCCTTGTGCTAAATTATGAATACACTGTGATTAACCACATCTTTTGAGAGCTGAGTCTTAATGTCAACAGCTACACTCAGGCTTGATTAATGCAGTAGAAACAAGAATCATAAACAGAACAAGCCTTTCGATATGCTGAAAAATATCGATTAATTGCTTTTTAAAAGATTTTAAAAAGCAGCACATCATGTCCTGACCGAAGACAGCAGAGAAACCAATTACTTGGCCTAGAAAAAGTTTCACAAGAGCTATTATTAACAAAACAGGGCAGTCAAACCGGCTTGTTTTATTTTATTTATTTTTTTTTTTTTGATAACGGAACTAGCCTCCTCTTTGAAATTTGTCTGCTTCTGAAATCAGACGGACCTGGTAACAAGAAAATCACCTGGTTTTGTTTGTTTTGTAATGTGTTGAGCTGTACCTTTATCTTCACATTTAGTTTTTAGAACTATCTACTGAACAGCTTTTTAATCTTTAACTTTTTTCAAGTTTAAATGCCTGCATGAAGCAACTTTTAAAAGTGATCTCCAGTATGCCCACAAATAATTCAGACTCATACAACAGGGATGGTGTTTTGGATCCATGATGCAGATGCTTGGAATTGAACCTAATAAATTTTATTCAACCTTGCCAAACATCAGGTGTTTTCTGCATAACAATATATTTTTTTGCCTTCTTTTCAACACTGGCAGTCTGGCAACAGGGTGCTCTGTTCAGATGACACAGCAATATGAGATGTTGAAGATATGTAGCTTTGTTTAAAAAATATATATGCAGGAACACAAATTTAAAGCTAAGCTCTGCTTACAAGTGTCACATTTTATTTTATTTTTCAGCATCTCTCGAAGAAAGAGTGGCCGTAATTTTGACAATGTAAGAGGTGTTATTTTTCTCCTTTGGCAATGAGATGCTCTCTCCATGTCTCTATAGCAACTAAGCCTTGCCCATGCCTCTCTAATAAACTAATCAGAGCACACTTTTGATCATTTTCTTGTCATTCTTTTTCTGCACTGATTTTGTGCTGCTCTCCATCACTGATAGTTTTATTCCACATATCTCTTACATAGCTCTTAAAGAAATACTGATTTAATTAGTATCAACATGGGCTTCTTTTCATTCCTCTAGATTAATAATCACAGCAAACTCATTTTTGACTTAAAAAAATGTCCAGATATGTCATGAAGTAATGAATTAAATGATAAAATCATGGTTCTTTGTGAGCTTCATCAATTTTAATGAAATGTTGAAATACTGTCTATTATGAACCACCATCAAAAAATTAATATTCAGATAAACTTATGGAAAATATTTAACCTTGTTAAAAAGATTAAAAGTATATTTTTTTTCTTCTTAAAAATAAAAAATATTGTTTCACAAGTATATGTATAATTTTAATTTTACTTTTATAATTCAAAGTAGAATCTACCAACAAGTATGTCTAAAAATTAAATATTGGGAAAAATTCCATATTTGTATTACTCTTTCAGTGAGAAAAACATATAAATTATTTACACAACGACTACGGTATCAAAAGTTTGCTTCTTTTTATAATATCTTTGATTATGGCTTACAAACAATAAAAACCCAAGTTCTTTCTCAGAAAAAATATAAATATTAAAATATTAAACAATAAAAACTCATGATGTCACACCTAATCATTAAAGACAACTGCAATGGTTTTCTGAGCCTCTAGTCTCGTAGTCTGGGTCAATAGTTCTGCTGTTGAATTAATCTTTATTGAAAAACAATTTGTGATATTAACATGTTATTTATTTGTTGCTGCTGTTAATTTGTTTTCTCAGTACTACAAGAAAGAAGCAAAAAAAAAACATTTTTAAAATAGTTACAATCAGTGTAGTAGAGATTATTTTGGTAAAAGTAATACATACAAACCAAATACATCCCATTGGGATGAAGTAATACAAGCAAATGAAGTCAAATTGCTGACATTTTTTACAAGCACACAATTCATTTGAATGTTTGTGTTTTCACAGTCCAAAGTAGGTTTGTGTTTTCTAGTTGTGTGTACTGTAACCCAAAGTTCTAGACTTTTCTTTGTCTGCTTTTACAGGAAAAGATGACGTATTATTTTTTCCAGATTTTGTCAAAATCTAGAGACAGAAATATCTGGCCTGCCAAAGATTCTTCATTGGCTTTATGCCTGGACTTTAAAATGTTTATTCAAACACGAATTTACTTTGATCAAACGCGACCGGCTGTTGCTATATTTTCAAAGTTGTTAGTTTGCCGGAAGGTGAACCTTCCTAGTATCAAGTCTTTTGCAGCCTTAAAAAGTAATTTTTTTATTTTTCATTTTTTTTATTTTTTGGCCTGTGCTTCCTCATCTTATCTGGCCAGCTTTCTTTTCCCTGTCAATGAAAACCACTTCCCGCAGCATAGTGCTGCCTTCGCTAAGTTTTGCTGAGGGGGTGGCATATTTATGCTGATTAAATAGTTAGTTTTCCACCATACATTGCATTTGCATGCATGGGGAAAAACAGCTCTTTTATCACCTCTGAACAGATCACCTTGTTTCACTTGTCTGCTGTGTCTCCTGCACAAATTGTGATGAACTACAATTTCTGGCTTTCTTTCAACAATGGCGTTCTACTTGTTCCTATGTAACTTGGATTTACAGAGTGCATAGCAAATAGTTGACTTATCTATTTGGGGTGTGGAGCTCTATTTTTCAGTTATCACATGAAATCCTTGTATTCTGTTACCTTGAAGTTTGGACATAGTGACTTTTTAGGGCATCGTGGTTTGTGTAAAACCAAATGCTTCTCTGATGTTTTTTACAAGAGATATTTAGGACTCTGAGAAAAGCACTCATTGTTGCCTTGGAAGAGCCTCAGCTGATGGTCCACCTCAGAAAGGTGATAATTGAAACACGAGGGGCAGCCACTGGCTGCGGCGGCCCAATATGACAGCACAGCTCTGTCACAACAAATTGGCAATGCACCCCTTGAAATCTGTGCTGCCCTGACAGTCTCATCTCTAATCTCTCCCTCTCTCTCATGTATCACACCTCCCTATAAAAGCTAATAATGTATGTAGGATCTGTAACTGTAACCCATATGAGTAGTACCATCCATGGGCAGCATAGTCAATAACTGTCAGGGAGAGTGTTTCATCGCCCACACTTTCTTATATCACATCTGTGCTGCTCACTCATCACAGAACCTCATTTTCAGGGATGGCCAGTTGCGCATGTGACAACAGTGTCACCTATGGGGGAACAGGAAATCTACACCTCAATCACCTTGAGTGCAGTCATGCTCCTGGACACCGTGCAGGTAAGAACAGGATTGTTTTTGTCTTGCACACCAAACGCATGCATTGTGAGACACAGAGAACCCATGTTTTCCCATGTAATCAGCGATGCAGCAAGACCGGTGCTGAGTGAAAAGACATGGCAGAGTAAAAGAGAACAAAAAAGAAAATAGGATTGTGAATAATTCATTTCTTCTGTTGCACTTCTCATTACTGTAATTACACACCCACTGTTCTTTGACAAGGGGGAAACGTAAAATCACAATTTAGGCAGTAAAATTGTCATTTGTAGCCATAATTGACACTAATAAAATGAATTTTTTTCTTCCTTCCCCGTGGATCATATGCTAATCAAAATGTGAAGTATTAAAGATGACACTAACGAGTGTGATAAGCGGTTAATGAAAGAGAGGAGGCAACTGGGACAGTAATAGACATACTCTTGCTAATAAGTTACTGTTCATTGGAGCAGACAACTGTACCCTCCTCCTGTCATGTCTGCTTGCTCTGACTGACAGTGTTGACAGCCGCTCTTGTCATGGAGAAACTTTTGACCGCATCCTTACAAAAAGCATTAATGTGTCACAGTTCTACTAAGCAAGTCATGAACCTTTATATAAATGGATCAGACGGGAACTATTATTGGAGAGTGACTTAACCCTCCCCGAAATAGATGGCACTGCCTATAAAGACTGCTTTTGGATGACATTTCCTTGTATCTGGGAGGATGCCTTCGCTGCTTCCTCACAGTGTTGGCTGGCTGACTCACCCGGAGTGAAGCCTATATGACAGACTTTGATCTCTCCTGCTGTGTCTCTCTCTTTTCTTCATGCTGCTGTTCTCCGACGGACTTTAACACATGTCGACCCACAACCACCCTGAAAGAAACAAAGAGAAAAGCAGAACCGTGAATCCCAAAGTGAAACTCTAAGTAGCAGGCTGTCCTGGTCAAGCAGCAAATAAATAGTCCTATGAAGAGAGAAGTTTTAAAATTTAGACAGACCCACTACTGAATGCAATGAGAAGTGGGTGACCTCCATTTGCTGATTATTGCCACATTAATCTTCATGCACTAAAACCTGGTTAAGCATTTAGACTGCACTTTAAACCACTTCGGTCCCCTTTATTCTCTGTAGGTGTTTCATTCTTCACAAACCCCTGGATGCACAGCTACTGGAAAACAAAAATAACGTATCGCAAATAAGGAGCAGCCAAGAGGACTGATGCCACCTATCTAAAACCCATATAGGGGAGAATTTCTTTTAAGTTGCAAGGGATCAGTAGCTCCGAGTGTTACAATTAGGAATGCGGTGATCTGGTGCTCCTGGGGAGAGGAGTGAAAGTTTTACAGATAATCATGCTATCCCTCATTACCTCTGAGGATGATCTGCAGGAAAGAGTCCGAGGTACACGCACTGGAGAGGAAGAACTTCCAAGGCGAGTGCAGCTTGAACTTGCAGAGCACAGACACCCAAACATGGATCATAGAGCCTATGGAATGAGCAAAAGCTATTGATCTAAGCCAGTTGGGATAATGAAATATGCAGTTTAATGGTGCAAAGCTTGTTTTATTCTATTTTATTTAATTGTTAAATATTAATGCTTGACTACATAAGTCAATATTAATGCATGATAAATAAATATAATTATTTGTTCTGCATCATTTTTTTTATCCATGACTTTGCACAAAAAGCTATGCAAATAACCTGTCATTCTTTTTTCTTTTGTTTTTACTGACTTTTACCATTGTCTAATACAACCCTTTTCAAAGTTATCTCAATTATCAGCATGATCCTAGCACTGCTTCTGGTCCCAAAAGGCTCTGTAATGTTACGCGTTGACAGATTACATCGAGGTGTCAGATGAGAGATGTTACAATTTCCACCAACCCTAATTGGTGGCAAACAAAAATAGAAGGCTTGAACTCTATCTAATCATTGCCAGTAGTAACAGTGGATGTGAAGAAAAGGAACCTTCAGTAAAGTTATTTTTCTCTCCAAACTTGTTTCTGCAGAGACAATATTTAATGGAAAAAAGTTTATTTGAAATAAGAGATTTAAACCTGATAGAACTGACATGGGGAAAACAACAAAGCAAACAGAAAATCACAGGTGTATCTCGGGATCATAGAACTCATTCTTAACTCATATTTGTGCAAGAAAAGTGGAAAAAGGTGGAGCCCAGTAGACCCATCACTCGATAAACATCACTCACAGGCCTCCAGCCTCCACAGAGAACAACCAGCTATTCATATACTCAGATTTCAAATTGAACAGTTAGCCTTGCATGCAAGTTTTTGAGTGTGGGAGGAAACCGGCGTACACACACATATTGCAGGGACGAGAACAAACTCTGCACAAAAAAGAGTCAACAGGGATTTTATTTGATTAATTTGTTAGTCTGAACTTTTTTTGGTGTGAGTAAACAGTGTCAGTCATCAATGCATTGCGCATCTTATACTGTCTCAGCACTCAACATGCTTATACAGTGGCACTCAGAAATGTACATACATTCGTCATTCACACTTGTGAAGAGACTTTTCATCAAACAGGCTTAATGCTGCCATTAACTAGTGTATGTTATCATTTGCTTTACGTATTTTATTTATTTATTATTATTTTTTTTTTTCTTTGTGGAGTTTATTTAATTGCTATTGGAACTCTGGACCAAGAGCTTGATATTAATATGTATACCAAGAAGTAAACACATACAGCATAAAGTTAGCGTAAAGTTAGTTTAAAAGAAAGCTATTTACCTCATTACTAGTGTAGCATCTTTGTAACTGCCATCCAACTCCTAGCTTATGGCTACCCATAAATTGATGGTTGTTACCAGGGGCAGATCTAGGAAAAAAAAAAAAAAAAAAAAAAAAAAAAATTTATATATATATATATATTTATATATATATATATATATATATATATATATATATATATATATATATTTCGAAATGCACATAAGCACATTATGTACTGTTTGTACTCATTCTCAAAAATATTTCTTCTTCTAAACCGAGACCATTTGGGTCATTACATTGAAAACTGGACACAGTTGGGTTTTCCAACAAGATTATAATCTCAAGCCTAGTCTTTACACACATAAAGGAAGCTAACTTTAAGCTTGTGGAATCGCTTGATCTTCACCACGCAAATAAATGATGGATTGGCTTAAAAGTCTGATTCACGGCAGAAAAAAATCAAACAAAATGAAATTCAATTTTAGAAGGTCTTCAGTTCGGACCACATTCAGATGAAAGAAAAGACAAAATAACTTCAAAGCAGCTTAGTATAATTCACTTTCAGTTATCCACCCTGGATAAAGAATGATCTAAATAAATTATTAAAAGCCTAAATTCATTGCCACATTCATATCTTTGATGAACATGTCTAAACATCTGACCTTATTTTTGACATAAGACCATATGTTGCTGCTCACAAACGTCAAATACTAAAAAAATTACGCATTGAAATGCGTCGCGCATAAATGTGTTCAGGATATAGCAACTGATTCAATAAATAAAACTCCAGGAATATCATTAACAAATGATGCTAACTGGTCCTTGTTGCACATCATCATCAGTCAGTCATTTTCATTCTAATTCAATTCAGTTTACTTGTGTAGTGCAAATTCATAACAAATGTCTCAACACCACTAAACAATCACTTGTGTTGCATCGACTTTACAACAATCTGTCTTAACCCTCATGCAGCCAATTGTAAATTATTGCATTAGAGCCAAAGTTATTCTAAGATCCCAACAAAATTTAATGCAACTAGAATTAGTTTGGGTCCATCTGTATCTCTGAGTCAAGTTTAAAACAACTCATGAAAGTGATGATCACAGCCCACACCTACCCTCCTCATGAACTGTATTTTCAACTTTTCTATTCCAGTGGAAATTCTGAGCTGTGCAAATGTGGAAATTCAACAAAGCTAATGTTTTACTGAACCTTCTTTTAATATGTTTCTGTGGTGCAGTACTATAAAAGAAAATAAATTAGCTAAAAATAAAGTCTCTTAGGTCCTCCTATTTAACCTGTTAGCTCAATGTTCATCATGCTGTAAGAAAACCAAATATTGTGCTACATATTAACACAGGAGAATTTCTTTTCCCTGTAATGTTTAACTCCACTCAGCAACCATGTAAGCATTCTTTTTAAACATCTTAATATTTTCTTTTTGGAGCTTTGCCATGCACTTGGACCCTGGATGTTTATGTGTGTGTGTTCGTTCTTTACGTGCCTCCTTGTAAGTGTGAATTTATTTGCTTGAGTAAGCATGTGTTAAATGTGAGACGAACCGTGCCAATGAGAACAGCAAAAGTTATCTCAGGTGTGCGTGTCTGTGTGTGTGAGTCCGTGGGTGTGTATCATGCAAATAGCTACCTTGTGTAAACCTGTAGGGAGCCAATCAAACAGGATAAGGAAGTTAAGTGGATAAAAAATCCCATTGTGGTGGGGTAGCACCTGTAGAGCCTGTATACATCTGTTGATTCATAGCATTGAAAAGCAGGACGACTAACTTCACCTGTGTCTGAGCATAAGCAAGCTACAGTACCAGAATCATCTGAAGCTGGATTGATCTGTCTGACTGGATCAGCGGAGGATCAACGTGGGACTTCTTTCAGTTTGGTCTAGTGGGGTCGCATTGTTCTGTTCTGGTAAGTGGCAAATTTTGCTTTTCTCAAAAGAACTGCAAGTTCTTTCTATTTCCTTCTCAGCAAATTCTTGATTACGGTAAAACCCATGGTGATGATATGTGTAACTTTACCACAAAAATTAAGGCTGAATACAGTGAAGATTCTTCAATATATGATCGACGGTAGAAATTGCTTATATGAAAGGAATTAAAACAGAAAACCTGCAAACTTTGAAAGCTTCTCTGCCTCCATGAGATCACTGTGAAAATGAAAGCAGACTATCTTTGGGTTTTCTTTTGCAGAAGCTAAATGACTTCTCACTAATGACTCTGGAAAATGAGTGATCTTCTGTTATGACATGACTTACAGTATACAATAAAAGTAGCCCTCTGATTGGTCTATTGACATAGACCACTCTGCCACCTTGATAAGATAACTACATTCCAGTTACTCACACTAAGGGTTAACATGTCTGATGACTTGGCACACTGACAGCTGAGGAGTTGATCCTGCTTGGGTTGATGGCATGCGGCACTGGTCTTACGGAAAAACAAGTTTTAAAGATTGACAAAGTAGGCTTTTTTAATACAAGTGATTTACCAGATTTCTTTTAGATGAAAGGGTATTTAGATATTTAGTAATATATGTCAGTAGCATGGTGGCATGCTCATCCATTACTGTTGCGATAGTGGTGTATAATGAGACTTGGTGTCATTTTATTTAATGCCGGCAATAAAACTGTAACCCAGATTATTCAGGGAAAGGGTGAAGACTTAGATTTATGGTGGAGTCACTTAAAATGGGTCAGTAATCACTGTGACATTAGACAGTAGGTGACCATTTCATCATGTAAAGTCTTTACATATCTAGTTAATTGCATGTATAAGTACTGGAAAATATCTTGTGGAAACAGAACTACAAACACAGACACCAGATTGTGAAGCACCAGTTTACTTTATCAGTGCCAATATTAATGAGTAATGAGTAACTGCCTGCCTCATTTCTCAAGAATGCAGCACCTGTTAGACTTGTAACAGCAACTCACTGTTACAATCCAATATTAACAGTGAACTACGAAAACTACAAGTCAGCTATTGTGCACATGAAGAACTTCTGCCACCAAAACAGTGGAGCTGGTGAAATTCTGATACATGTATATTTGCATTACATGCAAATTCACACAGAGTTAGGTCTGAAACATTCCTTTATCTATGTTTTATATTTGTAATAAGTAGTTTTCAAATGACTAAAAAAATAAAATAAAAAATCTTGAAAAATACTTGTTACTGTTAGGAATTATGTTTTGGTCAGTAGATGAAATCAACTCACATGGAAAAAAGTGCATTCATTAATTAGTTTTACGACTGAAAGTGAGAAGAGCACAAATTGATGCACTTCAAACACAGACAGAAAAATTAAACAGTTTTTGCACTGTACATAAACAAATGAACTTCCTTCAAGAAGTAAAACCCAACTGTCAAATTTGCTTATTCAGCGCATTAATGGTGCAGACACAGAAGGCTTTGTGCCTCTCCTTTTTAGTGCTCTAGAAAACACTCTTTTATATGTAATGTATCAACTTGATTATACAGTTTTCACCTAAAGTTTATGGCACGATGATTAAGTTGCCCCAGTTATTGCTATCATAAAAGGAATGATGAGCTAGTTTTAAAATATACTGTAAAGTAAATTTTGTATGGTGCCGTTTTTGTCCACGTCTACAACACTGAGCGAGAAGCTTCAGTTAGGATTGGTGGTACCTCGATTTGACTACACATCCCTCCACACTTGCATACAATCCCACGCAGACATTCACACACAAAATTGATGGATAAAAGCAGATGCATTCACACAATTCCATGCGCTCAAAATAAATATGCAGCATCTGATAAACTGGGTATTAGATTTGCTGCTAGATTTGCTGTGAGATCAGTCTGATTTATTCTGTTTTCTTCCATTGCTAGAGAAAATCTACCAGTGTCCCTGCATCACATCCAGTCCAATAATACTGCTTTTCTTTGCTGCCTGGCAGAACCCATAAAAACACAATTGTATGGCTACAAGCAAAGATGTTTTGCTTATTAACAGAGTAACACATCTCCTCTCATGCTTTAGCTCCTGAGCCATGGTCAGAGCTTAAAATCTGCAACATGAGCATAACTCCATCCGTCTCCCTGGAAAGCCCTCTGACCGCTGCCTGGGGACCTGCTAACTCTTATTACGACGGTAAGGACAGTAACCCACACTGTCAGAGTCAGAATGAAATTGACAGTATTCTTTCCTGGCATCACGTAGGCAGTCTTGCCTGACATTAATTACTTGATGAAATTGTCCAGATAAAAACCAAAAATGTCTGAAGAAAATGTGGTAAAACATTCTTTTTGAAGTTTTAATTGTGCAAACTATCTCTCTGACGATGGAATATGGAGTGAAACTCATTCAGAAATGATGACTTGCACACCTGGTGGGCCTGAAGCTCACAGAAAAGGGGTCTGAATCCAGAATCGCTGCCAGAGAAATGAATCAAGTGAATTTGAGTGAATTGTGTTTCAGACTCATTATTGGCAAAACATTTGAATATGTTTTCCTAATTAACGGTTGTCTACAACAGTAAACACATTTTTTTTGTTGTTTTCTAACTATTGACATCTGCATGCAGGCCCACTGGTGATGTCCAGTTACACAAGTCGCCTCTGGTCCCACGACTCCCAGCCTCAGTTCTGGAGCAAGTACCAGGTGTGGGAGTGGCTGCAGCAGGTCATGGATATCCACCAGATTGATGCCTCCAGCATTCCCTTCCAAAACTTTGACATGGACGGCCATCAGCTTTGCAGCCTGAACTACCATGACTTCATCCGTGCTGCTGGCAGTGTGGGACACATTCTTTACAACAGCATCACAGAGCTAAAATCGGGTGGTAGGTATGAGCAACAGAAGAGTTCAAGGGGGCCAGAAAAAAGACAATTACTACCAGTAAAAGAAAGGCTGTGTAATCAGTGTTGTGTGTGGGACAAAGTGTAGATGGAGCGAAGCTGAGAAGGGATCAAAAAGTCAGTCAGGGGTTGCACTGCATGGTGCTGGAGTACTTAAAGCGAGGGGAGATGATAGATTTGTTGTTTTCTCTTTCTGGAGTGGCTCGTCTAACAAATCACAGGGGGCGTGAAGGTAAACAGGAGCAGAAAATGACTCATCTATTGATTTTAATTAGAGTTTGTGAAGAAACATGATGTTTGGAGCCTCAAGGAATCACCTTCTAACCTTCAACTTCTTTCGGGTGTTCAGGTTTCAGCTTACAAGACAACTGAGACATTTCATTTTCATGTGTAACGAATGAGAAAAACACATTATCTTTTATCTAGCATCTGAAGTTAAGAGTCCCTCAGGCAAAAACAGTGCTAGAAAACCTGGTATAACAGGTTTAACCTCCTGTCTGCAAGGCATGGTAAAGTAAAACTTCAGTGCTTTTATTGTTCTTCCTGACTGGAATATGCAACTAATTTACCTTACACATAAAATCCACGTGGTTCCCATTCATGGACACCGACAAAAGAAGAACATGGAGGCCAAGAATAAATGTCTAAAGTTCAAAACACAAATGGGAATCCAGAGCTCACAACATAGTGTTGCTACAAAAACTACATCAGTGTCCAAAGTATTTTTGTCAGACAGAAAACCACCAGTCAGGGCAGAAATGTTCATGTCAAGCTATTAAAATCTAGATACAGTTCACCTACTTTGCCTTGTAAAGCATTGTCTGATAATGCCTCAGAGCAATGTACCAGATTTTATGATGTACCTGATGTAATCTCAGGCTATCTTGCACACTGCATGGGGTACTTTTTGATCGTTTCAGTTCATTCATTCAAGAGAGACTTGTTTAAAGCTTGCAAACAGACCTTTTCTTTTTTAATTAGTCAAACTAATAAAAAAATAGACAGAAAAATTGAAAGATCTTGCACAGGCTAAAATTCTGAAAACCATAATGAATACAATTTGCTTCAACTTGCACCTTGCAACACAGATGCTTCACAGTTATGTCAAAATCCGTCAAACGATCCTCATTGTGCTCATGCCAGCTGATGAGCTTGACTCTTGTAGTTCTTGTGCTGTTATTAAACCATACACACACTGAACATAATTAATGATACCCTCTCTCTCTTGGGAGTTCATTCCACCTGCGTCTTATGGTCAATTTGAATTGTTTAGTGGGGAAAAAAAAACTGCATTAAAATATATTGTTGAATGCCTAACCATCAAAATGTTCTGTCTTCAAAATATTGCATAGCAAATAATGTTTGTGCTAAAATGATCTTATTTTGTTCCCTCTTTATTGATGCACAGGCCAGTACCATGTGGATATCGGGCAGCTGGAGATCAAACATGAAAGTAAGTTGAAATACACCATTAATGGTGTTTGGGAAGATTTGCTCAAGGCTATTTAGTTGATTCCCAATAAATGTTCCTTCCACTCACATTTCCCCATTTTACAGCTGACTTATGTCCATTTCCAGATGTCAGCTATCCACCCGGAGGTAAAGTAAATATATCTTTCTGGAATTGGATTGCTTTCCAAAAACAGATTTTATTCAAACAGCTGCCTGACTGATGATTTCATAATTTTTGGGTTTGTTTTCGTTTTTTAATCAGAAGTTTATGACCCTTTGGTTCACTCACATGCTCCCAAAGTCTCTCCCACCCCTTCAAGTCCTGGTAAGAAAAAAAAAAACAACAAACAAACAAACAAAAAAAACATTTATGCAACACAGTGGCTGATTGCCTGATTGATGAATAATGCCTGCTCACCGAGATTACATTTATTCTTTCAGACATTAAACGGTCTTTTAGTCAAAGTCATCAGGTCAAAAAACACAGTAAGTAATAGAAACACAGCTTACAAGAAATTGTCTTAGTTCCACAAAATGTCAGTTGTTTTACCGCTTCTTGGTTTTGTTCCAAAAGACCCGAGAGGAACCCACTTGTGGGAGTTCATCAGAGACATTCTTCTGAATCCAGAGAGAAACCCCGGGCTGATCAAGTGGGAAGATCGAACAGAGGGGGTATTCCGTTTCCTGAAGTCTGAGGCTGTGGCTCAGCTATGGGGAAAGAAGAAGAATAACAGTAGCATGACCTATGAGAAACTAAGTCGTGCAATGAGGTACAGCCACACAAGTTTTACAAATGTAGCTGCACAAACACAAAACCTCATGTTTGCATGCCATAAACACACTGTGGCAATGATTGCACTCCATACCATTTTTTTTTTAGCAATCAATAAATTACACTTTTTGTATTGGTTTCTCCAACAGTTTTATAACTATTCAGTATTAGTTTTGTCTCAACTTGTCTAAATCGTCATGAGCAAAAAATTCAACACTCTGTTGTTCCTTTTCCAAATTTTAAAAACAGTAAATCTATCCAAATTCTTATCACTGCTTTCTTAGGCATTCCATCCAAAAGCATAACACTTCAAAAACAGTTTTAATGAGTTTCTATTGCTCACTGTCAGATTAATTCATATTTATTCCTACTATATGTTATTAACAGACAGAAAAAAAGGAAAATATTTCACCAAGGAAATATTGGCTGGTTGAGTCATAGCATCATTAGTTTCACTATTGTACAAATCACATGTATCAACAGGACATCAGGAGGGTAGTGTCACTGTGAGAACAAAGGTGGTTTTTATGTATTCTGTTAGTGTGAAATGATTTGCAGTTTGCAACTTTCAAGACTGGTGCTGTCACTCTAACATAAAGAATAATGACAAAAGTAAAGTAGACAAAATATTTTATCCAAATTTATTACAAAAAATTTAAAGTCTGTATAATTTTTATGGAAAGTTGCTTCATTATACTTCTGTTTTGCAAAGTATTTACAAAATGGGAGTCACTGTGTTAAACTTTATGGAGCTTTAAGCAAGCAAATTGAGATTAAACATGAATAGCTTGACATTAAAGTTTTACACCTTGAACTATATTAAATATGTGTAAACCAATCTTAAATTCTTGATTTTCAGCAATAGAAAATACTGTTCCAAAAAGAAAGAAAAAATGCTAATCAGGTACAAGGAAGTGAAATAACAAGAATAAAGAACAAACCTATTAAAAATGTGGAAAATTGTTTCTTGTTCATTGGAAAAATCTTACATACATTTAAGGGGAAAACAAGTCAGACAGAAAGCAACAAAGTGAACAATGATTGTGTTCAGGTGCTGACGTGTTGCAAAAACCAAACAAAAAATGGTGTCAAATAACATACAAGCCACATCGTAACACCTTTAGATAAAAACCTGGTTGTGCAACCTGAAGGCATGCAGTTCTTTTTCTGTCCCTGTCTTGATATTAAGTCATTTGTTTTCCTATTTTAGGTGAGATAAAATAAGTAAGTTAGCAAATGTATTTCTATTTGTTAAGTACCCAAGTATTTAGAGATATAGTGCTTTGATTACTTTTTTTAATTTTAGAAATTCACAGAACTTCCACGGTATTTGATAGAATTGTTTTAAACTCTATGAGATGAATCAATTTTATGTATCCTGCCATAAACTCCTTACATTGGTTTGTTGGAGTTTCTTACACACACCTTTATTATATAGAAAAATATGGTTAATTTTTGATATGCTATTTTATATTTTACAAAATTATAAAAAAAAAACAGACACAAAACATCAGAAAAAAAATATATATTTGTTTTTTTCTGATGTTTTGTATTTATATATATATATATATATATATATATATATATATATATATATATATATATATATATATATATATATACAAAAAGATATAGTGAATCTTCTAAAATGAATTTTGTTCCTGTCTCTACTACAGATACTATTACAAGAGAGACATTTTAGAGCGAGTGGATGGGCGCAGACTGGTTTACAAGTTCGGAAGGAATGCAAGAGGATGGAGGGAGACAGACAAGTGATAATTTCATTAATTTATTTTTTCATGCCTTATGTGCATAATTGCAACATTTGAACGTGGTTTTCAGTTGACTTTTTAAAATACAGGTGTGTTTAATTTGTTTACAAGTGTTTTCTATTTTTATTTTCTATTTCTTTTTGTTTCCCTTTGTATTGACACTGCACTGAGATCCTTTTTGAGCTGCGCCAGTGAGACCTCAAAAGTTGTGTTTACATAATATTTTGCAGATGAAAAACTACGCAAAAGCACTAAAATGAATACTAAACACAATGAAGCTTGTGTGTGTTTTTGTTTTGTTGTTGACGAAATGCATTTTTGAAAATGTAAGTTCCAAAGGAACACATGTTTGATGTAGCTGTTTAAGCATGTGTGACAAATTTGTGTTACGTGTTTTGACACTGATACTGTGAAATGTCCTTTGGGAAGCACACATGCTTATTCACTTAAGTTAAAATGAAATGAAATTAAATTTAAAAAGATCCCATAGGCACAGTGCAAGAAACGCTTACAAGATAAAATATTAATATTCACTGGAATTTTGAAGCTTACTTTGTCTTCTTACATGCTTTGCTTTTTTTTAAATTGTAAAGAAAATGTATTTGTTTTTAGATGTTTGATACAAATAAAGTTTGTAATTGTTTTACTTAATCTAAGTCATTTTTAGGAGTTTTGTATACTGTCAAATGTAAAATAGAGCGGATCAGACAAAGAAATCATGTTTTTTCCAAGGCATCACACTAATTATAGCAATTTTTGATCAAACTAAAATAATATTGTCAGCTGGCTGTAGTTAACAGCAAGAGTTCAAACATCTTTATACTGCTGAACCTGTCACAAGCTAATCTGTGAAAAGACCTGCGCACATAAATAGTGCAGGTTCCCTTTGTTTGATCACGACACTATGAAATGCCACACAGCTAATTGTTTGCCAGTGTGTGAACAAGCTGGTTCCAGTCGGCAGCTGACAAATGACTGGTCCATGATTGGCTTCCAGATAATAGCAGTGTCAATAAAAGGCCTCTTTCTTTGGCCTGTGATCACAAGCAAATTCACGTCTAATCTTCTCCCTGACTTATCTGGCATTTGGTGACCCCTCTTTACATAGTGTGACATTCACTGACACTTCATTGTGTCATTATCTTAACTGATGGCATCAACGTTGTTCTTGCACACTGCACACTCAATCTCTTTAATTTTCACTCTTTTGTCCTCTATTCCATGCACACATATTGCAATATTGCCAGTGGAAGGGACGTGTGATGTCATTATTCAAAATAAAACACAGTTTTTGTCTGACAAAACCTGATGCAATTTCCGAAAGACAACCAGAACACAGTTTATCCTGCCAGGGAAAGTACTTGTGATCTAAGAAATTAGCTATGATTTTGTACATTTTTACTACTCTGTAAATTAAAATCACTTGTATCCTAAAAGTGAGATGGAGCCTGTGCATACTAATGACTGAATTGGAATCAGATGCTGCTGATTGCTACATTGTTCACATACATAAAAATCAGCTGTTCAAAATCCTCATGGATCACATCTGTATTGTTTAGATTCCACATTGTCATATAAAAATACAGCATATTTCATTTTTTTATACATTTGCAGCATTGTTTGAACAAAAAAATCTGAAATCGGTTCTGATGAAAACAAGTCTTACAATGATTTCATATTTACAACTTATAATGCTCAACTTACAGTTGAGCATTATATTCTGAACCTCACATTCAGAACATACAGATCTGTACACTCCCTTTGCCAATAGTGCAGAACTTGAACGAGGTTAAACATAGAGAGGGAGGAATCTTAGACCTCAATCTTCATTGGACCTACCAGAGTCCTGTGTCCTTTCCTATTCATTAAAGGAGTGGTCATAAAATACAGAATTTCTGTTTGGCAAGTCATGTCTCTGGTGATTTCGTTACATGCACTTCAGAAAATCTCTGTTACCATCCACCTTCAGTTCTCTGCCAAAGTCCACTAGATAATTGCCAAAATATCCTAGGATTACAAAATATTATTGATCCATCCTGTCAGATTCCACGCCAGCAGCATGACAAGTCCTAACATGCCAAACACACATTTCAATCCTTTGTTTTGAACCAGCTTCATCTAGCGTGTTTGCTGTTTAAAAACAAAATAATCGGACCAAACCATATGCTTCTAATTAAAGTCCCAATACACTTTAAATCTCGTGATGGTGGGACAGAAAAATATTTTCCCTGCTATGAATCCAGAGTAACTAGTTGACTTGTAGGTTATATTTAATGCTCATTACGTATTGAGACTTCATCCCAAAAACTCACTTCTTTTGGAGTTTACTATTATGAATCAAGATAGTGATTCATGAAGATCAACTTACAACTCTCTTACTAGAATGTCATGTTGTTTCATTTGTCCTATTTTAAGAGTGGCTGAATGTGCCTTTGTGTAATGTAATATTTATAAGTCAAATAGATCACACTACTGCAGTGAACGATAACTATAATTAAACTCTAACATGATAAATTTTAACATTTAAACGTGTTCCAAGGATTCTGGAGGGGGCAAAACAAGGTGGAAGCTGTTAAATAAAAAACGTGTGAATCAAAGTCTCGACTGATGTCTGGAAACCACCAGGACACATTGCACACTGAGTGAAGTATGTGCGACTTAACATTTATCTGAACTCTTTAGGATATTTGACTATCGTAGATAATGTATCCAAGCAGTGTGTGTTGCACATGAATATGAGCATACTGAAGGACAAAGAGATGAAAAGGGTAATTAACAATCAGTAAGGCTGTTTAAAGACCTGGAGATCGCAAATCTGGTCTTAGTTTCACTTTGGAGCAATCTAGCTGGTGCTGGGAGCTGTTATGCAGGGTGTGTTTTATGTGACTAACTGAAGATAAATGGGCAGTTATAGGCAAATAAAGGAGACTGATCTAACCTCTGCAGACAAGAGCTTTGTTTTCCTAACAGACCACTGCCTGCTGAACACAAACCCTTGCTTTACATGTCCACAGTGTGTGAATGCGCTTAAAGGCTGATGGCAACTGATTTGAATCGAGCTTTATCATGCATAATGTCAATGCAGCTAGTGTGTATGAATCTCATACAAGAGCCTAAGATTTAAAGGAATCTCAGGAACTAACTAGTAGTAAGAGAGGGAACTGTGTCCGAAATAAATTTGCAAGGCACTATTAAACGAGCAGAACATGTATTTAGATCACAAATCTTGGCTTCATCGCAGCTATAGAAGGCATGAATGGATACATCCACTCAATCCAGTTGTAATAGATCTGAGGAGAAAAATAACATCTCATGAACTTGAAATTGAAAATCTGCATGTTTCATTTTAGTTGTGTGTACTTTGATTTTACATCACATCACCTGCTACAAAAATTATAACTCAGTGTCATTGTATATAATCTATTTACCTTCTGCACTTATTTTGCTAAAACTAAAACAGTGACTCCATTTGTAAAACTGAAATCATTATGTGTTATCTTCCCCCAATAGTTTATCTCTCCTCGTCAGAAAATTATGTTCAGATTTGAATGTGCTGCACAAAAGCTATTATAGCATTTAAAAGGGAGCACATTAATTCAATCAGATACATGCTGGAGAAAAAACAAGGAAGTGATAAAAGATAACCTGAGCACAGGCATGAAGACTACTGGGACTGATGAGATTTTGAATTAGGGACCTGCTCAGTGGAGCTATTGTATTGTCTCAGGAGATCCTCCGTCCGTTTATATCAGGGACCCCTCCTTTCCCCCGTTCACACTCAAATGAGTTCAAACTGTGACTTGGACAGATTAGAGCTGTGTCACTGCAGTCATGCCTTCTGAAGGATCGGAACATGTCACAGAATGCTAGCCACAGTCAAGCTAATCATTATTCTAATTATCTTTAATAAAATTGTTCTATCATGACTAAGTAATGTGTTGTGAATCAGTTAAATTGGATGAGTTGTTCTAAGACATAATACATCATGATACACCCCAAAACATATCTGAATAGACTTTGCTGTGATTTTTCACATACATCCTCTCTGTGTTTCTTGGCAATCTTAAAGTATGAGGAAGTTTTTTTTGTTTGTTTTCTTTTTGACAGGTCAAAGATGGTCTTGTTTTGTTCCCTCAAAATTGTAACAATAACTTCCTGCTCTGCATTTCTTCCACTATTGTTAATTTCCCCATAAAAATCACTTCATAGCTTCCTTGTTCCATGCAAGAACATGGAGACAACCACGCACATATTTAATGAATTTGATTAATCTGGTTTTATAAGTGAGATATTTTCTTTTCCATGTTCATGATTGAATATTTGTAACGTTGCTTCATATTTTACAAAAATAGTAAATACTGTCTTGCTTTCATAATTCCTGACTAAAGAAAACATTTTTGTTAATGTTTGTTTAATGTCTGTTCAATGTAAATTGTATTTTATAAGGTACTGATTTGACTAGTCAAAACAGTCCCTTTGAAATAAACAAATAAACATTGTAAGTGTTTATTTCCTCTTGAAATGGCTTAGATCACAAAGGTATTTCATGGCAGGTGAGCATGAAATATAAATACTGTATTATTAATCTATGGAAAGCCAATAGCCTATCCACAGAGGGCCAGGGGGGAAATAAAAAAAGCCTTCACCACCATGTGCAGTAAGATTCCCAGTCACAGATGACCTGTACAAGGGTAAAATATTTTTTAAAAAACTCGTTTTTAGAATGAGAAAACCTTTAACTTTACTTGTTAAAATAAAAAGACAGATTGACCACAATCTTAATGTAAAAGCATTGAAAACATTGGAGCATCTTATCTATTTTCTGTGTTGAATTAGGATTTCTTTGGGAGTTTGTATAACGTTTTATACTGTAATACCACCTAAAATAAGCAGAATGTATTCATCATTACATTATTGTTAGGGTTAAACATTGTTCGATAGCCTTGTTTGGAAATTTGCATGTAAACGAGATCCCGCATTCTTCCCACCAGGAGGCAGTAGATCACTGACATGTGAAGAGTATGATTTGTTTAAATTAGGCATTGGCTTTTAATAAAAATCAGCCGTGTAACGGTGCGGTTCATGCCAAACGTGTATAATTTTTCTATTATCTATCTAAAAAAAAAACTAAAACAAGAAAAACCTCAATAAAAACACCTATATATATATATATATATATTCTCTGAAATCCTGTATATTTTAAACATACTTGGACATAAGAGTAGTTTGTGTTGATTTGCAAATGTCAATGAATAGAAATAAAAAGCTGAAGCTGGAGGCAAGGTATTTTGTTAATAGATGAACGCAAGCTCACCGTGAAAGATAACCAACATGCTAAAATAAATATTCAAAAGCATTTAAAATGACATCACGAAATATATGATTACAGCAGGCTCTTGCTCCTATTCATAAGAAAATGATAATATCAGAAAAGGACACAGCTGACTGACACAAATCAAGAGATTTAGATGATCTACCACCCATTTATTTTTATGAAACTGCTCAAGTCATATTTCCTGAAAAGAGCGCTGAGCTCATCCGGCCAGATGCTTTTGTGCATTTGTGTCACTTTGAAGAATAGAGGGGATCAAGCTTGTGCTGCATTTGATGTTTGTGCTAAAAAGCCCCTCTTGAAAAATGTACACTTTTATTTTTTATTTCAAGTTCATTTAGATCTGGTCTTTTATTCTGTGTTTTCTGCTGATTAAGCTGCTTTTTCATTTCATTTTCTCTATTTCACTGGTAACATTTCATTTTATTTTACATTTTTATTGATGTTTTTTTCAATCATGTGAAACACTAAAGTCAATTTTATTTTCTGTAAATTTTCTACATAAATAAAACTTACATTGGCACTGCACAGGTTTAGCTTTCATAAGACGTGTGTGAGGAGGAAATTATTGATCTCTAAAAAAAAAATGAACGTCAGACTACAGCTGGATACATAGACAAATATCAGCAATTCCAGGATAATGTTGATTTTTTTGGACACGGGGGTACTGAGCATGTTTGGCATAAACAAAATAGATCCAGCATTCCAGGAAAATAACCTAATACACTGTGAAGCACACAACTGGCAATGTTGTGGTTTGTGGTGCTTTGCAACAGCAGGACTCGCTTGGCGCACCAGCATGGAATCCATTATAAAATCTGCTGTGTATCAAACACTGGTTGTTCTGCAACATGAAAATGTCCCAAAACTTACCAGTGAATCCACCAGACATTGGCAGAAGAATAAGAAATGGTGAGTCAGAGGCTGAGTCAAAACTCTTATGCATCTCTCATTGAGATTAGGGTAAACTGTGGCTTTGGAATGTGCAGTACATGCAAGAAACAGCTTAAACATTTTACAACTAAAAATAATAAGGAATGGGAAAAGCATTGTTCAGACTGATGTCAGTGTAGTAGAAAGGCTAAAAGACTCATCTCCCTGATGTAATATCAATCAAAAGTGGGGAGATTTCACAAGTCTGGTGTAACGTTTTCTTGAAGTAATTTCGACTGAAATTGCCCCAAACCCCAAAACATTAGCGGCAGATAAAAAAAATGGCTGTCAAAGTTTTGCTCCCTCTATACCTACATCATCACAAAGATTTTTTTTTACAAGATTATTTGATCAACCTGTTGCAAAATCTATGTAATATGACTATATATTCAGAAGATATAGTCATATATCTTAAAGAAAATTAAATAAAGAAAACTTTCTATTTTCTTTATTTATCTGCAACAGTCTGCCTTCCTGTAAGGAAATAGTTTCCACGTCACGCTGGCGAAGTAGTACAAGGAAGAACGCTCAAGAATTACTTGATAAGTTACTGGAAACATTTGTTTGATGTTATCACTGCAACGAGGACGCTTAACCGGTTATGAAATTGGAGAGTTTACACAAGGAAAGACTTCGGCCTCATTGTTTTAAGTTTATGGAGTAAAGTTATTTTGGATTATCAGTAAGGACAACCTCCTGAAAAAAGATTCTCCTTTTTATCTTAATCAATAATTTAGATAGTAAAACACTTACTGATTTTATAAAGAGATACAAAACCGTTAAAGATTTGTTTCACTTCATTTAGAACCCCATTCATGTAGAGTTAATCATGCAAATGAATAATATGATAAGTAAACTTGCTGAAATGTCAAAAGACATTGTGCAAAGTGGAGAACAAAATTAATATTACCTTAATATAAGCTCATGTAAAAGAAGCTTGTTGGTGATTGGCCTTGGCTTGCGACGAGGACATGGTAAGGGTTCAGTGAACAACAATGATACAAAACCAATGAACTGAAAACACTGGACAGTGCAACCTTTGTTCAGAAACTTAAACCTCTGTAGATAGGAAGAAAAAAAGAATAACACACAGAAAAAAATTATGATTCAAACCAATGAACTGAAAAAAAAAAAAATCTCAATCAGCTCAGTCAAGTTTGATTTTTGATCTGGGCAGGATGGCTCATCATTCAGGGCCAAATGACCAAGGGAAACTTCACTTGAGTTGGACACTGACAAAATAAGTATTTACAGTACCTACAACTCATGTAATTGCTCTGTAAAATAATAATAATAATAATAATAATAATAATAATAATAATAATAATAATAATACATTGTCTTTCTAGACATTCAAGGACACTGTAAAAATAGACTAAGTCAATTTCAAAAATATAACAATAAAATAATAAACTCACTTACAAAGAGCAAAGGGCATTAGGTATAAAAGGCAGTTTTAAACAAATGTGTTTTGAGTTGTGATTTAAAGCAGGAGAGTGAATCAATATTTCTGTGTTGGGATGGTAATGAGTTCCAGAGATGAGGAGAAACACAGCTGAATGCTTTGTAACCCATAATGGTGAGACAGGGAGAAAGGATGGACAGGTGGATTGAAGAAGAGGAACGAAGTGAGGGATAGGAAATATGAACACGAAGAAGGTCAGACAAATATGGAGGGGCGAATGGTCTTAAATGTTAACAAAAAGATTTTGAATTAAATATGAGCCTGTACTGGAAGCCATGTTGTTGAGCTTAACCGAACATTACTGAGGTCGTGAAACGAGGGGGTTCAGGTTATGATATGGGCTGTTGAGTTCTGAACCATTTGGAGGTTACGAAGGGATTTCTGAGGAAGACTGTGAAGGAGAGAGTTGCAGTAGTCCAGACAGGAAGTGACAAGACTGTGGACAAGGATGCCAGCAGTGAAGGCAGCTGATATTAGAAGTTAACAGACGTGGTGACATTAATGATGTGGGATTTGAAGGATAGTGCCCTGCCAAGGATAAGATCACTATTACATCCCCAAGAGGGTGGTTGAAAACAAATAAGGCATTGGTTCAATTGGAAAACTATGTTAGTTAATCCTTACTAAAGTGATGTGAATGTTGAAGACTTAAAATTTGTTCTAAAACCCATTTATTTTGGCTCACTTGATTTAAATTGCTTGTTATTGACTGAGTTATTGTGATTAAAAATATCACCATGGTAATGTTGTCAAGGGGACAGCATCAACAATTTCAAAATTCAGATTTTAAGTAAAATTCCAGTAAGCTTCAGGGGGACAGAAGGAGCTGGACCAGGAACTGTAGAAGGTAAATTATTTGTCTGTCCATTTTTATTATTTGACTTTATGAAGAAGAAAATGTCAAATTTTGAATAGAGATCTGTTTCTTCTACTTTAACTACCAAAGTAAACATTAACAGCAGTTAGTTGAAAAGCCATACACTTGGTAGAGTAACAGAACAATTTAGGGGAAGAATGAGACGTCTAAAATGTATTTCAGAAGCACTGCAAAATATAAATAAATAAGAATAAAAATAAAAAAATAAGAAAAGTAATACATTAGTTTCAGAGAATCTAAACCATACCTCAGATGTTTACAGAGCAAGTCACTGTTTTTATTTCTCACCAAAAAATACACCCATGCCTTATTATCTTTTTAGTGATCCTTTTCTGAAAAGAAAATGTTTGGTGTTTTTGATAAATTATTTGTGTGTGGGTGGGTAGGTGTGTCTGTATAATTCAGATCTTTCCACCAAGTCAAGTGGTTATCGATAATGTTAAACAGAACTGTTATCATTCAAAATTTACTGTTGTGGTTGGTTGTTAATATCTATTTAATTTGGACAAGCTTGAATTTTTAAATATCATCTTCAGATTATATATCGTGTTCAATCACTGTAACATCTTTTCTTTGTTTTATTGTTTTATTTGTGAGGGGGGAAAAAAAATCGAACTAAAGTCATTGAAATTGTACATAAAAGCCGGTGATGACAAAGACAGTGCTGACAGAAGGAATTATTATTCAACATTAATTTTCAAAAGATTTTTACTAATTTTTAAATATTAGATCAAAAAATTATATTTTCAAGGTGTATTTATTTGGTTCATTTATTCAAGTAAAGTCAATTTTTTTTCTGTACCTTAAAGCAATGGTGAAAGATGACCCTTGGGTTGGGACCTGGAGGCCCCACAGGCCGAGAGCTCTCATAGCTGCACAGTATGGGACTCCTGGTCCTAAATATGTATTACCTGGTCTAACAGGTGAGAATACAATGTACATTTAACATAGCTTGCAGTTATGAATTTCATAGTTTAGGAGTTAGACGTTTTTTGAATTTTATTACTTGTTTTCTTTTCTTTTGTCCCAATTCAAGGTGCAAATAACCATGACGTAACAAAACCTACAGCACCAGCGTACTCCATAGCTGCTCGTCCCAAAATCACAAATGTCGACTGTTCCCCTGGACCCAAGTACATGATCCCCCCCAATATAACCAGATTTGGCAAAGATGGGACACCGGCATATTCAATTCATGGTCGTCCAAAGCCCTTTGCAATGTTCCGTACTCCTGGACCCGGTGAGTTAGGGCTGTCGCAAAACACAACAACCGCTTGTTTAAAAAGCACATGCAAAGTATATTTTTGTTCACTCTAACAGAGTTTTTTTCATTTCTCTTTATCTAATTGTCTTTGGTATTTTAGCACAATACTACCCAGAGAATGCGAAAAAGGCTTTGTTCAGATCCGTCCCTTCATTTACTCTCTCTGGGAGACACAGCGATATTGCTAAATCCCAAACTCCAGGTGAGAATGGAATTTGCTATTTGCATCGTCACTGTATTTGTACTGAAAAAGTAACTACATTTTAAACAGTGTTGTAAAAAAGTACTTGCCTCTTACAAATTTTCTGTTTTTGGGTGGATTAGGGGTATTCTTAAATGTTTCAGATAATCGTTAAAATTTTATAGTCAGATAATTATCTCTTCTCCTTTTAGGTCCAGCTTCCTACAAACTCCCTGGTGTAGTTGGTACAAAAGAAATAACAAGCCCTTCGTCTCCCTCCTACACACTCATGGGGCGCACTCAAAAAGGATCCTTTTTCGAGGATCTTACAAAGGTAAAAAAGAACAGTCCCTGAAACTGATCAAACTGCCAGATTTACTATTGTTTTCTTGAACTTTGGCTTTCCTTTTCAGACTCCAGGTCCTGCTGCCTACAATCCTGCAGACCCATATTACTCCAGGTTAAAACCTCCACAGTGTACAATGAAAGGTCGCAATTTCCTTCCTGACCAAAGTGCACAAACACCAGGTCCAGGAGCATACTATCCAGAGAGGGTAAGTAACATTTCTTGTACAAGAAACAAAGCTGAAATCCAAAGCTTCCTAACACATTTTCTTTCTTCTTTACAGACAAACTTTATAAAACCAAAAGCTCCCAGCGTAACCTTTGGAATTCATCATTCACCATACACAGTCCCCTTTATAGTAAACATGGATGGTTTCTTCTAAAGAGCTGAGTTAAATAAAACTCAAGAAGCAAAGCACAAGATAAATGTGATCATGTTACTCCTTTAGCTTTATTTTTTACAGCAAATTGTCTGAGTTATTAATAATGCAATAACTTTACTTTGCATTGCTATTGATTTGCTCTCCGTATTATTGCATGCTGGTATCTGAAAAGGCCTAAGAATTTAGCTGATGAAACACAATTTCAGTTTAACACTGCTTGAAACTGTTACAGAGTTATTGTTTTATTATTTTAAGCACTTCTGAATTAGAATTTTCGTCTACCATCTATAAATTATTATTAAAGGTTATTTTCTTTTGTTTTAAGTTACCCTATTACTTGCTTTTTTTACTGAAAACAATTCCTGATCCTGTTGGATCCTATTTTGAATTAATGAAATTTGTTTTTTTTTTTTTTTTTTTTTTTTACTGAAAACAATTCCTGATCCTGTTGGATTTCAGAAAAGGAGTGCATCCATTTCACATGTTTGTTATTGTAGAACATAGCTTACATATGTGCAGAATATTTATTTACGTTTAAACCAAAACATTCTTGTTTTACCAAAAATGTCGACAAAATGTGTTTTCTAACTTCTGAAAAACAAACAAACAAACAAAAAAAAAAATAGCACAATTTGCCATAAACAGTGTCAGTGGATTCATCAATGTTTTTCTATAGTTTGCTATTTTCTGCACAGTGGAATGACTTTTGAGACCCCTTTTAGGCTCAAGATGTTGAAGTAATCCCCTAATCATGACCTCATCAAGTCGAATGTGTGCTTGTATTGGAATTCAACAGATACTGGAATGGAATTACTGTCATGTTTGCCATTTCAGAAAAAAATAAGTGTTTATTTTTTTTTTACAATGTCATTAGCTGTAGATTAATTTAACAGCTAAATTTACCCTCCAGAAGTACTGGAGAGGGACAAGTGTGTTTCAGGTCTGGAAATAAAACAAAAAAAACAACAGATAAATCCAATAAAAGCCTGAAATCTCAAGTTATTAAAGAGAGACTGATGTAAAATGTCATGGGTGGCTTAAGCGACACTATTATGAATTCACTGCTACTAGGGGAAGAAGGATGTTCTTCAGTCTGGACCACAAAAGAAGGTGAGTGGTTCACGACAAATAGAGCAATGTAGTTGAACGTTATCATTTTTGCACTGGTTTCTGCATGCTAGTGTAAATGTCCTTTAGAAAAGGCAGATTGCTGATGGTCAGTATTTCATATTTCTTTGGAGCCATGTCACAAAATCAATTAAATGAAGTACAAATAGGAACACTTTCAAGCGTTAGTTGCTTTTTGAAATAGAGTTTTTGTTGGGCATATTTAATGTAGTTCAATATTTATGGCTCATGAAAGATAGGGCATGTAACACACTTAGTAGGTACTAGGTGTGCTATTTCGCAGTTCATAATAGAAGGATGCTAAATAAAAGATAAGCTAGTTTATTTCAGTTACATTAATAGCTTAGGACAACCTCAAGCCAAGTGGGGGTATAAAGATTGAAATCTTCAGCTAATTTTGAATATTTGTACTGAAAAATTGAAACCCTTGTCTTTGAAAGAATTGTCCAGATGGCGGGAAAAATATGCCAATATGAGACCACAAGGTATCATTCTACATTAGACAATTTAAATGGCAGATATACCGTGGCATGTCTGTCATATAAATTGGGATTACTTGTGTTTATTTCATTATGGTAATAAGTCAGACTATCATTATCTTAACCGTTATTAAATTGTGAACAACCAGGAAAAACAAACCCCCCAAAAATAAACTTTTTTGATATAATTTTTTTATAAAATTTTTTAATAATTTTCTACTCACTTACTGAATAATTTATTTTCAGTTTGGTTTGTTTGCTGAAGCGAGGTCCTTTAAAATAAGAAGAATTAAGGACCCAAGGGGCCAACATAAGAAGACTCAATTTGCCTGTTCTTTAATGCGTCCTTAAATTCATGTTTTATTTCTCAATATAATATAGTTAATCACGTCCCACCCCGTAACCCTAAGCGTTATTTTGCCCTTCATAGGTTTTGAAACTTTCATTAACCATTATAAAATTTTGTCTTCATCAAATTTTGTTGCTTTATCGTCAGGCATGTGTATGGACTCCTTCCCCCATCTGAGGACGACAACATGGCGATCTCCTTGCGCCTGGGTCGTCAGGGAGTTTTATTTGGTTTCAGGTTGTCTCAGTTCAACAAGTGTTCGTGGCCCAGACAGCCATGTCAGGACCGTGTGAGATATTTCTTTCAGTCGCCATGGGTGCTCGGTGAGTTTTGAGGTGTAAACGTATGCTTAACCATTGTCCTTTCTGTGATGACATTTGCTGCTAGCGTCATTTGGTATTCTCAGTTGTCAGTTGTGTTTGGGATAATTTTGTTATAATCTGGTCAGGCGTCAGGTTATCCATAATTTTGAGAACATGATCGTGGTGTTTGACCACTAGCTGTCTTGGCCTACATTTAAGACGGCAAACTACCATATCTTTAGCTTAGCTTATAGCATGTCACCTCTGATGTTTTTTGTTGAAACATGTTAGACTTCTGACTTTCTTATGTGTTCATGTCATACTACATGTCTTTTGGATTTCATATTTGAAAAAAGATAAAAAAAAAAAAACTTAAATGTTTTGTGTTATTGTCAGGAATTGTCAGTTAGGAACACTTTATTATTTTGCAAATTTGGGCGTTCAGTTTTTTTTCTTTCTCATGCGGCTTATATATTGTTATTTTGAGAGCATAATGATTTAATGCATTATATGCAATGCCTTTAGGCTATTATGTGCCGTGATTTACCAGCATTTGAGAATAGTAGGACACTGTCGTGATCAATTACTATTTCTCCAGATATTTGTATTTGAGCTGTACTAACAGAGTGAAGTCAGCGTTTATATATATATATATATATATATATATATATATATATATATATATATATATATATATATATATAGTACAGTACAGACCAAAAGTTTGGACACACCTTTTCATTCAATGAGTTTCCTTTATTTTTATGACTATTGACATTGTATTTTCACACTGAGGGCATCAAACTACATGTGGAAATATGTAAACAAAACAGTGTAAAACAACTGAAAATATGCCTTATATTGTAGTTTCTTCAAAGTAGCAACCTTTTGCTGTGGTTACTGCTTTGCACACACTCTGAATTCTCTTGATGAGCTTCAAGAGGCAGTCGCCTGAAATGGTTTTCATTTCACAGGTGCATCCTGTCAGGTTAATAAGTGGGCTTTCTTGCCTCATAAATAGTCATGAAAATAAAGGAAAATAAATAAAAATAAATTGAATGTGTCCAAACTTTTGGTCTGTCCTGCATATATATATAATATATATATAAATTTTATATGTTGCACCACTGCTATCCAGTAGATGGCATTGGTTATCTATATTTTAGTGCTTCCTTTAAAGGGGTTTATTAGGTAAAACCCACTTATTTGAGGATTATTTTCATTGATACAATGTTATTCCCTCATCAAAGACATAAATGGAGTGTTGGTTTGTTGCTTATTTTTTCATTCATGTTTGATAAATACTTAAATCTACACTGGTAGCCATTTGGGAGTGCCTAAACACTTGCTCAAATTTCTTATAAGACACATTTGCTCTATGTGCAGCATTTTTATGGCAACTGAAGGTAATATAGTCACTTGGTGGTCTGATCCGATGACCCTGGAAGACGCATATTGCTGCCCCTTTAGTGACTGCTAGTATTTAATTATTTTTAACTAAGCAATTTTTGCAAGTTATTTTTCTACCTTTTTGTAGAAGTTACTAAACTGGACAGATCTATACGAAAGATACACTTGTTTACCGCTGAGCTTACAGCTCCCATAATTCAAACATCTGGTGTATTTTTGAAATGTCTAGCTGAGATTAATTGAGTCCCAACATGGAAAACAAACATAAGAAAAGTAGAGACAAGGAAGACAAGTTGTTAAAATGAGAAGGATCTCTCCATCACACTGCTGAGAGCCAGATGACCTCTGGGCATCTGGCTCAATGTTGTCTCGGACATTGGTCTAAAAGGGGATGAAGGAGGAAGAAAACTTCTTTATTTTTGATACAGTTGGTGCCAGGGCCATTGTTAGACATTGACCTGCTGCTGCACATCTTTCACTGTTGTGCTATCACTTTTCCTCTGCTTTGCAGCTGTGGATGTTGTGTTGACCTACTCAGCTTTGGTTACAGCCCAAACATTCTGGCGTTAGGCTGTTTATTGCTGTTTACTCAGTTTAGTGTGACATCTGTGTTGCTTTTTTCATTGCTAGTGTCTTTGCAAAAAACTGTTTTCTTCTTTCTCTCCTCTAGGTGTCAGTCCACTCAAAGTGCAAATGCCAGCCCTTTCACCCACCATGGAAGAGGGAAACATAGTCAAATGGTTGAAGAAAGAAGGTAAAGGGGACACATGTTTACATTGTTCTTTTGTCTTATGTTAGTGGAAATAAAAAGTATATTAATTTGCTAAAAAAATTATTATAATTTTTGCTGCAAACCTTTTAAAATGTAGCATTAGCTCCTGGTTGTAGTTGTTTTTTAACAAAGGCCCAGCTTTTCTACTTCTCATAATTAAAAACCATACACAGAGCTTGTCAATGATTAATTTAATACAAGTTTAAGCAGTGGAGCAGTTCCTTAATTGGCTCAAATAGTCAGAGGACTCACTGATGTGCACTGCTTAGCAACCCATCTTGGCCGGGTGCTGTAGCCATGCTTTTGCTCATCTGGGGTCAGCATACTGTGCTCTGATTGGCTGCTCTGCTGTGTTCATTGCCATCTATTTTTGGGTACAAGGTTGTATATTTACAATAATGCTTAAGCAAAAGAAAGAAGAGGAATGACATCTATCATAAAGGTAGTAGATGTCAGTAAAGGGTTTTGATGTATTTCAAAGAATGATGGTTTTGGACAACAAGAGATGCTTACTTCAATTCCAAATTGGAAAAAGATAAGTTTTAGTTTGTTGTTTTTTTTTTACATGTAATATGTTTGCTCATTCCTGAACTGCTTTTTATTTTGTCCAGAAGTATATAGATTTTATTTCCAGTGTTTTCTGGTAGAGTAGAGGTTATAAGGCTTGAAGCTTCTTGTTGAATCTTTAATACTGCACATCACATCAAACCCGAAGGGTCATAGGTTGTTAATGAATCATATAAATCCAATCACTGCTTGGTCTTGGGGGCCTTTAAACTCAATACTTCTTGGATGTTTCATCCCTCCTTTTTATATTTCCATTCATTCTTTATTTCACACACTGAGAACTCAGGTAATGGCCTGAGGTGACAGATTTTTTTTCCCATTACACCCACCCTGCTGCAAATTCAAAGCCCCACAGCCCCTGATGTATTAATGCACCGTATTTAAGCACTATAAGTTTTTCAAACTGAACCATTCTTAAGTATGTGAGTTGTTATTAACCTGCATGCTTAACCCTTAAGAAATCACTTCTTGTTGACTTGTTGGCCTGGAAGTTTTAAAAAGTCTCAGGTCAAGACTTTCAGAAATAGTGACTAATATAAAATTCAAGGGTTTGAATTAAATCAGACACTTTAAATTTAAGATGTTATAATATTGATTTTTAAAAAGTAAGTTTTGATGCAAACATCATTATTAATATTGTTTTGCCTTTTTTGCACATCTTTTCACTTGATACATCTTCATTTTTTTGTAGTACATGTAAAACAAACTTTTTAAAATGATCGTCCTTATTGATTAATATATTCCATCTCCTGAACAGCTAAGATTGTGGGGATTTTGACTTGTTCCTTTAAAGTTAGGAAGACCTCTAATCTTAGACCTGCTATATCTCCCAGTCTATTTGCATAGAATATTTCAAATTCAAATTACTGTACATTTTCTTGTTTTTGCCTTTATTGGAATTATGTTTCTCTCTTTTAGCTTTACGTGTGTTGAGGCAGTAAGCAAACCGTTTGTCAAGAGTAACTGAAAATCCCACCAATGATTACTATTCATGTATTCCAGTCACAGCACAAGTGATTCATCTGCACTTCAATAATGAAAATGTTTGATAATTGGATGCGTATTAATGTGTCTTTTGAAAGATCTCAGATGTGATTCTTTTTTTAACAGGTGAAGCAGTGGAAGCAGGCGATGCCCTTTGCGAAATAGAGACCGACAAGGCAGTGGTTACTATGGAATCAAATGATGATGGGGTTTTGGCAAAAATACTGGTAAGATGATTAGACATGAATTTAACATCATGGAAAATTGAGAACTGAGATTAGTTTTGTCATGTAACTTTGGTTTGGAGTTTATTCATATCCACGCAAGATGTAGTGCTATTTATTCCTTTTCTTGTTTTATTCCTTTCCCTAATTGGGAATGCTAATTGGCTGCAGCTGTATAATCTGCTTTTCCTAAACAGAGAGAGGCAAAAGCATTGACATACTGAATTCACTCACGAATGTTTCCTGCCATCCCCCCAGTGTGTTTATTTGTTGTTAGAATTTTTAATAAGCTGCCAGAGATGGAGCAATCAGATGTCATTCAGTGGGACTCCACCACTTGTTTGTCCGTCTTCAGAGAAAAATAACTTTTTTTTCCCCCTCTTCTGTCAGTTCCTGCATGTGTAGACATAAACATCATGGATCTTTGTCATTGTTTAATCTGAATCTTTTTTCTGTTCATGTAATCTTGGATTGCATGCTCTGTTAAATTAATCTTTTAAAAGTCCGTTTTCACAACAAATGCACATCAAAAATATTCCCATTAGTTCTCTTTATTTTATATGTAACTTTACATGGTGTTTTTTTATGCCATTCCTGTTCATGTCTTAGCCACAGTGGGGCTAAGATAGTTTCCATAGCAACCACCCAAGAATTGGGGGTAGGGGCTTTAAATGGCAAAGAGAGATGGTCTGCTTTAGAAGAGCTCCAAGCTCTTTTTTTACTTACTGTGTGACAGTGTGTGAGTGATATTAATGATAATAACTGCAGACCTGGGTAGCATTTGGCATATTTTTGAATGTTTGCACGGTTTTGCGTTTTGGATTAGAGCATATTAGCCAGTAGCAGTGTCAATTTGGCCCACTAAGCACCCAGTAGGTTTCTAATTTAAAGGCTAGCATAATTACTTGCCTGTGGCCAAATTTCTTTGCAGGGTGCTGTAGACAGAGAAATTGGACTCGGAAAGGATTTTTTAAATGAAGGTTTAGCAGTGCTATCACTGTCTATTAGAAAACAAGTAAGGACAATTTCACAGTTTAACACATTCCACCCAGAAAACAGGTAACAGTGAAATAATGCATGCTAATGATTATATTAAAATGATACAAGCAATGTCTGTCTTGTGTTTCACTGAAAACTGAGGAAATGTCTTGAATCTGAAAGTCGGCCCCTGGTGTTATGAGTTACTGACTTGAAGACAGGACACAAGTTTGAACAATTATACCTTAGTTTGCACATTTGGCATAATATGAAGAAAAATTGAGTGGAATTATTTAAAATCAATCTAATAAATAGTATTCTTTTGTCACTGGATGGAGTTACTAAACTCTTGTTCAACTCGTATTGTAATAACTGTGGTTATTTTTTTACATAATCAGGGAGCCCTAATGTGAAGTTTCACATTAACATTCATTCAGAGATATAATTTTTATAAAAATTTCAGCTATCAGGTAGGGTTGTTTTGCGTGGTTTTGACATTTTGAATGTAAGAAATTGCACTGAAACGGGAAAGTGTCACCACTAAAAAGAAGGGAGCCACAGTCTTGTGTCTGTCATGCTCTATTGATGAGAGCCAGACATCATCTCACTTGCTATAAACACAGTCCCTCGTGATTTGCTAGCATTCATGTACACATCTTGTTGAAATCCACCCTCCTTTTGGAAATAAAGAACAGGGGCAAAATAAGCTGAAAAACTCTTCAAAGGCTTAAGATATTTTTGGTGAACCTGCCATTATTTTTTTATTATGCTTAAACCTCCTAGTTGTACCTGTATTAGCAGACAAATGTGACAAATTGATTTAGGAAATAGAAGATTTTACAAGTATTACAGTAACAAGTTAAATGAACAATTTGTCGAAATTAAACCTGCTTTTACCCATCTGTTATAGGTTTGTGTGAACTTTTGTTTTGCTACCACAATATGCATTAGTGTTGTTAAACATAATTATTAAAAGTTTTTAATATAATTTTTTTTCCCCAAGAGCTTTATGGAGCTCTTCAGAGCCCTGACGTACACATTTGCATGACATCTGCAGCCATTTGATGGCAGTGTCGAGTCCCGCAATGCTGCAGTGTCGATTTCTTTAATGAGGAAAACACATAAACAGATATTGATGATCGAAGTAAAAAATGTTTAACAGAAATTGACAAATTGAAACTGTTTTTAGCCTGTCAAAATTACATGCTGGAATAATAATTTAACGCTTCTTAGCAAGCTCTACAGACTCTATGTGCCCCCCTTTTTTTAATCAGTCAACTTTGTTAATCGCAGTATATTGATTTGTAATTGTTCAATATGCAGCTATTAACAAAACACAGTGGTTATTGGTTGCACAAAGATATCTACATCAGAATCTGAAGAGACATTTCACATAAAACTGTTATTTTTCTTGAACAGCTGCTGTGGGAAATGTATTTCTTTGATTTATCTCTATGGAAATGTACATATTGCTGTGTTTCCCAAAGAGACCCTTATGGTTACCCTAATCTATCACCTCTTGCTTCTCAAGACAGGTGTTGCCGTGATGCTAAACTTGGAAAAACTAGACAGATTACACCCTTGCACATACAAACATGCACACGGGAAAAAAAGAAAAGCAGGTGGGGGTGGGGTAGCACTTACTATTTATGTGAGAAAAATGTAAGAAATTGGAGTTAAAAATACACAAGTTAATATTTATAAAGTAGATCTTTTCATCTATTTTTTTTAAAGTTGCGTCAAAGCTTTAACTTTGGGGTGACACTAGCTGGCATAGTTGATCTGATTGACCGCAATAACAAAACAGTGTACATAGGTGAAGAATACTATGGTGTTATTAAAACAGCTAATGCAACTTGACTCACGTGAAAAACAAGTTTGTTTCCACCTTAAGAATTTTGAAGCAATTTGTTGAGTAAATAACTTCCCCATTTTTAAGTACCACAATTTCATCTAATATTCAGTGTAATAAAAAATTTACCATATTGTGAATAAATCCTTACCCTCTTGGAAATGTTACGTTTCTAAAGTCGAAACACTGCATTTTTTTATCCAAAACTATCAGAGAGAAGGTAAAAAAAAGCATGAAGTCCAGGCCAGTTTGATTCCTAAATAGTACAAATCCTGCACAATTGTCCTAAACCTCCAATACCCCCTTTACTTAGCAAGCCCAGCCTCCGTCCGAATCTATGTTAATTCATTATTATGTATTTGTGGATTTATTTTTGTTGTTTTTTTTGCTTTGTGTATTGTCTTTTTTGATAACCTCAAACTAAATTTGAGATATTTATAACGTCAGGAATAAATTACTTGTCTAAAGTGTTGCCATTGTTGTTGTTTTTGAAAATGAGTGCTTGAATGTGTAAAACAGCAGTGCTCAGTGTGACTCAGACATACAAGTTTATATAAATGATGCTGTTGGACAGCCGTGTCGCTTAAGCATAATCGTGCAACTCAGGTGTTCTCCTCATTCTGATATTACTTCCAGTTTGGTGGGTTGGTCATTGGAGTTATGCTTTTGAATTCACAAGCTCATTTGAATAGTACTCTGTCGGTTTTATGGTTTCCTCAGTCACCTTTTATTATTTTTGTATGTTGTTGCTAAGTTCAAATGATAATTTTTTTTTGATAAAATGGTATTCCTTTTTGTTACTTTTCCTGTTCCTATTTTGCTTTGATTCACATCTTGACGAGCAGCTTGCTGAGGGAGTATCTTCCAAATAGTGATAAAGTGCAACCTGCCAAACGTTCTGTTGTGCCAAACCTTCAGTTAGATGGATCTATATTTGAGAAACAGTGTCCCGTGTAGCTTGGGGAGACCAACAAAAGGCTTGTATTGAATTTGGGTTACTGTGTAATAAGATAATCAATGGTTAACAGCATAGAGGGGCATAGCAATACTCACAGGCATTGCAGTGTAGTCAGGTTTTTCACTAGACTTGTACAGTAAAATAATAAAAGTAATAAAGACGATGAGAAAGCTTCCTCATGATTGTTACTCGAACAGTTTAATCATGGAGAATGGGTAGTAACTACCTTTTTAATTTCCCTTAATTCGGTTTTTATTATTTTTTTTACACATTTGTACAAGAGTCCTTAACCTTTGTTCTGCTCTTCATGGATTCAGTTTTAAAATGATTGAACCTGATGACTCTGTGTTATTGTCTAAGCGCCTGCTTCATCCTCTGTTGCAGATGGAAGAGGGCAGTCGCAACGTCCGCCTTGGCACTCTCATTGCTCTCATGGTCGAAGAAGGGCAGGATTGGAAGCAGGTTGAGATCCCCCCTCCAGTTTCTGCGTCACCAGCCGCAGCTCCATCTGCTTCAGATCCAGGCGCTGCCTCAACGTTGACCCCTGCTGCTCCATCTCCAAGCCCTCTGCCAAAACCAGTCACATCTGGGCCGTGAGTGTCTCTTTTTTATCTTTTGATCTGTTCAAATCAAACCTATCCAGTGTTGGGTTTAGGAAGGTTTTAAATATTAGGATTAGAATAATTTGAAGTCTAGCATTTATTTAGTTGTTACAGACCAGATTTGTGTGTTTGAACAGTGAAGATCTTTTTTCACTGTAAAAGCACTTGTACCTAGCACACTCTGTCATGCAAACAGTTTTCTAGATAACGCTGTCTACTCTGTGAGCCATGCAAACCCTGCGCGCATTTTCCATGCACGGGATTTCATAGTCAAGAGATTGCCTACTTTTCTTGGGATAAATTTCTTTATTCCCACAATCCTAATGGATACTAGCAGGTTTTATGAGCTAGTTGGGTGCCTGCTATTTTTTTTCTCCATCAGTGCAACCTCCACACACCTTTTGGGACAGGGAACCCAGTCCTTTTGACTGGGTTCACTGACTCTCAACCTCGCAGTTTACTGTGCGGGTATGTGCACACTGCCAAAGAAATTGATCTTTCCTCAGAAATGTCTGATGGGCATCCTCTTCAAGTCCATGTTGAGTACGTGCTTTGAGGAGCGAGTTGAGTGTGTTGGGGCCTTAAGACAGAAGTGATTCATAAAGAAAGAAAAAATGCTAGTTTAAAGCTGACTGGGACATTTTTTACCTCACTTATGCTGACAAAAATGGAAACTAAAACTAAGATGGTATGTGGGCTGCTTAGGAGGTACTTTTCCACCTTTGTAGACTCAGTGTTTTCTTTTTTTATCCTGAATTTACATTGAACTGAAAGACATTTTTTTCCTTTTCTCTATTGCACTTTCCCAATAATGTCTCTAAATATACCTATGACAGTTTATCTAAAGTTTAAAAGCTTAGTTTTGAACTCCTTTCTATGTGTTTTTAACACCATTCTCAACACATTCTTCCAAACACAGGTTACGTTTGAGTCCAGCAGCAAGACACATTTTGGACACCCATGGTATTGACCCAAAGTTGGCCACACCTACAGGGCCACGAGGACTGATCACTAAAGAGTGAGTGATTGGATGGTTTTACATTAAGATCTATTATTAGTTTTGTACTGTTTTACTCAAGAAAATCTAAAATGGCAGATATACAAAGGGTGGAAGGCAGACTTGGACAGATTGGTGCTTTATTTGGAAAGACAGAAAGCAGGAAATGACCACAGGACCAAACTGAAAGGGCAAGAACCAGTGGAGTAAAAATGTTTGAGCCTCCGTATGCTGCAATACTGTGAGAGGTTTTTGTTCTTGCACCATAGTTCAGTGATGTTCGGGAGTCAGTAACAATCCTGTAAACAATGACATTTGTAAGAATAAGGTATTTGAGACATTTAAGTGTGTTAGCTTGGTTCTGGACCGAATTCACTAAAGAGAAAGCTGTGTACACACACATGCACACACTCGCAAACGGCTACCTGCCATCACTTGAGACCTAACTGAATGCTCTTGCTGCTCTCCTAACAGCCTGCTGGGGAATCTCATTACGGAACTTCTGTTGCCGTAGCGACCCAGTCTCTAAGCTCCGTGGTGACCATGGAAACATGGACAATATGTTCTTAGGTGTACAGAGGAAAATAACTAACACATTATTTTGAAATGAGCATTTTATAGTTAGTTGAGAATTTAGCATCATGTTTTGGTCTTGTTGTGTACCTCATTGTGAAAAACATGTGCTTATTTATTGTACTGGAGTTTATTTGGTGGCAGATGAAATAAATCCCCAAAAACGTCTATTTGCTAGGATAAGAATATTACTTGCAATTTAAAAAAGAAAATATTTATTCTCTTTTCTTCGTCCTTTTCTAGACAATTAATTGAAAGGTTTTGATGGGTCTATTGCTGAAATAGACCCCAGATAATTAATTATTATTTCACAGCAAGGTTTTATTGAGAGACTTGCTTCCAGCTGATGCCCTCATCGAAACATGTTTATACTTAAATGACTTCATCATCTTGCAAAGATCTAAGCCTTCTCAAACAGGTATATGCTGCATTTAACAACTAGTGTCACCAAATCTTTTACAGGCATAGAGACAAGGTTCTTAAATAATGGCATGATGCTCATTATAGACTAAGCAATTTGTTGCATTATGCATATTGTGTACAGTGTCATGGTGAGAATGAAAACAATATCATATCTGCAACCCTGCTCAAGACCAAAGTTAAGGGGAGTCCCTTTAAAAATGAGTAAAATGAGCTTAAGAATCATGTGTTCTTTAATTTGACCTTGTCAAGCAAATAATAATAGAAAATGGTTTGGTTGTTCTTGTATTTTATGGTAAACCACACAGATGGTCCGTTGGCTAAAGCAAAACCTACATGCTACTCTTTTAGTCACAAGTTAAAACAAAATGTGATTCCTACATGGCACATAAAGCAAATAAAAGTAGTTATGTAACTTAAAGAATAGGCACTGTGTTGGATAAAATAAGATAAATCCAAACTTTGTTCCCTTCCATCGGTTTCATTGTTTTCTTCGATATAAGCTTACTCTGTGGGGGCATTAGAAGACAGTATATTTCGACACACTTCTTTCTTTTGAGAATTTTTGCATTTCAGAGGTCCTTTGTTTCCTTTTTAATATTCAAGTCACCTTCTCCTTCTCTTTCAGAAGTTCTTTTGCCTTGGCTGTCGGTAGAGGTTCCACTGAACCGTCTGCACAAAACATATCAGCGGTGCTATTATTGAGCTGCACTGAATTTCTTAAAGAACATTTCTAAAATTTATTTGTTTTGTCCAGTTATTTCAGCTGATGAAATAACTGGACAGCAATCAGCTTAGCTTGGGGATTTCTAATTTGCCTCCACAAACAAATCTGTAACAGAAAGAGAGGAGCCAAGAGTGATTATAAAAAGTAGTTGATGGAATGATGAGCAAAAGTGAGATTTGAGCCCCAGGCAGTCCTAGCAGCATGGTAAAGCCAGGAGCAGCTGGTCCAAACAAAAGGCTGCCTACATATGGGTAGGTGGATCACAAGCCAGTGAACTGGAACCAGAGAACTCAAAACACACCTGATACTTGCCCTATCCAGTGCTTCTGCAATTCAAACAAAAACAAGTGAATTAAAGAATAGTTTTAAGGCAGATTTGCTCGCATTATTAAATAATGATCTTTGTAAGTTCTGCCTCTGTCTCTGCTCTGTGCTCTGTAGTGTTTTTAAAAGCTCAGTTTTGTTTTTTTTCACTATCTAGTGAAATGGTTACGGTAAAGAAAATCAGTGTTTTTCATTTTAGTTGGAGAATAAGAACAAGAAAATTCAGTTTAAACTTAAAATTAAAACTTAAGTCAGCTGGAAAATCTCTTGACCAAAGAATTTTTTACCTTGGGTGTTAAAAATAATTAGTCTGCTGTATTTTCCTGTAGCATATTATTAGTTGATTTGGGAAGTCTTTGACTCTTAAGAAGGATAATAAAATTAAGTTATTGAATGAGATTGTCCGTTGGAGAGGCTGACACTTGATTCTACCATACCTGTTAATTGTGGTTGTGAACAGGACATGATTCTCATGACACCCTTCTTCTCAGAAACGACCTAAGGTTACCTTTTTAACCTGACACAAACAAAAAACAATACAAAACAGTTTCTTCTGCACCAGGTAGATGGTACAAGACAAAGATCTGAGGATATTAAATAAATCTTTTTTAAACTGAAACAAGGAGAAAGGCATTTGTGAAAATGAACATATTTAAGTCATTCACTAATTAAAGTTTAGCTTTCATTATAAAATTTGGTATCCAATTGCATAAAATATTGCAGGTTTTATGAGGAATTTATGTCTTCATGCTTTTATAACCAACTTGAAGTGAAAGTCATGTGTGGAACCGCATAGCTCCACTTTTGGCAAAATGCAAGAAATAACAAATTTAGATATTTAATTATTATATTATTTATTTATTTTGATTTTGCTGGAAAAGGTGTTTTTAGATGATTAGTTTAACTTGTTTTACATCTTTCTGTGTATAATGTATTTTGTTTATTTTCATTGTTTTCTGTTTCCAAGAGATGCACTGAATCTTTTAAAGAAGTCCCCAACCCCAAGAACTGCACCAGGTACCATAACGACAGCAGCTCCGAGTCCTGCCCCCACCCCAGCAGTTTCCCCTCCACCTCCAGGCAACAGACCCAACATCCCTCCAATATCTGTACCTGGAAAACCAGGAGCACCAGTGAGCACTTTTTTTTTTCTTGACCAAATTTTCTAATCACATGTAAAACTCTTTTGAATTGGTTAAATGTTAATGTATGCAAGTTTTACTTTTGTTTTCAGGAATTATATTTCCATACATCTCAAACTTTCGCCTTTCTGAAATATATTTGTCTCCTCATTCATGTGTTCATCCAATTCATTCCACTTGTCATCGTCAGGGAAGTTTCACTGAGATCCCTGCCACAAATATTCGCAAAGTGATTGCTCAAAGACTGACCGAGTCCAAGACTACAATCCCACATGCGTATGCTTCCATAGACTGTGATATGGCTGCTGTCATGAAGCTCCGCAAAGACCTTGCCAAAGGTAAAAACCCACAGTTTAAAGTGAGCATGTGTTCACCCATTCATCCATTTCCTTACACCCTTGTCCCTGGTGGGGTCGAGAGGGGTGCTGGTACCTGTCTCCAGCGAGACATTTCAGGAAAACTGATTTTTAAAGTGGTCAGTGTGACATTAGGAATTATGAGTTAGGTGTTGAAGTAAATATGCATGACTATGAAGTTTTTAAAATGGTTTAAACAGGACACCAACCTGATGCTTGAGGTTGGTTCAGGACGTTTTCCTCAGTGTATTTTTCTGTGCAATAAAAAAACAGTTAATAGCTCCTACAGCCACTAAATAAGACAAAGTATGTATTGGTATACATATTGAGCAATAACAGCTCAATATTTTATTAATGCTACAAGGAGTTTGTCTGTACCAGCTTGAAGGCTTAATGATATACTTCTCATATTTTGGCACTCAAGTATTATATTTCCTCAGGTCTACATCCATTCTTGACAACAGTTATTTCACAAACTGGTTTCTGTTGCACTTCTTGTGCAACAGAAACCAGTTGTGAATGCTTTCAACATCCATGAGGGTGTGAAGGAAGGTCAACTCCAGGTCAAACTAACTGGAACTTTTTTCATGTATCAAACCTTCAACACATTATGAGTTAAATCATCCATTACCTACTTTGACCTGATAGACCTTTCTCGTTGAAATGGTAAAAGTTGTTATTTTTGCACGGTACCGGGGGTTGTGGGTTGCACCTATCACGTAATTGGCTTCATTTAGATTAACTTTGCCTTAGTGTCAAACAAACACCACGTCTCTATGGGTGCTGTGTGTATGGTGGGGGAAATGAGACGCCCATTCCAGACCTATTAGCAAGGCTGTGTGTGTACTGAGGGATTCTCTGGCCCCGGTTGTTTTTGTGGCCCCTTATTGTTCAGGAGCAACGTGATTTCACGGTTAGCTCATTAATCATCCCGCTCACAGCATTCATAACTGTCTGGGGCTGCACTTTTGGACACTAGTTAGAGTTGGCAGGTAGTTGCCAGTCCAAACCCGTCTGTCTCACTGGTGTCTAACACAGAGAAATGGTGCAAGTTCTGTTGACTTAGCCTTTCAGAGAAATGTTGGTTCTAATACTTTTGAAGTCTCATCTGCAATACCCATATTTTTCTCTCCCCTTAATTCTCTATTGTGATTGATAAGGGCAGTTGGACTTAGCGGATCTGATTCTTGTTGTTCAGAAACATACTTAAGGTTATAAAATTCTTTTATGTTTTATGATAATTAGCATACTCTTCTATTTTCTTTTTTCATCATTTAATTTTGTTACTTCTCATACCCCACCAACACTGATAATTTTTCTTACTAAGTGCAGTGAATTATGTTTATATAATTCAGTTGCTTTCTGTTTGTATTTTCAGATCAAATCAAAGTGTCTGTCAATGATTTTATTATCAAGGCAGCTGCTGTTACACTTAGAGTGAGTATTCCACTTCTTTCCAGTTATTGCTTCATTGGCACCTGTTTAAATGTTTATTTGTGTTTTTAGTTCGTAAGTTTTTATTAATAATTTTCTCTTCAGTTGCCTCTCTCTGTACACAATGGCAACAACCTAATCCCTAGTTTCAAGCATTTATTACTTAAAAGTATATTCAGGTACTAATAATTTTGTCTGACTTGGAAACTTACTGAACAGTTTCCAGGTCAGGTATTCATAAGCTATGAGTATGATTAGAAAATTATTGTGTAACATATTTGAACTGTCTTGTTCTTAAATATATTGTCGTTAGATTTAAAGATTGTGGGAAAGTCAATGGGATTTAAATGTAGTCATCCAGTAATTAGGCCAGAGCAGCGAAGCCCTATGTGTTTCTTATTATTACAATTCTGTCAAATGAATTGGCTTCATCAAAAACTCCCCAAAGTTCACGGAAAATTGTCCCCTTAGTAAAATTTTCGCATTCTGGTGGAATTGCAAGTGGACGTGGCCAAACTCCTTTATAGCACCCTCTAACGTGAGATAGGAGAAACTGTAGGTCGTAGAGATCTGAAACTCAGTATGTAGGTAGATCCCCCCCAAATCAAGAAAAAATGTCTCTTGGAGGTACCCCCTGAAATGTACAGAAAGGCGGCCATTTTGTGTCAAATGTCAAATTTTGGCGAGTTTTCATTTTTACTCATGTCGCACTTTAATGAACTTCTCATTTTTTCAATTAAGGGTTGAGGCATTAAAGTTACCAAAACAATGACTTTTCGTATGTGTTGAGTGGGCGTTGCTGGGCGCCGAAGATAGCGTACTCGTATGGAAATATGATGCATGTGTCATGGTAACGACCCATCTGGAACTGACATTAACATTTTCACTGTAAAGGAAGTAAAATGCGCCAAGATACATCTAAACGGTCTCTTAAAGCTTGACGCTATGCTTTGACTGGTGCTAGAGTTTAGCACATGATTAAAATACTTCTTTAGATTAGCTTCTGCTGAAGACTAAAATATCTCACCCTAGTTGACCTAAATATGCATCATTTCCGTGCCGTCACACTTTATTAAACTTTTAACATGGATCTTCTGCTGTGAAACAGGAATGAAAACAGGGTTTGTTAAACATAAGTGCTTATGAAGCAGCTGCAGCTCAACTGTAGCAACTTTGTGCACAGATTTCCAAGTGAGGTAGTGAGGGCATGGAACCCCTCCAGACTTGCAAATGAATGTTTTCAAGTCATTTGGACATCCTATAGTTAGGGCTGACTGGTACTCTGTGTATGTCAGTGTAATTTTAAGCAAGTTCCGCTCATGCTGCCAAATTCACCTTAGATCAATCAGATCAGAGCTTAGGCAAATAGCATCTAAGGATGTCAAAGACTGTGATCTTAGTAAGTGATCTATCCTTGTCTGTGGTTTGTGGATTTGGATTACTTCCCAGATAGGCTATTAGATCAAGGTTCCAAACTCCACAAATTGCATTTTAAGGAGTTTGGAAACTGGATGAAGCCTAAGCCTATTTTTTTTCTGGAGACATTTCTAAGCTCTGTCTGCTGAATTTAATATTGTTCTTTTTAGAAAGCCTGTCGACTAGAAGAATAATGTTGGTATTATGTATTTTGCTAGTGTGCTAGTTTTTTATTTGATCATTCTCTTGTGACAACGTTTGCTTCCAGTCACACACTACATCATAATTGTATTTTCCCCCAGGAAATGCCAGAAGTAAATGTGACGTGGTCTGGTGATGGACCTCATCCACTAGATTCTATCCATATTTCAGTCGCTGTGGCTACTGACAGGGGCCTCATCACACCAATCATCAGGGATGCTGCTAGCAAAGGAGTGCAGGAGATCTCAGCTACTGCTAAGGTATGAAAGAAGCAGAGACAAATTAAGAGCTAGAAATATTGTCCTACATGAGATTCTGTAGAGGTCTATGCAAGAATATTGCAACCTTAAAGTCTGCAGAAAACTGATAACTTCAACCCAATATCTGGGAGCATTACAGATATTGGAGAAAAATCTAAATATTAAAGCAACTCTGAAGTTAATTATGTTTTATTGTCAAACATGGGTGTAGTCGTTTTCTAAAATGTCTAAGCATCAAACATGACTATTTCCAGGAAGTTATATTGTCTTATAATGTGTCCATACTGACAGTAACTATGCCTGCTTGTTCTGCTTTCTTCATTAACAAGAAATTCAACCAAATAAGTTAAGTTTTATATTTCACCTTGAGTATTAAAGCATTATAAAATCAGTAACAAAAAAAAAATCTAACTGGTTAAGTCATAGTCAGACCCATAGTAGAAGGATGAGTCAGAAAACATTAATGCTTCATATATACTTAGGAGTAAATGGTTCTTTTTTTAGACAGTTAAACAACTTAACTAAAATTATGTACTGACAGACAACTGATCAAAAATACTATATTTTTAGATCTAGATATGAATATATTTAATAGAATTTGAAAAGAAAAAAAACAAAAGTTGTTTATCAATGCAAAAACTGAGGTAACTGTTGTGAGTTAAAGCATAACCCAAGCTTTGTTAGTTTCTTTCTCATACAAAATGAGCAAGTAAATGAAAAACTTTTGCTTTCTCTGTCGTGTAAAATATATACAGTGAAATTTAAAAGAAGAAAATGTCTTGGTGTTTACCAAGTGTTACCGTTTTGCTTAGATCTCTTCTACAAAGGTGTAATGGATGTGAAATGCATCTAAATGGTTGATGTCTAGATCTGATAAAGATTGCACCAATAAAAACAAGAATTTGGTCAGTGATGTGTTGCATTATCATGTATCATTTTTTCAGTGATGCGCTGTGTTGTTGCATCAGTTGGAGCAGGTGTACTGTGAAGTTTATATGCTTGCTACCAGATTGTCTGAAGTGATCTGAAAATTTTAATATCAGAAAAAGACAAGCCTCCACAAATGCTGGATATTCAAGACAATCTAGTTCTGATCAGAAAATATGTTTCATATTCTTTTTAAATCATAACTTAGCTGAGCTTAACTCAATTTTTTGAAAACTGAGTTCAAATTCACTAGCCGTGTGATTATTACCATTTTAGAAGTATCATTATTTCTTTTAAACAAAACATGTCTGAAAACATGAAGTGGAGTAGAAAAGCTCAAAAAGACGCATTATCCCCCAACCTCAGAACATTTAACTGATGAGAAAGTTACTGACATCTGTTAGTCTAGCGATCTGGGAGTACAGCGAGAGCCATTATCCACAAATGGAGAAAACATGCAACAGCTGTGAACGTTTCCAGGAGTGCTTGGCCTACCAAAATTACTTCAAAGAATGCCTAAACAACTCATTGAGAAATAAAGCACTCTGGACTTTGGTTATATATTAAGCATAAGTTATTGAGTCAACAATAAGAAAAACAGGCGTAGGGGTTTGCAAGGCGAACACCTACCCCTAGTGCAGACTAAAAAAGGCGTGTTTCATCTTTACCAAAAACATATTGATGGTCCCCAAGACTTATGGGATTTTTATTTTTTATTTTTAATTGAGATACAGGTGGGACTAATTGGAGTATTCTGTCACATCTGGTTTAAGAGTGACATAGCCTTTAAGGTAAAAACATTGTGGTGGTGTGATGGCATGAGGATGCTTTCCTGTTGTCGAACATAGATTGTTTGCCATAGCGGAACTATTGTATTATTTCTGGTCTCTACTAGAAAATCTTTTAAGGAGAATATCCATTCATTATTTAAAAGCTTTAAACCGTTTAGTGGAGTTGGGTTATTGAAACAGAACGATGACAAGTTCATCTTTAAACTTGCTCAAAAAATACCAAAATAAAGGTTCTGGAGAGATTTAGGCCCAAGTGGGGCTTGACTCCAAAGGGCACTACCATGATGTTAAACAGGCTGTTCGTGTTCAAACACTCGTCAGCATGCCAGGATTGAAATTGTTTTGCTAAAATAGGATCCATTTCCATAGTGATGTAAAAGACTCATTGTCAGTTATTACAAACAAGGTTACTAGGTTTAAAGGACAGTTATTTTTTCTTTTCATCATAGTTATTGAAAATGTTTTATTTTTCTGTTAAAAATATTTGAAAACAGCTTGTTACATGTATTAAGCTTAGTAATAAATAAGTTTGAACTGAAATATTTAAGTATGACAGTGAGAAGAACACATAATTAAATACAAAATTATAGTGTTGTTTTTAAGTCTGTTTATACAGCTATATAAAACTGATGAGTCATACCTTTCACTTGTGCTGGAAAAAATCAAAGGTTCACATATTGTGCCTGAACAAATGTTTTCTTTCCCCAGCAGTTGTCTTATCTCTCTGGGTGTTGACAATGGCTTTTCTTCATTAAATGGAAACTTATAAATTGTTTCCATTTGTATGAGCATTTGCTGTTTGGCATTCAGTTAATGTCTTGAACATGATTTTTGAAGAAAAAAGAATCCTGTTTACTTTTGACATAGGTCCTGCATTACCTTTTGTTAATGATTATAAAACATTTAAGTATCAACTGGAAATCAGTAGTGTAAGTGTGGCATTAAAGAGCACATTGTTCATGCGTTGTTTTCTGAGCTTTAGACTGGTGCAGTCAGTCATAAAATTAAGCTCAAATATACCATGCCAAAGACGGAGCTCTGGTGTATATTTCTTTAAAAATCCTGCTCTGTCTAAAGCAGTAGGTTGTGCATATTTGTCACAGCAAGTATCATTTTTGGTTTCAAATGTAAACTATTGTTTGTTTTGTTTGTGAAATGGAGCCTACATGACATGACATATGTTCACAGGTGTTGGCCCAGAAAGCTCGAGACGGTAAACTACTTCCTGAGGAGTACCAGGGAGGCTCATTCAGGTAAGCTGAGTTATAGGGAAAAAAGAGTAGCATATATTAAAGTGACGTTTTCTCATGGTTTATAAAGTTTTTAGTGTACCTGAGTCAATTCAGTTTTGTCTCAAAATTGTCCATTTTAGAGTAACATCACTCTCACATTTTCTTCTGCATATCTGCAAGATCATAGCTTTCCTTCAAAGTCACCATAATTAGCTTTTATGCCTTTTTTCTGTCAGTTCATTATACATATTTTACATTTCATGTGGTCTTGAACTGAATGTGGTATTGGGTGTCAACTTATGGTGTTTTCATTTCCACAACTGTTAGCATTTTTTCCTACTCATTTCAGTTAAGGGTGTCTTTTACACATTAATGGGGTTTCTGTGTCAAACTCGAACATTGAATCAGTGCAGAGATGGTGCTCTCTTTGTCCTGCTGAAGATATATTGGTGTGTGCTCTTTTTATTAATTTTATTTCTTCCTCAGAGCAAAAGCTCTCATTAAGCCAAACAGCTTAGTGGCCTCTGGTCAGACTTATTAAACTGTGTACAGAGTATGGTGGAATTCTGCTGCTGTCTTGTTCTTGACTGCTTATGTTCTCTTTGGAATATAAAATGAGAAAACAGGCATCATCATGTCCTTTCTTGTGTGTTTTTAATGCTTCATTCGACATCTAACATAAAATATGTCTTTTCCCTTATTTTTTCATCTACTACATTCCCTCCAGTATATCTAACCTAGGCATGTTCGGAATCACTGGTTTCAGCGCCGTGATAAACCCTCCTCAGGCCTGCATCCTCGCTGTTGGCACCTCCAGGACTGAGCTGCGACTGAATGAAGATGACCAGACGCTGCAAAAGCAACAGCTGATGACAGTTACTTTGTCCAGCGACGGTCGGCTCGTGGATGATGAATTAGCCTCTCGGTTTCTTGATAAATTCCGTGCCAACCTTGAACAACCGCAGCGTATGGCCCTTGCCTGAATGAAAAAGATTACTTTGAAGTGGAAAGTTCAAAATAAAAATTCTTAAGAGAAAGCCCAGCTCATGTTTTCACAAGTAGTGGATTAGCATTATTGCCTCATTTTAAGCTTACAAGGTGGTGTCGTTCATATTGTAAGCTGAATGATTACCACCTGGTAAAAGTGAACTTCTGATTCAGTTCGGCACAAAAATGGCAGTGATTTAACATCAAAACAAAAGTGTGTCCCAAATACTGGTAAACAAGCACCCAATCTACCACACAAGCGATGTAAATAAAATGCTCAGTCAATAATGCATCTGAAAATAGTCAAATCTAATCTATTTTCAATATTTATCAGAACATTTATGGAAATGCAGTTTGCCATAGATGTAAATCCATCTGAGCAAATTGTTACTAAATTTACAAACATATTAAGTTGTTAATATTAATATTGTTTCCTTTATTTAAAATAATTGTCGCTGACAAATTCTTGAAGTCCAAATGTAATTACATTTATGTTTTGGTGTCTTATTGTGTCAATAAAACACTGTTCAACCTTCTTTGTTTTGTTTAGTTTTTTTTTTTATTTTATTTTATTTTTATTCTATTTTTATTCATTTACTTTGACAAAGAACTCAGGTAGCTAGAGATGTGTTTGTCCACTTCAAGTTTAATGGAATCTATGCAATTCATTATGTAATTAGCCAACTAAGATCATTTGCTGGGCTCAGTGGACAGGTCCGTGTTACCTAGCAGATGTATTTCTTCTGTAACCACTGGCAGAGCAGATGTTGGGTAATGTCAGTATCTGCTTCAATTTCTTGAAGCACATCAAAACACAAAATATGATCTATAAACAAACCTCAGAAATAGCTCAAATGTATACCCTTTATATATACACCATAATCATTGTTTGCAAAGGATTTTGTTTAACTTGATATATAGGGTGCCATAAGCAGTTCCAATTATTAGAACAAGGGATTAGTTTGAACAGTTTGATTAAGCATCTTTCACTTAATGGTTGGACTTTTGTTTTTATTTGTTATAATCTATAGGGTTTATTTTTTTTAATTCAAATTATACATTAGCTATGGCAAGTTATGCAGGGAACAATGGTGGAGGAATTGCCTTATTTTAAGAGGTTGAAGCCATTAGATTGGGCAGCAACTCTAATAATTTTTCAAATGTTTTCCTATGTTTCTGCTGCCCTTGAAGCACTTTGGGACTAAGAAGCAACATTTTGTTCTATGGTTTCTGTGGTATTGGTTTGAAATTGATCAAACCGACATGGACATTGACAAGGGCATTTTAGGGGAGTTTTGGGAGAGTGATATTAACAATTGCCAGATACCAGTTATTTTCTACAATATGAAGAAAGTTACATGATGTTAGTGAGAAAAAAGTTAATCTGTCCCATTACAAATTAGGAGTGAACAAAACTTTAGGGTTTCAGTAAAGGTCTTTGCCCTCTTGAGCTTTTAACGGTTTGTCACGTTACACCATTGTGTGTTTACTATGAACTGTGAATCTCATTACAAGCCATCTTCACTCTGATCCTCCAAAATTAAATCCAGTGCAACAAATTGATTTTAGAAGTTTCCTAATTAGGAATCAGTACCTCCATGTGTGTAATTTTACCCCTACAAATACAGCTGTTCTCTGAAAACCTCAAGTTGGCTACAGAATAATACAAAAAGAACAATTCAAACACCTCCTTGATTTGAATCTAATAGAGTATCTATATAGGTAGCTAAAGAATAATAATTAGCTTAATATATATTGGAGAGTGTGTGTAATGTAAATTTTGAGGATTGGGGCAGATGGGCACAGGCAAGGATTTTTAAGTAATAATGATACACTTGGTCATAAATCACATCTGATCATCTCTGCTGAGCCCCACTCTGGCTGATCTCTTCCTTCATCTTCAGGCATCTTCTCATTGAATATAAATGTGTTATATCACTGTGAGCTGCCTCATAAACCTGCTGCTACTTTTGACTATTCATCCTGATGCACCATCTGCCAGAAAGAAATAGGATGGTTACACAAATCAACTTGGAAGCAGTTCACAGATGCATAATTTGTAGTGCTGCTTAAAATGGTTGAAGCAATGTGCAGGAGCTCCAGTCAGAGCAAATAAAATGGCAGGCAGTAAAACAAAAACAGGTATCCATGATGTTTGCGTGCGTTTGAGATCCATATTATTTTTATAAAATCAGATTGCAGATCTGCTTTATTTCACCAATAAACATCATTCGTGTGAGAAGGCATGAAAGTTTAGTGAACATATGTTAACATATTTGAAGACAGGACAATTTGCCTAAATTTTCACTCCTTGTTGAGCAGTGTTCTTTCTAATATCAGCATGCGGTGTCCTTAAAATCAAATAATTGCAGAACAATTTTATTTTCATTTCATACATTCAGGGTAGGTAAATGTTTGGGTAGGTAAATCATGTTATCAGGGCACATTTTTGCTGTTTCAATTTACTATCTCTTGCCAGAGTGGCTGGGTTGAACAACTGAATAATACCCCTCTAAATATTAGCTAGATACTGTAGGTTTTGACATTTCCTTTGGCTTCTATGTCTCAGTATGACATTTACTTCAGGACGGCTTCCTGCCAATCTTTGGCCAGCAGTACAGTTATATGTAACAGCTGGATAAGAGAGCTGCCCAGTAGAAATAATCCCCTTTGTTCACACCAGGGTGCTTTTATGAAGAATGTGCAAGGTCTGGAAGATAATGCCCAAAGCTCAGGCTGGACTGTAGGTCGGGCTCATGAATGCATAGTGTGGTGTAGAAAGATGGGGGCTGTTGCTATGGAGACAGAATGGTATGAATTTGTACCCTGAGCACTCAGGTGTGCATGTCCTTCTGCTTCCTGTTTAAGTTGTTGATCAAACAGCTGATGTGACTTAAATTCCCTAACAGTGGGTGTTTGAATGGAGCGATTTACGGGGCAGGGAGTTTATGATAAAGAAGGGCATGTTGTAAAATGGTCACAGTTACTTTTTCTGACTCTTTCCAAGAAACAAATTTGTAATAAATTATCTAAGGTCTTTTGAAAGGAGAAAGTAATCACAATTAATTAGTTTCACTTTCATTAGGATATTTGTTGTGAATGTCTTGTGTTCATTTACATTTCTCACACTCAAGTTTGCTCAAAAATAGTTAACAGGATTTCCTCTGCTCTTTCACGCATTTCCCCCTATATTTTCTTGTACCAGTGTTTTTCCATCCCATGCATATTTCGATTCTAAATATAAAACCTCCATATCCTTCCTCTTCTGGTTTTGCTAGCTTTGAACTTATGTCATTTCTTTGAAATTAGTGCTTATCTTTCTTTCAGGCATCCTGTAGAAGTACCCGTAAAAGAAATGCAGCCCAGAAACTAAGCAACCACTGCAAACATTACACCTGTGAGTCAACTGAAGCTTATCCTCATGCAAACCAAGTATGGATGAGATAAAAGACTCCCTTTTGTCCTTTTGCAGCACTCTGCTTATCATGCTTTTTCTGCCCTCCCAGCAGCCAAAGTGAAGTGAGGCCCTTGCCTTGTTGTTGTTGTAAAGCCCTGCCTTTTGAAGAAGTCCAGTCATGTTCCCATGACGCAAAGCTGGCTCATTCAGCTCAAGACACTGAGGCAAACTTTGGTCAAATGTGCACAACGTGAACACAGTTGAAACAAGCCTCCCTCTCCCCACAAGAGACAAGCCCAGGCAGAAGCATTGATTGAAATAAAAGTAGTCTTTTAACTTTTATTGATGTAATTGGAAGAAGCTTTAGAGTAAGAGGAAGATCAACATGGCTCATAATAGCTGTGTTGATTTCCATGTCATAAGCAAAGTCTTTTGCTTTTAATAATAACAATAATAAAACAAAGGATTTGATGGACACCAAACACCAGCATCAATGCATATGACACAAATGGCTGCCCAAAACAAATGTAGTGATAGAAAACGCTTCACTTCAAATTGCAATTAAAAAAGAGAATTCTGGGGGAGTTCAGTCAGGTACTGTAATTTATACTACAAACCAGCGTTGTTACTCAGATGCACATTGTCTCCAAATAATCCAGAGTCTCTGAGGTTTTTAACTGTTTTGTAAGCACGGGATTATATATAGTTGATAGTCATTACATCTTTTTCTGTGTTGATAATGTTAACTGACACACCAATTAATATTTTGTTTTCTTGTCAAGGAAAATCTTATTTTTTTTTTACTACATTTTTCTTTAGTAAAAAAAAATAAAAAAAATGTAACAAACAAAGCACAGCTGATTCACACTCTACAGTTCCAGACAGCACTTCATCATCCATATTTGATGGATGATGACTTTCCACTATGCTGAGATGTAAAACACTATGACAAGGCTCTGGTTGTTACTGCCTGATGAGTTGGTGCGTATTTCACAAACTAATCTACTGAGATTTCAGAGCTCATAGGGAATAGACCACACACACACATACGCACACAATCTAGTGAGTTTCATTTCTGTGAATGAAAATTCCTGGTCAATGTCAGAATTCATAGGAAAATGAAGAGATTGTTTTAAGATGCAAAAGAAATGGTAGTATCTCATATAATCATTTAGTAAAACTAAGAATACAAAACTTTCATTTTTTTTTTTTTTTTTACTCTGTTCCACTAACATGGACGACTCATCTAGCTATCTACTTTGATTCCTCCAGGACAATTTAAATTTCTTAAAATAAGAAAAAAAAATGTCTTCTTTTGAAACTTGCTTTGACTGTAAAGCCATATTTTATTAGCTTATTTAATTGAGTGAAAATTTCTTTTTGTATTGTCACAGTTTTTGTCTTTTTAATATCACAAAAGATCTTTCTTGTAAACAAGATCTTGGGTCTCAGTAGGACAACTTGCATCTTGTATAAATAAAGGAAAAGAAAACATCTTTGAATGTTAGCATATTCAACCTTAAAGCACCTTTTATCTGAAAACAAAAAAAAAAGAAAAAACTGAGGGTAATGGTAACGGTATAATAGTTTGCAGAAATGTTTTACGCAAATTCTTTGGATTCTTAGCTCAAATTAGACACCGTTAATTCCAACTAGCCTATAACTTTGTTATAGGCTTTGTTCATAACTTTGTTCATCTGCTTCTGACCAAAATGCTCCCATTCAACAAGACAATGTACCATGTCATAATGCTTAAATCATGTATAGCTGGTTTCTTCAATATGACTGGATTCAACCCACTGCGAGATGTGCCTGGTAGATTGACGTGTATGTTCAAGGTTTTTAGAGTTTTTGACTTTAAAACTCAATAATATTACCGTTTTAAGTACCTAAAAATAATGGTCACCAGCTGTCTTGTCTTGGGAACCTGTATTACAAAGAAACGAGAAACAGCCAATACAGCAACAACTCATCAAACCCTTGGAGACACCCTAAGGCCATAATACTGTTTGTCATCACTGTATCACATGGGTGAAAACACTTCAACGTCACCCTGCTCTATACTTATATGGATATTTCCAAACACCCCTCTTCTCAAATTCCAGTGACTTTACTGTGGCCAAAAGGGAAAAAAGGCACGTTGCCTCAGAGGAATGCTGAGGATGTGCTATTAGCTTTGCCATTACCGCAAGGACTCCCAAACCACAAGTACGTCTGGTGAGGATGCATGTGTGTGTTCTCACTATGTAACCATCATGGAAAAGTTTCTTCTCTTTTTTTCCTATTAACTGACTCAGAAGCCTTGTGTCTAATACTGGGTTCAGACATTACCTGTTTTTGTTTGTTTTTGGAACCAGTCATCCAGGAGAGATAACCAGGCATTAGTGATAAAGCATTGATGATTTTATGTAACAACCAGCCTGGTGCATTTACTAAAACAAAAATAAAAAGATTGATCTTGTCATTTTCCATTATTTCTTCCACAATTGCCTCCCATCAGAATGAGACACATAGATTCATATTAATTCATATTCATGTTAAAAGTTTGCAGGTAAAAGTTCACACTTCAAGTTATTTTCTGAAAATGTTAAATATGTTAAATATATTTATATATACATGAAATTTTACTTATTTATTTATTTATTTATTTATTATTTGCATGGTCCTTCCAAATATATGCGACTAGTATGTGATCTCCAAAAAGAGCCGTTTGTCTGGTCTGACTGTTATTTATACTTCTACAAGCAACTTAAAAGTGTTCCGCATGCTCAGTAGAGAATGCAGTAATGCCACATGTAGTGAGCATGCTCAGTGTTTACGGAAATTAACATGGACATTAATGATTGCACATATCTTGCTATTTTAAAGTTGTTAACTGGTGCCAGGGCATTAACAACTCAATCCTCATTATCGTTTGCCTTTGTTGTCGAGTTTGTCGAGTATCAATGAAGTACAGGTTGAATGATTATGACCTGGCCTTACAGACAGAAATCTCACTTGAGAAGATCATGTACATGTCGGATTTAGAACCAACATATCCAAGTGACTTGGGTGGCATTTGTAAAACTCTAGCCTGTGTTGTTTAGACAGTCATAAAAAGATCAAATGAGGACAGAAAAAAAGTCTGATTTGAGTCACTTCAGGATGCCGTATGAATTTAGCCTAAGTATGCCGAATTCAAATAGGGTCTGCATTTTTGATTTATGTTTGTAGACTGACAGCGATCAATCTCCAAAAAAATATTTTTTTGTTTACTATTTTTGCCTTAAACTGAAATTCATTAGCCATATCAACTGTGCTCAACCACTTTGTGAAAGTAAATCCCCCAAAAAATGACATTTATTTGAGCAGACAAAATAAACTATATGAATATAGTTTATTTTCTTGCCTTGTATGATACTCTTGTTGACTGATGTTTTGGATTTGCTCAAATATTTTTCTCATTACAAGTAGTACACTTCTGATTCTGCTACTTGAATTTGTAAATACATAGAGAAAAGTTTAGTCAGGTTCTCCTTTTCACACAAATGGGGAACTTATATGGATATTTCCAAAGAAGAGATACTTACCAAAAAAGAGAAACAAATTACTAATTTTCTTTGAAATGTGCTTGTTTTTTGTAGTGTTACTATAGTGTTACTATGGTAGCATCAAAACAGGAAGTGAACAGAATCTGCAGGGAGGTGTGAACTGTGTGATTCGAGACAAAAATATTTATATGAATTGGTATTATGCTTCAAGAATCTGAAGTAAAATTTCCAAGGACAAAATTTGAATAATCACATTTTAGATAATTATCATCCCTAATGCAAGATTACTGACATTCCTTTTTTAAAATGACATAAAAACAGTGTTTCTCTCTATTGCTGTGTAATGGATTGAAAATCTGTCTGTGGCATGACCCGCCTCTTGCCTAATTTCCATTGGAGAGGGGCACCAGAGTCAACCCCCATGACTCTAAGGAGAAGCAAGAATGTATTATGTTAATAGCGTCTGATGGCCTTTTTTGAGTACGGCTGTGTTAATGTAACATCTTGTATGGCCATCAGATCTTTTTCCAAAGATTACTCATTAAACAGTTTTTGAAAAAAACAAAAAAAAAACAAGGCTTTAAATAGCATCTATTACAAGAACTTAATCCGTTATCAGTGAATGAGATAAGCTAGTGTTGTGTTGCATTGCCAATGTTAGCTCAGTGTAGAAAGTAGAGGTCAACATTCTTTCTAAAAGTGTAAAAAGCAGCACAGTAAAAATTACAAAAGCAATCAATATCTTAAATATTAACACTCCAATCTAACAATTTTAAACGAGCTTTGGCACAAGCTCCAAAAGGTGCATCGTCCTGTCCACATGAATCAGTTTCCCATGAAAATTGTAATGTGGTGTTGTGAGGGTAGTAATGAATATTTTCAACTTAAGAGCTAGGTCATTCACTTGTTGACTGCTATTCCCATGACTGCAAAGTTAGTGGCCATGGCAAACCATTAGACAGGTCTTCACGGGGTGTTACGAGTGAAGTAAAAGAATTACAGATGGCAGTCATGGTTTCATATTACATCTGGATATTTGAGATATTATGCAATCACATGCAAACAGCACAGGGGAGATTCCAGAAACCTGAGGTGACGCCATCAACCGCCTTATGAAGTGCAAAGAAAAACCTGGAATAAGAATAGAGCAGTTTTTCTCATGGTGGGTATGGATGTTGAGATATTTTTGATAGTATAGACAAGAATGTTTTGGGTCATTTTTTATGTAACTTAAGTGCATAGTAAAGCAAAAGCTGGATTTTTGACCAGTGAATGAAACTTATAGAAAAAGATAAACAAAAACCTCAACAGCCACTTTCTTAGGTATGGTGATTTTTCAGTTGCACAAACAGATAATCAGGCAAATACGATAAAGATTTTCTTTGAAGTTTACGAAGAATGACCAGAAAAAAAAGAAAAAAAAATCTATTATCAGGCGTGGAGATAAACGTGTCTTTGTGATGCAGAAGCAATTAGTAGACGATAAAAAACAAAGCATCTCAAATAACCATTTGTTAAACCAAAGCATTCAGCATACCATCTCTGAATATGCAAGCTATCAAAACTTGAAGCAGATGGACTCTACTGCATGTTCTGATACTGCTCCTATAATTTGAGAGTAAGAAATTGGTCAATAACTGTTTTCCAAATTCAACAGTGACATTCAGATGAATCTAGCTGAAACTATATTAAAGAATGATTAATTATTTATTCTCTCAACAGGCTGGTGGTGTTTGCTAAATAATGTGGGTGACGATTTCAGCCACCTTTGGCCCCTTTGTAGCAAATTAAACATTCTTAAACACCACAACCAACCTGAGTAATGATGCTGCTCACTTTCATCTCTTTATTACAACAGCGCATTCATTGTTTTGATAAGTATATGTTTCAAATCACCTCAGTTGGTTTCTTGAAAATGACAATTAGCTCACAGTTTTCAATGACCTTCACAGTCACTAGTTCTTAACCTAGTAGATGACCTTTGGGATGTGGAGGAGCAGGAGATTTTCTGCTGGGAGATGTTCTTTTGAATTTTGCTGATTTCATGTTACAATAAGTAAAACAGCTCTGAAGCTAACAGGATTCTGATCAATTGCTAGTAAGGTGTGTCTGATAAAAATGAGTCCATGTATCCTGAGCTTTCAGCACATACAAAATGACACATGAGGTTGAATTTGTGAAATACATGACCTCTTGCAAATGGTAGTCGCGAAAGATTGACAGCAAACCCCTGTGGAGCTGGGCTGAGAAAATCAGATGAGTTGACAACATTGAAAAGATTGCACAAAAGACCAGATGGGCTCTCTGAAACTGTCTCTGTGCAAGGACCATAAATAAAGGCAATGGGGGTGTCAGCAGATAGGGTGAAAATGAGGTAGGGAGACAAGGACAAGCAGTCACATTGGAGGAGAAATCACCTTCTTCTTTCTGACTGCAAATTCTAAAGGAGGCAAAAGGGGAGAGAACGTGGAGAGGTGGGGCAGTTGGGGAGGTGGGGCAATTGAGGGAGAGGCAGAAGGGTGTGTGTTCATATGAACACACACCCCTCTTCCCCTCCTTCATGCATGCCACCAGCCACTGTTGTCTCTCCGGCAGAGAGGAGAAAGTTGATGCAAATTCCGAGTAATCTCCCGGATTCAGACACTCTAGCAAGCCTAGGTTTACACATTTACTCTGTTTCACTCACATACACCTATCAGCCATCACTGCTGGTACTGTAGAGAGAAGAAAAGACACGAAGAGGACTGTAACAGATCTTTATACCCAGCTGCTCACCCAGCCATCACCAGACAATTTGGCAAAGATGTGGACATTTCTTGTAGGGGTAATTTTTGGAATACTGGCCTCTGGCAATTCAAAGCAACTTCAAGGTGAGGAGATTCAGATTTTACCTAAATATCTATTTGTCATGTTTTTCTTTGTTTTTATTGTTCTTCTGTGTCTGGTAATTCTTTTTGGTATCAGATGTTACAACCGGACGGCATTCATTTATTTTCATCCAGAGGCTTGTAGAGCACATGAATGAGAAGTCTTAAAAAGGAAACTCGAGAGTGAAAGACGCTACTGAGGCTGCTGCTTGTAGAATGGATGAGTTGATGCCGGCAAGAGAGCATGTGCTACTCCAGACAGGCTTACGTCTGGCATAGTCTGAGACTGACGCATGACAGACACAAAGAAGAAAGCCTTGTTTCTTCCTCACTCTGTTTCAGACATGTGTTTGCATTTAAACCTCTTTTTTCTGGGTTTTTTATGAACAGTGTGGCTGGCTATTAAAAGCACAATTATTAATTGGTAAAAAAGTAGAACAATTCTGCCCTATTTTAATGTTGTAGTCTGTGACACAAAGGATGATCTTCAGATGTGCTCTTGTTTTCACCCTCTTCATTCTCTCCTAACTCTTTGTGTCTCACGTATAATTTCATTGGATTTGTTGCTATGAGCGATAGTCTCTGGAGGCTTAGTTGGCTTTGAATCAAACAGGTCTCAGGTCTGTCTGGCTTTTTCCCCAAGGAGCTGGAGGTCTAGTTGTTCACAAAGACCTTCCTCTGGCTCTGGGCCAAATAAAAATCAGTATCAAACTATAATATTGACTAGGATTTAAAGGCAAAATGAGGGGATAGCTGGACAACTCAGGTGCTGAGTGTGTTGGAAGGGGGGAGGGGCCCTTTTTCCCCTAAGAGCCCATGTTTGCTCCTCAACGATCCTTGCACATTCAGAAGTGTGGGCTTTGTGCATGTTTCGATTGTTTATAGCGATTGTTCATCCAGACTCAGTCTACACACTGATTCAATTAATGTGTTTTCATGATGAGATTTATCATCGTGGATAATGACTTTATCTTCCAAAAGTAGTCAGGAGGGAAGAGAGCAATGGATGGAAATTGATATTCACCATAATGATGGCAAAAGCGTTAACAACATTGATCTGAGTTTTTCCCTTTGATTAAAAGAAAGAAAATAATTTAACTTATCTGATTGAAAAGCGCAAATTCTGCAAGGATCTTGGACTTTGATGGAAATCCAATTAAATAGTTAGCTTCAGTAGTTTAATAAAGTCAGTGAAGTGTTATATTTGAATCACCTACAAAATTTGTTCAATGTGCAAAAAGCGAAAAAGCTGATAAAATGAACATACCTGTGAACCTCTGAATTATCAGAACTTCTTAACAATCGTATGTGGTATCTACACGTGCTGACATGCTGTAATATTTTTGATTGCAATATTCTTCTGTCTACTTAAATGTTCACTGGGTGGCTATAAGTTGCATGTCCTGTAGACATGATCATATTTGTTTCCTTGGTTTGGCAACCTTCCCCTGAATGCCCCTGTGTCATGTTTCAGGGTAAGGGGTGGTCAAAGTCTCCATAAATTAGGCCCTAACAAAGAGTGCCTTTGTTGGCCTATACTTAAAGGCACATGTTACCGTCCTCTACCAGCGTGCCCTTTACTACAAACTAATACTTGTTGGGGGACTCTGTTTCTATGGACTCTATTATTTAGCATCTGCCTGCCATGCTATTTATTAGCCTGCCTTTTCATATTAGCAGAATTTCTTCATATCAGTCAGTTTTCTATCTCAACAAATCATTATATCAACGAACATTTAAAAACAGCTCATGGTGGTCTTAAAGGTAGGAGGTTGAGGTCTAAGGAGTTCGGCACCCTATATTTGTGTCAAGGTTTATGCAAATATTTGGCAGCTCCCAATATTTAGGCAAAATGGGTCAAAAAGGGATTTAACTGACTCTTGAAATTACTATGATATTGGAATATGATCACAAAACCATCAGGCGTCCCATTGCAAATAGTCAATAGGGATGCAGGAAACTAATTATTTATGTCTTTCCTACAAGGCATCCGGTCAGGAATGAACATCAGTGTCATATTGTATTTCACAAGAGGATTCTAAAGCTGGATACTGGGACTTCCTTTCTGCAAAGTACCCGTCATCCTCTCTGGAACAGTTATCCATTCACATGGCTTTTCTTGTGACTTCTATGCGCATGACTGCCAGCTATTCTCATCAAATGTCCTCATCCTTTATGTTAGAGTCTTAGCTAAATCTCTTCAGGAATCAATCAATCAATCATTTAATCCATCAAGTTTATTTATATAACACATTTCAGAAATAAGGCAGTTCAAAGTGCTTTACCTCATTAAAAACACAACAATAGAAAGTCATAAAAGACACCAGTTTGAAAAACCCCCAAAACAAACATTACATTTTTATGAGTGTGTGTTGATGTGTGTTTGGTCAAACATCAAATATTTTTGACCATATTTGATGGTCAAACACTGACCATCAAATATGTTGGTCAATGTTTCATTTATTATGGTTCAAAAGCAGCTTTAAACAGCTGAGGTTTTGGTGTAGATTTAATGGAACTCAGTGTTTCGGCTGTTTTGCAATTTTCAGGATGCTTGTTCCAGATGTGTGGTGCGTTGAAGCTGAATCCTGCATCTCCATGTTTGATTCTGGTTCTGGGCATGCAGAGCAGACCAGAACCAGAAGATGAGAGTGGTCTGGAAGGCTGATACGAGAACAGCAGGTCTTTAATGCATTTTCGTGCTCAGCAATTTATGGACTATCACAGTATTTTTTGAAGTCTTTATCTAAGCTACAGGGAAACCGTGTAAGGGTTTTAGAACTTTGGTAATGCGTTTTATCTTCCTGGTTTTAGTGAGATTGCCAGCAGAAACGTTCTGGATCAGCGGCAGCTGTCTAAGTGATTTTTTTAGACAGACCTGCGAGGACTGCAAGTTTGCCTAATCAATGCAGTAATCAAGGCAACTAAAGATGAACACATAGATGAGTTAGTCCTTTAGGAATGTTGCTCATCATAGCCTGTGAGGTCATAATTCAACAACAGTAAAATCTACCGCAGCAGGAAATCCTTTTTGTCTACAGTCATCAGATCCATAATGGTTTATTGTAATAACTTAGATTTTCTTTTTGGGACTGACAGGACACTCGAGTTTCAGATTTATTTGATCAACCAAAAAGGACACTTAACACTTCACTACTGATCAGCCTCATCTAATAGTCAGAGCTCTAAAGGCACTAACACTGGCTTCTATTGTAGAGTGGGTATGTCGTCAGCACTTACCTACCTAATATCAGTACATGCTCCTTCAGTATTGCTGAATTCCTCTCAGCAATGTTGGCTGACCCTGCTGCTGGCATTAACCCTTGTGTTTGCAAAAGTGACTCATTACCATGTTTACCTGTAGAAAAAAGAATCTAAACTATCTTTTTTCTACTTGAAATTTGATGGCTTTTCCTAAATTGACCCCATTATTAGAAAAAGTGATACTTTGTTTTTGTTTATATTTCCATGTGGGCTGTACACCATCAAGGTACAAGGATTGTCTTATGGGTCATTTCTGACCCGCAAATTATAAAAGACCTAGTTTTAATTCAATATATCAAAGGAAATGGCAAACACTTTGCTAAACCATTATAGAAAGTACTCCAGGTGCTGATTGTTACCAAAATTAATCAAGTAATAGAAACATATCTATGACATGCTGCACTTCACAAACTTTTGACACCTCAACTGAAAATACATTTGCAGAAGAACAAATGTTTTAGGAAGGATTCTTTCCTCTTCCTTATTCTCCAGTTTTCGAATTGAGTGAATACAGTGGTACAGAATGCAGTGATTTCTCTTCACGTGTATTGCAGACATAAAAACTGAAATCTTCATGTCTGCAAAAGGAAAAAGACGCTGTTACCGCCTTGATATGTTTTCAAAGAAACTCAACTACCATCCAGAGTAAAGTGGGTGGAGGTGCAAACATTAGAGCTGAGATAGGAAGTCACACTTTGCAGAGAACGCCAGTTTTGTCAGTCCTGTTTGTGATCTTTTTTGTCTTCATGTGCTTGAGTGTTTGCAAACATATTCCTTACTACAGCTCATATTTCAGTTGTCGCACTATCCCCAGAGAGTTTTTCCAGTGGACAGATAGATCTGTGCTGACTAAATGAAGTTCACCCATGTGTGATGGTGCTGGTCAGTGATGGGAATTGATGTTACAAGATCTTGCTTCACAACCAGCATATGGACTATGCATAAACAGATGTCACAGTATGAACAGGGCAGACACAGTTGATTATTTTTTCAAGCATGACGTTCTAACCTTATGATATTTCAAGACACTGAAGTGTGAGCATTCCCTATAGAGTGCATCTGGCATAAAGTAACAAAATAGATACAGATAAGAGGAAAAAATGAGACCCAGCTTTGTATGTTAGTATTGTTGACAATAGCTTACTGCCTCCTCTTGAGGAATGGCTCTGAAATGATGAAGGGATAATCAGCCTTGTGCATCTGTGAGCTACCAGTTTTTTTTTCATTTTTTTTAAGACATGTACGTGGGGGGTGTATTGTGTTTTCTCCTTGGCATAGAAACGACAAACAGAGAGCTGTCAGAGAAAACAAGACAAAATGAAAAAGCATGGGGCAGAAGGGAGGTAGAGAATGTGAAGTAGGAGTGGAGACTTAGGTTGACAATTCTTCCCATTGCAGCTGGAGGTTTTGGCAACACAGAGTGTTCGAGCTTCGTTTCTATTGAACGCTGCAGCCAGACTTTGCAGTCTCCTTGGTTCCAACTCCATTAGGTGACAAAGGAGCTTTTGGGAGAGTCAATGCCTTGGCATAACAGGCTTCAGGCCTGCAAAAGACACCCACAACTGTCCCTCTGCATATTAATGAACGCCCTGTTAGATCACTGTCAGCACTCTTTTCAGCCCACCGATGGTGCGCTGTTCTCCCTTTGATCTGTTTGGGGCAGGTTTACAAGGCCAATGTTGTTGCCTATTTTAAATGATGCAAGCTGCTCTGTTAGCAGAGACTGAGGTTGTTTCAGATTTTCATATGAGAGACGGAGACGTATAAGGGTGGTTGTTTTCACAGCATCTGCAGAGGAACTTGCCTCTGTTGCACAACTGCCGCTAACAGACAAAAACTTTACTTCCTGCTTCTGTCGGTGCTCACTTGTTATGGAGACATAACAAAAATCTTTGACGTGAAGGCATCTTATAGGAGCTGCAAATTTAACTGCTTCACATTCCCAATGAAAACCTCCTGTTTGTCCACATCTTTGCTGGATTGAAATTAGATGTCTCTGGAGGCCACTAAAGTAGTGAACTCATGGTCATTTTTAATATGAGGTTTGTAAAATGGTGTGTTATCATCCTGCTGAGAACAGTCATCAGAAAATGGTTAAGGTGTTGTTAAAAATTTAACATGGTCAGCAACATTTATTACTGTATAGAGACTTTGTGTTGTTTTTTGAGAGATGCCTGGTACATAGTAAAAAGAAAAAAACAAACAATTGAATACAATTAAATAAAAAAAAAAAAACGTAAACTAAAATGTACATTTTGATTCTATGTGTCTTGTGGCTGATTCTCTATTTAAATGAATAGGCAGTTGAACAGGTCTCCATCACAAAGTTCCTGGTGATGATGGCTAAAAGTGGTAATATATCAGTAGAAGAATTTTGTTTTATTTGTTCAGAATATGTGGCATAGATATGACTGTAAGGTCAGTGTGACAATTTTTTCACAACTTTACTCCAAAAAGTTCAGCAACCAGATTTAAAATGAAATGTGTTCTTTCTTTCCTATGAAATGTTCCTGTGTGATTGGTTGTTTATAGTCAGCATTTAGGGCACCAGAAGAAGACAAAGGAGCACAAATGTTCACAGCCTGTCTGTCTCATGCTGTACTGTCACAACGTAATGACAGTTTCAACAATTATGTAAATGTAAATTATGTAAAAAATTTTTTAATAAAGGTTACATACGAATGCTTTAAGGGGTGAACTTACTATGCATGCTTCTCAGAATTTTAAGGCATAGTAATAACCGGACATTTCATTTCCTCAGTGAACTTAGATTTTTGTTTGCTTTCATATAGAAAGGCTAACCACACCCTGCCCCAGGATCCTCTTTTACCAACCCAAGACCATGAGTTTTGTGTGTTCACAGTTATAGTTCCCCTCCCCACCCAACCTGCCATCTGTCCCTCTGTCACTCTGCCAGGGTTCACCTGCCTGCCAGGTGTTTCAGTTCTGAAACCTACATTTGGCTTTTGAAAGAAGCAGTTACCATGTGGATACCAACTGTAGTCATCTAATCTGATGAAACCAATTTGCATGTTTGTTTTCATATCCGGACCCTGAAACTTCTCAAACAAACCGAAGCAAATAGACTCGCAACAGAGGTTTGGAGGCAAGCAGCACAATACTGACCAGATTTTCTTCTTCATGGTTCCTAATTGAGTTTAGGAAAAGGAACAGCATGCTTTGCCCACAAATTGCACTTAAAAGATGTATCAAATAATTTTAGAGTGAGGCGAAAGGCTAGTAAAAAGAATGGTTACTTTGAACATCTTTCTTTCCCAGGACACATTTCACAGCAAACTTAAGATTAATGAACTCCTCTTCCTAACAATTAGGAGATGTATTAAACAAGAATAACCCAAAGAGTGAGTAAAATGTTCCAAATATTTGTTCATTTCATGCTCTAAATTATGTTTTGAATGAAAATAAAATGCTTTTACAAATTTTGTGGTTGCTTGGGTCATTCATCTAGACCAGGCAGATGGTTTTAACAAAGCACAATGAGATGTGTTTGCAGTTTCATAATCTCAGAGAGTATAGAATGGTGCTGTTCAATGTGAAACACTCTCTGTCACTGTGAATTATGTGACAAAAGCAGGATGCACCTGTGCACATAGTCTAGAACTTTGCATTTGGTCAGTTCCAAGTATGAAACACTTTATAATGTTTGTTTGTAACATAAATAAATAAATAAATAAATAAATAAATAAATAAATAAATAAATAAATAAATAAATAAATTAATTAATTAATTAATTAACTAATTAACTAATTAATTAATTAATTAATTAATTATATTCTCATTTTTATGTTTTTAAAAAGATAACTGAACGAGATTTGAGTTACATCAACAAGATATATTTTAGAATGTCACAAGATTTATTTATACTAATAATTATATAAAATAAATAAGCTTTGGATCAGGTACCTTATCAAAAATATATATATTTTATGTCTGCAGTTGTTTTGGCCTTTTTGTGGGCTGGATTTAAGTGCATTACATACTTTTCTCCCTCCCTGATCTAATATAAAACCTCAATAGAGGCATTAAGAATACTACTTTAATTTCAGATCTGTGTGTTGTTGACTCCAACAATAATACGTTAATTTATTTATTTTTCCTTAACTTTCGCTTTAGTTCTGAATTTCTCACAGTAATTAAAAGACTTCTCATTTTGTTTATTTGCTTCTTTCTAGTTAATTCTCGCACCTGCAGTTATGCAGGTGTTTTTCTGGTTGAGGGAGAGAGTCGTCACTCTCTGACTTTTGAAATGGCCAAACAAGTCTGTGAGCAGCTGGAGAGCACAATGGCAAGTCCAGCACAGGTCCAGGAGGCCTATAACAACAGCATGGAAACCTGCAGGTAAATTAAACTTTCTTCAAACTAAAAATTGTGAAAAAGTATATCTTCATAAAAAATAACATATTAGAGATATTTCACTTTATATAATGAAGTATATGTTGCTCATTAAGTAAGGCACAATATAATTGAAGATTGCTATTTTTTTATTTTCTAAATATATAAAAGGTGGATCAAAATCTGAATTGACAACTGTTCACTGTTTTTGTCACTTAAGGTACGGTTGGATCAACAATGGGAGCAGCGTCATTCTCAGGCAAACTCAGCATGAAAACTGTGCAAAGAACTTGACTGGGTTTATTGTTAACTCACGTACTGGAGAACAATTTGATGCTTACTGTTATGACGCAAATGGTAAATGAGAAACTATCATGAGATTTTGGTTTATTTTGTTATTATTAACTTTTTGATATGAAACTTGTTGTCATATGGTTCCTTAGTACCAGATAGTGGTGAGAAGAACTGCAGCAAAGCTTTCCAGGAAAATAGAGTTTTACTCTCAGATACAACAGGTCAGTATAACACACCCTCTTATTGACTGTGATGGAGTACAAGCGCGAAACACCATTATGTTTTAAACATTCCTATGGTTGAGATTTTTTTGTAGGATTGAGGTATTTAAGGGAAAGTGGCTTGAGTGAAACATCTACCATATTATGTGACCTCTGTTCTCTGCTCTCAAAGAGGAATTAACACAAAAGGTTAAACAAATGAACTCTCTGAAACAGGCAGAATCTTGTTTCAAACAATTTCCTTTACTATACAAAAAATGTGTTATGATAAATTAAATACTATAGGGACTTGCTTAACTTAGATGCTGCTTAAAACAACAAAAATATTACATGTATAAAGTGCATGACTGAACAAAAAATGTTTATTCTCTAAACAGCTCTGACATCACCACAGCCTCCGATTGATGGCAGAATAGAGTCCGAAACAATCCCTCTGGAGAACTTGACAAATACTCCAACACCTGGAACTGCACCTGAAGATCTGAGTAAAGATGATTTCACTTCTCTTCCTGAGGAGGGAAACCCCTTTGGAGGAAGCAATGTCACTTCTGCTTTCACTACAATGGAGCCAGACCCACATGATGGATCTGGGATGGAGTTACCTCAACCAGAAGAGGAAAAAACAACTCCAGTGATCAACACTGAAACAACAACATCGAGTGAAAAGAGACCTATTGAAGCATTAGAGCCCACTGGTAAAAACCTATAATCAGAGTTTAAGGAAACTATCATGGCAGTAGGCTATATGCCAGTACATGTCAGTGAATTAAACCTTAGGCTTCAATGAGGAGTGTTGGTCTGATTAAAAGATCCTTTATATATATATATATATATATATATATATATATATATATATATAGATAGATAGATAGATAGATAGATAGATAGATAGATAGATAGATAGATAGATAGATAGATAGATAGATAGATAGATAGATAGATAGATAGATAGATAGATCTATATCTATATATATTTATTGCATCAGGCCTCATATATATATGAGGCCTGGTGCAACAGGTTTTGGGAGGACGAGGACAGGAGTAACTAAAATAACTTTTCGAACAAATAACGCCCCCTTGTGTTAGCTGAAATATATTTGGAGATGAAGAAGAGCCAAATCTGATCAGTCCTCCAACTGAAAAAGCCAAACCGTCTTTTTTTTTTTTTTTAATAAGCTAAAAGAATGCTTTGTTGGTTGGTTTAAAAGCATGTTTTTTTTTTTTTTTTTCTGTTTTAACCTTTTTTTAATTATTAATATTGATGTTCAGATGCCCAACCGAATAGCGGAGGAAGAAAATTATTGAATCCGGAAAATGATGGAGAGAATCAAACAGACAGCATGTCATCAGGTGAGTGACCGAACATTCAACACCCAGAGATACTATAATGATGACAGCGAACAGCAATATTCTGATAGTCCTCTATGTTTTTTTTTCTGGAATCATTTTAACACTGTCACAATATTCATATTTTATTCTATTCTTTCTCCTTCTAGACTGGCTGGTTGTTATTTGTGTTATTGTAGCAGTTGGTGCAATTCTCCTTGTGTGTGTAGCTGCCGCCAGGAAAAAAGGGTAATGGCTTGATTGAAATGACACTTCTGGTGCTTTTTTCACAGTTTCAGAGAAAAGTATTCATAACTAGGAATGAATCGCATAGTAATTTGGTGCTTTTGTTGAACTAAAAATACAACATACACCTAGGAAATTCTATTGGAAAAGCCAAGATGTGTATGTTTAAATTCATTGACACAGGTTAAAAACAGCACATAAAGGCTCAAATATATACATATAGCCCCACTAGTATTTAGTGAAAAGTCTCTTTACAAGTTGTACCTTGCTTGCACATGCTTCTTGAAGAACATCTGTGAGCCTCTGGTATAAATCTGTCTGGATATCTCACCACTCATCTCATCACATATAGTGCACAATTCATTCTCTGTTGGTATTCTGGTCAAAACCTGACTTTTCAATACAGCAGAGAAATATTTGGGTGGAGTGGAGGGCTGGTCCACAAACTTAATGCTAATCTGTATCACCTGTTCCAAAACCATTTCATTTTGGACCAGCCAATGCCCAAATGTGTTCAATTTTCAACCATCTAGCTACTGCTTTGAGGTGAAGCTGAAGATTTTGGATATTATTCCTTAAAGCTTGTTCAATATACTAATACCTCTGGTAACAAAGCAAATCCTCAGCATGATGCTTCCACCACTGTGCTTCTCACTTACTGTTAAAAGATTTGAAAGACTCACCTTGACCTAGTTCTCGCTATTGTGATCAAATATATCCACCTTTTTCTGATCCAGTTTCAACTTTCCTCCAGCAGTAAGTTTGGTCGTCAAACAATAATTTCCAATCAGCTGATTGAAGTAAGCAATCATTTCTGATTGGTAGAGTCTTCAGACATGCATTCTGATTTATTCCAGAAGCGTGTTAATGCCGACTAAAAGGCTGAAGTTTCTCTGAAGCTGCTAATAGACATGCATTTAAAAAGTGTCAGTGAATTTATATATTTGAGCCCTTACATACAATTCTAATCAGGTGTGCATTAGAGATCACATCTGTAATAGTTCAACATTTCAAGAAACCATCTCAAATGAGATTTTGTTTAATTATCATAGAAAAGAAAAGGAATGATCCAAACACATTAATAAAGTTTTTGAACTATTTTTTTTTCCAGTTTAGTCTGCTGTCTGCAGTTCTGATTGCAAAGATGACATGTTTATCAATGCAGAGTTACTCTTTTAGCTTTTATCATTTGTAGCTGTTGACTGAATCACTACAAAAACCAGGTGGAGTAACATTTGCCCTCAATGTGTTCTTGCAGGTGGTGTGGCAGAAAGCAAACGCTGAATATCACAACCAAAGACAGCAGCGACGGCAATGGGGTCGCAGCTGTAGCATGCAGCTCCCACAATCCGGAGAGAGAACAAGAGATGGTGACCCTCATGAACAAGGAGACCATCCAGGAGAACGGCAATACGGAGGAGTTCACTGTCATCACGTTAGAGGAGTCTCCAGATAAAGACCAACAGGCCTGAGAGTTGGGCAGGAAAGAGCTGGGGAAGTTGGGGGAAGACTTTTGAGAGGATAAAAGAGTTGGAGGCTGTTGGCAGCTTGTAGTGGATGGCACTTAGGAAGAGCATTTGAATGTGTCATAATGTGTCTTTTTGTGTTCAACTAAAGTACAAATTTTTGCACAAAAGCTTTTTTAAAGATGCTAAGCATTTCAGATCAGTGTGCAAGAATGAGAGATTTAGAACAAAATATCAGAATATGTTTATTTTCCGTTCACGTTAATTATTGTGTGTGCTATTTTTAATTATTGATTTGGGGGAGTTCTAAGAGTGGGTGAAAGGTTTTTTATTAAATTTTATGACCGTAAAATTCTAGCAATTAATCTTAACCAGAAAAAGAAACAAACAGTCATTTTTGTTTTGTTATATTTTATTTAAGATCGTGAGAAAAAAAACTTCCCTTATTTCTTTATTTTTCTGTTTTTCCTTTCTGCACATACAGACTTGTATTTCAGACTTGTCTGCTAGTTTGTAATTATTGCTTTAAGAAAACTGGGAATGCATCAATCTCAATCATCTTCCTTTTGATTCTGTTTTGCCTGTCTGTGTACATAGTATAAAACTTTACAAATGTTGCAATAGCTGCCATTGCTTTTTGTTGTTTTCATAGGAAAATGCTTTGTTGATTTAGCGTGAAGGACTGCTGCTGTTTCTAATAGTATTTAATCAGAAACTGTAATGTGGTTTGTGGAGGTCAAAATAGATAGCATCCTGAATCAGCATGATTTATAGCTTTCCAAAGTGAGTGCGTTGGCACAACTGATGATGATGATGAATACAAAAATAATATTATGTTTTGATTATACTGTTTGGATGAAAAGTGTATTATAGGGAATCTGCTCAACAAACACTGAATTTAATAAAATAAATAAAGAACTGGGTGATATTTCAAGCACGTTTATCAATTTTGAGAAAAACTCAAGCTCAATTTTTATGAGGTGAAGTGTAAATACTGGACATCCAAAATGAGACGTTAATCCATGCAGACATATAGCAATGCAAAAGGCTTATTCAAGAGAACCACCTGTTTGCTCTGAACCAGATGTGATAAAAGAAGCTGATGTTTATATTCTATGTTTGTTTATAAAGCTTTCAATCTTATATTCATCTTTTTCTACTGAACTTTCTGTAGCTTGAATATATCGCACACATGTATTATTCAACTTTATTCTCTGTGTGGCCAATGTAGTTTTAGAATAAGACTAAATTATATACAGTCATTGTGAATGACATTCTTTTGACTTGCTACTTAAGTTTATTTTTACATTTTCCTTTGATTTGAAGAGGACAATGTGTTGCACTAGGTTAGGCAGGTTTGACAAAAAGATTTTGCTGAAAAGATCTGTAAAGTGACAACAAAATAAATAAAATGTGTACAAATACGCTGGAACACTGTGTTCACTGACTCATAACTCTGTGAGCATGGGGACAGAGAAACAAATGAATAGCATGACAGGAAATGCATGTTGCATTTCTCTCACGTAACAGGAAGTAAGGTTTCCATGGCACTAGAGTCGGGATGTAGGAAAATGTTAGCACAGGATAAAAGAAGTAAGACAAAGAGAGACATTTTGAAAGATACCTTTGGCATCTTTCCAACAACAACCAGCAAGATTGTTAGAAGTGCATAATAGCCGACATTGCATGCAGTAATCGTAGAGTACTAAAAGTAATTTAACACTTATATTGTCTTAAAAATTATGTTTTAAATTATGGGGGATATTGAAAAAATGTTTCTCTTAGTTTACACTCAATTTAAAACAGCACTGTTATGTACCGTAGTTTACGACTCTATTTTTCTTGGCTTTCTAGGTTGAGGGTTCTCCAAGTGGATCAAACGTTTGCATGAAGAGTTCACCAGCATTACTAAATGTGTATGCTTGTTACTGTCTTCTCTGTATTGGTGCCTTGATGGACACACAATCTGCCCAGAAAGCTCTCTGCTGCAAACTAAATATACACTTTATGCAGAGTCCTATGTGAACAGTCTTCATCTAAAGCATGATTGAAAAACTAGTTGTTGTTTTCAAAGTTGTTTTCAGTGATGTTCAAATAAAAGAACTGAAAATATGCAACTTATTTATTTCATGTAACCATTATCTAACCAGATAAGAGTGTTAAAAAACTAATTTCCATTAACTGCGTCAGAGATTACACTGAGAGCTACACAGTGCATTTCTCCTCTGGTGGTCAATGTATACATTTTCAATCAATCAATATTTTTAAAAGTACTTTTTTATCTTCAAAAACATTGAGTTTTTACTCCTATTTCTTTAACAAGGTAGATTTAGGCAACATAATATACCTGACAAGATATTCATTCCAATTGGTTTCTTTTTAAAATAAGGTTAATTGTTGCTAATATAAGTTTCATTTTATTTACATTTTTACATACATGCTGTATTTGTTAATGTTACACATTAAACTGGTAATGAGACGTATTCCTGTTTCTAAACCGCAGGTTTCTAAAATCTGTTCAGCTTTTTGCTCTTGCACAGACAAGGCAAGTTTACGTAAAAAAGCAAATACAGTAACAAATTATGACAGCTGCAAGATACAAATCAGTAATTATTTATGTGCATATTTCCACCAGTAGTTTTGTAATTAAACCATTCATTGTAGATAGAGGATAGATATATAGAACAGTTCTACATTTCACATCATCTGTTCCCTCAGTAAAGAGAAAATCATTTTTTTATAATTTCCTTTTTTCAATATTATACTTTAAATAGCTCTTTTACATGTGCAGTTTAACCTTTCCTATCATCTTTTCATTGCATTTCTTGCTTTCAAAATGCAATTATTTTTATACTTTACTTTAGTTTTCTATAAAGCACTTTAAGTTGCCGTGTGTTTAAACTGTTCTGTACAAAACAACTTAAATCTTAAGTGAATGAGAACACATGTAAAATTTAAAAATAGTATAGTATAGAACTGCAGGAATATATGGAGATTTAAAGATTAGTTTTAGCTCTTCAGTAAAGTTTAAGATAACTGTATTGCCTAAATGATGTGTATTCACACACTGAGTTTCCTCATTGAAGATGTCTATAAAATAAATGCAATGAAGTGTAAGCTAAGTCATTTATCCTTTAACTCTAATAAACAGTAAGTCAACATGAAGAATTAAAAACATCTACATGCAATCTAACCGAACACCATTCAGATAGATTAACGTAGTGCTAATGGACCATAAGGAGAACAACTGTAAAAGTCACCACAATTCAAAAATCTCAAAACAGCACTTAGTTATGAACATTTATTAGTTATATTTGTATATGTACACCAAAGGTACAACATTTGTGATATGTAGAAACAGATATTTTGTTTTCATGTCAACCAAAATCTGAGGAAAGAATGCTTCATTCTATTATTTTAACCCAATAGTATATTTCTCACACACATACTCTCTTGCCATTACATTGATATTACAACATCATTACAATAAGGGCAGACCCCAACTCATTTAAGGCAGCGATGAAACAGACCATCATGTCTACTTATGGAGTTCTTCAAAAAGACACACTTTACAGTGTTTAAAAATATTCCAGCTTTTTATTGTCAGTCACTTTGCATCAAATAGGTAACATTTAGCTGAGCAGGCGTCAGGTCTCTCAACATACCTGTTTATGGGTAAAATTCAAAAAGCTGTTGAGACTGAAGGCAATAAAAAACATGGGATTCCTATAAACTTCACTGGCGTTGATTGTGCAAAAGAGGTGGAATGTGTGAAGAAGTGGTGAACTGAAGGCAGGCATAGACTCTAATGGGTCTAGATATTCATGACTTGTATGTTTAAATGAGTCAGTGGAACAAAAATGCCTGAGACTCAGAAGCCAGCATGTTTCCCTTGAAAATGTTTCAGATAATTCACCTGAGGATTGTTGCTGTTTACTGTGGTAAGCATAGGAATAGCAGTTATTTATTCTCTCTGATTAACTTCTTGGCTATGATTTTTCTCTCTCTGTGTGTCCTACACCAAGGGCAAACTTTACCCTTTCTTTGTCTTTAAATACCTTCATAACATCAGTTTTACCCTAAATAAGTGAGATTGGCCTCCTTCTAAAACAAGAAACATTTTTTTTACTCTCGTCTTTCTTTATTTCTCTTCTTAACCGCCTCTCTCTTTTCATACAAACTGCGTTTGATTCAGGATCTCTGCAATTTTAATTAACCTCTGCATTGCCACTGAACAGAACAATTATATCCATATATGTACAATGAAAATGAATTCACACCGCTTTATATCTTTATGGAACAAACATTCAAAACGCTTACATTAGATACAAAAGAAAAGATATTTATATATCATATGTGTGACGGAACTGTTAAAAAGCTAGTTAACAGCAATTAGAAAATAAATTCAGACAGGCAATTTATTACATGTTGTCATCTATACATTTCGTCTAATCTATTAAAACAAATGTTTTTTTTTTGTTTGTTTTTTTCCCTTTCTCTAGCTGATTACATTTCAACGAGTCACAGGAATGAAACCTTATTTCTACATGGCATTTAAAAAGAAACAAAACAAACCAAAAGGAAAACAAAATTTGTTAACTACAATATATACACAAAGTGCATGGAGGCACTTCAAAATATCATGCTTTTAAGATAGTGGTGCAAAAAAATAATTAGATTTTTTATTTAATTCATGCGTCTACAACCATAACACTGAACATAGTAATCATTCAACACTCTTTTGGGACACTATGATTTGCATTGTCTCTTCACTGGAGAAGTTTTCTTTTTTAATATATATATATATATATATATATATATATATATATATATATAGATCTTGTGATATATTAAAAAGATCACAAGATCTAAAGGTCAGGCTTAAAGAGCCTGTAAAGGTGTCAGTTCTGTGCTCTGCAGCTCAGGAAATATAGATCAAACTTGACTGACCTTTAAGATTTAAGTGTTTTTAATATATGTGTTCAAGAATAAAAGCCCAGGTGATTTAATGAGTGTCTAAGTGTGTGTTTTACTTGTTTTAGTATGCATCAGTCCTTTAATATGTTAAGTAGAACACCAATGTTGTTCACAACATGCCTCGCTTATGTTAAATTAACTTAAACAGGTGTAAACCGAGAATGTACTTTGAGAACTAAAGGGCAAAGTGCTAAGTTAGGTTTACTATTGTTACAGTAAATGTCATTTGATTTGAACACCTTCAAGGCATGGTTTTCATTTCAGCACAAAGAAAAAAAGAAACAAAAGAGGAGAGAAGGATCCACCTGAAAAAAAAAAGCGACTTAATCAACTCCCTCATAACTAAAGTCTCACGGCTCACTCACACGACGATGAGGGGAAAGTTCAGGATTCTGGTCCTCGAAGGCTGGAACAGAACAACTCTAATTGGATCACCATAGCAATTCATGCTAATGCCATTTTATGCCTTTTAAAACAACTGCCATGTTTGCTTTGAGCAGTTGTTTTAACAGAGGAATGTTTTACACAGTGTTGTCCCAAAAATGTTGGAAAAAAGAAAGAATAAAAAAAAGTATTTTTATTGGTTATTGCCTCATTAACTTCATTTGAAGTTAATGAGGGGAACAGAATCATAACAAAGTAAGGCAGGGATAATAAACAGCTGTGATATTGTTGTGGTTTCTATAAAGCCGTTGTGTACATGCACAAAGAGTGCCTTTACGTCATTGCTTTTAGTTTTCTCAAGATACTCTATTCACTAAGTTAAACCATGGCGTTTTTAAAATGTTGCACTTTTGAAAAGCCATTTTTATATAAAGAAAATTCTCATAAAAAATTTACATGTGGAGAGCAGATGAAAATGCAGCAGTACATCTACATTTTGCTCTAAGGGATCCCACTGGTGATGCACCACCTCCAACCTCAATTTCCTCTGTAAATAATCATTAATAAAAATGGGTTTGATAAATTGCTTTGATATTTCCGAGACCAGACTTTTTTATAAGTTCACTATGGTCATGGGCCGTTCCTAACTAATCGTTAGCTTCAGCCTTTGGGACCACCCAGTTCAGATTTCTACTAAATGAAGGCATCAGAAGGGTTAGGATATCAACTGCATAAAACAATTTACAAGACCACTTTAAAAAAAAATCCTGAACTATCCCTTCAACAAAAGTTTTCCAGTTTTCCCTGCTTTGTTCAAACCTTTGCCACCTTTATAAGTTGATCAGCAGCAAATAGTTTGAATAATCTTAGCTTAACCCGTTTCTGTTCTGAGTTCCCTAAAATGTCCTCTTATTGGCACAAAAACACAGCTGCAGCATATAGGGTTGGTAGAAACAGTCTTGAGCTCTGATGGCATAAACACTGATTGCAGTACAGGAAGCCTCTTGGAAATATGACGTAATTGTGAATTGTGGTTGTTGCTTCACCTACTGTGCTTCATAAGTGCTCAGGGATGACTGTGCTTACAGGAAAAAAAAAAAACAGATTCCTTCAGTGGAATATAGCTTAAAAACCATGTGAATGAGCGTGCTTGCAATCCTCATTTTCCACAATATTTTCACATTTCTTTCAGTATAAATGTTGAAGGTAAACACTTTTTTTCTTCACAGACAAAGCACTGATAAATGGTGCTAACAAGAAGCCATTTCCTTTAGCTGATAAGAGTAAACAGTTTGACATTACAAGAATTCCTGATAAGGTAAACATAAAAAGCCTGAGTGTCTGCTGTTTGCTGTAAATCAATTTCCCTACGCAACAAAGTTGTAATGGCCACAAATAACACTAACTACAAATTAAACTTGGCATTTTGACATTAATTGTGCTCCATATAATCCATACATTTCATTCAGGGTGCAATATTTGTATATATATTTTATTCTTTTTTTTGAGGAATACAAATAAATTTTAATTTCATTGGCATCATAAAGGTACTTTGGGGAAAAAAGGGAAAAGTGCTTCATAAATATTTTAGGGATTTTACTTGCATCATATTGTAGATTTAATAAAAAGTGACAATGTGTTGCAAGTACATAAGGAGGCAGAGGAAAGGCTTCTGTTAGCCGGTTGACTTTTTGCCTGTTTGGTCCCTATTCTTGACTTGGTCATGCTTTCTTGACACAAATAAATTAGTTTTAAAATCTCTCTCAACATGTGAAAGAAGAATGTCAATTTTCTTCACAGAAGACAAAAAAAAAAAAGAAGAGGGGAAACAAATCCTGGTTTGTAGAAATAATTTGTGCTTTGTGATAATACTTGTATGTGAAGAGGCTCAGAAGGATTTTCCTTTGATCAGAGTATTTGATTATTGTAAATTGATCTACCAAAGATGTTTATGAAGGTGTAAATACAGCATTTTAAACACAGATAAAATCAGTTGCATCAATTATTGTTGTGGTTCCCACTCAGAAAAAGGCGCCATCTTTATAAAATGTGGAAGATACCCTCAGTGCATGTGTGGTGCACCACTACTTTGTTGCTTTTCATATAAGCATAAACTGAACTGTATTCCTAAGAAAAAAATATGCATTAATAATTCTCTCTTTCTTCCCTCCCCAAGCCTTGAAGTATGTTGTGCAAGTATCTGGTATACAGGATGTGTCTGTGCTCTAACAGGTGAGGTATAACTCTGTTGTCAGTTCACGGTTATGTGAATTAGTATAACATACCAGTCAGATGGACAAAATACCAAAATCTTCTTAAAGGGTCTAAGAATAAAAAAAAAATAAAACTACATAAAAAAAAAAACAAACAAAAAGAAAAACAAACATTAGTAGTTCTGTTCATGTGACTTTTCATTCACTCTTCTTGTTTTATCACCAGATAGGAAAGCTCGTGGAGCCCAGGAGCAGGGGGATCTCTGCGCTGCCATTATTCATGTTTCCATGGTTCCTCCTCAACAAGCGTGCACTCCGCAGCAGAACCATTAGCAGCTGAGGTTACCTGCAAGCAGTCAGCAGGAAGATCTAAGCAGCTCATTCATGGCACACAATGTTCACAGTCAAAGGAGAATTTACAACAGTTGCAGGTGTTGTTAATGGAAACACAGTTAATATGTTATTACAACACATAGATCTCTCTGTTTGCATTTAGGATAAATCCACAATCATAGACAGATGAAGTTAATGTTAACCTATGTGAATACCAATGTGCACCTCTACAGTTTTATAACAACTTCATGCAAGAAAGCCGACTTATTAACCTGACAGGGCACATCTATGAAGTGAAAACCATTTCAGGTGACTACTTCTTGAAGCTCATCAGCAAATGCAGAGTGTGTGCAAAGCAGTAACCCCAGGAAAAGGTTGCTACTTTGAAGAAACTACGATATAAGGCATATTTTCAGTCGTTTTACTCTTTTTTTGTTTAGTACATATTTCCACATGTGTTAATTCATAGTTTGATGCCTTCAGTGTGAATCTACAATGTCAATAGTCATAAAAATAAAGGAAACTCATTGAATGAAAAGGTCTGTCCAAACCTTTGGTCTGTACTGTACATATATATAATTCTATGTTTGACAGATTTTCTTACTACTGCAATAAGCATCACTAAATGTTTTCCTCTGAGTTTACTGACCCTCCCCTGAAGAAGGTGTGTCATATTTTAAAGCTTGTAGTTATAAATTCTTCATTATCCATGTATAAAACAATCATCACTTTGCATGTATCTTGTACTTTGTTAATGTTTTAGCAAACAAAAAGCCATTCATGTCTGTGTTTTTTTCTTTTAGAAGAAGCAGAAATGGCAAATTATGGGAACCGCTAGGCAACCAACAAGGTTCATCCTTATGGCAATGGAAGTGTTTGACTTGGGAATGAACTACGAATGTGATTATTTTTCACATTAAGGTTAATAATGCCACAAAATGTAAAATGAAAAAGTAAATATAAGATGAAACACAATAAAATCTTAATGGTCCATACAAAATATACACATCAATTTAAACAATGTACAAAAACATAAATAATAAAAAATAATAAATAAATAAATGCATTTTTATATTTAGTCATTTTTGCAAGTCTTCTAAAGCAGTGTTAGCAATGTGAGTCATGGTATGTACATCAGAAAAAAAAACATAAAATAAAATGAAAATGCAAATCCTGGAAGTAGCAGGCCTTTGTGTCACATATAAACATGAAAAAATTACTTACAATTTGGACACTGAAAAGAGGTGGTTGTAATTTTTTTTACTGTTTTACAGTGCTGCTTGTCAACACCCTTTATAATTTAAGAGATGCAAATGTTATCATCTGACTTTTTCTGACCAGGTGTGCAAGTAATATTATGAAAGTTTCAAAAAAAACAAAAAAACATATATAGCTGAGATTTAACCTGTGATCTATTCTACATTAGCGTTACAATAGCTTTTGATTTTGCCACATAGTTCTCAGAGCTGGGACAAAGAGACTGTGTTAGAGCACTTAATCACTCTTGGTGGGATGTAGAGGTGTGCATTAGTTATTTATGAACCGCTAATTATGCAACACTTCCCATCACTGCATTTTAAATTAAAAGGATAAATGAGTAAAAAATGTATTAAAGATTTATGATCAGCCACAAAACAAGATAAAGTGAAGTAAAGCCGCTGGATATTATGTTGAATAAACAGAAAATAGCAACTAAAATATTTATAGAAACTTTTTAATTGAAACTAAAGCTGTGTTTATTGAGCTACTCTGAACTTAGATGTGACACTGCTAAATAATTTCTCAGAGTTATATTGAGGAAGTTCATACTTTGTCCCATAAGTCGTCTAAGGGGGATAGCTGATCTGTCTTTAATTTTCTATGCAAGCACATCAACTATGTTTTGAATTGTGTTTTAAATGTTGAATGATCATTAAACACAAAAGTGGCTCTTCCAGAAGAGTAAATAAACTTGGTACAGATGTGAAATGAAGAGTGTATAAAAGTGCATCTCTGCTTACAAAGACTCGGTGGAAAGGAAGCAGAACAAAGCAAAGCTGCGGGATGAGCATGCGACGGCAGAGGGCTATATTGAAGTCTCTATGTCAGAAAGTGTTAATAGTACCTTGCATTCATCTACTAAGACAGAATTGTTAGCATTGGCAGTAGCAGCTGTAGAAGAAGTTGCGGTTAAGACGCACTGGTTGGAATTGTTCTCGTGGTGGTTCTTCATGTCGTCATAATAGGACTGGGTCTTTGTCATCATTTCGATGTCGTCTGATTTAGCCATGTGCGCATCCAGCTCATCCAGCTCAGCTTTGGACAGATGGTACACAATCCCTGCACCGTAGGAGTCACCCACCACATTCACTGAGGTCCTGAAACGATCCCTGAAGAGAAACAAACCAAGATTTTAAAGACATCATACATTTTTTTTGTCCACAATCTAATAGAAATCTATTATATGAACAAAATATAAACAGACTATATACTTAAGACTCACAATAACCAGTCAACAGCAACCAGCAAACTGATATCCTGGGTTGGTAAGCCAACAGCGGTAAGGATCAACAGCATAGTCACCAGGCCGGCACTGGGAATACTGGCTGCTCCAACACTGGCAAGGGTGGCTGTCAGACTGAAGAAAAAGAAAATAAATTATGTAGTTATAAGTTATTATTAAACTCCAATTCTCAAAAACCATAACATACAGAGTTAAAAAAAAAAAAAAAAGGATTGCCTCTCTTTTTCTTTTACACCATGTTTCAGGTCTTCAGAAAATGTGACCTGAATGCAGTTTTCAAATTAATTAATTTACCAAGTGAAAGTGCTGTCAATACCAACCTGGTTGACCTCATATCTCAGTTGGATTAAATTTCAGACTTTCCCTGCACTCCAAATCTTTATTTTTTTTCCATCCAAAGTTATTAGAAAGTGGACTTGCTGACGTACTTTCGATCACTGTTAACTGCTGCTTAAAGTCGACAGCTGGGTTTCTGTCAGATGTCAAGATTTATGAGTCTGTCATTTACAGTAAGTCATCCACGTTCTGAAGGAACAGCATCTCTGCCATCATATTTGACAACATTTCACAAAATGTCAACTTCTGTGAAGATGTAACAGATTGCACCTTCCAGATAGTTCTCCTTTTATCGCTTCACCATACAAAATGTCTCCTCAAAAGTCTTGAAAAGCCTTTCGTTATTTTTATGTTAGTATTAAAGGTTCATAATTTGTAATATTTAAATGTGATAAAAAAGTGAAAACAGAGAAAATCTGTAAATATGAAAAAAAGGCACTGTATTCATACTGGCTCTTTCTTTAGGCTGCACAAAGTACAAGCCTGGGGAGAACCTGATTTGGTTCCAAAATGTGGGAAATGGGATGTTTACTTTGAAGCTTCATTGATTTATGTGCCACAAAAATGTCAGAACTAGGGTCATCCATCTTCAACTCACTCTATTATGAGAAGAGTCTTTTGGCAAAGATTGATGAAAGAGAGCATGTACCCACTGTTTGTCTTCCTGCCTAGCATGAGGCTCGACACTATTGCTACTTCCTCATGCTGGTTTATGTGCTTCACTTTAATTTTCTTATTTCTAACCTCACATTCTTCATAGTTTACTGATTAATACATCCACACTTCTGCTGAGTAACTATGCTGACTTATCGACAACTGTATTACTTTCTTTGTTATTTTTGATTTACTGACAAAGGCATGCTTCTCATTTACAAACTACAGACTCTTTGAACCTTGAATTAGATAAACATATTTAAACATACAGTATATATATATATATATATATATATATATATATATATAAATAAAAGAAAGCTCTTCTTACCTGACTGTGACAATCTGACCAGGATCAAGATGCACACCATTCATCTGGGCAATAAAGATGGCCGCCACAGCCTCATAGAGAGCAGTTCCATCCATATTGATGGTGGCACCTACTGGGAGCACAAAACGAGTGACTCTTTTGTCAATTGCCAAATTCTCCTCCAGGCAACGGAATGTGACAGGAAGCGTGCCAGCACTGGAGATAAAAGCAAAAAACAAGCACTATAAACGCATATAACCACGCACAAATTATCTCTATAAACAAGCATACACAATGACTTGTTCACTCATTGATCCTTATTCATGCCTACCTGGAAGCTGTTCCCAGAGCAGTGATCCAGGCCTGGAAGATTCCCAAGAAGAAGGTGAAGGGGTTTTTCCTTGTGATGACGAAATAAATGCTGGGCAGGAAGATTGCGCCATGGATGATCAGACCAATAATCACAGTCACCATGTACATGCCAAGCTGCCTGGCCACCACCTCCAAGTCCTTAATGGAGATGATCTTGCCACAAATCAGACAGGCAATACCAAAGGGAGAGTACCTTATTGGGTGAGAAACAATGTATTGTTACTTTGAAATCAAAGTGAAAAGCAAAATCAAAACAAGTTGTAAGAGCACTGTGATAATGATGTAGTATCCTTTAGATATGTTTCAAAATAACATGAGATAAAGGACTTCCTTTCTTGCAGTTTTTGGAAGCTTAGTTAGCTTAAGCGTTTTCTACATTTTTTAAACGTACAACCACAAGCTTGATTGTATTCAATTAGAGTTACATGTGATAACTGTAGGAGAGCTGCAGAGATCCATAGCTCAGATTGAGGAACCTGTCCATGTAAAATCTGTGGTTCATGCCTTCCATAAATCTGACTTTTATGGAAGAGTAGGAGTTTGGCACAAGCCATGCAGGGTACAATGCAAACATAAGGGGAAATTATGCTCTGGTCATTTGAAAAAAAAGTTTTTGACCGCAATGAAAAATCCACATTTTCAATGTTCCAATCCTGAACATAAATCTAAATGTACAATGATCAATTATTCTTCAAGTATTAGAAAAGCCAAGTCAAACTATGAACCTATATCCTGTTGAGGAACTTCAGAAAAACTTTTAAAAATCATACTTCAATATGTTCACCATCCTAAATGATTGACATTAAGCTATTTTGGAAAGAGAAATTGCCAAACATTTCATTCTCGATATGTGTAACATACAACCACCTTTTGCTACAGAAGTAACAGAGAGTCATTAGGACATATCTGCAAAATATTGACTCAGGATGGCTGAATACCTTTCATATTTTTCAGTTTCATTTTTGTAAGATATAACAAAAAGCATCCACCCCATTCCTTCTTAATCACAATACTGTGCTATGTCAGCGTATCACACAAAACCCCAAAAGAATACATTGAAGTTTGTGGATGGAGCATGAGAACATGTGAAAAATTTACATTGATATGAAAATTTTTTTGAAGCACAGTGAAATGGATTTTGAAATGGTTCAAAGAAATTCATGACAGATACCAACCACATGATCATGATGACAAGTTTCATCACAATCTCATTGAGGATATTGAAGAATTCAATCATGAGTCTGGCCTTCTCTCCCATCTTGCCCATGCAGATGCCAAATGCAATAAAGAAACCAATCAGACCTGCAGCAGAAAATTATGAATGCATCAGAAAAGATGCAATGGAGGGCGACTTCAGTAGGAAGTAGGCAGAAAATGTATAAAGATATTTACATTGCAGAGTATGAGAAATGAATTTGATGAGCTGACTTGTTTTAGTTGATGAAAATGCCTCAACAGCAAATAAATTGCATTTTCATCACAAGGAGCTTGGGATTCTCTGCCCATCAGCAAATGTTAGCTTTGTTACAGCTAGCATGATGATTTTAACATCAATTTGATGCAACGGTGCAAATGTGTGCAATTAACTATGAGGCCCCAGAGTACCCTGTGTTACATACCCAAAACATTCATGCCACTTTTGAACTGAAGTGACTTTTTGATGATGAACTGTGGCTCCTTGGTAATGTTAGCCACCAGGCCCTCCATAGTGGTGACATTAACTTCCTCCTCCACAACCACCTCAACTTTTTTTGTGACTGTTTGGATCTGGAAAAAGAAACATAAATAAGTGGAAGAATTCTCTTCTCTGCAGAAAAGAAAAACCATCAGAACTCCCTAATTGGTTTTAAAATATGTTATGACCTAATTCTAATGTGACGCTTACATTATATATTTAGGCTTTTTCTATAGTAACAGTTTAATTGAAAATAACCTCTATTTTTTTAGAAAGCAGCTAGCTTTATTCCTGTCAGGATATATCTAGCTCTGTTGCTATTTAGACCATATTCTGTTGGGTCAGCTTAGGGTCTAAATAAAAGAAAACAACAGATCAGCCTTGCAGTATCTACACCTGTTTTCTATTCGCTGTCACACTTTGAATGGAAGTGTTATTGTCGCTCTTAGTGTGCTCAGAGTGGACGGGCCCAACTAACAAAATTTCCATCATAATCTTTACAGTTAAACAGTTGAGCAGACTGGAAGGTAAGACTAAGTCTGAAGCTAACTTATTTCAATGAAATAAATAGAACTTTCTTCTAGTTTAACATGCTATTATAATGAGAACTTAACAATTAGAATGGACTCTACAAACGCAATCTCATCTTTTACCTGTTGGAAGCAGGCTTGCACCAGGTTTTCTGGGAAGAGATTCCTTATCAGATCGAAGAAGGCATCCAAGCTGGACACATCATCATTTTTCTCGCCCTCGCCCAGATTTTCCTTCAGTTTAGGGTTGCCAGGGTGGATGACTAGCACCAGGATGACACCCAGGACAGCAGCAATAATAGTGGTGGACATGTAGTAGACCATAGCTCTGGTTCCCAGGCGACCACTAGATTTGGCGTCCAGGCCAGCAAGCCCTGTATGCACACAAGCAAGATGTTTATCCGATTATTTCTAGTTCAAGGAAGAAATTGACATAATATATAGGGATAAAGAAATCAAAACAAGTTGCTAGTTGGTGACTCTAAGTTCACCATCAAGTATGTTGCAGTAGTACTACAACAGAGAAAGCAACCACTCAATATGAGTAACATTGTTTTTCCTTGAGAATTTAAAAGCACACGTTTTTGATTGTGATAAAGTTGGCACCTGTGATTAAGCTGGAGATAATGAGAGGCAGGATCAACATCTTCAGCATCCTCATCAGAATATCTCCAGGAAAAGCAATCACCATGACAATATCCGGATGAATTGGCGAGGCAACACGCAGCAGCATCCCTGCTACAGCTCCCAGGATCACTCCTAAAATGAAAGGAGTGGGAATAAATTTATAATCACTTAATAAAAAATGCATCTCAATCTACGCAAGGGGGAAAAATCTCAATGGATAAACTGCATTATTTAATATAAAAAATTCTAGTAATTTTCAATCAGTTGTTTTTGCTTCTGTGGTTCTTTGTCTTGCAAGACAACTCAGTATCTACTCCCACTTTCTCAAGTCAGCTCTTTAGGGTCAAAAAAGATCCTGTTGGCTCACGTTCAACAAGCATAGTCAGTCGACAAGATAAAACCAAAACCAGCCAAGGTCAGATTTCTTTGAAAGAGGCAGCATATCAGATTGTCAGGCATATGTAAAATTTAACTTTCAGCATATTCAAATTCCACAGAATACTAAAGAAGTAGACCAGTATTTCATTTGGCGAATGGATGAAAACTTACAATACTGTACTTGTCTGTCATTAAAATATTGTTTATAGTTTCTCTGAGGTTTGTTCACAGGGAACCCAGCAAATCACTGATATGCTTTAATGTTCTTGAAAGAAAGCGAAAGCATCTCCTGCGAACCCTTGGAAACCAGCCATACTTTCTTGTTTTAGATACACTGTCAATAATTTGACAAGTAACAAGCTCACAGGGGCCGGTGTAGTCATAGCTCCAGAGATTTTTTTTAAATATATATGTATGTACCCTGTGTAGAAATACACACCTATGCAGTTTAAATCAGTTAGAATTACCATGAAAATCTCCAGTTGATAAATGCAACAACAATGAGGGTCGACTTCTTGAAAAATTTTAAATACCTTTTTAAATGTCCACAAATGAGTTACAATGAAAGTCACTGTAACTTTACAAGAGCCCAGATGATGACAACACGATTTTTTATATATCTGGGAATTACATTTGTGGTATTCTGGCTATTCACACTATTTCAGTTACCTAAAGGCACACCTCTGAAAGTACTTACTGTAAGACAACACATCAAACATACTACTTCGTTGTGTGACATAATGGGAAAAAAAAAAAAAAAAAAAAAAACATTACCCAAGGGAAAAAAAAGTCTAATTCATCTATGGATGCAATTTCCAGATGTCTGAAAGTACCAAGTTTGTCTGGTGATACAGTTAGAGTATGAACACAATACGGATATCCAGCCATTATACTGTTTACTAAGGGGAAGAGTTCTGAAACATAACATTTTGGGTTGAAACACGCAAACCAACACCAGAACAAAAGCAAAAGTCATTATGAAGATTCTTGCTGAAGCTGTTAAGAGACTATCCTCGCACTATTGAAAGTGACGTACAGCTAGGAAGAAGCTGTTTTCCCCAAATCAACATGAAGCACATTCAGTTTAGACACATTCATTTTGCAACAATTTACCTGTAAAACAAACAAACAAAAAAATCTTTATCAGTTTATGTAGTTATTTCAAGTGTCAAATCATTACCTTTGATTCCTCCTCTGCATTTTGATAACACACATATGAGTGCGGCAGACAAGCATACAGGAGACTGAGAGAGCTGGCATATAACTTATAAAACCTATATTTAGATGCATAAACCTTAAGATTAGTAAATCTGGCAGACATATATCTTAATCTTAATGTATATGGTAGAAGTGATTCTCTAGCTCCACCATTATTGCCAGAATGTAAATCTGCCATCCATCTGGTCTGACTAGAGTCAGATGCTGCTCCTCTGCGTCTGCGTGACTGTTGGTGCACAGCCAGTAGAAAAGCACGAGAGACATCCTGGGACTGCCAACATCCGGTGGATTTTAGACATCTTTTCTCTTCAACCTTCTCATTGACCAGTTACTTACTCCTTTACTGAGCCTTATTTCTTAGTTCAGATGTGACAGGGGAGCTATTATCCTCTCAGCTCACTTTATGAGAGTTGTGTGATTGAGATGTCTATAAAGCCTGAACTGTCCAAAATTTTTAAAAGTCCTCATTGGAAGGAATTTCCAAAACCTCATTAGAAAGTAATGTGTCACTGATGGCCATGTCAAGGCATAAAAGTAATATAATTAAAGATCTGTTAAGCAACCAAAACATGCCATGCCTTTAGTGTTTATTAATTCCCCTCCTTCATCACAAAGAGCTACAGCGGTAACCACAATACCCAAACAAACCAAATAGGTTTGTTTGGGTGACTTGTATGTGTCGACACACAACTCATAGCAACAGGTGGCATCGTGCTGTAGAAAGTCAGAACACCCAGTCAGCTTAGTGTCTGTTACACTGAACACAGATGGCATCTCCTCCTCACGCTGTAAGCTAGCTGGAGATTTTAGCTCTGAGTTAACAGAGCAGTTTTTATCATACGCCTGAGAAAGAAGAAAAAAAATCTTACCAAGGACTGTGAGCGTGAGCAGGAGGTTCTTGAACATTTTGGAGCAGATTTGGGCACATTTGGACCGGGGCCTCGCCTCGATGGGCTCCAGGTGGCTCTCATGCATCCTCACCTCCACTTGTTTAGGCATGCTGTTGGCACTGCAGCACAAACAAAACACAAAAGAGAATAATTTAACAAATGCTAATAAAAGCATTGGGTTTACAGTTACAAAAAAAACATGTTATAACTTCTTTTGATTGGGAATTTCACAGTGATAGCAGCATGATTTTAGTTATCTTCTCTACAAACTCCATAAATTGTTCAAAAAAGCAGCATAACAAAAGCATGCGAAGCATTCAACTGTTGCCAAAATGTCACTTGAACACCGTGGTTACTATGGCATCCGACAGATAAAAGCTGACAAGATTATGCAGCTTGATAATTGCTCCCCTTTCCAACGATGTGCTGAGCATTTGGTAAAGTCATGTCTGTTGCTCATTATTTACTTTCTTCAGTACTGACTATTCTAATCCATCCATACATACAGTTGTTCAGTTAATCTTCTTTCTAGATGATAATGAATCATCTAAATTAATCCAAAAACAAAACAGTATGAAGACAAGAAAATGACTGAAAAAATAAATAGCAGGAGTGAAATTAATTTCACGTTGAACTGAAGCATGAAGCACTTTCCAGTTGTCAACAACTTTGTTTGGTTAAGGTGCATGAATTATTGTTACCAAACCTTGATAAGAAAGAGACCTATTAGGGAACTCTTATTTTGAAGTAAGACAGGAAACATTCCATGTTCTTCCCTCATTTATAGCAGACTATAGCAGTCTGTTATAAATGCCATGAAGAACCATACACCTCCTTTCAATTCTGCAGGTGTGTTTTTAAAAAAATAATGATACACAAGATAAGAATGATCTGCCATTACTGTGGGAACACATTGGCTGGGTGACCTTTTCAGTATTTGGGGGGGTTAAAATTGTCTCCTGCAATCACAAGGAGCTAGCATGAGAAAAGAAATCTGTATTTAACATACAGATTTGCTTTTAGGCAAATCCAGTTACACAGGGAAACACTTTAGAACAAATTGTTGACATATATACATTTTTTTTTACCAAACTTCCTATGACATATCTTTCTTGCAAGAAAAGTATGTTTCTTTATCTCAGTCGTGGATTTGATGAGAATAGAAGAATAACACTCATTTTAAAGGCATTCTTATGTAACAGGTTAACAATAGCCTCTTGAACACACCACAGTTACGCTTCCACAGAAAACTGTCGATCCGATGTGTGAGAAAACTACACTATAGGAAGACCACCTGGTAGTCATATCTACTTCTAATAATCTCAAAATAATGTGTGAATTGCACATAAGAAAGAGAAAACTGCTGAACTACATCTATGTCCTCTCCCTATAAACTTACAATTTAGGTGTAGTACCAAATAATTTAACTCCTAACAGAAGGAATGATAAATGTAACATGGATGTTCCGTTTTTGATCTCCCTTCATTATTTTTAGCTCTGAGTGAGGAAGTGAGCCGGATCTTCTCATTAACACCTTTCCCTTCGAGTCAGAGACAAATGAGATGGAAGGACTGAACAGATGAATATAAAAAATGCTGCAAGTTCAGCTTCCAACAGATTGAATCACAAAAACATTCATTGTTAAGCTTTGTCATCATTTAATAAAAAGTTCACAATTTTACACCTGAACAACCTATATGCTCTTTTAAAAAATTAAATAAAATTTTATAATTGAGAAAAAAAAGTAATGTTTTCAAACAGTCTTAGAAAAACAAAATTCAGATAGACAAAAAATAATTAATGGTTGTTATATATTTCCAAAGCTTCTTCAGCATCATTCTTTGAACATGATTGGGCTGATTTAATAAGGAATTTAAGTTAGAAACTGTTAGTGGAAAGAATAAAATGTGGGACTGTGTGGGATATAACAAAATTGTTAAATGGGATATCAGGCATTATATTTATAATGCCAGAATTATAAATATATATGCAATATATTCCATATATATATACTGCTCAAAAAAATAAAGGGAACACTCAAACAACATTATAACTCCAAGTACATCAAACTTCTGTGAAATCAAACTGTGCACTTAGGAAGCAACACTGATTGACAATCAACAATGATTTTGTTGTCAGCACATTCAACTTTGTACAGGACAAAGTATTCAATGAGAATATTTCATTCATTCAGATCTAGGATGGGTTATTTGAGTGTTCCCTTTATTTTTTTTGAGCAGTGTATATTATTTGCAATATATATATATTGCATATATCTATGCAATATATTGCATGTATGTTGTAATGTTTTGAATTTTCTGTTTACTTCAAGAATGGAAAACAGTAACAGTTTTATATGGTACTCTTTTCTGAAAAGTAAAAAAATATATCTTTACTAAAATGCGTAATTGGTACATTAACTCCTTAAAAAAGTAAAAATGAACAAAAGAAAAAAAATAATGAAAAAGGTATATTGTAACTAGAATTTAAAAATTAATTACTTACTTCATTTCTGATGGTGATGAGGTTAGTGCAATATACATTGACCAGGAGCAGATCTCCAAACTTTGGTAGTTTAAGGTGAATCAGCAGAAGAAAGCATTAGTTGTGTCACAAGAGCTCCATCCAATAAGTTGGCAGGTGTCAGTGGATAATGTCCGAAGCTGAAAACAGCAGAGGTCTGCTGACGGCTAGCCACTCTCAGCTGCCCACCCAGCACCAAAGCATCCAGAGAGGGAAGAGAGGACGTAGTCTGGACCAGAATCACAGCTACAGAAACCTGAACTGCCCCATCTTGATGTGTGCAATAACCCCTCTTTTACCTCACCCCCACCCTCTGACTTCACCAACACACATGCAGACACGCACACACACACACAAACACGCACTTGTGTAATAAAACCTGGTAGTAAATAAATAACCAAAAGTATAAGTGGAGGGAGGGGACAGTGTATGAGCTTAATTGTCAAATCGGTTAGAAATCCTGCATTCCCTGGATTCTGTAATCCAACATCCGACTATATTTCCAAACTCTTTCAGCTCCGTGGATGGCATTATAAAGTCTGCAGAGGGCTGCAGAGGATGAGGATGAGGATTCCTGCTAATAGCATGCTATGGTCAGTAGTGCTTTGTCAGGGATGATTTTGCTGAGAAGTTAATAAATGGTGAACGGAGGATTTAATTTCTTTTTTTCTCTTTAAGGTCTTGATGGACAACACTCAATGACATTAGAGAGGATTTTGAAGCACAGACTGCATACATGCATACACAACTAATTTTTTATGCTGAAGTCAGTCATAAAGATTTATGTAATTCTACTAATGCATAAAACTCCTGTGCTTTGGTGGAATGCAAAGCACAAATGACGTATGATTCTTGTGAGGATGGTGTCACGCTGACTTTGCTATAGTCTTTCAGCAGCATGGGACTTCACACCATGTGGAGCAGCATCGCATCATTCTAATTAGGGAAATGTGTTGGAAAGCTATTTCCTCTTGAAAACAAATGACCAATCTCACAACAAAAGCCAGAGGAATGCCAACCTTATTTCTGCAAAGGCTGTGTCATGAGAAATCACTCAACCTAAATCCTTTGACATGCAATGATCATTCTAATGAATGGACATAAGGCAAGTTTGTGATATGACAGCAAAAGGATGGGACAGACAAGAAGGGGTTACAGGAGAAAGAGGGACATTAGAGGAGGAAAAGAGGGGGTACTGGGGTCACACCAGCATCTATCAGCCAAAAGAGGGGCCTGTGATGGGGAAGGCGGAGGCAGCCATCCCTGCTTTTGGCTGGTACCATGTGAAGCTCTCTGCTTCCTCTCTCTCCCTCTGAAGGGCTTTGTTTCACACGCAAACAGCAGCGGTGGCCCCTACTTGCCTGGCCAAGCGCTCCATCCAAACTGGCAGCGGCAAGAAAAAGCGGGAGGTTGGGCTCGGGTTGGAGGGAGAGCAAGGTTATAGTGAGGAAGGGGGGAGTAATGGACATGTCCAGAATGCCAGTTCTTTCAGGCCGCTGATGTCATGCCTGTGCCCACCGTGGGAGAGCAGCGGAGGGACTAAGGCGCCCCATTCTCTGTTCCCCCTCTCTCCACAGTCTCTTTTCCAGGATGAATGAATCTTTGAGAAGCGGCAGCCCATTGTCTCCCATAATCGACGCCGATTATCCCAATTTTATGCAGCCTTCCCAATGCGAGGAGGTTCCCTGAGTGCTGGCATTGAGGACCACTGCGATGCAGTAGGGACCACAAGGGGTTGTCCTAGCAACACTCTGTGACTTAGTGGGAAGGGGATGAGGGGAAAAGAGGAAGCTTTTAGTCACACAAATCCAGCACACAAACACAGCCTAATTAAAAACTACTTATAGATGCTATACGACCCGAGTGATTGATCGAACAGACACGCATTATCTTCTCCTCAGCTTATATGTTTCTCTGTAAAATCCATAAAACCATTTTATTATTTGGTTTGAAAGAACATTTGCAAGCAGAACATCATTCAAACTACAAGTAATTTTAAATGAATTACTTGTATTTACTCCACCATTGGTGCAATATGTGGTTATGCAATAACTATGAAGTGACTGGTTTTGCGGTTATAAAACCTGAAAAATTCAGGTTTTATAGCATAGACATACATGTAAATTAGAAATGCCAGCTTCCAACTGGCCTTTCGAGAGGCCCAGTGCTCAGTCTCATGATTTGTGTATCACAATATACTGTGAGGCAAAGACAACTGGATCAAGGCCAGTTTCCGGATATATCCCCCTGCTACCCGAACCAACCACCCAACTCATGGGCCTCACAACCACTTGGAATACAGTGGAGAGAGAGATAGGCTCACACATTCTGGATGTCCAGAAGCTGCGAACCCCCTACCAGGTCCCTCCCAAAAGGGATCTCTCAGCAAACCCTTCAGGTTGCGAGGTGCATGTAAAGTAGAAGAAACATTCCAGCACCCACAGGAAAGAGAAGCTTTGTTACTCCTTCACTCCATCACGTATCTCTAGATAATTGCTGGGATGAGTACATTGATTGAAAAAAAGGCATTTCCACTGCATATACAAAAAATGTTCCACTGGGAAGGAAGTAGTTCTAACAATAAATACCCTGTCAAAGTCTCCACTGTCCTTTCTTCATATTTCCTTATCATTTTTGAAAATATGTTTTAGTCATCAGGGTTAGACCTCAATGTTTCCTTCTATAAACTTGTTCCTGCATGTAAATTCATCCAAAGCAAAATATTAATCTCAAATTTCAGTTCTAAAACTGAAAGACGGAAGCTCTCTTGAATCAAATCCAAGTAGACCTTCAAGAAAGATTAAAAATCTGATCAAATCTTTCATACTAAGTAAAGCTCCTTTCAGACTGATTTTCTATCAGTCAGTATTAGACCAAGTTCAAGTGTTAAACAATAAATGAAAGTGTTGTGAACATAATTTGACACACTTAAACATTACTTTGAATACAACCATTTTCCATCCTGAAGCATCCAGTTTGGGCAAACTGTTGGATTGCAATGATTCTCTCACTATTACCCTTTGTTGTTGAGTACTTTAAGGAAATCTTGGGTTAAACATTGCAAGTATATAAAATGTTTAACTGGTGCAAATCTTGCTATGTTATGAAGTATATCAAAATATTTCATTTTTCATTTCAATAAATGTTTGGAAAATTTAACGTACTATTTACAACTGACTCAGTGTTAAGCACCATGGTCTGTGACATTTCAAGACTACGTAAGCTCTCTGATTTGGAAAAAAGTTGGAATATTGCATATTTTATTTACTTTGGATCCCAATTTAATTGGCAGGCTATATTAGTTTTTTTTTTCTTTTTTTTATTACTAAAATCAGCTGTAACTTGAGTATTCCCTTTTGTGTTTAACATTTGTCCTTCTATTAATACTCCCTTTTTATTGGGGGATTTTAAAATCACCCAACACATTTTAAAATCAGATCTAGTCTGAGTAAATGCAAAATTCTATTTTCAAATGATAATGTTATTCAAACCATTATCATTTGATGGTCTGGATAGCATCAAACCATCCCTATCCCTGTGTGAAAAAGTAAAGTCACACCCTCCACTCACACCTTTAAATCTTGGATTATCTCTGGAATGCTGGGCTGAAATTTACCAGTTATCACTCTTAAAGGACTACGTCTCAAAACAAAGTATAAAAACAAAGTCATTGACATAAATTACTCTGATACAATTTCAAAGCCAATGCTGTAGCTTTGGGACTCTAGTTCTTGGCAGCACAATTGTTACTGCCAAGGGTGGCAGAAGAAGCTAAGGGGAAATTATTTTCCTCATAGTTCAGATAGCTTCTGTCTATCTGAACTATGAGATAGTTCAGATAGACACATTCCGAAAGTGTGTTTTGTATTTACTGAAGTTATCTGCATCCAATAATATATACTAAATTCAGTCCGTAATGCCTCCTGCATGACTTGTTATTAAGGAGTTAGGTTATCCTGAGCTATCTCATGTTGCTATAGGCTTAAGACGCAGGACAGACTGACCACTTTTCCTTACTTTTCTGCTTCGTTCTTCTACTATTTTTCAATTTGCTGTATTTGCTGTTACTTTAACTTCTAACTTTATGTTTTCTCTCTGTTATTTTTCTCTCCAGAGAAGCTACATCTGAACTGGCATTCTGTTTGACTGTAATGCCTTGTTGGAGAAGCTACTGGCTGAGAAAGAGCTGGCAAAAACTCCTGCTATTATCTTTTTACTTTTTATTAAGATAAGATAGAAAGCACTCCTGAATTAGCTTTTCTGTTTCTTTTTATGTTGTCTCAGTCTCCTACTGTTTGATAACCAGGATAAATTTAAATGTATGTGACATAAGTAAAATAACTTCTTTTGTTAAGGGCTTTGAGAAGATATGTATTGTAAACTGGCATTCTACAAATGAACTGAATTCCATTGAATTAAATTTCACTGATGGAAATGTGTCCCCTTCCCAAAAAAAGGTAGAAGAATACAATTAATTTTTGACAAGACTACAGAGCTATAGTACTAGTTCTCTTCTTTGTAGGGGAAAAAAAAAACAACTTATTTTGTGTTTTGATTCATATCATCCTGGGTAGCTCTGAGTTAAGCACAGACTAAGCTGCTTTTAGCAAAAGAAGATTGTATGTTGGCATTTGCTCTCACTGCTGGGCTATGACATAACCTCTCATATTAGACATTTGCATTTTTTAAATTGTTTCTTTTTGTGCTGCCTTTTAAACATTTTATTTGAACCTTCTATTATTTTTGTCCCATATGTGTAATAGCATGAGTGGATTTTTGTTATGGCAGTTTAAGTGATAGGCCATGTACCAACATATCCGAATAATTTATAAATATTGACAATTTAAAACTCAAAAGTTTTATTCCAAATCATTCCCATGATTTAAATGTCAGTTTATTGAGACACAGAAAAGGTGATAAATGCAGCCGGAGTGAATGGAGCTTTCTCTAGTTAAATGACACATGCATTTTCTACATAGAAAATACAAAAATCTAAATGTTTGGCGATATTTCCAATAGCAATAAATACAGATAGCCATGGTGTAGTTAAATCATTCAACCACCTCTGACATTTGAGAGTGAAATGACTGTAAAAATAGAATCATCCTGTATATCTGTGGTCATTAACTCAAGGTTACTGCACATTGAGAATCCCACACCAGCCCAGACCTACACTGACTAGTGACTGCAGCTGAAACTTTGTAGAAACTCTCCTTTAAAATATTTTCAATTTTTATCATGATATTTAACGATCTAAAGATGATTTTAATCTACTGAGAATTTTGCACGGAAAAATCTCAGGAGTTTTCTCCTCATCCAGCAAAAGTTTGTATGTTCACAAAGAGAAAATTGTGACAGAGTGTCTGTCAGTCTATCAGATGCTACCAGTCCCACTGTAATTTTGCCCCATCAGTATATGATGACAAGCCGTTGTCAGGGGGCTGCTCTTAATCTGAGATAGACTTGTCTTTAATGGCATGTATCTCAGAAAATAATTCAGCTTCACTGTTGAAGGTCAGTTGAGCAGCAACTGCTTCACATTTTTCTTAAACATCTGACATTTATGTGCCCTGCTTCAGTATTTATAACCTTAACCCTGTCCTCTCTGTGCTTTTAAAGAGATGAATCTGTGATGCCCATCATCTGGGTCCTTCTAAGCAGAAGCTAAACAAATTTTATTGCTGCTTGGATCTAAGCGCTATCTTCCTGCCCCCGCCACTTCCACACAAATGCTGAGATGATAGGCAGAGAAAAACAAAAGCACACGGTATACTAACTTGTGATTTTCCATACGGTAAAAGGATCTCTTTCTACACCTGCCGAAACTTGCAGTTCATAAACTGAGTCATTAAACTATCACTACCAAACCTGCCTGTGCTTAACAAAACCTGCCTGTGCACACCGCTTTTGATGGCTTTGGCCTGATCCCCACAAGAGCTTATTAAATCAGTCAGCAAGGCAAGAACACAACACCCCTCTCCAGAAGTACCCAATATGTCGCTGACAGGGAATGACAGGAATATAAGAGAAGAGTGAAACAGTAACAATGCAGTGCAAACAAAGATGAGTAATAGTGCTTTTATGTGGAGCTGCGTTGATGAAAAAAATAGACATTTTGCTTAGCTAAGGAACAGTGGAGACAAATGAATGGAGATGCAACCTAAAGAAAAATGTGGGGAAGATTAGATAAGGAGGTTGTATTTGAACTTGCCAGGTTAGTTGTAGTGGCGCAGTGTAATGCAATTACTTCATAAATTTTGTTTTGTACAAATCAGATTCAACACTCTCAGATTTAAATGCATGAAGATAATTTATCACACTGGAAGTGTAATCTTTCTCATAAATGTGAATGCAAATTCACACACACGCACACACACATATGCAATGCAACATTCTCATCTGGGATCCTAAGTCTGATGCTTTTGAATGTGGACAAGACACATTGCAGTTACCCTGAGCAGTGCTTATAGGTGGAGTAAAATAGGTTGGATGCTCTCTTTCTAATTAAACAACAGAGTCATAAGGGGCTGAGCACAGCGAGAAGCAGTCACCATGGCCTGCTCTCCTCACACCCCCCACAGTTTTGACTAAAGGCCATTCCTGCAAACACACACGCAGCTCATTACATCCGCAAATTAAACCTAATGAACTCTCTCCTACACACCTATGTGTGGGAGAGGTGTGTACACACCTCTGACATTTATGCAACAAAAATAGGTTTCTGATCATTGCTGGACCAATGATCAGCCACTAACTGTGGCACAAAGTGATGCTTAGGTTTCAAGAGTACAGCAGCCGATAAAATCCAGCCGCTTGTCCTATTCTACTGTCTTATACAGAGGCTATAGGCTCTCGACAATTAATACACATTTACTTCCTGGAGGTGTGGAGTGTGTTGAGGTTTTACATTTTACCCATTGACTAACGTTTGTCCGTGACATATGTAGTACGCCAGTTCAACGCTATGAATGCTTACTGTAAGTTGCCTGCATTGTAAAAAAATCAACCTCAAAGACATAAGTGCCAAAGACAGAAGTGCCAATCCGAACAAGGTGGCTGTTATTGTTAATTAAATATTTGGAAGTGTGGCCAACACAGACTGAACAGCTTTGTTGATTTTCTCTGCTACCACTGCTAAAACTACAGGCAGACTACAATTCTACAACAGCACAGAAAATCAACATTGTTTGTGACTGCTTACACAATCAGGCAGTCACAACAAACAAAACTTATCATTCTGTCTGCTGACTGACCCGGTAGAATATCTACCAAAGAGAATCCAAGCAAAGGGAAGAAAGCCAGACTGTACTTTAAGTGAGAATTTTCTTGAGAAGAATTGCACAGGAAACCAATGGGCAAAAAAAGCATAACTAATATGTTTGAAAGACATAACATGTTCAACATGGGGGGTGTCTGGTCATGTCTAGACCTCCTTCCAAGCACTTGATCCCTTAGAATAAGGGTTCAAGGAGACTTCCCTACAGGGATCACGTCACATTTGCCGACAAGCAACTAAAACAATGTTTGCTAGTGATATGACATACTTTGCAAAATCTTCATGAATGCAGAAAGGGAACCTCTGTTGTACCTCAGTTCATTGATATTTTTTCATGCTCTCATCGGCTTTTCTACTGTCTTATGATGATTTGGCAGCCACAATCAACATCAAGCTGTTCTCAACAAGAATATGTTCCACATGCCGCCATCGTTTGATCCCAGTCACAGGGAGATCCCTTGAGCTTGAACATCTTATTCTTTTCAAAAGATGTTCTTTTGTCAGCTTTAGCTGAGATTTCAGGGCAACAAATTTCTTCAAATCCCAGTTATACTTTAATCTTCAGACAAGACAGAAATAGTTTCAATCACTGAATATTCATATATGTCAATTGGATGGATGGATGGATGGATGGATGGATGGATGGATGGATGGATGGATGGATGGATGGATGGATGGATGGATGGATGGATGGATGGATGGATGGATGGATAGATAGATAGATAGATAGATAGATAGATAGATAGATAGATAGATAGATAGATAGATAGATAGATAGATAGATAGATAGATAGATAGATAGATAGATAGATAGAGTTCCCAATTAACCAGTGAATTATGTGCTGAGCCAAAACCCTCTAACAAACCCCTCTCTGTGTTCATCAGCCATTGAGGCAAGCCGCTCTTGGAACACGCCAGCTCTGCCAGAATAATGGGCCACTTTACTGGACTCCAAGTTGGTTCACAGAATCCAGAGCTGGGAAACTGCTAACATGGGGTTCATAGGGAGGAGGGAAAACTTAATTGTTTCCTCGGTTTTTTTGTTTTTGCAACTCCCCCTCCTCTCTTCTCCTCTTTTACTTCTGAAAAGAGGACTGACAAACAGGCAGTGAACAGCACTGTTGTGTGTTCCACTGGACAAGTGTGTGAGGTAAACAGATCTACAGTGCAGGGTCTATCAACTGGAGCTTGTCAGAATGGGATAGGCCGATTGGAGGGGAGCAGCACTCACGGAAAGGGCGGATTGGTCAGGGGTCTATGTGAGTAGAAGGGGTGAAGGCCAGTGTTTTTCTGGGGGTTTTTTGTGGCGAAGTGGTGGATGAGGGTGATGGACATAGCAGGCCAGAGAAACAGTGGGAGAGGGAGAAGAAGGCTGCTGAATGTTACTACTTCTTATGTGGCCATTGAGTTTGGAGCTGAAGTTCTCATGCATGTCCCATGTGGGCTTCCGAAAATGTCTGAAAGTGATGGAGCTCTCTGAGATTAAGCGGGCAATTGACAACTCTGCCTTGCTCTCCCACAGCTCAGGCTATTTACATACTCAAGAGGAACATTAATGCCTGTCGATTCCCCAAGTCTGAACAAAAGATGCACACAAACCTGCCACTGAAGCCCATTGCGCACTTAATTGAGGATTTGTGGAAAAGGGAAAAAAGGGGAGAAATGGAAAAGAAGAAGGGTGAGACTGCAAGGAAGAGGGAGTGTGGAGAGCAACAAAACTTAGTGGTGGTGACGGGAGAGTTGTCATCTTCATTAAGCACTTTTTTTTCCACACAGAGTTCCAAATACACCAGAAGAACTGATATGACAAAGTGTCTATCACTGTACCTCTGTTTCTTATCAATTTGCATATGTGCAGATTTTAATCTGGATGCCTAATAAATACAGGGTATTTATTGAACAGACCTGGTTTGGCAAAGATTGCTGAATAGGTAGTTAATCTCAAAGATCTCAGTGCTGATACAGCTGATTGTAACATATTGATTGACAGGCTGGAATATTGAAAGTGATTTTACTAGATGTACTCAGATTTTAATGACAGTGACAACTTTGTGCTAAGACTCAATACTTGGACCATTTTAATGTTTCCTGTCAAAGCAGGGCATAGAGTAGCTAGTTTTTATTTTTTAGTTTCTATGCTGCTCAGCTCTGGAAGAATCAAGACTAAAAAATCTTTAGTAAAGCCTTTCCATAGAAGCCTAATATTATTTTGTTAGTTTTCAATCATGTCTAAGCTGTTAAAATGTGTCAATTTGGAATCAACAATTTTTTTCAGTTTTATGCTTTAATTTTGCTATTCCTTTAATGTATTTCTTGGCTTTCTCACATTTTTCTTCATTTCCCGTAAATGATTTTGATATTCCTTCTCTTGACTTACTATTGCTCTATACTGAATAAAATAAATTCTCTAAATATCTTTATGAAGAAAACATGGATGCAAACAGTGAGAGGCAGAACCTGTTTCTCTGTGTCAAATGTTATTATGGCTTTTGATTCTATTCACAGACCCCTATTCACAGCTTACCTCTGCTTCTAGGATCAAAGCAAGGTTGTTCATCATCTTTCTCATTTTCAGTTTGGACAACATGTTTAAAGAGCACAGTTCGCTGGCATAACTTCTGCTAACCAGTCTGAATCTGTCAGACTGAATCTTGTGACAACTGTTCAGATGAACCATTTTGTTTCAAACAAATCTCTTCATGTGCTTTCATTATAATTCCTTTGTTGCTGCACAATGGGCTGATTATTTACAGTGGCATGGCCTTTAGTAACAGAGGAGAAAAACAAATATGGGACCCCCGCCCTCCAGCCTCTTTCCGTTCTGCCTCCTCTACGCCTTACCAATCACTCTGTGAGCAATTTCGTGACACCCCCCTGCTGACCTGAATTCCAATGTAGCAGGTGCCAATAGGATGTGGGAGGTTTGGGGATTTCAGAGGAGAACAGCAATGGTGTATGGGATAACGTAATCAGAATATCAATAAATGCTGACTCTACCCCTTCAAGACTCCACCTGTGTGTAAATTCACGTATGATGCCAATTCTGAACTGTAACTCTACTTATGTAAAGCTATAAAAACGGGAAATTACCTAATTCAAAAAAGATCCAGAAGTAGTAAACTATGGATGCATCAATGAGTTTTCCTATGAGCAGTTTTGATCAGCAATTAGCATCAAATAATGAAAAATCTGATTTGTTTTTGTTCCTAAGCATGAACACCAAGAGTTCCCACTATTTTGTCTGTTTACACACCAAACTGAAAATTGCACTTGAAAAACTAAAAACAAACAACAACAACAAGAACAGCTGCCTCAATATTAGGGTTGGGCTTTTTTCATAGCAATATTTATTGTAAAAATAAATAAATAAATAACAAATATATATATATATATATATATATAATGATATGAATTTTTGATTTGTTGTCTTGATAAATTCCAGTAAGTGACTTTAAAAAAAAATCTGACAGTGTTATTACTATTTTGTCATTACTATTTTCTCTACTGTTTGTTCAACAAGAGTATCCATAAATATCAATAAACTAAAAATTATTATGAAACAAAAAGATTTTAAGGGTATTTGTTGCCCTGTATATGCTATGAATATAGTACATATAGACCAACATGACTTAATATGAGAGAGGAAAAATATGGCAGGCTTACTGATACAGAACGCTAACTTGAAGTCCAAATCTTTGCATCATCCAACAACTTGTACTTTGCTGCAGCACAGACATCTGATAAAAGTTATAAGCATATTATTTAATGCACAAATAGGGATTAATCACAGAATTCTATCATTTCTGTTAGATCTTAAGCTACTACACCTATATAAAAAAAAATTGCATTACTTATTTTCAGTACTTGAAAAAACATCATCTAAATTATTTACACCTCTGGAAGATACATATTTAAAATTCTTTGTATCTAGTTTAGAATTTGATATTAATAAGAAATGAGACAAAAGCCTCTCCAAAGAAAACAATTGCAAAACATCAATTTTGAAAAGAACAACAGATGTCTTTTGTTCACATTTAATTTAAAAAATGGCATGATGACCATTATTTATACTTAATAATCAATTTAAAAATACATTGGCAATGCAGCGATTAGACACTTCATACATTTGCCATATTTCACGTTTCTAATTTTAGTTTGATCATTTATCTCTGGTGATGATCATTCATCACTGCCAGCCCCCTAATCTGTTGCAATCTCCATAGGTTATCTATTGTATTCCAGTCAGGAATCTGGCTTAATATTAGTTCTGGTAAATAAAAAAAAGCATGTTAATAAAATCAAAGCACTACTTTGATCATACATACTATAATTTGTTTCAACATGTGTTGGCCTTCTATTGCATCCCCTATCTTTTTGAAAAAACTTGTAGGCTATTATTATCAGGGTGGTATTCTTCACCTGTGTCCACCCTGAGAGACAAAAATATTTATATTTTACCTAAAAAGTCTGCAAACATGAATGCTTAAAAACAACAGATATTCATGTTTTGTTTTTGTTGTTTTTTTGTTTATTTTCCAAGTACACAGTCACTGTTTACACCATGTTCCAAATTATTATGCAAATTTAAGTGTCATAAAGATTACATTTTTTATTGTGCTATTAAATTTATAGACAGTATTGTGTGTCAGGGCTCTTTGAATCACTATAATTAATTTATTTTGTTTGGTGAGCTCGATTAAAGAAAATCTACTTCAGAAGGATATTCCACATTATTAAGCAGGCCACACGTTGCAAGCGATATGGGAAAGAGAAAAGATCATCAGATAGTGTATGACAAGGTATGAAAACATTAGATATTTAACAAACACTGAAGCCTTATCGTACTGTGAAGAGATTTCTCGCTGATTCAGAACAAAGATGGATTTGTAGAGATAAAGGCATAATGAGGAAGGTTTCTGTTAGGCAAATTCATCAGATTAAGAGAGCAGCTGTTAAAATGCCCTTACAAAGCAGCAAACAGTTATTTGAAACGGTTGGTGCCTCTGGAACCTCAAGGTGGAGGATCCTCAAGAGGCTTGCGCTGCATGAATCCCTGAAGGTGTGAAAATGACCCCAGCAAAGTACATGGACTTTCTGACTGATCACTTTCTTTCATGGTTCAAAAAGAAGAGCCAAACCTTCAGTAGCAAAATCATCTTCATGCATGACAATGCACCATCTCACGCTGCAAGGAATACCACTGTGTCATTGGCTGCTATAGGCATAAAGGGGAGAAACTCATGATGTGGTCACCATCCTCCTCTGACCTCAACCCTATTGAGAACCTTTAAAGTATCCTCAAGCAGACGATCTGAGGATGGAATGCAGTTCATATCAAACAGCAGCTCTGGGAAGGTTTTCTGACATCCTGCAAAGAAATTCAAGCAGAAACTTTCCACAAACTCACAAGTTCAATGAATGCAAAAATTATGCAGGTGACATGAAAGAAGGGCTCCTATGTTGACATGTAACTCGGTCTGTTAACATGTTTTTGATTCAAATAGTTTTTGATGTTAGTACATGTGACCACTTAATGCTGCACATTCAAAGAACAACAGTTTACAGTTCTTTATAATCCATAAAATGTTTAGAAAATTTGCTGTGCATAATAATTTGGAACAGTGCATATTGAGTTTTTTATTTTTGAAAAAAAATAACTGTTCTCATGGGGAGCTTTGTTCAATAAAATTTGATTTATATTGTAATAGTTCATGACTTGAAAATTATACTGACCATCATTTGCATTGACTATTTAAGAAAATATCACTTGCATAATAATTTGGAACACTGTGTTTGCCGCTGTCTCATAGCAAAACTGAAGAGGCGCTTCAACCACAGCCAGCTGAGATCTATCGTTTTGCCGCCCAGCAGCAGCCCCACTGGTGAATGCTTATGTGTCTGTTCCTGTGCAGTCATACAGAAGTGAAGGGAAGCAGGCTCTTTGTTTGGTCAGTCCATGGGAATGGCCTCACTCTGTTCAAGCTCTCTGAGAAACGATATGCTGATTCTATAGGCAGGACCATAAGAGTGTGAATCACCCTCTTCTCATCACTGGGAAGATGCACAACCAGAATACAGGGATGAGGGGAAAGAGACAAGTGAAACTGAATGATATTAAAGTAATTAGAAAGGAATTAAATGATAGGATACTGAGAAAGCAAAAAAAGAAAAAAAAAAAGAGAGACAGAGATAGACGAGCAAGCAAAGAGCGAACAGAGGAGCTGGATGGTACTTTGGCAGCTTCTGTGTGTTCCCAGGAGGATTACTCAAACACTGGATGCAAAAGACTGCCAACAAGACCACAGTGAAGCCCCATGAATGGCCATGCACATCCGTATACTTGCCCAAACTCACACATCTCCGAGAATGTGTCCCTGCTGGGTCTGCTGTCTATTTCACCTGGATCCTCACCTCTTTTTTCCTACTTCTACTGTCCTTTTCTGTCCCAGTTTCCAAGCTCGGTACCCACCATCTATCTCACTCCCACCAGTCAGAAGAGAGCTTTGACTGCACTTACTGGCAGGTAACATATGTTCCATTTTCAGGCTATTTGCTCAAAGGCAGGATAATTTAGTCACACAAAGTGCCTCAAGAAGAACAGACCGCACCCTTTATTTTCCTCAATCCCTTGATTTATGAGTCTGTGATTTATGTACACAAAACTAACAAAACAATTTTATGGTTTTGTTTCTTTTCTTTTACATATTTTAGTATTTTAATTTATCCCTCTCACATAGTGATTTTCTCACACTCTCACACACACACACACACACGTCTGGCACTGGTATAATCTCACTTCAGAAGTGTTTCCACATTATTTTTGGATTATTTTTTTCAAGGAACAACACTTTATTTTCAAGGAGCAATGTCTAAAACAAAGAACACGAGCATGCAATATTTCAACCTGTTTTTTAATCATTTCATGTAAACTTTCTGCAGCAGTTATTTTCAAACATTTTATGAAACGTCACAACGACATAAATATCAGTTGTGACACAAGATGATTGATGGAAAACTACAGTTTGTGGTTTTCCATCAGTTGTGGTGACGCATTGGCTCTGACGTGCCAATGCGTCATACGTGGCTCTGAGATGTATTGGCATGTGGCTCTGACATGTATTGGCATGTGGCTCTGACATGTATTTGCTTATGTCCCAAATCTATTCCTTAACAATGTTGCAGCCTGGAAACTTGGTTAAAATTACTTGCAGCACAAAACCGGAAACAGAATTTGCTTTTTCAGTCTCGTGCAAAATAATTTGCTCTTATCTATTTAACTTCATCAATCGTTTTTTCTTTTTTTTTTTTTTCTGGGCAAATCTTGATCAGTCTGATGTAAATGCCCTCTTGTGGCTGTAGAGTAACACTCTTAAAGTTCATGTTAATGAACACACAGAAAAATCCCCACAGGTAAAAAATTACTTTAAGGGATATAAAGTTAATTTGATTATTTCTGTTATTTGTGTCTAAGCTGGGGGAACATGTGCTGCATGCTGCAACTGATTCTAAATAGCCAATCTTCCTTTCACAGCCATTTAACATTCATCTGATTTGACTGCCATTACAATCACATTTGAAAAAAAACGTGATATAAATGAGCACTTCATCTGAAGAGGTAATTAGTATGAAGTAAAAGATGTAACTATCAAGCATAAAGCATTGAATATAGTAATTTGAACTTATTGTTAAAACATGTCGTGTAAAATGCTGGAGGGAAAAAGGCAGTGTGGTTGCTTGATGGGCTCAACCGGAAGTGGGGGCCCAAATGCTCCTTTTGGCCTCCTACAATTTGTGGGCCTGGTTCTGGTGCAAATGAATATTGAAAATATACAAAACATAGGATTGCTGTCAATGTCTGTAGCTAGTATTAATATAATGAACACATTTACTTGCATGTGTCAGAAAACGCTCACTATCAAGTGACTCGTGCTTTGCAGTATGAGCTTGCCTTGAATGTCTGCTGTGTTCATTCATGTAGGTTAGAAATGCAACATAGATAGTAGCCTCTGGAAAGAAAGGTGTTAGCTGCATGGACACTGCTGTTCAGAATCCCCCTTCAAGGCCAGGGTTTTCCCTTGACAATAGCGACACAAACCACATTTCGAAGCCTCCACCACCAGAGAGAACATGTACACTGAAATCCATCATTTATCCGAGACTCAGTTCACAGGAGCGTCTGCAAGCGCCGGCCCAGAAACGCTTTCCAGACAAGCCAAGATGCAGAAGGCAATCAACTCAAGGTGCCAAGAGACTTGGTTTCCATGGTGACATTGATGGTACCTTTGAAAAAGTGCCTGTTTCCGTGAGAATGTTTTATTGAGCATGCATGCGTTCTAATATGAAAGGAAAAAAGGAATGCAATGATTGACTAGGGAGACGGGTGGCTCAACTACGGTACAAACAGAAGCGATGGTTGTAAAATTTGGTTTTCTCAGATGTAAATATGTAGGGCAGCAGAAAAAGGGAATTCCTTTACATCATGCCATTAATTTGCAAAAACAGGAAGTTGTATTAATTCCCGATGGCATTAGAAATAAAGTACAGGAGAAGATGCATATTGAAAATCTTTTTTCAAAATATAATGTTTTATATTTGCATTGTAATTCACACATTTAGATTATGAAACCATTAGTCCACCTGAATCTATGGTCTTTCAAGTATCGTTAATCAAGTGGCCAAAATGTCAAAACTATCAATTCCGAATTTAGCTCAAAGCAACTTGTTGACAGCTAATTCAATCAAAAAGATAGCCTACTTACATTTTTTTTAAAGCAAATGCATATGTAAGTACCAGATTTTTCCATGATTAAAAAAGCAAAAGCTACAAAATTACCCAAAGAGCTTGCATCTCTAGCTGTTGCAATTAATGTTGACCAGAGGCTGCAGTCTTAACCGGAATGCACATTTTGTCCTTTTATAAAGCATATAACTTGATTTTTTTCATAGATTGCTTAAATTTCAACATGTACCTCTTCTTGGAGTTTCAAAATTATGTCTTGCACTTCTTTATATGGCTTATTATGGCTATTCAAACCTCGGTAGTACTTTTCTTTGCAATATGTTTCTATTTATTTGTTGTGTCTATAGTCAATGGTCAATGTATCATTTCAATCTCATGCTCATTTCAGAATGAAAATATTAACTTCAGTAATGCTACCCATTTGCACCTGAATAAATGGCTAAAATTGAACTTCTGGTGTTTAACTGTAAAACAGCTTAAATCACGATTAAAACAATTGTTTTCCCGATAATCTCCAGTAAAAAGCGTTCTCTCGTTTGCATGATAAAATAATAATAATTTAAAAAAAAAAAAAAAAAAAAAAAAGCATCTTACCTTTGCTGGGAACCACAATGGGAAAGTTTTTTTTTTGTTGTTGTTTTTGGTCTGCAGGTTCTATAAGCGCATCCGCTTCAGACTGGATGAGCCACGACGAGCTGCAGAGCGCACAGCGGTCCGGGACAGGAGCGCTCTTCACACCAGAGGGGCTTCTGTTTTCTTTTTTTTTTTTTTTTTTTTTTCTGCCAGTAAAATCCGAGCAGCTCCTGCAGCTCAACGCTCCCACTGACTGAGCTCTGCCTTTACCTCGCTCTTCGATGCTTTACTCCCCTCCGTCTACCTCCTCCTCAGCCCCCCTCCCCCCTCCCTCTTTGTCTCTTCTGCATGGGAATGCCAACTCCCGTTGGTCGAAGACGCAGCCGACACCCCAGCATTCCCTCTTCCTCTGTCTCCTTATTCTTCTGCCGCTTTCTATTACCCGCACGCAAACAGCATTTGGTGTTAAAGTTCATGCGAAACCTGTTCAGGACGGGAAGCACGTGGAGTACAGAGAGTCTGTGATCAGAACTGATCACACACGGAATCCTAATTGCCTAAAGCATAGCTTTAACATTTTAGGGAAAGTGCTGTTTTTTGTCTATTGTTTGGGTTTTTTTTTTAATTAATGAATTTATTTATTTTTTGTTTTAGACCTGTTCTGTTCACACATGTGTCAGAAAATCTAGAGTTTGTGTGGGTGTTCTGTTAGAATAAGCAAAGTACATCATGTCCCAATGGTCAACCCATTCATTCACAGCAAACCCCACAAATATAGGCAAACCTTCATGTTTAAAGTCATTAAATACATTACTCTTATCTTGTACTAAGTATGACCAGAACAGTTTTTTTTAAATATCCTAAATAGTCTTTAAGTTGAATAAATTTATATAGTAATGGTTATCCTAATCACTCGTGTACAAGAAATCTGACAGAATATTTCTTTTATAGTTTATTTTTCAAAACACATTGTGATTGGGTCAGTAATCTATGACTTTCTGTTTCAGTTAGATGGAAATATGAGATGACATATATATATATGAATATGTTAAAAAAAAGAAGTATAATAGTTAAATTGAGTTATGTAATTGCGTAACAGAATGTATGAGTTTACACCTTCTCAAACATGCCAGATTAGATTTGTATGTGTAAGTATATGATTGATATGACATTAAATAAATACATTTAAAGTCTCACTTTCTTTTTACTCTGTCACTTTTAAATTACTAGTTTATTCACACTTCAATTAAACTTTATTGCTTTTTTTGTGGGACATTTTTTTATTATGATACGTTGACCATGAAATTATATTGCAGCGAATATTTAATATTTCATTCATTCAGATCTAGGATGTGTTATTTGAGTGTTCCCTTTATTTTTTTTAGCAGTATATATATATATATATATATATATATATATATATATATATATATATATATATATATATATATATATATATATATATATATATATATATATATATATATATATCTAATGAATGGCACAAACAGCTTAATATGAAGCCTAATGTTGGCCTGCTGAGCAAAGCAATTTCTTTAAATGCATTTCATACATTTACACATGTTGGCTTACTCAAAACTGTTTCTTTACATTTCTTCTATGGCATTGCAACATCAGCACTTTTGATACAGGAGTAGCTCAGAAAGTGTCAAAGTGGTGAGTGTGTTTCTCCTAACCTCTCTCTACGCAGATTGTGGCGGGCAATACTAGAGCTGATCTGGCAACAATAAGAAGCAGCACTAAGAGGAGTGGTTTCCCCCGAGGCAGCGACCAGATGATCCATTCACTTCAAGTGATAATCGGATCTGAAATTAGAACTTATATAACCTGAACCTATCTTTCCTCCTTGCTGTCAGTTTCTCAGATGAAGATTTCCACCTGGATTCCTGGTTTCTGTTCTCTGTCTGGCTGCTCTGATGTTGTTCTGATGTTCCTCCAAAACTCTGCTATTCAGATACTTAGATTGTTTCTATGCTAAAAATAATCAGCAAAAAAATCCTTTTCGTTCTTACCTATTTAAGCAAATCTTCATCCAACCTCCTGTAATATTAGTAATCACCCACCTTCCCTCCTTGAAAGGCCCTGTGTTGATCCTCTCCCCTGCTAGTGACCTACTCTTTCCTGAAATGCCACTTGTCCACAAAAAAACTATTAACCTTCCTGATCCTGTGTGCTCACTGTCTGTATCGGAGTCCAATAAAAGCAATTATGTGACACACATATATGAATTTTGTGTGTGTCTCTTATACCTTTTCAAAAGCATGAATGCTAGTCTATTTGGAAAATGTGGAAAATAGACAAACTGGCACAGTAAGAAAACCAAGTATTATATTTAAAGAGAGTTCATTTGCCTATGGTTTTGCTCAAGGTTTGAAATAGTCATCCTTTATCACACTGTCTGCAGTCTTCAGACAGTGTGATAACATGTGACAATTTATGCCATTCACAGTAATAACTTAAACCATTGATGTTATAGAACTGAGCAATGTTAAACAAAATGCAGGCCAAACTCTTCACCAATGGATTGCACAAATTGCTTCAGTCTCAGATTATTCTGCTACAATAAAATGTTTTTAACCTTTGGTTATTTGGGTGTTATGTGTATTGAAAATCTTCATCGACAACACTAATGCTTAAAAACAAATTACACCTTCGAAGCAAGTATTCAGATTTTATAAAAAATGAATAAAATGCCCAGTTATGAATGAATTCAATTTTGTCGCATTATGGGTCTAATTTACCAGCAAAACAGACGGATCCATTTTCTTCATCCCCGGACACTAAAAGTAAAAATGGTAGCAGACTGCGGACATCAACTGAGTCCCCTTGTGAGATTCAGGGGTCAGAATTGTACCCCACTGCCTCTCAATGTGCTCACCACTTTCTCATGGCAGCATTTTCTCACCACTACTCTGGTCTAAACTAAGACAACGCCTCCGTTACCAGGTCAGTCAGACTATGGTTGAGTGTTTTCTGTCTCTGTCTATTGATGAAGCCTTGTAAGTTTACAAGTGCCTGTGAACGGAGACCATCCTCTGGGAAACACAGAACTTTGGTAATCTCAACTGTTTGTTGAAAAAAAAAAGAAGACAGTGTGTCTTCCACTGATAGTGATAGTAGTACATAGTCAAATCCATCCTCTAAAATATAGACATAGGCCAATATTTGCTAAAATATTTCTGCACTGGATCAAAGTCAGTGTTCTAATTTCTAATACTGTATTTTTAAAATCTTTTATGAATTTCAGAGTATTTTATTTAGTTTGACTTGTCCATTCTAAGAATAATTGCTTTATCTGAAGTTACATATTGTATATTGAAGCCACCATACTGAAGGTTCTAAATTCTACTTTATAACATTGTAGTCATGCTTTTACATTTTGAGTCTTCAGACTTTAAATGCTTTTGGTTCTATTAACTGATGGTGATGCATTTAGTTTTGTGGTTGCAATGTGAAAAAAAAAAGAAATGTGAAAACGTTGAAGGTGTAAAGTACTGTTTCATGTGCATATGATATTTAAGAAGGAGGACATATACATTTTAACACACTATTTTCTTTATTAAAAAAACGTAACATTTTACATTATGTCTTTTAATACATTATATACATCTTTTGCACCATTAGATCTGTTATTATACAGAACTCTGACATCATAGATATTACAATCCAAACCTTTATTAGTTAGAATGATCATCTGAATTGTTTTCTGGTCATTTTCAAGTCTTTAACATTAGTCTAAGGCACCCAAATTTTGAGCTATTCAGAAGAAGAGGTAACTGCTTAACACGCCTATGTTTGCTACCACCCCAAATCACTTAAAGCATTATATTGTCCAGTGTTGCGTCTGCATTTACTTGAAAAATGCCCTTTTGCATTAGACATTGGACAGAATGAATACTCTGAGGCCAGGTCTTTATTTGATGTTGCTCTCAATCCAGTCTTTAAAGTTAGCCACACGTGTGTAAACTGTGTAGAGTTCAGGATCACATTCCCCCTGATCGTAGCCAAAGCTCACCAGTCCCAAGAGTCTCCACAAGCCTTTGTTGTCCTTTTGCATCTGAGAGGACTTCAAATCATATCTGACCTGGTTCCCGGAGTTGGCAGGGAGGACAAGGATGCCCCCAGTGTCAGACGGACATATGTTAGATGGGCCGTAGTCAGGTTTTTGGCTTGCACATAGCATATTGTCTGTAACACTGACCGGCATGCCGTTACGAGCATACTGATGCTCACACGGGACTATATCAGCAAGGTGAACCAGCCCAACCCTTGCCTTTTCCTCGAGGCCCAAACTGGAATCCTGCAATGGAGACCAGCCTGTCACAAGCCCTTGAGCTGATGTAACCTCTTCCTCCTCGTTCTCTGTCAAGCAGAGCGGCAAGACCTTTTCTCCAATTCTTGCCTTGTCTAATAACTTGATAACAGCAATGTCAGAGTCCAGAATATAAGGATCGTAATTTGGATGTACAGCAATGGAGCTCACCTAAGGAAAAAGAGATTTGTAACTTTATTAGATTTCTTGAACAGCAAAATTGGAAAATAAAACTTCCAGAAGCTTACCCTGAGGTGTTGAGGACCCTTGTTTTCCCTGCGGTCATTGCGATAGTGCTTCCCAACGACCACCTTGATGGTGGCTGTATCCACAGGATACATCTTTCCAAGCTCTGTCACACAGTGAGCTGCAACTATCAGGCTCCTTTGGTTAACCAGAGCCCCGCTGCAGACAAGCTGCCAGTCAGAGGCCTGATTTAGGTTGCTACTTCTGTCTCCAGCATCTTTCTTCAGTGTTTCGTCCTGGTTGCTTGCCTTCGTCACCTTAGTCTCGGTCTCCTTGAGGGAGCGGCGGTATATGGCCGCCAGCCAGGGCCAGTGAGCCTCTTCTGGCCTCTCTGGGTCAAAGTTTACATGTTTCCCACAGACTGCCAAAAAGGAAGAAACAAAATGAGAGGTGAGGCTATTATCAAGGCAAAACAGGAAGATACCGAAAAAAAAAAATTACTTAAATAAAGACTGAATTAAGAACTTACAGACTTTTAATGATTTTATTATCTTTAAAGACAGATAAAAAGTGCTATGGTTGGCAATGTCAAATGTCAGCAATTATTTTTTTGCTTTTTTGACTAATAATCTAAAAGACAGAAAAATAAAATAAGGTTAATGTTTAACTACTTGTTTGACTTCTTTTTCTTTCAGCTTTTCCCTTTAAAAGCAAGTCATCTGTCTCCAACTAATCCTGTCTTCCTCATCACACCCCATCATGTCCTCTTTCACTTCATCTATAAATCTCCTCTTTGATCTACATCTAGGTCTCCTGCCTGGCAGTTCCAGCATCAGCATCCTTCGACTGATGTATTCACCATCTCTCCTCTGTACATGTCCTAACCATCAAAGTACTGCTTTTACTTATTTTCTATCATCTGAAATGTATTATTTATTTATTAAATACACTCCAAAAACATCTGATTTAATATTATTAAGACCCCTTTAGCTTGTTCAATTTTCTGATGCTACAAATGCACATTTCAATGGTTTTTGTTGGGATTTTATGCGGAATACCAACAGATATGAAGAATAATTGTGAATAACAGTTTGAAGGATTGCAAGCATTTGCAATTGTATGTTCTTCTAAATAAAATCAAGCACAGCCTATGAACATAAATAGTACATATTAGGGGTAAAGAGATTATTTGTTTAAAAAATACAGATTTATCTGGTATTCCATTCCAAGGCCAAAGATGCTAAATATACAGCCAGAGATTTAATGTAATGGAATCTGTGCAAGTGTCCAAATACCTCAGACAAAAGCAGAAAGGTAAGTGCACAGGCATTTCATACTTACTTACTCATTTAAAATTATATACCTGCTTCTTTCCACTAAACAGCCAAAGGTATGAATAATTTTTTTTATTGCATTCTTGAATAGCGCATTTTTACAAAATGCTGCTGTTGCTCATCACAAAACGAAGAGCAGTGCTGTAGCAGTGATAAAACTGAAAATTTAATTGCAGCTTACATAAAAACCTTTTAAATAAAATATAGTATTGTTTTAAAGCTTCTTTAAAACAATAAAGAGGCTTTATTTCTTAATTCAGTATTTTATTATCAGTTTTTTTGGTTTTTTTTACTGAACTGCTTGTAGAAATAAATAAAACAAAGGCAAAAAATAAATCTGTGTTCTATAAAGAGATCTGCTCATATTTAAGAACAAAAAAAAACTTGCTTTGTGGGTCTTTGTGAATATGTTTTAAAGTATGCTTCCTTATGATCATCAAAAGACACATTGGACATATTACATAATATTAATCTCAAATCATTCCAGTTTAAACCATCTGTAAATCAAGCACTACATTCAATACAAACCTAATAGACATAGTAAATCAAACTAGACTTTTTAATGGCTGAATTTTAATGGCTGAATTTACAGCCATCCCTTGCATTGGGCCTGGTGTTTATCTCAAGCAGTCAGTTAGCTTCACATTTCTCAGAAAAAACCCTTAAGGCACACTTTAATCTTTTTTTTTTATTTTTACTGCAGCAGTCTTTCATTGAGAAGTTATGAAAACGTAAAATCTTATCTACTTTAGATAACTTCCACAACGTTTTCAGGTTAAAGACACAGTAAGATAGAATGACGTCATGACAGAGCAGGTAAGAACAAACCTCATACTAAAATGCAATAACTGCAATCTTCACGAATATTGTAATTCACAAACTTTTGTCATTCCATTATGACTATAAAACTGATGACCAGTGTCTCTGGTTTAAAGTAAGCCAGTCCAAACGGCAATGCATTCCAGTAGATAAAGCGAGAGTGAAATGATTGTACATCCCTGTAATTTTCTGTTAAACAACCCACGCTGGCGCCATCTGGTGGGCAGTTGATGCTTGATCCTTTCCTAAATTTTCATCCAGAAGCATCAGCGCCAAAGAAAAGCCTGTCCAGAGCTAAGATTTAATTATTTGCACTGTCCTGATGCACTTTAGCCACCTATATGTCTTAAAAGTGTTATAAATGACATCTCGTCATTGTGCTTCCATGCGCGTCTTATAAAAGTCAATAACACAGCCTTCACTTGTTGTTTATATCATTCATTATGATACAGTAGAAACTTCCATTTGGTTTGACATGTTCTATTTTGCTTGCAATGTTACAGTGGTGCAAACTAATTTCAATCATTTTGGTGCCAAAATACCTGGTGCAAATGTACTACTACATACATGTCTAATAAATAGTTAACTATTCAGCTATTAACCCAATAGTGGTTTAAGAGCAGACTAGTTTATTATGAATAATTGGTTTTAAAATATTGCTAACTCCTTAAATTCTTTATAATGGGAATATTATTGTTTGGTGTTACAGGGATTTTAACCAAACGTTAATTTCTTGCCTTTTCAAGATGGCAACATTACATTTGTGTCTTGGCTTAGTTCTGCCTAGGTGTTAGCTCTGTAGTTTTTCTTTAATAAATAAGCATACCATGAGAACAGAAAAAAGACTGTTCTCATGGTACATAAGTCATATACGTTTATTACTTAAATTTATATGACTAATTTTCTATTCTGATTAATATTTTTTAATAAATATTTACGTCCTTTGGCATTGCCTAATCCTAAACATTTATAAATAGTAAACTGTAAAGAAATTATCTAATGGCCTTTTAAGATTGCAAATATATCCAGTAGTGAACTGTTCATCTTCTTCTACCGCATGACCATAAGTGAAGCCCTGCTGCCCTCACCTGGTGAACATGAGACATGGCGTCCGCTCCATTTCCCTGTCTTTAAGCATGTGCGCCGAGCGCTGCCAAAGTGATGATAGTACTGGGAAGCACACTCATACTCAATATGGGTATAAAGGTGATGGAAGCCCTGGGACAACTGAGGAAGCACCGGGGAACTTTTAGTGGGCCCAACAGACTGGAGCTTCTGGTTGACTGCAGAGGAAAGGAGCCTGTGGACGATGGTCTTCCTGTGGGGCAAAATAACCGCTTGAAAAAAGAAAAAAAAAAAAGCTTTCTCATGCAAGTACTGAAAAAAAGAGTTTCTTTCTGATCTGAAAAGAAGTGTTCGGTCAGATCAATTACTTTTACTTCAATTTATTTGTGTGAAAACATTAATAAGCATACCTGGACGGTACTTGTGGTGGCAAAATTTTCTGCTTGACCAGTTCTGATACTTTGGGTTCTCGACATGCTGTGAACAATAATAATAATAATAATAATAATAATAATAATAATAATAATAATAATAATAATAATAATAATAATAATAATAATAATATTTTCAGAGCACGTCCGTTACAAACAGTAAAATTTAATTGACATCAGGTTTAAAAGTGTATGTAAAACCTCTCAACTAATATAAAACATGGGAATTGTAACAATGGAAATTGTTCTTTGCAGGCTGGGAGTGCTCTGAAGCATTTTCTACTTTTCGTCTGCTTTGAATTGTTGCCTCTTTGTTACATTCATAAGGAGAGTGAAGAGAGAATTTCCCTTATTTATCACTTGGCAAAACTCTGCAAAACATTTAGACCAAACTAAAATAAACATAAGATACCAGTACCTCTGAGACAGAAGGGCTGCTTGCCACTCCAGGTACCATCTGGCTGACAGGTTCGCCTTTTATCGCCGCTGAGAGCATATGAGTGGTTGCACATAAACTCCATTGTTTCCAGATCCAACCCGGGCACTACTTGGTGGTAGCCATTGTACAAGCGAGGAAGAGGAGGACACCTCCTTTCTGCAAAAATGGAACACACTGTAGATGAGTTTAAAAACTCAGAACATTTTTATTTGTATTTTACTTTTTAAATAAAACTCTCGCCTGTTTGGCTCTGGTTGACTTCTTTGTCTTTTTCTCTTTCTTCCTTCTTCCTTTCCAACTCCTTAGTTTTTTCTAAGGAATTTTTTCCGGTTTCGTCTTTGGTAGGAAGAGATTTTTCCTTTGTTTTCCCATTTTCCCCATTTGCTCTGTACAAAGTGTACTGTGTCACATTAATTCGAGAGGGATCAATTTTCCTCACTGTCGTTGGAGATCCAGTGGTGTTATTTTCTTTCTTTGCGTCCTTTGAGTCCTGAGAGTTTGTGCTGTTCTTTGTCAAATCCAGCTCAAATGTTTCCACAGTGGTGTCACCCTCAGACACATTCGTCTTCAGTTTTGTGTCATTTGGGCCAAATTTATCAGGGTCTCTCTTTCCATTAATTTGCTCCTCTTTTCGTTCCTTCTCTTCCTGCCCTTTGTCTTTTTTTGGCACTATTTCTGTGGTGTTAGCCTTCCCTTTCCCTGGCTCAGGGTCTGAGCTTTCTTCGTTTTTCTCCGGTGGCTTTGGTCCTTCTGGTTCTTTTTCCTCAACCGTGTTAAGTCTGTTGTCTGTGCTTTTAGGATCCACTTCAATTTTTTTGTCTTCGCTGGGCCTCTCTGATCCAGTATTTGTTTCTTCTAAATCACCTTCGTCCTTACCTTTGTCGACAGTATTTTCTGGAACTGTTTCAATGTATTTATCTTCAGTGTCCACTGATGTTGTGTTCTCTACCCAAGAGTATATATCTTCCCTGCCAGCATTTCCTTTTTCTGTTGTGTTTTGTTGAGGTATCTCTTTAGCTTTATTGTTATCTCCCTCACTCTCTATATCTATTCCTTTGCCAGCGTCTGCCTCTTGCACTTTGTTTTTATCTTTTTCAGACTCAGTTAGAGTGTTATTCACTGTGGATGAAAGAAAAGGAAAAGATCTTAAGAAAGACACTTGGAACAGTTCCCACATCCCTCAAGGTTTTTTTTTTAAGTATCATCACATTGCAACCAAAAAGGGCAAAAATATATTATATGGATGTCATCTGTTAGATCAGCATGAACTCCTGCCTAATTGTGAAGTATACAGAGAAAGACAAATCAGTTTTTTTTCATCTTCTTTAACAAATGATCACGCTATTTCTGGTCATAACAGGAAAATCTGTTGACACGTCAGTTATCAGTTCACCCCAAATAGCTCCTCTGGTCTAGCAAAAAGTAAAGACAGTATATTTTAAAGTACACATATAGTGGTTGTCAGGTCCCTGTATGACCGGTGTCAGAGTCTGGTCCGCATTGCCGGCAATAAGTCGGGCTCGTTCCCAGTGAGGGTTGGACTCCGCCAGGGCTGCCCTTTGTCACCGATTCTGTTCATTACTTTTATGGACAGAATTTCTAGGCGCAGCCAGGGTGTTGAGGGGATCCGTTTTGGTGGCCTTAGGATTGCATCTCTGCTTTTTGCGGATGATGTGGTCCTATTGGCTTCATCGGGACGTGATCTGCAGCTCTCGCTGGAGCGGTTCGCAGCCGAGTGTGAAGCGGCCGGGATGAGGATCAGTGCCTCCAAGTCTGAGACCATGGTCTTGAGTCGGAAAAGGGTAGAGTGCCTTCTCCGGGTCGAGGGAGATGTCCTGCCCCAAGTGGAGGAGTTCAAGTATCTCGGGATCTTGTTCACGAATGAGGGAAGAAGGGAGTGTGAGATCGACAGGCGGATTGGTGCAGCGTCCGCCGTGAAACGGGCGCTCTACCGGTCCGTCGTGGTGAAGAGAGAGCTGAGTCAAAAAGCGAAGCTCTCGATTTACCGGTCGATCTACGTTCCTACCCTCATCTATGGTCATGAGCTTTGGGTAATGACCGAAAGAACGAGATCGCGAATACAAGCGGCCGAAATGAGTTTTCTCCGTAGGGTGGCTGGGCTCTCCCTTAGAGATAGGGTGAGAAGCTCGGTCATCCGGGAGGGACTCAGAGTAGAGCCGCTGCTCCTCCACATCGAGAGGAGCCAGTTGAGGTGGCTCGGGCATCTGGTCAGGATGCCTCCTGGACGCCTCCCTGGTGAGGTGTTTCGGGCACGTCCCACCGGGAGGAGGCCCCGGGGAAGACCCAGGACACGCTGGAGGGACTACGTCTCTCGGCTGGCTTGGGAACGCCTCGGGATTCCCCCGGAGGAGCTTGAGGAAGTGGCTGGGGAGAGGGAAGTCTGGGCCTCCCTTCTTAAGCTGCTGCCCCCGCGACCCGACCCCGGATAAGCGGCAGAAGATGGAGATAGATGGACATATAGTGGTTCTGATAGGGTGTGGCAGAAAATTTTACATCACCCTCACATGCTGCACTCACTGCAAAAACTGTTGGTGGAAAACTTAATACCTGGGGATAGTTTTCTTCAGTAGGGTTAATGAAGGAAATCAATTGATGGGAGAAATAAAGCTAAACACAGAACAATTCTCAAAGAAATGCTGACACAAACATTTATAAGTGATGTTTGTTTTCTATTAGAAAAATAACCTGAAACAGCCATTGAAATGGTTTAGATTCACGATGAATAATGACTTGGAATGTTCAAGTCAAAATCCAGATTGTTGCCAGAGTTGAACAATTTTACTCTTAGAAACTTTCTCCAATCTCACGGAGCTTGGGAAATTTTACAAGTTGCCAAACATTTTTGTGTTGAGAAACCGACACCTGCAAAGGCAGCAAAGGATGCATAAAGTATTGCTGAATTCAAATGCACTTCAGTTATTTTTTAATTTGACACATTTTTGGAAACCATATACGCACTACTTCTGACATATAAAATGCTAATAAATTACACATAATGTCATGTTACATTATGTCATGTAAAACGTATGATGATTTTTTTAGACTTCAACAAGTGGTCTGTAAAACAGTCTTGGATCAGAATTGTGTCTTAATGCTGAACATCTATTTAACGTATTTCTTAAAATAAATTATTTATAAAGAAATTGATTGATATGTAAATATTTGATTGTTTTTACGTTATTTTTATGATGCAGGAAACATAGCCTGACCTTTAGAGCAAACAGGAGGATTCCCACTCCAGGTGTTGTTTGGGAGGCAAGTTCTCTGGGAGATCCCAATGAGTTCATAGGGCTGGTTGCACATATACTGGAGTGCTATGAGAACATCGTTTGGTCCATACACCAACAAGTGGTCACCATTTATTGGCTTGGGTGGTAAAGTACAGACTCTTTCCACTGGCACTAGAGACAAGGAAAGAAAATCAAGCTTTTTTCCATGATCTACATCATCCCTCAGGCTGTGTGAAAAGCTTACAAAAACAAGACACACAGGCTCCCCAAATCCACAACTGTTACTATTTGGAAAAAACTAAATCCCATATTTTATCTTACCACATTCAGGTGCTGTTGCACTCCAGGTGCCATCAGTCAGGCAGATGGCAGTATGAAACCCCCGCAGTTCATAGCCCGGGTCGCAGCGGTAAGTGATGCGAGAACCAGAATGTAGAAACAGACCCTCTGTAGAACCATGTTTGGGCACTGGAGGCCGGTGGCATCCCACCACTAAGAGGAAATACAGACTTGCGCAGTTTATTAATGAAAACATGCTGCTTTCATTTCGTCTATCATAAACAAATAGCGTTTGTTCACAATTATGATGTATAGAAGGCATCTTGCATGTCACAAACTTTGTTTTATTGTACTCGTAGTTGTTTAGTTTTCTAAACAATTATGAAAACACAAATCAATGCAGTCATATCCTGTTGGTTTTTGCCAACAAGCAATGGACTGACAAAAGTAAAACATACCATTTGCTTTCCACTAATAAAGTTCCAAAGATTTTAAAGTGCACCCTGCTATCACAAGGGCTTGTTTACAATTAATTTACCCCATCATGGTAAAGTGTGAACAGTTCACAGTGAAACTTTCACACATGGCTTGTAAATTAGCCAGAATAGATGCAATAAAAGAGCCGCAGTCAAACTGTTCAACTTTCCACTGTCGTAAAATAGCATTTATGAACTGAAGTGAGACAAACTGATGGAATGGTTGTGGAACAGACAAAAAACTCAATTGTTCCTGTGTTGGATATTAGAATTTTTGTGCAGATTCTGACGTGCAATCTCTATGGCTATATTTATCCTAAAAGACCTGCAACACCAAGAGTTAAGGTCACGAAGAAAGTACATTAACACTGCAGTTCTCCGTGTCCAGTAATCTCTCAGGAAAATTTATGTGTTGATATGAACTGCAACATCTCCAAGAAACTTTATTTGGCTTTGTGACTTGGAAAGCAAATTTATGATCTGGGCATGTTTTCCTGTGGCCTCTAACTCTTTTATCATCACTAAACAGAGTTTTGCAATTTGACTTAGATGCCAAAGGATCAAAACAATTTTCTATTTTGAAGATTTCATGACAAAATGTTTATTTCATCTTGTAAAAAGAATATATGAAACGAAAATAGAATAAAAATGTATAGCACAACAGCAAACCTACCAAGAAACTGAACTAACAAACTAAGGATTGATCAGAGAAGCAGCAAAGCAGGCTATAGTAACTAAAAGAGCTGAAGAGTTGAAGAATGCAGATGGGGAATCTGTTCACAAGACTATTAGTTATGGTTTCCACGCGTGTTATCTACAGAAAAATGTCAAAAATGATCCATTCATTGGGGAAGTCAAGGTTCCAGTCAGAGTTTTCCACATTTAGAGCCTGGTTCATTTTAAAACTGTTATCAAAATGTAATATTTTGTACTATAAACAGTTTATGTAAAATACTACAAGCTTATCCATTATTCATTCATCATACTCTGCGTGTAGTTTTAGTAATGGCAGAGAACAAAGTGAACGAAGCCATCCAATCCGTGTCGGCCATGATTCAGAATATTGAATTCACAGCCGCCTCATTCGGATAGGCACTTCTCTTTTTACAAAGGAGGATTATTGTTTAGAGTGCATGCAGTTTCTGGTGAGCTACTTAGCATCGAGCTGGTGTATTACAAAAATCACCGACAAACATTAGTGATTTGGTAAAATTTAAAACAGGACACTCCTCCAGGAAGCAATCATTTCTCAACTGCTAAGAGTTCAGGCCCTCTGTATGAAGTGAACAGTGTAGAACCAGTGGCCTTTTTTTTAATCTTTTGCTGCATTTACAGCCACAAAGCTCCAACAAGTTTTTCTTTCAGGTTTACCCCGTATTTAGCTCCATCCATCCTCCCCTATGTCTCTGCAGCTTTCCTGTACCTGTTGACGCTGCCACTCTCATGTGTAATTACTCTGTACGGCGAGTCCGGACTCTCGGGTCATGAGAAACGATTGCTTCCTGGAAACATGCAATGCTAATTTGTTGAATGAGAAAAAAAATAGAAAAATTAGATGTAAATACTTTTGTGGTGTACGGTATATGTCCACAACTCAAATGATTACAACATTTATTGTTTTAATGTGTCCTCCCTTGAATCAGAAAAAATGATTAATTGGGTGAATTTCAGATATTTGGGTGAAAACTAATTTTATGTTTCTTGAGAACCTCAGATGTTGGAGGCAGCTGCTAGGAACTCGGTCCAGACCACAAACATTTCCCCCATGACAGTGAATCACTGGCTGACTCAGGGTAGAAACAGAAGAGAAAAAAAAGCTTCAATGAATAAATACGTTTTTGACAAATATGCTGTAGCTAGGTGTGTCTCCTTTTAGAATTAGTGAAATTGTGACTCTATCTTCTTTTATTTCCTAAAGCTCAGTACAGTTCATGCCACATGAAATTAAATATTCAAGGTGTAGAGTCCAAACCTGAACATATTGTAAATACCATAAACAAATTTAAGCATTTTGTTTGCAGTAATAAATCCAAAACACGTACCATTTTCACACCTCTTCCCTGTATAGCCAGCTAGACAGGCACAGTGGTAAGTGTAAGAAGTGTCCAAAATACAAGTCCCATCGTGCAGGCAAGGGGATGAGCTGCAAGCTGTTGACAGGAAATATGACACTGAGATACAGCCATAATTAAGTATTAATCACCACACATAACTGCCCGTCCATATAATTTTACATCCGACATGTTAAAAGCTGAAGTCTTTAATGCTTTTTGAGATGCATGTGGGCATTTTATACAAAACAACCTCTGTTTATTTTTACAACTTTTGACTTGGCTGCTAGTGACTGACGTGTGTGTGTAGGTGTGTGTGCGTACGCGTGCGTGCTCGCGTGTGTGCGCGTGTGTGTGTGTGTTTGCTGTAGGTTTGTAAGTTTAAAAAAGAAAACATTTCTGGAAAGAAGGCTTTTTGTTTTCCCAACTGACTAATAACAGACTCAATACTATGACGAAGGCTTTTGCTGTAACATGTAGGTGCCAGTCGTGCACTATTATAGGCATTTAAAAAGGCCACAGCGTGCCATGGAAACTTCTTTCTTGTTTGCATCTGTTGTGGACTACAGTTTTAAAGAGCCTCTTTATTCAGTACAACTTCACAAATGCCCTTTTATTTATTGCACATGTCACAGTTCTCATTTACAGAACTAAGACTTGGTTTTGGTGAGAATTGTTCTCTTGGGTAATAGTTAAGGCCAGGATTGATGCAGCTGGTTACTACATTTACTCGTTTAAGTGGGTGCAACACTGCTTTTATTTTCTCTTGTACATGACCCACCTGAATTTTCTTGGAAAGTAGCGAAGAATCCATCAAAATTCTTATAACCATCAGAAACAAACAAAATGTGCAAATTGTTGCCAGAGCTCTGGAGTGCAGCAGGTCGATTGTTCCCGCAGAATCTACCAATGACACGAGAGTCGATGCTGTCTCCATCACGTACCTCCACAAAGTCATAGCGACAGGAAGGGTGAAATTCCAGACTCAGCATCATAAACCTGTAAGCACAGAAATCAGAAGCATAGTTACAGCCAACAGTTCATGAAGTTCATCATGGCTATTAATATAATTTGGGATTTTAATGGTGCACTTGAACATTTTTTTTCTTTTTTTCAGGGTGGCATAATTATATGATATAAACATAATTTCTCATACTATGACTGTCTCAAACTGTTTCACTGTGGGCATTTACACTGGTGCTCCAGCAGCAAGGATGAGAACTGATGATTCTTAAGAAACCTTTTGCCCACTCCTGATCCTCTGGAGCAACCCTACCACCACAGCTAAATATGGTTAACGTGGAGGTCGAACATCAGATTGAAGAAGTTTAAGTGGAACATTTTCTGTCAGCAATTAGGCCTCATTTATTCCTCAGTTACGTTCTTCAGCTCACTCCCCCAAGCCATCTAACTGCATAATTGGTTCTGCATGCAGAATCTAGCAATCAATGCTGCCACAGAATGGGTCCTGGATTCCCGCTGCCTTTTATTCTTTTTGGTTACAAATAACAATGACTTGTTTCTTTTGTGTTTGTTTTTAAATCCAACCTGGAAACAGCTTAAGAAACTTTGTTTACATTATACATGAATATGCTGAGATAATCACCACTTAGCAACAAAGCCATATTCCAATCACCAATTTAGCTTTTTTTTTTACCATTTCTGGCACCACATTAATGGATTTCTTCATGGGTAAGCCATATTCACCACCGATCATTCAAATAAAAATCTGTGCATGTTCTGTTACATTGCTGTATTTAGCTAAACACTTTAAAAAATATCATCTGCTTTCCTTGGAACTTATTCACCATGTAGACCACTCTAATTATAATTGCCAGCTGTTTAAAGCCTGTTAAATATTTTTCTTGACTTTGCAGAAACATGTTAATTGTGCATTACTTCTAAAATTAGAAATACCACTGTTAATAACTTAAACAGACCTTTAAATGAAATTAATAGAGTCATTTTCAGAACAGTGTGTACTCTAAAAAGAGAACCGCTTTGGGATCTTAATGTGATTTTAAGTGAATATATTAATAATAAAAAAAAAGTTAGATACTTTATTTACTTTGTATCAGCAAGTGATTTTGAGAAAAATCAAGAAAATCTGATAATTCAGATTAAACATTTCTACGTTTTCCATAATGTCAGGCAGGCACTTATGACACTGAAACCTGGACGAATGAAGGTTGTTCTGCTGCAGCTTCTACTAACTAATATAACTTTCAGTTGAGACATGTTAATTTGAATATTGTTCAATAACTTAATTTTTGGCAGAAAAAAAAAAAAAAAAGAATTTTCAGCCTGAATGTGGTCTTGCTAATTCTCTGTTCAAAAGCTTACTTGTAAAACTCTTTATGTGAAATGAGAAACAGGTACAGAAATAGAAAGTTACCATGGCACTGCGAAGTAATGACTTTTCCTGAAAATTGTGGTCTGTTATGGTTTTCAAATTCTGCTATAAACTTGCCATTAGTCCACAAAACACATTATGCAGAAATACTTGAGCAAAGTGGAAATTTAAACAAAGGAGGGCAGTTAGTAATGGCTATTTCAGATGGTCTATGAACATACCATTAACTTTGACCACACAAAATATGTTTTTGTAATTTCAAAGTTATTGTAAGAAAGTGGTCATTTTGTGAATTCTCATAACCTTTTCAAAGACACTGCTAGGATTTTCTTTGGAAAGTACAACTTAAATCTGCTGGCAGCACATTAAAACAAAATGCAGAGCATCTGCATGATGGGCTATTCACATACAGAAACTACTTCCAATAATTTAATAGACTTAATACCAACTTTAAATATACTTTAATTGAGAATGTAATCCATTTTGTTATATTAACCAATCCTCACAGGTTGTGAACTTGGCCTGTGGCTTTTGTGCAAGTTTGAAATTGCAGCTATTAAACTTACTTTAAATACATGTCTATTAAATTAAATGTCTATTATTAATTTAGATCCCATGAGAAGTAATTAATATAGCAGAAATTCTGCCGGACTTATTAAACCATTGTGTGGAATCATTAGAAGTAAATATGAGAACATAATAAAACAAAAAAATAACGACTTTCATTTTAGGTTTTATAGATCTTGTCCTATTGTTGAAATTTAAGGTGTTGCCATATTCCTTTGTATTTATTTATTAATTTTGTTTATACATGTGTTCTGTTCTTTATGCCACTGGATTTTGTTCTCTTGAATCAGTCATTTTCTTCAATATTTTTCTTTTTTCTTTGAGTCTCAGTTCCGCTCAATAGTGTTAATTATTCATCTCTCTCAGTCTACTTGTTTGCCCACCTTGACAGTTTGTCATCAACCTCCTGCTTCTTGTCAGCTCCCACATTCTTCATTTGAGCCTCTTTCTTTTTGTCATTCCCTGCTGGATTATCCTGTTTTCTCATCTCCTGTTGTGTTCCATTCTCTGCTCTTCATTGTATTCAAGTATTTTGTTATTTATTATTGAAAGAACTCTGTTCTACAGTACATCTCTGTGCTTAGGTCCTCCATGAAACTTAATAATGACACAATGAGCAGTTTTAAAAATAAGTAAGAGGTGCTTTTTTACCCTTATATTAATGTCATTGTTTTTGATTGGTGCAAAATAAAATGTAATGTTAGAACTGTGCAGAATTTCCTGGGTTTTTATAAATTTGTAATAAAGACCATTCGACAGGGAAGAAAACTACACATCCTAAGAAAGTTTTAGATTGAGACCACACATTAACATTGTGTATTAATGCTATACAGAGGTGACATAAATATCTTGCACAGCCGTATCACACAGCAGACAAGGAAATGTGAAAACAACTGTTTGATGCCTTACCTGATTTCAATAGTAAACGGTTTATCCACCTGTATGGTCCACTCACACCTTGCATTGTTGGGGTAGCTCTCAAGAACCAAATGGCCTTGCCGTTTACGGATAACTCCCCCACATTCTGAAACAAACATAAAATCAATGCTGCTTTTTTTCTTTTTTTTGTAGTTAGTTTGACTTTAGAGGCCTTTATCTCGCAGCAGATTGTCAGGAACTTAGGTTTAATTTATTCATCAGACTCATGGTCCACATAGACGTGGAAAATAACAAATATGACACACGTATGACAGAGGGGAGAAAACATTTGGCAAAGGTCAAGTAGCTGGGATTCAAACCCGTGACAACCATATTGAGGATCGAGGCCTATGTATCTGGGTTGCATGCTCTACCCACTGCTCCAATGCTACATTTTTAATTATGGCTTAATTATTTCAAGGAATTTATTTATTTTTTTCCTTTTTAAGTTTTCAAAATCATTGCAGAAGCAGAAGAGAAAGAAAAAATACATACAGAGCCAAAACAGAGATTGACAAACATTCTTGGGCATCTGCTTTTAATCAAATCCATTCTGTGGAAGTTGTACCCCCTGGTAGAATATTTGCATATAAAAGACTCATTGCTATATATTATGTTGTTTTATAGGAATGGGGATTACTGATTCTGATTTGTCATTCATCTGATTGTGGAAAAAGCCCCAGGGTTCTGGCTAAGATCCAAGGTGGCATAGTAATTCCAGCTTGAGATAAATTAATGAGGAAGAAATAAAGAAACATATGGAACCCTCAGTTTAGTTTGACTTACAGAAACGGAAAAGCTACCAGAGAGGTTTAAGAAAGCTTACTCATGCAATCTCCTCCAGACCAGCCGGGGCGACACTCAGCGCAGTATTGTCCATTAATAAAGAAGTTATCTTGGGGCCCCCATGTTCCGTTGTTACAGCGCTTACAATTCTCAAAAATGCTGCATCCTGCAACAGATGTAGAACAGGAAGCAACATTTCAGTTACAAGGGTGTGCGCCATACTATTTTTAAGGAAGCTCCTGTTAGTTTGCATGTGTGCGTGTGTGTTTTTATACAGGAAAATTGAATTTTTTATGAGAGGAGCAATGTAGCTGTTCTCTACCAAATCCTGTAAATTTTTCTTTTGCTTCAACGCTGTTAAAGCCATTAGGCTCAACGGTCACTAAAGCAAAACACAAACACATGCTGCTGGTTCTTGAAAAAGAAAATTTAGAAATGGTTTCCTTTATGGATGAATTTTCACTTAGGAGGCCAGCCTGTTCATAAAATGTGGAAAGCCACGTACAACTGGAGGAGTGGTATGAATTTTAACAACAATAGGGCTGGCCATTTGCCAATGAAAATGTATGATTATGGTGTTAAAACACTATTTTTGTGTAAAACTGCTATGCAGGTATTTTAATTTGAAACAGTTGCTTTTTCCTCGTGAAAGAGATAATGAGAAAATTCATGCTGTGAAGAAAAGATTACATTATTCCACAGGCAATAAAACAACTTTTAAAACTCCCATTCATGTATAAAGGCCTCAGTTTGCACATATACATGCAGTCATTCACCCAGAAAAATAGCTAAGCCTGCTGATTGGGTCGCTACATAACTCCACTAGCAGCCCACCATAATTTTGTGTTAATTAATGTTAAAAATGTTTAAAAGAAAATTTAAAATTTAACTGCTGCTTTTATGCTATTGGAAGATTTTATTGACCATAGTGAAACAAAAACTGGGCTTATAAAGGAAAACACAGAAAATACAATAAAAGAAAAACATTTATTTCAGTTAACTCCTTATAAGTGATCAATGTCAGTTAAAACAATCTGCGTGTTGGTCACAAGTTTTACATATATTTGAATGGAAAACCTTTGCATAAATATAAATTAAAAAAAAATAAATAAACAAAATAAAAAACAAAAAAAATTCTCTCATAGGGAGCGCCGTACCCCTTATTTTAAATTTTGTTTCTTACCAGGGCCAAGCGAACAAAAGTTCTGAACAATGACATTGACTTCTGCACTGTTTTTAAAGTGTAGTTTTAGCAATGGCAGCAGTGAACAAATTGTCACTGAGAATATTTAATTGACACGTGTGCATTAAAGGGAAAGTCCTTCTTTACATGTAGTTTTAGATAAATTGGAACCAAAGCAAATGGAAACTGGTTCTGGAGATTGGAAATGAGAAGAAAAATAAACAACTTCAACAGTGATTCAGTCTCTCAGTCAGCTCATGCAATAGGTCACAACATCTATAAAGCTAATGTTAAACTGAGGGTTGTGTCCATATGTGTCTGCATTTACAGTGGCATTACCTGGATGGATGATACAGGGGTCGCACTCGTTGATTGCATTGCGGCAGCAGGGCACAGCATAGCCAACTTGAGTACCCTGGAGGGGACACTTACAGCGGATAACGTCATACTCACAGCAGCCTCTGCACATAACGCTCCACTCTGGACCTGGGCAATGGTTGTACAAGTACCTGTAATCTGAAAGACATGATACATGTAGGTTAGAGATACATACTGGAATGAAAGAAAGATTAAGTTGAACCAGACATGGAGAATACATGCCAAATAACATGATTACTCTTGTAAAAAAATGGTTTGCTGTGGGCTATGGCTTAATTTGTGATTTTTGGTGTTTGTTTGTGCTGCTGGGCTTCTCTGCCCCTTAATTTCACTTTGATTTCAAGAGCCTTTTTTAGGCGAATAAAAGAGCCCTGTGCAGCTTACCCCCTCTGTGTGTTACTTCATCAAAAAGAATGGAAAAGTAAACACAATGGAAAACAGACTCAAGTGATTACTCTCTGCATGAATGCAAGCACAGTCCGTGTTTGTAAATTCTTAACCCAATAAATGTTATGTTTGATTAGATACAAAATCAGTCAAAGATGTCTGAGTTTCCGTATTATGTAACCGTGTATTTAAAAGCTAAAACAGACAAGTGAAATGGTCTTGTGGCAGACGAGCAGAGGCTGCACTTCAAACTTGGCACAGTAACAGGGCAACATATTGTACGTCCCTGCGGTCCCACAAACATGACTTCTTTGCTCTTAGCCATGAATTTGCAAAAACCACAACAACATGCTAGCTCTGTTTTTCCTCATTGTGAAGTTTCGGCTCCACAGATACAAGCAAAGAAGTGGATGTACCAAAGCAACAAATAGTGATAAATCTCTCAAAGGCTCACGATCAACTGGAGAAAAACACAGATGCCTTGGAATGTTTTGAATCCACCCTATTGCTTCCACAGTAATGATATCATAAATTGCGTCTCAGTTCAGTTTCACAGAACTCTGGCCCACTCAAGTATTTTCTACAGAAACATGCATCAACATATTGCTGACTATAAATCCTGTAATGATATTGAAATGAATCCCTAAAGGTTTTCTGAGGACACCTATTGTGCAGTTAGATTTATAACTAACTGAACTTAGTTATATAATGCAGTTAGTGCTATAAATATCATTTCCTATTCAAAACCAAAGACAGTGTGTGTTTTCTTTTAGGTGGATATGGGATCAACTTCAGAAAGCACACACACATAGAAGGACAATCAGTCATGCTATCAACTAGGGTACAGCTTCATAACAGTCAGACATTGTAGGAATTTATGTAAATTCCCATGTCACGAGGCTTACTTGAAATGCAAAGCAGATCATCTTAGTTTCCTTTGTCCCCTCTGAACTGAAAAAGAAAGCTCACACTTTCTTTTCAGTCATTTTTGTGGATTTTTGCTGACCAATCGTTACAGCCACAAACATCCACAGCGTGTTACCAGACAGCATGTTTAAAGGGATGTGTGCCGACTGCTGAGAAAAGAAATGGCGCAAAAGGAGACTTATACAAGCCCAGCATCACGCCCAGTTCTTCACATGCAGATGCTTTGTTAGGACCCCTTGGCGCCACATTGGAATTTGAAGGGTACACTTTACGCCTTGTTTCCCCACAGCTTTGTTTATGTTCAGAACTTGGACTAGACCCCCCACCATAGTGACCAAAGCAAAAGGACACACACAAAAAAGAAAAAACACTGGACGTACTTCCTATTTAGTTAAAGAAAATAATTGGAAAGTGTTTTTGTGTAACATCATTATCACTAATAGTTTTCTTACCTGAAGCAGAAAGACGGCAATCTTGACTTTATCTAATCATATTACTGGCTATTTGCTCATTTGCTTAAACAATTTTGAAAGGTGATTGTTACCTGGAAGATTGAACGTGTAATAGTTTACAACACACTCAATCTATAGCCTTTTTATCCAGCTATATTCAGGTTTCTGTGCTTTTCTTGGTCTTCCTTCTATTAGCTTTTATTTATTTATTTATTTATTTATTTATTTTATTATCCTGGCACACTGACAAACTGCGGATGAGGTAATGGGTTTTATTCCACAGTTATAAGCATTTTCTCTTTGCTTTCTTTGAAATTCTTACATTTTCTGCAAACTCAAAGCAAGACATCTTTACACATCAAGCACTGAAGCTGTTACTGATTATAGCTTCAAATAATTGCACTGCAAAATATTTTTGCTGCCCCTTTAAGCACAGAATGAAAAGAAAGCTTGTTATATGCCAGCCACTCTGCTAGATTTCCTCAATTACTATCTAAATTAGGATGTTTAAGTTAGTCAAGTTCACCATAGAGTTTCTTTATAATCCTCTTTAATTATGTTTTATACATAAAGTGGAAATAGGAAAAAAAAAATGTGGAAGATTTTTTGCAGACAAAATGAGAGAGAATTCCAAAAATGGCCTGGTGTTATATTCCCACAATAGTACACAAATAAATGGGAATAAAGCAAAAATGAAATTCTCAACATGCAAGATGTTGCAATGTTCTAAAGATTACTCAGGCTTTTTCAGGCCAAACTATTGTCTTCTCTTGTTCTTTACAAGGCAGTTTGGTGTCTAAATCCACCCTCTTTTTTCTTGACATGAAAGAGTCAAAGGACTTCATGAAAAGGTCTGGTTGGGAATAAACCTTAAACAAAAACAGAAACAAAAACTCAAAGAACAAAGTAAGACTCTATAATGAGTTATTTTTGTACTTTACAACAAACTGCATCAGTGGATAACTCATCACAGACGGTTTGGCTTCAAACCATGATGGGTTTTGGTGACATGTTTATAATCCCCCATCTACCTCAAAGAAATTGGAATTCCAATTGCAGTCTTCATTCACCCATTACTGTCTCACTTACCACCAACAATGTCATTTAAAAAAAAAAGAAATGTTTAATAGAATTACTGGACTTAAAAAACAAAACACTTAGCATTCATTTAATTGTATTTATAAAGTTGAAAACTGTTTTTGTTTTGGTTTCAGCATTACCCTAGCAAATTAGGAATTAGGTAATTAAGTAGTGGCAGACCAACACTCTCACTAAATATGTTTTTATTTAGCTTGTCCTTACTGTTACCTTGTGGAGATTTTTTTCAACAAGACATAAACGGTGTTAGAAAAGAAGGAATGCCACTGCATAGTGATTTAGGAAGTGCTGACATCACCACCTCCCCCCATGATGTAGGTTGTGTGCCTCTGGACTGCAGAACATGGTCTGGAGGGGCCATGAAACCTGATTTAATGGACATAAACATGCAAGAGTCAAAGGACTTCATGAGAAGGTCTGGTATTGTGATTGCAGAGACCACAGATGGATGTTTTTGTTGGTGTAGAGATTGTAAAAGAAGACCCCCAATTTGCATTGCAATGCAACAGAACAATTAATATTCATTCCTAAAGAAATGCCTTTCAAGTTTCCATTATTCCTTGTGCCTCTCTCAAAGTATTACATTAACTCATGAAATAGTGTCTTCAGAGTTGATAAATTCTGGACTTGACATGACTTGACAGTCTTTTTTTTTTTTTTCTGAAATCCAGTTTTGTTTTTAAGGCTGCAATGTTTTGCTCCAACGCACCATTATGGAAGTTCTCCCCAGAGTTGGACACATGCTGGAATGCATCTTAATTTTCTTGAACTCCCTCTGCTCTTTGCTTGATGCACATTTGCAGGGAGTAAAACATTCTTTCTTACTGTTGAAAGTTGTCCCTCTAATCAATAAGATTGCTACCCTGTAAAAATATTGCGGTTGTTCACTCCGTTGAACACCTGCAAGTTGTTGCTGACTGACCTGGTAAAATGTCATGTGCATTTTTATGGAAGTTTTGGAAGGTTAAAACAGGTGTTAAATTATCTGAACACAGCTGTTGACATGTAAATAGCTATTACACTTCTACTGCTCCATCACTGATGTTTTTTTTAGGTTCACTTCTCAAAAGCATTTAAAATGATTTCAGACACTGTAAAAAAGAAAAAGTATGAGCAAATTATTTTGATGTGCACAGAAACCCATAATTTAACTCAAAACTGTGATTTTACCATATACCCCCAGCTTACATGAATTTAAAGGCAAACTAAAGGTATTGGCAGTCAGCAGAAAGAGATACCCTAACTATAAAGGAATATTTTTACATATATATAAAATATCTCTTTCTTACGTTATGTGTTGTGATATACAACACCTAACACATCACTCTAGGCATGTGGAAACAAGATGTAAACATTGAGAAATGAAACACTATAAAAGATCAGGATGGTTTTCTTTTTTTCCACAGTATGTTTTCTTCCTAAGTGTGCACATTTTTGTGGGGGATGTTCATCTCCTCTTATGTAAGTCATATCTGCTTGTTCCATTCCAGACACAGAGTTTCTAAATGGACTGTTAAGCATGCACGGCATGAGTCCATCGAAAAAAAAAAAAAAAAACAACGTTTTTGACATGTAATTAATAGCACAAAATACTGGGATTTTGGCCAGGCTGGACAAAGTATAATGAGCACAATTCTCCGGTTAGGACGTCCAGGCCAGCAGGGGGCCCTGAAGACTGTTTGACTTGTCTCAAAGATGTAACCCATATGCACCAGATAAGTTAATATGATACGATTTCTAAATATTAAATTTTAAAGATTTACAAAAAAGAAAAAAAAAAAAAAGCTAGACTGTACTAGGTGTGACATGAGAATTTCATGTTTTGATTGTTATGGAAGCAAATATTTATCTTTCAAATAATTCTCAATAAATAACAGTTTTCAGGTTACTAGTGAGCAACAAATTAAACTTGACCAAGCCTGGTCTGCAAAAGTGAACTTGAGCTCCTTGAACCTTGCATACAAGCCCATCCCTTTTTCCATACTATTTTTAGCTAAACTGAACAGCCACATTACACTCAGAAAAATACCATTTCCGCCACATCCTCTTGGAGGTGATAATATCTAAGGTTTCTCAGTGTCAACACACAATGTGAAAAGAAGAAAGAGCCGCAAAAAAATGACTTTAAAGCCATTTATGTATACTTGCAAGATAGCCTAGCTTCTCCCCACAGTGTTGTCCATTAAGAAAAAAGTCATTGTAAAATTTCTCCTGTGACCTCAGAGTGTGGGGATTTGTCCTGTAACTGGTTGGTTGCTGGTTAAAATCCCTGCTGAAGTCAGTCCCAGCGGCCTTGGGCAAGACTCTTCGCCCACTTTGGTAGGCAAACAATTTGGTGGCACTGATTAGATGTTAGTCTACCCTGTGCGGCTGTGGCTACACATGAGTGTGTGTATTTAAGCGTAAAATGCTTCGGAGGCAAAACAAATGCAGGTCAATTGCCAGTATTTCTTTCACTTCTTCTGCTTATTATCCAACTCATTGTTTTTCTTTTTTCTTCTGTGTCTTTGGTACCAACTTCTGTCAAAGAATTTTATTGTCCCTGCTAAAGTACGTTGCTAGCATGGGCAAACATATGGATTGCACAAAGACATTTGCAAAGAGTTCTAATGAACCATAATGGAAAGGAAATGAAGACTGAAATCAAATTCTGTTTTGTCCCATGCAATCTTGAAACGTCACTAGAGTTCAGGCAGCTGTCTTTGTTGCAACCATCAGTATGGATTCAGATTCCACAGGTAAAAATTCCCATGACTCTGATAAACATCTGCTCAGACTAGTTGCGGTAGTGGTCTTTTGACCTTCTGAACCACTGCCAGAAGGTTTACACTTTAAAGTCAGTGGTCGTTTTGTATTTTAGGATGCGCTTAAATATAAACCTATGATTATACAAAACATTTCAAATGTGTTACAGATGATGAACTTGACCTCATGACAGAGTTAAAGATCCCACATCTGCTCTAAATGAGTGAAGCAAATCTATTTTCTACACAGCACCTCTTTTGGAAGTGAGATAAGTATAAAACTCAAATGTAGAGTCTGTTTTCCTCACATATAATTTCCCAGGAGAATCTCTTTTTCCAGTTGAGTCAAGCATCCAGGTGCTGTGTTCAGAGCCAGACTGGACATCCAAAAACTGAAATGTGGATGGTTTGGGATTTGGAAAGGAAGACTTCTCTTGAAGTGAAAACTAATGTTGTCCTCCAAAGTATGGAGCACACAAATAGCTGCTGTCAGTTGTGGGCAAAAACTATACCACACTATAAACAGCTTAAGTCTCACTTTGAAAACCCGCAATTGAAATCTGATGTCATTTTATTGACTAATTGTGGCACATCTGCAAACTAATAAATTGCTGTTCATTTTGCTGTCGGTGTTATGACCATGTATTAGATACAGCAAACATGTGTCAACAATCAATTGAAAAGACTATCCTCGCAGGGAAGTTCTGTAGTGGTAGAATCTTGATCTTCTTCCTCAAAGACAAGAAAATCCTTGAAGAAAACCTGCTAGAAATAGCAATAGAGGCTGAGGTCGCAGTTCACCAGAAGGACAGTCACCCTTAACATTTAGTCAGAGCTATAATGGCATAGAACAGATGGAAATGCACATACAAATTTTATACACGACAATCTATAATAATGCTGAGAATTTAATGAAGAGACCCTATTATATACTCTCCTCCTTAGAAATGTTATGAAACTGATTTGATTAAGGTCTAAACCACAGAGTGGGCATGAGCAATTATTTTATATAACATAACCAGGGCACTGTTTCTACCTGTGGTAGTTTTCTTCTTTATATATTTTGAATTTACAAACCTGTTTCCACAGTTTGACAGTGCTGGTGTCACAGCACAATGAATGCATTTTAGATTACTATGCTAAATTTAGACTGTTGCATAATAATGCTTTTGAATTTATTTATAGCCTTTGATGGCAACCATCCTTGTGTTAGCTTTCACACAAGTTTTATGTTTCAAAGTACATTTTAAATTAATCAAAGAAAAAAAAGAAACAAATATAACTTCTCCAAGTTTCAAACAACTTACTAAGTTCATCTGATGTTAGTTATAACTGAACTTCTTGCCCAGAAAATCAAGAAGTTCAATTATATTTTTGTTTTGCCTCAGTTCAGGGACAATTTTGGAGGAATGTTCCTGCCATAAATGACAACTGGCAGTATTTATATGCAACTAAGTAAATACTTTTCCCCCTGACAAAATAAATCTTATTTCACACTGATATATTTTGGAAAAATAACTTTTTTACAGCAGCTGTGAGAGGAAGCACAGTGGAGGTTTGAGTTGTAAAGGAGCATTCAATTTCTTTTTCTTACTGCCCACAGCTGTCTGGTATGTTGAGGTCAGAGTGATTTAGTTATCATCCAAAAGGGGAAAATCCCAGGGCAGCAATGTGGTCACTGTGTTTCTGAAGATACCAGAGAGCAAGGATTTGATTGCCCTGTCCGCGTGTCTTGACTTGAGTAGGTTCCTTAGGCTAGAAACCACCAACAAAATTAAATGTGTGACCACCTTATTCGTCTCTGTGGGTAAACAGTGTGATGGAACGAGTATATAACTTAAAGTGTCTGGTTTTAAGCTTTAGATTATAAGGCTGATATGAAACTCGACCTTGTTATTTCATTCATGCACTTCTTAATTTACTCTGTCTCTGTTTAAGTAAGCAAAACAAATTTTCAATTAAATAGAATAGATATAAAAATACAGACCAGCCTTTTTTCTTAATATTTTGACAGATTAAATGTTTTCTATTTTACGTCAGCCGGGATTATTAACACCAGGAAAACAAAGTATTTTTTTTTTTTTTTTTTTCTGTCTAAAAATTCAGAAATTTAAAAATGTTAACAATTTGGGAAAGCCAAGAAAGCAAACGGCCTCAAAAACTCAAAATAGGTAATTTACAATAACTGGGTTAGATGGTGACACATGCTTGGATGTACTTTAATCCAACACCTGACACATTGTGTTTTGTGACAGCCTGGTAGAAGTCTAATCAACAGAATTAAACTGTGATATTAACACCATATGATGCCCTAATATTATGCGATGCAGGATGGAAACAGAAGGGCTGAAAGACCAGACAGGGAGAAAAAGGCCATTGTTTTTGCAGTAGCATAAAAAAAGCCCAATTACAGTTCATAAATACACTCAAAGACAAAGACTTTAATGTTTGGTTACATGTTTTGTCGCCATTCCAAAATTTGAGGTTGTTTTTCTTTTGAGAATTTTTTTTTTTACCAACATCACACTTGGCAAAAAATCAAAGCTTTGATCTCAGGTCCGTAGAAAAGACATGGACAGCGCTAAAAAGGTCATTTTTGTGTGTACACAGATGTTTTATCTATGTATATGGATAAGTATTTCAATTTATATAAATAAAATGAGAAATTCTAAGTCTCTTTTTTGTTAGTTTTTTTTTTTTTTTTAGGAAACATTTGGATATAATGTTGATCTTGACTAAGCTAAGCCAGAATGTATTTGGTCCGATTTAGCATCCAAAAATAAGTAAGCAAACATGTTTTTGTGCAGTGTGTGTAAATATCTGGTTAAAGATATATTTTTTACATATGCAAGCATGAATACTTGCTTCTCTGGTGGGTGCTGCCCAGGAACACAAAAAAAAAAAAAAAAAGCATTTCTGTGTGGGCTTTAACTAAACACACCTCCTCTTGTCAGAACAACAAGGGAGAGAGAACGAGAGATACCAAACAGGAAGTCTTAAGCACATCAAAATGCAAAAGAGGGACACCAAAACATGACCAAACCATCATAAATGCAAATAGAAACAAATGTGTAAACAGCCCCCAAAGAGAGGATTTTTTTTTCCTCTCATTTTAAGAGGAAACCTTCTTCAGTTGTGCAATAGAAGTTCTATCATCAGCTGATTATGAAACAAGACATGCAGAAAGTGATTCAGCTGACAACATAAGTATCGGCCAAAGGGAACTGTTTCTTCATAGCTATATGTCCCACTCACTAGTATTACTTGTTAATTGTACATATGAGTTTTCAATTAACCTGAAGCATCCTAAGAGGAATCAGACCAAAGGGCAGAGGTTCAGTTTGGAGTCTTAGACACAATTTATGGTACACAGATTAGAAAGAGTTACTGACTCAAACGTGAGTCATGTCTTCCAGTGGTTCAAGTGGTCATGGTGAGCAGGGAGAGACAATCCTGCTCACAGCACGCTTGAGCATTTAAAGAGGGGAATCTGAGACAATGGGGAACATGTGCCAAGATTCAACAGGCTTATTTGGACTCTGAGTGCCTAAATTCACCTCCAGGAATGTATGACGGCATCTGACTTTTGCTTTGTTGGCGATTCTTTCAAAACAAAAACATTTCCACGCATTCTCTCAAAAGCAGCTGAAAAGATGAACATCACAAAGTAATTATCTTCAACTAGACTTCACAGGCATATTGTTGTTTCACGATGAGGGATGTAAGACAACATCTTGCATTGACTTGTATGTATTCACTATAACAGCAATAAAATAGACTTCACATCCCCATGATCCTTTTGTTGCAGAGTGATTGGGCTGACAAGAGGAGAGGGAAAGGCAAGAGCACAGATGCTGGGGTAATGAGAAAAAACAAATAAACTCTGAGCTTGGAAGAGGGAGACAAACAAGTGCAGTGAAGGTAAATCATAGCACAGCTCTTACCGTAAGGCCATGCTGTCCCCAAGGGCAAAGAGATGAAAATAAGGGAGACAGAGAGGAGCCAGCCCTCTCTTCTGGACATAACGGTGTTGGTCAGTCGGATATTCCGAATGCTCCCGCGGGTTTGCCCCAGCTGTTGTTCTTGTCCCGCAGACAGCATGCTGCAGTCTGTGCCTCTGTTTACTTTCTGAACTCAGCTGACATTACTCTCTCTTTGCCTTTCATTCCTTCCCTCCCCCTCCCTTTTATTTCCCTCTTTCTTGCCCAGTGTCTTTCTCTCTCAGTTTCTCCCTCTCTTGCAGCTCCTGCGGTTCAAGTTACAGCCCAGCCTTGGAAAGGAGTTCCACTGGCAGTGGTCTCCCAGAAAAAGAAACAACTCCCCTTGCCTCACTTAAACACCAATATCACAGCTGATGAATGAAAGCAAGTGTTTTATGCTTATAACTCATAATGATCTCACACACACACGCACGCACGCTCACGCAGAGCTGAAATGTGTTACAGCCGGTTTGCGTTCCACACCCTCTCTGCCACGATCCTGTCAATTATGCGGCGACAGAATTTATGTCTCTGTCACTGGATGTGTGTTCATGAATAAAAAAAAAAAAAAATCCTGAGGTCTGTGTTATTCAAGTTCACACAAGTAAAAATTGCCGCAGCTGTGTTTAGTCTCAGAGAGCAGTAAGTGTTTTACAATAGAATGAAGACAAGTAATTAATTTGAGATTAAGTGAATAGCACACCCACTGTGTTTAAAAGCCACTCCTCCGATTTCTTGTGATTAAACACTTGAGCTAAAGGAGACTGATACAGAATGGAAACTCTGTAAAACCCCAGTTAAGGAAAAACAAGCTGTGAAAAGGTTTCAAGGGTTCTTACTGCTGACTTCAGCTTTTAATGTGCAACACTATGTAGAAAAGTGTGTACAAAGCAAGTTACTTAAAATAGTCAGTGAACTTAGTTTGCTATTATGTGATAGAGGAACGAAAGTAGTGTGGAGTTGTGCCCCAAATATAAAACTGGATAGAAGACATCTGTGTGCATCAATTTTCAAGTTTTACCAGTGATCATAAGTTGGCTACATTTAGACCAGCTCTGATAGAAACTACACTGTTGCTTCTCTGGCTGTATGTTTGGAGCTCCATCAATCTTCCTATCTACTCTGACCAGTGTCAGTGTCCCTGCTGAAGAAAAAACCAGGGTGGTCACAGAAGCAAACATATACACGACAGAGCAACAGTGATCTGGATTTCATTAAACTAAAAATGGTAAGAGAGTTACGTACTGTAATAACGGCTGTTGACTGCACTTAAAATCTGTCTGGACCATTAGTCACACTACCACTCTCACAATGATGTAATTTTGCTGCTCACACATAATTGGGTCTTAGAATGCCCTGAAGGAGAACGGTTTTCATACGGGATGGCAGACTTAAAAAGCTTATTTCTTTTAATGGGTGTTATACGTAAGCTACACAAGTTTCAGAAAAACATCTCTGCACTGACAGCACAATATAGGTTGAAAAGGAATTTGCAATATTAAATTCCACTGAAACTACAGATTCCCTTTTCAGAACAACACAGACTGTTGGATGAAACAGCAGCAGATGTTGAGGTTTGCATGACAGATTTGTCAAAAAAAAAATGATCAGAAGTCCTGCTTTTATTTATTTTTTTTTCCCCTTTCTTTTGGAAAGCAAACTCATCTGGCAAAGTTTTTGTCTGACATTTTGATTTTACTCAATAAAAGGGTAATGATTTAATTTTGACAACCTCTCTGTCACATGACACAATTGCACATTTGAATGTCTAAGTGAGTCACTTTTGGAAGCCTGGACAGGCGCATTGTGGCATTTCAGGACAGAAGACTAACCAAACCGTTGTTATTATTGTGTTATATTTATGTGTGATGTTCAGTCATAGGGCACACATGCAGTTACTCTTGGCTGAAAACTAAATTCAAAGTTTTGCGCAACAGCAATGCAAATTCTGCAAAGTTAAAAAATATTTTGTGATGTTTTCCACTTTGCTGTGAACTAAATGTGACAAGTGACTCGTCGGTTTTGCTCTCAAACTGCTTTACCAGATGTCCTAAACACCAAAGCAAAACTTAAAGAGACATCTTGAAAGCACTCGAGACTGAAGAAAAATCCTCACAGCTCATCTACATTCATCATCAGTCATCTTCATCTTAAGGTTAAGTTGGTTTTGCTTATCCCTAAAAGTTGAAAATTACACCAAAACTCGTTATATCTTTACTATGTCATATCATAAATGGAAAATCACATTTTGTAAATGTTTTACATAAAGGGTCTAGCTTACAATATTTTCAAATCAATTTTATCTGCTGTTTAAATGTTCCACAGATCATAACGTTCTGTGACGATGCTAACAAAAAAGAAGTACAGTATTGATTTCTTCCATCTGGCTCTGGTTAGTTGAAAAAAAATAACAAATTTTTATATGGTCTTCAGGATGTGTTTCATTTCATTGAAATTCCTTATGAGGATTATTTCATCTGTTGTTCTTAGCCCAGTGGGATTTCACGTTGAATGTAAAAGTTAACTTGGAACGCAGATCAAATGACCTGGGGCAGGATAATCAGATGACCTCAGACATTTTCAAAAGCAACCAGATCTTGAGTCCAAAGCTGTACTGTACTGTGAGAATGTTGTTGGAAGAAACACTTTGATGTTTGACTGATGATAACAAATGTTTGCACAGAAATTCTGTGCTTGGTTATCACTGAGCACTAAATGACAAACATCATGGCACAAAATGTCTGCTTTGATTTTTTAGACTGAAAATGAAATGGAACATTTAATTTACTGAGGCCTGTTAAATGTTGGATAAAGTTCTCAAAATCTGCAAAGAAAAAAAAAAAAGCCCACTTTTTCACTTGACACAATGCAATCAAGAACGTGGCGTTCTTCTGGCAACTCTCAAATCAAAACTCACACACTGCCAGACAGGGAGACATGAACATTTTTTATGAATGTAAATGCTAATAAACAGTGTCTTGCTAGGTCCTTCTTGAAAAAGAGATTGTAGATCTCGGTGAGGTTTTTATCTGGATAAATAAGTTATGTGCACATTTTCTTATCTTTAGAGTTCAGTGCGTTTTACATTATTATGCATTTAACATTGTTCATGCATATAGTAGATGCATTTCATTTTTTTTTCTATCGCAGCCTAAATCTTATTCACACTTGATTTTAATGTGGTTACTTAGTTTTTGAAAATTTAAACTTGAAATAAGTAATAAACTTAATCACATAACAGGAGTTGAAGCAACCTGCTTCCATCATACGACTCACCTACTGAATTTTTTGTGACTCTAACAGAACTCCATAATAGTTTACATGGACACCAAAATTTCAGCTGCTGCCCTCTTGCACGCCATCTTTTCCCAAATAGAAACAGGGAGTTAAAAGAAATGTCAGACTTCTTATATAATGCAAAAAACGCATTCAATATGGAAACAAAAGTATTATTAAGCGCTTGCTGTAGATTTTTTTTGTTTTGATTTTCACGACTTTTATAATGTGTATTTGCTGTTTCTAGCTCTTGGTTGTATTGGCATTTACAAAGCCAGAGTTTTTTCTGTTGTTAAAAATGGAATACATATACATCTCTCAAAGAGAAGGCTGTGTTGACAGGAGGGTTTCCATCAAACTATAGTTAGGAGGGATTCTTATTACTGCCATGTTACAAATGGCCTTTTGGTTTAAAACTTTTCAACATTAAATTCTAACTACCACGCACTTCACATTTTAAAGAGCTTGCTTATACAACATTATAACAGCACAGTCATTAAATGTACAAATTATTAAAATATTTTTCATGTTTAATTTCCCCACAGAAAGTTAATGGATTGCTCTTAGAAGACTGCACTGCAAATGAGGGTTCTGTTAAAAAAGTGTTATTTCAAAGACATGACTCACCAATGAAAAAAAGATTTTATATCCAACTAATTACTGTCTGGAACCAAATGCCTCAGACTTTGAGGAAATATTGTTTTGATTATATTTAATGCCTTTAACAAGATCAGTTGTGGGACGTTAGTTGGCAGAAATAGGCATATATAACTTTTCCAGTAGCATCAAAATAAATATCAGATTGGTGGCTTAGGAAAACAGTAAAGACAAGCAATCAGACTTGACAAGTTTTTGGTCACTGCTGAAACTCCGCTATGATCTCACCTCAATTTGCCATGTTGTATATATAAAGTACTTTTTTTAAGGACATGACATATTTAGTGTAATGTAATTTTTTGTCCTCATCTAAAATCATTTACTCATCAACTTAAACTTAAAACTTGTCCATCTGTCACACAAAGTGAAATGGGGTCAAAAAAGTTGGTCGATGTTGCAATGTTATGACCTACAGTGGGAAAGGGTTGTGTCAAGCTTTCTCGGGCGTTGCAGGATCGGCTTTAAAAATAAACATTTGGACTTCTGGTATGTTGTTATCCTGCTGCAACCAAGCTAAGTATATGCAGCTTTTTCCTTCTGCGTGAGATTTTACACAGAAGAATATTTTTGAATCATTCAGATGACATCACATCAGTGAATTTTATTCATTTATCCGTCATGTCACAGTAGTTAAGAGACAGTTAGTCATGTGGAAATCATTTTCTCATCACCAAGTTCACGATACGACACAAGTTCTCAAGCTGACAGCATCACATTCGATCAAAGTAAATGGCCCCCCTTGGCTACAGTGATTGGTAAATCTCATTACCAACCACATAAAGAGAGCAGGGGAAGGGAAGAGTATTACAAAAAGACCATCAGTGCCTCAACAGTGCAAATAACAAACATCTGGTTTCATTTACAATGTTTATCACAAAAGGTTTACAGAATGTATTAGCAAAATGCGCTCAAAAGGAATATCGGATTAGCTTATGAATTTTAGCTGAAATGTCATGATAATGCCAACTCACAGCTGCCACTTAATTGCGTTAAATAAAACATGTAAAAACAGGCCCAGCATGTTTTAATGTTAAGAAATCCATCATTGGAATTGCTGACCAAAGGCACAGATTAAACATCATTGCCTTTTCCCATCCCTGACATCTTGCAGAGTCAGACCTGCCTTTTCCATTAGATGTGGTGGATGGAATTAAGGCTGGCTGTTTTAAAAGTAAAAGGCAGATGCCAGTAGCAGCTCTTGTTGAAAAACTCCAATGGAAGGTGTGCCAGGACCATGGTACCACAAGATGCAGTTGTAGTAATTTAATGGGGCAAGACCATTTCAAATGGGATGCCAAATGTATGGTTCTCATTTATGTGTTTCACTCTGGAAAGAACCCTTCACTTGAGAAGAATTTATTTTCGTCTGTAAATCTTTTAAACTTATATTTTCTAACATTTTCTCATTTTGTATAAAGTAGCAAAAACATACTAAGGTCTTTAGACTCGCAATTTTTCCTTTTGATTTAGTAAAGAACATAAGAATCAAGAGTAACCCTTGATTATAATTGATTATGAGTGATTATAGTAACCCAAGAGTGACCCTCATCACATAGTGACTCTCACCACCTGAACCTTTAGAAATGTCTTAATGATAAAATTGTATGTATTTTATTATCATTGTACGTGATAAACCAACACAAAGTAAAGCCATTGATGAAAAGTGTAGTGTGCAGTTAGTCGGACCAATTTACAATGATACTTTGTATATTTTGGAGTGCAATAAATGCTCTACAAGCACCAATAAGCAAAATAAGCTAAAAGTATGATCAGACTTTGGTCAAATGCAAACAGTGCTTCAGACCTTGAATAGAACACAGCATATGACTCTGAACACAACATCTCCATGGAGAAACACGGTAGTGGCAGCATAATGCTGTGGGGAGATCAGGTCAAAAGTTGACATCCCTGCAGGATAACAACACTAACTATACAGCTAGAACTGTAAAGCATGTTCACGTGTTGAAATCAACTTTTCAATCTCTAAGATCTACTTTAAGTCAGAGAAAATAGTTGTAAATTGCTTTGTCTAAGCAATTTACAACTTGGTGTTAGGTAAAGGGGGTAGAGGGAGTGGCAATTGTTAAATGTGCAAAGATGCCAAGATATCACAAAACACGAGTATGAATGTCACCTAAATGATAAGGAAGCATCTTTTTTTTTATATCTTTTTTTAACATATTAATTTTTTTCTAACCACTTCCTAGTTATCCTCTGATTTATCCCAGTATTACAGAAATAATTCCAGTATAAAAGTCATGTAGGTCTCCTGTTGTAGTAAAAAAAAAATGCAGAAAAGTTCAAAGTTTCTGGATGCTTTTACAATTACTATGCAATCACAGGCCCCTGGAATTGCATGATGGATTTCTCATCTTAACCTTTCAACATGGCAACATGCATGCCAGGCTAGATAAAATGAGACACAGTTCTACGTGAATAAAATTTTAAATTGTGGCCCCCGTATATATAATACCTTACACTTCAAAGCTTTCCGGGTGATTGAAATGCGCTAGATTAAAGTAATATCTCTACTGGTATTTCGTACAGCTTTATGTCCTCACTCTTGGTTTCAGGTCACACTCCAATTTGTCCTCATACTTTCTTTGATTCACATAAATCCATAATTCAGGTCATATGAATTTACAAGCTGCTAAAGCTTAAAATTCATCCTCCTGCATTCACGCCCCATGAAGTTATACAGCTATGGCTGCACCTTTGGCTCCTGATAACAGACTTGGATTGAATTTTACATTCCGCTGCGTTCTCCTAATTCAAGTGGAAATGGTCACAACAGCAGAACCACAGTAGTTCTAAGATTATTATAGCAGGGTCAAGGGAATCTAAATAAAGTATGCAATACATATAGTGCACATATTTGGGTGTGTTCACAGGCTTGTGTGACCGGCTGACCCCCACAAGTGTAGCTGGAACCCTCTCAGGACCACACCATTATGCCTTGCAAGTCTCTATTGCATTAATCTACTGTTTGACCATGATATGAACCATCTGCAATAAGGTATTTGATGTGAATCCTGAGGGGTTTTTTCATGAACGCTGGTTGACAAAGCTCTAAGTCAGCACTTATTTTGATAGGAAACAGTGATGTCTGCATTACAGCATTTGTGAGATATCTGCAAACCTCACGTTTCCTTGCTAACTTTGGCAAAACCAAGTGTAAAATCAGCCAGAAGTTGCAAATGCCATAAAATAGAAACACACATGTTCCCTTTTGGCTTTTACAACTCAACATGGCCCTTGAAGCAAAAAGATTTATAAAATCAAACAGGGGGAAATACGATAAGTTATATTTTGGCCCAAACACTTACTGTTCCATTCTGTTTTATTTTTCTTAGAGCAAAAGGCTGTTGTTATATTGCGTTGTTTTTTTTGTTTTTTTTTTACAAATTCTGTTTTCAAAGTTGATTGTACAAACCCTTTTTGCTAACATTGGACTTGGAGTTGCACTCCAAGTCTTTTGAACTATGTTTCCACTAGCTTTTCAGATCTAGAGACTGAAGTTAAAAAAAAAAAAAAAAAAGGAGCTCCATCTGTCAAGTTGTGTGTTTGTTGAGTGGATGCAGAAAAGCTGAGATGAGTAGATTTGAATATTTAATGGAGAAAAAATGCAAACCAAGACTTACAACATAAAAAAAAAGAAAACATGGGGAGCCATTGGACACCAAAAACATCAGGAACAAACAAAAGCAGAAGGAACATGACTGTGGGAAAAGGATCAAACGCGATTAAATGGGATGAACCAGCAAGGAGGAACTGAGAACGAGTTGTATATACATTGGGAAGGTTGATTGATGAACAGATGATTGATTAGAAATGAGTTGCAGGTTTGAGGGAGGAGAGAAAATGGCACTGGGCATGAGGGAGTTTACACAGAGGACTAGGAAATAAATCTAACACTGAAGAATAACTAGATCCAGTTTTTTTCAAACTCTGATCCCCCGGACCACTGGTGCTCTTCAAGCCACTGCAGGTAAACAACCGTTTATCAGCGCTGCCATTTATTTGCTGTGATCAAGCAAATGATTGTGCTTCAGAACAATAATGGTTAAGTGGTCACGCAAAAGAAAAACTGATGATACCCAAGGACATAAAACAATGTCAGGACACCTTATATAATGGCAGGAAGTTTGTTTTGCAATGTCATTTTTTCAGTACTGAGAACTAGATTTTCCTCTGAATTACATTTTGATTTGAAATCAAATGATATCAACTCTTTCCAGGGATGTTTCTGGATTTAAAAAAAAAAAATCTGGCTTTGAACTCTAAAACAACAAAACAACTTTGACATTTAAAATACAGGATGGGAAAGACAGTCCCTGTACTGAAAACATTGGAATGATGAAGAATAAGATAAAAGGTAACTAAAGTATGACAAGCTTGAGAGACAGCGTTAAGAACCAATATGGAGTTGTGAAGTTTTTGAGATGAAACACATTCTGTTGAACTCTGTCTGCTCATTTTCCTGCAATGTCTGTCATTTTTGTTTATATAAAGGCTGTTATGTCATTGCCACAAAACTACATCTTCAAGGCCAGTAATCCAGACAACTGTCTCACACTGACAATTTGTTTGGTGGTGTCATGGAAACAAGGTTTCTGTTTTCTTGTTTTTGTTTGATTTTTGTTTGTTTTGTGCATGCCCTTTAGTCGAACACAAAGGTTGTGGCACTGCACTGGAAATAATTTGGTCAGATACCATGGAGTAAAAGAAAAGAAAAGAAAAGAAAAACAAGTTTGATACTTTAAGACCGGAACTAAAAATAAACTTCAAGTTTAAAATTATATCGGTTAAATATTTCAGCTGCAAGCTTTTCTACTGGTTGATTAGTTTCCTATTTTTGATCTCTGGTATTTTTTTCCAAGATTTTTTTTATTTTTTTTTATTACCTCATAGGAGTGCCTCGCTAGGGCCAAATGCTTTCGACATTGTCTCAGTGACATAAGTGGCATTTTAGCTGTGGAATGGAACATTTGACTTTAGGATCCACATTTTATAGAGAAGAAAGATCTCTGGTGAGGCATAATGTGGAACAAAACAGCAGGAGAGGGATCATGATGATTGTGCTGGCTGTCAGGGTGTGGGGTGTGGATGTTGTACTCCACCCTCACAACGCTTGATATGCCAATGGTATTTATAACTCCATTATTTTAGGACAACAGAAGGTTTGTTGGCTCTCAGACTTAGCAACACTCGTTGAATAAGTTTTCATTCTCTTGGCTCATTTTAGGTGGAGGATCTGAAATGAAGAAAAAGAAGAAAAACATTCCAAATGTCCATGATACAAACTGCTAATTTTCATAATCGCTTAAGAAATCAGCAAATATTGCACAGAGATTTTATGTGTAGAGCAGCCTCTTCTGGACAAAGCTGGAATTGCAAGCCAAGAATCAAAATAAAGCACAATATACAGTATATGTGTGGTTATTGTACACTCTACAAGTATTCAAGGATACCAGCATTCAGACATCAATCCATATGACTGAGTTCCTGCTACATTTTTTTTTTTTTTTTTTTTTTTAATGAATGGGACTGGATTCAGGGACTTGGTGAATTTAAATGCACAGCAGTTTGGACAACAATCAGTTAAAATTACAAATGGAGACAAAAAAATAAATAAATAAAAAAAAATACACTAAGATACAAGGTGTGCAGGAACACAAATCCAAACTTTGAGACTTTCAGTTTAGCTCAAGAAAGGTGATGCAAGACTTTACATCAAAGAGTATGTTGCTGTGGCAGCATGCATGCTTTCTCTGAGGTTGTTTACTAAATCAATTACCCTGATCATTTTATTGCAGCAAAAAAAAAAGCACATTAAAATCCTTTGGTCAATTTTATGCTCTTGTCCCCACTAACCAGCCACACCCCTCCCAAGTTCCAATTCTCTCCTCCTTAAATGCCTTTTCCGTGTGGCATGAATTTAACAAGGACACAAAGAAATCCATTTGAGGTTTCAGTCCATTTTGATGTGATAGAATCATGTTTTTTTGCAGATTTTCATCATGCACAGCTGGAAATTATTGGAGCTTAGCAACAGTGTAATAGTTAGACTGTTGTCATAAAGGAATGGAAACGGCCAGCAACAGAGCTCTGACAGGCTAAAGGGTGCCAAGAAAATATTCCTGCCACTTATATGGCACCGCAATCAGTCATGACCATGTTTCTTTGCCCAAATTCTGACTCTACTTTCTGAATGTCACAGCTGTTATGAAGATTCTCTGGCAGTGGTGGTTGCTGAAATGGGCGACATCACGGGCAACTGCCCAAAATTAGATACTACACCCCCTCGCCCACTTTTGGCCCCGAGCTCCTCAAATACTCTTCCTCTCCCCTTTCTTACAACTGGAGGATCTAGGAACTGGAAAGGCGATTCACCCAGGTGGCCAGATAGGCTAGAACCCCCTCTGCTCTCCGGGCAATCTACGCGTACATATTTGCGGGTGCAACAATAAAAACTCTATCTTGATTTTCCGTTCCATTTCATTTCTTGGAATAAAATACAAAACATTACATTTCAGGCATTATGCAGAATGTGCAATTATGCAATGTGCCGACTGATGTCAAATTTCCTCCGACAGAACCAGTTTGAAAGCACAATGCAGTGTTTCATTTTGGCTATGTTGTATCTGAAAATACACTGAGGCACATGGCCCTCTAATTTGCAAGTTTGGATGTTAGTTCAGAGGTCTTACAGCAAGAAGGTCACTGATTTGACATTGTGTATAGGTTAATTGTCAAATCCTTGAAGTAAGTGTTCAGAGTTGTGTGTCTCCATGTTAGTCCTGCAACAGACCGCTGACATGGCATCCTTTGGCCGCTGAGGTGGACTCCGGCCTCTTTTGTCCTCTGGAATACAAAATATCTTGACAGGCAGTCCAGCATTAATTTGATATAGATGTAAATATTTAATCCAATGCTTTGAAAAGGAATATTCTGCCACCTTACAACAACTAAGTGACATAATGTATAATTTTTTTTAAAAAAGCTCAAGTTCAATCAAATCTCATGGACAGCATTTCCTAAAATCAATTTTATAATCTAAACCAAAGATTCTTAATTAGATATATAAATTGAATTTGAACTCAGTACTTAAGCCTGGACTTTAATTGGCCTTTCAATATGCACACTTTGGATTTTTATTTGCAAAAAACCCCTGCAGATTTTGTATAATTTTCATTGCACTTTATAATTAATACACAGTTTTTTGCTTATCACAGAAAGTTCCAAGAAAATGTCTAAAAAAATTAACTTGCATAATTAAAAACTTTGATCTGAAAATATTCACCTCTGTAAGATAAGCAAGTTTTATACATTTTTTTTTGTTTCTGTTCAGTACTTGACATTGTTTTCCTCTAGAGGGAGGCATGACACACAAATAATTTTATCAGTTTGAGACTGAACGAGATGAAGTGAGGAGGCATGCTTAGGCTTATGTTATTAATTCTACCAAGAAACTTCTACAACTAATGAAGTAAAATGATCAAAGTAACAAGATGAGACCAACACCACACAACATATTACCTCTCATGTTGCACATTAAGAGTCTCCCGGCACCATTCACTGTTAGGTATTTTTGAAACATGCAAAACTGAGCTATTATAGAGAAGAAGACCAGAAACAGAATCCCTGCGGTTAAACTAATAATAAAACAATAGCAGGGAACCACAACTAATCACTTTGATCTTATGCTATCATTTATTCCAACACTGCTGCTGAGTTTTGACTGTTTGATCAATTCTTTTCTTTTATCACCGCTGAGTCACTGCCACCTCAACATGGTTTGCTAAATTATTCAATTGGACCTGCTTTGTTCTTAATAGCAGTGATCATTCTTGCTTAAACGGGATAATGTATGTGCTGACAGGCAACAGCGATACAAACCCCATATCCTGCGGGACACAAATCTATCAGTGGTGAACGCCTCGTCTTCCACATTGGTAATTCCGGGCACCAGCGGCGCACAGGCAGGTAAAATACACTCAATCTCAAGGTGTCTGGGAAAGACTTGCTCCGTAAATGACCAAGCTTAAGCTCTTCCTGTGAATGAAGCTGTTTTTTTACGGGCTGACGTGTACTGGGTAAATTTACTGAAAAGCTTAAAACTAGATGAGAACTATAATCTATTTCTAGCTCACAAATTTAAACCAACACTATTTCTACAATACAGTTTAAGCAGTAGAACTATGCCTGATGTGTGTAAAAGGCCTCAACGTTTCATATCATATAGCATCTTTGAAAAAGTGCTTCCTGCCATGCACAAGCTTTCGTTTGCACTCTAAATACACAAGACATTTTAAGGAGCTGTAGAGGGGTCAATTTATGGGAAGAGAACCGTTGACTTGACTGAACTTGTCCTCGACTGAAAAAAGACAACTTTACCACTAATCCACAGCAGTTCAAACTAGAGTCTAACAGAAATATGTTAAATACGAGTTAGTAATATACATCCATAGTAATATACTTTAGAGATGGATGAATGCTGTGACTCAGATTGGAATTCAAGTTATAACATATGATCTTGATGCATTTAATTTGCCACATCGTATAACTTAGGCAGCTTCTGGTGTTATCTTTCTTTTAGAGAGTTATCTGTAAAATTGCTAGATTTTATTATTATTTTTTTTAAAGCATATGCTTTTCATCTAAAAAAAAAAAAAAGAGAAAAAGCTAAATTGTCACAATCTTGCATATTACTGCGAGGCACGCAGTTAAAGGAGGAAAAAGCAAAGAGAGCTTTATAAAACAAACCAACTCTTTGTTGTTCTTCAAATGTTTGCCTGAAAGTGTGGCCATCTGTGGCTTGTTTTTCTACCCCTCCTCCAATCCAAAGTGCTCTCAACACATTCAGCCTCATGGGTAGAAAGGGGATAAAATTCCAACAGGTCACTTTTTTTGCCCAGAACGCTGACCTTTTCCCTCCTTTAATGCCCTGACACAGCTATTACTTCTGCTGAAGAACCATTAAAAGTCTTGTCACTAGGGAATATAAATCTTCAGGCTCGAACTACATAAACCTTTAAATAATAGAGATAAAAATAACCATGCTGTCAACACTTTTATGTTATTCATTGGGATTTTATGTGATATGCAAAGAAAAAGCATGTCATATAAATGAAAGGAAGGACGATTGCGTAATTTGTTAAATTTTTGCAAAAATAGTCTGAAACGTGTGGCATGCATTTTTTTTATAGAGCTACACTGAAATAAAACTTTGAGCAACCTCTTAAATTGCAGCTTGAAGTCTTTTAACGCATGTCTCTACCACTTGTGCACATGCAGGGACTGCAATTTTTCTCGTTCTTTTCCTGCAAAACAGCTCAATTTGTATAGACAACATATTCAACTATCAATTCTCATACCACATGTTCTCAATTGGACTTTGCATTTAAGTCTTGACTTTGACTGGGACATTGTAACCTCATGAATGTCCTTTAATCTGGTCCATTCAATTACAGCCCTGGCTGTTTGCTCATGTGTATCAGTGACTTCTAGTACAATCGGGGCTGGGAAAACATAACCTCATTTTTAAGTAGCACAAAAAATAAATTGCAAGTGTAGTTTTTATTATAGTTGGAAATCAACAAATCAAATTAATTCTGAAGGCTGTCAAATTCTGAGATACTCTCTGCTCCATGTTGATTCTATCAAACTCATGTCCTGTCCGGACATCTAAGGAGTATTTTGAAAATCAACTGAATGCATTGGAAATACCACTTACCCTAACCATAACCCCTGTTTCTTGTCAACTGACATGTTTACAGTTTATCCCATATGAAAAATAAATATTAAAGTGTCACGCTGCGGATCTGCTAATGCCACAATCGACTGCTCATTTTGAACTCTAAGATGTGGCGTGTGGGTTTTTTTCCATCTGTATTTATACTGCCCATCAAACCCACAGAGAATGTACCACCGTTAAAAGGAATCATGCTCATCTTCAAGCATCTGTTAAAATTTCCTCTGGATACCTTGTTGAAAATATTCAGTCTGTCTCATTGGTGGTTACTTTAACTGGATTGAAATCTGCAGAGGGATGGAGGTTAGTGAGGAAATGCCTGCAAACCACAACACTCTTTGCTTGCACATGCCCTACAGTAAACTCCAGTTTGGAATGAGAGCACGCACTTTGCTCAGCTGCATGCACATCAGCTGCTAAATATTTCAGTGGAATATTAGGAGGCTACCTCCATCTCTAATCTCGCCTTTTAAGAGCTGGATAAAAGCCAAATCAGAAAGGGTAATTCATCTTTAAAAAAAAAAAAAAAGAACCTTATGGACTCATGACTTTGTTAATAATGGTCAGATGTACTTAATCTTTCTTCCCCACCTCCTCCCCTTAAATTACAAAGAAACGTCACCAGAAAGTACTCGGCACACTTCAGTCAATGAGCAAGTTAACAGGAAGGAGAAAGAAAGAATTCCATTCCTGACTTATTAAATAGGGGACTTGGCATGCCAGGTCAAGGGTTGTAATCCAGAAGATTGGACACTGATTCTTTAATCAAGTTGCTCCACAGTACATCTCCTTCCTCCTCTCCCGATTTCACTCTTGCAAGAGAGTCCCCCTTGTGTAGCACTGAATTTCAATGGCCCACTGCTGTTTCTGATCCACACTCATGCACATTCTCCCACCACCCCTCTGCTGCATTGAAACCAGATGGAGATTGGGAGTACAGTGCATCCATAAACTAACCCTTCTCCTTTCCCTCGATGGCTACAGAAGAAATTAGGAACACTAGCCCATTCATTGGCAAGATGGCAACTGGCTGTTCTTCAGAAAACCTTGAGTTTGCATAACAGTGTACTGGCAAAAACAGACCTGTGAGACCACAGAGAAGAGTGGAATAAGGCTGCAGTTTGGGTGGCTGTGCGCCACGTCTTGTTGTAGCAACAGCCTTGACGTCTTTCTGCTCACTGCCTGTATTTCTGTCATGATGAAACCAGGAGTGAAACTGCTTTAGGAACTGCGTCATCCTGAAAAAAACATTGATTGAGTACGCGACCTCTCACATTTAACACGAGCACCATCTGCCCACTAATTGATGCCAAGAAACTGAAAGTAGAGCACTGAATATAAAGTCAGCTATTTTTTTGAGGAGGGGAAGTGGGGGGGATTTATGTGGTGTTCCTACTCATGAGATGAGATAAGTGCTGAGATTAATGCTACAGAACTGTAACTCTGTCACCCTGTGGTTGCAAAGCTGTCTTATCTCTCTTTGGTGCGTTTATTATAATAGTACATCCTCAACTAAATGCTTCTGAGGAAGAGCAAAGAACGTGCTGCAAAGACCGCAATTCCTAGATTCAAAGAGGATCATAACTCATTCATTAAGCATATTTACGGTGCCTGACACAAACTATTTATGTCCCTTTACCTTTCCCACATTTTGCCACATTACAACCACTGACTGAAATGGATTTTAATAGGATTTTATGCAACAGACCAACAAGATGTATAACATCATTTTGAAGGGGAAGGAAATGTTTACATGGTTTTCAGTAAAATAAATTTTTCACCCTTTCCTCTTTCCTCTTAGTCTGACAGTCTGAAATGCAATGCTACACAACAAACTGCCTTTTCTAAGGCAATTGTGGCAAAGAATAGCTAATTTACATGCAGAGGAATAGCAAAAAGGAAGGCTTTAACGTAACAAAACTACTGAAGCTTCCAATGGTTTGTGCACATGAAGTTATGTTTGCAGTTTGACACCAGCCAATTCAGAAGAAACTGCAGCAATTTTAAAAATTATACAGTTGTAAGACATGAACACATTCTCCCCATAGTGATGCATAGGGATGGCAGCATGCTGTGTAAAGGCTTTTCTTCAGTGAAGAAAGCTGGTCTGCAGTTGATGGAAGGAAAATTTGACATGAACACAGGAGAATACTTCCCATCAGAGGCTGTGAAAAACTTAAGATTGGTGCAATGGTTCACCTTACAGCTGGAAAATGGCTCTGCGGTCACAGAAAGCTCTCCAGTTGATCTACAGTTGAATAATTAAATATCAAACCATGTTCATTTGATAGAATAAATCAGTCATCATCTAGGCCCCAATTCAACTTATAATCTGTGGCAAGATTTGAATTTTTTCTATTTTGCATAGATTGAGAAAAAAAAAATCAGTTTCCAGGGCATAATCCAAAAGCTGGTAGAAGCATAGCTTTAAAGTAATGGAAAAGGTACTTTGGGCACAAATCCAGTAGAGTTTTGTGATTATTATTTGTAAAAATAAAAAAAAAAAAGGAAAAAAAAAAGACTCAAATTCTACTAAAATATGTTGAAGTCTGTGGTGGTGACAGGACAGTAAAGTTCAGAATATTTCAAGCACCTAGTAGATGCAGAATTGATGCATCTATGAGGTGTAATTTAAAAAATAAATAAAATAAAATCACTTTTTTTTTTCAATACACAGGAGCACACCCATTCACGTACAGAATATTTCCACTGCAAACAGTCCAGGAGACACTAATTTATTCCCAAGGAACTTTCCCCACCCATCCCTGAATCCCAGCGCATGAGTAATCATCAGGCCCAGTAAAATGATTGCTGCTTTCAACGCTAATGGAAGCCCTGCACATTCATTATTCAGTACAGGAAGCTGAAACGTGTCGAGGGACCTTTGAGTTATTGCTCTGCATGAACTAACCTTAGACAAGTGACACAAGCCCACCACACTTTCTCCTCTTCTGTGTCCGTGCGTTTATTACGACGGCCCCACCCTGCGTCCATCTGCACCGGCAGACTGGAACCACACAGAGAAGACGAGATCGTATCACAGCTGTGGTGTCAGACAGACAGTGATGGGTGTACTGTGTCGCTGCAGACAGAATGACAGACGATCTGAGCTCTCTCGTGTCACAGCGGCGCTTGACCACGAACAGCCTTGACTGCTGGGGTAAAGCTTTCCTGGTGTTACAGCTCTCTCGGGGTTGCTGAAGCTGGAATGCGACAGGAGGGGGGTGCGGCTGCCCTGAGACGGCACGGGGAGAGGGGACTCTGGAGTTGGCTGACCTGCACAGAACGAAAGTCATGAAACAGATAGGTTTGATATGTGAACATGCCCACACTTGTGTTCAAGGAAAGAGACACCGTGGACAAATGAGCCACTCAGTCTTGTTACCCCCCTCCTCCCAAAAGGCAACACAGATCAGACAAAATTCCAACAATGCAGTTAAGCCATCTTTAATATCCATGTCTGGACTCGTTAGGATTTACTTTCACTTAGTTTTCAGTCAAGATGAATTGTGGTATGTGGAACAAATCCAAACAAATCTAGGAATAAAATTCCGGCTAAATCTATTCGTCCTGTTTCACTTATTTCACTAAAATACACTAGCACGACACATTTGTTTTAAAAGCTGGACTGAAAAAAAAAATACTCCACAGGGATTTACATTTGTTTTGTTTGCATGTTAGAAAAACATGTCCAGCCAGACATGTGCATCTCCAACATGATTCTTTGAGTTATGTTTGCATGTCTCTCTGCTTGTTCACAATCCAGAAATTTTCCATTCACTGTACTGTCCTTCCTGTCAATCTGAAATTTGGAGAGAAACGGAACAAAACATTCCGTTGACAGTAAAACAGGAAACCTTGACAGTAGATAAAACCAGACGAGAAAAAGTCCATTATGCCACTTCAGAATTACAACTGAAACCTGAAGTTCTCACACACTGCACAGGTTCATGGCAAAATATTTTTGATATATTGTAAAAATAAAACAAAAACGTATGATTTTTTTTTTTTTTGTCACTTATTTCTGATAGTGAGACTTGTATACTATGCAGATTTATTACAAAGAGTGAAATATGTCAAGACTTATAGATTATACTCTTGATGATCAAGGCTTCCAGATAATGGAAACCAAAAATTCTGAGTAAAAGCTGGTCATTGATTGAGTTTACTGTGGTCCAACACCAAATCACTCCTGAATATTTACACTGAACTTCAAGCAGTGGGGAATCTGTGCCTCTCCACTCTTCTTTCAAACTCTGAGAACTTGATTTCAAAATTAAACACAAACGTTACATTTCCCAATTCTTTGAATTACCCTATTTTTCGGACTATAAGCCGCTCCTTTTTTCCCACGCTTTGAACCATGTGGGTTATAGCCTGGTGCGACTTTTCTGTGGGACTTTTCAGTCAGGGAGCTCTTTAGCAGGAAGTGGATCATTGGGTGTCAAAATTGGAAATCAAAGAAGAAAGTGCTGATTTTCATTTAGAACAAGTACATGCTAGCAGTAGGCACGATGGAGAAAGGTTTTAAAACTTATACCCCCTCATCATGTAAACCACACGAAGAAGTTCATATGATGCAGTTTTTAAGTTGGGGGCTATCGATCTGTCAGTACAGACACACTCTATATTCCGGAAAATACAGTACACAAAAAATTATCAGATTATTTGGTGGGTTGTGTCTGTAGTTTAAACTGTTAGAAAACCTGACACGTATAGAAAGACATTCAAGTCATACAGTTCAAACACTAAGGAAATGTATGTTAGATGATAAGAAGAAAAAAAAGGTTATTTTAATTTTACACAGTTTCTATATGTCTGGTTTCAACTGGACTTAACTATCCTCTGCAAAGGTTTTCCATTTCTGCTCTTGCAAACCAATGGGTGATAAAGAATAACAAACCAACGCTGGCTTTTGTGCAGTTGAAAAACAATTCTCTTCAAGGTATAAAATCTCATTAAAATTTGTATCGAGATAAGACAGTTCCAGCTCACAGCGCTTAAAGCATACATTAGTAGAGCTGTAGTTCATAGGCTCTAATCGTGTATTCCTGTCCGCTGGTGTCTTTTTGACTCAGGCAATTTAGCATGCTGGCATGTTGCTTTAAAAATGACCCAATTAATTTGATTATGAAGCTGAGGTTTAAACACGAGTGGAATCATAAGGGTAGTGGTGGGGCGGGGGTGTTGATGAGAAACAAATTCAGCAAAAGAGATGCAAATAAAGAAGTTTATGTAGGTGTTCTATTTAGTTTAACAAGAGCTTTGAACAAGGATGAAACAAGGAAAAGCCTTTTGTGCAAAACAAATGTCAACAGAAGATCACTCAGATGATATGCAGCACATGAGATGATTGGTGTTTATTACATATATATGGGGTGGACAATTAACGTTACCAAAACGGGTCGTTTTATGTTGAGTGGACTATTTTTGGGGTTATATATCACTACTAAAGATGCTTTAATATGCCTGAGAGCTGGCTCAGAGCCAGAAAGGGGAACTTATTTTCTGAGCAATTTAGGAGGAAATTGGTCTAGAAATAGAGGAAAATTACTTCGTACAAAAAAATGCACTCTGGAAAATAATAAATAGATGGAAGATTTCATTCTGATTATGTAATGCAAAAGGGAACTGGAGGTGATTTGGTTTCATCTGTTGCCATGATTATGTACGTTTCTACTCTCCTGTTCTTTTTCTGTTGTGAAGGGGCTGTTATCCATCTACAATTTGGAAAAACCAATTGATTTAACATGTACTGTGTGATGAAGCCAAGGATTACTTCAACACAATTCTAAGAATACTGCAGTGATGCACATGTGATCTGAACTGTCGACTTTAGGCTGGTCTAACGAAGCTTATATTTCATAGTGCTGTTTTCAAACATGATACTCAGTGCCATTTCCAGATATTCATACGCAAACATGATTTGGTAAAAGAGCAAATTTTTAAGATTTCCTTAGGCCATTATCATGTGCATTGCTTTATTGCATGTATTGAAGAGAAACATACAAAATAAAAAAGAACATGCTCATTTTGTCTAACATGTTCAAAAGCAGGAGAGAGATTAAATGTTGAGAATGACCACCTAAAAGTACTGATCATTTTCAAGGTATTTTTCAGTAAAAACTTAACTTTTTTGCCCAGTTAGGATTCACACTTTACTGGCTCTTCCATCTCCTTGGAGAAATTGTGGCTTTTGGAAAGCCAATCACTTGAACCTACATTTTGGTTTTGCTCAAAATGTGAAAGTACCCAAGAGAGAGAGATGCCTTCGTCACAGCAAATTGGTGTGCAGGTATTACATGAAATACTATACAAAATAGCACATTAGCAATACTATAATATTATATTCCAGAACAGAGTCCCCGTCACTATCTGAACAGTTCTATACAGCTGTAGCTAAAGATGCACGAAACTTGTGATCCCCCCCCCCCCCCAATTTTTACAAAGCATTGGCTTCTCTGCTCCATTCTGGTCATTTTGTAGTAATTCCAGTTTCATTTGTTTTTGTTGATTTTACTTTCTCAGCATTTCCAGTTTTATAGTTCCGTATTTCACTGAGAGCTTATGGCGCCCTGAGTGAGAAGCCTTACACTCCATACAATCCCGGTATATTAACACAATTGGAAATAAATGACACTGATTTCAACTTCAGCTGCACACTAGATGTATGTGACTTAAATTAAATAAAGCTAAAGTGGACTAAAACAATGGCGAAGGCTGAGAGCTTTTTTTACTCTCTCTCATAGCTGAGATTACGATCAACAACAAAAACGACATTGTAGAAGGCATAAATTGTTTCACACATGCATGAAAGCAATAAACAATGGTAACCTTTAAGGATTAAAATGGTACCCCACATCCGGTCTAGATCTATTCCAGCCATAATCGCCTTGAATGCTTCATTGGATGTTTTGATTTTCAAGCACTGAATAATTCGTTTAAAAGGGGGAGATTAATTGCAAATCAAAATGTATCTGCTCCGAGTATTAATTATTATAATGGATGCATGTTTCAGTGCCACACAATCCTCTTGCATCACACATACACACCATAAAACGCGGCGCGGTGCACTTGCCTCGCTGAGCCCTCCTTCCCACGATCCGCCCACCACCTCGGGCTGAAGTCACGTGCTCCACCGCCTAGTGTCTCTCGGCGTTTCTACACCATCACAAATCAAACTCTCAGTCAGCGCCGGGCGGAGAGGGAAGCCGAGATGAGCGGCGGAGAGGCGTGTGCTACACAGACAGAGAGCCCCCAAGACGCCAGCGGGCTATTCACTGTGAACATCTAACAGATTACATCCGCTGCAGCTGGCCTTTTTGGTACTGATTCCTGAAGTCATCAGAACAGGACAGGAGATGAGATTCACACAGACCCGGAGATCTCCGCCAGGTTCCAAGCTGTCCGCCAGCGTTCAGCGGTGCGTCGAGGGGGTCCGGGGCACAGAGCGCGCAGCCCAGAGCCGCTCCACCTCAACTGTGGACTGAAGACAGTTGCTTTTCTCTTCCTGAAGCACATTTTTGTTCTCCTGGATTCTGGACTAAGGTGGGGGGGCGATACCATGAAGGCTCTCTCAGCAAACTTGTTCGCTGTGCTCCTAATGTGTGCCCTTGCAAGTGTTTTCTACGTGTGGAGTGCGCTGGAGAATCGCTTGGAGCGACACAAACGGGGCTTCTCCGTGCCGGACGGGGGGTCCTTTCATCAAGGTCCTTCAGAGGACCTTTCTGCCAAAACTTTCCGAGCGCTGCTTGCTGTTCCAGTTGCACAAAGACAGAACTCGGCGGGCAGATCGAAGGCTCGAAACCTCACCACTTCATTTGCCTTCGTGGGAAGTCGAGATTATCATGTGAATGGGGATGACGAGAGGTCAGCGCAACGGGAGGGTCCGGTCAATTTGGGCTACCCAGTGGATGATGGGATATTCTGGAGCAACTGGCTGGAAGACCTCCTCCCCGTGAGATTCACGGAGGGATACGCCGAGGCTTGGAGGAGCAAGGCAAGGACATCACCGGTGGTGAAGCTGGAGCCTGGATGCGGCAGGATATCCAATCAGCTGGCCACGTTTGCAGACGGGACTAAGGCGTGTGTGCGCTACGGGATCAACGCGGACCAGGTGCAGGGGGAAACTCTGACATACTACCTGGCCAGCCTGCTGGGCATCACAAATCTGCCTCCGCTCGTACTGTCACAGCTTAACGGCGACAGTGCGCAATGGGTGACCGTGAGGACGCGGGTAAATAATTTGCAGTGGAACGATCGGGCTATTGTGTCTCTCACAGAGTGGATTTCCAACCTGACCGGAGTGGTCACACCTGCGCCCCTCAGACAGGAGAGCAGCGGGCTGCTTCCTGCTCTGAGGTGCTTCGAGAACAAAACTACGGCAGAGCTGCTGGAGCTGATGCAGTGGAGCGACCTGGTCGTGTTCGACTACCTGACTGCGAACTTCGACAGGCTCGTCAGCAATCTGTTCAGCCTGCAGTGGGACCCCCACGTGATGGAGAGGGACACCAACAACCTGCTGAAAACGCCCCACGGGGACCTGGTGTTCATAGACAACGAGGCCGGACTCGTGCACGGCTTTCGGGTGTTGAACATGTGGGAGAAATATCACCATTCAGTCCTGAGCTCCGTGTGCGTGTTCAGGAAAAGGACTATGCAGCGCGTGGCGGAGCTGCACAGGCGCAGAGACTCCAGGCAGAGGCTGCTGGAGCTCTACAGAGACAGCGAGCCTTTGTCTCAGGAACTGGGGTTTCTCTCTGACGAGCACGCTGCTGTTCTCCAAGACAGGATAGATCAATTGCACAAACACATCATGCAATGCAAAGAAAAGTACAATCAGCTGTGAGCACCAAGGGCGCACAGGTGATAGATTGGCATGGCAAGCCATTAATGACAAACAGTGGTGCTCAGGACGCAATACAATGTGAAAACCCTACCAGAAAACCGTATTTGGAAACTCTTCTTTTCTCTGAAGAGTTGTTTGTTTTTTTTTCTTTTCAAGAAATTGAAAACGAAATTAGTTCGGCTTGTGTAATATGTTAATGGTAATAGTAAAAGTTTACAAAGGCCAGCTGATGTCAAGAAAGTTGGTATCAATTGTGGTACGTTTGTCCTATTATAATTTTCAAAAGTGTTGCTGTTGTTTTTAAAGAAAAATAACTTTTATTAATATCTATATGATGAAAGTTGAAGTGGTGGAAAAATTGCTAGTCAATGGCATTCTGGATGTTTTTATTCCCTCATGAACAGTTATTTACTGCACAACTGTGTGACATAAAAAAAAATGTTTATTGACCAGATAGATTGCTTTGTTTTCATTGGTTGTTAACACAACTTCATTTCACAGTTTTTCAAAATGGCGTTCAATGACTGGATAAAACATATGTAAAACATGGGGTTCTGGTGGGGATCTTACAGTGTCCTGATTTTAAATGGTGAATTTTTAATATTTTTTTTTTTTTTACCAAACAGTACACCAATGTTTGACACTAATGGAATGCCATAGATGATTTGCACGGTATGATGAGCTTTGCAAAACCAATGCCTGTTACACAAAGCTGATTTGAATATCCAACTGAACTACCTCTTGTGAATAGAATGTGTTGCCTACTTTAAATATAAGTCGAGTTTGAAAAATGTTCATAAGCTTCCCGCTGAGATTTATGCCTCTCTGAAGTGGAGATAATGTGGCCGATTTGAGTTATTTATTTTTCTTAATTCGCTGAACATTTGCTGACTTGAATATGAACAAATGTAAAGACGATCTGCTGTAGACCTGTTTGTGACTAGATTACCATAATAAAGTCCTTAAAGAGATAGCTCAGAAATTTTACAGTGAGGTTAAAAACTTATTAGCAGTTAATATCTTAGATGTATCAGATAACTTTCATAGTGTCTTCACTTTGCAAAAATAAGAAGTGGTTTTCTCTGGATCCTGAAGCTAATGGCTACTCAGAGAGGGATCAAGATTGAAGTGGGCTCCCACCCTTTTAAAATCAGAGTCCAGTGTCAAAAATGTCTCAGTAGTTCATGCAAATTATTTTTTAAGAACATTTAAGCTGTCATCATGTCTGTATGGGGAAGTTATTAAAATGAAAACTTCAGTGTAAGAAATCGGGAAATCATGGAGCGTCCTGTCTCCAGGAGATTGTGAACTTCAGAACATCTTCCATGTGAAATGCATGCTAAGAACACAACATGTTACTTCTTTTTTTAGTTATTTTAGTATTTTAATAATTTTATAGATTTTAGAAGCCCACTTCTGCTTGACTCCTCTTGACTTTTTTATATAAAAATTAAGACACTATAAGAGTTTTCTTTTTTACTTACGATGTTAACTACTCATAAGCTTTTTGCAGAACATCATTTATAAGAATCAGAACTACCCTTATGTTGTGTTTGAATATTTGCCTTGTGTTTAAATATCCAAGTGACATATGCCTACTCCAAAGCCTTAACCTATGTTGAATCTTCTTTAGTATTGTATTTCTGTTCACATTAGCTCGCTTTTTATAGACAGTAATTTGCACACATTGTAATAGATAGCACCTGCACTCGTGTCAATGTGTTAATATTCAGCCTTAAAAGTCACAGGTGTGTCATATCTATTGTGCATTTGCTGTTTATGTTGTAAATATTGTCTGGCAACAAGTTTTGATGCTAAACTGACTTAATGTGCATTGTGACATTCCAAAATTGTGTCCTTTTTTGAAAAAAGAAATACACAAAATGTATTTTACAACATGTGTTTTGTACACAGAATATACCCAAAAGCATTAAAATCACTGTGGTGTGGTATATCTAGAGTCTGGGAGTGGGGAGTTGGTGTAAAAGTCTATTTAGTCTTTGTATTTTCCAGGTACAATTTTTCACGAAAGCTTGACTGTTGGCCATGTGCTTGCAACAACACAAATCTCTTTAATCCCCCTTTTATAATCTCAAATAGAATGATGAGCTAAAGTAGACTGACTCTTTGGGACATATTTGAAAAAGGGTTTTAGTGTCCCTAACTATAACTTCCCTTTTTTTTTTGAAATTGATATGCTTTAGTCAAAAATTAGAAATGGTTACTAAACATAATCAATAATAGTTTGTGTTTCAGGTTCAATCTATTGACCTAAAAGGGAAGCGCGCTCAGAGAGGATTGGATTGAACACTTCACAATTAATGAGAGCAGTGTTTGTATTTTTTAGCAGCATGATTTCGGAATTTTACATTTATATCCTGAGTGAATGACATCACTACTTCACTTTCCATCATTTTGTAGGCCCTGTTCTGTGCCTAATTTCTATTTGTCAAGCACATCCATAGAATTTTGAAGGCTTAATTGTCCACTATTTTGCTGTCATACGAATAATTATTCTGATGTCGCTTTCCTTACTAGATTAAATGGTGCAGCACTAACTGTTTCTGCAATATCAAATTACTTCATCTCTTTCAAATTGTGGGTATTTTTGGAACTTGCATCCTTTGTGTCAATGATTTGTGGTTATTTCACAACAGAAGTGTAGGCAGGTGCAACTGGACTAGTTTTTTTTTTTTTTTTCCTCTATTATTTTCCAGACTGTGCCTCAGCTGGGAAAGGGACTCAAGGATCAATATGTGCACTGACTGTAGTATGGGCGAAAGCAGGTCATGTTAATGAGCTGGGTGAGGGGTTACATGTAAAAATTTGTGTCTCGGCAGGAATTTTGCAAAGACTGCACTTGAAGCTGGGTTTGGTGCTGTAAGTATGTCTGTTTATGCTCTACAGAGATTGTGCAGCAAGCTGCACATACTAGGGATTAAAAACAATGCCAAACAGAGGTCTGCACATCTGAAGCGCCCTTTCCACCCCCCTTCTGTGTTGTATTCTCTTTCTCAGTGTTTTATCCACATCACAACCATTTCTCCAGTGCATATGCATTCTTTTAAAACATTATTGTCAGCTTCATTTGTGAATAAAAGAGAGAATGAAAGTTTAATTTTCCTAATTAGCCTTTTTGTGGACTCCTCTGCATATGAGAGCCCTTTTAACCAGGGGGACCGTGCCAGCGGTAATCACACTAATGGGGAGAAATCAAAGAGGTTTTCAAACCACTCCATAACTGTTCACATATGTTCTTCTTTCATTCTTCCTGTCTGTTCCTCTTCAACCTCCCGATGGCAACTTTTTTTTTTTTTTTACAGCAAACACATGGCACTTTTTTTGGGCTATTCTGCAGAATGCACCATTTCCTTGCTCTCTGAATGTCAGGTTTATGCTTTTTAATCCCAAGTTTTCACCCTGCTTGTTTTTAGATCAAACCTAATTGCAGGCTCAGTCAGTCTGTACTTCCAGGGGATCCGGGCATGTCCGAGCAAAGACCCCAGGTACTGGGGCTGATCTCCTGCTTCTTTGTGCACATTGCAAACATTCCAGAGAAGCAGAGGGAGGATCATCTCCATGGACACATTAACACACACAGACACTGCTAAGGCAGGAAAGTAAAAAGAATTCCAGCTGTGTAAATAAATCTCTGCAAAATGGTTGTTTTTTATTTATTTATTTATTTTGTCCTCTCAAAAGTTTTAAACTGGTAAAAGTAAGTTGTTTAAAATGTTCTTCTCACACTATTGCAGCATTTTATTTGCTGTAGTTAAAGACTGTTAGAAATCCCTCAGTAAGGAAAATCCTCACACCAGAAAGCAGCTATATGATTTAATGATCTTTAGTACTGAAAATGCCATTTTGGGATCCAGAAGGCATAAAATCCTGCACATTTCTTTGTTACAAAAAGAAAAAAAAATAGAAATAAAGAAGAATAAAATCAGGACACTCTATAAGTCTTAAAGCCACATGTTTTTCTTAAACATCCACAACAAGATAAAATATTGCTGTTTTATTTATATCGATGTTTCTATGCTATGAATTCCATGCCTTCAAAACTATGTGTTCTTGCCTCTACTCAAAGTTAAAACTTTTTTTTTATTTTTATTTTTTCCCCCACTGCATTGCTACAAGTTTAATACTGAAGTCTGAAGATGTTACAAATATGTTTTTTTATTTACTTTACACAGCTGAGGTTGTTTCCCCTTTCCAACTCACTCCAGTAAAGCAACTAAACATCTAAACTATAAGGTTAAAACCATTGATTTTCTTTGAAAAGAAAACATACATTTTCTATAACTTTCCAAAAACTGTTGCGAGGTAGGTGACTAAATGTTTTCTCTGGCTAATGCATGTGTAGAGACATAGAGAGTGTAGAGTATTCTTTTTGGGGCTCTGCAGAACGTGGAATCTCTTGCACATGATTACATTATGAAACATGGACATGAGTCACTTAGTCACAGCTGAATGAATATGGGCCATAGTGGGTAAACTGGGGGGCTGAGTCAACGTCTGGAGGGGATTTGACAGCATAAAGGCTGCGGTGTCCTGCAGAGGTGGGACAATGGCTGGCTTTGTCCAAGTCACTGTTCTAGGACTGAGGTCAAAACCTTTGAGCATTCTTTCTCAAGGGAAAGTTGAAGTTAATGAATACAAGATCGAGAGGGGGAGGGAGCAGTTCCTGCTTGCAAATACGTTGTCTTATGAAAAGGGATAAGTCATATGTCCATAATGGTTTCCGATGGGTGAAAAAACTATGATTTTATTTAGTTTTCCTTCATAGTTTGTTTAGGCTGGTAAGATTTAGTCTTACAAACTTTGGTGTTCTTCCACAGATTTACATGCAGCATTAAGAAAAAAAAAAAAAAAACTTCTTATTTGATTTTACATGTTCAGTCAAAAATAAGTCAAATTGTCATTTTTATTACACTTTAAGAAGAGACACTGCTTGATGATTCCTATTGTTTTACGTTTTATCTGTAATCAGTATTAAGGAGCCTAAATTCAAGATGTTGGCATCTAATATAATGAAAAAACATTCTTTCAGTGCTTTTTATAAACCACTCCTCCTTTCTTTTGATTTATTTTGTTTGTTTTAAAATGTTAAATCTGCTGCCACCTGTATGTTTAATCTTTCAGTTTTGGTCTCATCACCTTAATAAAACTTCACTAATATGTTTTAAGTCTACAGACAGGCTTAAATGTGAGTTAGTTTTCAAAGTCTTTAATGCATCTGGCTGCTTTCAGCTGTCACACTCCTGTCATATTAGCACAAGACAAATTAAACCAATTGGTCTCTTTTCTTCATCAAATATGTCAAAAACAAGTCTTTTACACATTCCATTATATAATCTAATAAAACAAGATGAAACTGCTCATTGTCTTATTATTTGATTTTGCATTATAGGATTGAAACAGATGATACTGCAGAGTCCCTGCATACATACACGTTGATTTGGATATAATCCACTAAACTGTTTTAGAAACAAGAACTATTTAACCTTAATTTAGAGTCCCTCCATTTTCCCTTAATACGATTTTCTTCATGCCAGTCATAGTACACACAAAAATAAATCCTGATTAATTTTACCACTTAATTCCATCCTATTCGATATGCTTTGTCCCTCTAGCTCTGTTGACAAAACGTCACACGAGAGTCTGCAGAATCTAATGATGGCTGCATTTTATGCAGAGCTCAGAGAAGAACTCTTCGACTGTTTGACGTTTGGATTTTTTTTCAGCAAGTGATGTATTGTGAGATGATAATTGATAAAGTGATGCTCATTCATTTTCCAGAAACATATTCAGATAATTTTTGTATGTCTGTCGGAAGGCTGTTGATGATATAATTAACCACATATCAAAAAATTGTTTTTGCTTCTCTGATTTAGTCAGTCTATTTTCATTCAGATGTGTAAAGACATTCAGTTGTAATGTTTTGCTTTCCCCATCTTGACTTTCACTGCATTGATTGACAAGTTTGATGGATTCAGACTCTTTAGGGTGATGTTTGTTGATGCCTCAGTACAACCAGGGGAGTTTTTTCAAGCACACACTGTTTTGCATTTGGATTCATCTCTATGTAAATGTGAATCAGTATGCTTATGGAAATTATTTTTTATTTTTTATTTTAAGTCTTTCACTAGAAAGAATTACTGATCATATTCATGGGGAGATAATCTATCATTTTATGGCTGAATGCATTTTTCTTGCAGCCATCTGCACTTAGCTCAGATTGTGACTGTAATTAAGGTTATATTATGCAAATTTCAGGAATTCGAGGTGGGTGGTCCCAAATCAACTCCAGAACAAGGCAAATAGCTGGCCCAATTTAGCAGACTGGACATAGAGTTGTGATTACCTGGCAAATATGAGGAGTAAAGGTTTGTGCAGACGCAGATGTGCTTAGCAAAGTCTGCTTCTACATCTCACAACGTTTATGTCAAAGAAAAAAAAAGAAACACTGAAAACCTTCACAGTCTAAACTGCCTGAAACAAAACTGTTGCTACATGTCATTATTGTCCTTCTTCATGTTTTATGGGAATGTTGTGGATTTTGTTCTCTCCTTGCCCGAAGGGTGGTGAGAATCAATACACAGAAGGGCAAAAGGACGTGTGATACTTGATGACAAAATACCTACAACCTGCTGAAACAGCACATTCCTTCCTGCTCGCTAACCACTTCATCTCTGAATGTTAGTGTTGGCTGGAGGCTGTAACCTGATGGAGTCCTGCGTGTGGGTATTCACAGCAGTCATCTACTGGCTTTAACAGCGATAGGTAATTTGGCCATTTATATGTAAATTTCATGTTGTGCTGCCATATCAGGATGTTGTACAGCAGCATATACATGAACTTTCCTCTTCACTCATTGGGATGATTAAAGGTAACTCTGAGAAGACAGGAAGTTGATTTAGAAGACAATTTGGCAGAAGTGCAGAGAGGAAGGCAATTAATAAGATCAATGAGTTGGTGAAAATGTGTGTAGGACCCAGACCATTGTATTTACATTAAAGGGGATAAACCTAGGAACAAAATTATAGCAGTCATTTGTTTGAGGGCAGATATGCCTTAGTGGCCCTGACGCGAGGCTATTTTAATGGAAACCAAATGTAAACTGTTAAATTTATTGGTAACAGTTCAGCCAATCAGTTTTAGCTCCCACAGACATGACTGATGTTTTTTTTGGACCTTGACATGGCGAAAAAAACAAATAAATCCTCCCTGGTTACTAAATCAGCTTTGCTCTGGTCAGAACCAAGAGGACTATGCAAGGTTTGCAGTGTTTTAAAGTAATGGCTAAACCTTAACATTTCTGTAGCATATTTTATTTCCGTGCAAACAACTGCAAAATGAACTTTTCCCATTTATTAGAAACAAAAAAAAGAAAAACATGTAGAACAATTATTTAAAAGGAAAGAAAAATGTAGGGCTTTTATCACAAAAGTGAGGCACAATTTAATGGCAGTACACCCCAAAAAATTAAAAAATTAAAAATATTAGATTTTGTTTAACTCGTGTTCCGTAAAACATGCTTGGATTCTTGGCTTCCCTGTGAATATTTTGTTTCAGAACCGCTGTTTCTCAAAACTGCTTCACATCTGTGTTTTGTATGGAGTCAACCAAGTTCAGGTACTTGTGTAGAGTTGCTTCAATTTGACAATTTTTACTGCATTCCACAGTGCCTGTGGAATGTAGTAATTTTTAGTTTTGTCTCAGAAACAGCAGTTGCTTTCACAGTCTCACTGAAACATTTATTTCAGTCAGACATGGGTGTCTCTTATGCAGCAGAGGGCAAAATGAGTATGTTCACGCTAATCCATTATATGCAGTAAGTGATGTTTAGACTAAACATCATAGTATGAAAACTATGATATCTTAGAATCACAGTGTATTCAGTCCTAATACTGACAAAGTGTTTCTATTCCCTTTTTGGCAGACCAGACACTGATCCCACCAGCTATCTTGAGGGCAAACTGTTTTTCGCAGTTTTTTTACATTTCTTGTGAAATAATCTTTTTTCATACCGAAATATATAAGTGACCATATTTAGTTGCAGATTATTTTTAATTTTTCCATGTAACATTTCTTCTTACTTTGTAAATTTGCCCTCGCTGTGCAGTGTTTTATTTCTTATTTTTTTGTTTTCATATCTTTACCTTTGTGTGAAACTGCATGGCTCTTTTTTCCCAAGTTAATTTCCGCAATGAGGAACAATCAAAGCAATGTCTATTCTGTGCTATTCTAGTCTTAAAGTACATGTCAATTATTTGTATTTTGCCTTACTGTTTTTTTTTTTTTTTCAATTAGGTGCACGTATGCACGCCCACGCGCACGCACACAAAATACTAATTTTACCAGAAAATGTTCTGTTAACTGCATTTGGAAAACACTTCATGACACACACCACCTTCATGAAAATAGTGTTGTCTCTAACTTTTATGGGATCTCTTTTCTTGCATGGTTTTGAATTGTTATTGCATGTTGAAGTGCAGAGAGAACAACCACTTTTTCAGCATAAAAATGTCAAAACCCAGTGAAAAAAGAAAGTTTTCCTCACCCGAGAAACAAACTAAACCCAGAAATATAAATCTCCATCCTTCCACTCAGACATGGAAAATGTAGTTTAGCCTTTCAACTACTTTTACCTCTAAATGTTCAGACACTAAATTTCTTTGATTACCATTTGAAATGTTTAGAGATGATATGGACAGTAAATATCAAGCCACTCTGCATTTCTTTCAGTTCTAAGTTGCTGGCTTTCTTGTAATTCATCAGTGCCAATGTTCTATCAGACTTTTTAGACATTTCAGAAAAATGTTTTTTTTTTCTTCAGTCAATCCTCCATGTCATAAATCATTAAAGCATGAAAATAAAATGTTAATCTAGAGAGAGCGTGTTTTTGACAGGCATAGCAAGAAAGTACAGTTTATGAGAAATCGATGTTATATTGTTGAAAGGGTATATTCAGAAGTCATACTGACTGAAAAAAAGTCAAAGAAATGCATTTTTTAGGATTTGGGATCATCTGAAAATTTGTGCAAAGGCCAGAGAGCACAAAGATGCTGTCATGCCAAGGAAAAGTCAGAGATACTGTCACAAGAAATTTAGAAAAAAAAACATCTCGTCTTTGTATTTTTCCAAAAATTACTAAAATTCATGTTGTTTTCAGAATGTTAAGAAACTAAGAAGTCAAAACATAACTTTTTGCTATCTGTCAACACTACATTTATTCTGTTTCGTTAAGATTATCTAGAATCGCTAGAATTAAGTTTACTTTCCATGTGTCCATTAAAGACTGAGAGAACTAAATTTAGTGGTGGCTCAACAAAGCATTGCAGTGCTTTCTATTTGTAGTCAGAACTCTGAAATTCAATTAGAAAAATCAACTGGAATGCCCAATGAAGTCAGAGTTTGCACTCAGAAAGTGAGAGAAAAGTGGAAAAAAGTTTTAAAACATTTTAATTTAATCACGTTTGATCATTTACACCTTTTATGTCCACTGAAAATGGTTTCAAATATTGGCAAAACATGTGGTAAAAAAAAAAAAGAAGTTGGTATATGTTGTCATGATGCTTATTGTGCTCTTAAAAACCTGTAAAACACAATAAGTTTAGAACAAGGAAAGATCTGGTGGGCCAAAATGGCTGGCTGTACACCAGATGCCTTGGAAAGTTAACTTAAAATGAAATGGAGAAGGCTTGAGGGAAGATGTGACACCAAAGCCAATTAATTCTGCTAAATTGTTAACCAATTAGTCTTCAGGGTCATCTTAATTGTAGGTATGATTTTCAGATCAAGTACCATGTGGTTTGTAAACAAAACAATACCCTGACAATACACTGGGGTAATTTCAAAGTGAGTTAAAAGTCATTTCTGTTATTTACATAACATATGATGTAAGTCCTTTAAAGAGCCTGATATTCTGTTGGTCCAGAGAGCTTTAAAATGGGCTTACAGAAAAGTTAGACTCAAAATAAAAAACAATCGGATGTGACTTAAGAATTATCTACAGTGTGATAAAAACATTGCTGTAAGTGTCTTTGAGAAACCTCAATTACAATCTCTATTGTAGTACCAATATACCCAGCTTTTTAGAAGTGGGGCAATGTGCTAATGGTGGAATTGTTGAATAAATCCTCTTTTAGCCATGGTCTGCTTTTCAATTTGAATGGCTGCGGATGCCAGGCTTATGCTTGAAGGACCTTGTTAATTCTTTGTAACGTTTTCTTTTGGCAAAATCACAAAGTCAGATCTAGTTAGATTTATGTGGCAGGCACAAGTGCAAACTCATCACTCTCAGAAATTAAGGATTTTGTTTTGCTTCATAATGTAACATTGTGAGGAATGTAATTCTATGCAGACATCCAAAAGTTACAATTGTTGTGTTAGATGAAAGGCTTTAGCTGAATTTTTCCCCTGCTTTTGACATTTGATATCCCTTAAAGAAAAAGCTACATTGGGCAAAGTAACAATTGATTAAAAATCAATGCTCCTACAGTAGCACGACTAAAAGCTCACAAGTAAGATTTCAGGAGTCAGTGAGAATATAAAACATCACAAGCAACTCAATGAAATATCTGAGAAACTTGAAACAGCATAGATTTGCTGTTTGTTTCCTCGTTTGATGTTCTGATCAATCTTGAACAACATGTGAAGCAGTGGTGGTGAATACCAGGATATATTACCTTAGATTAGTGATTTTTAACCCTTCCTCAAGGTACTCTTCCTTGCAAGTTTTAGATGTTTCCCTCCTTCAGCAGACCTGATTTCAATTGTTTGATTAACAGGCATTTGGTGAACTGCAATTATCTGAAACGGGTGTGTTAAATTAGGGGAAGATCTCTTCTTCTGCAGTTTAATGCCACCAGTCTTTAAGGTTAAATGTCCCAAAATGCACCAGCAAGTCCAGTTTTTGACGACAACAAAATTGAGATTTTTAAGTTGCCTGGTGAAATTCTGGGCTTAAATCTACTTAAATTGCAGTTTCAAGACTTTAAATTGGCAGTTTATACTTGAAACCGCTACAATGTGGCTAACCAGAAATATTTGGACCCCTGAGAGAGAGTCACAATTCCTTCACAGAGATGTAAATGAAATATAAACTTTTACAAACACCCAATATTGTCACCAAAATCAGAGTAGCAGGTTACCATGAATAAAATAGAGGTGGCAATTAATTATTTACCAAGAGCCAAGTTGATTTTGATATCCTTGTCAATCAGTGCATTTGATCACTTGAAAATTCTAAGCCTGAAAAAGGCTAAATCTCTGAAATCTGTAACACCGTTTCACAGCAAGTGAACCTGTGGAGTATCTTGTATGAGAAATGACAGAGTGAAGGATAGGATAACAAAGATTCCTGTCGACATTTTTGATGTACATTATCCATGTCCTCTTTCTACAAAGACGTGTACTGTCTGGAAAATAAATAAGCCAAGTCAAGGACAACTTGTACTCTTTACAAAACTTTCCCTCAGGAAGTCCCCACTGCCACCCCCACCACCACCATTCCACACCACACCTGTAACATGAGACATTTCAAATCACAAGACTGAGGGATCCGGGCTTCCCACGCCAGCAGCAACAACAATTATACAACAATCTGACACGTCTGCAGGCTGAGGACTCAACGTCTGGCACTTCTTGACGCCCTTAAATTACCTTAACCAGAGAAACAACAATACATGGTGTCGGAGTTCACTTCCTTCCACACCGAAGGGCAGTTTAAGCAGCTAACCTTTTGTGTTTATCTCTGTTCCGTGCATAATATCCATCCTTTGGCAGCAAAACTGAAATTAGCCTACTAGGTTTCAATATCCTGTCAAGAAAAGACGTTTGTTGGAAGGAAAGGTGTGGCTACAGCAAATTTATTTAATCTGAGAATCAGCAAACTGAGTCCACAGCAGAGAGAAGCTTTTGGAAAGACATGTGGCTGTTGTTCTTATCTCTGTTTCACATATTCGTCCCATTTTCCAAATAACTCATCTCCTTTTTTGATTCAGTCTTTTTCTTTCCATTTATCTGTGCCAGTATCACCATTTTGGGATCCAGAGGGCATTGATTGAGTGGATGTGGGGGGCTAATCATCTGACTCTACTTACAAAGACATCTTCAACACAATCAATGCCACTGCAAGAGGAACTAAATCTTCTTAGGGTCCCACAGTCCGAAGTAATATAGGACTGTCTACCACATGGGAGATATCTATTTTCTCTCATTTTGACTCTGTTCATTGTTCCGCCATTCCTTCGATTTTTGAACCACCTCATTAATTCTATATCATTGATGCTTTCAAAGAGAAAATGGGAGAATTTATCTGACTCTTGGGGTTTGAAATACGTCAGCGAGATCAGCTGCAGCATCTGAGTCAATTTTAATGGTCGAAAATTATGGCCCCCCATGAGGAAATTGAAGAGTAGAATGTTGGGCAAAGGCACAAAAGATGCTTCTACAGCAAGGACAAAGAGAGAGCCTAAGAGTGATTTATTAATTTCTGTTTGGACTTTTCTGTCCATCTTATTTTTACCGTGAGTGTGAGGTAGCTGCAAACAACACAATCTTAGTATTTGTAAACTTGTCATGCCAGACCTGTCACACACAAGGATGCAAGCAACAGAATGACGACCATCTATATGACTTGTTCATCAAGAGAAACTTAATTAGGAACAATTTCAATCTTTCATTAAATAATTTTAATCAATGAATTAGTTATTTATCCTGCACTTAAATGGATTGGAGAAAGTTTAATCTGAAAATTGCATTACATTTCTCAGACAGGAAGACAGGTCAGTGCATTTCCTTAAGAGAATTTTCTAATCAGTTCTGCTCTGTAAACAAAACAGTGGTTGTATTTAAATGGGAAACGTCAGTTTAATCTCTTCACTTAAAGTCAAGTGGGTTAAGCTTTCATTTCTAATGGGTATTTTTTGTCAACAAATGTAAGTTGATGTATTGAATTAAAGAAAGCAAGGTAATGAGAAAAAGTTTTCAATTTTTCCTATGTAGGTAGACTTGAAGTGATACTTTTAAGAGGCTATAATGGCATGTTTAATTGAAGAACAATCACACTGAATCTTTAAAAGTAAATGGTATAGTTATATACTAATTATTATATCTGACACTTTTTCCTGGCAGAAGAATTATGACAAAGCAATGTTTGTGATGTTGAAAGTGAATTTAATATTTTTTAATTATTAAAAGGTAATTACAGTGTGAATTACATAAGCATTGCTTAAAGAAAAACTACCTTAGCAATTACTCTTTAGAATTTTATTCTTCCAACCCAGAAAATGAATAAGTCCACAGGATACTTACTAATACTTATCTAGCAACCTTGCATAGGAGTAACTAGTTTATATACTTTGGATCAACACTATTAGATTATTTTTTTCTTCTTTTGCTTTCCTTTGGATTGTTATTTTGTTTGTATTTCTTTTCAAGTCATGTAAAACGCTTTGAATTGGCTTGTTGCTGAAAATGTGGTATGTAAATAAGTTCCAATAAATCAGTCACAGAACTTTATTTTGAGAAACTTTAAAGATGATTGTCAAATTATGTGGACCTAAACTCATGGTGAATGTTTGCACCATAAACAGCAGGAAATTGAAGAAGAGTTTAGGAAAACAGATGGTAAACAGATTCAAACAAACTGCTGATCGCTGACACAAATGGAGCTCAGACTCTGAGCATGCAAGCATGAGGAATGTGAACTTGCTGCACAAGATCGACAATCAAGCCAGGTTCAGTGACCCTGATCATGTTTTGTTTTCATAACCCTCTGCCACTGCAAAATCATTCCTCTCTGCCCTCTTTGTCTCATCCTTTTGTTTTCCACAGCTTATTTCAATCTGAAGTTTCCTCTGGACATTTGACCGTGACCCGGTAAAAACAAGAGGCATACGTGAGTATGTGCATGCAATCTGCAGGCTTGTTTTTCACACTTATTTCATAATACACAGGTGTAAGATAGCCATTCATCAGAACTAATCCATCTGTCTTGTTTGCTGTCAGCGTGTTGCCCTTCATAGGTGTAATCAAGCCAATCCCCCACCCCCACACATGCACTCTCAGTCTGTCTCCCCGTCTCCTTCACCCTTCCCAGGTGTTCCCATAACTCACTAGGTTCTCAAATCCCATATGGGCATTCCTGAACTTCAGAGCCTGGATTTATGTCTTGCTGATTGATGGTGGAGGGGGTGCGGAGTGAGGATTGGAAGGTGATAGGGTCCACTTCAAAGAGAAGGACACGTTTGTTGTTTTATCCAAGGCACATGTGGTGTAACTGGCTCACGCTGCAGCTCCCTACCTCAGACAGCACACTCAACCACCGGTTTACACACAAAATATGCAAAAAATAAAACAGTTGTTGATCATACCCTTCAGTATACATCTTTCATACAACAACAATTGCACAAACATAATCGAGCTTTTAGTCTTCCATAATATCAAAGGTGACCCTTCAAAGATTGCTTTTAGATTGCACATGCATACAAGAACCTGGCACTTAAAAGCCATCTCATTCCATCTTATTAGAATATGTTTGGGTGACTTTGCATATTCCTTAATAGGACAGAAGCTACCTGACAAGTGTGTTTGTTTCTGCTCATGAGGAGCTCAAGCATCCCCAAGCAGCCAGCATTTTACCGCACTGGGGCCCTCGGTGTGAAAAGATGATGGATGGGTGGCGTAGCATCGGCTCTGCGAACGGATGTGTAATGAAGCCTGCTTTGCCTCCGTAACATTTCAGCTGATTGATTACAAACAGAGGCCATTTAACAAGCAGTAGGGTTGCTTCTTGAGAATGCAACACAGCTTCACAAATGAGACTATATATTTGGCATATGTAAAGATTGTTTCTCTTTCCGCTGTTCTTTTTAAATAGAAACTGTCTTGGTGTTTTTTTTTTTTTTCTTTTTTTTTTTTCTTTTTTTTTTAACACCAACAAGAATGGGATGAAGCTCCATGAAAACTTACAAAGATGTCCTTATCTGAATGCTGCAATTCTTGAAAGTGATCGTCTGATTGAGATAAGAATATTGACGTTAAGTGCTCGTTGTACTTTCTGAGGTCCCAGTTCTCTCATTTATATTTATTTCCCTTTTTCTCTTTGTCCTCTGCTTTCTCTGTAGCTGCTCTCAAAGCACTTTTTTTCTGAGAGGTTCCCAGCTCTACTCTTTGTGAAGCTGAAAGCTGATGTAACCTGTGGCTGTTAATCCAAGTAACCAGGGTGATTTAAAAGGGTCCAGCTTTCCCACATTTTGTCCAAACTTCTGTTTGCTTTCCCTCTGCCTGTTTTCACTGTTTGGTGTGCAAAATAAAACTGTTGTCCAAAAAAAAAAAAAAAAAGATAAAAACTAAATATTGAACTTGCTCTTGAAATGGAGAAATATTTGTTGGTGAACCTGATACATAAAAGTAATAAGTAAATTCTGTTGTCATCACAGTAAACTCACACTGAAAGTGCTTGTTCATTTTATTAAACTGGAGAACGCACAAAGAATTGAAGTCTTTGCTCTAAGCTGTCTGTAAAATCTGGTTGTTCCTTTGCACACATCCCTTCAGCTCGCTCGATTGGCTTTTAAAGAAAACAGGAGGTTCATGACGGTGGAGGCCCACCAAAGGAGATCAATTTTTATTTCCAGTAAACTATGTATGTCTTGATTTAAGTTTGATTTTATTGTGTGGCAGATTCTTATTTAAAAGGTCCTGCCATTTTGGAGGCTTCATAATACACTCTAACAAGCTTTGACAGATGCTTTAGTACAGAAAAAGGCTCACAGTATCACAAATACTGCCACCGCATTAAAAAATTGTCATGAGGTCCTTTTCCACACCTCTACACCAAAGTATGAACATGCCATATTCATGCTTTGTTTCAGTCTCATCCCATGTGAAATATTTGTTGCTAAAACAGTCCCCTTTAGTTTAACCTGACTTATTCCACATGACTATATTTGTGATGGTGGGAGAAACACATATGCTTTCTAAATGTCTGACCAGATGGCATATAGTTTTGTTAACCCAAAGTTGCCTCTTTTTTTTTTTCTGCAGCTCTCTACCAGTGAGCTTTAGAGATTTGTTTTATCTCCCTCGCCATCCTGTCCACTATGTGGGGTGCCAAGATAAACATGGGTCCACATCCAGGCTAATGGCTATTGGCTAAAATAAATGGGCCTACGTGTCATGTCATATTTATATCCCAGTTAACCAGAATGCATAAAAAAGTAAATCGTACATTAAGAATACTTTTTATTACTTCTAAGGGGCTTTTAACGGTACCAATATTTGTGTCAATAGTGACTGAAAACAACATATTATTTCTAACTATTGAATATTTTCCCCCACTACACTAAACAAATGTAGTCAGATTAAAGGTGGATGTTTCTATAAACAAAACAAAACAAAAATATTCTTAATGTTGAATTCATATTAAGGCACTACACACACTCTTCCTTCCTATTGGAGTTACACATTTCACAGAAACTGTATGCACATCAGTGTGGCTACATTTAGTCTGTGATTTCATATTGTTTTCCGTCCTTGCACCATGTAGAGAGACTATCAAAATTGCTTCATTTAGCCAGGCAGGGGTGCCACAAAATTCTGACTCTTAATGTGTGTGCGGGTGTGTTTGCAAAGTGTGTGTTGTACTGGCCCTGAAGTGACACAGTGAGGGTATAAATAGCGCAGGCCCACAGATCACAGTGCCAGACAGAATGTGGCATCTGCTGTGCTGAGAGAGAAAAGTGTTTGAGAGTCTCTAAACTCCTCTCCATTTCATTTCCAACCCCTCTTTTTCCCACTTGTTTTTCCCTCCTTTATACTCCAAGCTTCCAAACCCATCCACTTTCTTGCTTTAATATTTTCTCATTTTTCTGCTATTCCCCATTCCCCCTATTCCTTAATTCTCTGTCTCTTGGTCTTGTTTTCCTTTTCGCCTTTTTCCCCTCTCACATATCTACACATCTGCTGCCATGTGTTGAGCATTGCAAGACAGTCCCACTTTCCATTTAGGTTATAAGATCGCATTTCAAAACACACAGAAAGCACCAGAGGAGCTGGGGAAGTGGTGATAAAAACATAGGAAACAGGAAAACATCACTGGCCCTGCAGAGTTTTAACATCAAAAGGGTCGATTTTAAACCATCTCAATTTCAACATTCCTGTCCACCACATTCACGATGTAGAAAACATTTAATCTTACATGATTATGTGGCAATCTCAAGATGCAATCTTGACCAACTTTGTAAGAAAAGCAGACAACAATCAATGGAGACAAAAAAAAAGAAGTCCTTGTCATTGGGGATTAAATCCCATTCAGACCTGACTACCAGTCCGACTGATTTGGTGATTCGTTTCCTTTCTCCCAGTAAAGCCACAGTAATTTGAAAATAAGCTCTCAATCTTTGCATCACTCACATGGTGTCACACTTTGGAAAATGTCTAGGAATAAAACTCATTCACCCAGTGTTTGTTTCCCCACCCAATGCCCTACATAAATATGCACACAAGATAAAGAAATCAGAGCAGAACAATCTTTTTCTAATGCTATTGTTGGTGTGTTCATTTATACATCTGATCATTTAATATGTATTTCCCAGAAGCACACCCCTTAATCTCATAATCTGCTTTTGCTTTGATGGAGAGTTGTATGCCCGCAAGATAGAAGATAAACAGGCAGGCGCACATCTGCACATAGACATTTGCAGCATCAGCAAAATTAATAATCAGTTTAACCGTCTTTATAGCTTCATTTTTACAATGGTCCAGCTGTTCTTTCCCTGTCGCTTTTAAAATTTTTTAATCTTTTTTTTAACCATCTGAATGAGTTGTGACAGGTATTTTTTTTTGCATTTGTGTGCTGACTTGGCATATGTCAACCCCTTTGGTGCTCTAGTAATTGTTTCAAGAGTTGGTATTTGATAGCAGCAGAGACCGAAAAAGGGAGAGAAAAGTAGGAGCTGCCATCGAGAAGACAAGGGACCATCCAAACGTCAGCAAGAAAACGACAGCAGGTCATCTATTCAATCTTTCTTTTTTTTTATTTTGCTCGCAGGCGCTGTTCTTGCCTCTGAAGATGAAATTCAATCTTCATTCCTTCACTCACAGATTTCTTTTCTCTCCTCTTTTTATCAGACTGCCTTTGTGCTAAAATTATTCTTTGCCGCTCTTTCCTTCTTCCTACTCCTCAATGCATTTCTTTTTCTTTACTAGCTTGTCAGACACATCAGCAGCAGACATGCACAGAAGTTTTAAACACTACAAGAACTTATTTTTGCCCTTAAAATGAGTAATTATGTCAGTGATTGAAGCAAATGCGGTCTCGTTTCTTCAGCCTCTGTCATTCGCTCATTTCTTGCATGCAGCATGAACATTTATGTTTTGACTGGCAGGTGCAGTGTCTGAGCAATCTGGGATCAATGCAAAAGTGTGTTGGAGGAACACATATGAAAAGACAGAGCTTGCCACTGTCAGGATGAAGGGCTAGTTATGACAAAATGTGATTAAAAGGTAGTCAGTAGCTGATGAGACTCAATAGAAAAAACCTTTAATTTTCCTCAATGTCTAAAATGTGGTTATGTTTAAGTATTGCTCCCTAAAGTGCCTCCAAAGTTTTGTCACATTACAACCAAACCTCAGTATATGTTAATGAGATAGACTAACACAAATTACTGCATAATTGAGGAAGGACAAGGATACATCCATCCATTGTCAATACCTACTCAGCCCAATGTTGCAATGGGCCTGGTGCCTAAATAAAACAGTCATTGGACGAGAGACAGAGCACCGCAGAGCACAAAAATACAAACAGGATGAACAACCATTTACACACACATTCATACCTACTACCTACTAATAACCAAACTCTATGCAAAAATGGCTCTGGTTGTGCAGTTCCTGGATGATTATACATTGTTTCTTGAATTTTTTGCATAGCAGCAGCACAGCTTTACTATTTAGATGTATCATTAGACATCTGAATGCCTTAGATGAAACATGTATAACATTTGGCTTGGGGACCACTTAAGGTCCTTGGAATGACTCAGTGTGTCCCTTTTGTCGCAAACCAAGAACAGCCATAATTTAACTCACCAGCAGAAGAGGCTGATGAAAGAAGACATGTTTAATTGCTTTTTGAGGATTTCACAGACCAATTAGGATGGCAAAATGGAAATGTTGGAAGCACAGAGCAATTACTTTTTATTACTCCAGTTTTTCATCTTAGATTTTTAACTTTATACATGTTAGAACCATCAGTAGTCTGCAACTCAGAAACAATCCATGTCCCATTCCTGTTGGTGAGCAAAGATAAAGGCTTCTATTTGGGTTAACTAAATACAAAACAATGACCTATTTTAAAAATGTGGACATTATATGTCTTTCTTTTAACAAGGTCACCACTGTTTTAGAAGTTATTTTTACACAAAATCATAGCACTTTGACTATGCCTAACCCATATAAAAAGTTAGGAATTAGTCATATTATTGTACAGGTGGAAAAAAAGTTGCGGCCCCAATTGGTGTAGTTCTTTCAACTTGAAAATTGGCCCACATGACATCAAGTGTTGACACCCCTGTCTTAGGTCAAAGCATTTTCATGGCCAAGTCAATGTCCAGACCTGACTCTAACTGGGAATCTATGGCTGATGACCTTTATCTAATTTGACTGAGCTTGAGCTAAATCAAGATGATTAAAATTATACTTTTGAATGTGCAAAGCTAGTAGAGACATATCTCAGGAGACTTTCAGCTTTAATTGAATTGAAGGATGGTTCTACAAAGCATTGTCTCCGGGGACTGAATGCAAATGCAAAGCCCTTGTATAATAAAAATCATATAATAAAAATCTAATTAAGTAACTTTCCCTCAACTTCACATTTATCAGCATTTTTTTCTGTTTTTTTTTTTTTTTACTTTTGTGGCATTACTGTGCCAAAATATGAAAAAGTTTAAGTGGATTACTTTGCACTAAATAAATTATTTAGCTGTATACTGTGTCTCAGGGCACATGCTCACATTAGAAAGGTTTCTCTTTCAACCTTTTGAAAACTGACTCTGAGGCCTAAGGGACGCCATCCGGGGATTTGGAACAGTTGAAGGCTTTTGGCTTGCGCGGCCGTTCTGAGAATTTTCCAGGGCGACATCAGTGCCAGGACGCCATACGTCTGAGGGCACAGAAGAGCATTGTGACCTGGCGCCCACGTTTAGGGGCCTACAGAAAGAGACCACAGAGAATAACACTGAATGTCATTGTCGGAAGGCAAAATGCCAGCGATCTGCTCCACGTCCCATGACATCACGCCAGACAGCTATCCAGCTGTGGACAAGCATGCAGCACTTTAAAAAAGAAAAGGTAATTAGTCTTTTTATACCACAACTTAAATATATATTTATAAGCTTAATGTGACATTATTTTTGCTTCATATTTTATTTACATATATTCTTTCTCAGTCTTAAACTTTTAGAAGGCAGAAGTCTAAAAATGCAAGTGTTGTGCTCATAGCGCCAACGATTCTGACTCACAGACAAGAATGCACTTGTTTTCCACTGATGAAGTACAGATGTAGCACAAAGTTGTTGTGTGAATAAAGCCAAGCAAGAGCCTACTTAGACAAACCACCCATTGTATTAGATTCACTGTTTTTTCTTTCGAGTTTGAGGGAAGATTTAGACCGAATCCAAAAGTTTAACCAGATTAGTATAGAGCAGCTTTAATGAGGACACAGTTGTTTTTGATCAAACATAGAATATCCCGGCTTTTCTAAAAATTCTTCATGAGACAAGAGAAAATTAATTTCACTGCATACTAAGACATAACACACAGAGCTCAGTGAGTAATGTAACTCTTGAAAAACTCTTGAGACCAAACTGATGCTCTTTTATGTTAAGAAGAAAAATGTACAGTGTAAGAAAGTATTCTTTTACATTTCAAAAGACGTCTGAGTCATATGGAGGCTCTCCATACAGTCATGCTAACAACAGAAAATCAATACAAGTGCATTGTAAAATGTACCTAAATGTACCTAAAAAGGAAAAATGAAAAACAAACTCAACACATGGAGGCACGATTCATGCATATTAATGAACTTTTGTGACAAAATTCTCCAGTATGCATGAAGAATAAATGAAACAGGTCAACGTGTATGACAGGGCAGGACTGCTCATTATCACTTCAAGAACTGTCAATACATGGCTCCCACAGCTTCTGAAATAAGCGAAAGTGTTATCTCTGCTGTAACAAATCTGCTCCATCTAAACAGCAAGGATCATCTGATTAAGCTACATCTTAAGATATTAATATGCTTGGTCTTTTTAACCATTTTTAGGAATATCCTTTAGGGAAAATCCTTGTTCTATTAGTGGAATTAGGTTACCATCTAGCTGAATTTAGTCCTACACTGAAGTAGTGAGATATAAAGAATAAAGCAACTTGTCTGTTGTGGACAGTGCCAGAATATAACAACCTGCAGACAAATGTGTAGACAGGAGACATGAATATAAAACCGATAAAACAAAATTTACAGCTGCATTCAAAAATTTACACACCCCAATGTTTGACTTGACAATGACAGATAAAAAAATGACAAAATGATCAGTCATATATCCAATAAAACTAAAGTGAAAAACAAACAAATCTGTAAGGGTAAAAAAAGCGCACAAATAGAAAACGCTCGAAAAACTTGGTGGAAACTTAGAATTAAGGTTGTCCAGCTTTTGATAAATAGATTGTTTGATGCACATTTTGTTTTTAAATTAGACATCAGTCTTCTAAGGTGGAGTTTTGCAATCAAGCTGAATTAGATTGTCCTGTCAGAAAATTTGCTCATTTGCATCCTTAGGTTCCAGAGAGGGAGCATTCATTGACGATTGACCATGCTAAGCCACTGGCTGTGACTGGCTGTTTCTGAGAAGGAGTGGTGTATTAAAGGGCAAAAGTGCCAACGGTGGTAGGAGTTCGTCCAGTAACCGATGGGTTACTGGTTCAAGTCCCTGCTCTGTCATTGTTTCCTTGGGCAAGATACTTCACTTGCCTCGCCTCTGGGTGGTGTTCAGGTGTCAGACTGCTCCAGGGTAACTGTGCCAATTCTGAAAGCTGGTCTAATAAAAAGTATATATCTGCTTTAAAGTTATTTTCAAAGGTACTTTTAATCTGAGAAAGAAGTTTAATCTCGAGACATAACATATATTTTTCTGTACAACTAACAGATTGAAAAGGAACCTAAAGCCAATAACATCAATAATTAGAAACAAACAAACAAAAAAAAAACATTTAAGGTTTTGCTACAAAAGTGAGAAAAAATATGCAGTTGCAGCATACTATTTTACACTCCTTTTTTCCCCTAACTTTCATCTACACAAGCTAATAATTTCAAAAACTTAAAAATGTAAATTAATCTGTGAGTTTTCTCTCCTATGCATTACCAACAAATGAAAAGATTACTGAAGTATGACGTGCTTCAAATTGTTTTAGAATGCTCAGGCACAATTTGCTTAACACCTTGCTAGAGAATTCAAAGTTGATGTTGGAAACTGAGGGATACAGACACACGCAAGTACTTAGAGATTAACATCAATGTTCTGGGGTTAGTGGTGCAAAAGATTTACTGTGGTCACTGAATGTGTGAACGGATGATAAAAGTGGCATATATGTCAAGATGGTAAGTAAATTAATATGACAATGCAGTGAAGGCACATTTACAATTAATCTCCCTTGTATTACTGGTTTTGAAGAGTGTTCACCTAACATCTGGATGTAATGCACAATTATTTGCTAAACAAAGCGCAGCAAAAATAGTATAGAGGTTTTTCTTTCCTATAATCTGTACTTTTCTTCGTGAAATAACAGTCTATGAGGATCATATATTATCCAAAGGGTTCTTTGCTTTTTTATTTGATAAAAATAAAAAGAATTACAACGTACTTGCTGTAAGCGTAGCTGTGTCTTGAAAAGAAACCCAAACATCTGGCTATCTTTCATTCTACCTGTTCACATTCATAAATGTATTCCACACTTGAACTAGGGTCAATGGGAATCCATGCAATTGCTGAATAAGATATGTATTAACCCATAAGACACTTATATAAACTTACTGAAGACTGAGACTAATGTGCTCCAATTAATGGAGACATACATCATTGCTCATAATGGCAAATGGTGAATGCAAGAGAAAATAATTTTGTCATTAGGGAATGTAGCTGTTTATGAGAAATTTCTGAGCTAAAAATAATATAAATTGGAATGCTTATGTCAGCTGGTCTGGAACAAATTGGTAAAAAGGGAGTCAGAAAAAGGGTAGAAAGGGTTGCAGCTATCTCTGACAAAAACTAAGGACTTGTGGCAGATAAACAAACAACTTACAGTTTCATGTTAAAATGAGACAAATTTTATTTAAATATTGTCAATTTATATGCAAATGTATACATATCAGATTTATTGAACAGCTTGAGGGCTGCCAGTGTTGCCTTGCAGTAAGAAAATCCTGGATTCAAAGCCCAGACTGTGTGCTATTTTACTTATGAAAGTGTGTATGTGTGTGTCCATAGTTGTATTTTCTGTATGTGTCTATGTTGCACTGTGGTGGACTGGCAACCTGTCCAGGTGTACCCTGACTCTCCAGAGAGAATAGTCGTGTTCTTGAGTAAATATTGTGAGTTATTGATTGTGCCCTTCCTTGTAAAAACAGATTTTTATGCCTCTGCCTGGCTGCACTGACCCGTATCTCAGAACACTGCAGTGCCTCTATTCAGTCTTGACAGTGTTCACTCCTCTGAAATTCCCTGTACCAATACAAGTGAAGCTTATCTTAGAAAACAGCCTCTCTGATTTATCAGCAAGTGAAATGTAAAACATCTATGTTTGTTTCTATTGGATAATGTTCCAAATTATTATTATTTTTACTAATTTGTTTGTCTTTTTCATATTTAATCTGTGTTCTTCATTAGATCCAGTTCTGGTCAGAAGATTAGACATTTTCACCACTCAGTTGAGTTTAAAATTTTAACTTTTAATGATTTATCGGAAGTGTTGTTTTTTAATGGACTGATCATGCAGCATACTGAACAACTTCGATGACATTTAAAAGCAGGAACTTGGTCCTGGTTTGATGTATTGTGCAAGGGAGCCGCCAGGAATCTTGGGTCCCATGACAAAAATTAAATTGCTCCCAGAGCAAGGCGAGGGAGGGAGCAGCCACATGAGATTGTGATTGACAGGGCTAAAACACTAAAACTCTCCTGCCTCTCATTGTTTGTTTCTAGACAACAATTATTTCTACACTATACTGTCTCAAAATAATGACAGTAAGTATTTTAATTTTTTTTTGTAAAAGTTATGTACTGCAGCTTTAACTTCACTTAGGAGAGGGCAGATCAGGAGGGAGGTGGGTTAGAGCTGCTGCTGACTGACTTGTGTGTTGTTAAGTGTGGTAAAAGTACAGGTGCAAGTTAAAAATATGAATATGTTGGGTTTTGTTTTTTTTTCCTTCGTTCATAGAATGCTAGTAAAATGTAGGCAAACAGTAGTCTGAAGCTGAGCTAATTATGCTAAATGGCTGATAATCTCACACAGTTTACCCACCTCTCTTGGAGAAAAACTGGGTAATAAATTGGCACTCTTGTTTTTTTCTTTCTCTATAACCTGACTTTATTCTTTTTCTTAGCAGCATTGTAACAGCCACAGTCATTCTTGTCTTCTACTGATTGCTGCTGAACACGTCACCATCAAGGGCTCCAAGAAGGAACAAACCATTTCATGGAGATCCAGGAGGGTTCAGATGTCTGCTTTTTGGAACCAACGCACAATAAAATCTAACAGAACAATGATCCCAAACCCAACTAAACCTGGCTCTTGAAGGCTGTCAAGCTTGCACAATGATCTGTCCAAATCCATATCAAAACGTGTTGAATATCTGTGTGTTGTACTTAAAAGCTGGTTTCCTACAGGGAGCCAACCAACCTGATTGAATGTTATGCATTCTGTCAAGCAGAATGTAGCTACAAAACCCCAATAGCAACAAAAGCCATGTGGTCAAAATAAAACTTCTAAAGAAACATTTCATCAAACACTAGTGGAGGTGTATGCATATTTAAATTTATAGAAAATCCATAATAAATCATAAACTTTTGCACCCATTATTTTTGTTTTAATGGAACCTTTAATTTGGAAAATAATTTAGCTCTTGACAATGAACAGTTTAAATGCATCTCTGAAATCACAAAATTAATCCAATGTTCATACCACAATAACTGAATGTTAATTTATTACTCAGATAATAGATTTCGTAAGTCTTTAGCAACTTCCATACTGGCATATATTTATTATGTTTAGGTTTCTAACTCATCAGAAAGGGGGCTATGCTAACTTAAATCAGACTCATTCACTTGTGACAGTACAGCCCTGTTCCCCTGCAGGACATTTCATCTTGAGACCAACAACTGACCTCATGCCAGCAACACAATGTTAAAGCCAAAAGATTAAGTAAGTGTTTCTGTGTGCTCTGCTCTTCTGCCAGAACTGCCTCCTTCAGTCTTGGCTGTTATTTCTAGGAGCTTGATGTCCTTTGTGTTGCAAGCATTCGTGCACAGCAGTTCCTGAGCTGTAGAAATAGAATTTAGGTAAACAAATTTAGCTCCTACAGCGTGTCACATTTTGTTTCACAAAAACTCTCATTTGGAGATGAAGAAACACATGAGTGATACAGAAACTGCATATTGCATTCTTTCTAACTGCTTATGTAATGACATGCAAGCCAATGAGGCTTTTAATTGTTTTCAGTTTTGTGCAGAATGCAAAACGACAATTTAATTTCACCATGCAGTAAAATTCAAGGGATTTAGACATTCTGTAAGAAGTCAAAGGTGCGTGTGTCGTCACACAGACAACGCTGTGAGTGTAAGAGTGCAAACGAGTATGTAAGCGAAACCGAGTTCATTGTGATGTGCAAGGCAAAACCATTTGTGCTTTCAATTGCATTAGCTCCACTTCCAGTTCCAGTACACAGGTAAGATGCAATACCCACAGGACACACTGTCTCAGTTTTAGACATTACATCAGCGTTGCACAAGAACCAAGCCAAGAGAAATATTTTCCAGTCAAATATGTTGTCATTGAATCCTCTTTTATGTATATAACACTCTGTAACACCATTTTTAATGTAGGAGAAAATCTCTTCAAAGCAATGCAGAAAAAGTAATCCATTTCCACAGAATGCTGGAGGGTTTCTTGGAACACATAAATGGTTATTCTCTGTTGTAGCACTCAAACCAAACTACCAGTCGGTGAGTATTTGCCAAATAGAGCTTGTGTGAAGCCCAGTTCAATAGGCTATTTAGATCTCTACAGAGAACAGCTTGTTTTTCCACATTTCTCTGTATCTCTCTCTAGACCTCTAATCCTGTTCCATTGTCTCTCTGTGTTCCTTTATGGTGGGCATGGAACAGAAGGGAAAGCTGATATAATAATTAGAAAATCCTCATTAGGACTTGTAAGAAACATTCACAGTTACTCTACCCTTCCAACTGAGCCTTTTCATTTTCTCTGTTCCTGGCCTATTCAGATATATGCACATGGCCTTCTATCTGCTGATTACCCATTTTGCTGCAATTCCTTATAAACATACATACATACAATATACAACAAAGAAAAGGCACTGAAAAAGTTTGTATAATTAACAACAGTATTTTGCAGTTAATAGACAACTAATAATCCACAAGCAGGCTTTTAATGCTTCATGTTTTTTTTATTTTTTTTTTTGCTCACATGTTTTTGAATACAGTAAATGACACTGCAGTCCATGACTAATTAGATTTGAATCAGAGACAAACTGGGCTGATCATCTGACAAGCTTAATGTCTGAGGGCAGGCACAGTGTTTCCAGACCATTTTCTATTTTTGGCCATGGCATTCGAACTTACAAGAAAAAAAATAATAAAACAATCTTTAGAAAAACTGCAAACTAGACTCTATGTTCTTGTAGATGACCATCCGTAATTTGAATACATTCATGTGTGCAGCAAATTTGCAAACACTTCCCTGTGTTTAAAAGTTTTTTTTATTGTACAGCTGTATGAGACTGTCTGTCTTTGTCTTCTGGCTAAAAGTTACTCCAGTCACTCTCAGCCTGCTGGGTGGGCCAGATGCTGTGCTGGCAGTTCATTTGTAGGCTGAGCTTGTTGAGGAAGAATATGGTTTTGGGAATGGTGTGGGGAGCAGGGGGGGCAAGAGTTTTGGGGTATGCCCTGGTGGGTATTGGGGGTTTGGAGGATGAGTGCATCTGTAAAGGGAGCTAACAATTAACGTGATGGCAAGGACACCTTCCTACAGCACAGACCAGGAGCTCATAACCAGAGATAAAATTGAATTACTTGTGGGCACATGTGGGTAGGGTATCTAAGAGGTTCAACACATTTTTACTCAAGTAAAAGTAAAAAGTAACCAACCATGAAATTACTCCAGTAATTCTTTAAAGGCTGCTCATGTAACTGGCCGTAACATCTGATTTAATATTCTGCAATGTCATCAGACAGACACACACACACAAAAAACAAAACAAAAAAAAAAAAAAAAAAAAAAAAACTTTCCATTTTGAGAGATGTCTGTCTCATTTCCCATGAGAAGCAAACTTATCTAAATGAGAATACTTTTAAACTAAATACCAAGCGTACAGCTAATTACTAGCTTTGTCTTCCTACCCCGGGTTCTCTGTTTCTCTGCTGGTTGTAAACTGACTTTCCTCCGCCTGGCCTCTATGTGTCTCTGTTTCTTTCAGTCACTCCCAAAGCTGTGAGTGAAAATGAACAATGAAAGAAGCAGAGAGCAGTTCATGAAAATAAGGAAGTAAATGGTGTTGGACTGGAATCGTAGCTTTACCTCCTGTTGTTTGAACAGAAATGTATCAGGTAGCAGCTCCGTGACAGAATCATATCAACGACTAGGCTAAGGAAGTTAGCGCTTAAGCTAACTCCTCAATAGACACATTCTTATCGTAAAGCAGCCCATGTACACAGAGAGACAAGTGAGAGGAAGACACGAACAAGTAAGTAAACAGTACCACCGTGCAGAGTAAAAGGGGAAAAGATTTGTATCTTGTATAATACGTTAGTCAGAAAGAAGTGGTTGAATCAAAGAGGAGAATTTCCCCCCTTGTATTCAAACATTTTATTTTGCTATTCTGAGTCAGCCTTGATGAGTAGTACACAAACAACAGCTCAAACAGAGAAAGAGAAAGTATAGAGGGACACAGGTGAACAATATATTGCATGTTTGTGCTCCTTCTCCTCCTCCTTTCAGTTCGAAGAGACATACCTACACACACACACACACAAAGAAAAACGCATAAAGGTCAGGGCCTTGGGAGAGCAAGAGAAATTTGGACCCGCTGAGACTACACATACTCAGCACTTTGAGTTAGTAAAAAAGGAGAGAGTGAAAAAGGTATTTCAGTAGCTGCAGAAGCGAGATACCATTTAGTAGGACTTGGACAATGTATTTTATTGTGTTCAAGGTTTACATTTTTTTTTTTTTTTTTTCTGCAGAGCTTTGCTGTCCTTAATGTGCTGCAGAAGCATGCCACTAATCAGACATAATGTCATGACTTCCTGTGTCCTATTCCACATTTTTGCAGTCAGAGTAGCAATTTGTTGATTGTATATGGTAATATGTGATGTCAGTTATTTTATTGCTTTCTGATCGATTTTTTTATTCTCATTTCTTAAGGACAATATAAATGTGTCTTGTCTACTTTAATATTCTTCATCAGCTATATTTAACACTATAGAAAATATACAAGGCTAACCCCAATCTATCTGATAAGTGCCCGAGAGGTGCTTGTTTTCCTATACTGTACTTGGTTGTATACTAAAGGAAGAGATTTCTGAGATTTACCTGTTGATGCAGTTCCCCAACAATCAACCATTTTCATTGTTGGGAAACCTTATGGAGATAGACAAAGATCTTAATACATTTCAGATTACGTTTTTGGAAATAGCCCTGGCACTGGAAAGAAAATGCCTTGTTTGTTTGTTTTTGGAGTAAAAACAAACATATAATCTTTAAAATAGTACCATCATGAAAATTTGGCAGCCTTATTTAACCCCTTTAATATCAACCTCAAAACGCTTACATGTAAGTCAATGCGTCCATGAGGACACAGGTGATGAGCACTGAAACACCAAGTTCTTAACATTATGGTAATAGTCCAGTTTTTGAATTTGGTAGTCAAGTTCTTAAACCATTTCTAGACTGCATAAGATTTGTATGCCCTTTTAGGATGCTGTACAATATCTGGCTGAAAGAGGGCACGGCCATCAGGGAATTTTGTTTTCACTCCAACTATTCAACCCATATACAACAAAGTGCAGTGTTGTGTATTCTGATGCCCATCGATCAGAACCAACATAAACTTCTATTGCAATGTGAGCTGTAACAGATTTTCTTTTGGATAAGCTCTACAATCGCTTCGTACATGAGCTAGTCAGACTGGGCTGTCTGTGACCCTGTCACTGGTTCCCCAATTTTTCTGTCTAGGACAACTTTTTATAGCTGGTGATCACTACAAAACCTCCTGAGAGATGCAGTTTGGCAGATTCTCCAACCCAGTCATTAGCCATCACTCCTGGCCATTGTCAAACTTGTTCAGCTCCTTCCATGTTTCTGTCTTTCTGCTTTAACACATCAACATCAGTGAGAAAATCTTTACTGGTTGTCATATATTTTATCCCAAATCAGGGACCTTGATGAAGAGATAATGGGTGTTATTTTACCTGTCAGTCATCATAATATTATGTCTAATTATTGTAAGTTAGGGATTAAAGTTTTGAATCTTAGACTTTTCCCTCATTTACAGATAGCAATCACTCCCAGCAGATCTTAGTTATATACCATGTCCCATGCTATTTGTTTCTGGTATGACTTATTTATGTGATGTGCAGATATTTCAGTCACGATGGATCACAAAGACGAATCCCTGGAGGGGCTGAGTCAAGATGATTTGCCACAGATGGATGGTTCCTGTGATGCATGTGAGCCTGATGAAGCCCAACCAGCGACGCATGTGTGCCACATCTGCAGCTTCGCCTTCTGCCCGATTCATGCTGACAGACATTCCAGCAGCACACGGCACACCTTAATGCCTTATAACGGAGAAGGTGCTCAGGCCTGTGGTCTGGACACAGACAGTGACTCAAGAGTCGAAGGTGCAGCCCAGGATGGAGCTGGTGAAAAGAGAGCAGCTCAAGTGGATGAAAATCAGGAGCTGGCAGAAGGTGGTGAGAGCGTGGATGCAGACAAAGAAAAAAATGCCCAGAATGAAGGAAAAGATGGGGAAGAGGCTGAGGCTGCGGCTGCTGGAGAGGCAGGGAAGAGGGACACAGTGACAGTGGAGAGACTGCGCTGCAAAGAGCATGGCCAGGAAGGCTCCCTATACTGTAAACCAGACGAACAAATCATCTGCGTGGTTTGCGCTGTGCAGGGTGAGCACAGGGACCATGAGATCATCACTTTGCACGAGGCCTATGTGTGGCAAAAGGTAAGCAGCAAACAACATGACAGGTTCATACAAGGAGGGATTGCAGAGTGTGATTTATTACGTCCCAGATGTTGGATCTAATCACTTATGGCATGCTGTATTATATCTGCAGCCCTGCAGGATTTGTATTCAGACTATCACCTATCTGCTTTGCATTTTTAATTTATTATCAAGTATCCCACTAGCTGTAGGCCTTTCACTTCTTACAGCCAGCTCAACAGGGCTTTGTAAGCGCTTAGTTTAATATTTTAAATACAACATTTCATGGTCACCTGCATGACTTTATTATTAAACTGATCCAACTGCACTGCGATATAAGTACATTCCCTGAAAACCTTAAAATGTAAATGAAACTCCCATCACTGTCAATTTTGCTTCACATCAAATGTGGATGAATATATATTTTTTCGTCTTTCCGCAATGTTTTTCCTTTGATCATATTTAATTGGCTTAGTGATTTAACTGTTGTTCAGTACAGCATAGTATTACCATTAGAGTTTAGATATTTCTAATCATTTATTATGTTTTCTTGTATTTACATATTTAACTCTTTCAGTTTACATTTGAAAAGGTTATATGAATTTGGGCTGTTGTAAAATAATATTTTAGTAATCGAGTAATCTATCTACAATTAATTGAGTAATCTGATAAAAAAAAAAATCAATTAAAACATTGGTAAATCTAACATAAAAGCCATATTACTATCGCATATCAACATCAGTCCAGTTTTTCCACAGTTGAAAAGTTATACAAAAATCTTAAATTGTATTCAATTCAATAATAAAGAGGCAGGCTCACAAATATGGTTATAAAAAAAGACTGTATACTCCAGCTTTTCGTTTACAGTATACATGTATCTTCAGTCAGTTTAATAGATTAATTCTCACCTTGCCCAGACATTTATAGCTTTTGTGATCATGTCAGCGACAGAATTTGACACCTTCGTTCGTCACACACAAAAACATCTACCAGCTAAGTGCCGCCACGATGCGCTCCGGGATGATATGAAATAAATTTTCCAGTTTGTCCGTAAAGCTACACGTACGTTAATTATCTAATGCACAGCCACCTGCAGTGTACAGTCTATCCGCCCACCTGTATACATATACCTGTAGCGCTCTTCCCCGACGTTCGCTCTTCACCGCAACCAGGCAGCAGCTCAGGTCCAACACTTTGGTCTCTTAGAAAAGGCTGTTTTATGCCATTTAAATAAAACTAAGCGTTTATGAGTAACCATTTTTTTGAATCTTTGTCCTTTTAGAAAACGTTTGTACCATCTGAGGTTGAAAAAGATTTTAGTGTATTCTCAAGTGATTTTCTATTTAACTTCAGCTTTGCATTGTAGTGAAACATAAACGCTGAATAGACTCAAAAAGTTGTTATTGAGATGAAACACAATTGCAAAGCCTAAATTTTGAAAAACTCAACCATAAACATAAAAATGTTGACTGCTCAAATTAGTTTGAGTGGATAAAAATAAATAGTTTTGCCTCTGCAGATTTTATGTAGAAATCCTTTGTGTCATCTGGGCCTAAAATAAAAGGAACCATTCAGTCTCAAAAGCCACATCTGTCATGTATTTAGGTTTAAAATGCCTGACTTGAGTACTGTGCTCTTTAGCTAAGATTCCATTAAGGGTGACTGATGTGCTGGATGAATAAATGCTGGCACCACTGTGGTTTTCTTTTTATATTTTACAAAAGACATCACTGGTCTTGTCTAGACAGCAACAACCATATGCTGCAGATCTTGTAGCAAGTTGTTAGGTTTACAAAGAGAATCAATTAACATGTGTCTATTGGAGTCAATCACTGTGTTATCTTTGAATTACTGCCTAAAGAGCAAAAGTTTTCAGTTGTGAACACCGCAATAGCCTTAGGAAATGTGACAAAAGTTTAAAAACTTATCATACAAAGTCATTTTATTAAATTTTCTTCTGTTTTGTCATGTGGCTGTCCATCTGGAAAAGAAAGGTAAAGTAGCCAGCTCACTGGTTTACACTAAAAAACACTCATAGACTAATGAGCACCAAAAAAAGTCACACATGTGGTCTAAAGACTTTTCATTTAGTCTAGACCTACCTCAGTGTTAATTCTTACTTGCAACAATTTCTACTGATGAGTGATGATGGCAGACCTGTTACATGATTCAGTTTATTGCACGATTTTAAGATATTAAGCTTTATATGTAGAGTTGCAGCCAAGGACGCATTGATGTCACACATAATTTATTTTGTGTGGCAAAAGTGGAGTACTAATACCAAAATCCGTGTGCCCGATTCATGCAAATACTGATTTGCATGAATTTATATATTGTTGGGTTTTTATACCATAATATTTGTGTTCATCTAATGTTTTTATGTAGTATCTTACACTGTTGTATTTACTCCTTGTTGACGTTCTCTATCTGCAGAGCAGGCAGGGTCACGACCTGCTGGGCTACACACAGCAGATGGCTGAAAACGTCAAGACCAAGTGGACTAACCCTGAGGTGAGTGCAAACCTTTCCTGAACTCCAAATAAAATACTAACACAGTTTAGTTGATATCAGAATTTGCTAAAGAGCACCTCTCAGGAGATGTGCTCCAAACTGCTATATTTAACCAATAACTTCAAAGCAGCACAAGAAAATTTATGTGATCTACATCTGGATATAGAGATTCATGTTAGATGTTTCTTTAGAACTTTGTATTACTGATTTTGTAATAAGATTTACTTATAGTACCACTATTATGCCGGGAATAGTTTAATTAAAGTAACAATAACAATAAAGCTCACATATAATAATTAATGTATTAAAATAATATTTTATTGGGAAAAGATTAACCACATAAATGAGTCACTCAATTAACTTTGTCTGATTGGTTGTATATAAATAACCTTACATTACGTAGAAGTGATGGAATATGAATAAAATATACTACTTTACTGAGCTACCTAGAATATTGTTGATTTGATTGTTTCTGCTTTGATGGCCTATTTGTTCAACTGATTTATGAGAATTTCTTTCATATTCTTCAAACTAAATCGGCATCCATTGCTGCCTCATTCAGCACAATTTCCAAACTTTGAAAACACACAATTTTCCTCAAGATATTTAATTCCATTATATTACAATTCTTGCATTTCTCATATTTAAACAGCTGTATGTGTGACAGTAATGAGAAATTTTGCAAAAAACTAAATAAAAGTGCCAAGACATTTACTTCTACCTTACCACCAATACTTGTGTTATTGAGTAAATGTCTTTATTGTGCTATTTCACAAAATTAGTCAATGTTTTTAGTCAAAACCCTGTATAACCTCATGTCAAAGACATAAACAACAAACCACCTTTATAAAGAAAACGCTACTGTCAGATGTGACTATTTTCCAACAAACATAATACATGTTAATACTTAATATTTTTCTGCAATCTCACAGAAGATATTTAATATAATAATAAAAGGCAAATCTATTCCTAACCTGCATTCAATTGTATCAGGAGGCTAAAACATTATTTATTTGTAATGTAGAGGCTGTAGCATTAAACAGCACAGCTTCATGGTTGTTGCAGAAGCACAGCAGTCCAGAATATTATGCTGCCTCATTCACAAGTCTGTTGTTACGGATTCTGCAGATAAAATTCAGCTTGAAGCATGACATGAGTGTGGACATCTGTAGGCTTTGGCTGATGTCACTTCTTTGTGTCAGCACATTTGTGCAAAGTCAAGAGCTGTCTTTTCACTTTTATTTCTCTATTTTCTTTCAAAGTGAATATTCAGGCTTTTTCATATGAAATGTGGAATATTAAATGCCCTCTAGCTATCTTTAAACTGATTTTGAACCTAGGCAGTTGATGGAAGGAAAACAAAGTTACAGAATAGTGACCCCCAAATGTCTGCACACCCTTTTTATACAATGTCATATCTGTACTGTAGATCTGAAAAACAAATACGTGTGTGTGTTGGAGATATTACTACAGGATAATTGCTACAAAAAAATAAAAAATAAAATAAAGCTGGGAAAAATATTTATTCCATCATTCAATTTTAACAGGGTTCCTTACAGATTTGAGAGCTTTTGTGTGCGAGTAAAGTTTTGAGCAGCTTTTCAGTGTATAGATATTTCAGATATGGTCGCTCTCAAAGGGATTCTGATCCGTATATAGTCAATATTTAATCTTGATGGATGCTTAATTCTGCTGTCGTTTGTTGTTTTGCTTTTTGTCTCTTGATAGTTTTTGTCTGCATGGAACATTTTTTCTGCATTCCTGTTGAAACTCTTCCAGGTTACTCTCTGCAGAACAGTGCAACTCATGTATTTCTGCTCATGTTAAAGGAGAGAAATAAAAAAACTACTTAAGGTGAATTTTCATAGCAAGTCAACCTTGAAAATAGTTTCTGTATTTCCATTACAGATGCTGTATAGTGGAGGCTTGTTGTGTCACTGAAAATAAAACCTGACCGCCTAGAGTTAGAGGGTTGTGCATTGAAGGGCAAAAGAGTGAAAAGCAACATCAGAAACGTGCGGCTCTGGTCTCAGCAAATTACTACTGAAAGCAGAAGTAGCAGCATCTCCTGCTTTCTCAACCATCCACACATTTTCACCTCTGTCAAAAACGCTAAAGGAGAGGAGTGGCATACCTGAGCACAGCTGAATACTATGAGGTGTGACCCAGGCACAATGGCATAATGTAAAAGGTTAATTTCCCTCACCTGTGGGAGATAACACTCTTTCTTGTAGCTTTCTCCCCTTTACCCTTTACCCCTCCTTTACAGTTCATATGTATTATCATATGCTCGAGCTATAGGATTTCCTGAAGGTTGTGCATTTTGCTGTTTCAGTGCAGGGGAGCAGTGTGTTGGGGAAAAGCACTTACCTGCTCACTCACCGGGCATGGTGTTAGAGACCATTATGTGGATTTGTCGATGTGTCCTTTCTGCTCCCTCAAATGTCAGTGTTTATTATTATGCATGACAGGCAGCCTTCAGAGAGACTGCTTCTGGTAAGGAAGGTTATGTCTAAGTATGTGAGCAACACAGAGACAGACACACAAAGTGCATCTGGAGTAGGCTAAATTGCATGGTATTGACATCCTGAAACACTTTCAGTACGAAGAAGCCAGAGTGGTTGTCTGGTTGGAAAAGATTTAACCCTTACTATCAGTTTGCTTCTTGAATCCAGCCTGCTTTATATATGTGTTTTGCAAAAGTGTTAAATGATACGTCATCACAAAATAGGGTGTAACTGAAATGGAAAATCAAGTTTGCATAGTTTTCAAGCTTTTTGATTATACAAATATGAAATGTTTCAATTTATATACAGCTCCACTGAGTTAGTACCTTCCAGAAATGCCTTTCAATACAGATATAGTCACATTTTTTCAGGTAAGTCTCCTCCAGCTTTGTCCATCTTGAAATAAAATTATAGTGATCAACAAGTTTTACCAATAGATGAAAACAGTCTTTAATTGTAGTGGTGTAAAGAGAGCTGAATATACTTAAATGCCATATTTGTATTTATTTTTATGGAATCAAAAAAAAAAAACATGCATCTATAATATAAAACATACTTTCTAATCCCAACTCAATATTTCATTTTCTTTGTCATTTGGATTGTGTTACATAATATCCAAATAAAGAAAATTAAAGTCTGTGGTTGTAAGCTGAAAAAATTTGAAAATGTTAAAGGGTATCAACATGCTAGCAAGACTCTGTATGTCCTTTCCATAGCCATGGGGTGAATGGTGATTTAAAAGTCATATTTTCTGTTCAAAGTGAAACCGAACGCAACTAACATATCAGAAGATTTACACTGAAGGCGGATTATCTAAATTATTAAGCATTATCTACATTCAGTGAGCAAAAAGGGAACATTTATGTGCTTATGGCAGATACTAACTAGATTTATCGTCAACTTACCTTTTGTTTCTTTACGTTACGATATGGGGGATGGCACGCACATATTGTAAAGCTGCTCCCCACAGCTGAATCCCTGTGCTATGATACATCAGCAGAGCACAGCACTGCCAGTCACAAATGTGTATGTGTGTTTATTGGCTAAATCCATTTTCACTGTCTTATATGATCTACAAGAGAAGCAAGCACATTAAAGCTGTCTTAAAGAATCAAAGCAGAGAGGCACACAGTGGAGGAATAAAAAAATAAATTCTTCCCTATCCTTTATCTTTGTTCTGTTCTTTCTATCCAGTCCAATTGCTCTTTAAGGCTGTCACTTCTATTCTATCTCGGCATTTTAATTCTGTTACTTTATGGCATTACCAGGAATGTTCCTTGGCTGACATTGCTTCACTCAAAAGCAATAAAAAAGTTGCAGGGTATTGAAACTATTATAAGATCCCATGCTATCTTATTTTTCTTTCTTTCTTAGATATAGATGATGTGTGTGATTGTGTCAGAGCTATTGTTTTTCAAATAAAGACTATATTTATTGCTTTGTTTTGTGAGAAGCTAAATTGGAAAATCTAATTCTGAGGGGAGATAAAAGAGTTTGAAAGTAAGAGTGCACTGCTGTGTTGGAACACGTCCACTATTGCCAAGGGCAAGGACAGTTCAAAACCATTTACTCCTAATGAATTATTAATGGCTTTTAGGCCCTTTTAAAAAGACATCACACCAAAAGGAGGACTGAATAAGCAGCACCGTCGGCTGTGATTTTGGAAGACCAAAGATTTTAAATAAACTCTCACTTTGCAAATTTCCCCCCACCCCCAAGTAATTTAATACTGCGTAAAAAACATTAAATTAGGAATTCTGTGCTCAAGCTTTTTAGTGTATTTAATTTACATATGGAATGTTTTAAATACACCTTAAGAAAAATGGATATTTATCTTAAATTTCTAAAGCTTTGTTTCTTTGAAACAATGTGAAACATGTGACTTTGAAAGCTGAGGCTACTTTCATGAGGCTCCTTGTATTTTGTAGTATTATTTTCACACTGTTTTTCTTTTTTTTTTTTGAATTCCTGTAGTTCTGCTTCTTCTTAACTTTTGACTACAGCATATTCTTTGTATCCGGTCAGAATTTAAACTTCTAAAGTTTTCAGTCTAGTTGCTGTGTTTAGTAATTTAAAGTGTCACATAAGAAATTTTTTTTTCATAAACCATAAAATCAACTGTTTTAGAGGGTTTATAGCCACAAGAAGTTGTTTACTTTGCTACATACATGAGCACAGCTAGAGCATAAAATAAATCTTCATTTTTCCCTTTTCGCCTTGTCCCCACTTTCCTAAACAATCAGCCTGATGTCCTGCCAGGGCTTGTTCCCGCTTGCTCCTCTTGCGTCCTTACAGCAGCCCTCCCTGCGTAAGCATTGTGCCGCTGTTCCTCCTGAGGCCTCATTTTGTGGCCTCAGCTTGCAGTAACGCTAATGAAAATTAGCATGCATGAATGCTCTTTCCTTGCGGCCAGTTTTTTTTTTTTTTTTCCCGGAGCAAAAGGTTTGTTGGCAAACTCCACAAACACAAACATCCCATATCACAGTGTACATCCGTCATGCTGACCATGAGGACTTGTTTAAAGGGCACAGGGCTTTCTGTAGGTACTGCAAGATGACGTAATGGTACACATGTAAATCTTGACAGAGACAGGGTGAAAAGTTTTGTGTTAGAGCCAGTGCAGCCCTATTTATGTTGAGAGCATCCAATTTTTTTTTGTCTCAATACAAATTACTATGAGTAGTTTATATATTAAAATTAAATTTCCTAATAAATAAAAGCATTTAATTCTTATTGTTCCAAATGCTGCTCTTCTTGTTTAAGTCAGATTTTCATTTGAGTTTCTTAGATTTCAGATTACAGATTTTCATTTGAGTTTTTTATTGTTTTCTCAATACACATTATTAACATATTAAGATAGTTTTCAGACTGATTAACAAAAGACATGTTAATCAGTCAGTCAAGACCAGTCAATGTGAAATGGTGTTCATAACTCTGGAATTTCCTCCATCATCTTCATCCACTGGTCCATAATAGCTGTAAACAGATTCCAACTGCCTAAATGTTCAGTAACTAAAGTCTAAATTTTTGCTTTTAGCTTAACGTCAAAAGGCACAAGTACATTTTTTTTTCCATGTCAAATGTATTTACACTTGGTAGCTAACAAGATAACTCTTCATGGTTACATTCATTTACATGTCTGAAATTGAGAAATATTTTACAAATATTGTTATATTTGGAACAAATCTGAAGAACAGAATATGATTACCAAATCTCCAGCTAGAATATAACATTAATAAAGTAAATATATTATTTACAGTGGAGAGGAGTCTGAAGAATTGTTGGGTGGGTGTAAGAGTTTAGAGGCCTAATCTACCAGCAGCTTATTGATGGATTTAGAAGTCCCCTTTTGCCAGCCAAATCTCCCTTTTGTGCAGTGACTTAAGATTGCAATTTGAAACACAAGCATTCCCACTGGATTACCCTCATAAACCTTTGCTCACTGCCTGACCACAAATTATGTGTTCTGTAACTTTTCAGTTGAGCTGTTTTATATTATATTGTATTATATTGTTTGCATTTGGGTAGTTTAATCCAAGTTTGAGAAGCACTACAATTACCTCTGCCTCTCCTAGTTTATATTTGATCCCTTGGGTGCATTTTGTTCATACCTCAGAAGTAACTCTGAGATGTATTTCTCCCAAAGACCTTTTAGGATCTCATAGACAATGGAAAGGATTTAAAATTCATTATTTTACCAAAAAAGTCAGACCGTGATTAGAGAACTGGTGTATTATATTCAATTGGTTGACAATTTTTTATAATATATAGTTTACATATGTCCTGCTCTGAGACAAGTTTCTCTATTCTTGTATTGTTTGTAGGACAATGGGACAATAATTTACTTCCACAACTTATTGTGAATATGGACTTTAATGTACTGAGACTTTACGTCTCCACATGATATCTTTAGTAGTGTCATCACCATAAAACATTTGATACCTAAATATTATTTAGTAGATGATGCCAAAGTCCAGTTTTTGAAAGCTATTTTCCTGCAACTTTTAGATGATTTCTTGCTCCAAAGCACCTAAATCAAACAGCTGAATTCCTTCACCGCCAAACATTCAGCCCTGCAGAAGCCCGGTATCAAAAAATTGCTAGATGGTTGCTCTCAATGAATTAAGTTGGGCATCCCTGGTCTAACTATATTCTCACCTTCCTCGTTATTGGGTGTACCTTGCTAGTAGCAGATTGGACCTTTTGTTTCCTCCAGATCTGTCTTAATTCTTAATGGCATTGATTCAGTAAGATGTTGGAAACATTTTATTGACCTGCAAGTTTGAGAATTACAAACTTGCTGCACATTTGGGAATAGCATTCAGTCTCAGGGGAGAGCTCCGATTACACAACATCCCAAAGTTTCTCTATTGAACTGAGATCTGGTGACTGTTTAGGCCACTGGAGTAGAATAAACAAGCAATGTTAGAGTTCATTATAAAGCCTTGTTAATTGTACCCTCATCTTTCCTTTCTTGGTTGGCAAGAGCCACTCCCGGTGTGCTCTGCATTTTTAGCCCATCTGACTCAAGGTGTGACTTGTTTATTAAGAGATTGTATTTCTCATACCGTGGATGTAACAAGTAAGGATATGACTTAGTGCTGGATTTTCTCTCAAACTAGTTTGTTCATTCTTCTCAAACCTCCAACATCAATTTTATTTGAATTATTCTGTGTTAGATCCTGCTTAATTTCAAAACTTCCTATACTTAACATACAAATTAAGCTTGGAAAAAGAGTTATAGAGTTTTGCTGCTATAATAAGCTAACAGAAGGTGTTTGAAAGTGACAAACTAACAGCAGCTGTTCTAATACAAAATTCTAGTAGTAAATGTCATGTAAATTATTAGTTTATACTGTATTCTCAGAGAGCCTGCAGCTGCAATTTTTATTCAAATTAACCCTTGTATTTTGTTAATTTCATTAACTATTAATCCCGGAGTGGTTGTGATTAACGACGATGCTATGACTTTAAATCTTATGGATGCCTCTCCAGTCTTTCAGAGTTAGAGATGCATTTAACAAGTCCAGATAAGCATTGAAGCGTTGTCCAACCTAATTTCTTGGCTTTTGTTCCTCATCTCTCAAACATATATTCAGGTTGTTAATTTATTTGGGACTGACAGAGAAAAACTCATTGCTCTCCTATTGGATGTTAACTCTCTCCTTCTGTCTTATTCAGAATGAATGATGAGCATGTTTTTCTGTCCTCATAGAAAGAGTAATTTAAAAGTGTTACCTATTGCGCTTGGTTTAATGGGCAATTTGGAGAATCTGATTGCTTGTGAAGAAATGGCAAATGCATAATAAAACTTTGGGCCCTTGGGGGCATTCACTCTGCCAGACTTTGTGAAGACAATGATTCTTTGCTTCACTGAAGAGAGGGAGGCTGAAGGGAAACAAGTCCGAGTGAATGGAGAGGAACAGAGTTAAATTCAGCTCCAGGGAAAAAGGGAGATAGAGCAGCTGATGTTTGCAGATTAAAACAATTAGAACACATTAAAGAGAAGAGACCATGGCAAGGGAGCTTGGAATGTTTTACACCATGACGGCCTCTTTTTTAAGGTGGAGTCATTTCAGTAGGAAGGACTGAAAGGAGGAGTCTGCTTATTGAGGTGCTTTAATGTAATGAGTCGGATCTAAAGAGTCTCAGCGGAGAGCTCGGTGAGAAATTAAAAAGATTTCTCGGTGAGCAAGTCAACCATCTTGAAAGCAAAACAGATGGTTTCTGTTGTAAAAGAACCATCTTAGTTCTCTGTTTACTTATGGGATTTGCAGAGTTTGCCCCAGTGATTCTATGTCTTGCTAACAAATAGTTCCTGCATGAAAGAAACCTGTTGACTTGTAGAAATTTGTTTGAAAAAGACAAAGACATTGTTTCTTTCTCGCTTTCTTTGATCTCTTATTTTGCTATATTCTGCTACAGTATTCCTCAATGAGTCACTGACTTGCAGTGCCTTGAAAACTATTCATATACCCCTATGTCTTGTAAATTATTGGCATTAAAGTCACAAAAAAGAATTGCATAAGACTTCTTGTTTGCAGATTATCTATTTAGGGGAAACAACCAACCTGAAGGAAATGATCTGATCAGATGAAACCCAAATGTTACTCTTTAACTTGCATGCAAAATACTAAGTGGACAAATTCTAATACTGTGTGTCCATGACATCATTGGCAAACTTGATACTGGCACCATCATGCTGTGGGAATTCTTTCTTTTGTTTGTTTATTTATACCTTTGTTTGTTTTTATTTCCTCCTCTCTATCATATTTTCTACTAGATGTCTACAGAGGAACTGGAAGAATATGTCAGCGGCCAGTTTGATGAGCTCCGCAGGTTGGTTCGACTGGAGGAGAGGCGAACTCTTCACCTGGTGGACCTCAAAGAAGCTTTCCTTACAGCATCAGCTGCAGAGAAAATTGCTGAGATCACCCTCGAAACTGAAAAGCTGCAGGAGGAGATGGATAACATCACACACCAGTTGTGCCTGCTGGAACAGGCTGAGGCTCAAGCAGTAGGACCTGCAGCGGTGGCAGAGGTCCTGGCAGCGAGGCCTGGACCAGTCCACAGATTACTGGTGAGAAGCTCTTCCTCTCTTATTCACTCTCATTGTTTTTGTGAACTTATTCAATACTACAAAGCAGAGTTACTGTAGAATTTTCAAGATGTACAAGTATAACTATTACAATTTTAGCAATTGGAAAATAAATGTACATTCTTTTTTGTAAATGAAATAATTCAGTGATTTTGTAAAGCTGTAGATGATTTGTATAATTTTAAATTGAAAGTGTAGAAGGATATCCAGTACTAGAATAACAGCGTGTCTTATTTATTGTCTCATTTCTGACTCACTTGTCAGTAACGATATGAAATATAATTTGTTAGCATGTTACTGATATTTCCACTTTAACAAAACATTTCATCTAATACATATGAAGCCTCAAAATTTATGTTGCAGAGCGCAAGGTTACAAAAGGTTTTAAATAACATTTATTTAAGGACAGCACAGATTTAGTTTATTTTATAATACAGGTGTAATTTTGATATCTCAGCTATTCATAATTTGGATTAGATTTAGCTCTTATTCTTACAGTTATTCTGGATTTATTCTTCTAGCCATTTATCAAAGATCCAAGGTTTTATTATTTTTTTAATTCTGTCAGTGTAGAAGCTGCAGTGATACACAGATTTGTTCCCTTGAAAGGTCAAACTAGCTCAGTGATTTATTCTAGATATTATATATATTTATACAAACATACATAAGTGATAGTTGCATGAAAATATTAAAGCTGACAGAATTTGTGGTTTAGGGGTTTCATTTAGTTCAGTTTTATGTTGATATTTGCAGATATTCTAATATTTCTATACCAACAGTTGTGTATTGGCCACTAAAACAAACAACAAAACTAGCTAATGTTTTTAAACTTACTAATATTGTGGATTTGGAGTTATTCAACTGTCGACTGCACTCTCAGTGTAGAAAATAAGCTATTTTTAGGCTTCAGAAGAACAGATCTACTGGAGATAAAAAAGAGACATTAGAAATGGTCAAATCAATAGTTTGTACTTTTTTGAAAAAAAAATAAATAAATAAAAACTTGGAAAACATACAAAGGCTTGGATGTCCACAGAACAGTAAGGGATGATCACAGGATTCTTTTTATTATAGAGAGACAAAAATACACTCCTTAGAGTCTGGCAAAGTGAAGGACACTCTCCAGAGAAGACTTCAAGTGAGCAAACATAGAGGCTTCTCTATAAACTGCAAACCAGACTTAAGCCTTTAGAATGGAAATGTCAGATTAGCCAGTATACTTCAAAAAGATAAAACACATATGATTAAACAGTGCAAGAATTATGGGAAACAGAAGCAAATACAAAGCACGCCTCGAAAGCACATCAAATATTTTTTCAAATGCATGGAGAGCAGGTGATGACATAAACATGCATTGCTTTCAGCATCTCAGGTTTGCTAAAGTTTAATGATAGTGACTGAATGCAGAAACAGCTGATGAATTTTGTTTATCTCCTGTATTTCAGTTACAGAATGCAGCTAATGCTAAAAATCAGTTCTTTTCTGTGCACAGGAGAAAACAAAAAAAAAACCCTGATGGCTTCAGTGGCAGCAACTGGGGTGGTTTTGATTAAAAAAGTGGAGATTCCTGCAGACGCGGAGTGAACCTCAATAACTCCAATCACATTATGCATGTCATTT